>CM072774.1:90260000-91510000 GCA_036936925.1 Cenchrus fungigraminus | reverse complement strand
CCATGGAAGCCGCCGCGCCCGGACTCGAAGCTGCTGCGCCCGGACCTCGAAGTTGCCACGCCCGGAGCTCACTTCGCCGTCCATGGAAGCCATGCCCTCCTCCGTGTCGCCATCCTCGCATAGTGTCCCATCGATTGGATTTTGTTTGTTGCTTTTTTATTTTTGGTGTTGTACATGGAGGCCCATTGGATTTGGATCGATTTTTGGATTTTGTTTGTTGCCTTTTACTTCTCGTGTTGCACATGGAGGACGATTGGATTTTAATCGATTGCATATTTGCATCCATGGTGGGCTGACCGCTCGAGGTCGCGAGGGGTCCGAGGGTGCTGGCCGAGCTGACGAACAGAGCAAGGTAGCAAGGGCCGAGAGGTGCAGGCGTGTTTGCTCAGTTAATCGGATAGTAACTCGGATACGTCGGTAGTATCCGATCGGATATCCGGGATATCGTACATATTGTATCCGTATCTGCTATTCGAAATAGTATCCGTATTGTTATGCGAGTAAAATATCCGGATCCTACTTATGCTATAAATGTGTTGACACCATTTGGAGTCAACAACGTGCGGAGGAGCTCCTTGCAGCACCTCAGCGCAAGCACCGGTCAGACCGGTGCGAGTGATCGGTCAGACCGGTCGCCGGTGAATCTGGCGGTAGACCAACGAACGATTTGTTGACACCTTTTGGAGCCAACAGTGCGCGGAGGAGCTCCTTGCAGCACTTCAGCGCAGGCACCGGTCAGACCGGTGCGAGTGACCAGTCAGACCGGTCGCCGGAGAATCCGGCGGTGGACCAACGAACGCCCGCCCGGGAGGGACCCCGTCGGGGCAGGCGCACCTTGGGTTGTCCTAGGTTCTGCAGGCCAGCTAAGACGTCCTCTCATGCCGCGGAGGTAGTAGAGGAACAGCACATGGGGTTGGAACTAGTAAGAAAGGTAAAAATGATAAAGATAAATTTAATAGATTTGATTGTGGTATCTCCCTCAATCGACCGTGGCCCTTTATAATTATAGGGTGGGGAGGTCTTGCCCCGCAAGGAAATCCTTTTACAAGCCTAATCTATTAGGACTCCTCAATTTGGCTCGGAATCGGGAGGCACCGGTCAGACCGGTCATGGGCACCGGTCAGACCGGTGCACCCAGCGTGCAGATCTTGCAGAAGTCATATATCCCTCATCTGGACTCTGATTTGGACGTTCCACGTATGAATCATGATCTACTCGACGAGACCTATTCAATGGTGAAGTCCAAATTGTATTTTGTGGACATTGACCACACCGGTCTGACTGGTAGGACCCATAGGTCTGACCCGTCAGACCAGACCAGCCAATTTTGGGTGCGAACATGTGCCCTCCTGTTTTCTGGTAAAGCTTGCATGCCAGAAAACATTCACAAAGACCAAAATTGGCTGAAGACGATGATCAATAATGCATCGCCCATATGTAAACTCTATATGGATACTATTGTAACCGAAATTAAATCCTAGTAATTACAATATGTATAAAACTAATATTTCGGCTTTCCGAACAGCAAATCTAACAATTGAAGCTCTGATTTGGCCATGGCGGCCAATTGTAACTCCTTGGTGTATCACAAGCATATTGATAGTTGTAAAAAGAAAACCAAGGATTATACCAAAAGTATGGACAATAATTATTTATACCTGAATATGCAGTCCATGGCACAAGCATCGATGGAATAAATGATGAAGACTAATGTGATGACCGTCGATGCTTCTTTGCTTTCGGTGATGAAGAATTCCACCTTTGCTCTTCTAACTGATTGTTTTTCTTTTGCTCGGCTATCCTCTGATATTTATACAATAACTCAGTAAAACTTGGCTTCTTCTTCACAACCTTGCTGTTTGGCGGGATACTCTCGGCTCTACCAGATTTTCTAGCGAGACCGGTCAGACCGGTGAGGACACCGGTCAGACCGGTGTCTTGAGAAACAGCCACTTTAAGATCATGTTGCCTCCCAGCCGAACATGATTGTTGTTCAGCTATATTATTTATGACATGGTCATTATTGGGGACAATTTGATCAGTAGAACTAGCCGATGATTTTTCAATAGTTGGCTTTTCTATGTCTAGTGTCAAATCTGAATTTTCATTTAATCTACCGTTCTTTTTGACACGATAGACTTATTTGATCACCTTGCGCTTATTTTTCTGTGTTGACCGATTTTTATAATCAAAACAGTCATTACGCATAGGTGACGATTCATTAATTACTGGCTCCCTAATTTGGACAAAAATAACCAGGAGACGACATATATGAATTATAATACCATGGAGGACAAAAATAATGTATATTAGAGTAAGGTTCCCATGGCATAGGCATTGATGATCCATATGGAGGAAACGACATTGATTTGTGAGAGTTACTCCATTGCCGATTCTCGTTATGGAACTTCTCTCTAGGAGAAGGTTTTGGGCATTTAGAATTTTTAGACCGACTAGCACCATTTACATTATTTTGTCTTTGAGACTTAGCCGTTAGTTTCTCATTAGACTTCGGCTTTTCTCTTTGATGCTTATGACGGCCTTTGGATTCAATTGTTTTCCAAACACCAATCTCGGGTTTTTTCGGCTTAACCATCTTTGGTTTAGATTTATTTTGAGAAACCCTAGATGAGGCGGTTAGACCGGGTTGCCCCCCGGTTAGACCGGTATGGGCACCGGTCAGACCGGTCGCGGCGCAACCGGCACCGTTGCCTTTGTTTTGTTGCCCCCCGAGCGTCGAAGTACTAGATGTAACATCTATGCTCTTGCTAGGGGATTTCGATGCTTCTTTGCTTTCGGTGATGAAGAATTCCACCTTTGCTCTCCTAACCGATTGTTTTGCTTTTGCTCGGCTATCCTCTGATATTTATACAATAACTCAGCAAAACTTGGCTTCTTCTTCACAACCTTGCTGTTTGGCAAGATACTCTCGGCTCTACCAGATTTTCTAGTGAGACTGGTCAGACCGGTGAGGACACCGGTCAGACCGGTGTCTTGAGAAATAGCCACTTTAAGATCATGTTGCCTCCCAGCCGAACATGATTGTTGTTCAGCTATATTATTTATGACATAGTCATTATTGGGGACAATTTGATCAGTAGAATTAGCCGATGATTTTTCAATAGTTGGCTTTTCTATGTCTAATGTCAAATCCGAATTTTCATTTAATCTACTGTCCGTTTTGACACGATAGACTTGTTTGATCAGCTTGCGCTTATTTTTCTGTGTTGACCGATTTTTATAATCAAAACAGTCATTACGCATAGGTGACGATTCATTAATTACCGGCTCCCTAATTTGGACAAAAATAATCAGGAGACGACATATATGAATTATAATACCATGGAGGACAAAAATAATGCATATTAAAGTAAGCTTCCCATGGCATATGCATTGATGATCCATATGGAGGAAACGACATTGATTTGTGAGAGTTATTCCATTGCTGATTCTCATTATGGAACTTCTCTCTAGGAGAAGGTTTTGGGCGTTTAGAATTTTTAGACCGACTAGCACCATTGACATTATTTTGTCTTTGAGACTTAGCCGGAAGTTTCTCATTAGACTTCGGCTTTTCTCTTTGATGCTTATGACGACCTTTGGATTCAATTGTTTTCCAAACACCAGTCTCGGGTTTTTTCGGCTTAACCATCTTTGGTTTAGATTTATTTTGAGAAACCCTAGATGAGGCGGTTAGACCGGGTTGCCCCCCGGTTAGACCGGTATGGGCACCGGTCAGACCGGTCGCGGTGCAACTGGCACCGTTGCCTTTGTTTTGTTGCCCCCTGAGCGTAGAAGTACTAGATGTAACATCTATGCTCTTGCTATAGGATTTTAGGTCAACAATTTCGGCTAGAGACGGCCGACTTGTTTCTTGACCAACAACATCACAATTTGGCAAGCTTTTGCAAGGATTAGACATAACAATAGCTGGTTCTTCAGAAACCTGACTCTCAATCAAAAGGAATCAGATCTACACTATTTTACTTATTAAGTAAGTCATCTACGAATGAAAGTAAACCGTTTATAAGATTGACAAAGGACTTACGATGCCTTGGTAGATCATACATCCTCAACTCGTCGATGACAGCTATATTCATCATGATGACGCCTTGTTCTGTTACTTGATAACAGTGAGGAAGAATTTCTTCATGGATACCCGTGCGTAGATCTTCAAATAATCCTTCAAGTGCCATCAAATTGCTGGAGTTTGATAGATCGGTCATCATAGCCAGATTCTCGTTCCCCAGCGGAGTCGCCAATTTGTTGACACCTTTTGGAGCCAACAGCGCACGGAGGAGCTCCTTGCAGCACCTCAGCGCAGGCACCGGTCAGACCGGTGCGAGTGACCGGTCAGACCGGTCGCCGGAGAATCCGGCGGTAGACCAACGAACGATCTGTTGACACCTTTTGGAGCCAACAGCGCGCGGAGGAGCTCCTTGCAGCACCTCAACGCAGGCACCGGTCAGACCGGTGCGAGTGACCGGTCAGACCGGTCACCGGAGAATCCGGTGGTACACCAACGAACGCCCGCCCGGGAGGGACCCCGTCGGGACAGGCACACCTTGGGTTGTCCTAGGCTCTGCAGGCCAGCTAGGACGTCCTCTCATGCCGCGGAGGTAGTAGAGGAACAGCACATGGGGTTGGAAAAGTAAGGGAACGAGGAAGAAAGATAAAAATGATAAAGATAAATTTAATTGATTCGATTGTGGTATCTCCCCTCAATCGGTTGTGGCCCTTTATATTTATAGGGTGGGGAGGTCTTACCCCGCAAGGAAATCCTTTTACAAGCCTAATCTATCAGAACTCCTCAATTTGGCTCGGAATGGGGGGACACCGGTCAGACCGGTCATGGGCACTGGTCAGACCGGTGCACCCGGTGTGCAGATCTTACAGAAGTCATATCTCCCTCATCCGGACTCCGATTTGGACATTTCACATATGAATCTTGATCTACTCGACGAGACCTATTCAATGGTGAAGTCCAAATTGTATTTTGTGGACATTGACCACACCAGTCTGACCGGTGGGACCCACAGGTCTGACCGGTCAGACCAGACCTACCAATTTTGGGTGCGAACAAAATGCATCAGTTTATTCTTTTCTAAAGCCACACAAACAAATCTTCCCAACAATCATTATCAAATTAAGTACACCTAACTAATTGTACCAAGCAAACATCCACTTTCTCAAACTCACTCATATCCAACGGTTCAAATTCCTACAAACATCTAATTTCTCTCACTCACTCACATCTAAGGGCTCAGCTCTTCAAGCTCAAACCTCAGCCCCTCCCCACTCATCCTCTCGATCCCACACGATACGCGCCCCCATCGCGCACCCGAGTCCTCCGCGGGGAGGGGGAAAGTCGCAACCTCTCCTCTCCCTCATCCCTTTCCACGCTGGTCCCGCACGCGCGCCCTCCTCCCCGATGCGCTTTCGTCTGTCTAGCGCACGCGAGATATTTGCAATCTTGCCATTGTCACGATTGGGTTTCGCTACTTCGCCATTTTGAAAATTGGCTTCGCTATTTTGCCACTGTCAACCTGTGCCAACTAGCTGTAATGCCTTGAATCCCGAAATTGCCCTCCGGTTCAGAAGATGAGGCGTGGACAACGGCGCCCAGGTGGTCTGCCGCCGGCCAGGAGGACGAGCCCCGCGGCTGGCCAAGAGGCGGCGTCGGCACGGCGTCGAGCTCTGCCGCCGGCCAGGAGGCGGCGCGCGACGGTGAGCCTGCGGCCGACTGGCTTGGCAGCGCGGGAGCTCCGCGACCGGCGAGGGGTGGCGCGCAGACGAGCTCCGCAGCACGGGTGGCCATGGCAGGAGGAGGGGACCTTGGGCGGTGGACGGGGAGCCAGGCGCACGGCGGTGAAGCTGTTGGCGGCGGCCATGGCCCGCAGCGAGGAAGCTCCAGGCGAATCTGCCGGCGGCGTCCAGAGCCTAGCCGCCGTGGCCCCACACCATCGCTGGCACGGTCGAGCTCCCATCTTGTCGCCGCCGTCCTCACCTCCCCCGCGCGACGGTTGACCCCGACCTTCCCCTGCGGCGGCGGCGGCCGCTCGTCCGCTCCAGCCCGAAGGGGGCTGCTGAGCCCGGGGAGGAGGGAGGGACGCCGCCCGTGCCTCGCACCGCCGGCTGGGGGAGAGAAAGAGAGTGAGAGAAGGGACGGGGCAGCGCAGGGAGGAAGGAGTAGGGGCGGCGGCGCGGCGGCGGACGGCTGGAGGTTGAAGAAGGGGGGAAGGTGGAGCATGGGGCGGCGGACGGCTGGAGATTGAAGAAGGGGGAGGAAGGAGGAGTAGGGGGCGGCGGCGAACGGCTGGAGGTTGAAGAAGGTGAGGGGTATCATGGTCAAAGAAGGCATTCTAGCAGGGTACTCTGGTTTCATAATGGTATTTCGGCGAAACCCAAATGCACAATGGCAAAGAAGCGAAAGACAATGGCAAGATTGCAAATATCTTAGCGCACGCGTGACTCCTCTGCCCGAGACGAGTCACCCACCCTCTAGCGCGCCGCCGCTCGCATGGAGATCTCCGCGGCGGCCTCTGCTGCTCCTCCGCCCGTTCGCATCCTCCTCACCCCGCCCCGCCGCCATCTCCTCCACCACCGTCCGATGCCGCCCGCCGACCTCCTCGGCCACCACCACGGTCCGCCGCCACACGTGCCCCCACCCCCTCACTCTGATCCCTCTTCCCCTTCTTTTTTTTCTCTTTCCTCTATCTTGCGGATCCCGCACTCCCTCAGATCCCGCGGAGGGGCCGACGCTCTTGACGTCGGCTTGCGTGCGGTGGCAGCCCGGCGAGGCTCCGTGAATGCGAGTGCTTACTGAGACAGCGTCGACGACAACGAACCGGAGGAGGGGAGATGTCGCGTCCGCACGCCACAGCCATCGGCGACGGGGAGACGGCAGACCCCCTCCATGCTGGTGGGCTTGCTGTTCCTGAGCGGCAGGAGCTCGATCCCTCCGCGCACGGGGGGTGAAGTCCTCCCTCCTCTTCTCGTGTTCCCCGGCGGACACCACTGCCGACACAGCCACTCGCACCACTTCCCCGTCCCCGTCCCCATGGATTCTGCGGCCGCCGAAGACGCTGCAATCGCCAAGCAGGTCAGCGACTCACGCCACCTTACATTCGCTTTGCATTTCCCCCCTCGGCTCATCGGTGGGACACTGCAGTATGTGGGGCGCATCCAGGGAGGCCAGCTGCGTGATCTGCTCCATGCAGCTCTTCGTGCGGTCGAAGGCGCCAGCAACCACCTCGGCAGCGCACTGGAACAGCAGGACAACGATCAGCTGCATGCCCTGCTGGCCGTGGCTCAGCTCTTGCACCCGTGTGGTGAGGGCGGGTACACTCATAATAATGGATGATGCAGAAACATAGAGCAAGGATTCTTATGGGACTATCATGCTACCAGCAATCCAGCATGATTCTTTCCAACCTTTCCTTTTATATATATCGAGATATAGAATTTTATTTGTTTTCCTTTTTCTTTGGATTTCCTTTCAGATCAAGACCTAATTCAAGGCTTAGGCCTACATGGGAGATGCTGAACGAAAGAGTGTTTATCTCGTCAGAAATGTGCTTGTTCCTAATATCTTTTGAGAGAGATGCTTGTAACTTCAGGTTCTGAGTGGTAGGTTTCACATGTTCATTTGGTGATGTTTGCCATTATGAATTTTATTCCTTGCTCTTAGCTACAATCACTAAAAAATAGTGTAGCTACATAATATGATTGCCGTATTTGTTTCAACTTTAGCTTCAACAGTCTGGTCGAATATTGCATGACAAAATACTCAAAAAAAAAAAAGAATATTGCATGACAAACAGTGTCAGCTGATAGATTTGCATTCTCTTCTACAGAGCTAGTATCCTCTCATTGTTACTGAATACTGAAGCCTTCTCATCACTTCCAAGCAATGGGAAAGCTGGGAAGGATGGCTGGTTAGTTTCTTCTTTAAGTTATTACAAACTCACAATATTCTTCCAGTGACAATTTAAGGTTGGGGTAAGCATTCAATGGCGCTAAAAATTTCATGCTTATGAAAAATTTCATGCTTATGAAATTTTACTTTTTTTGAACAGTTTGGATGACCCTCCTGCCATTTACCCTATTGCAGGCAACCAGTAAGTGAATTTTCAAGGTGGTTCTGTGTAGATAGGTACTACCACTTTATTACAGGACATGGTTTATATATGATGGAGACGTACTTTTACAGGGAATTGTTTAGAGACGTCTTGAGATACAATAGAGGGAATCCTCATGGTCATGATGGATCAGGCTAGGTAGCCTTGTCGTTCTGGTGATAGGATTGGGGTGGTTTGGTGAAAGGATGGTGTCTGGTCATATATTAGACATCCTGTCAGATATTTGCAATGCTCGAAAAAAAAGTTAAATACCTCTCTAGACTTTTGTTCTTTATTTGCGCTGTTTTTATTTGATCTCATCAGCGCCGGCGTTGATGTGCAGGACCTTATCGTCAAGCCAATGCCTCTACAAACACTGCATTCAATTTTTAGACGATAAAGAGAAAGGGATTCTGAGAAGTTCATAATGGAGATGGTGCAGTACAAATTGTTTCAGGCACGCATCACATTTCATTTTTTTTCATTCAAATAGTGTTGTTTTAGCTTGATCTGGTTTCTTTCTTTGCAGAAATGGTGCACCTCTTCTCTTCTCCAGAATGCTGCTGCTGCTCAACCTCCGTAGGCGGGAGTTCTTGTCCGTGCTGGAGCCAAGCTGCCCGTCCCTGTGGGAGCACGACGCTAGCGCCAAGGCGGGCCAGCGGCCTCGGCGGTGCTCCCTGCTACCACGGCCATCAGTCCACTCCGCGGTCGACGGAGGTAGATGTGGAGGTTGGTGTTACTATGTTCATATGCTGCTTGCTCACTTGTTATTCTTGGCACTCCTGTTAAATACTTTGCCTGCTGCTCCTAAAATTAAGAGTGCAATATTACATTGTCTAATTCGTGAATTATGAATCTACTTTGGGAATATTTGCTATTAGTTTTAGTTTAAAACAATAGACAATGCTTGTCGCAAATTTGTAAATATAATCTCTCCGGTAATTTGAAAATTTTGGAGTATGTACATTGTAGGCAGCAAAGCTGTTGTGCTTGGCTATCTGAACCAGATTTATGGAGCAAGATTCCTCTTGCTTTTTCACTCCTGACCAGCTGATGGTGCTGGCACTAAGCTAGCAATATGCAGAGACAAGACCTTTTCCCTGCAATATATGAGTTTTCATGCTTTAATATGTTTGATAAAATGCCAAAAAGGTGGATTTATCGGATAATCAAAATTTTGATGTCTCTCTGCTCAGGTCTGCTTGTATATCACATAATTAGAATGTACGGTTTATATGTGAAAATACTTGTGATATTTCTATGTAGCACAATCCATTTTTTTTATATATACTTTTTGCATATAATGAGTGCTTCTATTGTAGTTGTTTCCTTTTCAATTAATTGCTTTGCAAGCACTTGCAGCTCTAATTCATGAAGCTGATTGATATTGTACAAAAACCAAAAATCTTATCAAACTGCAATATTGATGCAGCCTACCAGACCCACTTCTTTCACTCATTGCAGGAAAGGAGTAAGTGAAATATTTCAGTCTTCTACTGAAACTTGCTTCATCAATCAATTTCCAAGTTGTTATCCATACACAATGTATTGGAGATTTCAGATAAGTACTGCCACTTTGTTGCAGGGAATGGTTTAGATATGATGAGAGATACTTGGCATGCTTAAGATAGTACATTCTTCAGGATATGTTGCAGTGGGTTGTTTTTTGCATTGGCTGACAGTGTTCTATACCTGTTCGTCTTTGACACAATGTTAGGTACCCATCATATTTGTCAGATTATTTCAATGTTACCATTACACACTGTATTTGAGCTCCCCTGCATCTTTTTATCCTTGCATTTTTGTGACCATGGACATATATACAAACAAGTGCAATTGGATCAGCGACCATCATTTGTGAGGCAAGCATTATTCTTGTTTTTCCATGGTATAAAAATGAAAGAAATGGTCACTTTTTAATTTTTTTATTCTATGACTATATCCAGTATCAGGTCTTACGAATAACAAATCTTATGCTCTGGTTCTGAATTTAAAGCTTTTAAAAAGGAAGGCAACCACAACAGCTACTAAGACTCAAGTGGTCAGCAGGTGAGGGCTACTCATACTCAAAAGCCTGTTTATCATTACGCTTTTGGCACCACATAGTTTTTTACTTTGGACACAATCATTTCTTTACTTTGTTCTTGTGCCTGTAACGGCCTGGCTATGTGCATTTTTCTGCAAATGAATATGAGAGTTCAGTTCGTTTCTTCTGAACAGTGAAGCGACTTTCTAGCTGTTTGGCATATGAATTTGTTTAGAGAGCAATATCCTTGATTTCTTTCCTCCAAGCTTGTGAAAGTTGTTTGACTTTCTGTCTTGAAGCGCTGTTGTCTTTGATCTGCCATATTTAGAATTTCTCATCCTTTATACAAATCACATATGGGCTACTCGAATATTTGGAAGTTGATATCACATATTTTTCTTTCCTGGTTAGGATTTGTGTGTGCCTAGAAAAAAGTTACCTAATGCCGCCTACAAGCAAAACACAATTAAAGTGAAACTTCAACTATGGAAAAATATGGTCGTTTGGTCTTCCTGTGCGTTTCTAAAATAAAGCCGTAGCGTTAGCACGGGCAATATACTATGTGTTGAAGTAGTTCAGTGCATGATTATGAAGGGTTGCTTTCAGGTGTCCTCACTCAAGTCTTTTCATGGTAGTTTAACTCCTCTGTGAATCATCAGAAGTAGGGGGCTGCTGAACGTGTATGTAAGAGGAAACAAAATGACAACATGAATACCTTCAGTAATTGGATGGTTTTGAAATATACAAAATTTGCTAATATGTTTTTTCTCATGTAGCTTTGTAATAACTACTTCAATCATTTATTTGAGTGAACTATAACCCAAGTTCTATTTGTGTAGACTGATCTGCATTTGGAAAGACTTACAGAAGCATACCTGCTTGCTTTGTTGTTGGACACAAAATTGTGTGCCATTCATGCCAACAACCGGCGAACATTCAGTTGGCTTGAAGGATCCGTGGACAGAGGATTTAGTTTCTCTAGCTAGGAAATTAACAATGCTTGTTACTTGAAAATTAAATTAAGTGTTGTATTCTCTTGTTTCAATTGTGTGTCTTGTATACCAATATAAAACGTACCATTTCAAACTGTACACTTCATGTATTTTCATGTATTTATTGAGAGCATAATTTCTCTGTGCATTGTCTATCAAAATAAATTATAGTTTCAAGCATTGTTTCATGTTATCTGAAACCGTAGCATTAGCACAGGTAATACACTAGTACCATCAAATTGCTGAAAACTTCCTTCAGTTGGTCGGTCAGTCGGAAAATATCTGTACCACTTTCATCGCTAAGTATCAGTATGTAAAATATTATTTTGTGACGATAACGTTGTTGTTCTGTGACGTCCATATGCGTTCGTCATTTGTTCCTCACGGGCAGAACTGGAATGATTCATTTGTGACGAATAGGTTCGTTATTCGGTGATGATCCTTTGAGTTTCGTCATTATTTTTAGTGGTTTGGCACTGTCACTCATTATATGTGACGAAGTTAGAAAATTCGTCGCGGTAGAGATCACTTCCATGATGAATAAATGTAGGCACTATCAAATCGTCACAGATATTAACATTTCCACTAGTGAAAATAATTGCACCATTTTAACTATTAAAAATCATATATATGACAACTAACTAATTATGTTAACCTAATATTAATGTGGTTAATCATAACTGATTATATAATGATATTTTTAATTAGTTTTAATGTGGCTAATCATAATTAGTCGTGGAGAGTACTTAGTAAAGTTATACTTCTGTGTTATTTATTCACTTGTGGGTTCATTGTTCGTCCTTGACCCTAAGGATTCTGGTCGTTTACGGAGTTTGGATGAGTTAGGATCAGGGTCGTTTGTGTAGACGTGGTGTCTAGGCTAAAGGTCTCCTTTGTTTGCTATCTTTCTCCATGGTCTGAGAGGTAGGAGATGATGATAGCCCTGTACATCCCTTTGTATTCCTCCATGTTTGAGATCGGCGTAGAGCAAATAGCCGGAGGCGCTTAGCAGACCAGACGCCGGTGCCTGAAGCTAGTGAGCAAGCGAGATTGGTGCCTCAAGAAAGCGAGTAGATAGCTGCACACTACCCAAATCATCATTTCATCCTCCTTATTCTCTAGGCTAGGATCGGTGTAGAGCAAATAGCCAGAGGCGCTTGGCAGACCAGGCGTAGACCGGTGCCTAAAGCTAGTGAGCAAGCGAGATCGGTGCATGAAGAAAGCGAGTAGATAGTTGCACACTACCTGGGGTCTCATTTTGTATCCTCCTTATTCTCTGGGCTAGACTAGCTAGAGGCCGTTAGAGCACTGCTCCATAAGAAATATACGATACCCTGAATACTCTCTGAGTGAAGTGCAAAAACAATATCTCCGTGTGCTTACAGATTCATTCATGGAATAACTGAGGTAGCATTTCACCTATGAGTGTTCATGAGTTTCGAATACGTATTTTCCAAAGATCAGTACCATGGCTAAGGATATGGTAACCAAATTTGATAAAGTGTGATATGGTAACCAAATTTGATAAAGTGTCATGACCAAACAAGACTGTCACCAAGTGCCCTCTACAACGGGCCTGTTTGGCACCGTAGACCAGAAAATCGCGATGCGTTTAAGCCCGACGCAGGTCAGAGGCCGCTTCTGCGATTTTTGTGTGCGCAGTTCATTTCTCGCGTTTTGCGTTGCTGGTGGCCGGGGAACGCGCAACTGTCGCATGTCCGTTCGGCGGGATTATTTTGCGTATTCGGCTCATAAGCGACGCAACGTGGTCCCAAACATGTTGGTTGTGTGCAACGAAATAGTTGTTGGTCGTGATTGGGACCGCGTTGCGTCGCTTATGAGCCGAATACGTGAAATAATCCCGCCAAATTGGCCTGCGACAGTCGCGCGTTCCCCGACCACCAGCAACGCAAAACGCGAGAAATGAACTACGCGCGCGAAAATCGCAGAAGCGGCCTCCGACCTGTGTCGGGCTTAAACGCATCGCGATTTTCTGGTCCGCGGTCCCAAACAGGCCCTCGGAAGAGAAACCCAGTAAGAGATGGATCCTAATATAATCTGCGTAGTTTACACCAAAAATGTTGCAATTAGAATGAAGTAGATGTTAAATATGAATTATGAATTGAAAATAGATTGAACTTGGACATATATTGATCACTAAGTCTTACAAGAAAGGATAAATGCAAAGATACAAGGCAAGTGGGAGATTCTCAGTTCATTTATTTTGTCCCCAAGAAGATGTCCAGACCTGCCAGATACTTACTTATAGGGTGTTCACAAGGGGGTCCTACATGGCTTCCGGAAGATGGATAAGCCTATGAACTTCTAAACCACCAAAACTCATCTAAATGTATGTTTTTTATTTTCCCACCAGCCCACTTCATGACTATTAAATTAAAAATGTTCCAACATTTTTAAAAATGTTACAACATTTTTTCTTCAATATTTCTAGTCATTTTTCGTCAACATTTTACAAAATGTTGCAACATTTTTGGGACCAACATTTTTGTAATCAACATATTTTTGCTTCTTCCAACATTTTTCTGAAATGTTCCAACATTTTTCAGAAATGTTACATCATTTTTCAGAAATATTGGTTTCGTCAATTTTTTTGTCAACATTTTTCAAATTGTTGCAACATTTTGTGGACCAACATTTTTTTTGCCAACATTCTACAGGCGAGTCTTCTTCAACCTCGGTCCGCCTCCGATAGCCGACCGTAGCGCCGCGCGGGCCAGCCGCGGCGGCGCACACGGCGGCGGGGGGACCACGGCGGGGCGCGCGGAATCAGGCAGCGGCGGCGGGGCTGGAGGTGGAAGGAGGTGGAGTTAGGATTTGGTGTTGTTGGGCTAGTCGGGCTGTTATTTGGGCTTTTGATTGATTATAGATGCCTAAGAAAAAATCTTCAGGAAGGTATATAGGATTTCCAGTGTTCCAGGGGCGGAGCCAGGGGCATAGGGGCCTGCCCCCCCCCACCCCACCCACCTGCTTCAAGGATTAGTGAAGGCTTAATAAAAAATCAGTGAAAATTGGTCTATTTAGTTTCAAATTTGTTGTTTGAGCCCCTTATTGCTGATTAGCCCCTTATGGTGGAATTCTGACTACACCCCTACGGTGTTCACAAGCCATCCCACACACTTAAGCCAAGACGGCCCAAGGCCCATTACAAAGCAGTGCCTGACATAATGTAATTGATTCCTGATGCGTGACGTATTGAAGAATTTAGGAAACAAAGCAGTGCCTGCGAGTAAAGGATACTAGTATGAGCAACTACTGCACGCAAGTCAACAAGTAGGGTTTCGGTTGAAATTGATCTTGTAATGTTACTGGCGGCAGCTAATTACTTCCCAAAAGGTTGACCAACTACCCGTCATATCAATTTCTAGACACTAATTAGGAGTATTAAATGTAGATTAACGACAAAACTCAGTTCACAACCTCTACCTTAATTTTCGAGACGAATCTAACGAGACTAATTATGTCATAATTAAATAATGTCGTGCTACGGTAACCAATCTCTAATGATAGATTAATTGGACTTAATGGATTCGTCTCGCAATTTCCGGTCTATTTGTGTAATTATTTTTCTAACTAGTCTACGTTCAATACTCCTAATAGACCTTAAAATAGGACCCAAAAGTTTCACCTCACGAACTAAGCATAAGAGCAACTCCAACAGTTTGGCAAATCAACTTGGCATCCATCTAATTTTGGCAAAACAAGAAAAATTGGCCTCTAACAGTTTGGCAAACCAACTTGGCAAAAATAGAAATTTGGCAAAACTCACCTCCCCGCGCGTATATATGCGCATGCGGATCGTGGTTGCCATCGGCGTTTCCCTGTAGGTGAGAGGGTGAAAAAAGAAATAAAGAATAGAGAAGGATTCCTGATGTAAGTTTTCAAGAGGTGGAAGGGCACAAACATAATTTTGTTTCTCTCAGGATTCCTGATGTAAGTTAGATCTGGATTTGGCAAGTGAATTATGCCAAACTGTTAGAGATGAACTCTTTTTTTACTTTGCATATCTTTTTAGAAGTTGGCAAAACACAAGATTTGCCAAGTAAAATTTGGCGAACTCTTGGAGATGCTCTGACCTTAGTACACGTGAAAAGAGTTATGTTAAAGTGATGCTGAATTCACAGGTCTAACCTACGGAATGTCCAAATTGGATTAGGGAAGGAAAGCACAGCAACGGAATTGAATGTAAACACAGAATGTTGATTGAACCGTACACTTCCCATGTGAGCCATCGATGTATCTTTTGTTTTCACTATTATAGTAAATTTAAAGTTAATATTGGCACGGATTCCTTTTTGGAAAAAAAAAGAAATGTCTATATGTTCGCATATGGATGCAAACTAAACATCAAAGTTTGGCCCAACTTTGGCACTGTTAAAATTGGTTTGGTTGGGCTACAGTTTACAGACCAACAAAACAGGGTGCTGGTTCAGCCGTTCAGCAACTTTTATAGCCTACTAGGTGTCGAAAGGGCCTCCCAGCCAAATAGATTGGCCAGACCTTTGATGGGTTTCTGCCTCATGCGTGCTTGTTTTCTGTTCATCTACATCGCAGAAGACACACCAACAAGTGTGCATTTTATTCGAATTTTACAAAGAGTAATAGACTAATAGGTGATCTCGTATTAAGGCATCATTAGAAGTCTTTTTTCTGAATATTTTGAAGGAATTCAATGTACATTTGAACTCTCTGAAATTTAAGAAATATCGGCTTGTGCATGGTTTCTCCATTTTATGGTCCTTTACAGTACATCTAACATACATGTATAGTAACAATATAATGCTACATCATCAGTAATCGATCACACACAGCAGCCGTCGTATGAATCACTTCCGCAACACAATACCGCCACACGCCCACACTCGACAAACCAGCTTGTGCGCACATATTATCTCGCTCCTACTCCTATGTATCAATGGTTCGCCGAGACACTAATTATTAAAGATTCACAAGAACCCCATCCGTTCAAGCAATAATCCCCAATTAGCTAGGCTTCCGTTGGACAACTCAGCGCATGCGTGTGGACCACTAATTGCGTACTCCCTTTGATCACGTTCGTTTGTCCTTCAAGAATCCATGCATCAGTCTGTTGGATGTTGGATGTGGATGTGGATGGTGTTGATCACCACATCGAGTTTTACAGGCATCAACCATTTTACTACACAATGTAATTAATGACGACCATTATACCGATCTAGTCTATACGAGAGCGGCCCAGCACTACTAGAGCCATCACCACCGCCCCATCATCGGCGGTGGTAGCGACAGCCGATAGGGGCCACGAGGCAGGGGGCCGTTGTTTTTTCTATATTATTTCTGAAAAATGGTATCACCACCCTTTTTGGAGCCGGTGATAGTTGTTTCTGTAGAAGTGAAGTGAAGAACTGCCTTTAGAAATATAAAAATTATTTTATTAATTTTCATTATTTTTTATTCAATTTTGTATCTCATGGATAAATTTTATTATTAAATGAAGCGCCTATAAAAAATAATGACTAAAATATCATATATTTTTTTGATATTTTTTATGATGTTCTTTATTATCTTGCAAATTTTGAACTTAGGACTCTACTTGTGCTTAGAGAAATTAAAAACACAAATGGTAAATTGATCCAAACAGCGTAGTTTAGAGGGTTAAATTGAAGAAATACTAGGCATTATCCATATATTGATTACAATTGATTGGAGTAATGACTTTTTCTTATTCCAAAATCAGGATTTTTGAGCTTCTTCTGTGGTGAGAAAATAAATTGATTTGTGTGGGCTTCACAAAAATTTAGCCTCATTCACCCCCTTGTTGTGGTTATGGGTTTGGGAAGGCTAAACATTAGCTCCTTCAAGTTTAATCCTCCTGTTTGAATGTCCAAGGGCTAATTTGGAACTAAAAGGAAGAGCTAATTTTTAGCCCTCTTGATCAAACATGGCCATTATCTTCATCAGACACACTTTATGCACACACGAGCACATCGACTGATCCACACTTCATCTTCAGCGTACCTCTTTGTATTGTGTGCATCCTCTCTGTATGACTATCGCCTCCCCCAACTCCGAATATTAGGTTCGGACGCCATCAGAGAAGTTAATTACACGAGCTACTACGAACCACCATCCCCCCGAACTACATTAATCTCTCAACCCCAATAAATCGTCCCAAGTCGGAACAATGGAAACAGCAGCGCATCAATTACATGCTTAACCCGCGATTCCCCTTGATGGCTACTAATAATAGCGCAGTTTTGTAGTGCATCACACGCAAACAACACCAGCGAGAGAGCCGAGCGACATGCGGCTTGGCTGACGTCCCAGACCCCCCACCACTATATAAGCACGCCCTCGCCACCCCTAAGCCTCTCACTCATGTCCCTCGTCTCGGATGGATCGCGCCTCCTCCTGACTGCTTCTCTATCCCCCGCCATGGCCTCCTCCTCCTCCATCCACGACAGAAACCCCGGCATGGCGACGCTAGTAGCTGCGCTTGGCCTCCTGCTGGTCTTCGTCCCGGCGCTTGCGGCGGCCGGGGCGCCGCCCTACTCGTGCGGCCCGTCGTCGCCGTCCAAGGGGCTCCCGTTCTGCAACACGAAGCTCCCGGCGGCGCAGCGGGCGGCGGACCTGGTGTCGCGGATGACCCCCGCGGAGAAGGTGTCCCAGCTCGGCGACATCGCACCGGGCGTGCCAAGGCTGGGCGTCCCGGGGTACAAGTGGTGGAACGAGGCGCTGCACGGGGTCGCCATCTCCGGCAAGGGGATCCACCTCGACCAGGGCGCCGTCCGCGCCGCAACCAGCTTCCCGCAGGTCCTGCTCGCCGCCGCCGCCTTCAACGACAACCTCTGGTTCCGGATCGGCCAGGTGCGTAATCTGGCTCAAGAGTCAAGACATGGACGAACACTCTCATGATGCGTATGCTGGCGCGCGTACGTGCCGTTATCATGGGACGTGTTGAGATCGGGTCACACTTCGTTTGATCGTGACTTAGAATTCAGCTTTCTGTCACTGACAGGACCTACAATACTACTAGTATGTAACAGGACAAGTATTTTTGTATAATATAATGTAACTACAAATCCAATATTTCTGGTGGAGTATGAAAATATATATCTAGTTTTAAAACTGTAAATCTATGTAAATTTATAGTTTAAACATCTTTTAAATGACACTGTGATCAGAACCTTGTTTAGACGTCATGTTTTAATTTCGTAATCGATGCTGGGAAGGAGTAGCAATAATCTAACTCTATATCTGTTTATCTTTAAAACCTTGTATAAGTTTGTTTTAAAAAGTATCTTCACAAATCACAATGGCATAATTTCGTTGTATATATCGTTATCCAAAACCAAATTGTCATCAATACTACTACTAGTAGTTGAAACTAGAAAGAGTATACTCCCTCCGGTCTAGTATTAGAAGTCGTTTTGGATAATATTTGAGTTAAATATTAGCAATATAAATCATGAATAACTTTTAAGTCGTTGAGTTTGGAAATGTGAACATCATATAAATATATTTGTCTTGAAAATTACTTTCGTAAAAATATACATATGTAACTTTCCAATAAATATTTTTAATACAAAAGAGAAGTCAAAGTTGTGCTTTGGTGACCGTGTCGCTGTACTAAACGACTTCTAATACTAAACCGGAGGGAGTATGCACTTCTTTAAAAAACTAGAAAGAGTATATGTGCGGTTACGTGATGAAGAACTTAAGTGGCACGCATTCATTACCTCCATGAACTCCCTTAACTTTAAAGTAAACTGACACTAGCTCACAAAAAGGCTTTTCAATCAGTAGGATGAATGATCAAACAGTGGGAAAAAAAGCAATACTAGCATGTTTAATTAGATCTCCACTCCTGCTTGTGAGCTTTGCAAGTCTCTCATCACCAGGAGTGTGTTGCAAGCATCCGTATATGGCTTTGTTATATATAATAGAAGAAACTTTAGTACAAATAATTTTGGCTGCCACGTGAACTCACATTAGTGGATCGTTGACGTACGCCTACGTGCGCGCGCAGGCCACCGGCAAGGAGGCTCGGGCGCTGTACAACATCGGCCAGGCGGAGGGCCTGACCATGTGGTCCCCGAACGTGAACATCTTCCGGGACCCTCGGTGGGGCCGCGGGCAGGAGACCCCCGGCGAGGACCCCTCCGTCGCCAGCCGTTACGCCGCCGCCTTCGTCCGGGGCCTGCAGGGGAGCGCCAGCAACACGCGGGTGGCGCCGCCGGCCGTGCTGCAGACCTCGGCGTGCTGCAAGCACGCCACGGCCTACGACCTCGAGGACTGGAAGGGCGTGTCGCGCTACAGCTTCAAGGCGACGGTGACGGCGCAGGACCTTGCCGACACCTTCAACCCGCCGTTCCGGAGCTGCGTCGTCGACGGCAGGGCCAGCTGCGTCATGTGCGCCTACACCTCCGTCAACGGCGTGCCGTCGTGCGCCAACCCCGACCTGCTCACCAAGACCTTCAGGTCCAGCTGGGGCCTCGACGGCTATGTCTCTGCCGACTGCGACGCCGTTGCCATCATGAAAAACTCGCAGTTCTACCGCCCCACTGCAGAGGACACCGTCGCCGCCACGCTCAAGGCCGGTACGTCGTCGTCTCATCATCTCTTGCTACAAGGACCTCTTGCTTTGATCGATTTTCGCTAGCTGTGGAAATAGTTCTGATGAGTCACAAATGGCAATCGATCAACTTCCAGGATTGGACATCGACTGCGGCCCCTACATTCAGAAGTACGCCACGTCGGCGGTCCAAAAGGGTAAGCTGACGCAGCAGGACGTGGACATGGCCGTGAAGAACCTCTTCACCACCCGCATGCGTCTGGGCCACTTCGACGGCGACCCCAAGTCCGGCTTGTACGGCAGCCTTGGCGCCGCCCACATCTGCACGGCCGACCACAAGAACCTCGCGCTCGAGGCGGCGCTCGACGGCATCGTCCTCCTCAAGAACGGCGCGGGCGTGCTCCCGCTCAAGCGTGGCGCGGTGGCCTCCGCCGCTGTCATCGGTCACAACGCAAACGACGTGCTGGCGCTCCTCGGCAACTACTGGGGCCCGCCGTGCGCGCCGACAACGCCGCTCCAAGGGATCCAGGGCTACGTCAAGAACGTCAAGTTCCTCGCCGGCTGTAACTCGGCGGCCTGCAACGCCGCCGCTACACAGCAGGCGGCAGCGGCGGCACGCTCGTCGGACGCCGTCATCCTCTTCATGGGGCTGAGCCAGACGCAGGAGAGCGAAGGGAAGGACAGGACCAGCCTGCTCCTTCCCGGGAACCAGCAGAGTCTCATCACCGCTGTTGCAAACGCGGCGAAGCGGCCGGTGATCCTCGTGCTCCTCACCGGCGGCCCCGTGGACATCACGTTCGCCCAGTCCAATCCCAAGATCGGCGCCATCCTATGGGCCGGGTACCCCGGCCAGGCCGGTGGCGGCCTCGCCATCGCCAAGGTCCTCTTCGGAACCCGAGCGGGAAGCTGCCGGTGACATGGTACCCTGAGGAGTTCACCAAGATCCCCATGACGGACATGCGGATGCGCGCCGCCGGCAGCTACCCCGGCCGGAGCTACCGGTTCTACAATGGCAAGACGGTGTACAAGTTCGGCTATGGCCTCAGCTATTCCAAGTTCTCCCAGCGGCTGGTCGCCGGCCGCAAGAACCCGGCCTACAACACCAGCCTACTCGCCAGCGCCGGCCTGGTGGCGGCGACCGAGGACAGAGCGAGCTACTACGTCGATACCATCGGCAACGAGGTGTGCGAGCAGCTCAAGTTCCCGGCCGTGGTTAAGGTAAGGAACCACGGCCCCATGGACGGGAAGCACACGGCGCTCGTGTTCCTCCGGTGGCCGAACGTGACTGACGGCCGACCGGCGAGGCAGCTGGTCGGGTGCCAGAGCCAACACCTCAAGGTAGGGGAGAAGGCGAACCTGAGATTTGAGTTGAGCCCCTGCGAACATTTCAGCAGGGTAAGGAGGGACGGCAGGAAGGTGATCGACAAAGGCTCGCATTTCCTCAAGGTTGGCAGGCAGGAGGTGGAGATTAGTTTCGGGGCATGAATATTTGAATTATTTCATTTACGGCGGGAAATAAGGATAGGTCGATACGGTGTAATTCTTTCCTAGAGTGTAATTTTATTATTATAAATGCCACAGAAAATCTGCTCAAAAAAATGACACAGAAAATATTGTAGCACAAAGTTCCAAGGAAAAAGAATGTGTAGTGTAGTCCATTGGTCTTCCCACACAAAAGTCCAATAGCATAATTGAATTGGAGAAAGCAAAGATGCACATCCTAAACTGGTGATGGTATCATACTACTTCCTCCATTACAAATTGTATGTCGTATTAGCATTTCAAGGTTGATAATTTTTATTATGCATCTAAATATATACTTATGTCTAGATACATAATACCAACTATGAATCCAAATTTGCCAAAACAACTTACAGTTTGAAATGAAAGGGGTTCGCTTTAACAATCAGGCAGCAACCAATATGCATCAACTCACTGAAACTTTGATAATCAATTACTTCCTGTACATTAAGACTTCAAATTGAAAATTGCATGGGCACATTCCTATCAAAACATAGTTTCATGTTACATGAAAAATCTTTTACAACCTGAAATATTATAGTACAAATCAGCACTCAAAGTTGTTTACAATGACATGATCAGATGGCACTATTTTAGTTTATCGTTTTGGTTCTAATAACTTCTAACACAGGTTACAGAAAGGAAAAGCCAACTCCATGTGGTATCAAGAGATCAAAATTTGAATGTTGAAGTATCTTTCTACATAAAGAGCAAACTTTGTTCTTCACAAACTTCATCTGTTTATGGACAGATCCATATCCTTGATCCTTCGGCAGACCATCTACCCGTCCAAGATGCAGAAAAACGAAAACAATAAATGAGCTAGGTAGCTGATTGTGTATACTAAAGTCTAGCATTGACTTTCCATACCATGATAAAGACGGTGATCAAGCATGCGTACAATTGATCAGCTATGGTTTCCTCAGACATCCTTGAAAAGAAGCTGGAATCTGGGTACCCTATCAGGTGGAAGGGGGCAAGACACTATCAATTTACCTTTCATCGCACCTCTAAATATTGCCTGCAACTAGGAAATTGAAGGGATAAAAAAACTGTGTAAACCTTTCTCTCCATAAGTGAACAAGTAAGAAGGCTTAAGTTAAAAGGCCAAATGAATTTTCTTTAACTACCACATTTATTGGAGAGATTAGACTTAATAGCAGGTAAGCCATGGCTACAAAAAGTAGAATATTGACTAGTGACTCCAGGAACAGATGGAGTCATTAAATATTAACTGGTTATCATAAAGCAGGGAAAAGGTGATCAAAAGGCATCACAAATTACTTAAACATCCAAGAACAAAGCCATGAAGAATTAGCACCATGGGCGTGGAGTATAACGTCTTAGTTTTGCTTAAGCATTAATTTAATATTTTTTTGTGTACTTGTGCACCCATCTTACCTTTCCACCTAGCCTATGACATCTGCTCAACTTAAGTGCACATGTTAGGGCAAGTTGAGAATTCTTTCAGCAGAACTCAAAGTGTTATATTCATCTATTCAGAGAAATGATCAACTGACCCCCCCCCCCTCATGAGGACATCCCTTCCATTGATACAACCATGCCTTGTGCTTCGCAAGGACCAATAACTCGAGCCCGTGCACAACAACTCAACTATCAGGTAAAGTCGTTTCTTGTTGTTCATACAAATTTATCTCTGGACGGGATGCTACTTAATTATGGTGATGAATGCATTATTCTTAGGAACATGGAACGTGCAGAAGAGGGGGAAACTGTAGAAATGTGGGATTGGTGTAACTGGATGGATGTATTGCATTGAGGCCTCGGCCGGTATATATGAGAGTACAAGGCTTGGGGTGCAAGGCAACCCCAGATACATATGGCAGTCTCGATACGTATATCTACAACTACCAAATATACTCTAACATCCCCCCGCAGTCACAGAGGGAGCATCGCAGACGGTGAGACTGGAGAAGAAGCCGAAAGCAAAGCCGACGGACTGACATCCCCCCGCAGTTGGAACGTTGGTGTGGTGCAGACGCTGCGACTGGAAAGAAAACCGGCGAGTAACTCATGCGGATGGTAGCCCTTTGTGCCGACGTCGATGAAACCGAACTGGAGGGTGAATTGTCGTGGTCGATGATGCCGTGCGTAGGGTAGCCGTGGTCAACGTGGAGCTGTCGAGGTTGCCGAGGGTAAAGAGCCGCACAGGAAGTCGCGGACGCTCGAGGTGTTGTGAGGACGGTGGCGCGAAGGGGAAGCCACCATGGACGAAGACGGCGACGCGTCGAGGCAGTCGAAAAAGGGGGTCGATGCTGAAGTCCATGCAGTCAAGAGCCGACGGGCGAGACGTTCCCGAGTTTGCCAGACACAGAAATGATGCCTCGGGGACGATGGCACGCACCGGTGTTGCCAATACCGGACGTGTGAGGGAGGGTGCACCACCAGGTGCTGTCGTCTAAGGGACCAGCAGAGAAGGCCTCCACGACACTCGTAGCGGGGTAGAAGGTGCCGATGCAGCCCGCTCTTGTCGGAGTAGACGAAGGGGTAGAACGAGACGGCGACGCTGGCGACGAGGTGGAGCTGGACGAAGCGAAGAGGTGAACCCGGACGATCTAGCACAAAGCCTAATGATCCAGATGATGTGGCGGCGGAGCTCGAAGGAGATGGCGAAGAACTCGAACAACTTGATGAAGACCATGCGCGCAAGACGCGCAATGACGTAGTCATAGACGATGTCGAGGACGTAGTTGACGGCAATGAAGATGCAACGACAGAGGACCAGGGAGTGCTGCGCTACTGCCAGAGGAGGCGATGCAGCCGCAACCCTCATGTCGGTGGAGGTGCACGCAAACTGAAGACACTCGTCCCGGAACCGTACGTCTCGTGACCGCACGCTAATCGGCTGATCAGGCCGTGGGCGCACGTAGAAGACGACGGACGATGAAGCCGCGCGGATCGGAGTCATGGCGGAGAAGTCGGGGACGACCGGCGTGATGACCGTGTTGCGGAGGGGCCTGGCGGCGCTGCGGGAGGTGCTCACGCGCACCGCACGCCAGTCCGAGCGACACGGGTGGTTGACGAAGAACGGCCGGTGACGATGTCGAAGAAGAGGCATGCGATCGACGGGCGGTGACCGCACAATTGATAGATGCAGAGCCGCACCCGTGACCGCATAGTCAACAGATGCACGAGAGGGAAGGAAAAAAACAGAGGGAGAGAGCCCGTTACGGCGATGGATGGGGCGGCGGTAATCTGCATCGGGGCGGAGCAGTCCTCCGAGGGTCGGGCGCCACGGGGTCTGCCGGCTGTGGCAGCGGCGACCGCGGGGACGGGCGTCGCATGTCCTGCCTGACGATGATGGATCGGAACCAGAGCAGCTCAGGTCCCAGCCGGGTGGACGCGGAGGACTCCGCCACAATCTTGGCAGCGCGAGTTCCGTCCTGCGGTGGCGGATCCGAGCGACTCGAGTCCCGTTGGGGAGTGATCTGGACGAAGAGCAGGAGCCACCGCCCGGCAACGTGGAGTGGAGGCGCCGCCACGCAGCCACCGGCTACGAGGAGGAAGTGCCGCGTCGGGCCCCTGCTGCCACCACGGCAGCACGGGTTAGAGCACGGGCGCCGCAGGAGACTGCGGCTGCCACCACGACAGCGCAGGTGAGGGTCGTCGATGACAGCTTCCATGGCGGATGGTGAGGTACACCCGATCTGCTACTGCTTCTAGACGCGACGGCAGCGGATTAACTCAATCCGCCGCGACGGAGGGCGCTGCCCCCGACAGAGGTCATGGAGAACCTCCCCGGGGGCGCGCTAGAAGGCCGTCGAGGGAGCGCCCTGGAGGGGCACCGTGGGGAACAGGGGGGCGACGGCAGCGGCGCGAGAGGAGTGCTGCCGGCGGCGCTAGGGTTGTGGGCAGCGGAAGGTTGGATCTCAAACCCTAAACTCGTGATACCATGTAGAAATGTGGGATTGGTGTAACTGGATGGATGTATTGCATTGAGGCCTCGACCGGTATATATGAGAGTACAAGACTTGGGGTGCAAGGCAACCCCAGATACATATGGTAGTCTCGATACATATATCTACAACTACCAAATATACTCTAACGAAAACAACCACAACAACCCAGGATGTGCACAAGCTCCCCGTTTGGAGATGAGGGCCGTTCCCACTCAAACATTGTGACCCACTTCGTTTTGAGTAGAGCGGACAGCAAGGCAACAACAGATTGTTTTGGTCATAATTTTTGACTCGGGATGTTGTTTGGGGCGTATGAGTACTCGATGGAAAGCTATTGAAGTCAACTTTCAGATGGATCAGAAGACACTCTCACATACATAAGGAGTCACCCAGATTTTACAAAGAGACGTCCGGATCTACCAGTCAAAGGCTGATAGCCTTGTATCCAGTAAAGCCCATTAGGGGCCCCTTCTAATTTAGGGTTCACACCCTCCCACGCCTCTTGGCTGTTCTTTTATGTATAAATACCCCTCCAGCCTCCTGAGGAAGTTGGGTTTTGCTTAGTTTCCATTCTGTCAAGAACAGGATACCGATTCTTTAGCTGTGGAACCCCATTCGTGAGTTGAATCAATTACTTTCTGTGATTTGGTTGCTTCTCGTGCACTTGCTTGTGTTCATTGATTTCGCAGGCAAGAGTAAGACTTCTTGGCGAGGTTAATCGAGTTGCAGCTTGGTTGATAACCAGAGGGTTCGTGGTGCTAAAGATTGCGAGGTTCATTTCTTTGGATTTGAAGCCGGATCGGTGTGTCGCGAATCTGCCCAAATCGATAGTTATCTGAACCTTTCGAAAGATCGGGAACCCAAGTCCTATCATGTGGTAATCAGAGCAAAGGTATATCGTCAGGTTCGCATCAATTCCCCCTTAGTTTGAGTGTTTATCTTCATCCTACAGTCCACAACCTGTTTTTCCCTTCCTAGAACCTTCCGTGCCATAGCCTCTGCATTTGTTTGTTTCAGAGTTCATAGTGTTGAGTTTGTGTCCAGGTCGAGGTCTTGTTGCTAGTTTAGATCTTGTCCTTGTCTCCCTTGTGTTATCTTTTCCCCACCGCTGCCATCTCAGATCTCCATCATTTGTATCTTCTGTAAGCAAAAACAAATCTTGATTTGGGCTGTTCATTTTCAGACAGTCATAACTTTTGCACCCAAACTCGAAACTTGGCAAATTTTATATCTACGGAAAACACCAAAAAATTTGAGATCTATGTTTGCAGAAATTAGTTTTGCCAAATTAGACCAGGAAAATCGAGTTTCAGGACGCACAAGTTTGGATATGCTTTTCAGAGCACAATCCTGATTTTCACATAGGCCACATCTTTTTCCTTGAGCCAAATCTTGTGGTTTTATTCTTTGTGTGTTCCTTGCTAATAAAGAGCAAAAGAAAAAGAAAGAAGAAAAAAAAGAGGTGAAAAAAGAAAAAGAAAGAAGAAGAGAAAAGAGGAGCACACAAGAAATTTTCAGCTGCTCTGTTTTGTGGTGCTCTTTTCCTTATTCAATTTTGTTGCTCTCTACTATACTTGTTTCCTTCCGCACTTAGACTCACTCACTTGTTATCACAATTGGTGTCAGGGACACGTATAGGCCATCAACGAAAACAAGTACTTTGGACTATAATTCAGCATTGCTATCTGTTGCTAACATTTGTACCACATACATATATTTGTGTCTTCCCAAGCTCCACATATTTCTTCACATCGGTACAGAAAGAGGACCCTTGCAATCTTGGTACCACCTCCTCACAGGTATCACGAACCAGCAGCAGATTGCACCAACTCTTGTGTTGCGATTGGTAAGAACATTTGCAAGAGCTTGTGGAGGAGCTGCCATTTTGCATGATTGAGAGACACCACTACAGTTTGTAGTCATTTATTAGGGATAACCTTCATTGCTGCTGTTGTTTTTGGTGTTTGAAATGACAGGGGATGAACATGTTAACTCTCCCAAAGATTTCAACGAATGTGTTAGCAGAACTCAACTTCAAGCTGCTATGGAGGATGCCCAGAAAGGGATGAATGATGCCATTAGGAAGGCTGTCACTAATGCACTCATTGATCTCAAGCTTGGTAGCAACATAAAGAGATTGGATAGGCGGATTTCTACTCTAACCGATAAGATTACAGAGTTAGAAAACCGTCTACCAAATGAGGAAGACATGGGAGGACACAACATTGATGAAGATACTGTTCTTGATGAGAATGGAAACATTGATGTTGCAGCCACCCGAGCAGCGAGGCTACGACGTCATTTACGTGACAACAGGAGAGGTATGGGAGGTCATCAACATAAAGATAATACCCATCACGCTCCCGATGATCTTATGCTAAGGTAAAGTTTACAATTCCACCATTTTCGGGTCATTATGATGCTGAGGGGTATCTTGATTGAGAGATGTCAGTAGAACAAAAATTTAGTGCCCACCTTGTTCCCGAAAGACAGAGTTCGACAAGCCTCTAGTGAGTTCAAGGATTTTGCAATCATTTGGTGGAGTCGGTTAGCTGCAAAGAATGCTTTACCAACCACATGGGAACAACTTAAAGTAGCTATGCGTGATCGTTTTGTTCCTCCTTCCTATCATAGAGACTTGCGTAAGAAATTAATGCGTTTAGAGCAAGGAGGCAAATCTATCCAAGATTACTATGGGGAGCTACAAGAGGGTTTGATGCATTGTGGTGTTGCAGAGGGACCTAAGGATTCCATTTGTTGTTTTTATTCGGGTCCAAAGCGTGAGATTCAGGACATTGTTGATTATAAGGAATTTAACACCATTAACTAGTTGTTTCAGTAATCTAAAAAAAACTAGTTGTTTCAGTTTGCTATGCTAGTAGAGAAGGAATTGCAGGGATGGGAGCAGCAAGGTAAGGGCAAGACTAACACCACATACACGCCACGTGCCACACCATCGATTGGGTTGAACAAGCCATCAACTTTTCGGGTGCCACCACCAGCGAGCAAGCAACCAACAACTTCGGGAGTTGCTGCACCACATGTGCCCTCTTCATACTTAGGTAAAATCCTTCGCAGGTGCCCACAAAAAGTGCCTCATCTGTTGCATCAAGGGGGAACACCTCTGGCATTCAGTGTCATCGTTGCCATGGGTTTGTGTATGACACGTGAAGGACTGCCCAAGCAAGAGGGCATACATTGTTACAGAGGATGGCTACATCAGCACCTCTGACTTTGAGATGAAGAGAGAAAATGACGGTGAAGAACTCCTTGGTGGAGAGGATGCAGTGACCTATAGGAGTGCCATTATTCAGCGGGTGCTCAACACACAAGTGCAACAACCCGAACAGCTACAACACCACAATCTCTTTCATATTTTCTTCGTCATCAACAATCGACGTGTGCCAGTCATCATTGACAGAGGCAACTGCAACAATTTGGTGAGTTCAGAGTTGGTCGACAAGCTTGGGTTGCTCACACGGCCACACCAACATCCATACCATATTCAGTGGCTAAATGATTCAGGAAGGGCCAAGGTAACACAAACTTGCAGAGTTTCTTTCTCAATTGGCTCTTATTCAGATTTGGTTGATTGCGATGTAGTCCCTATGCAACCTTGTTCTCTTTTGTTGGGTAGACCTTGGGAATATGATACTGATGCAACACATCGTAGTAGAAGTAATAAGTATACTTTTGTGCGTAAAGGAAAGAAACATACTTTGCTACCTTTGACCCTTGCTGAAATTGTCCAAGCTGAAAAAGAACGAGTTTCTAGTTTGAATGACACACAATCTGAAAATCAACAAGTAGCAAAATCTGTTTTCCCACCAAAAAAGGATAAACCTGCAGCTAATCCTAAGGCCGAGGGAACTAAATTGAAGGGTGAGGTATGCTTGCAACAAAATGCAACCTTGCTGAAATTTCTGAAGATGAAATCTGCTATGCCTTGCTTTGCAAACGAGCTTTGTTTTCACTTGATATTACTAGCTCGATACCTCCTGCTGTCACTAACATTTTGCAGGAGTATGCGGACATTTTTCTTGTTGATATACCACCAGGGCAGCCACCTATGAGAGGCATAGAGCATCAAATCAACTTGATTCCAGGGGCAACTTTGACCAATCGAGCAGCCTACAGAACCAACCCCGAGGAGACAAAGGAAATTCTGCGGCAAGTCCAAGAGCTTTTGGACCGTGGGTATGTACGTGAGAGCCTTAGTCCTTGTGTTGTCCCTGTGCTTTTGGTTCCTAAGAAAGATGGTACTTGGCGTATGTGTGCTGATTGTAGAGCCATCAATAATATTACCATTCGATACCGTCATCCTATTCCTAGGCTTGATGATATGCTTGATGAGTTGTGTGGTTCCATAGTCTTCACAAAGATTGACTTGCGAAGTGGCTACCACCAAATTAGAATGAAACTTGGAGATAAATGGAAAACAGCTTTTAAAACCAAATTTGGATTGTATGAGTGGCTAATAATGCCTTTTGGTTTGACTAATGCACGTAGCACCTTCATGCGCTTGGTGAATGAGGTTTTGAAGGCATTTATTAGCCGATTTGTGGTAGTTTATTTTGATGATATCCCGATCTATAGCAGGTCTTTGGATGAACACATGGATCACTTGCGTGCTGTTTTTGATGCTTTACGTGAAGCACGTTTGTTTGATAACCTTGAGAAGTGCATCTTTTGCACACATCAAGTCTTTTCTTGGCTATGTTGTTACTCCACAGGGAATTGAGGTGGATGAGACGAAGATTGAAGCTATAAAGAGCTGGCCGGTTCCCCAAACCGTCACACAGGTGAGGAGTTTTCTTGGTCCGCCGCTTTGTCAAGGATTTTAACACCATTGCAGCCCCTTGCATGAGTTGACAGAAAGGGGTGGTGTTCCATTGGGGACAGGCACATAATGAATCCTTTGATGCTTTGAAGGACAAGCTGACACATGCACCATTGCTGCAACTTTCAAACTTTGGTAAGACTTTTGAACTTGAATGTGATGCTAGTGGAGTTGGCATTGAGGCTGTTCTAATGCAAGATGGTAAACCCGTTGCATACTTTAGTGAAAAACTACATGGTCCTATTCTAAACTACTCCACGTATGACAAGGAATTGTATGCTCTTGTACGTTCTTTGGAGACATGGCGACATTATTTGTGACCATGAATCACAAATAATCTGAACCGTCGACATGCTAAATGAATCCTTTCCTTAAGTTATCAAACACAAGAAAGGTAAGGATAATGTGATTGCAGATGCTTTGTCTAGGAGATATACCTTGCTGTCCCAACTTGATTGTCGCATTTTTGGACTTGAATCTATTAAAGAACAATATGCGCTTGATCCTGATTTTAAAGATGTGTTGCTGAATTGTAGAGAGGGATGTACATGGAACAAGTTTGTGATCAATAATGGGCTACTGTTTAGAGCTAACTGCCTATGCATTCCAGTTGGTTCTGTTCGTCTTTTGTTGTTGCAGGAAGCGCATGGAGGAGGGCTGATGGGGCACTTCGGTGCTAAGAACACTGAGGATGGTTTGGCCTCACATTGCTTTTGACCAAAGATGAGAAGAGATGTTGAGCGCTTCGTGGCACGCTGCACCACCTGCCAAAAAGCTAAGTCTCGCTTGAATCCACATGGCTTATACATGCCTCTTCTTGTTCCTTCTATTCCTTGGACGAATATCTCGATGAACTTTGTTTTGGGATTGCCTCGGACTAAGAGGGGGAGGGATAGCATTTTTGTTGTGGTGGACCGTTTTTCAAAGATGGCACACTTCATACCATGTCATAAGAGTGATGATGTTATTCATATTGCTGACCTCTTCTTTAAAGAGATTGTTCGTTTGCATGGTATGCCTTCTACTACTGTTTCAGATCGTGATGCTAGTCTTGAGTCACTTTTGGCACACTCTATGGAACAAGTTGGGAACCAAGCTGTTGTTCTGTACAACATGCCACCCACAAACCGATGGACAAACAGAGGTAGTGAACCGCACCTTGGGCACCATGTTGAGGGCTGTTTTGAAGAAAAACTTGAAGGTATGGGCAGAATGTTTACCTCATGTGGAGTTTGCATACAATCGGGCAATACATTCCACAACCAAGGTAAGTCCTTTTTAGGTAGTGTATGGTTTCAACCTTGCTCCAATTGATATATTGCCTTTACCGACTAGTGAGAGGATTCATAGTGATGCAAAGAAACGTGCTGATTTTATTTTACAAATGCATGAAACAACTAAGCACAACATTGAAAAGATGACTGAAAATATAGAATCACTGGTAGAAAGGAAGACATGAAATTAAGTTTCAACCAGGAGATTTAGGCCCTGTTTGGCAGGGCTCCATGAGCAGCTCCACGAGCGGCTCCGCCCGGAGCCCTGCCAAACGGTGGAAATCGCACCGGCTCCGGGTGTGGAGCCGGCGATGGAGCCCCTCGCTGCTTTCAAAGGGGAGGTGGAGCCACGTTTTCGTGGCTCCATCCGGCTCCGCCTCCGTTTTCCAGCGAGTGCCCTCGGGTGGCAGTAGCAGCCCGCGGCAGCCCGAGGCGGAGGGGAAGGTCGGGCGGCGGCGGCCCGTGGCACGGCGAGGCGGAGGGGAAGGCCCGGCTGCGGCGGCCCGAGGCATGGACGGAGGCGGAGGTTGGCGGGGTGGAGGCGGAGTGCGGCACGTCGCCGGCGGAGCGTGGTGTGGCGCGAGGCGGAGGCGGGGCGCGACGCGAGGTGGAGGCTGGGCGCGGCGCCGGTGGAGGCAGGGCGCGGCGCCGGCGAAGGTGAGGTTGAGGCCCGGTGGGGCGGGGCGCCGGCGAAGTGAGGTGGAGGCCCGGGTGTGGAGCTCTGGCGGCGGAGCCCGTGAGGGAGGAGGGGTAGCGGATAAGGAATGGAGGGGAGAGTGAATGGATAAGAAAGAGAGGAGGGGGAAAAAGGAGAGAAAAAAAGGAAAAAAAGAAAAGGGAAAAAGGAAAAAAAGAAAAGGGAAAAAAGAAAAAAAATAGGAAAGGGCAATTTGGACATTTTACAACCTCAATCCAACGGGTGAAGCCGTTTTGCCAAACATTTTCCAAAATGGCTTCAGCTTCATCAGAAAAGCCGCTCCACCAGAGGAGCCAGAGCCGGAGCTGTTTTTGGAGGAGCCGGAGCCCTGCCAAACAGGCCCTTAGTTTGGTTGCACCTAAGAAAGGATAGATTTCCAGATTTGCGAAAGTCCAAGTTGATGCCAAGGGCTGGTGGTCCTTTCAAGATAATTGAGAAAATAAATGACAATGCATATAAGCTTGAGTTGCCTCCCGAGTTTGGGGTTAGCCCCACCTTTAACATTTCAGATTTGAAGCCTTACTTGGGAGAAGAGGATGAGCTTGAGTCGTGGACGACTCCAATTCAACAGGGGGATGATGAGGACATCCCTTCCATTTATACAACCATGCCTTGTGCATCACAAGGACCAATGACTCGAGCCCGTGCATGACAACTCAACTATCAGGTAAAGTCATTCCTCGCTGTTCATACAAATTTATCTTTGGACGGGATGCTACTTAATTATGGTGATGAATGCAATATTCATAGGAACATGGAATGTGCAGAAGAGGGGGAAACAACCACAAGAACCCAGGATGTGCACAAGCTCCCCGTTTGGAGATGAGGGCTGTTCCCACTCAAACGTTGTGACCCACTTCGTTTTGAGTAGAGCGGGAGGGGCGCTCCCACTCAAACGTTGTGACCCACCACGTTTTGAGTAGAGCGGACAGCAAGGCAACAACACATTATTTTGGTCATAACTTTTGACTTCGGATGTTGTTTGGGGTGTATGAGTACTCGATGGAAAGCTCTTGAAGTCAACTTTCAGATGGATCAGAAGACACTCTCAGATACATAAGGAGTCGCCCAGATTTTACTGAGAGACGTCCGGATCTACCAGTCAAAGGCTGATAGCCATGTATCCATTAAAGCCCATTAGGGGGGCATTCTAATTTAGGGTTTACACCCTCCCACGCCTCTTGGCTGTTCTTTTATGTATAAATACCCCTCCAGCCGCTAGAGGAAGTTGGGTTTTGCTTAGTTTCCATTCTGTCAAGAACGGGACACCGATTCTTCGGTTGTGGAACCCCATTCGTGAGTTGAATCAATTACTTTCTGTGATTTGGTTTCTTCTTCGTGCACTTGCTTGTGTTCTTCGATTTCGCAAGCAAGATTAAGCCTTCTTGGCAAGCTCAATCGAGCCGCAGCTTGGTTGATAACCAGAGGGTTCGTGGTGCTAAGATTGCAGGGTTCATTTCTTTGAATTTGAAGCTGGATCGGTGTGTCGCGAATTAGCCCAAATCGATAATTATCTGAACCTTTCGGAAGATCGGGAACCCAAGTCCTATCACCCCTCCCCAAAAAAATAAGAAATAAGAAATTTACTAAACAATCCAGAGAGTATAAGCATCATTTAGTCCCATCTACAACAGAAGACTGAAACAACGTTCTCACTTCTCACAATGTAATCATTTCAAAGTGGTATTAGATTGGTTGCTTGGTTTTATGGTGTTTGTTAGAATGCTTGTGTATAAGGCCATAGGCCCGGTTGGGCCTCTGGGGTCCTGCGGCGAGCTGGCATGTATAGCCGCCGCCCAACCCCTGGGTTTCTTGTGTAGAGGGCAAGGGTCTCCTTGATTGGTGGTGTTTCTATAAACCAACCCTCTAGACCCTTGCCTATATATGTATGAGTGTTATGCACCTCCATAATCAATCTACTAATTTCCCAGTCATACCTTCCTTCGTGGTATCAAGAGACTAGGTTTTTCCTTCTTTCCTCTACTTCCGCTACACCTGCTTCCGCCGCGCGTGCCCTGCCATGCGCCGCCCCTCCCGCGTGCGGCCCACCTCACACCGCCAAAATCCACGGCCGTGCCCCTTCTGCACCGCCCTCTGCGCTGCTGAATCGACGGCCACGCCCGCCTGCGACGACCTCTGCGCCGCCGAATCAACGGTCGTGCTCGTCTGCAATGCCTCCCGCGCCGCCGAGTCGCCGTCCGCACCCGTCTGCGCCACCGAATCACCGGTCGCACCCTTCCTCTGCGCCGTCCGTTCTCCGTGCCGCACCCATGGTCGGGACCCCAACTCCCTCTGCCCTCGCCGCTGAGGAGCAAGAGCGCCGCGAGCGCGCCGCGGCTGAGGACAAAGAGCGCGCTCACCTCGCCGCCGAGCTTGCCCAAGCCGATGCTGATGCGCGCCAGAAGGAGCGGGACGCCTACCTCAACCACGTCGGGGCCGCTGAGGACGAGGCTGCCCTCGCAGTCAAGGAGCGAAGCTGCGGACCAGTGCATCCGTGACGCCCTGGCTCGTGCTGCTGCCGAGCGCAAGGTCGCCGCCGTGGCTGAGGATGGCGACAAAGACAAGGTGTCCCACGTCTCTGACGCCGGCCCAGACGCCAACACCCTCATGATGCACGAAGCTGCCGCCTGCCTGCATCTTCACTCGCAGGCTGTCGCTGTCCACAACATCCGATTTCTCATCCCGATCGGCCTCGACCTCACCGCCAACAACTACACCCGCTGGCGCGAGCAATTCCTTCTCACCGCCAGCAAGTTCTCCCTGTAGGACCATGTCGAACGTGACAGCCCCGCCGTGATCCTCCCTGACGACTGGGATCAGATGGATTGCGTCGTTCGCTCATGGACGGGACGATCTCCAACGACCTCGTGGAGACTGTGCTACAGTCTGGCGCCTCTGCACAGGTCATCTGGTTCGTTGTTGAGTCTCAGTTGGGAGCAGCTTGCCCTCCTCCTCGACACTGAGTTCTGCACCTTCGTCCAAGGCGACCTCTCCATCACCGACTACTGTCAGCGCCTCAAGACCATGGTGGATGCCTTGGGTGGCTTTGGCGAGAACGTCTCCGACCGCACGATCGTCCTCAACGTCATTCGCGGCCTCAACGAGAAGTTCTCCCACATTGGCATTCTCCTTCGCCGCGGCCGCCCGTTCCCCACGTTCCTCGAGGCCCGCAACGAGCTTCTCCTCGAGGAACTCACCGTGGGCAAACCGGCGACCGACACCTCCACCGCTGTCCTCGCCTCTACGCCCGGTGGCTCCGGGACGGCCGCCAATCGCCAGGCCCCATCCCAGCAGCCTCCACGCACTCACTCCGATGGAGGCTCTGGGGTGCGGGCGGCAGCGCTCCGAAGCAGCACCGTTCTGGCGGCAACGGTGGGGACAAGAACGGCGACCAGCATTCCAGGTCCGGTGGTCGTGGTGGCAATGGTGGCAACAGTGGCAACGACGACCGCTTCCAGCAGCCGCCCTCTGGCGGCTCCTCCGGCACCCCGCCAGGTCTAGTCGTCACCTGGTCAGGCCTCCAGATGTGGCCAGGTGCTGCTACTGGTCAGGCGCCCCACCAGGCGCTCCTAGCCCAATACCAGGCCAGCCAAGCGCAGCAGCAGGCTACCCAGGCAGCGCAAGCGCAGGGCTACACAGGCGCAAGCTCAGGCGCTCCACCTTTAGGCGGAGGCACCCGACTCCTCCTAGTCTTCAGGAAAGTGGCCGACTGGTGTTCCCGGCATCTACACCACCGCCGCCGGCGCCCCATACTGGGATCCGCAGTCCCTGGCATCCACTTTCAGCACCATGACGTTGAACCAGCCGCAGCAAAACGAGTGGCACTTCGACTCAAGTGCTACCTCTCACATGATTTCTAATTCCACTTCTCTTTCACATATTTTTACCCAGCGATATCATGTTCCTTCAAACATTGTTGTCGGTGACGGATCTTTACTCCCTATCCCTTCCACTAGCTTTGCACAACTTCCATCTAACCTGCTTCTTAATAATGTTCTTGTTTCGCCTAAACTTATTAAGAACCTGATCTCTGTGCGCCAGTTCACTACCGATTACAATTGTTCTGTTGAATTTGACACCGCTGGTTGTTCTGTGAAGGATCTCAAGTCTCGAAACGTGATCATTCGGTGCAATAGCTCCGGCCCGTTGTACCCTCTGCATTTGCCTGCTGCTGTCGCCCTCACTACTGGTTGCACTTCCACACACTTTGGCATCATCATCTCGGTCATCCCGGTCAAGCAGTCTTGGCCAAATTACCTTTTTCATGTAATAAAGACATTAGCTCGTCTCTTTGCCATGCGTGTCAACTAGGTCATCACACTCATTTACCTTTCCAAGTCTCGTCGTCTAGAGCTTTAAGTCGGTTTGATCTTATACATTGTGATTTATGGACATCTCCTGTTACCAGCATCTCTGGCTTTAAGTATTATTTGGTTATACTTGATGATCACACACATTACTCGTGGACCTTTCCTCTCCGACTCAAATCTGACACTTTCAGCACACTTGCTAATTTCTTTTCATATGTGAAAACACAGCTCGAGACAACTGTCAATGCTGTTCAGTGCGACAACAGGCGCGAGTTTGACAACTCCAGCGCCCGAACTTTCTTCTCCACTCACAGTGTATTGTTGCGCATGTCGTGCCCCTACACCTCAGCCCAAAACGGGTGGGCTGAGCGTATCATTCGCTCCACTGACAACACTGTGCGCTCTTTGTTGTTTCAAGCCAGCCTTCCGCCCTCCTACTGGGTTGAAGCTCTGGCCATGGCCACATATGTCCTCAGCATCTTGCCGACCAAGACGTTGTCCACAGGCACTCCCCATAGTGCTCTTTTCGGTACGGAGCCTAACTATGAGCATCTCCGTGTGTTCGGCTGCAAGTGCAACCCGATCATTTCCACCACAGCAACTCATAAACTCTCCCCGCGTTCCGCTATGTTTGTTTTCCTTGGCTATTCCACTCATCACAAAGGATATCACTGTCTTGACTTGTCTTCCAATAGGATCATCATCTCGAGACACGTCACCTTTGACGAGCACAACTTTCCTTTTGCGGACCGTGCCACCACCAGCACCCCAGACGCATACGAGTTTCTTGATGGACCTCCTGACCCTGTGCCGACCAATCCCATTGGATCGCCACAGTTTCGTTTTCCTACAGGTCGTCCCGATGGAGTTTCGGCGACACCCGCATTGCCACATGCAGCTGATGATGTCACCCCCATGATGTCCCTTGCGGCAGCAATGCCGTCCCGCACACAGCCACGTGCGGCCTCAGGCATCCATCACACACCTGCGCCAGTCTCCGGTGCACGGCCACCTGCGGCTTCAAGCATCTCTCCCGCATTGCCACATGCAGCCCCGGCGCCTCTTTGACACCCGCCCTGTGTGCTCCCGTCATCCCGCCTGGCTTCGCACCGCTCCCGATGCATGCTCGGGATTTTCGTCACGACTTCGAGCGACGTCAGCATGCTCCTGCGGCTTCAGCACCTGCTTCACCACCGACGCCCCCCGTTGACAGCCCGGGGGCACCACTAGTCAGCACCACTGCCCCTGCTTCGAGCGTTGCCGTTCCTGAAAGTGCATCTAGGTCCCTAAGTGAATTTTGGTGAATTAAATGACAAAGCGATTAAAGGACTAACTCGTTTGTCTAAGCATGTGAGCATGTTTTATTTTATATATATTCATAAGCTACTATTGACATGTGTTGAAGAATGAATATTTTATGACTCATATTCAATAAGACAAACAAAAGAATAATCCTAAGGCACAGTGGTAAATATCAAGCAACAAATGAAGATAAATATTGGGGATATTTTGAGAAGGTCAATTTGTTGTCTCCGATGAATATGGTAGCTATTAAAGTACAAGGATCATAGAAAGAGAAGATGATAATTCTCTCTAAATTAAATACAAGGCTTCATGTGGTAAATGTAAGAGGACACAAGGATGAGTGTAGACTTTATGGTCCTTAATTGAAAGCTTGCATATTCGTTGTCAATCAAGAACAAGCATTTGAAGTGGGATTTCAAATGAAGGATAATTGTGGATGAAGCAAAACCAAACTCAACGTGGATTGGGTAAATGATGAAGAGATCAACCGAGATGACTAGGGCGAGAGACTAAGCAATCTTTGGTTCTAGCTAGGATGCCATTGGTGTTTTGCTAGGGTGAAGTTCTAGCATCCGTGGGTCTCGAAGTATCATATCCAAACCTTAAATGAGGGAAGCAATGCGACTCATCTAAATTTTATGGTTGACAATATGGAGTGACTTAAGGATTCAAATGTGCATTTTTAAGCTAAATGAAAAATCCTAAGTCACTAGCTCAAGTATGAACGTGCTCAAGACATAGACTAAGTTAAAAGCCCTCAAGTGGAAATTGTTCAAGTATGGCAAGATTGAAGACATTCAAACTCAAGAGGTTGACACGGTGTTTTTATTTATTCTTGAGTATAGGTGCGTCGTACTATCAAGACGGATGCAACATTAGCGAGTTGAGTCAAAGTGCTCTTAGATAAACCTTATGAGAAAATAGCGTTGAGAGTCTTGACCAAGTCAAAGTGTGCTAACAAGCCCTCCTAACCTAACCTGAGCCACTTCATCTCTTTGGTGAAGTGTTGGAGTGAAAGAAAGGGTTTTGGGGGTGTCTCGGGCCTGACCGGTCTGGCTGGCCCAACAGCTAGTTTTTCAAACACCGGTCTGACCGGTGCCGCCTGATAGCTAACGGCTAGTTTTCTCCTTTGAGGGGTATAAATACCCCAAGCCTCCTACAGCGGAGGGTTGATGTTCTTGGTGACTTTGCTGAGCTCCTAAGCCATTCTTTGCAAGCCCTAAGCCTTAGTGGCTCTCCCCAACCTCTTTGTGAGATTTGTGGATTCAAGCCATATCTTTGAGTTGGGTTGAGAGAGTGAGCTCAAGAGAGCCTTTGTGAGCTAACAAGAGCATTCCCATAGCCTGAGCACTTCGATTTCACGTCTACAAGCATTGAAGTATTTGTTACTCTTGGAGGTTTGACTCCTAGACGACTAGGCGTCGCCGGGTAGCTCCCAAGGTTGTGGTGAGCAGCGGCAAGTTTGTGAGGGCTGTGATCTTGCCTCTTCGTGAAAAGATCGCCTTAGTGGAAAGGAGGAAAGTGGTTGAAAGAGACCCGGCTTGTTGTGAGAAAGTTCCATTACAAGCTCCTCAACGGAGACTTAACCTTTCCTTAGTGGGAGGTGAACTTCGGAAAACAAATCCTTGCGTCTCTTTGTGGTTTGCCTCTCTAAGTTGATTTCTAGCATACTCCCTCCCTTTCTTTTTATAGGGCGTACGAGGGATTGGTCCAGAGACCAAGGCCAGGGGAGGAGCCACGTTGATTGCCAGGCACGCCATTAATTACCAGCACCTTTATCAGCGCAAGCAGTGGCCCTCATTAAGATTCTCCCCTGTTTTCTGATGTTTTCAACTGAAAAACCAATCACATGGCACTTCGTGGGACTCAGACTTAATCACAAATTAATTCCCCAACAAATACCAAGGAGATAGACAGACCGCTTCTGTGCCGCGCCCTATATACATGAAAAAACTGAAAACGCTCAACTGCCCTATATAAAAAAATGGAGGGAGTATTTGATTTGCTTCCGCTTCGATCTACTTGGGTGTGCTATTTGTGTGTGCAGGGATCATTACCATACTTGTGATCATCTACCAAGGCCACTCACCAAGTTTGGTTCATGCTAGAAGTCAAGAGGAGCTTGAAGCTGTTTTTGCAAGTGCTCTGTGCTACACCGGTCTGACCGGTGCTAGGCAACGGTCTGACCGGTGCTAGGCAACGGTCTGACCGGTGCCTCCTGTGGAGCAGAGTCAGTGACCGGTCTGACCGGTCATCACCACCTGTCTGATCGGTGGACACTGGCAATTCAAGTTTTCGGGGAAGAAAAGTTAAAGTTGGTCGTCACACCTATTCAAACCCCCCCTCTAGGGGGCATCAAGGTCTTTTCAATTCCACAGCTACCCAAAGGAGCGATTTCGATGCCTCATGTCGCCAACGAGCACCGCATGACGATGCGCCAAGTTGGGCTTCCATCAGTCGGCCCTGTTCCATACAACGCCCCTCTCACCGATTCCCAGGTCCTTTCGGGCGGCCCTCGCTAATCCTAATTGGCGAGCCACCATGGAAGAGGAAGTCGCTGCCCTCCTTCAGAATAAGACTTGGGATCTCGTTCCTCGGCCATCCGGAACTAATATTGTCTCTGGCAAGTGGGTGTTCAAGATCAAATACAACCCCGATGGGTCATTCCAGCGCTACAAGGCCAGATGGGTGGTTCGTGGCTACTCTTAGCGTCCTGGTGTTGATTTTGGTGAGACTTTCAGTCTTGTTGTCAAGCCTGCCACCGTTCGTACTGGGCGGTCCATCAGCTTGATGTCAAGAATGCCTTTCTACATGGCCTTCTCACCGAGACGGTCTACTGCGCCCAGCCATCCGAGTTCGAAGATTCTGCTCATCCAGATTTTGTCTGCCGGCTCAACCAGTCCTTGTATGGTTTGAAAAAGGCACCCTGAGCATGGAACAACACGTTTGCATCCTAAGTTCCGTCTCTCAGCTTTGTGGAGTCCAAGGCGGATACTTCCCTATTCGTCTACCACCGTGGTTCCAAGACTGCATACCTCTTGCTTTATGTGGATGACATAGCCCTCACTGCTTCATCACCAGCCATGCTGCGTCGCTTCATTCAGGATCTTTAACGACAATTCTCTATGAAGGATTTGGGGCCTATTCACCATTTCTTGGGGGTTCATGTTCAACATACAACCGGTGGTGGTCTTCACCTTTCTCAGCACCAGTTCATGATTGACATCTTGGATCGTGCCATATGTCAGTCTGCAAGCCTTGCAGCACTCCCGTTGACACCAACCCCAAGTTGTCTACCGCTACAGGGGAGCTTCTGGAGAAACAACATGCTACTGATTTTTGCAGCCTGACAGGTGCCCTTCAGTACTTGACGTTCACCAGGCCCGACATCGCTTATGCTGTTCAACAAGTGTGCCTATATATGCATGCTCCACGGGACCCTCACTTGGCGGCTCTCAAGCGCATCATGCGCTATGTGCGTGGGACCCTTCACCTTGGGCTGTCGCTTCGACCCTATGCCTAGGATAGACTGGGCTGGCTGTACAGACACACGCAAGTCCACCTCTGGGTATGCTGTCTTTCTTGGTGACAACCTGATCTCCTGGTCTTCGAAGCGCCAAGTTACTGTCTCCCGTTCCAGTGCGGAGGCTGAATACCGGGTTGTTGCCAATGTTGTGGCCGAGGCAACCTGGCTACGTCAGTTGCTTCTTGAGCTCCACTCGCCATTACGCCAAGCCACCCTAGTCTATTGTGACAACATCAGCGCCGTCTACATGTCTACCAACCCCGTCCAGCATCAACGCACCAAGCATATTGAGATCGACCACCACTTTGTTCGGGAGCGTGTTGGTATTGGTGATGTCCGTGTGCTTCCTGTTCCTACATACATCCTCACAGTATGCCGACATTTTCACCAAGGGGCTGCCTTCTTCTGTGTTCACAGAGTTTAGGTCCAGTCTAAACGTTCGTGGCACCGACGATTAGATTGCGAGGGCGTGTTAGAATGCTTGTGTATAAGACCATAGGCCCGATTGGGCCTCTGGGGTCCTGTGGCGTGCTGGCCTGTATAGCCGCCGCCCAACCCTCTGGGTTTCTTGTGTAGAGGGCAAGGGTCTCCTTGATTGGTGGTGTTTCTATAAACCAACACTAGACCCTTGCCTATATATGTATGAGTGCTATGCACATCCATAATCAATCTACTAATTTCCCAGTCATACCTTCCTTCAATGTTGAGGACCTTGAATTTTCGGAACTGCCCTAGATACACAAAGGTCCCTTTGGTTGACCTTTTTTTGGCTGTGGCTTTTCAAAAAAGTCAAAAGCCCAACCAAAGGGCTTGGCTGCCAACAAAAGCTACAGCTAAAAGCAACTTTTTCCCTTCACAACTCCTACAGCTGCTTCCCCCTGCTTTTTTTTTGGTTGTGAGAGCAAACTTCCACGAATTTACCCACCATGCCACAGATTAGTTGCATACCGGTTCCATTCTTTTGTTTCTCCCGTCGTCTCTCCCTGTCAGGGGTTGGGACCTGGACAGATCTGCAAGGGGGCTACCCAAGCAGTTTGCAGGTTAATGGAGGGATCAGGAACTAAGAGCGTAGGTGGTAGTTCACGTGATGAACTCGGAACACGGCAAGCAGGCGATGAACACAGGGGCGCAAGGGTTTAGACTGGTTTAGGCCTCCGGAGAGTAAAACCCTACGTCCAGTTTGGTGATGGAATTATGCGGGCGAGATGAAGGTGTCCCCCGAATGGAGACCTAGGCCGCCTTATATGAACAACGGGCTAGGGTTTCCATTCGAGGTCGGTGGACCCATATCTGGGTCGGTCACAAGTTAGGAAGCTGTCCTTCCGGATTACAAGGAGTATCCCGTGATTCTCAGACCTACAGGCAGCGCCGAACCGCGTCCGGGTAGCTCGCCTTGCACTCCAAGTACTGCGGGTCCTCCGGGATCGGGATAAGGTCTTCGGGCCCACTCGCAGGTCGGCGAGGCTTCTGGCAGGTCGGATCCACTTGGCAGAGACCTCTGGGACTTTGGTCGATAGGGACCCATGGGTACCCATGTCTCTCACTCCCACCCGCCTCGCTCACTCCAGCGGCCACGAGCTCCCCTCCCCGGCGGCGCCTGGCCGGCTCTCCCCAGCCACACCCAGCAAGCTGGCCCTCGGTCCCTCCCTTTCTCCCCGCGCCACGACACCTCCTTCTCCCCTCCCGCCATCGACTTGTCCCTATCTCACCGCCAACATGCTCAACCAACACGCGAGCGCGCCCCTCCGCCGTGAGGCGAGCTCCACCGACGCACGGGTGAGCTCCTCCGCCGCACGGGCGAGCGCCGCAGGGGCACGGGAGCGAGCTCCGCTGATGTGCGGACCGCTAAGCCGTCCTAGAGCTCTGCCGCCATGCCGAGCGCGGGGTGGAGCTTCGCCAGCCTAGGATCTTCCGTGTCGTCCCGTCTAAGTTGCGTCATTCTGTCCTCGATCTCAATCGGCTCGTCCTCGAGCTGTGCCCTCCATGTCACACGTGGGGGCGAGCTTCGTCGGTGCAGGCACGCTCCGCCGCCGCCAGCGCGGGAGTGAGCGCAGTCGCTGCTTGCGCGAGGGGAGGCTCCGTCGTTGCCCCTCCACCGCGTGCGCGAGATCTAGTCCGTCGCAACAATGCTAGAGGAACGAGAAGATGGTGACGTGTGAGGCCTGCTTGTTAGTGAGAGAGGGAGAGTTAGAATTGGGTGCACTATGAATGACATGTGGGATCCACTCGTAAGTATTTCCAAAAAGTCACAACTGATTCACCAAACGACTTTCAGCTTTTTCACAGCTGAAAACTCACAGCAACTTTTCCACAGCCACAACTCACAACTGCTTTTGTTCACACCCACAGATCAACCAAACACACCCAAAGAAAAGGATGATGGGATACTAACAATACAAATTTACTTTAAGCCATAAGCAAATGTCAAGTATTACAAAATCGAACTAATTTGAAGAAATGTTGTATCAGAATAGAAACATTGTTTATTTCAAATATTTCAGAGCTTTCTAATCTAAAACTCGTCAATTTTTTACACTTATCTTTAAATGGATCCATGACAGTGGATGTAATTGGTGGAGTAATCTGCATTTCTTGTTGGCACAATTAAAAAATCAACACTTCTTTCTTTTTTAGTTTGCACAGAATTCTTGAAGAAAATGCATTCTAATCATAAATAACTGAAGAAGATAAATAAATTACAATGTAGAGAAAGAACTAATGTATACGCACCTCAACTACATCAATGAAGTCTTGCTTGCTGCTAAAAGAGCCTATCCACTTTGTATGATCAGGTGTCCTGTAGATATGTTATAATATGCTTGTTATATTCCTGTTGCAGCTAGCATAGAGTAAAAATAGGAGAGGGTGAGGAGAAAATAATTATCCTTGCTGGCAAGTACTAATATGAATCCTCTTGATATTACAAATAAAATATTAGACTCATGAATGAATACTGAGTAAGGAAGAACAAAGGTTGTTCACAACGCAGTACTCCATTGTTTTTTAAGCAGTTAGGAAAACATAGTTAGTTGAAAACTATTTAGCTTGTCCTAAATGTCATATATTTCAAAACTGTATTTCTTTAAGTAGCTATATGAATGCTGTACGCAAACATTTACAAATAATTCAATGGTCATTATTCTAACTTAATCAAAAATTATTTGAACATTACATTGTCATTTCAACTTGCACATCCTCAATCCCTTTAAATCACATCATCATAACTTAGTTATTTGTTTTTACTATTTAATTCTTTTATATTCATGGATTCACCCCATATCAGCCACATTCCACCTCTTTGCTAGTGACCGTATTCCTTAGCCTCAAAACTCTAATGCTTCCAATATATGTGGCACCAAATGCAAACATAGTTTTAGAAAGTTCATTTATGTTACATATCCATGGCATGGGAAAACAATATAGCACTGTGTGATATACCATACTTAAATAGCAAACATAACTGATAACATCCTCTAAAAAACAAACACTTCAAATTCAGCAGCAACGAAAAAGTTTATTCAGTTGCAAGCTTTATTTAGATGAGGGAATGAAACAAGAATACCCCAGCCACCTGCACCCAAGATATGCAACATGCAGGTATATATGACCAATAATTATTACAAAACATGTTTTGCTCAACATGAGTGCATAATATGTGAAATTAAGCTGACAGGAGCCTAATATGCAAGAATTTGTATGCCACAATAGCACAAATGAAGCTGCATTCCAATTCCGTTACAAGTTCATATGTTCAAAAAAAACTAGCATCTGAAACAAGGCTTCAAGGTATAATGATTTATGTGTAAAGCAGATCCTACCCTGAATCCATCTTCATGTGATGGGCGTTAGAGAAAAAAATGGTTGCTGGAACCAAAGTAATATCAAAATAGTCAATGTAAACTTGAATCTCCTCAGAATCCATATCAACCAATGCTACTGAAGCAAACTTGGATATCTCCCAAGAAGATTTAGCAAGCTGTTAAAATATGGTGAAAGAAAAAAGATCAGAACTGACATACAAAGGCCATACACCTAATGTAGGAAAATGTTGTGGCTAAAAAGCATTTACTGTAAAAAGATGTACAGACAGATTATCTTACTGAAGCTATGAGATTGAAGGCATCGGATATCATAATGGATCACTAAAGAAAGAAGTGTGCTGCATATTTCCTCTTTCATTGGTATCTAATGTGTTTATTGTACAACCATTACTTGGTTTCAGATTTATCAGCTGAATAGTAATTTTTCAGGGTTGAGATACGAAGTTGAAGAAAGGCGTTACTTGGAATTCATTTATAGACAACCAAAGGATTTGCAAGCTGAGATATTACAGGGTTGAGATACAAAGTTGCAGAAAGGCATTATTTGGAATTTGATTGTAGATAACCAAAAGATGTGCAAGCTGAGGTAGCCCTTCCCGTGGTGTTTTCCTTAGGCCCAGTTTAGTTCCCAAAAATTTCACCAACTACCCATCACATCAATCTCCAGAACACTAATTAGGAGTATTAAATGTAGATTAATGACAAAACCATTCCATAACCCCTACCTTAATTTTCGAGACGAATCTAACGAGATTAATTATGCCATGATTAGACAACGTCGTGCTAACCAATCTCTAATGACGGATTAATTAGACTTAATGGATTCATCTCGCAATTTCCGGTCCATTCGTGTAATTATTTTTGTAAGTAGTCTACGTTTAATACTCCTAATAGACCTTGAAAGAGGACCCCAAAAGTTTTACATCACAAACTAAACGGGGGCCAATATACAATCTTGGACAGACCAAGATATGTTGCGACTAGTGCTGACACTCACAGGTCACAACAGAAAATACAGAAAAAATAATAATAGCTTGCGCTTGCTTGTGTGTTGAGGTGCTCAGCACAGCGTACACTTTTCCCTGTATTTTATCTTCCACCATAACGTTAGACTTCTACTTTTATTGTTAGTTTTGGAGAAATTCTTCAGCTTAACCTACTGGTCGAACAGATCCGCTTTGATTAACCAACCAATTCCGTCAGTGGCAACAAAATCTAAACCCAGTAGTAACTAATCCAAGCAAAGAACAGCGATATCCAGATCTAACAATCACCGATTCATTCTGTCCAAAATCGCCGCGCGGAACTAGCTGCAGTACGTAAAAGGCGAGGGGAACACGATCATTCGTGCGCGGGGAAGGGCAGTGTCAGGATAAGCAAGGCTATCCACTGATGTCGTCCATCAGATGATCAAGGGTCTACATCGCTTCCTACCTTTTTACTATTTAGCCCTTACTATTTGTAATATTTACAACTAAGTCCTTCGCGCACCTATAAGCTCAAGAGAGCACTCTGTAATCGGTATGGATTGAGAAAGGGGTTGAACCCTAGGTAGAGTAGTAGTAGCTGTAGTTCATCGTTTCTCTAGCGATTGCCTTGGTCTGTACTCGGATTTCCCCTTTAGTTAAGATTACAGCTGCTGCTCCTTGCCGATTTGGTCTGAGTTCTTCTTTCTCTTGCTCTGAATCTCACGATTTCGTTTCTTTTTTCCTCTCGCCTTGTCAAGTTCCTGACAATTGGTATACAGAGCCACTCTTCCTCGGCAAAATTTTTTTTCGTTCCCACAGCCAGTTCCTCGCATCTTGTCTGATTGGCGCGGTGAGAAGGTGGTTGCAGCTCATCTGTATAAAATTCCCCACCCTCCCACCCAGATCCGAGGAAACAACCCCCAAATCCCCAAGTTTTGCGTTTGATTCGCAATCAGCTAGGGTTGCAGAGCACGTGTCTCTGTGTAAAATTCCGGGTGCTGAAACCGATTCAATTCGCGGTGGCGTTGGTGTGAGACATCATCGATTTGGGTTGCAGGTCTTGTGCTTGTGTAAAATCCCTCGATCGATCCCTTGTCTCAGGCGGCGGTAGAATTTCCTTGTGGATCTCAATGGGGAGAGCACTGCTCGAGCCGAATTCACAAATGGAAAAGATGATGAAGCGGAAGGATATAGAAGGTGCAGATCCAAGGTATGCTACTAAAGTACAGGTTGCTGACTTGAGGAGTACTCTTGATGATCTCATGAGGGCACAAGATCTGCAGAACAAGTCAATTCAAGGAAAATTGGATAAACTATCTAAGTTCTTTGAGCAAGCCAACCCTTGTGTCGAAGATCCTTTTTATGAGGAAGACATGGAGAATGCAGATTGGGGAGACTGCCCCTGGTCAGCTAGTGAATTGAAAGCATTTTATGACAATGTTTATGAACCCATAAAACCACCAGCACAGCCTAAACAGCAGCAAAATTCCCAAACTCCACTTTCCACCACCACACCGCCAACACTGGCTATGGTTGACTGTGCCAGTGAGCCCATGCAGGCACTGCCCTCCAGGTGCTCGACAATAGGTCTCTACCAAGAAGTTGACTTGCTGCAGCCTGTTAATGCGGCCATCTTGATTGCACCACCAACACCATTTCCGTTACACGCTGACTCGTCACTAGATTCTAGCAAGAGTGACTCTTCTGCAGATAGTACAAGAAGGTATAACACTGACTCCATTGTTGTTATGTTGGGTGTGACAAGCAAGGTGTGTGAGCCTTATAAGATGTTTGGTAAAATGTCTCATTTGAATTCAATGCTCCTGGAACTTGAGCCATACATTTTGCATTATTGTGAGCAACTGAACATCTCACCCAAACCCCCATGGTCAGTAACATGTTTGGAAGCTGAGAGTGCACAGGGCACTTTCAGTTCTCAGTCATGCCTTGAAATTTTATTGGGATTCAGTTATGATTGGGTTCAGCTCAAGCCAAAGCCTCCATGGTTATTACTCAACCTAGATGATAATAGTTCCATGGATAATTTTGCCACCTTGATGTCATGTACACAACCCTTGGTGCTCACTGCTAGTGCTCACCTTAAGCCACCACCTTGGCCTTCCTTTGATTTTCTTACAGCTATGCAACTAGTCAATGGTCTATCAAATAGTTGGCATAATATTCAATTGGTGCAATTACATCTCAAGGAAACGAAGCTATTCTACTTGGCAACAGAAGCATTTCTGTTGGTTATACACTGGCCATATATAGTGTGTGGGAAGTCCTCAACAGATACACTATCAATTGGATGCTATCAACTGAACAGTCAATTCACATGGGATCCTTGCAGTAATGCTGGATATTTTCAGTTAATTCATCCAGGCATACTGCTAGCTGTTACTTGGCAAGCGAGTCTGGTTATTTCCATGGAGCACAGTTTAGTGTCGCATATTAGCCTGAAGGATAGTTACACTTTGCTTAGTGCTCAGTTCAGATGTGCATGGATTGCTGCAAGGATTTCAAGCCCGAAAAATGGACTTCAAGATTTGCAAATCCTAGTATACCGGCAACAGCACCTCAACTATCAACCAGTGATCATGTGGGATCCTGGTGAAGGTAAACATTTTACTGGTGAATGTGAATCTCTTGATTACTGGGTCAATATGGAAGTGAGGCAGAGTGTACTGTATTTCATGAAGAATCAGACTACTGTTTTTGGGAACAGCGCGAAGCATCATTCTTGTATGAACTTAGTGATACAACTCTGCAAATCTCCGTTATAGAATTTGATGGCACGAACTGGGGATATGACAAGGCATGCAAGCAAGCTTTCATGTCTCATACCACAAAGGCGCTGCCTAAGGAGCACATCAATGCATCATCTGGTACCAAGATGATGGCGATGCAGTCAGGTTCAGTACTACTCAGAGTTGCTGGCAGCCCAATATTCATACTGCTACTCTATTGTCAAGTTTTTGGTGATCCATATTTCCTTGATGGCTGTAAATCTCTGGCCTGTCTGATAAACCTGGCTCTGATACCCCTGAGCAGTTCAACCATGAAACAACAAGGGTCCATGATTGCAGAGTTTGTGAAGGATATGAGGATGAGAAGCATAAAGATCTGCAAGCTTTGTTGTCTGCGGTACTGCACGTCATCATCCAAAAGCTGAGCAACACATATGCAAAGCCCATAATTGTCCACATTGCTAAACAACTGATGGTTCTGTTCGGTGTCCACATTGCTACCTCAATTGATATCCCAAATTCAGAACTTCCTCTCATTAAGGCAAAACAACCTGCCAGGAATGTTTCTGTTGCAAAAAGAGGCGACTACATAGTATAAGTATACAAATTTCATCGGGAAAGTTTTCCTTCTTTACATCCTTGAGTGGTATCAAGGATCTCAAGGAGGGGGTATTGTCAGGATAAGCAAGGCTATCCACTGATGTCGTCCATCAGATGATCAAGGGTCTACATCGCTTCCTACCTTTTTACTATTAGCCCTTACTATTTGTAATATTTACAACTAAGCCCTTCGCGCACCTATAAGCTCAAGAGAGCACTCTGTAATCGGTATGGATTGAGAAAGGGGTTGAACCCTAGGTAGAGTAGTAGTAGCTGTAGTTCATCGTTTCTCTAGCGATTGCCTTGGTCTGTACTCGGATTTCCCCTTCAGTTAAGATTACAGCTGCTGCTCCTTGCCGATTTGGTCTGAGTTCTTCTTTCTCTTGCTCTGAATCTCACGATTTCGTTTCTTTTTTCCTCTCGCCTTGTCAAGTTCCTGACAGGCAGATCGGTTCAACAAATAGGTCGCGGAGGGGGGGCGCTGAGGAGGGAGGGGGGGGGGGTTGCACTCACGAGGTCGTCAAGGTGGAGGCAGGCGGCGTCGGCGGCGCGGCCGAATCGAAGGACGAGGACCTTGTCCAGAGTGTCGCGGATGGCGGCGTCCACCTCCCGCTTCTGCCGCAGCGTCGGCAGCAACGCTGACCCCATCTTCCCACGGTCGCCTCTCCCTGTACTCCTCCCTACTGTGAGCAGAGGTTCTCGGGTTCTCAACCGCCCTCCGCTCCCCCGCGGCTGTGTGTGCCGCTGCGTGTGCGGACGCCGCGGAAAGGCAAAATAGGCATTTTCGTCCTAACTTTTACTTCAAAGTTCATTTGTTCTCCAACTTTCTAATAAGCCAATCTATTCCCTCAACTTTAGTTTTTACATCAAATTCATCCTTGTACTAATATTGCTTTGTATTTTGTCATGACAGTAAATGTCTCTCTTGCCCTTACCACTTCCTTTCCCTTCTCAGTTTCCTTTTTTTACTTAAACTATGTTTGTTGTCTTCGTATGACTAGAAATGCACACATTTTTTTTAAGATAATGGAACAAAGGTCCCGGCCTCTACACCATTATTGAAAATGGTGTACACAGCGGTTCATTACAAAGGGGGAGCTCTTAGGCTCACAAATAACTCCATAGAGTGCACTAAGGAAATAAAGAAAGTATTTCGAGCAGAACAAGACAGCTAGTCCGCAATTCTATTCGAGAACTTCCAGCCGAAATTGGCAAACACTTGCATGATGACCGTCTCCAAAAGACAGCAGGCGTTCTTCAGATTTGATCTTGCTTCTTCGTCCTTAAACAGCAACGACCATGTGCGGGTCCAATATGTAGCCCTGAAGATTACCTGCATAAAAGTGTTAGTTTTAGACCGATTGAATACCATATCATTTCTATTCAACCATATTGCCCAACATATAGCTGTCAAACCCACACAAACTTGATCTCTAAGCGCTGGCCGGATGCCATTTAGCCAAGAACCAAACATGTTTGAAATGCTAGATGGGGGTTGAATGCCAAACGTGATATGTATTGTATTCCAAATAAATCTAGTGAAGTGACAATCTAAGAATAAGTGTTCTATAGTCTCTAATGAGCTGCAAGAACAGCAACTTAAATTTCCTTTCCAATTCCGTTTGGCCAAGTTATCTTTAGTGAGGGTAACTCCATTTTTGATGTACCACAAAAAGATTTTAATCTTGAGTGGTATCTTGAGTTTCCAAATTGGACACTTTCGAGGGATGATGCCATTTTTAATGATGGCCATGTACATAGACCGTGTCGAAAACACGCCACTCTTATGTAGATCCCAAATGAAGACATCTCTAGCACTAGTTAGGTTGGTTGTTAAAACTTTTGCTACTAGGCTGTACCATGCATCTAAGTTGTGTCCAATTAGTGCTCTTCGGAAAGAAATATTCAACGGGGTGGTGCTTAGCACCTCGGCCACCGTTGCTGATTTTTTCCTCACTATGGGAAATAAGTTTGGATATGCTAATTTCAAAGGTTGATCTCCCACCCATGTATCCTCCCAAAATCGGATCTCCGTTCCACTACGGACTTTGAAGTGACCGCATTGTAAAAATTGGTCTTTTATTTTCATAAGTCCCGACCAAAAGTGAGAGTCTCCCGGCTGTTTTTTGCATTGGGTCAGAGTTTTATTTGACAAGTATTTCCTCCGTAGGAGGGTTTGCCAGATTCCTTCCTCATTCATTAATTTGAAAAGCCACTTGCTTAAAAGGCAATTGTTTTGAATTTCTAGGTTTTGGATACCTAGCCCTCCACAATCCTTCGGTGTACACAAGATGCTCCACTTAGTGAGCCTATATTTTTTCTTGTGTTCATCACATTGATAATAAAACCTCGAGCGATAGTAGTCCAATTTTTTGAGAACCCCTTTAGGAACCTCAAAAAAGGAAAGCATATACATTGCTAGGCTTGTGAGGACTGAGTTTATTAAAACTAGTCTTCCACCCACTGAAAGTAATTTGCCTTTCCAACTACTAAGCTTTTTCTGAAATTTTTCCTCAATTATCATCCAATCACTATTTGATAATTTCTTATGGTGCATAGGGATTCTGAGATATTTGAAGGGGGTGGACCCCGTGTTGCAACCAAAGATACATGCATAATTTTGCTCACATTCCTTTGCAGCCCCATAGCAATACAATTCGCTCTTATGGAAATTTATTTTCAGTCCGGATAATTGCTCAAAAGTACTTAACACTAGTTTAAGATTTTTGGCATCATTGAGATTATGTTCCATGAAGAGAATGGTGTCATCGGCATATTGGAGGATTGAGAGGCCGCCATCTACCAAATGGGGTACCACACCATTGAAATCTCCATTGTTTTTTGCTCTCTCGATAAGAATGGCCAACATATCGGCAACTAAGTTGAAAAGGAGTGGAGACAAAGGGTCACCTTGTCTAAGTCCTTTCTTAGTTTGAAAATAATGTCCGATATCATCATTAACTTTTACGGCCACACTTCCACCTTTGACAATTTGGTCAATCCAATTACACCATTTAGGTGAAAAGCCTTTCATCCGCAAAGCTTGTTGGAGGAAAGACCAATTAACTTTGTCATATGCTTTCTCAAAGTCTAGCTTAAGAATGACGCCGTCAAGGTTTTTCCTATGCATCTCGTGTATGGTTTCGTGCAAGATTACTACTCCCTCCATAATGTTCGTACCTGACATAAAGGCCGTCTGAGAAGGTCTAATGACTTTTTGAGCTACTAGAGCTACCCGATTCGTCATTACCTTAGTAAAGATCTTGAAGCTCACATTAAGCAAGCATATAGGTCTAAATTGTTGTATTTGTTTGGCCTCCTTTTGTTTGGGGAGTAGGGTGATGATGCCAAAATTAAGACTATATAAAGGAAGGTGTCCCTTATGGAATTCATCAAAAAGCGGTAGCAGGTCACCTTTGATGGTTCCCCAAAATGCTTGGTAGAATTCAGCCGGAAAGTCATCTAGTCCCGGGGCTTTATTATGTTCCATTTGGAAAATTGCCTTCTTGACCTCATCCTCCATAAAGGGTGAAGTAAGAATTTCATTTTCCAACTCAGTTACTTGTGGGATATCATCTCGACGTGACTCCACCATTGTGAAATTATTTTTTTCCGATGCTCCGAAGAGGCCCTTATAGTAGCTTGTGATGAAACGTTTAAGATTTTCGTCGCCCTCTATTATGCCCGCTTCTTGTTCTAGCTGAAAAATCCTTGTCTTCCTATGCTTCCCGTTTGCGACAAGTTGGAAGTATTTGGTATTGCAATCGCCATGTAACAACTTAGTTGTTTTGGCTCGTTGATACCATTTCATTTCTTCCTCCCTTAGCAATTGGGCCAAGCGCTGTTTGGGACATTGTTTTAGGTCAAGTTCTTGAGCGCTAAGCATTTGTGTTTCAGCCTTTTTGTCAAGCTCATCGGCTTTCTTGATAATCTCCTATTTCTCCTTTTTGTATGTGCCACTAGTATTTTTTGCCCACCCCCGTAAGAATTGGCGTAGTCGCTGAATTTTAAATTGCCATTTTTGTATTGGTGTTTGTCCTCGAGTCTCCTCATTCCATACTTGTGCCACCATCTCCGAGAAACCATCTCTTAGCAGCCACCCGAGTTCAAATTTGAATAACGGTTGCTTGTTAGAGTGGGTTCCATTCCCCGTACTCATAAGTAGCGGTGTGTGGTCGGAGATGTCTCTATTTAGAGCTCGGACCGTAGCTAATGGAAATTTTGCCTCCCATTCAGTAGTAACCAAAATACGATCTAGTGTTCCATATGTGGGTACGGTCCTAGAATTTGCCCATGTAAACTTTCGGTTTGATAGCTCCAACTCCCTCAAATCCAAGCTGTCTATGACAGCATTAAAAAGGAATGGCCACCTATCATTGTACCGATCGTTATTCTTTTCCTGTGGGTTTCTAATGATATTGAAATCACCACCTACAAGAAGGGGCAAATTTTCTTTAGCACAAGTTTGCACTAATTCAGTCAAGAATGGTTCCTTAAATTCATCTTGGGCAGCCCCATAAACCGCCACTAGGACCCATCGAAAACCATCATCCTTATTGCGAAGGTGGAACTTTACATAAAAGTCACCTTTGTCGATGCTTCCAATATCAAAGACTTCCAAATTAATTCCTAGAAGTATGCCACCGGACCTACCGTGAGGTTCAGTCCAATGCCATAGGAAGTCTTGTCCGGCGCAAATATTATTTAAAGTGCTTTGCGAGAAATCTTTTTTCCCGGTCTCTAGTAGAGCTATGAAGTCTAGCTTCTCTTCTCTACTTGTATCGGAAAGGAACCTAAATTTAGCCAAGTCACTAAGACCTCTGCTATTCCAAAAAATTCCTTTCATTTTGCACCATTTGTATATTTTTTAACTATCCTAACCTTAGCATTACCTTTCTTTCTAGAGGAGCATTTTGACTTGTTTTTCTTGAAGACAGTTTGGAAATCACAACTTAGGTGATCGCTGTCATCATCCATAATCTCCTCCATAAGGTCACCACATAAGTGACCAAGAGTAAGGTTTTCGAAGTCATGGTCCTCTTCCTTAATATTTTCATCATGATCATTAGGTGAAGTTAAATCAACAGTCGTGTCAAAATCTTTAGATTCTAGTCGCTGCAATTCTAATTGCTTTAGTACTAGAACCGAATCATAAACTTGTTTGGAGCTAGCACCTAGAGAAACACCTAAGCTGCTAACATTTGTACAAACAAAATTATCTGAAAAAGAGGAGAAGGACAGAGTGTTACCTTCAGTGTCCAAGTTCCTCCATGCCGCACGTTTCTTGGCTTTCTCCATGGCGTGCTGGTCGACCGCGCCTGCCAACCTTGGGCTGGAGCGCGCAGGTGACACAACCGCCTCCTTTATCCCTGCTGCAGCCACAAGGTTCACAGCAGCATGTACTCCACTCGAGGCCACCGTAGCAACTTTAGGTATGAGTTCATTGTCCGTTCCACCCATGGGGACAGCGAGAACCTCCTTTTCAGCCATACCTTTTTTTTGTGCTTCCATATGTGGGACAGAGTGAGGCATCATTTCAAGGAGATCATACTCGTCATCGGAGCATTCCTCATCCAGCAGTCCATCAATTTGTTCATCATCCTCCTCCGCAAGGACGTTGTTCGCACAAAAATTCAGGGTGTCCTCAACAGCCATGTCCATAATTTCGGATGCCATCCTTTGAATTTTCGCCTCCATCTCTTCACGTTGCTCCACAGACATGGGGTGAGTATTCCCTTTGTTTTTACTAGGAACAACATCATTTTTTTCAGCAGCATCCTTTCCATCTTGGGCATCAGAGGGCTCATTCCTAGAACGTTTCCCCTCCCTATCCAGATTCGCTTCACCATTGGTAGCATCCTCCTCCATGTCTTGATTTTCATCGTTACTCCCAAAATTCCAATGTACTTCGTCTCCATTGTCATCAAAACCCACTGGCTCAATTTCGAACTTGAGGTTAAAGTAGTGATCCCCGATCACGACATCAAGCTCGGGTGGCAGCAGCTTGGGCTCCAAAACCGCCACAAAAATGCGGCCAAAGTTGTTCTTGCGAGTAGTTTCCATGTCCACTGTTTGAGTGGAGCCCAACAGGGTACCTATAGCCCACAGGTTCAGAAATTCCCTCAGCTTTCTCCGAATGCCGGTGACCCGAATCCACACTTTAGGTAACAAAAAGCCTTCCTCCTCTTCGTGCCACTCCTCAAACTCCATCCGCATCCCCTTGGACACACCATTTTCACGAACATCCGCACTCCCAAAGGCAATAGCCCACTGCAGTTCATTCTTAGAAGGGAACGGAACGATGAACGAATCCTTCTCATGAACGACGGGCTCCCACTTCCATTTGCCGGGAACAACTCGTTGTAGCTGTGCTACCATTTGATCAATAGAGATTGTACCTCCCACTATCGTGACAAGAGCTGTCTTGGAGTCCTTCTTCCGGGATAGTGGCGCATGGGGAATATGGTAGAAACCCAAGTTCGACACCGCGTACCCAACTGCATGTGCCACAGGACGTGGTTGCCTGAGGAGATGGCAGCGGTGGTTGATGTGATCATGGCCATCACAAATCACACAATAAACCTTGTTGGTACAATCAGCAGCTTGGTGGCCCTTTTGTGCACAGCGACTGCAAGATTTCTCCTTCTTCCCTCCCTTGGAAATCTCCTTTTCTTCCGCTTCGATCTCCTGATCCCAATCCATCCCTGCAACTCCCAAACCAGCTGTGGGTGTCGGCTCTGCAAGCTCGCCGACGTTGCCTGCCACTGCTGCCAGAATGGACCCAGGGCCGGGCGGCGGTTTGCTTGCCGACCGGTTGGTGTTGGCCCCAAATGGGGCTGTCGCTCCACCGCCGCTCGTCGTCGATCCCCTCTGGTAGCGGCCATGGCGACCAGCTCCGCCACCACGTCCCGGCCTGCCTAGGAAGCCGCCGCGACGCGGTGCGAAGCTCCTGGAGCTGCGCGGCCGGAAGCCACTCCGCAGCCACCCACGACCACGACCTCCTCCGACGTCTCCGTACCTCGGGTCGAAACCCAGGCCACCGACCTGAAAACCGGCGCCGCCGCCACCGATGAACCGCTCCTCCTCCTCGCCGTGGCCGGTGTCGTAGCCACGGCCGCGACCTCCGGCACCTTGGCGATCCATGGTGTTGCAATGGCGTGCTGCTTCACCATCCACTGCCACCACTCGCTCGCCTGCTGCTTCACCGTCCGCCGCCACCACTCGCTCGCCTGCTGGACGCGATTGCCGAGCCAACACGTAGTGAATGCAGGAGGCGTGCGAAGCGTTTTGCGAGGGCGGTGCGTGCGCTGACTGCTTCCAGCCTCTGGGACCTCCCGCACGAGTGAAAAGCTCACATAATCCAGCAGCAAATGTGAAGTGGGCCGTCCTGCCTCCCAGGCGAAGTTGGATTGAATGGCCCAGCCCAGAAACCTTCCCGACCGCACGAGCACCTTCTCCGAGATCCCGCGTCCACGGTCGGGAAAATTCAAATTTTGAATTTTTTGAACCCGGCGGCCGGTCGCCGGCCGCGCTCGTAGGCGCCGGAGGCGAAGCCGAGCCTCGTGTCGGGTTTTCTCCTGAACTTCTGCTGTTCCTTCCCTCCTCGATGGTAGTGCACCGAGCTCTGTCCAGCACATCCGCTAAGGTGAATTTTGGGGATGTTCTGGCCGCTGGTAGCAGCCCCCGCCACGGCTTTGGTCCGTTCTTCCGCTGCGCCGCAGCATCCTTCCTCTGTCCTCGACCCTTTTGCTTGTGTCGCAGCGTCGAACCTGCAACACTAGGAAAGAGGCACTCATTAGGAGTTAGCTCAGTCGCCGGGGACTGTGTTGCCAGCGCGTTGCTGGCTGTGCAGACGAGCTCGGAGCTATGGCGGCCTGGCTGCACTTGGCGCGGGCTGCGCTCGTCTTCCACTTCGTCTTCTTCCTCGTCGGAACTCAAATCCTCAGCTAAAGACCAAAACCTCGAACCGTAGGTACGAGGCCTTAGTCCTGCCAACGGATCTGCTAAAAGTTTCCCGGCTTGACCTCCATGGCCGAGGGAAGCTTCCACAGCCCAGTGGACCTGCTCGTGCTCGCTAGCCCCTGGCGGCACCGGCGTCGGCGCTAGCGTGAGCCGGCGGGCCGTTGGGCGGCGGAACGGCATCGGCGCTAGCTCAGCTGCGTAAATGCGGCGAATTGAAGCATCATCATACGGTTGTTCCACTGTAGTCGCCATGCTGCCTCCGTCGATCTCTGGAGATCTCACGATCAGAGCACGCAGGTACCCTGTTCAAGTCAGCAACCGGATGTACGAAGCAACAGTGCCAGAGCCACTAGAAATGCACACATGAGCGGCTTGTCATGGACACACTCCATCCAAATCGAATTTAACTAACGCTACTGACGAGAAGGAACTCAATCCAAATCGAATGGTGGCATCATACTGTAATCCAATCAAACGCAACAGTCATGGTCTATGGAGTACCATCGTGGCCAAAGCGCCAAGCCACCAATGACTCAGCGGACCATGGTTAGCTCAGCACCTGGCTGATCTTGATCAATCTAGCCGAATTAAGAGGATAAGGGAAAATCATGAAGGGTTAGGGGTAGAAGGGACTTTTCACATTAACCTTTTCGTGCTACATTAGCACTAGGGTGAGTTTGACCTAGAAACAAAAGTTCAGGGACTAAGGGCCGATTTAAAACTTGAGAGACGAACTTGACCCTTTGAGTAAAATTAGGGACCAAATCACCTACTTTGCCCCGCGGAAACTAAAAAGAGAGTTTTTACGTGTATGTCATTAAAAAAAGTTGGTTCAGATGTGTATGTGTAAGTGTCAGATGTTTAGATCTGCACAGCCCACAGGAGTGTCAACCTCGGTGGTTTATTTGTTCGGCGGGGTGAAATCTAGGGCTAAGAACTCGAAGGTTGCGCACGAGCACACGGAACACAAGAGACACAACGAGTTTATATTGGTTCAAGCCTCTAGAGAGTAAAACCCTACATCCAGTTCTTGATTGTATTGCTTTGGGCGGATTGCGACTTGAGATGACTTGGCCTCAGGGGTTCGGCTTTGTCCGCCTTATATTGACTGACGGACAAGGTCGGTGGGCCCTGAGTCCTGGTCGGTTACAATAGGGAAACCAATCTAAGGAAAATTACAACATAATCCAGTGATCTTCGGACTGTCTGGAGGCGCAGACGACGTCTTCTGCCTTGTCTTGCACGTCACGTTACCCCGATCGGATCGGATAAGGTCGTCTGGGGAATCTTCTGGAAGGTCTTTAGGAATTCGTGTGGGCCACCAACCAGGTTGGTTGGGCCCACTGTCAGGTTGGTGGGTCTTCTGGTGGGCCGGACCCACTTGTCGGGGACGGCCGTGAGCCTAGTCGGTAGGGACCCAGGGGTACCCATGTCTCACAAGCCCCCGAGCGATGTGTAGGCGCAGCGACCTCGAGAGGGTCATGACGAAGTCTTGAAGCTATCGACAGGTCGAATAGCGTGCACGTCGGTCCAAAAAAGAAGAAACAAAATCAGCTTAGCAGCCGACCTGTTTGAAGTCTGGCCAAACGAAGAGATGTCGAGTGACGACCTATAGGAAGCAGGCTTCCAATAGATCGAAACAACGATGAAAAAATTCAGACGGTGTAAAGGACGTACTCATAGAGTAGTATCCGAGCATCATGGCGGGTAGGATGACTGGTATGATGATCCAAAAAAGAAAGAGAAAAAGAAGGTCGAGTAACGACGTGATGAGAAACAGGTTTCTCAATAGGTCGGTACGACGAAGAAAACAAGAGGGCGTCGAAGACGCTCTCGTAGAGTAGTCCTCGAGCATTGAAGCAGGCAGCATGGCTGGTTTGATGCTCAAAAAAGAGAAGAAAACTGAGTCATGTCTTGATCGAACGAAGTGTAGAGACACCCAGATCTCCTAGTATGGCTACAAGGAGTCTGGCAGAGCCAACCTCAAGGAGGCCTTGTAGGTGTGCCGACCTCGAAGAGGCCTCAAATCATCAATGCCCAGTATCCGAGGATACTCATCATGGTCTTTTAAACGCACATCGTATGAAGAGGTCATCAATAATGTCGTAGCTGAAGTTGTAATGTCCAGAACTGTCGACGATGAAGCTGTAGAAAAGTGTTGATCTTGAACGAATGGAGTGTAGAGACACCCAGATATCCTGCATGGCTGCAAAGAGTCTGGCAGAGCCACTCGAGGCATGCCGACCTCAAGGAGGTCTCAAATCAGTAGCGCCCAAGCACCCGGAGATACTTGGCAGGGCCATCAGGCGCGTACCCCTCAGGGAGGTCTTCATTCCCTACACGAAATCCTGGGTGTCCAGAGCAGGCTGGCAGAGCTGTAAAAAGCACACTGACCTCGGGAAGGTCACGCATCCAGGGCGCCCAACTAGGTTGGCAGAGCCGTAGACATACCGAGGTATTGCAAGACCTAGGTATTAAGGCACGCCGACCTTAGGAAGGCCATTTTGGTGCCCAGACGACCAACATAGCTGCCAGTCATCCAGCGGAGCCATAGTACAAAGGTATTGATGACCTTAGTTTTAGGCACACCGACCACGGGGGCCCGACGAAATTACCGATGTGAAGCTTCTGATCTCCAAGCGCCCAGACGGATCTGGCAGAGCAGCAAGGCACGCCAACCCCGGAAGGTCTTCAATCGAACCTACGACCATTCTGCTCAGGAAACAGAAATATAGGCGGATCGGAATAGGTCCGTTTACATGCAGAGCTGTAGTGGGTGCATCAGGACGCAGAGCCTAGCGAGTGCAAGAAAGACGTAGAACCGTAAAGGTAGCATTTAATCATCGTTGTCGTCTGTAGCTGTGGCAAGGCGTAGGGCCATCTGACGCAGAGTCAGTCTTATCTTCTCCGTAGACTACTGGGTCACAGGTCAATAGTGGTCGGAGATTCTCTTGCCACCCAGAAAATGACAAACTGCCCACTGACCAAGAGGTGTACTGTAGCCATGTGACGCTGCAGCGGCCTTGGGCATCATTGATGCACAAACGACAAATTCGTCGTGAGGTAGGAAAAAAGGACATCGCTTTTAATCGTCCACATGTCTACAAGACCTCTCAATCACATGGTAACAGTGTCATCACTTCACCCGCTGCTCAAGGCCTGGTTCTGGCTATAAATAGCACCATAAGACTGAAGGAGGCAAGCACCGAGCATTGCTGAGCTATGAAGCCACAGAGTAGAATTTTAGCCATGCCATGGGCATGCAACCGTCCACCAGAGCATAGGATGCAAAGTTTGTAGAAGCTTGGAGCTAGAAGAATGTTTGCGAAGTGTAGGTGTCTCCCCCACTCTTTGTACCGTGCCTCAGTGAAGAGTCATGGAGAGTTTGGAGGTGATGCTGTAGAGGCCCGAGGTGATGCTGCAGGTTCTTGGTGAGTAGTAGATGCTCGTCGAGGGCTTGCGGCACCTTCCCCCTGGGAAGACTGTGTCTGTATTCCGCAGTCAGGCACAAAGCACAACCTGCTAGGCGCAGTGTTGTGTTGAAGTTCACCGCGAGGCCGCCATTGGGGGTCTGAAGCTAGAAGAATTCTTGCGATGTGCTCTGCTATAGCAGAGAACATGGCAAAGATTGCTCTAGGTAGATCAGGTCTTCAAATATGTTTGTATCTTGTAACAGGTTCTGGATCCAATGAGGTCGCAGGCGACCTGTGTTCGAAGTTTTCATGTAATGTTCGCTCTCTTCTGTCATGTATTGGTCGTTTTGAGGAAATTATTCATCAAAGACCTATAATAGTATGATTTGGGAGCTTGTCGACCTCATGGAGATCAAATTTACTACCAGGACGACCTGATAGCATCAATGTATATACGACCTAAACTCGGGGTGTTAGGTCGCCAATCTATCCGTTACATATATAGCTGTTGGTGTGAAATCCGGCAAGATCATCTCGCGAAATTAGCAGCACAGAGCCGTTACGACAGATCTGTTGCGGTGATAGATCCGCAATGGGCGTCCGCGGTGGGGCCCATATAAATACGGCCGCGGGGATGGGCGTTGACCCTCCCCTGTCATCGTCTTCTTCCTCCCGCCGCCTTCGCTGAAACTCTCCTTGCCGTAGCCACCGTGCTTGCACGTCCACCCCGCCGCATCCAAAGCCAGAGCTCACCGCCGCCTACAGCAGCCCACCCACCCCCGCTCCACATGCGCGTGAAAACCCTAGTGACATTTAGAACTAAATCCGTAGATCCCAAAGAAATGGTGGCCGCGGCTTCCCAAATCCCCGCCCCGGAGACGGTCTGGGATCCCTCGGTGATGACCGAGGAGAAGATCCAGGCGCTGGTGGAGCGCGGGCTGCTGAGGTCCAAGGCGGAAGTGGAGTGGAAGGCGCCCACCGGCAAGGCGTTCCCGACGGAGGACGACAAGGAGCAGGTCGTCTTCGCGTCCTTCTTCGAGCGTGGGTTCAATGTGCCCGCCGGCGACTTCTTCAGAGGTCTCCTGTACTACTACAAGCTGGAGCTGGTACACCTCGTTCCAAACTCCATCACTGTAGTGTCTTCGTTCATCCACTTGTGCGAGGCATATCTGGGGATACCACCGATTTTTTGTTGTGGCGCTACTTCTTCAACGTCAAGACCACTGGCAAGCGCACTAGCGTTGTAGGCTCGGTGATGTTCTGCTTAAGACAAGGTCTTAAGGCAGAATGGATTGACATGGACCTGCCGGACAACACCTCTGGGTGGAGGTCGGAGTGGTTCTACATCGCCGACCAGAAGCTGGCGCTCCCGAAGCGAACTGGGCACAGGCCCGAGAAGATACCTGAGTGGGATCTGCCCCTCTCCTCCCGTGAGACGGAAGACCTTAAGGAGTTGCTCGCCCTCCTCGCCGACCTCAAGAAGAAAGATCTGACGGGAGGCTCGGTGGCGATGTCGTTTTGTCGTCGTTTGATTCAGCCGATCAAGGACCGGGTGCATCCGGCGTACGAGTACTGGGGTCAGTCAGACCCTACTCGCGAAGTCAACCGCAAGGTCTCCAGAGATGAAATGGCGACCAGAGTCACTCAACTGTACACCGGGCGGATCCGGAACAAGAAGTGCCCGAAGGAACACTCCCTGACCCGACCAGCTGATCCAATAAGTCTTGAAACAACTAGCTCGTTTCGAAGTGCTTATTTGTTTTGTGCGTTAGAGGAAGACCTCTTAGACCATGTTTCTTGTCTTTGCAGGCTCAGGAAATGCAGTACTGGTGCCCTGCACCTCTGCCGACCGGCTAGGAGCCACGTCGGAAGTTGAGGTCGTAGGACTACCAGCCTCCAGCAGCTGCTCTGCTGGAGAATTATTTGTCAGATTCGTCTATGGGGGCGGATGAGGACAGCGACCAGGAGGTCAGTGACGATGTGACGAGCCGGCCCGAGGTGACTAGTGCCACAAGGCTGGGACGCCGGACAAGGGCGGTGACAGCAAAGTAGTCAAGGTCGAAGGCTGCCGCGACAGCCAAGGCAGCAAAGACTGCCAAGCTCGAGGCCGAGAAGATGAAAAGGAAGAGGAAGACGGACCCCACCCCAACGTCGCAGGACATCGAGGAGGAAGATGAAGCCACAGATGAGCTGCCGGTCACGGATAACCGTGCAGCACCAAGATCACCGAGCCCCATGACCAAGAGGCAGCGAGAGCTGGAGAAGAAGATGATGGAAGAGGAGATCCGCCATATAAAGGAGGCGCAGCTGGCTGCAGCCGGCATTCAGGCTAAGATGACTATGAAGGTGCGAGGTCGGCTGTTGAGGCCGAAATCGCGTGCGACGGTGGTCATGAGGTAAGACCCCAATACCATGATTTATTCATCGATTATAGTTATGAGGTCGTAGCATACTGACGAAGAAACTATTGCAGGTCAGACGCCAGACCTCAAGGCACCTCGAGTGCTCAGGGTTCTCTTGCGAAGACGACGACGTCCGAGCAGGAGGTCGGAACTCAGAGTTCTGTTGGTGGCTTGAGGATGTTGACTCCCCCACCCGTTATTGAAGTAGACTCGATCAACACGGTACCAACCACGTCGGCTCAAGACCCAGTGATGGACCAAGCTCAGATCGAGCAACCACGACAGGGCCCAGAAACAGCCGGTGGAGAGGTACCGGGTTCGACGTCGACGGGGCCAGGATTGAGGAGGTGGGAGATCGACTAGAATGGCACCCCCTGGGAGGAAGACATCTTTGAGGACGATGAAGACATGAAGGAAGTCCGCCGGGCCATCTTGACGCTTAACCAAGTGTTTACGGTAAATAACTGCCTTTGAATCTAGTAAGCAACTTATCGTGTAAATGTTATCGACGACCTGTCATGTGTCTTTGAAGCAGTCACTGGCGAACCGTGCACAGGGCAGGGCCGACCAGGGTAGGAATGCTACAGCTATGCAACTGCAGGTGGCGGAGCTCGAGCAAGAGCTCAAGCAGGTTCGAGAGGAGGCCGCCGCTGAAAAGAAGAAGCTCGAAGACGAGCTGAAGGAGGAACAACGCAAGAATAGCGACGCCGATGAGCTGTTGTCATCTGTGAGTGCTGGTAAGGCCAACGACCCACGACCTTGTGCATCTGAGCTACTAAACTGGGTCATGTATCCGATGATATCTTTGTGCCACAGAATTTCACAAAGAAAAGGGCAAGCTTAAGGATGACCTCAAGATTGCCAAGGAAAGAATCCGAAGCCTTGAGGTAGACCTGCGGGCAGCTGATGCGGGGGGCGAGGAGCTGAAGAAAATGATGAAGGCCATCGTGGACAGTGAGTATGCTGTATGCTAGAAGCTGGCTTATGAGAAACGAGCACGAAAGGACCTTGAGGTCAGTCTCGTGATAGCTTTGCAATCGTTGTAGAATGACCAGGTGACCATTGCAGGGCTTGAGATGGAAGTCACCGACTTGAAGAATGCTGCCGACCTTGTCATGGACATGGTGGAGCCACAGGTCACCGGTGTGGAGCCCAAGCCGGCCATTGACCGACTCAGAGGTGCTCCCCAGAAGTTGGTGGATCTGTTGAGGGCGATGAGCTTAACAACGGCTATGGAGTCATTGGTGCGCGTGAAGTCACACTTCCCCGAGGTCGACATGGCCAAGGTCGGGGAAGGCCCGGATGCATCAAAGGACTTGAAGGCCATAGAGGCAGAGGTGGAACCAGCTGCTGAGAAGATAATGGATGCCATCGATTACGAGGGCGATGATGGTGATGAGTAGTTGTAGCCTCCAAGTTGTACCCTCTCTTCCTCTAGTCTTGTAAATACAATGATGATAAACTTTTGGCTCGCATGTCATGCTTAGTTTATGTTTGCACGAGCTTGGTTGCCCTGAAGCACTGTGTTTTAATATGCCCCGCTGACCACTACTCACGGAGAGGCTGGCTTACCGACCACCACAGCTCAGCAGGGAGACTTACGTGTGACCGGCGCGCGGGGAGAGTCTAGGACTCTGGTTTTGCAACCACACGACCAAGCAGGCTCACGACAACATAAAGTAAACAATCATGAGAGAGGACATCCTCAGGTCGAACGACCCTTGAATTGGCATAGCGAAGCCCCCGAGCATGTCGAGGGGGAGGAACAGAAAACTTCACCCTCAGGTCTTTCGACCCCTGTATTGGCTTTTGCCAAGCCCCCGAGCATGTCGAGGGGGAGGGTACATGACATGGAAGAAAAGAGGATAGAACTTGAGGCACAGCAGATGACTGCTTAAAACTAATATTTATTTGACTGAAAATACAAAGACGAAGAATACATAGCTGTAATGAAAACTATTCTACGAATAGAATCGGCGGAGGTGCTCCACGTTCCATGGGTTGGGGACCCCTTGGCTGTCGCCCCACTGGAGGCGATATGTGGACAGGCTGATGACTTCTGTGATGATAAAAGGTCCTTCCCAAGGGGCAGACAACTTGTGCATGCTGTCGGTCTTCTGGATGCGCCTTAAGACTAGGTCGCCAACGCTGAAGGAGCACTCCCTGACGTTGCGATCGTGGTACCAACGAAGTTGCTGATCATGGCGAGCTTGCCTCAAGACGGCTGCTACTCTCTATTCCTCGAGGCTGTCGAGGTCGATGCGACGAGTTTGCTCGGCTTCTCCCTCCTCGTAGAACTGTATACGTGGAGCTCCAAAGGTTACGTCGGTAGGTAGGATGGCCTCTGAGCCATAGACCAGGAAGAAGGGTGAGAAGCCCGTGGCAGAACTAACTTGGGTCCGTAGACCCCAAATCACGTGTGGTAGCTCGGCTAACCACCGGGAAGCGTAATTTGAAGCGTCATCAAAGATACGATCTTTGAGAGCTTGAAGAACCATGCCATTAGCACGTTCGACCTGGCCGTTGCACCGAGGGTGGGCGACTGACGAGTAGTAGACATCAATCATGCTGTCCTGGCAAAAATCCCAGAAGGCAGATCCTGTGAAGGCCGACCCTAGGTCAGTGATGATTTTGTTAGGCACACCGAAGCGATGTGTTATCTCTTGGATGAATTTCGCCGCTTCCTCCGACGTGACCTTGGGAACAGGTCGGACCTGTGAATTTGTCAACGGCCACAAGGATGTGCTTGTAGCCACCGGGAGCGGTTCTGAATGGTCCTATGGAGTCAAGGCCCCACATGGCAAAGGGCCATGATGGGGAATCGTGCGCAGGATCTGGGATGGCAAATGCTGCTATTTCGCAAAGAATTGGCATCCCTTGCACCTCTTTACGAGGTCTTTGGCATCAGTCATGGCCGTGGGCCAGTAGAAGCCAGATCGGTAGGCCTTGCCGACCAGATTGGCAGACGCTGCATGGCAGCCACATTCACCGCCGTGGATCTCAGCCAGGAGTTGAAGACCTTCTGATCGCAAGATACACTTCATCAAGACGCCAGTAGAGGCGGCTTTTCTATAGAGGTCGTTGCCGATCACGACGTAGTTAGCACTACGCTGTGTGATGTATTCTCGCTCTGCTTTTTCTTCTGGAGCTCATTGATCGAGTAGGAAGGCTAGGAAAGGCTCGCGCCAATCATCCTCTTTTTCTGTCATCAGCACGTCGCGGGGAGGTGCTGGAATTTGGTCGGGCTGATTTTGGTCCAGGTTGTCCGGATCCAGCAGCTTGATCAACGGCTTGCGTAGGTCTTGGATGAACACACCCGCCGGGACTAGAGCTCTCTTGGAACCTAGTTTAGATAGAACGTCGGCGGCCACGTTGTTGTTGCGTGGCACATGCTGAAACTCGATCCCCTTGAAGTGGCATTCGAGCTTACGAATCTTAGCACAGTAAGCGTCCATTGTGTCTTTCACACAATCCCACTCCTTGTTGACTTGCTCGATGATGACCTTGGAGTCGCCATACGCCAGTAGCCGCTTGATGCCAAGGGACACTGCGATTCGGAGCCCATGGATTAGAGCTTCGTACTCTGCTCCATTGTTGGAGGCCTTGTAATGTATTTGCAGGACATATTTAAGCTGCTCTCCCTGAGGAGAGATGAATAGCACGCCTGCTCTGGCACCCTCGAGGTTAAGGGCACCGTCGAAGTACATGATCCAATGTTCAGGCCGCTCCTTGGGAGGGGGCATCTGGATTTCTGTCCACTCCGATACAAACTCGGCTAGGATTTGCGACTTGATCGCCTGCCTGGGGCAGAATTCGATGTCGAACTTGCCCAACTCAACCGACCACTTGATGATGCGGCCGTTAGCATCGTGATTGCAGATGATCTCCCCTAGCAGGAAGGATGAGGGCACCTTGATCTTGTGAGCTTGGAAATAGTGCTGCAACTTTCTCGACGTGATCAGGAGGGCATAGAGCAACTTCTGAGGTTGTGAATAACGTGTTTTGGCATCAGCTAGGACCTCGCTCACGTAATACACAGGTCGCTGAATAAGATAGACCTGCCCTTCTTCTTCTCGTTCGGCGACGAGGATCGTGCTCACCACATTAGTGGTGGCAGAGATGTATAGGAGGAGTGTTTGCTTCAGGGTCAGAGGTGTCATGATTGGAGGCGTGGTCAGGGACTCCTTGAGAGCCTCGAAAGCCTTCTGTGCGTCTTCATCCCACGCGAACTTATCTGCCTTCTTCAATAGCTTGAAGAAAGGCAGGCCTTTTTCACCGAGCTTGCTGATGAAATGACCTAGAGCCGTGATCATTCCAGTGAGTTTCATGACATCTTTCTTGCAAGATGGTCTGGCCATGTTGCGAATTGCGTCGATCTTGGTAGGATTTGCTTCGATGCCTCGGTGTCCCACCATGAAGCCCAGGAGCAACCCAGAGGGGACTGTTGGTGTAAATCGGAACCGAAGGGGTCGCCAACGCAACAGTACTCTTCTCCTCTGAAGGGGCAAAACCGAAGGGCCCCTTCGGAGGACTACTCCTTCTTCCTCCATTACTGCTACCTCCACTACTACTACTACAACTATCTCTTCTACTTCTACTACTACAATGCAGAAAATAAAGAACAAAATGACAACTCAATACCTTGGAATGCTCCCCCCATTCAATGCTTCTCCATCAATTACAATGACCCTCCTATATATAGGGATGGGGGTAGCTGGCAATTTTCCCCCAAGCCCCTGTAGGTTATTTTCTTCCGAGCCCCTGACAGATACAATATTTACAAGAAGCCCCTCGAGCTCATACAAAGGCCCATTAACTTCTACATGGGCTGGGCCATTCCCCCAACAGTAGCCCCTCAGCTACTTCGGTTAGGCTGGCACAACAAAGCGGAGTAGCTGAACACATATGGACTGGCCCAGACCTCCCTGCACCTTCGGCCCTGAGGAATGCCCTCAAGACCCTCCGCCCGTACACCTCACTAAAAACTCCATTCTGAAAAACCCAGTGGGAAAAACCGGAATGGAGAAAAGAGCACGTACGCCTAGCGGATTTACATGCACATGAAATTATTAGCCAGCCTAACTAATGGTCGTCTTCGGTCTCGTTTCGACGGTGGAGGATGCCTTTGGTAATGACGTCAGCTTCGTTGTTGTTGCTAAGATAGTCTTTATCCACGACGCTTCTCCTCTATATGCTTCGGTCTTGCCTTTGGAACCTTCATGTGCTTCTCTCCTCGATCTTGTTCTTCTTTCAGAACGCCTTCGACGATGATGAGCCACCTCTTCTCCTTCTGTCACGAGCACCGGGCAAGACTTCATGCTTCGGGGTGACACCGCTCATCCCGATGCCACCATAGCCCTCTTGTTCGGTGATTGTGATGAAGGCCCTGATGTCGTACACTGCGTGTGACGAAGTATGTGTTGATGAAGCGAAGCCGGAGTCGACGTCGGTGAAGTAGACGATGAAGACGAAGTCGAAAGTCGATGTCGATGAGGTAGACGACGAAGCCCCTCGAGCTAGAGTCCTGTCGTTGTCGGTGAGGTAGACGACGAAGACGAAGTTGAAAGTCGACGTCGACGAGGTAGACTACGAAGCCCCTCGAGCCGGAGTCCTGTCGTCGTCGGTGAAGTAGACGACGAAGACGGAGTCGAAAGTCGGTGTCGACGAGGTGGACTACAAAGCCCCTCGAGCTGGAGTCCTGTCGTCGTCGGTGAAGTAGACGGCGAAGATGAAGTCGAAAGTCGGTGTCGACGAGGTGGACTACGAAGCCCCTCGAGCTGGAGTCCTGTCGTCATCGGTGAAGTAGACGATGAAGACGAAGTCGAAAGTCGGTGTCGACGAGGTGGACTACGAAGTCCCTCGAGCCGAACATAAGTCGGTAAAGAGGTAGTTGGGGAAGCCCCTCGTGCCGAACCATGTCAACGACGAAAGTGGTGGTGAAGTTGGTGAGGTAGTCGAATAATGTTGATGAAGTACTCGAGGAAGCCCCTCGTGCTAGATATTCGTCGAGCTGAACCTGTCGGTGACGAAGTAGATAATATAGACGAAGTCCACGCTTTCCTGTTCAACACTCCATTCGAGGCGAATCATTTTTATTCAAGAAACTCAAAAATTTGTTAGACAAGAAACAATCTATCTCAATTTGCATCACGCAAACAAAACCGAAAGCACTCTTAGGCCTTCGGGGTGTCTCAGATCCGAAGCCACTCTCGGGCCTTCAGGGTATCTCAAATCCGGAGCATCTCGTGGTGATTTCCGGGGTCTCAAGCTCAACTCCGGTCATCACACGACCGGTCGTTTGCTTCCTGCAAACGGAACCTCGGCTATAACGGAGCCAACTACTTGCCTTTGCAAGTTCAACCTTGGTCATCGCGGGACCGATCGTTTGCCTCATGCAAACGGAACCTCGGCTATAACGGAGCCAACTACTTGCCTTTGCAAGTTCAACTCCGGTCATCACGGGACCGGTCGTTTGCCTCATGCAAACGGAACCTCGGTTATAACGGTGCCAACTACTTGCCTTTGCAAGTTCAACTCCGGTCATCACGGGACCGGTCGTTTGCCCCATGCAAATGGAGCCTTCGACCACACTTGGTCCTTCGCCATGAGCACTCTCGGCTCCTTGCTTCGGTGTTATGCATGTATATATGTATAAAAGTGTGTACGAAAGTATGCTCTTGGATGAAGGCTAGGATGAAAAGGTTAGGCAAAATAATGCAAAAGACATCCATTGATTGGATTCTCAACTTGTGTGGTGAAACCACAAGATGACTGAAATCCAATGATACCGAAGTCCATATGGAAATCCCAGTAATCACTCGATGAAGTTCAATAGACATTGAAACCAATTGATATGGCCTAGCCATTCCCAAGTCAATAATAGAGTCACTATCTTCGGGGTGAAAACCGATAACTCAAAGGCTATAACCTGCAATAGTCCTGGCGAAGTGCACACACAAAACATAATATCTCTATACAACAAATCACTGTGAACAGGGTACGAAGTATAACTAATAAAAGGCCCTTAGAACATTTGAGATGAAGGTGCGAGAGCATATGAAATACGAAGGGTTAGAGTACACGCTAAAAATGGAACGGGGGTACAAGAGAAGGAGCAATTATGCACAAATAAGACTGCGATGATGGTAAGATACTTACATATGGTAGTTGTCCCTGCATTCAAGAGATATAAATACTTCGTATATAGAGTTAGTTCATGGAGGCGACGAGGTACTTACATTGATTGACGACACCTGCATGTTAGTGGCAAAAACGAATCCGGAAGAAACATGAATAACAGCCCCTCGCTCACCAGCGAAGAGGAAGTATAACACACTACGATCAAGTGCTTGTACTCAGCACACCCTGATGAAACATTGTCGCAAAGTGAAAAGACTTCGTGTAGCAGGCATACGTCGGCCATAACGAGATCGACGCCATGACAAATGTTAGGTGACAGGTGGCTCCTGGATGCCCTCTCAGGCCTTCAGGGGCCACCGTTACCTACCCAACGAAGTTAAAGACCAAAGACTACACCGCCCGCACCATGGAGGGGGGTTGTTGCTTCGGAAACGTGCGAACGAATAAATACACGAAACTTTCGGGAAAAACTCCTTGCGAAGAGCATCAACATTTGACTAAGGCCAAGTACTCGTTGCTAGTCTGTTAAAATCAGAGACGAAGGGTGCTTCGTCACTACACTGAAAAAGGTTTATTAGTAGCCTAAATCAAAACATAGACCACACCAAGCGCTACCTCATGATGATGATAAAGTTGTATAATAAAATAACAGCATAAAGCCCCTTCGGTTGCTAGATGAAGGGTGAGCAAGCAGCTTATAAACAACAAGATAAGATGAAGGACATTGGAGAAAATAGCTTGCCACAAGTTACATTAGAGAAGAAACAAATATTCTCAAGCTATGTTCCACCGAAGTGTGCACCAGCAAATTGAACCACCCCCTTCGTATGTGCACTTTACTTAATAAAAGATAGAAAAATTTAATCTTGATGCAAGGACGTACTAACTGGTTAGCTCACTTATCAAAAAGATTTACTGACATACTTAAAAGCAAAAAGGACAGTGGTGCAACCCTCCGAAGCCAATTTGAACGGAGGAAAAACATGCTATTAGAACTAAATACAGTGCTTCGGAGCTAACATAGCATTTAATAACCCTAAAACTGAAGCTGCTTTTGCATGTACGGAAGTGTAGTATTAAAATAATAACAGCACCTATCAAGCTTTGAGTATCAGAGTCACCTCGTCAACCCGTACGAAGGGTACTTCGTCCCAGAAAATGGTACAGACCAAAAATTCAAAGTTCCTTCAGCGCATTAATCTTGTGACCAAAGCTAAAGAGATATGCTAAAATAACTAAGCTTAATGTCATGGTGACGGTAGACGACGAAGGGGTACTGATGCGGTACCTGGGCATTTAGGGCCAGTTTAGTTCCCAAAAGTTTCACCAACAACCCGTCACATCAATCTTATTTTCACTAATTTGGAGTATTAAATGTAGATTAATGACAAAACCCATTCCACGACCCCTACCTTAATTTTCGAGACGAATCTAACGAGCCTAATTATATCATGATTAGACAACGTTGTGCTACAGTAACCAATCTCTAATGATGGATTAATTAGACTTAATGGATTCGTCTCGCAATTTTCTGTCCATTCGTGTAATTATTTTTGTAAATAATCTATGTTTAATACTCCTAATAGACTTTGAAAGAGGACTCAAAAATTTCACTTCGCGAACTAAACGCGCCTTTAGTTCAATGAAGCCTTCGGATAGATACGTCAGCTTTCTATAGCTACTGAAACCGGAAACCAAGTCCTTATTCCCATAATCAGACTCGTCCATGCAGGTTGTCAGGTTGATGAAGCCACATGCAGTTTGACTCAAGCAAGCTAGCTTGGCCCCCCTCGGGCCTTTGCTTGTGTGTGCATAGCCCCCATGCCGAACGTGCTCGACGGCTGCCCAGGCACCACCCGAATTGGGCCTTGGAGTAAAAAGATGAAACAAGCTTCGGTGCAAAGGCCGAAGTGGGCTTCGGTGCACGCTGAAGTGGCTTCGGTACCAAGGCCGAAGTGGGCTTCATAACTAGCTAGATATTTAAGTTGGGCTGCTGCGGTGCATAGGAGTTGAAATTAGTCTTGTGTAAAGTGCACACCATAAATTATTACCACTGTGCCAAAGCTCTTGATAACACTAAGAAAAGCCGAAGCCACTACTTGAGAAATAAAGCCGGAGCCCAATAGAATGAAGACGAAGAGCCCAACAACATTATCATTCAATTCATTATCGTATGTTCAATAGATAACCGAAACTCAAAATTATTTAGCTCGGATACACCGAACGAAGGGTACTTCGGTGGTCCATTGTCCGCGTGATAAATTATTTTACTTATCGAGATGATTTTGAAGGTAAAAATCAATCTCGTGAAATCCCGCCGAGATGATTCCGAAGTAAAGAAGATTCACCCGAGATAATTCCGAAGGTGAAAATCCATCTCACGAAATCCCGCCGAGATGATTTCGAAAGTGAAAAATCCCACTGATATAATTACGAAGATCTCAAAATTCCACCAATATAATTCTGAATGGTGAAGAAGCGTGTCTCTGGAATCCCATTAACTAGATTGGCTTGCTATCTCATACGAGGGGTGTGTGATAATATTATTAAACAGAGAAAAAGACGATAAAGTAATACATGAAGGTGCGCATGACATGAACATTATCTCCCTTCGGAGTAACAGTATAACCAACTTATATTAAAATGGTAAGCAAACAGAACAGTGTTGAAATATGTCATAATAAAATATTCGAAGGATACTTTTTCATAATAAAATATTCGAAGGATACTTTTATGCAAAACAGAGGTTAGATCCCTCGTGCCCTCTCTTCTTTGTTCTTCCTCACCATGCGGCTGTGAATCTTTTCACGAGGTGGGTGCCAAACTGTTGGTGTAAATCGGGACCGAAGGGGTCGCCGACGCAACAGTACTCTTCTCCTCTGAAGGGGCAAAACCGAAGGGCCCCTTCGGAGGACTACTCCTTCTTCCTCCATTACTGCTACCTCCACTACTACTACTACAACTATCTCTTCTACTTCTACTACTACAATGCAGAAAAATAAAGAACAAAATGACAACTCAATACCTTGGAATGCTCCCCCCATTCAATGCTTCTCCATCAATTACAATGACCCTCCTATATATAGGGATGGGGGTAGCTGGCAATTTTCCCCCAAGCCCCTGTAGGTTATTTTCTTCCGAGCCCCTGACAGATACAATATTTACAAGAAGCCCATCGAGCTCATACAAAGGCCCATTAACTCCTACATGGGCTGGGCCATTCCCCCAACAGGGACACCGAAGACGCACTTAGTCGGGTTTAGCTTCCACTGATAAGTGCGTAGATTGGCGAAAGTTTCAGCAAGGTCGCTGATGAGCTGATCTCCTTCGGTGGTCTTGACGACCACGTCATCGACATAGGCTTCCACGTTCTTCCCGATCTGAGACTTCAGACACTTCTGTATCGCCTTCTGGTAAGTAGCTCCAGCGTTTTTCAGGCCAAAGGTCATGACCTTATAGCAGTAGATTCCATTGGGCGTTATGAATGCCGTCTTGTCTTGATCGTCGGGATTCAGGGCTATCTGGTGATACCCTGAGTAGCAGTCGAGGAAGCATAGAAGGACGCTACCAGCCGTGGAGTCCACGACCTGGTCGATGCGAGGAAGAGGGAAGGGATCTTTCGGGTAGTGCTTGTTAAGGTCGGTGTAGTCGATACACATCCTTAATCCTCTAGTTTTCTTGGGTACAAGGACCGGGTTTGTGAGCCAAACCGGGTGTTTACATTCTAGGATGAATCCTGCAGCTAAGAGCTTACAGACTTCTACTTCTATGGCCTGCTTTCTATCTTTCGCAAATCACCAGAGCTTTTGCTTGATAGGTCTTGCTGTCTTGCTTACTTCAAGGGTGTGCTCAGCCAGCTCCCTGGGGACACCAGGCATGTCGGATGGGCTCCATGCGAAGATGTCGGCATTGTCCCGGAGGAAACTGGTGAGCGTGAGTTCCTATTTGGGATCGAGATCGGCCCCGATGGTGACTTCTTTGGTTGCGTCGGGCAGGCCGAGGCAAACTTTCTTCACCGCGGGACTTACGTCCAAGGCGGTGGCTGTGCGCTTCTGTTTTGGCACCTCTAGAGTAGTTTGGTTGATCTTGGCGGCCTGAGCAACCATGACCGTGGCTGCGGCTTTGCACGCAGATACCTTGGCGAGGTCGACGGTGTCACTCTCGCATTTGTAGGAGACGAGGATGTCACCATAGATGGAAAGGATTCCATTTGGCGCTGGCATCTTCATGACGAGGTAGGTGTGATGCGGGATGGCCATAAACTTGGCCAACATAGGTCGACCAAGGATGGCATGGTTGGAGGAGCGGAAGTCCGCGACCTCGAACGTCAAGTACTCCGTGCGGAAGTTGTCCTCTTTGCCGAACGTGACCGGCAGGCATACACGACCTATGGGGTATGCAGCCTTGCCGGGCACAACCCCGTAGAAGGGTTCGTTGCAGGCAGTCATCTTGGAGAAGTTGAAGTCCATCTTCTTCAGTGTTTCGGTGAAGATGATGTTTAAGCTGCTGCCCCCATCGATGAGGGTCCTGGGCAGGAAGGCGCCGTCCACTATGGGGTTGACAACCAGCGGGTAGGTCCCGGGGTCGGGTATGTGCACCCAGTGGTCTTTCTTGGAGAAAGTAACGGGAAACTCCGACCACCGTAGAGGTTGTGGGGTTTCGGTGTTGACTTGGCCGATCTCCCTTGCGTTCGATCGCTGCTGTCTGTTGCTCTTGGCTGCTTGGCGGCCACTGACGATGAAGTTGATCTGCCGGTTGGTGTTCTGGAATACGCCGTTGGGGTTGCCCGCTTTAGGCGGAGGTGGAGGAGAAGGCTCCTTTCGACGGTTGCCGTCATTGTTGTGGTCGTCATAGTGATGGTAGTTAGGTCGCTCCTCGTGGCGGTCATCATGCCGGTCGTCGTGGTGATCATCGCGGCGGTCGTCGCGGTGGTAGTCGTCACGACGATCATCACGGCGATAGTCGCGGTGATAATCGCGGTGATCCCTGTCGTCGTTGCGACGGTATGGTTGGCGGTCGCGGTAGTCACGTCGATCAGGCCGACAGTTGCGGTTGTCATAGCGGCGGCCGTTGTTCTGGTCGTCGTTGTTGCCGCTCTTGGTCTTCTTTGGCTCTGGGGGTACGCCTAGGGCGCGCTTCAGTTGCTCGCACTCCCTCATGGTGTGCTTGGCGTCGCGATGGAATTGACACTGGTCGTCCAGTGTGCAGTTGAAGTCACCTTCAAGGAAGGTGGAGGGTCTTGGTGGGTCGGTTGCGTAGACCTCTCCAAATCACTTGCGCGACCTGCCGCCACCGTTGGTGTCCATGTGGTCGTCTCCTTTGAAATCGTGTACCACCGCGTCTTGGGTATCGACGAGCTTGTCGACGTAATCCATGAGGTCGGCAATAGAGTCAGCGCCAGCTTCATGGATCTTCTTGAAGAGCTTGAAGTTGGTTACCCCTTTCTTGTAGTAGGCTATGACGTCTTCATCCTTGGCACTAGCGAGGGTGTTACGGTTCTTGAAGAAGCGGTTGGTGTACTCTCGGAGAGTTTCATCTTTCCTCATCTGCACTTTGGCGAGGTGGTGAGTTTTGCCGGGGCGGTTGTAGGTCGCTTGGTAGTTGGTCGTGAAGAGCCGTGATAGGGTTGCCGATGAAGTGATGCCCTCCGTAGGGAGATTGTCGAGCCACAGGAGTGACGCATGGCCCATCACGAAAGGAAAGTATCCTGCCATGTGGTCTTCGTTGCCTCCTGACGCCCGGGCAGCGATGCTGTACATCTTGAGCCAAATACTCGGGTTAGAGCGACCGTCGTATTTTTCGATGGCTGGCTTGAAATCTTTCGGGTATCTGATCGTCCTGAGACGTCGCGAGAATGCCGGAAAGTTATTGATTGCTCCAGAACTAGATCCTGGAGCACGGGTCGTCGGGATGACATAGAGGTCGTCGGGAGCACCGTTATCTTGGTCGTACTGGGCACGGCGCAGAAGTTCGGCGTCGTGCATCTCGCGGAGCTCTGCTGCTTGGATGGGGTTATTGGCGTTGAGGGGATTAGGGGCCCTGTTGTCGCGGTCGTAGTTAGCATGGCGCTCGATCTCTGCTTCATCTCGTATGGGCTGACGCTGGTTGCTCCGGAGGACGCGCGTAGCTTATGCTGGTGGAGGCTGAGCTCCAGCATTTTGTCCTGCGTTGCCGGCGGCGTTCTGCTGCTGGGCGCCAGCGGTGTTAGCGGTGTTATTGACAGCGTTACCGGCGGCATTACCGGCAGCGTTGGCAGCGTTACCAGCGGGATTGGCCGCTGCATTGGCAGCGGTGTTGGGCGGCTGCATGACTTCGTTCTCACCACCTCCCTCTTCAGCCACGGGCGGAAGGGGAGCGTTGTCGTTATGGTGACAACGGCGGGGTCGCTCCGACCTACTCCTGGAGTAGGAACTCGAGGCCGATCTGCTATATCCTTGACCTCTTTCTTCGACTTGGGCGATGGCAACGCGGATGTGAGCTTGTAGACGTCGAGTCGCGGGAGTGTCTCCAAGCTGCCCTAGCTCGGCAACGGCCGCGCCTAGGTTAGCTTGAGGCAAGTTGTAGACTTCGTGGCCATGCTGCTCAAAGTCCCTCAGGAGGTCTCTGGCACGTAGGCGGTGTCGACGAGGTTCGTCTTCATTCTGCTACTGCTGAGGAGCGGCTGGGGCCGCGGGGTGTGGTCCTCCGTCGGCGACGTTGCCTGCGGGTTGGCCACCGGCACCAGGTAAGACGTTGCCCACGGGCTGACCCGGGGCCTGTTGTTGGGTGGCTGCTGTAGCTGCATCTGCCTCTTGCTGACGGTGCACGGCTTGCGCATCATTAGCATTCTCTCGCTGTTGGCGATGTTCATCTGTTTCGCCGGCTTGGGGATGTACGTCGTCGGAGACCGCGAGGACCTGTCGATCCGGGATCTCGAACATGTCGTCCGGGTTGTTGGGGGAGATGGTCGTACGGGCAATCTGGAACATGCCGCAGTCCGGGGACGGCGCATGGTTGATCTGGCGACCATGTGTCGCGATTAGAGGTCGGCGAAGCTTCTTCAGCACACGGCATTGGCGAGCCGTGTGTTTGGAGTCCTCGTGGATGGGGTAGGGATCGTGGAGATGACCTCTGCAGTTTCCACGAGATGGGGGGTTGGACCTAGATTCGATCTGGATCTTCTTCTTCATGTGGCGAGACGCCGCATGAGCTACGTTCCGCAGGCCAAGAGGCATGCGGGGTGAAGGTGGAGTGGTCCTGCGAGGGCGCTTGACGCGCTCATAGACCTTGATCGTGTCGGAGAGCATGTTCTTGACGCGATCGAGCCCCGCGATCAGGTCGCGAGGAGTGGGTGGGTGGGTTTCCGCCAGCAGACCAGATTCGACTTGCTGGTTGGAAGTGATCGCAGTGCTCTCGATGACGAGGCAGGCGGTTGGAGCGGTGGATTCTGCTGGCATAGAGCCAAAGCAGATGTCGACGGGATTGGCGAGGAAGTCCACCTGGTGAAGCCATTGAGTTGCACGAAGAACCCTAGATTTCCCCCCTACCTGGTGCGCCAACTGTCAGATGTTTAGATCTACACAGCCCACAGGGGTGTCAACCCCGGTGGTTTATTTGTTCGTTAGGGTGAAATCTAGGGCTAAGAACTTGAAGGTTGCGCACGAGCACACGGAACACAAGAGACACGACGAGTTTATACTGGTTCAGGCCTCCAGAGAGTAAAACCCTACGTCCAGTTCTTGATTGTATTGCTTTGGGCGGATTGCGACTTGAGATGATTGGCCTCAGGGGTTTGGCCTTGTCTGCCTTATATTGGCTGACGGACAAGGTCGGTGGGCCCTGTGTCCTCGTCAGTTACAACAGGGAAACCAATCTAAGGAAAATTACAACATAATCACGTGATCTTCGGACTGTCTGGAGGCGCAGCCGACGTCTTCTACCTTGTCTTGCACGTCAAGTTACCCGATCAGATCGGATAAGGTCGTCTGGGGAATCTTCTGGAAGGTCTTCAGGAGGTCGTGTGGGCCACCAACCAGGTCTGTTAGGCCCACTGTCAGGTCGGCGGGTCTTCTGGTGGGCCAGACCCACTTGTCGGGGACGGCCGTGAGCCTGGTCGGTAGGGACCCAGGGGTACCCATGTCTCATAGTAAGTGCAATCAAGCTCTAAGTGGGGTTTAGTAATGTTGACCATACAATTAAAGGGCTAATGAGCCTTTGAGTACATGTGACAGGTCAATCATATTGACAAGGGTGCAAAAGATGGAAAGGAGACCCCTAATTAAAAAGACAAGGTTTCCTATTGCTCAAGACAAAGTTTAAATCATTTTATGTTTTGAATTTGAGTATAGGATAAGCCGTACTATCACGAGGGATACTAATAGTGGTATGGGTTTTACCAAGTGCATGAAAATCATATCAAACAAACAACTACCCAGCCACAAAAGCACCTGCCTTGGTTCTGTCAGCATTCCAATCTTCAATTCTGTCAGAATCCGGAGGTTCAGCGTTTTTCCCCTGAAGTTCACGGAGCCACGAAAGCACCTGCCCTGGTTCTGTCAGCATTCCAATCTTCAATTCTGTCAGAATCCGGAGGTTCAGTGTTTTTCCCCTGAAGTTCAAGGATTTCAAATCTGACTGTGGCTGTTCAGATCTGGGAGTATGTATAGTCCTCTACTTCCCAACGGTCACCTTCTTCTCCCCTGCGACTCAGATAAGCTCAGAGCACTCTCTCTCACCCAAGCATTGACTCTCACCCACTTTCTTCCAAATCCAAGCCTTGCATTTTAGGAAGTGAGTGATTCCTTGTGAGATTGAGCAAAGCCCTCCCCCTATTGTGTTTTTGTGCACTTGGTGAATGTCAGAGGTTTAGATCTGCACAGCCCACAGGGATGTCAACCCTGGCGGTTTATTTGTTCGGCGGGGAGAGATCTAAGGCTAAGAACTCGAAGGTTGCGCAGTAGCACACGAAACGCAAAGGACACGACGAGTTTATACTGGTTCAGGCCTCCAGAGAGTAAAACCCTACGTCCAGTTCTTGATTGTATTGATTCGGGCGGATTGCGACTTGGGATGACTTGGCCTCAGGGGTTCGGCCTTGTCTACCTTATATTGGCTGACGGACAAGGTCGGTGGGCCCTGAGTTCAGGTCGGTACAACAGGGAAACCAATCTAAGGAAAGTTACAACATAATCTTGTGATCTTCGGACTGTCTGGCGGCGCAGCCGACGTCTTCTGCCTTGTCTTGCACGCCAAGTTGCCCGAACGGATCGGATAAGGTCACCTGGGGAATCTTCTGGAAGGTCTTCAGGAGGTCGTGTGGCCCACAGGTCAGGTCTGTTGGGTCCACTGTCAGGTCGGCGGGTCTTCTGGTAGGCCGAACCCACTTGTCAGGGACGGCCGTGAGCCTGGTTAGTGGGGACCCAGGGGTACCCATGTCTCACAAGCCCCCGAGCGATGTGTAGGCATAGTGACCTCGAGAGGGTCATGACGAAGTCTTGAAGCTATCGTCAGGTTGAATAGCATGCATGTCGGTCCAAAAGATAAAAAAACTAGCCAGCTTAGCAGCCGACCTGTTTGTAATCTTGCCGAATGAAGAGAGGTCGAGTGACGACCAATGGGAAGCAGACTTCCAATAGATCGAAATGACGATGAAAAATTTCAGAGGGAGTCAAGGACGCACTCATAGAGTAGTATCCGAGCATCTTGGTGGGCAAGATGGCCGGTATGATGATCCAAAAAAGAAAGAGAATAAAATAGGTCGAGTAACGACTTGATGAGAAACAAGTTTCCCAACAAGTTGGTAGGATGAAGAAAACAAGAGGGCGTCGAAAACGCTCTCATAGAGTAGTACCCGAGCATTGAAGCAGGCAGCATGACTGGTTTGATGCTCAAAAAATAGAAGAAAAACTGAGTCATGGTCTTGATCGAAGGAAGTGTAGAGACACCCATATCTCCTAGCATAGCTGCGAGGAGTCTGGCAGGGCCAACCTCGAGAAGGCCTTTGTAGGCGTGCCAACCTCAAAGAGGCCTCAAATCAACAATACCCAGTATTCGAGGATACCCAGCAAGGTCTTTAAACACATATCGCATGAAGAGGTCGCCAATTTTGTTGTAGCTGAAGTTGTGAAGTTTAGAACCGTCGCTGATGCAGCTACGAAAATATGTAGATCATGATCGAGTGGAGTGTAGAGACACCCAGATATCCCGCATAGCTGCAAAGAGTCTAGCAGAGCCACCCGAGGCATGCGAACCTCAGGAAGGTCTCAAATCAGTAGCGCCCAACCACCCGGAGATACTTGGTAGGGCCAGTAGGCGCGCACCCCACGGGGAGGCCTTCATTCCCGATGAAAAATACTAGGTGTCCAGGTCAGGCTGGCAGGGCTTACAAAAGCACACCGACCTCAGGAAGGTCACGCATGCAGGGCGCCCAACTGGGTCGGCAGAGCCGTAGATATACCGAGGTATTGTGGGACCTAGGTATTAAGGCACGCCGACCTCAAGAAGGCCTTTTTGGTGCCCAGACGACTAGCATAGCTGCCAGCCATCTAGCAGAGCCAAAGTACTAAGATATTGACGACCTCAGCAATAGGCACACTGACCACGGGGGCCCGATGAAATTGTAGATTTGAAGCTTCTGATCTCCAGGCGCCCAGACTGATCTGGCAGAGCAGCAAGGCACGCCTACCCCGGGAGGTCTTCAATCGAACCTGCGACCATTCAGCTCGGGAAACAAAAATATAAGCTGATTGGAATAGGTCCGTTTACATGCAGAGCCATAGCGGGTGCACCAGGACGTAGAGCCTAGCGGGTGTAATGAAGACGCAGAGCCGGAAAGGGTGTGTTTGATCGTCGTTGTCCGTAGATGCAGCAAGGCACGGGGCCATCTGACGCAGAGTCAGTCTTATCTTCTCCGTGGACTGCAGGGTCACGGGTCAATAGTGGTCGGAGATTCTCTTCCCACCCAGAAAACGACAACTTCGTCCTTTGACCATAGGCGCACTGTAGCCATGTGACACTGCAGCAGCCTCAGGCATCATTGATGCAACAGCAACAATTTTGTCGCGAGGTAGGTTGGAAAAAAGATCTTCGCTTTGACGCATCCACATGCCAACAGTACCCCATAGTCACGAGGTAACAGTGTCGAGGCTCAACTGGACATAACCAAGTCCTGGCTCTCGCTATAAATAGCGGCATAAGGTTGGGGGCAAGCACCGAGCATTATTGAGCTATGAAACTGCAGAGTAGAATTGTGACCATGCCATGGGCATGTGTCCGTCCACTAGAGCATAGGATGCAAAGCCGTAGAAGCTTGGAGCTAGAAGAACGAAGTCACTGGGAGGTCTTCCGAACTGGCGAAGGCGATGACAGAGCCGCAGGGAGATCTAACGACCTGACGAAGGCGACAACGAAGCCGGAGGAAGGTCTAGTGACTTGACGAAGGCGACGACGGAGCGGCAGGGAGGTCTAAGGACCTGACGAAGACGACGACGCAGCCGCAGTGAGGTCTAACGACCTGAAGAAAGTGACAACGGAGCCGCAGGGAGGTCTAGCGACCTGAAGCCGACAACAACGGAGCCACAGGGAGGTCTAGCGACCTGAAGAAAGCGACAATGGAGCCGCAGGGAGGTCTAGCGACCTAAAACCAGTGACAACGGAGCCACCAGGAAGGTTCGCCAAAGGCGACGCCGGAGCTGGAGAGAGGTCTAGCGACCTGATGAAGATGACGTCGGAGCCGGAGGAAGGTCTAGCGACCTGACAAATGCGACGACGGAGCCGGAGGAAGGTGTAGCGACCTGACGAAAGTGACGACGGAGCCACCAGGAAGGTTCACCAAAGGTGACGCCGGAGCTGGAGAGAGGTCTAGCGACCTGATGAAGACGACGCCGGAGCCGGAGGAAGGTCTAGCGACCTGACAAATGCGACGTCGGAGCCGGAGGAAGGTGTAGTGACCTGACGAAAGCGACGACGGAGCTACCAGGAAGGTTCGCCAAAGGCGACGCCGGAGCCGGAGAGAGGTCTAGCAACCTGATGAAGACGACACCGGAGCCGGAGGAAGGTCTAGCGACCTGACAAATGCAACGACAGAGCCGGAGGAAGGTGTAGCAACCTGACGAAAGGGACGACGGAGCCACCACGAAGGTTCGCCAAAGGCGACGCCAGAGCTGGAGAGAGGTCTTGCGTCCTGATGAAGACGACGCCAGAGCAAAGAGCTGGTCCTGTAAAATAAAATAAACACTAGGTCGGTGTATCAATCTGTCGAATATAAATATGATGAAAACTTAGCCTAAGCTAAACAAGTAGAAGTTGAATAATGTTAGCCGGAGCTAATCATCCTTGTGCTATGTTTCGTTTTAAAAAGGGCATTCCACTTATAATGCCAGACACGCATTATGCGGACTCGAAAGCTCTGAAGCTGCAAAGTGTTTCACCCCGCTAACCACAGCTCATGGAGAGGACGGCTTACTGACCACACGGCTCAGCAGGGAGACTTACGTGTAGCCGGCGCGCGGGAGGGGCCTAGGACCCAGGTTTTGCAACCACACAACATCGAATACTCATAACAAGAGTTGACGAGGGCCCAGATTAGGGCCCCCTTTGACGGCGAGATAATCACTCTTGAGGTGGAGTCTTCTGACACCATTGACAATGTGAAGGCCAAGATTCAAGATAAGGAGGACTGAGAACCCCTGTCAAGACCATCACTAGCAAGACGTCTTGTTTCCGACTAGTTGGAAGCTTCCTCGACAAGTCTCCTACTAGAGCAAGCTTCTCCGACAAGTCTCCGCCTCGCACGACAAGTCTCCGCCTAGCACGAGGAGTCCTCGCCTCCGACAACCCGCTCGTTCGCACAAGCAGTTTCCGTCTCCGACCAAGACTCGGTCCACGCAACATGGCGCCACCCCGACGCACGGATTCCCCCTGGTATGACGCGTGGGGCGCCAGTTCCCCTTGCCATGCAAGCACACTAGCTGGCTCTGACGGGAGCCTTAATGCAGCACTGTTCAAGCCGCACAGCCATCAACGCGCCGTCCCATCCGACCCTGCAGCACGCCAACTCCGACCGAGGCACTCAAGTGCTCCCTACGATTAGCGCTGGCCTACGATTAGGCCCTAACTTGGCGAGCTCATCCCGTGCTCAGGCGGGATGAGTCAGCACCAAAGTGCTCGGAGGAGGTGCCAGGTGCCCAAAATAAGCAGCCCAGCCCGGACACGCGGCGGCCTCAACGACAACGCAGCTCAGCCGCCTTCAATACTCCCTGACGGACAGCGACGTGCGAGAAGACGTCCCAGCAGCTGGCGCTGTAGCTTTTATTTTGTTTCCCTTTTTGCCCCTCTCCCTTGCGTCTATAAAAGGAAGAGGAGGGCAACCGTCACAAGGGCTGACGAACTAAACTCTCACACCCCAGGGACTTGGGCTCGACACCCTCTCCCGACAAGTTTGTAACCCCTACTACAAGCAACCCTAGCACGAGAACATGGCAGCTCGATACTGGACATAGGGTATTACTCCACGGAGGCCCGAACCAGTCTAAATCCCGGTGTCTCTTGTGCTAACCATCCGAGTCCGACACATGATCGATACAAATTTACTATCCGGCGGTAGAGAACCCCGACAAGAGTCAAACATTTAAAGGAAGAACACACAAAAATTAATTAGGTCCCTCAGGTCTGGCGACCCTTAGATTGGCATGGCCAAGCCCCCGAGCGTGTCGAGGGGGAGGGGAACATAGCACAAGATAAAAAATTTGAACCCTCAGGTCTGGCGACCTACGTGTTGGCATTGCCAAGCCCTCGAGCATGTTGAGGGGGAGGGGTCAGCGAAGCAGGAAAAATAACATACAGAGCAGGTCTACAAAATAAATTGAAGTCGTAAATATATTTAATTAAAACTAGCACTTAGCTTGTGTGTAGCTGAGGTCGGAACGTAGTCGTCGGCGCGAGCTGGATATGTCGAACTGGCGAAGTCGTGGATGAATCACTGAAGGTCGACACGTCGTTGCTGACGAAGCCGACAGGTTCCCTGAGCATCACACGACACCGTCGGAGAGCTGGCGCTCCAGGACAGCAACAAAAAATTCCCCGTAGGCTAGCATGTGCTTGTAGATGCATGTGCACGTACGTGTACATGGTGGCTGGCCGTACGAGCACGCGTAGGGATGCGTTGGTCTTCGAGGTTGTTTGCTCCTTCTTGGTTTCCAAAGATCAACGTGACATCACTGCAGGGCCTAGCGGCGGTCTTGTAGATTATTTTTTTTACAGGATGGACAAGAGTCGGCCACATGCAGCTAGATGACACCGTGTTGACAACGTATGGCCCAGGAGGCGTTCGAGACTTGATGTCCGTCGAGTCGGTGAGTCCGGCTTGGTCGGCGGTGGCAGCAACTCGGGGTCTTCCTTGGAGGAGGCGCTCGAGGTCAGGCTAACGTGTCTGACGAGTCGTCACAAGAGAGCAGATTGGATCTGCCGAATCACCAGTAGCCACCGATCGTAGATCAGAAATCACATCAAATTCTTCATGCCGTCGGGATCGTCGGGTGGGTGGGCGGTGAAAAAAAGATTTTGGTGCGCCGTCTGCAGAACGAAGACGTCGACCTCACGATTAGATCGGAGGGTGATAGCGAGCAGGTCGCTGTAGAGATATCCTTCGTGTCGTCACCGAAGATGATCGCCGGAGCGAACTGCCATCACGCTACACGAAGAGCTCCCAATCTACCCCTACCTAGTGCGCCAACTGTCAGAGGTTTAGATCTGCACAGCCCACAGGGGTGTCAACCCCGGCGGTTTATTTGTTCAGCGGGGAGAGATCTAAGGCTAAGAACTCGAAGGTTGCATAGTAGCACACGGAACACAAAGGACACGGTGAGTTTATACTGGTTCAGGCCTCCGGAGAGTAAAACCCTACGTCCAGTTCTTGATTGTATTGATTTGGGCGGATTGCGACTTGGGATGACTTGGCCTCAGGGGTTCGACCTTGTCTGCCTTATATTGGCTGACGGACAAGGTCGGTGGGCCCTGAGTTCAGGTCGGTTACAACAGGGAAACCAATCTAAGGAAAGTTACAACATAATGTTGTGATCTTCGGACTATCTGGTGGTGCAGCCGACGTCTTCTGCCTTGTCTTGCACGCCAAGTTACCTGAACGGATCGGATAAGGTCTCCTGGGGAATCTTCTAGAAGGTCTTCGGGAGGTCGTGTGGCCCACAGGTCATGTCTGTTGGGTCCACTGTCAGGTCAGCGGGTCTTCTGGTAGGCCGGACCCACTTGTCGGGGACAGCCATGAGTCTGGTTGGTGGGGACCCAGGGGTACCCATGTCTCACAGTGAAACCATAGCTGACTTGGTGGATTTATTACTCTTGGAGCTTGGCTCCTACATGGCTAGAGGTTGCTTGGGAGCTTCCAATCTTCGTGTGGCAGCCCCAAGAAGTTTGTATTACCCCTTTATGCTTAGTGGAACCCTTCATCTATTGCCTTGGTGATAGGTGTGAGAGAGGAGTGGATTGAAAGAGATCCCAAAGCCTTTGTGGCTTACCTCAACAACGTGGATGTATGCAAGCCTTAGTGGCGAGCTGAACCACGAGATAAATCGGTGTCCCTTGTACTTTAATTTCAGTTGTATCTTGTTAGCTTGTTCTTAGTAGCTTTCCTTTAGGGTTTGTTTTAGATCTAATTGCTTGTGTTGCTCTAGAGTAAATCTTAGTTGTAGATCTTAAATTCTTTTCCTAACTAACCTCTCTCAAGTCTCAGATCTGTTTTCATATCTTTATCCGCAACAGATCTTGTGCAGGTTCAATTCCTAGAAGCTCTGTTAAAATTCACAGCAGTTTGTTATCTGTGTATTTTCCCTGGGGTTCAGCAGAATTTTTCTGAAGTTCATCATCCTGACAGTGACTTTGCAGAAAAAGTTTAAAATTGTTTTGCAGGTATATTCACCCCACTCTAAGCCACATGCCTTGATCCTTTCAATTGGTATCAGAGTTGGTTATCCTACTTATCACTTAACCGTGTGAGGATATGGCAAGTGGAGATGAAAGGCCCGAAGATGATGAAGAGTTTGAGGACATTCCCAATGGGGAAGACGATGATGCATCTGAGGTTGAAGTGGATTCTTCCTCTACCCGTGAGAAGCTTGACAAGCTTAAGAAGGTCGTGAAGGAGACCTCCAAAGATGGCAGCAAGGACAGCAAGAAAGAAAAGAAGAAGGAAGAGGAGAAGAAGGAAGAAAACAAGAAGAAAGAGAAGAAGAAAGAAGAGAAGAAAATGAAGAAGGAACCATCACCTCCACCACCATCATCTTCTTCTTTTTCTTCTTCTTTTTCATCCTCATCATCTTCTAGTGAGAATGGAGATGGTGATGATGAGTACTATTCTTCAAGAATTCCCAAGAGATCACTCAAGTCCAAGCCAAAGCCTAAGAAGGCTTATGGAAGTGTATCCTTTAATTATGATTCATTGAACACCTCTTCTAAGGATAACTTCATCGTTCCCGTTGGCAAGTTGCCCCAATTTGATGGGACTAACTTTGCCAAATGGAAGCATTTGATGAAGGCCTATCTAACCGGCTTACACTTGGAGTTGTGAAATATTGTGTGTAGGTTTTGATGATTCCAAAGACTATGAAAAGCTTACACCTCTTGATTGCCGCAACATAAGAAAAAATGCACAAGCCATAAGCATTCTCCTAAGTGCATTGAGTCCACAAGAGTATAATAGAGTGAATGGCTTGGAGATTGCCAAGGAGATTCGGGACACCCTCCTCATTGCTCATGAGGATGTTGACAATGTGAAGATGTCCAAGATAAGCATCTTGATGACTCAACTCAACCAGTTCTCTATCATGAAGGGTGAAGGGCCACAAGAGATGTTTGATAGGTTGATGGTCATTATTGGAAAGATAAGAGGCTTGGGTGGTGATGAGTTGGATGACCACTATGTGGTGAAAGTGATGTTGGAGCCATTTGCTCCTAGAAACCCTACTCTAGTCACGTTGATTAGAGAGAAGAAGAGATTTGAGGAATTCTCTCCAAATGATGTTCTTGGGAGAATTCTTACACATGAGCTCATGGACATGGAGATACAACAAAGGAAGAAGTTTGGGGAGCTAGAAGCTAAGATGACCAACTTGAAGGTCAAAGATGTTGCTCTCAAAGCCAACAAGTCAAGCAAGCCCTCTACTTCATCCAAGCCATCCAAGTCAAAGTCAAGGAAAGTTGAGGTAGAGAGCTCTACAAGTGACTCAAGTGAAGATAAAGATGAAGGTCCTCCAATTGAGATTGAGGATGTGGCTTTGTTCGTGAACACATATAAAATAGGCTTGAAGAAGCATGGTTACAAGTTCACCAAGAGAAGGTTCCCCAACAAGCAAAAGAGAACGTGCTACAATTGTGGAAGCACGGAACACTTCATTGCGGATTTCCCAAATGAGAAGATAGATGGCAAGTATGACAAGAACAAAAGGAACAACAAGAAGGACCAAAAGACATATCACAAGAGGAAGAATTATGGAGGGGAGGCCCACATTGGTCATGAATGGAACTCCTGTGATGAAGGCTTAAGTGATGAATAGGAGAAGAAGGTTGCAACCGTTGCTATCAATAAGCCCTCCTCTACATCAAGGCTATTCAATAACTTGACCAATGATGAAGAAGGCACAACCATCCATTGTCTCATGGCTAAGGGTGAGAAGGTAAAATCTAAATCTAAAACCCCTCCTCCACCTAGTGATACCTCAGACAAAGACTCTAGTGATGAATCTAGTGAAGAAGAAATAAATAACTTGGTTAGCAAAATGGATAGAAAATCTAGAGCTTTCATGGCCAAGATGGTAGAGGAACTAGAGAAAGCCCAAGACATGCTTGTCTCGGAGAGAATTGAGCTTGAAACCTTGCGCTTGGAAGTTATTTACAAGATGAGAAGCGGAGGGTATCATTGCTACTCTCAAGGAAGACCTTGATGCCTCTCAAGCTCAATGTAATTCTGTCAAGTCGAGGAATGAAGAGCTTGAGGAGCTGACTTGGTGGATTTATTACTCTTGGAGCTTGGCTCCTACATGGCTAGAGGTTGCTTGGGAGCTTCCAATCTTCATGTGGCAGCCCCGAGAAGTGTGTATTACCCCTTTCTGCTTAGTGGAACCCTTCCATCTATTACCTTGGTGATAGGTGTGAGAGAGGAGTGGATTGAAAGAGACCCCAAAGCCTTTGTGGCTTACCTCAATGACGTGGATGTATGCAAGCCTTAGTGGCGAGCTGAACCACGAGATAAATCGATGTCTCTTGTGCTTTAATTTCAGTTATATCTTGTTAGCTTGTTCTTAGTAGCTTTCCTCTAGGGTTTGTTTTAGATCTACTTGCTTGTGTTGCTCTAGAGTAAATCTTAGTTGTAGATCTTAAATTCTTGTCCTAACTAACCTCTCTCAAGTCTCAGATCTGTTTTTCATATCTTTATCCACAACAGATCTTGTGCAGGTTCAATTTCTAGAAGCTATGTTAAAATTCGCAGCAGTTTATTCTTTGTGTATTTTCCCTAAGGTTCAGCGGAATTATGTGGAAGTTCAGCATCCTGACTATGACTTTGCAGAAAAAGTTTAAAATTGTTTTGCAGGCCTATTCACTCCTCCTCTAGGCCACTTGCCTTGATCCTTTCAATATGTCATTCATCTAAAGTTTTTTTTGTCCTCCACGTAATTCCGTCTATTTTGTTAGCTAACGGTGTCAAATAGATAGATAAAAACCATTTCACTCTCGGTGGACCTAACAATCTTCTCCTTCTTCTCCTCTGGTTCTCCCGGAGTGGCAGAGTCGGATTCACCACCGTCTTTCTCCATGAGCCGGATTCAAGGACTTGCCGCCGTATCTGACGTTCAAACGAAATCCAATGAATGGCAAGTGATTTAATGCATGCTGCACAGGGAATCGAGGAACTTGGGCGCAAATAGCCGCCGAGTCCTGTGCAGCACCACCACCCTCAAGGAGGTGGTGGTGAAGGGAAACGGGGAGGCTACGCTGGCGCAAAATAAAATTTTGTTCCCCATAAAATAGGAACTGCTGTTGTCAAAGATCACAGGATTACCACTAGACGTGCAGATGCAGCGGAACCGTATCGATGTAGACGAATGTGTCGAGGGTAGTAGTGCCGTGCAGTTTCTCATGTCACGTCCTTCACGTGTGGCTCGTCCGAGTACTCCAGATGTAGCACCTCCAAGCTATCCACACGTACAGGGAGGAAGCGTCGCACGCCGGACTGCTAGGTCCACGAGTATGATGAGGAGAGAGCGTGTGCGGTGCAGCTGTTGCTTGAAACTCGTGCCTTTTCAGGAAGGGGTGTGGTCCATATTTATTGGGAGAAAATCCCCCACACCATAGTCTATTAGCAATACAGGACTAACAGATGGTGTACCCCTTCCAACACTAATAGGCTTTACAATATTTGTGGCCCATTAGGACTTTTACACCATAATGGATCAAATCCATCTGAGCCCACTAGTGGATCTAATCCAGTTGGCTCTAGGGCATATTTCCAACCGTCTCCCACTTGCACTAGAGTCAACTATGCAAATATATTCATCCTCATTCGGCTTCAACCCCTTGAGTGGGTGACCCTATAGGTTCACATACACATAGACATGACCCGAGTACTCCTACTCGACCAATAGTTGATAGTGGCCTATAGCAAGACATGTCAACTCCTATGCATACGTAAAGATCGTATCAGACGAACCATCACATCATTTCATACATGCTATTCCCTTTGCCTCGCGATATTTGGTCTAGCTTCAAGCTGACCTCTCTTTCTCAATATTGTGATTCAGATCCTTCAAAAGGGTTAACTCTTAACCCAGCACGACCATGTATTTCTTGATCCTGTCACTCGAGGGCCCTAGAGATATCTCTCTCAAGTAGAGAGGGGCAAATTCCATCTTGATTGACCATGCCTTACATCATGCTTCCTAACAAACCCGAAAGCCACCTTTATAACCACCCAAATACGGAGTAGCGGTTGATAGCCCCTAAGTAGGTCAATTCACATCTTGAGTACATGCGACAATCTCAAGTCTAAGGACATAGCATACACGTTGTGTAAAGAGAGAACTCATCAACTAATACATGTGCTAGTCATTAACTCACACTAAACCCTCATACTAGGGACAATTTTAGAATAAAAAGAGTTTTACAAACAATTCACATAATTGCCAATCAAATACAAGTCGCCTTTCATGGATATTCAATGAAAGAACAAAGTGTCATGGATACAATGAAATATAATCATCTCTATGATTCCTTCTAAGACATATTTCTAACATTCTTCCACTTGCACTTGAGCTAATCTAGAATGTATCTAAGACCCATAGCTCTCATGTGCGCCTAGTGCTTAGGTTGTGGAAGGGGTTTTGTCAAAGGATCAGCAACATTCAAATCCGTGTGTACTTTGCATATCTTTATATCACCACGTCTAACGATCTCTCATATCAGATGAAATTTCTGGAGTACATGTTTATTCTTTTGGTGGTTCCTTGGCTCCTTTGCTTGCGCAATAGCCCTATTGTTGTCACAGTAAAGATCCAATAGGCTAGAGACACTCGGAAACACACCAAGTTCGGAAAAGGAACTTCCTTATCCAAACACCCTCCTTCGCAACCTCCGAAGGTGCGATGTACTCGGCTTCTATTGTAGAATCAACCACTATCTCCTGCTTGGAACTCTTCCAGCTCGCAGCACCACCGTTTATCATAAATACTTATCCTGATTGCGACTTTGAATCGTCTTGGTCAGTTTGGAAACTAGCATCGGTGTAACCCATTACAACGAGCTCCTCGTCACCACCATAACTAGGAACATGTCTTTAGTCCTTCTTAAGTACTTAAAAACATTTTTAACCGCTGTCTAGTGACCCTCACCTAGATTAGATTGGTATCTGCTTATATCACTGTGCGCATACAAAATATCTGAACGTGTACATATCATTGCATACATAATAGATCTGATAGCCGAAGCATACAATATTCTACTCATGCGTTCCCGCTCATCAATAGTCAAAGGACACTGAGTCTTGCTAAGATGTATGCCATGTGACATAGGTAAGAACCCTTTCTTCGTCTCTTCCGTGTTGAACTGTTTCAACACTTTGTCAATGTAAGTATCTTGGCTTAATCCTATAAGCCTTTTTGATCTATCTCTATAGATTTTGATGCCCAAAATGTATGCCACCTCACCTAAGTCCTTCATCAAAAAACTATTTTTCAATGGGGTCTTAGCGGCCTCAAGCATAAGAATGTCATTTCCAATTAGCAATATGTCATCCACATATAAGATTAGAAATACTACAGAGCTCCCACTTGCCTTCTTGTAAACACAAAGCTCTTCTTCATTCTAAATGAAGCCAAACCCTTTGACCACTTCATCAAAGCGAAGGTTCCAACTCCAAGATGCTTGCTTCAATCTTTAAATGGACTTCTGAAGTTTGCATACTTTTATAGCATTGGTCGGATCGACAAATCCATCAGGTTGTGTCATATACACACCCTCGATCAGATTCCCATTTAGGAAAGCTGTCTTGACATCCATCTGCCATATCTCATAATCGAAATATGCAGCTATAGCTAGAATAATCCATATATATTTAAGTATCGCTACGGGCGAGAAAGTCTCCTCGTAGTCAACTCCTTGAACTTGTCGATAACCTTTAGCAACAAGTTGTGCTTTACGGATGTGAACAGTTCCATCCATATCTCTCTTCTTCTTATAGATCCATTTGCATGCTATGGGTTTAATACCATCAGGTAGGTCAACCAAGTTCCAAACTTGATTATCTCCCATGGAATCTATTTCGGATTGCACACCGACCAAGTTCCCAACAGGCTGGTAGGGCTAGAAGAGCACACCGACCTCAAGGAGGTCACGCATTCAGGACACCCAACTAGGTTGGCAGAGCTGAAAAGGTACCGAGGTATTGAAAGACCTAGGCATCAAGGCACGCCGACCTCAGGAAGGCCATTTTGGTGCCCAGACAACCAACTTAGCTGCTAATCATCCAGCAGAGCCTAAAAAGGTACCAAGGTATTGAAGGACCGAGATACTAAGGCACACCAACCTCCAGAAGGCCTGACAAAATCGTAGACTTAATTGATCTGGACTCCAGGCGCCCAAACAGACTGGCAGAGCAGTGAGGCACACCTACCTCATGAAGGTTTTCAGTCGAACCTATGACCATTCTGCTCAGGAAACAGAAAATAGGCTGATTGGCATTAGGTCTGTTTACACTGCAGAGCCTAGAGGGCGCAACCAAGACACAGAGCCATAGTGGGTGCAATTTATCGTCGATTGTAGTCTTAGCAGGCACAGGACCATCTGACGTAGAGTCAGACTTATCATCACAGGTAGACTGTAGAGTCACGAGTCAACAGTGCGGTGTACTGTAGGGTCAGTGATTCTCTTGCCGCCCGGAAAAAGACAACTGCACCACCTGATCACAGGCATACTATAGCCATGTGATGCCATTGCGGACACCAATGAGGTGAAGGTTTTTGTCGTTTAGGTAGGGGAGGGGCGCGCCGAGGCGTTCACGTGCACATAGTACCCCGCGACCACGTGGTAACAGTGTCGGATGAAGACAAACACAACCAGAGCTGGCTTTCACTATAAATAGGGGCGAAAGCCCGGGGGCAAGGCACCAAGTCATTGTAGATCATGGAGCTGCAGCATAGTAATGTCCTCATGCCATGGGCATGTGTTCGTCCACCAGAGCATAGGATGCAAAGCGTAGAAGCTTGGAGCTAGAAGAATACTTGCGAAGTATGAAGGTCTCGACCATCTTCTTCTCCTGCCCCCAGCGAGGAATCCAGGAGAGGCCGGAGGTGATGCTACAGAGGCCTAATGTGACACTGAAGGTTCTTGGTGACTAATAGATACTCATCGATGCATTGCAGCACACGCCCGGGGTGAAGCCTATGTCTGCATTCCAAAGTCAGGCTCCAGAAGCGACTTGCTAGGCACAGCATCGGGCAGCTGATCCCAAGGAGATCTTCACGAAGATCTTGAAGCTAGAAGAAAACTTGCGATGTACCCTGCTATAGCAGAGAACATGGCAAAGATTGCTCTAGGTAGATCAGGTCTTCAAATGTGTTTGTATCTTGTAACTGGTCAACGACCACATAGGTCATAGACGTCCTATGTAGCAATAGAGGCATGCATGTAATGTTCACACTCTTCTGTCAAAAATTCAAATTGATGTAATAGTCGATTTGGGGAATATGTTCCTCAAAGACCTATTGCACTAACACTCGAAAGACTATCGACATGAAAGGTCGACATGAAAGGAAATAACACATCATTGGCCTCATGGAAGTAGTCTTGAACTGTTAAGTCGCCAATAGAGCCGTTAGGCCAAAGGCCGCCAAATCCGAAGTAATGATGACCGACGCGAATCAAGCGGGAAAAGACCTATTGTCTTGGATCTGTTACATGTGTCAATCTCGCAACGGTCGGGTTGATCGTGGGGCCCTGAAGGACCGAACTGCCGACCAGAGAGGTGGGGAGTGAATGGGAGCCGATAAAAATTCTTCTCGAAGGAGATGGCTACTCCAACAAGATGAACACAGCTAACCAAAACACATCTCCGGCTCAACTACCCAAGTTGGCCAAGACCACGTAGCCACTGGAGTACTACTGGTCCTAGGAACCAACAACCACCGAAATCTACTCGAGAACGCAGCGGAAAAAACAACTCGAGCAGCTACTGGACTGCACCGGTCAGACCGGTCGCACACACCGGTCAGACCGGTACCTGCTGGAGCACTTTGACAGAACCTGAGGACTTTCACAGAAGGCTCCTACACCGGTCAGGCCGGTGTAGCACGCCGGTCAGACCGGTCTAAGCCAGGAAACCCCAAATCCTCCAAACAAACCTTCCGAGCTCCAAAACTGACCAAACTCGAAACAACAGCAACACGAGACACCAGGGAACTCACCAAGACGTTCACCCGAGCAAAACCCAACCAAAGGTCGGCACCGGTCAGACCGGTCAAGACCTGAGCTCTCGGGATGAACAGCAACCCGCGGGTCAACTCCTCCAAATCCAAATCCCGATCTCCCGATTCGCTCCACGGATTCACACAAGACTTTGGGGATAGTAGGAGTACCTCATGGGCATTCCATAACCACGATTTGGTCCCCCAAAACTTGCTAAATCAATAGGAATTGAAGGATTTCCTCCAAGAACGCCTCTAACCCTAGAACGAAGAAAACCCCAAAATTGAGCCCCTTTACTCACGGATTTGGGAGGGGAATCAAAGGGAAAAGAACCACGAAAGGTTCATGCATACACCCCCACCAAATCCCGAAGAGAAAGGTCTCAAAACCGCCAGAAGAAAATCGCCAAGAAAAGGCTCCGAAAATCACCAAAAAGGAAAAACAGGAGAGACACAATCAAGCCTTGAGGAACCACGCCGAATCATCTATACATACCATGAAGGTTCATACAAGGTCTAACTTGCCTCCCAATCATCCTTCCCTCTCACAAGATCTCACCATGAAGCTCTCATGCTAGTCCTCTAAATCCTAAGGAAAATAGGAAGGAAAAATAGCAAAAGCAAATGAGCTAGGGTTTCCAAGAGATGGCTGCCATCCTCTCACCACTTGGGTTATATGGAGGCTAGCCGAAAGACGAAACTACCCCTATTACATTAAACTAAGATACACGCCCCCGAAGGGCCTTTTGGGAAACTTCGTCGTAGCACCATCGGACGGATGCCCGGTGACCGCAAACTTGCTTAGCCTCGACGCAAGCCTTGCGATCCCGACGTGTGTCCTCCGCTTTGAAGTCCCTGGACTGCATCGTCGCACACCGGTCAAACCGGTGTCCTCCACCGGTCAGACCGGTCCTGGTGCTGCTGCCTCCGGTCTTCGGTCTTGGCTTTGTGGATCAACTAAGGAACCCAGCGGTTTTCTGGTGAACCACTGGAAACCCTGCGAACTCAGTGTAGCCTCCGCCAATCACCACTCATGACTCGACTCCCACGTAGTCCCGGCTCGACCTTGGTTTTGAGGCTCAACCAAGAAACTATCCATGACTTCAACTTGCCGTTCTTGCTACCATGCGGCCCGCACTTGACCCCTCTGGCCAACGGGTCCCTCGAGCCAAGCCTACTTGTCTTCTCCAGACCTGGAGGCCTACCCGGCAACGACCTTTCGCACTTGCTCTTCACCTGCACCAACACCGGTCAAGCCGCAACCTGCACCTGCAATACTTAGCCAAGAGTCAGTCCACACAACGTTGTCAATCACTCATCACACCAGGAAGCGACAATCCACCGGTCCTCGAACCACACAGGCTCTCAATCTCCCCCTTGATGAGTGCATTGACAACACACACATTTGGTAACCAAAGAGAAAAGGAAAAGAAAAGAAACGACTAAAAAGAAAACTCAAACAAGCGATCGAAAGCCAAACAAAGGCAAAGAGCAAGATCACTTGAAAGAGGAAAGACTCGGTCCCCTTAGGCAAGGGCAATGGCTCGACACAACCGAGTAAAAAACAAGCTCAAGCAAAGAGCAAAGACCACCAAAGCAAAGCTCGAAAACCACAAAGAGCTCCCCCTGCACACATGCAAGCTCCCCCTGAACCAATGCAACTCCCCCTAGACGAATGCATCCAAACCCCTTCATGAAATAGAGTAGCTGCAACAGCCTTGCTCTGACCGGTCAGACCGGTCCACCTCACTGGTCAGACCGGTGCACTAGATCGCACAGCACCTGACACTTACACCGGTCAGACCGGTGCACTACATCGCCCTGCACCTGACACTTACACCGGTCAGACCGGTGCATCCCACCGGTCAGGCCGATGACCACCTGGGAACTGCACGAGCTCAAAAATAGCTTGAAACCAGTTGGAAACCTTCTAAATGCATTCAGTAGGCCAAAACATGTTCAAACTTCTCCCCCTTATTGACAATGCATGAATCAAGCCAAAATTTGCAAAAACTCAACCTAGAGCTTCTCAAATAGACAAAATTCAACATAGCATGCTACACACATCCAAATGAGCAAGTCAGATACTCTATAGCTTCGTATGGACAAAAACTACAAGATCACCAAGTTTCACCACCATTGGCCAAAGCTAAGAAAGAATTAACTATTTTTGCGAAAAATTTCCTCTCATGAGCAAAGTCCTAAATATGAGCAAAACATGTCAAAAAGGCAAAGCCACATAAACTCCATGCTAGGACAACCATTCTAATCATAAGACCATCATAAACACCCACAAGCATCTCATGTCATGTCAAAGCTTACCGAGCCATGTGCTTACTTCTATGTATGAGACTTCTCATTGGTAAGCAACATGCAATGGTTTAGCACCCAAAAGCAAGTAAATTAAGCACTTATGAGATGGGAGCACATTTTCCAAGAAATTTACATTTCTTTTTCAGATTCATATTTGGTACATGAAATGTCTTTGTGACAAAAAGGAACTTATGCCCCTCCATAAGATAAAGCATGGGGGCTAAACATTCATGATGGCAAATGAGCCTTTGGCCCCATATACTCAAAATAAGCCATCCAAGCACAAATTAAGCATAGAAATGCCACTAAAACATGTCATGATCATATAAAGGTATTTACTCACAAGAGAGCATACATGTGACATTTTCAAAAACATAGCTATCAACCATGGATATAAATCAAGATCATCAAGAGCTAAGCCACACTAAGCCATATCATACCAAACTAGCTCACAAGATCATATATAGCACATCATGGTGAACAATGTATATAAGAGAAGCTTTTCCTATAAAATGCATATGATACAAAATTCATGCAACCTAAGATACAAAGATGCCTATACATCATGTTACACATGCAATGCAAAATGCAAGAAATGCACAAAGGAAAGCTATACATATGCTACAAAGGAGCTCCCACACCCAACTCAAGAGACCAAACACACACCAAGTTCTCCCCGCAAATGAGTGAAAGTTGCTTGATCTAGGGGCTTGGTGAAAATATCCGCTAGTTGGTTTTGTGTGGGCACATGGATCAAAGCAATTTTCCCTTTCTCAACATTGTCCCTCAGAAAATGGTATCTCACTTCTATATGCTTGGTTTTGGAATGAAGCACAGAGTTCGTAGCAACACTTATCGCACTCGTGCTATCACAAAGAAGTGGAACCTGGGTATACTCCTCACCAAAGTCACTCATGTTGTATGTGATCCAAAGGAGCTGAGAGCAACAACTAGCCGCGGCAACATATTCGGCTTCGGTAGTAGATTGAGCAACACTCGATTGTTTGCGAGAAGACCAAGACACCAAAGAAGAACCCAAGAACTGGCAAGTCCCAGAAGTGGACTTCCTATCCAACCGACACCCGGCAAAATCCACGTCTGAAAAACAGTGAAGCTCCAAAGAAGAAAACGCGGAGTACCAAAGGACAAAGTCAGGAGTGTATCGCAAATACCTGAAGATGCGCTTGACTGCTTGCCGATGCGAAGTCCTTGAAGACGCTTGAAAACGAGCGCACAGACATACTGAGAATTGGATGTCCGGCCTCGTCACCGTCAGCTACAGGAGGGAGCCGATCATGCTCCGGTACTCCTTCTGGTCCACGTGTTCACCGTCCTCGTCCGCATCAAGAGCTGTAGTCGTACTCATCGGCGTCGTCATGGCCTTGGAGTCCTCCATCTTGAACTTCCTCACAATGTCTTTGGTGTACTTGGCTTGGTGTACAAACGTTCCTTCCTTCGATTGCTTGATCTGGAGCCCGAAGAAGAACTGCAACTCGCCCATCATGCTCATCTCAAATTCTCTGCTCATGTCTTCTGCAAACCTTACAACCAACGAGTTAGACGAGCCACCAAAGACAATATCATCCACGTACACCTGCACAATTAGGATCTCTTTTCCCTGCCTGAGGAGAAACAAGGTCTGATCTACCTTCCCCATCTCAAAACCTCTCTCAAACAGGAACCCTCTCAACCTACCATACCAAGCTCTAGGCGCCTGCTTAAACCCATACAACGCCTTCCTCAACTTGTACACCCTGTGGGGGTACTTCTCACTCTCAAACCCCGGTGGTTGCCTCACGAACACTTCTTCCTCCAAAACACCATTTCGGAAAGCACTCTTCACATCCATTTGGTACAATTTGAACCCTTTAGCCACAGAAAAGGCTAGAAGGATCCTAATCGCCTCCAAACGGGCTACGGGAGCAAAGGTCTCCTCGTAGTCTATCCCCTCTTTTTGTGTGTACCCCTGAGCAACAAGCGTTGCCTTGTTTCTCACCACTTCTCCTTTCTCTCCCTCTTTATTTTTCCACACCCACTTTGTCCCAATCGACTTACACCCCGGTGGAGGCTCCACTAACTCCCAAACTTGGTTTCTTTCAAAATTCTCCAACTCCTCATGCATCGAATTGACCCAATTGTGATCAGATAGCGCATGTCCAATGTCTTTAGGCTCAAAAGTAGCAACAAAAGCAGCATGGGCAAAGTGAGAATCATTACGAGACCTCGACCGTGTAGTGCGTTCGTTGATGTTCCCGATGATCGTTGAAGCTGGATGATCCACTTGTACTCACCGTGGAGCTTCTCGCCTCGAAGCCACCTCCCCTCAGGTGGACCTTCCTCACGATCTCGGCACATCGTCGTAGGTGTGGGAGAAGCACCGTCCACGATCGTAGTCGAAGTAGTCTGTACATGCTCAGCCGCGGGCGCCACACCACCATCTTCATCATCACCTTGCTGCACCTCATCCTCGAAAATCTCCTCGCCAAGTTCGTCGTTACCTGCACACTCAAAAACAAGCTGACTACGTGGCTGTGTCTCGTCGAAGGTAACCTCGCAAGTCTTCTTGATTTGGTTAGTTTCAAGATTGAGCACTCGAAAGGCTCTAGAATGAGACGCGTAACCAAAGAAAATGCCGTCGACAGACCTAGCCTCGAACTTGTCCAACTTCTTCCCTTTCTTAAGAATGAAGCATTTGCAGCCAAAGATGTGAAAGTGACTCACCTTGGGGGTTCTACCGTGCCTCAACTCGTAACAAGTTTTCTTCTTATGGACTCTGAGGTAAATCCTGTTCGACACATAGCACGCGGTATTCACCGCCTCAGCCCAGAACCTTCTCAGAGTCCTATGCTCATCGAGCATCGTCCGAGCCATCTCGCACAAGGTTCTGTTTTTCCTTTCCACCACACCGTTCTGGGGAGGCCTATACGGAGTAGAGAACTAGTGTTCAAGACCCAAGTCATGGCAAAAGGTTTCAAAACGAGAGTTTCTAAATTCCGAGCCCTTGTCACTGCGGATCGCTCGTATGGTATCTCCGTGCCTCTCGTTCCTCAACCTCAAGACAAGATCTCGAACAAAACCAAACGTCTCCCCTTTTTCCTTTAAAAAGAAAATCCACGCATACCGAGAGAGTCATCCACCACAACTAGGATGTACCACTTCCCTCCCACGGATCTCACACGAGCTGGGCCAACAAGGTCCATATGGAGCAGCTCGCATGGACGCTCCGTCATCACATCGGTGAGGGGTGGATGGGAAGAGGCTACCATCTTAGCATGCCGACACGGCGCACAAACCAACTCTTTCTCAAACCTCAGCCGTGGCAATCCTCGGACCAAATTGAGTTTACTCAAGTGAGACAAAAGGTCAAAGCTTAGGTGACCCAACTTCCTATGCCACTTCCACAACTCACTCGAAGAACTAGCCAAAAAGCAATGAGCCACACCAGAAGACTGAGAGAAATCCGATCGGAAAACTTGACCCTCAGGAACGACCATGCAAACTAGGTCCCCTCGAGAATCCAAAATCCGAGAACCACCCAGCCGAAACAACACCTCAAAACCCTCATCCAAAAGCTGGGAAACGGAAAGCAAATTGAATCCGAGCGATTGAACAAGAGCAACACGCCTGAGAGTGACCTTGTCACTTACCTTAATCTCACCTTCTAAAAGCACACGCCCTCGCCCATTGTCCCCAAAGGTGATGTATGTCTTGGACACCACCGGGACGAGACTTGAGAACCACCCCTTGTCTCCGGTCATATGTCTCGAGCAACCGGAGTCAATCAACCAAACGTTCCTCAAGTCTCCCACCTGAAATTCAAAAACGAGCACGTGAGTGAACAAACGACTCAGCACTGGGGTTAGTACCAAAAGAGTAAAATCAGTGCCGAGCCATCTGCTCCAAAGTGGGGTTAGCACAAACCATATCATCACGCCTATCAAAGCTACCACCACGAAAACCACCACGGGAACCACCACTAGGGAGCCACCACTGTCTCACTGGAGGAGAACGAAAACCACGAAAGGAAGACCGTGGACCGTTCCTCCTCTCTAACTCAAAGGTACGACTCCTCCCACCACCGTATTGAGCACGAGGTGGAGAACGTCTAGCAAACTGACCACCATTAGACTCACCATGCCAACCACCTGTACCACGACCAAAGGAACTGAACCGAGCATCCTCACAAGCACGGAAACCAAACTGCCGGCCATCTAGACCAGCACCGGTCTGACCGGTCACCCAGACCGGTCTGACCGGTGGTGCTCGGCCAGCAGCACCACCAGCCACCTTTCGATCTCCCCAAGCCGGAACCGTCCTCACAGTAGCCTTGGCCCTGGGCATTTGCATACAAGGCTCAGGTACACCATTTGAAGGGCGATACCTGTCCTTGTTAGCCCACTCCTTAGCCATTCTCTCCTCACGCTTCCTCTTGAAGCAAAACTCACCCTTGTGACCATCTCTACCACAATAGTCACAATGAAACCGTATGAGCTTGGGTTTAGGCTTGGGTTGGGGCTGCTCACTTGGTTTCTCCTCACTCGACTTCTCTTTCAGTTTCTCCTCGCTAGGCTTCTCACCCTCTTTCCCAAAGAACACATTCCCCAAGTTGCTCTTGAACTTTATGGGTTTTTGGAAATCATTTGTGGGGTGAGGGAATATGGGTGGATCTGGAGTTGTGTCAAGTTTGTTTCTCAATGGGTTTGGCTTAGGAGCATAGGCATTTTTGTGGAAGGTTTTTGGTGGAGCTTGGATATCACCAATCTTCTCTCCTCCCTCACCACTACACTCTCCAATCTTATCCGACCCAAGCGCTTGCCCATCATAGCGCTTGTATGCCTCTATCATCATCCTAAGCTGTGGTTCATGACCCGACAACCAACCCATCATTTTCCTCAACTCATCATTCTCATCCTGCAAGCGATTAACATAATGTGCAAGTTCCAGATTCTTCAAAGCATGCAATTCACAAGTAGAGCAAGAAGTGGGAACAGGTGCTTTCAACTCAGCCTCAAAAGAAACAGTGTAAGCATGCATCTCATCAATCTTTCCATGCAAAACAGGGTAAGAAGTACAATCACCTAGCAAAGCAGGTCTAGACTTAAGCTCAGCCACTTCAGCCCTAAGCACATCTAGTTCCTCACACTTGGAGGCATGCTTTTCCTTGAAAATAGTAAGATCAGCTGGGAACACAGAGCAATCAGCACAATCAACCTCATCAGAAACAACAGGTGAAGCCTTAAGCGAATCAATTTCAAGCTTAGCATCTAGGTTCTGTGTTTCTAGCTCAGCCACTCTAGTCCTAGCATCCTCAAGTGAGGCCCTAAGCTCCTTTCTCATCTTCTTAGCCTCTCTAAGCATGTCATCACGATTATCAAGCAACTTGCCAAGCTGTTCATTCTCCTCACGCAAGAAGGGAAGCTCGTCACGTACCTCATCCTCGGAGTCAGAGTCCAAGTCGCTCTGGTGACTCTTCTTGCTGCCGGAGCTTCGTGCCATGGTGCAGAAGCCATCTCTAGCATAGCAGCTCAGCCCGCTCAAGTTCTTGGATGACTTCTTGTTCTTGCGCCGATCACCTTCGTCTTCACTGCTACTCGAGCTCGAGGTAGAGTACATGGAACTGGAGTCGACGTCGCTCGCTCCGACCATCGCTCGGGCCTTGTCGCGGCCGTCCTTCTTCCTCGATCGTCGCTCGTCCTTGTGCTTGTTCTTGTGCTTGTGCTTGTGATCGTGCCTCGATTGGTACTTGCCCTCCGTCTTCGACCGGTGCTTGTAGCTGTCTTTTTTCTCCATCTTCTCGGGTTAGTCGGCGACGAAGTGTCCTGGCTTGCCGCACTGAAAGCATGTCCTCGTGTTCCTCCTTGTGTTCACCCGATTCTCGTGCATCCTCTCGAACCTCCTGGTCAGCAGCGCCAGTTCGTCCTCTCCAAGCGCGTCGAGAGGGCGAGACTATGAGAGTCAGTCGGGTGGATGGGTTAGCGTTAGACTTTGCACCTGAGCCACCGATGAGGGCGAGACTATGAGAGTCAGTCGGGCCCTCAAGCTTGGCTGTCATACCACGGTCCACCTCAGCCGACTTGAGCTTCGAGAACAGCTCATTCACCGTCAGAGTGTCATACTTCTCAGACTCTACAATGGTCTCGAACTTGCCATCCCAAATTGTATGATCCAGAGAGTGCAAGAGCTTAACAGCTCTGTCATGATCATCGTACGGGAGCACGTCCACATTGGCCCTCATGTTGTTCACCACTACCGTGAACCGCTGGAACAAGGCATCAATTGACTCACCGGGGAGATGAGTGAAGTTCTCGTACTCTCTTCGGTAAGTAGCATACATCCGAGCCTGAACCTGAGCATTCCCAGCATGAGCATCCTTCAACTGACTCCAAATCCTACAAGCTAGGTCCTCTGTCTGAACCCGATCGAATTCGGATTGACACAGAGCACGAAACAAGTAGTCGACCGCCTTATTGTTGCCGTCATGCATGTCCCTCGATCCCGGAGCAAGGAAGTTAATCGGATGAACATAAGCTGTGTTCACCGTAACGTCCCAAAGGATCTGACCCTTATCGCGGAGGAAAGCTGCCATCCGCCTCTGCCACATCTGGTAGTTTTTGCCATCGAAGTGTGGAGGACCTGAACCCTGTTCCTAGTACGCCATCCTTGGATCTTAGACTGGTTGGAATCCGAAGATCCGTAACCCATTCTGATACCACTTGAAGGACTGAACTGGCGACCAGAGAGGGGGGGGAGTGAATGGGAGCCGATAAAAATTCTTCTCGAAGGAGATGGCTACTCCAACAAGATGAACACGGCTAACCAAAACACGTCTCTGGCTCAACTACCCAAGTTGGCCAAGACCACGTAGCCACTGGAGTGCTACTGGTCCTATGAACCAACAACCACCGAAATCTACTCGAGAACGCAGCAGAATAAACAACTCGAGCAGCTACTGGACTGCACTGGTCAGACTGGTCGCACACACCGGTCAGACTGGTCCCTGCTGGAGCACCCTGACAGAACCTGAGGACTTCCACAGAAGGCTCCTACACCGGTCAGGCCGGTGTAGCACGCCGGTCAGACCAGTCTAAGCCAGGAAACCTCAAATCCTCCAAACAGACCTTCCGAGCTCCAAAACTGACCAAACTCGAAACAACAGCAACACGAGACACCAGGGAACTCACCAAGACGTTCACCCGAGCAAAACCCAACTAAAGGTCGGCACCGGTCAAACCGGTGAGAGGCACCGGTCAGACCGGTCAAGACCTGGGCTCTCGGGATGAACAGCAACCCGCGGGTCAACTCCTCCAAATCCAAATCCCGATCCCCCGATTCGCTCCACGGATTCACACAAGACTTTGGAGAGAGTAGGAGTACCTCATGGGCATTCCATAGCCACGATTTGGTCCCCCAAAACTTGCTAAATCAAGAGGAATTGAAGGATTTCCACCAAGAACGCCTCTAACCATAGAACGATGAAAACCCCAAAATTGAGCCCCTTTACTCACGGATTTGGGAGGGGAATCAAAGGGAAAAGAACCACAAAGGGTTCATGCATACATCCCCCACCAAATCCCAAAGAGAAAGGTCTCAAATCCGCCACAAGAAAATCACCAAGAAAAGGCTCCGAAAATCATCAAAAAGGAAAAACGGGAGAGACACAATCAAGCCTTGAGGAACCACGCCGAATCATCTATACATACCATGAAGGTTCATACAAGGTCTAGCTTGCCTCCCAATCATCCTTCCCTCTCACAAGATCTCACCATGAAGCTCTCATGCTAGTCCTCTAAATCCTAAGGAAAATAGGAAGGGAAAATAGCAAAAGCAAATGAGCTAGGGTTTCCAAGAGATGGCTGCCATCCTCTCACCACTCGAGTTATATGGAGGCTAGCCGAAAGATGAAACTACCCCTATTACATTAAACTAAGATACACGCCCCTGAAGGGCCTTTTGGGAAACTTCATCGTAGCACCATCGGACGGATGCCCGGCGACCGCAAACTTGCTTAGCCTCGACGGAAGCTTTGTGATCCCGACGCGTGTCCTCCGCTTTGAAGTCTCCGGACTACGTCGTTGCACACCGGTCAGACCGGTGTCCTCCACCGGTCAGACCGGTACCCACTGGTCAGACCGGTCAGACCGGTCCTGGTGCTGCTGCCTCTGGTCTTCGGTCTTGGCTTTGTGGATCAACCAAGGAACCCAGCGGTTTTCTGGTGAACCACTGGAAACTCCGCGAACTCAGTGTAGCCTCCGCCAATCACCACTCATGACTCAGCTCCCACGTAGTCTAGTCTCGACCTTAGTTTTGAGGCTCAACCAAGAAACCGTCCATGACTTCATCTTGCCGTTCTTGCCACCATGCGGCCCGCACTTGACCCCGCTGGCCACCGGGTCCCTCGAGCCAAGCCTACTTGTCTTCTCCACTCCTGGAGGCCTACCCAGCAACGACCTTTCGCACTTGCTCTTCACCTACACCAACACCGGTTGAGCCGCCACCTGCACCTGCAATACTTAGCCAAGAGTCAGTCCACACAACGTTGTCAATCACTCATCACACCAGGAAGCGACCATCCACCGGTCCTCGAACCACACAAGCTCTCAGGCCCATATCAACACCGTCGCGAGGGGGAGTTGACCCCATTCGCATTTCCCCTGTCTTCCACCGCCGGAGCGCACCTCACCATCGCCACTAGAATCCAAAATCCACACCGCCACCGGGTCCAGCAATCCATATCCTTCGCTGCCATGAGCAGCACTGCGTGCTCCTATTTATGCGAGCAAAAACCCTGGTGAACTTTAGATCTAGATCTCAAGGCTTCGAAGAGGAAGAGATGGTAGCGCCCCAAATCCTCACCTGGAGACGGTCTGGGTGCCATCGGAGATGACGGAGGAGCGGATCCAGATCCTGGTGGACCACGGACTGCTGAGGTTGAAGGCGGAGGTGGAGTGGAAGGCTCGAACCAGCGAGGCGTTCCCAATGGAGGACGACAAGGAGCAAGTCGTCTTCGCCTCCTTCGAGCACGGGTTCAATGTCCCCGCCGACGACTTCTTCAGGGGATTGCTCCACTACTACCTCCTGGAGCGGTACCCCTCGTCCCCAACTCTATTACTGTAGTTTCTTCCTTCATTCACCTCTGTGAGGCGTACTTGGGGATACCGCCACATTTCAATCTGTGGAGGTACTTCTTCCAAGCAAAGAAGACTGACAAGGGGAAGGTCGTCGATACTGTGGGGTTTTACTTGAGACCAGGTCTCAAGACACAGTACATCGACATGGAACTGTCCGACAATACCAGCAGATGGAAGTTGGATTGGTTCTATGTCTCTAATCAGAAGCTAGAGCTACCGAAGCGTACAGGCTTTGGGCCTATGAAGGTCTCCGAGTGGGACATACAACTGACATCCCGCGAATAGGAGGAGCTCAAAGTTCTTCTCACCAACCTGGCCACATCGAAAGAAGTAGGTCTAACGGGAGGGGCTGTAGCGATAAGCTTTAATCGGCGTCTCGTGCTGCCAATCAAGGATCGGGTGCACCCATCATACAAATACTAGGGTCAAACTGATCCAACCCGAGAGGCAAACCGGAAGGTCTCCAGGGAGGAGATGGTGGCTCGGGTCAGCCAACTCTTCAACGACACACTCGCTGGTTCGCCCAGCTGATCCGGTAAGTTCCCGACCTCATCACATAACATGATTATCATTACAATGCCGAGGAAGACCTCAATAAACTTGCTTTTTCTTTTTCTATAGGCTCGCGCACTGGACTATTGGTGCCTCGCCCCACTACCCATCGGCATGGAGCCGCAGAGGAAACTGCGATTGTCAGATGATTGGCAGGCACCTCCGGAAGGCCTATTGGAGAGCTACCTATGTGACTCTTCTGTCGAGGTAGACAACCAAGAGGTCAGAGAGGCTAGCACTAGCAAGCCGACACGACATACACGAGCAGCGATCGTGAAGGTCGCGTAGTCGAAGGCGGATGCGGTGAAGACCGCAAAGCTGGAGGCTGAGAAGAAGAAGAGGAAGAGGAGCAAGAGCTCCACCCCACCACCAAAGGAGACCGAAGAAGAGATGGACCAGGCCGTCATCTCATCGACATCAGAGGAGGATGAGCTCGTGGCACCAAGGTCGCCCAGTCCTGGGACCAAGCAACAGAGGGGGGAGCGAATGAAGGTCATGAAGGAAGACTGCCAATGCATCAAGAATGTGGAGATTGCCAAGGCTGGGGTTCAGCCCAAGGTACCCGTGAGGGCGCCACCATGGGTTCTGAAACCCAAAGTACCACGTGTGAAATCGTCTTCAAGGTAAACATCCTCCCTTGCAGTTGAAGCATATCTTTACATCTGTAGGACGTGGTGTACTGATAGAAAGATCTGTGCAGTTCGAATATAGCATCATTGAGCACCGCAAGTGCTCAACCATCTCGGGCCAAGACTTCTACATCCGAGCCCGACGTTGGAGCATAGAGCTCCACCAGCACTTAACCTCCACCGATCAGCCAGGTCTTGGAGGACCCCGAGCCAATCAACGCAGCGCTGAGAGCCATGTGTGGTTCGAGGACCGGTGGATGGTCGCTTCCTGGTGTGATGAGTGATTGACAATGTGGTGTGGACTGATTCTTAGCTAAGTATTGCAGGTGCAGGTTGCGGCTTGACTGGTGTTGGTGCAGGTGAAGAACAAGCGCAAAAGGTCATTGCCGGTGAGGCCTCCAGGTGTGGAGAAGACAAGTAGGCTTGGTTCGAGGGACCCGGTGGCCAGCGGAGTCAAGTGCGGGCCACATGGTGGCAAGAACGGCGAGATGAAGTCATGGACGGTTTCTTGGTTGAGCCTCAAAACCAAGGTCGAGCCGGGACTACGTGGGAGTCGAGTCATGAGTGGTGATTGGCGGAGGCTACACCAAGTTCGTGGGGTTTCCGGTGGTTCACCAGAAAACCACTGGGTTCCTTGGTTGATCCACAAAGCCAAGAATGAAGACCGAAGACGGAGGTGCAGCAGCATCGGACCGGTCTGACCGGTGGGTCGGACCGGTTTGACCGGTGAGGAGCACCGGTCTGACCGGTGTGCGACAACGCAGTCTGGAGACTTTGAAGCGAAGGACACGCGTCGGGATCGCAAGGCTTGCATCGAGGCTAAGCAAGTTTGCAGTCGCCGGGCATCCGTCCGATGGTGCGAAGACAAGGATTCCCAAAGTGCCCCTCGGAGGTGTGTGTCCTAGTATTAGGCTTTAGGGGTAGTTTCGTCTTTCGGCTTGCCTCCATATAACCCAAGTGGTGAGAGGATGGCAGCCATCTTTTGGAACCCTAGCTCATTTTGTTTTGCTATTTTCCTCTTCCATTTTTCCTTTGGAATTTCTAGGACTAGCTTGAGAGCTTCATGGTGAGATCTTGTGAGAGGGAAGGATGATCGGGCGGAAGCTAGACCTTGTATGAACCTTCATGGTATGTATAGATGATTCGACGTGGTTCCTCAAGGCTTGATTGTGTTCTTCCCGTTTTCCCTTTTTGGTGATTTTTGGAGCCTTTTCTTGGCGAATTTCTTGTGGCGGTTTTGAGACCTTTCTCTTTGGGATTTGGTGGGGGATGTATGCATGAGCCCCTCGTGGTTCTCTTCCCTGTGATTCCCCTCCCAAATCCGTGAGCAAAGGGGCTCGATTTTGGGGTGTTCTCCTATCTAGGGTTAGAGGAGTTCTTGGTGGGATTTCTTCGATTCCTCGCGTTCTAGCAAGTTTTGGTGGACCAAATCTTGGCTATGGAGTGCCCATGAGGTGTTCCTACTATCCCCAAAGTCTTGTGCAGATCCGTGGAGCGAATCGGGAGATCAAGGTTTGGATTTGGGGGAGTTGACCCGCGGGTGCTGTTCATCCCGAGCTGCCCAGGCGTGACCGGTCTGACCGGTGCTCTTGACCGGTCTGACCGGTGCAAGCCTTTTGTGGGTTTTGCCTCGGGTGAACGTCTTGGTGTGTTCCCTGTTGTCGTGTGTTGCTGCTGGTCAGTTCTTGGTAGGTTTCGAGGAGTTTGGCTAGGCTTTGTGTAGGGTTTTCTTCCCTTGCATGTTGTGTTTTCTGAGGTGGTTTTGTTCCAGGGCCTAGAGAAGTCACTAAGGCTTCCTGGAACATTTTCTGTGCGGTTGCTGTAGTCACCGACCTAACCGGCCCAGTCCACCGGTCTGACCGGTGTCACCGGTCTGACCGGTGCAGGCCATCGATCTGACCGGTGTAGCACAGGCAGCAAGCCGTGCAGGTTTTCGCTGTGCGTTTGGTGTCTTGGTTCGGAAGGTTGTGTGTTGGTTCCTAGGTCCAGTAGCACTCCAGTGGCTATGTGGTCTTGGCCAACTTGGGTAGTTGAGTCGGAGACGTATTTGGTTGCCGCGTTCATCTTGTTGGAGTAGCCATCTCCTTCGAGAAGAATTTTTATCAGCTCCCATTCACTCCCCCTCTCTGGTCGCCAGTTTCGGTCCTTCAATTGGTATCAGAGCCGGTTCGGGTCTTTCAAGGCTCTAACCAGTCTAAGATCCAAAGATGGCGTACCAGGAACGGGGATTGGGTCCTCCACACTTCGATGGGAAGAACTACCAGATGTGGCAGAGACGGATGGCTGCGTTCCTCCGTGGAAAGGGTCAGATCCTTTGGGACGTTACGGTGAACACAACTTATGTTCATTCGATTAACTTCCTTGCTCCAGAATCGAGGGACATGTTCGATGCCAACAACAAGGCGGTCGACTACTTGTTTCGTGCTCTATGTCAGTCCGAATTCGATCGGGTTCAGACAGAGGACTTAGCTTGTAGGATTTGGGAGCAGTTGAAGGATTCTCATGCTGGGAATGCTCAGGTTCAGGCTTGGATGTACGCGACTTACCGGAGAGAGTACGAGAACTTCACTCATCTCCCCGGTGAGTCCGTCGATGCCCTTTTCTAGCGGTTTACAGTTGTGGTGAACAACATGAGAGCCAATGTGGCCGTGCTCCCATACAATGATCATGATAGAGCCGTGAAGCTCTTGGACTCGTTGGATCGCACCGTATGGGACGGAAAGGTCGAGGCTATTCTTGAGTCCGAGAAGTATGACACCCTGACCGTGAATGAGCTGTTCTCGAAGCTCAAGTCAGCTGAGTTGGACCGTGGTGTGACTACCCGTCTTGAGAGCCCGACTGACTCTCGTAGTCTTGCTCTCGTCGATGGCAAAGGGGCTAAGTCTAACGCTAACGCATCCTCCAGGATGTACTCTCTGTCTTCTTTGATGTCTTTGCCAGACGAGGAGTTTGACGTGCTTGGAGAGGACGAGCTGGCGTTGCTGACCAGGCGGTTCGAGAGGTTGCTCGAGAACCGGGTGAACACAAGGAAGAATCCACGGACATGCTTTCAGTGCGGCAAGCCAGGACACTTCATCGCCGACTATCCAGAGAAGATGGAGAACAAGGACGGCTACAAGGACGACTACAAGTACCGGTCGAACAAGGATGGCAAGTACCGATCAAGGCGCGATCACAAGCACAAGAACAAGCACAAGGACGAGCGACGGTCGAGGAAGAAGGACGGACGTGGCAGGAAGGCCCGAGCGATGGTCGGAGCGAGTGACGTCGACTCCAACTCCGCCTACTCTTCCTCGAGCTCGAGTAGCAGTGAAGATGAAGGTGATCGACGCAAGAACAAGAAGTCATCCAAGAACTTGAGCGGGTTGAGCTGCTACGCGAGAGATGGCTTCTGCGGCATGGCTCGTAGCTCCAGTAGCAAGAAGAGTCACCAGAGCGACTCGGACTCCGACTCCGAGGATGAGGTACGTGACGAGCTTCCCTTCTTGCGTGAGGAGAATGAGCGTCTTGGCAAGTTGCTTGATAATCGTGATGACATGCTTAGAGAGGCAAAGAAGATGAGGAAAGAGCTTAGGGCCTCACTAGAAGATGCTAGGAACCGAGTAGCTGAGCTAGAAACCCAGAACCTTGATGCTAAGCTTGAGATAGATTTGCTTAAGGCTTCACCTGTGGTTTCTGATGAGGTTGATTGTTGTGATTGCTCTGTGTACCTAGCTGATCTTACTAGTCTTAAGGATAAGCATGCTTCTACTTGTGATGAACTAGATGTGCTTAGGGTTGAAGTGGTTGAGCTTAAGTCTAGACCTGCTTTGCTAGGCGCTTGCACTTCTTGCCCTATTTTGCATGGAAAGATTGATGAGATGCATGCTTACAATGTTTCTCTTGAGGCTAAGTTGAAAGAACCTGTTCCCACTTCTTGCTCTACTTGTGAATTGCATGCTTTGAAGAATTTGGAACTTGCACATTATGTGGATCGCTTGCAGGATGAGAATGATGAGTTGAGGAAAATGATGGGTTGGTTGTCAGGTCATGAACCACAGCTTAGGATGATGATAGAGGCATACAAGCGCTATGATGGGCAAGCGCTTGGTTCGGAGAAGGTTGGAGAGTGTAGTGGTGAGGGAGGAGAGAAGATTGGTGATATCCAAGCTCCACCAAAAACCTTCCACAAAAATGCCTATGCTCCTAAGCCCAACCCACTGAGAAACAAACTTGACACAACCCCAGATCCTCCCATATTTCCTCGCCCTACAAATGACTTTCAAAAACCGGTGAAGTTTGTGAGCTCCAAGGAGAGTGAGGTTGGAGAGAAGAAGGGTGAGAAGCCGAGTGAGGAGAAACCAAGTGAGCAGCCCCAACCCAAGCCTAAACCTAAGCTCATACGGTTTCATTGTGACTACTGTGGGAGAGATGGTTACAAGGGTGAGTTTTGCTTCAAGAGGAAGCGTGAGGAGAGAATGGCTAAGGAGTAGGCTAACAAGGACAGGTACCGCCATTCAAATGGTGTACCTGAGCCTCGTATGCAAATGCCCAGGGCCATGGCGATTGTGAGGATGGTTCCGACTTGGGGAGATCGAAAGGTGGCAAGTGGTGCTGCTGGCCGAGCACCACCGGTCAGACTAGTGCACTCCACCGGTCAGACCGGTGCTGGTCTGGGCAGACAGCAGTTCGGTTTACGTGCTCGTGCGGATGCTCGGTTCGGTTCTGGTGGTCGTGGTTCTGGTGGTTGGCATGGAAAGTCTGCAGGTGGTCAGTTTGCTAGACGTTCTCCACCTCGTGCTCAAAACGAGGGTGGGAGGAGTCGTAGCTTTGAGATGGAGAGGAGGAACGGTCCACGGTTTTCCTTTCGTGGTTTTCGTTCTCCTCCAGGTAGACAGGAGTGGTTCCCTCGTGGTGGTTCCCGTGGTGGTTTTCGTGGTGGTAGCTTTGATAGGCGTGATGATATGGTTTGTGCTAACCCCACTTTGGAGCAAATGGCTCGGCACTGGTTTTACTCGTTTGGTACTAACCCCGGTGCTGAGTCGTTTGTTCACTCACGTGCTCGCTTTTGAATTTCAGGTGGGAGACTTGAGGAACGTTTGGTTGGTTGACTCCGGTTGCTCGAGGCACATGACCGGAGACAAGGGGTGGTTCTCAAGTCTCGTCTCCGTGGTGTCCAAGACATACATCACCTTTGGGGACATTGGGCGAGGGCGTGTGCTTTCAGAAGGTGAGATTAAGGTAAGTGAGAAGGTCACTCTCAGGCGTGTTGCTCTTGTTCAATCGCTCAGATTCAATTTGCTTTTTGTTTCCCAGCTTTTGGATGAGGGTTTTGAGGTGTTGTTTCGGCCTGGTGGTTCTCAGATTTTGGATTCTCGAGGGGACCTAGTTTGCATGGTCGTTCCCGAGGGTCAAGTTTTCCGAGAGGATTTCTCTCAGTCTTCTGGTGTGGCTCGTTGTTTCTTGGCTGGTTCTTCGAGTGAGTTGTGGAAGTGGCATAGGAAGTTGGGTCACTTAAGCTTTGACCTTTTGTCTCGCTTGAGTAAACTCAATTTGGTCCGAGGATTGCCACGGCTGAGGTTTGAGAAAGAGTTGGTTTGTGCATCGTGTTGGCAAGCCAAGATGGTAGCCTCTTCACACCCGCCCCTCACCGATGTGATGACGGTGCGTCCATGCGAGCTGCTCCATATGGACCTTGTTGGCCCAGCTCGTGTGCGATATGCAGGTGGGAAGTGGTACGTCCTAGTTGTGGTGGACGACTACTCTCGGTATGCGTGGGTCTTCTTCTTGGAGGAAAAAGGGGAGACGTTTGGTTTTGTTCGAGATCTTGTCTTGAGGTTGAGAAACGAGAGGCACGGAGATGCCATACGAGCGATTCGCAGTGACAATGGCTCGAAATTTAAAAACTCTCGCTTCGAAACCTTTTGCCATGACTTGGGTCTTGAACACCAGTTTTCGAGTCCGTATACGCCTCCCCAGAACGGCGTGGTGGAAAGGAAAAACAGAACCTTCTGTGAGATGGCTCGGACGATGCTCGATGAGCATAGGACTCCGAGAAGGTTCTGGGCTGAGGCGGTGAATACCGCGTGCTATGTGTCGAACAGGATTTACCTCAGGGTTCACAAGAAGAAAACCTATTACGAGTTGATGCACGGTAGAACTCCCAAGGTGAGTCACTTCCATGAGTTTGGATGCAAATGCTTTATCCTGAAGAAAGGTAAGAAGTTGGACAAGTTCGAGGCTCGGTCTGTCGATAGCATTTTCTTTGGTTACGCATCTCATTCTAGAGCCTTTCGAGTGCTCAATCTTGAAACTAACCAAATCGTGGAGACTTGCGAGGTAACCTTCGACGAGACACAGCCATGTAGTCAGCTTGTTTTTAAGTGTGCAGGTGACGATGAACTTGGCGAGGAGATTTTCCAGGAGGAGGAGCATGAACATGGTGATGATGAAAATGGCGGTGTGGTGCCCGCGGCTGAGCATGTACCTACTACTTCGACTACGATCGTAGACGGACCCTCTCCCACACCTACAACGACAAACCCAGATCAAGGAGAAGCTGCTGTTGAGGGGGAGGTAGCATCAAGACGAGAACCTCCCCGGCGAGTTCAAGTGGACCACCCAGCTTCGAGGATCATCGGCGACATCAATGAACGTACTACACAGTCGAGGGTTAGAAACTTCTCATTTCGCTCATGCTTCTTTTGTTGCTACCTTTGAGCCCAAAGACATTGGACACGCGCTATCTGATCATAATTGGGTTAATTCGATGCATGTGGAGTTGGAGAATTTTGAGAGAAACCAAGTTTGGGAGTTAGTGGATCCTCCATCGGGGTGTAAGCCGATTGGGACGAAATGGGTGTGGAAAAATAAAGAGGGAGAGAAAGGAGAGCTGGTGAGAAACAAGTCGAGGTTGGTGGCGCAAGGGTATAGTCAGAAAGAGGGGATCGACTACGAGGAGACCTTTGCTCCCGTAGCCCGTTTGGAGGCGATTAGGATCCTTCTAGCTTTTTCCGTGGCTAAAGGGTTCAAATTGTACCAAATGGATGTGAAGAGTGCTTTCCTAAACGGTGTCTTGGAGGAAGTAGTGTATGTGAGGCAACCACTAGGGTTTGAGAGTGAGAAGTACCCCCACCGGGTGTACAAGTTGAGGAAGGCGCTGTATGGGTTGAAGCAGGCGCCTAGAGCTTGGTACGGTAGGTTGAGGGGGTTCCTGTTTGAGAGAGGGTTTGAGATGGGGAAGGTCGATCAGACCTTGTTTCTCCTCAGGCAGGGCAAAGAGATCCTGATTGTGCAGATATACGTGGATGATATTGTCTTTGGTGGCTCGTCTAACTCTTTGGTTGCAAGGTTTGCAGAAGACATGAGCAGGGAATTTGAGATGAGCATGATGGGTGAGTTGCAGTTCTTCCTCAGCCTCCAGATCAAGCAGTCGAAGGAAGGAACATTTGTGCACCAAGCTAAGTACACCAAGGACATTGTGAGGAAGTTCAAGATGGAGGACTCCAAGGCTATGGCGACGCCTATGAGTATGACTACAACTCTTGATGCGGATGAGGAAGGTGAACACGTGGACCAGAAGGAGTACCGGAGCATGATCGGGTCACTCCTGTACTTGACGACGACGAGGCCGGACATCCAATTCTCGATATATCTGTGCACTCGTTTTCAAGCGTCTCTGAGGACTTCGCATCGGCAAGCAGTCAAGCGCATTTTTAGGTATTTGCGTCATACTCCCGACTTCGGCCTTTGGTACTCCGCGTCTTCTTCTTTGGCTCTTCATGGTTTTTCAGACGCGGATTTTGCCGGGTGTCGGTTGGATAGGAAGTCCACTTCTGGGACTTGCCAGTTTTTGGGTTCCTCTTTGGTGTCTTGGTCTTCCCGCAAATAGTCGAGTGTTGCTCAATCCACTACCGAGGCAGAGTATGTGGCCGCAGTTAGTTGTCACTCTCAGCTCCTTTGGATCACATACACCATGAGTGACTTTGGTGAGGAGTATACCCATGTCCCACTTCAATGTGATAGCACCAGTGCCATAAGCGTTGCAAAGAACCCAGTGCTCCACTCCAAAACCAAGCACATAGAAGTGAGGTATCATTTCCTGAGAGACAACGTAGAGAAAGGGAAAATCGCTTTGATCCATGTACCCACACATGGCCAGCTAGCCGATATTTTCACCAAACCCCTAGATCAAGCAACTTTCACTCATTTGCGGGGGGAGCTTGGTGTTTGTTTGATTTCTTGAGTTGGTTGTGTGGGAGCTCCTTTGTAGCATATGTATAGCTTTCCTTTGTGCATTTCTTGCATTTGGCATGGCATATGTAACATGATGTATATGCATCTTTGTATCTTAGGTTGCTTGCATTTTGTATCATATGCATTGAGTAGGAAAAGCTTCTCCTATACACATTGTTCACCATGGTATGATATATATGTCCTTGTGAGCTAGTTTGGTAAGCTATGGTTAGTTTTGCTTAGCTCTTGATGATCTTGATTTATATCCATGGTTGATGGCTATGTTTTTCAAAAATGTCACATGTATGCTCTCTTGTGAGTAAATGCCTTTATATGATCTTGACGTGTTTTTGTGGCTTGACTATACTTAATTTGTGGTTGGATAGCTTATTTTGATCATATGGGGCCAAAGGCTCATTTGCCATCATGAATGTTTAGCCCCCATGCTTTATCTTGTGGAGGGGCATACGTTCCTTTTTGTCGCAAAGACACTTCATGTACCAAATATGAATCTGAAAATGAAATGTACATTGCTTGGAAAATGTGCTCCCATGTCGTATGTGCTTAATTTATTTGCTTTTGGGTGCTAAATCGTTGCATGCTGCTTACCAATGAGAAGTCTCATACATAGAAGTAAGCACATGGCTCGGTAAGCTTTGACATGACATGAGGTGCTTGTGGGTGTTTATGATGGTCTTATGCTTAGAATGGTTGTCCTAGCATGAAGTTTGTGTGGCTTTGCCATTTTGACATGTTTTGCTCATGTTTAGGACTTTGCTCATGAGAGGGTGATTTTTCGCAAAATTGCTCAAATCTATCTTAGCTTTGCCCAATGGTTGTGAAACTTGGTGATCTTGTAGTTGATGTCATTACGAAGCTATAGAGTATCTAACTTGCTCATTTGGACATGTGTAGCATCCTATGTTGAATTTTGTCTATTTGAGAAGCTCTAGGTTGAATTTTTTGCATTTTTGGCTTGATTCATGCATTGTCAACAAGGGGGAGAAGTTTGAGCATGTTTTGGCCTATTGAATGCATTTGGAGGGTTTTCAGGTGGTTTCGAGTCATTTCTGGGCTCTGTTTGTCACCGGTCTGACCGGTCATGGTCACCGGTCTGATCGGTCAGAGTGCTGGCCCTGTTCACATGTTGGGCACCGGTTTGACCAGTGGTGTTGACCGGTCTGACGGTCAGAGCAAGGCTGAAGCAGGTGCTCTGTTTTGCGATGTGGTTTGCATGCATTGGTTCAGGGGGAGTTTGCATGTATGCAGGGGGAGCTCTTTGTGGTTTTCGAGCTTTGGATTGGTGGCATATGCTCTTTGCTTGAGCATGCTTTGTCTCGGATGTGTTCACCACATCGAAAGAAGTAGGTCTAACGGGAGGGGCTGTAGCGATTGGTGGCATGCGTCTCGTGCTGCCAATCAAGGATCGGGTGCACCCATCATACAAATACTAGGGTCAAACTGATCCAACCCGGGAGGCAAACCGGAAGGTCTCCAAGGAGGAGATGGTGGCTCGGGTCAGCCAACTCTTTAGCGGTCTCAGGGCCAGCATTTTCATGGTTCACCTCACTTCCGGACAATTCTATCATCAAATGGTCTGATCTGGAACAGCAGTTCCACAATTATTTCATCTCTGGCATTTATGAGATGAAAATCACCGATCTGACCAGACTCAAGCAAAGGAACGATGAAACTGTTGCTGGATTCGTTCAGAGGTTCAGGGAAGTCAAGAACAAATGCTATAGTCTGAACCTAGGAGACAAGCACCTGGCTGAGTTGGCATTCCAAGGGCTCTTGCCAACCTTGAGAGAGAAGTATGCATCACATGAATTCGAGAGTCTCAGCCAATTGGTCAGTCGGATGAGTCAGGAAACTGCAAAATCCTATGTGGATCGTTGATATAGCCTAGGAGGAATTTCAAAAAGAAGGTGTCTTATGTGGATCGCTCTGACTCTGAAGATGAAGAAAATATGATAGGGCTTGCAGAATGGGTCAAAGGCAAGAAGCCAGTATCCTGTCCCTTTGGTAAGAAGGAACCAGAAAGATTCGGCTTTGATATGACTAAGGCCGATAAGATATTTGATTTGTTACTTCAACAAGGGCAGATTAAACTCTCCCAGTTCGAAACCATACCATTTGCAGAAGAGCTCAAAAGGATGAAGTATTGCAAGTGGCATAATGCAACGTCTCACGACACCAATTATTGCAAGATCTTCAGACAGCAAATTCAATCAGCTATTGAGCAAGGGAAGCTTAAATTTGAAACCCCTACCAAAGCTGAAAAGCCGATGAAGATTGATCAGCACCCTTTCCCAACTAATACAGTTGAAGTGTCTAGCAAAGACATGTCACATGTTAAGCTGCTGATGTCAGAATCGGCTCAAAATAAAGGAGCTGTTGATCCCAAGGTACAAGCATCTGTTGCCGATGTTAAAGGAAAGGGACTGTTGCTTGAAGAAGAAGACATGAAACCACGCCGGCCTGTCACGTCCCAGATGCTGATTAACAAATTCCAGCGACGGCAAGAGAATGCGAAGGGAAGAGAAGAGTGGGCACAGCGTAACGAAGGACATTGGAGATGTCCATTCTTCAAGTACTGCTTGGAGGAAGGAATCAAACTGCCGACGGCAGAAAATTGTCCAGAGTGCAACGGAGCATACAACAATAGTAGCTCATCCAAGAGGGTTTGCTTCAATGACAGAAGGCCTACGACTGGGGATCACTGTGAATTCAACAACCAACAGGTCCCAGTTCATCAACGGCTGGGGGGCAAAGCCAGCGTCTACGATCCGCTAGGGGGCAAGGCCAGTGTTCATGATCGGCTACGAGGCCAAGTCGATGAGAAGTCAAACAATCCGCTGGAAGAGATGGCCGATTCCTTGGTTCCTGATGAGGACATCATGTGCCAAGCTCCTGAACATCGATGCACTCTACAACTGGACGATGAAAGGTCAACCCAGTCATGCAAGAAGCCTAACCCACAATGGTGTCCAGATGGCTTGACCAAGTCTCAGAAAAGGAGAGTCCAGCGCCTACGACAGCTAGAAAAGCAAGAAGAAGAAGAAGAAAGGCGTGTGCTGGACAAAAAGAAAGTTCGATCTCAAGTATGGCGTCCCAAGCCTAAGACCAATGGTGAGAAGAATGATGAGCCAAAGGCTGACACAAACATGGTTGTCCTTCTGTCTAAGGAGTTTATGGCTCCAATTGATTCGGATGTGTCCGATGAAGAACTTGGGATGTCTCAGTTGACATTGGAACCTACACAAGCTATTTTTGAGAAACCAGAAGATGAGAAAAGGCAACACTTGAAGGCTTTATTTCTCAGAGGTTTTGTCAATGGGAAACCAGTCACCAAGATGCTAGTAGATGGAGGAGCAGCAGTCAATCTGATGCCATACACCTTGCTGTGCACGATTGGGAAATCTGACGAAGATCTAACCCAAACCGACATGATGTTGGTGGACTTTGAAGGCAACGTCTCTCTGGCTCAAGGTGCAATATGCGTGGAGCTCACCATTGGCAGTAAGACCCTTCCAACCACTTTCTTTGTCATTAAAGGGATGGGATCTTATAATCTACTGCTGGGACGGGATTGAATACATGCAAATTGCTGCATACCATCGACAATGCATCAATGTATCATCCAATGGATCAGAGATTCTGTGGAAATGGTCAAGGGAGAAACCTCCTTGACAGTGGCAGCTACAGAAGCGCAAGGATGGACCTATGATCGAGTGAACTGCATATCTGGAAAAGCGTGGGCTACCAAATATCTCAATGTGTCCGATTTTGGACTAACTCCGGTTCAAGCAGTCAGCTATGATGGCAAGATTTAATGGATCAATTCATAGAAGATAAAGGAAAGCTTGGGCATGGATTCACAATGATCGAAGAATTAATTGCTCAAGTGTATAAGAAATTATGTAAGCCGATTGTCATATCGAGCCTATCGACCGATTAAGATCTCGAGCTGTAGCCGATCACAAGTGTAATCGACTCTAGGAGAATAGTGGGTGTCTGTAAAGAATCGACTTTAGTACAAAAAATGTAAAAACCAATGTACAATTAATATATTCGGTTCATGGCCGATATACATGTCGCCCTCAGAATAAAAAATAAATATATTATTTCCTTTGTTTTTGGTTACAACAATGACGTTACAACTTAGGTCTAAAGATTGCATTCGTTTTCAAGAAGTTAGAAGGGATGCATTGTCCTATCTCTAGTTTGATGAGTATATTGAATCGATGAATGAGAGAAGGACACCGCGAAGAGGAGACGGAAGACTAAGATCTTCACCGGGTTCTGTAAATCTTCCGCCGAAAGGAGTCCGAGTTGATGACCAAGATGGTCGTTCCCTTGGCAGGCTCCTCCTCTGATAAATGTGCAGCAAGACACCCTACCTTGCTCCTTCTCCTAAAGCCGGTGAATCCAAGTTCTTCACAAGGATCCTTCTAGCTATAGTGCCTCTTGGCTTTTCAAGAGGGGACGAAGAGGAAGAGGTGTTACTACACTACTTCAAAAGAATTCTTCTAGCTATGAAAGGGAGGAAAGCAAAGGAGACAGTCATACAACAAGAGTCTACAATCTATCAGATCTGATTTATGCGCCATGGCTGATGAGTGTGGCTTCCTCTATCGAGTTTCAAGCCTATTTATAGCCCCAGATAGCAGGAGAGATAACTACAAGAGGGAATTGAAAAAGGCGAAATAAAGGGCACCCGATTCAGTCAAAATAGGACAGTCATGCGGTGATACGTTTCCCAAAAATCAGGGACTGACTTTGAAGGTGAATTGAATAACAATGAATGGCCCCACTCTTTACCCCATAAGAGGAGGTCTTGAGGATCTTTCTCTCCCAACATTGCTAGTGAAGACCGGAGCGTCCGAGGACCGGTGGATGGTCGCTCCCTGGTGTGATGAGTGATTGACAATGTGGTGTGGACAGACTCTTGGCTGAGTATTGCAGGTGAAGGTTGCGGCTTGACTCGTGTTGGTGCAGGTGAAGAGCGGGCGCGAAAGGTCTTAGCCTTGCGGGGCCTTTGAGGAGTGGAGAGACAAGTAGGCTCGGCTCGATGGACCCGGTGGCCGAACGGGGTCAAGTGCGGGCCGCATGGTGGCAAGAAAAGCAAGACAAAGTCATCGACCGAAGCTGGTGCAGGGTAGAGGCTCACGACCGGAGTCTGCACGTGTGGTTTGCGGCGGTTCACCACAAAACTATTGGGTTACTTGGTTGAGCCACAAAACCAAGACCGGAGGCTCGGCGGGCGGAGACGGGATCCGGGCGCGCCGAGAAGCTTCGATGCCAGAGGACACGCGGCGGGATCACAGGGCTTGCGTCGGGTGGACGCGGACTGCGGCAAAGGCGTGGCCGTTTGATGAAGAGGAGTGCTACTTGACCATATTGCCCCTGAGGGGATTGTATCTTAGTTTAAGTGCTAGGGGTAGCTTGATCATTCGCCCAACCCAGAGGGACTCATATATATAGCTCTAAGGTTTCTGGGCAAACCATCCTCCCAGACTGCTTCTCATTTCCCTGCTCCATAGGCTTAGATTTTCTTCACCGTTTTGTAGAGAATCTGACCTCCGAGTGTATGGAAGCTTTCATGGTTGCGTTGATTTCCTTCTTGTAGCTCGTTTGATTTTCATGTCTTTTTCGGGCTATTTTCGTTTGATTTTCGTACGCAGCTTGTTCCTCCGATTCTGTGGTGTTTGGGTTCGGATTTGTTTGTAGGGATCATGGATAGATGTCTTGTGCATCTTTGTGCTTGATCTTGACCCCTCAAACTCCGGATTTGGCCTTGGATTTGAGGATTTCGGGTGGAACCCTAGCTTTTTGGTAGAGCTCGGTTCGAGATCGATTCCCGGCGATTTAGTTGGTTTGAGGCCACAAGTTTTGGGGCATAGCATCTCCTATGGACGCTTCACATCTCCCCCAAATTTTGTCTCAAGAGCTTAAGTCGTTTGGGAGATCCATCGATCGGAAGGTTGAGGTTGTTTCTCGGGTTTCTCGGCTGTGCTGATTCGCACCTGGTGAACCGTCCGTGAGGTCACCGCGGACCGTCCTCGAGGTCACCATGGACCGTCCGCAAGGTTGCCGCGGACCGTCCACGAGGTGCCTAACAGCCCGGCTGTTCTTCGTGTTCGTGCGAGTTCTTGAGCGTCTTTCGTTCGATCCCTTTTGTCGCTGGATTTTTGGTGCATGAAGTTTGCGGATGGTCCGTACTAGAGTGCCGGACGGTCCGTGATGAGGCGGACAGTCCGCGGGTCCATCACGGACGGTCCATTTTTCTCGGTGCACTACTGGAGGTTCGGGTAGCAATTTCGGACGGTCCGCCCCCTACCCACGGACAGTCCGCGCCCTCCTCGCGGACAGTCCGCCCGGACACTACGGACAGTCCGCCTGGTGCTTTCCAGATTGCCTAAGTCCTTTGCTTCTTGAGTTGCACTTTCGCTTGGGGTTTGTTTGAGACTTGTTCCTAGGGTTGGTAGGTCCATTGTGACTACGTGACCTTGGCAAGCTCATGTGGGAATCCTTGGTTGTGGATTTGGGGCATAGGCCGAGTTCATCCTTCGGGAAGAATTTTTATCGGCTCCCATTCACTCCCCCCTCTCTGGTCGCCTAATCGGTCCTTCAATTAGTATCAGAGCTGGTTATGGATCTTCGTGATTCTAACCAGTCTAAGATCCAAAGATGGCGTACGAGGAACGGGGTTCGGGTCCTCCACACTTTGATGGTAAGAACTACCAGATGTGGCAGAGGCGGATGGCCGCTTTCCTCCGCGGCAAGGGTCAGATCCTTTGGGACGTTACGATGAACACAGCTTATGTTCATTCGATTAACTTCCTAGCTCCAAGATCGAGGGATATGTTCGACGCCAACAACAAGGCGGTCGACTACTTGTTTCGTGCTCTGTGTCAATCCGAATTCGATCGGGTTCAGACAGAGGACTTGGCTTGTAGGATTTGGGAGCAGTTGAAGAATGCTCATGCTGTTAATGCTCAGGTTCAGGCTTGATTGTTCGTGACCTATCGGAGAGAGTACGAGAACTTCACTCATCTCCCCGGTGAGTCCATTGACAGCATGTTCCAGCGGTTCACTATGATTATGAACAACATGAGGGCTAATGCGGCCGTGCTCCCGTACGATGATCATGATAGGGCTGTGAAGATCCTGCACTCTCTGGATCGTACCATGTGGAGTGAGAAGGTCGAGGCCATTCTCGAGTCGGAGAAGTATGAGACCCTCACGGTGGATGAGCTGTTCTCCAAGCTCAAGTCGTCCGAGGTGGACCGTGGGGTGCGAGCAAGGATCGAGAACCCGACTGACCCTCATAGTCTGGCTCTCATTTCTGGACCAAGGACTAACGCTAACATGTCTTCGAGACAGTTCTCTTTGTCTTGTCTGGTGTCCATGCCAGATGAGGAGTTTGACGTGCTGGGCGAGGAAGATCTCGCATTGCTGAGCAGGCGGTTCGAGTGCATGTACACGAACTGGAAGAATGCTTAGAGGAGCTCAGGCATGTGCTACCGGTGCGGGAAGCACGGGCACTTTATCGCCGAGTGCCCGGAAGCCATGGAGGTCAAGCCCGAGCACAAGCACCGTCCGAGGACCGACCACAAGCCCCGCTCGAGGGACGACCACAAGGGCAAGAACAAGTCCGAGCGGAGGCCGAGGAGTGGTGGTCACAAGAAGAAGGAGCGTGCGATGGTTGCCGGTGCGAGCGACATCGACTCAAGCTCCTGCTACTCTTCATCGAGCTCAAGTGATGAAGATGAGAACCGGCACAAGGGCAAGCGGTCAAGCAAGAACATCAGCAGCCTATGCTTCACCGCCCAAGGCTTTTGCGGCATGGCACACAGCTCCGGAAGCAAGAAGAGCAATAAGGATGACTCAGACTCCGACTCCGAGGATGAGGTAAACAATGATGCATCCTTCTTGGTAGCAGAGAATGCTAGGTTGAATGAATTGCTTGACAATCGTGATGATGTGCTTAGAAAGACCAACAAGGAGAAGAGGGAGTATAGGTCTTTGCTTGGAGAGGCTAAGGAGAAGGTGGTTGAGCTAGAGTCTTTGCTTGTTGATGCTGGGGCTCAAATAGATTCTCTTAAGTCTGCTCCTATTGCGACCGATGAACCTGAATGCACTGATTGTTCCACTTTTCTTGGTGATTTGACTGTGCTTAAGGAAAAGTATGCCTCCAAGGTTGAGGAACTAGATGTGCTTAGGGTTGAGCTAGATGAGATGAAATCTAGGCCCTCCTTGCTTGGTGCTTGCACTTCTTGTCCTGTTTTGCATGAGAAACTAGATGAATCGGTGGCTTATGCTTGATCTCTAGATAGAACTTGGCTTAGGGTACCGATAGCCCTGACTTAACAGGCGACTCCGGAACGCGGATCTATGTGGAACGAGCTCTAACTATATCCAGCCCTGAGGATCAACGAGGTCCAGAAGGGCTGTCACCACCTCCTGGACTGCCTCTACCTAACCTTGGGATAAGCCAAACGGATGATAACCGGTAGCGTGTCACAACGTCCACGCTGTGGTTACTGCCGTAGCCAACGGACTACGGCACCCTGTACTAATAGAACTACGACCACGGAAGAGAACTGATCTCACCCACTATAGGTACTACTAGCTTATGCTAAAGGCATGCGAGGGAGCACTCGCTCCCGTACTATGCTTCCAACGTATACGAACGACTTGCAGCAGACGAACACATAAACCCAGGATCTACGCACTAGCAGAGGAGAAAGGCTACTCATGCAACCTAGCATAAACTATTAGAAAGGAATCAAGAACACACTTTATTCTAATCAGAGCATGCAAGCATATCCACTTTATTCTAAATGACAAACATGCATACAAACGGATATGAGCACTTATGATCCTATGCTACAAGATCGAAAGGTTGTGTTCGAAGAACACAAGCCTCTAAATGAAGAACAAGCGAAGAACACAAGAACATATCACCTATGCATGAATGCTACTTTAGTCTAAATAGAAAATGCAGAAATACTTACTTTACTCTAATTGAAGAACAAGCATCCATAGAGATACAAAATCTCTCTCTCTCTCACTCTCTACTCTAATCTACCAAGGGAGGCCTCTCCTTTGAAGGGAAGCTCTCATCCTTGGGTGAAGTGGTGAAGTGTGTCCTATTCTCTACCCCCTCCCCTTCTATTTATAGGCCAAGGAGAGTAGGAGGAGCCCCCTTGGCTGCCATGGGCACCACCAGTAGGATGGTGACATGTGGCGAAGAGGAGTGGGGGCCAAGTTGATGTATCTTCCATGAGAAGGAGCTTGAGGCGGCTTCCTAACTGCGTAAGCTACTGAATCTTGCGGTGTAAGCTTCTGGGAAGCCACCCATTGCAGCCACACTTGTCCATGCGCCCCATGCTGCTGATGTGGTGTGGACCCGCGCCAGGTGTGGGCCCCACTGGTGGGTCCCGCGTGATGAGGTGTCGGCCCCAAGTGACGTCATCTATCATCTGTTTGTTTATTTCATATCTCGTGCATACGAACTCCGATGTAGGCAAATAATATATCCATTTTGATCGTCTTGACGAGCCCGTCAGAATGGTGCAGTCTAAATTGGCATTTGAGACTGTTTATGATGATGCCATATTTATGCCATTAATGCACTTGCTCTCAATTGCATCATTTAATGCGCATTTTAATGTGCCCTGCAACAAAAGCCAGAAACACCAACACTTATGGAACTTGTCAGTATAAAGCCCTATTCTAGTGTTGATGATCACTTTCTATCTATTTTATGCGGGAGTTGACGGTGTAAAAGTGGTACTTAACAGCCGTCAACAAGAAGCTGCTTTGAAAGCTCCTATTCCCACATCATGCTCTACTTGTGAAATAAATGCTGTGAAGAATTTGGAGCTTGCACACTATGTTGATCGCTTGCAAGATGAGAATGATGAGTTGAGAAAGATGATGGGTTGGTTGTCTGGTCATGAGCCTCAGCTCAGGATGATGATTGAGGCATACAAGCGCTATGAGGGGCAAGCACTTGGGGTGGATAAGGTTGGTGAGGGAAGTGGTGAGAATGAGGGGAAGATTGGTGATATCCCAGAACCACCAAAAACCCACCACAAAAATGCCTATGCTCCTAAGCCAAATCCTCTTAGGAACCGACTAGACACAACCCCAACTCCACCCGTGTTTCCTCCACACACAGACAACTTCCAGAAACCCATCAAGTTCAAGAGTGACTTAGGGAATGAGTTCTTTGGGAAGAAGGGAGAGAAACCGAGTGAGGAGAAGCTAGAGCCCAAAACCAAAGCCAAAATCAAAATCCTTCCATTCTGAGCATTGTGGGAGGGATGGGCACCTAGCTGAGTTTTGCTTCAGGAGGAAGCGTGAGGAGAGGTTTGCTAGGGAGATGGCAAACAAGGACAGGTACCGCCCTTCTCGTGGTGTGCCATAGCCTAGGATAGTGCCAAGGGGCGAGGGTGTGGTGCGTACCATTTACCCTCGGGAGAGGCGTGAGTTTGTGCCTTGAGGTGAGCCACCACATAGAGAAGATGGTAGGCGTGTTGGGTTTGGGCGTCGTGAGTTTGCTGGACGTTCCTTCGCTCATGGCCAATACGAGTATGGGGGGAACGATCGCAGCTTTAGGTCCCAGAGGAGCTACGGACCACGGTCTCCACCTCGTGGTACGCGTAGTCCTCCAAGGGGACGTGTGGGTGTTCCACCTAGGAGAGATAGGATGGATTTTGCTAACCCCACTTTTGAGGAAATGGCACGGCACTGGTTTGATTCATTTTGTACTAACCCCAATGCTGAGTCGTTTGCTCACTCTCGCTCTCATTTTTGATTTGCAGGTGGGAGGCTTGGAGGGCTTTTGGTTGATCGACTCTAGCTACTCTCGACACATGACCGGAGATCGAAGGTGGTTCTCCAGCCTCACCCCTGTGATGACCAAAGAGTATATCACTTTTGGGGACAATGGGAAAGGTAGAGTGCTTTCAGTGGGCACAGTGAAGGTGAGTGAGTCTGTGACTCTTAGGCATGTTGCTCTTGTCATGTCTTTGGGGTTCAATCTTCTTTCGGTTTCCCTGCTTCTTGATGAGGGTTTTGAGGTCCGTTTCAAAACGGGCGCTTCTCGTGTTTTGGATTCTCGAGGTGATCTTGTGTGCACGATCATCCCTGAGGGTCAGATTTTCAGAGCCTATTTTTCTCAGTGTGTCGGCTCCTCTCGTTGTTTGGTTGCTGGTGTTTCGGCGGAGCTTTGGAAATGGCATAGGAGACTAGGTCACTTGAGTTTTGACTTGTTGTCACGCTTGAGTGGGCTAGGTTTGGTCCGAGGATTGCCTAAGTTGAAATACCAAAAGGACTTGGTATGTGCTCTGTGTAGGCATGGTAAGATGGTCGCCGCCTCTCACCCACCTCTGACATCCGTTATGATAGAGAGGCCATGCGAGCTGTTCCATATGGACTTGGTTGGTCCAGCTCGTGTGTGCTCGGCGGGTGGGAAATGGTATGTCCTGGTGATAGTGGACGACTATTCTCGCTATACTTGGGTCTTCTTTTTGGCTGATAAGGGGGAGACGTTTGGTTTTGTGCGGGACCTAATCTTGAGGTTGAAGAATGAGAGGAATGGAGATGCTATTCGAGCTATCCGTAGCGACAATGGCTCTGAATTTAAAAACTCTTGTTTCGAAACCTTTTGTCGTGATTTAGGTCTCGAACATCAATTCTCTTCTCCCTATGTGGCTTGTCAGAATGGTGTAGTTGAGAGGAAAAATCGTTCCCTTTGTGAGATGGCTCGGACGATGCTCGACGAGCATAGGACTCCGAGGAGATATTGGGCTGAGGCGGTGAATACCGCGTGCCATGTTGGGAATCAGATTTTTCTTCGGGCCTTCTTGAACAAGACGTGCAATGAGCTCATGCATGGGCGAGCACCTAGAGTGAGCCATTTCAGGGCCTTTGGTTGTCAGTGCTTTATTCTCAAGAAGGGTAGGCTTGATAAGTTTGAGTCGAGGTCTTCCGATGGGATCCTTTTGGGCTATGTGAGTCATTCTCGAGCATTCCGTGTGCTCAACCTTGATACTAACCTAGTCATGGAAACTTGCGAGGTTACCTTCGACGAGACCCAGCCATGCAGTTCGTCTGGTTTTGAGTGTGCAGGTGACGACGAGATTGGCAAGAAGATCTTTGAAGACGAGGAGGATGATGCTAGAGAGGATGATGGTGATGATGGTGAAGCTCCAGCCGAGCATGTACCCTCCACTTCCACTACGACGACTACGGTGCAGGATTGCCCAGCCCCTACACCGACTACGATCAAGCAAGATCAAGTGGAAGCTACAGCTGAGGGGGAGGTTGTCTCCAGGCGAGAGGCACTGAGGCGCGTTCAAGTTGATCATCCTCCCTCAAGAATCATCGGCGACATCAATGAACGTACAACACGGTCAAGGTCCAGGAATGTTTCTCACTTTGCTCATTCGGCTTTTGTTGCTACCTTTGAGCCGAAAGACATTGGACACGCCCTCTCTGATCCTAATTGGGTGAACATCGCATGAGGAGTTAGAGAACTTTGAGAGAAACCAAGTTTGGGAGTTGGTAGAGCCACCACCACATTGCAAACCTATCGGGACAAAATAGGTGTGGAAGAACAAAGAGGGTGAGAATGGTGAGGTGGTGAGAAACAAATCGAGGTTGGTTGCTCAGGGCTATAGTCAGAAGGATGGGATAGACTATGAGGAGACATTTGCTCCTGTAGCCCATTTGGAGGCGATTAGGATCCTTCTAGCCTTTTCCGTGGCTAAAGGGTTCAAATTGTACCAAATGGATGTGAAGAGTGCCTTCTTAAATGGGTTTTTAGAAGAAGAGGTTTATGTGAAGTAACCACCGGGCTTTGAGAGTGCTGAGTTTCCTCACCGGGTGTATAGGCTGAGAAAGGCGTTGTATGGGCTGAAACAAGCTCCCCGTGCTTGGTATGGCCGTTTGAGGGGGTTCTTGTTCAGGAAGGGGTTTGAGATAGGCAAGGTTGATAAGACTCTTTTTCTCCTCAGGAAGGGCGATGATATCCTAATTGTTCAGGTGTACGTGGATGATATTGTCTTTGGTGGCTCGTCTCACTCTTTGGTTGCGAAGTTTGCAGAGGACATGAGCAAAGAATTCGAGATGTCTATGATGGGAGAATTGCAGTTCTTTCTCGGGCTTCAGATCAAGCAGGCGAAGGAGGGAACCTTTGTGCATCAAGCCAAGTACACGAAGGACATCCTCAAGAAGTTCAAGATGGACGACTCGAAGCCCCTGTCGACACCGATGAGTACGACTACAGCGCTGGATACGGACGAGGACGGAGAGCCCGTGGACCAGAAGGAGTACCGGAGCATGATCGGCTCCCTCTTGTACTTGACAGCGACGAGGCCGGACATCCAGTTTTCGGTGTGTCTGTGCGCTCGTTTTCAGGCGTCGCCGAGGACTTCACATCGGCAGGCCATCAAGCGGATCTTCAGGTATCTTCGATACACTCTTGAGCTTGGTCTTTGGTACTCGGCGTCCTCTTCTCTTTCGCTTCTTGGGTTTTCGGATGCCGACTTTGCGGGGTGTCGAGTCGATAGGAAGTCGACTTCGGGGACATGCCAGTTTTTGGGTTCTTCGCTTGTTTCTTGGTCTCCTTGCAAAAAATCTAGTGTAGCTCAGTCTACCACGAAAGCCGAGTATGTTGCTGCCGCTAGTTGTTGCTCCCAGCTGCTCTGGATCACTTACACGCTGAGTGACTTTGGTGAGGAGTGTTCCCATGTGCCTCTCATGTGTGATAGCACGAGTGCTATTAGTGTTGCCAAAAACCTCGTGCTACACTCCAGAACCAAACATATAGAGGTGAGGTACCACTTCCTGAGAGATAATGTTGAGAAGGGAAACATAGACCTCATCCATGTGCCAACCGAAAAGCAGCTCGCCGATATCCTAACAAAGCCTTTGGACCAAGCTACATTTGCTCGTTTGCGAGGGGAGCTTGGAGCGGTTTTTCCCTTTTGAGCTTCGGTTGGGGGTTTGATGTACATACTCATGTTGCATTTTTATTTATGTATCATATCATGCTTGCATCTTTGTATCATAGACTGCATTTGTATCATATGGTTTAGAGATGTGCTTGTCCTATATACTTGGATCACCATGATATGCTGGATATAAGATTATGACTTTGCTAGTGATGCTCATGTGATGTATAGCGATGCTCTTAGTAGCTTTGTGATGTATATGCTTGTGGATGGCTTACTTTTGTAAAAATGCTATATATGATCCTCTCTTGTGAGCTGAATGCGTCTCATGTTCAAATTGTGCACTTATGGCTATATCTTGCTTAATTTGTGCTTGGAACCATATTCTTTTCATTTGGGGTCAAAGACCCATTTATCATCATGAATGTTTAGCCTACATTCTACCTTGTGGAGAAGCCTAAGCTTCTTTTTGCCGCAAAGGCACTTCATGTACCATGCTTAATTTCTAAATCTTTAAATTGGTATATGAAATGCTTGAGCTTGAAAAATATGCTTCCATGTCATTCTTTCTTTAAAGTTCCTTATCTTGAGTGCTAAACCGTTGCATGATGTTCACCGTTGAGAAGTCTCACATTTAGAAGTGGACACACGGCTCGGTGGCTTTGACATGACATGAGATAGCTCGTAGGTGTTTGTGATGATCTTGTGATGAGAATGTGTGACCTTGCATGAAGTTTGTGAGTTATATGTTGTTTGTTCTCATTTTGACCATGTTTAGGTCCTATGCTCATGAGAGGAAAATTTTATGAAAAATGCTTCTTTTTTATCATGGCTATGTCACATGCTTATATGTCCCTATCTATCTTGTTGGCGATGCTTGTACTAAATTTGTGGCTATCTTGCTTGTCTATGTCTCAATTTTAGCATGTTGTAGGGCTCTTTGTCTATTTGAGAAGCACATGCTTGCATTTGTAGACTTGATTCATGCATTACCAACAAGGGGGAGAGATAGTACCCAATTCTTGCTTTCAGGGGGAGTTTTGCATCAAAGGGGAGAAAAATTGGGAGAAATGCATTTGTTCAGGGGGAGCTTGCATTCATGTGCTTTGGAGCTCTTTGTCGCCTGATTTTAGTTGTGCTCTTTTGCCGATGGTGTCGAGCCCTTTTACCTCACCTTGAGGAGTCGGCAATTTTGGAGCATTTTATCTCGGTTGTGTCGAGCCGTTGCCCTTGTCTTAGGGGACCGAGATTTTTCTCTCTCAAGTGATCTTATTTTGGCTTTTGTTTGGCTTTTGATCACTTGTTTGAGTTTTTCTTTCATTTCTTTTCTTTTTTTTCTTTTCTCTGAATTGGTTACTATGTGTGTGTTGTCAATGCACTCATCAAGGGGGAGATTGAGGACCGGAGCGTCTGAGGACCGGTGGATGGTCGCTCCCTGGTGTGATGAGTGATTGGTAACGTGGTGTGGACTGACTCTTGGCCGAGTATTGCAGGTGCAGGTTGCGGCTTGACTCGTGTTGGTGCAGGTGAAGAGCGGGCGCGAAAGGTCTTAGCCTTGCGGGGCCTCCGGGGAGTGGAGTGACAAGTAGGCTCGGCTCGATGGACCCGGTGGCCGAACGGGGTCAAGTGCGGACCGCATGGTGGCAAGAAAAGCACGACGAAGTCGTCGACCAGAGTCGGTGCAGGGTAGCGGCTCACGACCGGAGTCTGCACGCGAGGTTTGCGGCGGTTCACCACAAAACCGTCGGGTTACTTGGTTGAGCCACACAACCAAGAACGGAGGCTCAGTGGGCGGAGACGGGATCCGGGCGCGTCGAGAAGCTTCAATGCCAGAGGACACGCGGCGGGATCGCAGGGCTTGCGTCGGGTGGACGCGAACTGCGGCAAAGGCGTGGCCGTCTGATGAAGAGGAGTGCTACTTGACCATATTGCCCCTGAGGGGATTGTATCTTAGTTTAAGTGCTAGGGGTAGCTTGGTCATTTGCCCAACCCAGAGGGACTCATATATATAGCTCTAGGGTTTCTGGGCAAACCATCCTCCCGGACTGCTTCTCATTTCCCTGCTCCATAGGCTTAGATTTTCTTCACCGTTTTGTAGAGAATCTGACCTCCGAGTGTATGGAAGCTTTCATGGTTGCGTTGATTTCCTTCTTGTAGCTCGTGTGATTTTCATGTCTTTTTCGGGCTATTTTCGTTGGATTTTCGTGCGTGGCTTGTTCCTCCGATTCTGAGGTGTTTGGGTTCGGATTTGTTTGTGGGTATCATGGATAGATGTCTTGTGCATCTTTGTGCTTGATCTTGACTCCTCAAACTCCGGATTTGGCCTTGGATTTGAGGATTTCGGGTGGAACCCTAGCTTTTTGGTAGAGCTCGGTTCGAGATCGATTCCCGGTGATTTAGTTGGTTTGAGGCCACAAGTTTTGGGGCATAGCATCTCCTAGGGACGCTTCACATCTCCCCCAAATTTTGTCTCAAGAGCTTAAGTCGTTTGGGAGATCCATCGATCGGAAGGTTGAGGTTGTTTCTCGGGTTTCTCGGCTGTGCTGATTCGCACCTGGTGGACGGTCCGCGAGGTCACCGTGGACCGTCCGCAAGGTCGCCGCGGACCGTCCGCGAGGTGCCTGACAGCCCGGCTGTTCTTCGTGTTCGTGCGAGTTCTTGAGCGTCTTTCGTTCGATCCTTTTTGTCGGTGGATTTTTGGTGCATGAAGTTTGCGGACGGTCCGTACTAGAGTGCTGGACGGTCTGTGACGAGGCGGACGGTCCGCGGGTACATCACGGATAGTTCGTTTTTCTCGGTGCACTACTGGAGGTTCGGGTAGCAATTTCGGACGGTCCGCACCCTACCCGCGGACAGTCCGCGCCCTCCTCGCGGACAGTCCTCCCGGACACTGCCGACAGTCCGCCTTGTGCTTTCCAGTATGCCTAAGTCCTTTGCTTCTTGAGTTGCGCTTTCCCTTGGGGTTTGTTTGAGACTTGTTCCTAGGGTTGGTAGGTCCGTTATGACTACGCGACCTTGGCAAGCTCGTGTGGGAATCCTTGGTTGTGGATTTGGGGCATAGGCCGAGTTCATCCTTCGGGAAGAACTTTTATCGGCTCCCATTCACTCCCCCCTCTCTGGTCGCCTAATCGGTTCTTCAGCTAGCAACAACGACAAGCTTCAATGCAACATCTGAATGCAAGAACACTTCAAGGAGGAACTGGTCAACGAGTGGGGATAATTGCATTTTCCTGGAAGCACTCTCAAAGAGGCATACCTCCTATTCCTAACGGTGGCCGATTTGGTTCATGGGCAGAAAAGTTTTGGTGTCACATGAACAACAAGTTGCATTTTATAACAAGAAGAGAAACAGATCAGGTCGTGGGGAAGTGTTTGCAAAAACATCAAAATAATAATTGCCAAAGATAACGCATTCATAATTCACAGCGGCAATAAAAGAGAGAGAGAGATGATTTCATTCATAAAGATGGTCGATTCGCATCGGCTGGTAGTTCAATACATCAAGACTCAAGAAGACTCTTTGCCTTATTTAACTCTACGCCGACTTGGGCTATTTCATCACTTATACGATCTAATTCTTGAAGAAGATCAGTTCTCCTGGCTTCATGGACCTCCAGCTTCCTCTCATCATTTGCAATCTAAAGGCGAAAACCCTGTTCTTGCCTAAACGACTGTGTTGGCCGATTCACACCAAGAGCATTGATATTCGACACGATCCTCTCCACAGCTTCACGATTGGGAGACTGGAGAAAAAAGGAAACATCAAAAGAGGGATCAGAAAAGTGAAAAGGGAGAAGAAAACCAACCTGATTCACAGAAGAGGAAGAAAAAGAAGAGGCCATCGCGAAAAGGGAGCACGGCTCAAAAGCAAAGAGATCTCACATCTTATAAAGACTGATCAGAACGTTCGGTCAAAGCAATCAATACAAAGCGTTGGGAGTTGGCCAGTAAAGGCTAGTTACAGGTGTAAAATTACAATAGTTAAACTATGCACAGAAGGTGGATAGCATTGATGAGGTCCAGGCGCAGCTGATCGGCCCCCTCGATCTCTTGATGATCGGTATCGGCTGAACCGGAAATTGGCTGCTCCTGTTCACGAAAAGCTTGGGCTTGCCGTGCAATAGAGTCCTACTTTTCTTGCATAGTAGCAATGGTGCCCGAAAGATCCACGAGCTTCTACTCTTCAACTGTTAGATCTTGATCAACCTGACCAAGCTCCTTCATCAGTTCAGCACGACGCCGTTTTTGACGATCGATGCTGTTAACAATGTCAGAACGGGAGGAAGCTAGCAATTCAATCCTACTATCCAGGTCAGCCATACTGCTGTCCAAATTCTCCCTGTCTTGAGTAAGTTGCTCCTGGCGTTTTCTTTCATCTAGCCGATCTTGAGCTTCTTGAACTAGAAGCTGCTGATTTTCAATGTAAGCAACTTGAAGCATCTTCGACTTAATATCTCATGGCAACTGGTGTCGGCTTCTAACACTACAGCCGATTCAGACCTGCTCGAGTGCTGACGTCACGATCGACCGATCTAGCCGATCTCTTTATTTACGTATTTGCGTTTCGGTCGCTTTCGAGCCGGCCGATCTTGCTTCTCTGTATCGGCCGATTGGCAGATACACGTGTCACTGAAGACCCATCGGTTCTCTAGCCGATCCTTAATATTTTTCCATTTTCAATCAACAGGTCAGATTGGCTGGCACGCCTCGCTACAGACCGGGGAGTCACGTGTGCTGCGCGCGGAGGTGACGTCCTATTTTCACATCAACACAACGGTCTGCAGCTTCGAAATAGTATCTTCAATCTACCAATTCCTAAAACGATGGACCTATCAATCCTATCAATTGTGCACCTCAACAAAAAACCATAAAACGAGTGGCTTGAAGCACATCCAGAAGCTACTAAAATACAAAACCTATTGTATGACGATGCAAATTGAAAACTAACTCAATCTAACATGAATTGTCTATAGCCTATCAACTTCTAACACCTATCGAAGTGCAAATCTAAAGGTACAATAATGAAATCTAAATCTACCATATATGCTCATCAATCCTCCAGATCTCCAAATCTAGATATCCCCAACCCTAGTAAGATAGGGGAAAATATAACAGATCAACCCAAAGAACCAACCTCGTCATGCTGTCTCATCCTCTTGTTGCTGGGATGTGGCGGCACAACCATCTTCCCCTCACCGCTAGGATCTGCCATTCCTACCACGAACTATTGGCGGAAGTCAAAAGTCTTTCCGAAGTCCGAGTGAAGTGTCTCGCCAGCCATTCGATACGTAATTATAGACTCAACTGAAACTTGCATGTGGGACCTGGTCACAGTAAAGAATTCACATGAACTATTAGCTGAGTTTCCCATAAAACTCGCACAACCAAGAAGTGGTGCAGTGGTAAACAGCACAACCTTGTTCCTTCAGGTCCCTGGTTCGAACCCATACCATGGTAAATTATTTTTGCAACATTTGTGACCTAGCCTCCGCTGATCTGGCGAAAATGCTTACACGTGGGACCCTGGAACTATTTATGACGACTTGGAACACTCTATTTTCAAAAAAATGCTTACATGTGGGACCCAACTGAATTTTATGACGACTTGGAACACTCTATTTTAAAATAATGCTTACATGTGGGACCAAAGTTGGTTTATGACGCCGCTGACTTGGTGAAAATGCTTACATGTGGGACCCTGGAAAATTTTATGCTGACTTGAAACACTCTATTTTCAAAAAAAATACTTACATGTGGGACCCAATTGAATTTTATGAGGACTTGGAACACTCTATTTTTAAAATAATGCTTACATGTGGGACCAAAGTTAGTTTATTACGTTATTGCGGAGCTTATGGCGTCAAAACACAAGCATGGAACAGGGAATGCTCGGCTACAGTAGCAACCATTATGACGAAAGTTTTTTTGTCACTAAATTTGCTCGGAAGTGAAATATTATGAAGAGATCAGCCAGGAATGTCATAAACCAATGATGCCAAAATGTGGTTGCGTCACTAATCAACGATTTTCTTGTAGTGGCTGTAGATAGGTTCCTCTATTGCTGCTATCATGTTTTTTGTAGTTGCAAGAGATGGTTTATCTATTGCCACGATTATCGTACCTATTGCCATGACTAAATGTGGTTGTTATATGTGCGATTGTTGCGATGCAATTTGGTTTGATTTCCATCATATTAATATATAATAATAATTCATGCTGTGACAGTTTGTTTGTTAGCTTAAATCAATAATCACAAAATGACAAATACATAATGAATGAGGCATCGACATCCATTAAAACGAAATATAATTTGTTTATACAAAATCTTTAACGAAACACACCGAGTGTCAAACTAAATGAGAAAACAAGTAGCTTGACACATAATAATGTATCCAACACACAACTATTTGGACTCATTCGAATCAAAAGACCAATGTCTACTGTAGCAGCGAAGGTTGCCTTGATATGTATGTTGGCCATCGTCCCACCATTCGCATGCTCCTTCTCAAACTCAAGATTCCTCCAAAAAAATCATTGACATGAATTAGTTAAACCAAAGTGTTGACATGGGCACCAAGAGACCCATTAGTAGACATCAGCACCACGTCACTACATAGACAGGAGTTAAAAACACATCAGCACACTGGAGTGATAAAAGCAATCTCGAAGTTCTTAGATTCAGTTATGCATTTTTAGTCTAATGTAGTATAGTGATGGCCAGCATTTGCAATATGAAGTATTATTGTTTCTAAATCACATCATGAAGCACACAATAGCCAACCAACGAGACTTCTAGCCTCTGCTTGCAACCAGTAATGAGATTTCTTAGATTGTAGCATTTATTTCAAATAGACATGCATCTGTGCAATTTAAACTTAGAAAGACAATTCATCAGACCTTGTCATTGAAGCCTTCAACTTGAACCAACATGTGGGCCTAAGCCTTTTGATCTTCATACCCGCAGTTAATTTTCAGAGAGAAATATAAACATCATTTTATAATTGTCTTTAGTCCATGAACACCTAAGTTGTATAATTGAGAACAACAGTACTAAGTAAACTGAAACATACCAAAACTGAATCAAAAGCATTCAATGAAATAACCATACTGATAAGCACAATGTTCAAACTTGTGTATGTCAACCATGATGAAACAATCAATCATTGATGATACAAAATATACCTTGATTATTGGAAAACCATGAAAACAATCTGTGATGCCTTAGAAAGAAATGCTATTTACTTGCAAGAAATTTAGTGTCCTTATTATATGCAAGGCAAGGCTACACTGAAACTGAGTCAACACAGGAGTTAAATTGAGCAAAGTTTTAAATGAATTTTAAATAGTTCTCAACAGTCCTAACCGCAGAAAAACTTCAACATTTTATATGGTCAGGATCAGATTGGCCCCTAACCGCAGAAGCAAATGATAAGCCCACCCCACTGCACTAACAGTCCTAGCAGCATCTGTCAAACAAAATCACAAAATGTCACTCCTTTTGGCAATGCGCCCTCAATGAAAATTTTGCCTAGTGTGGTAAAGCAATTTTGCTTGACAAGATGCAAAATATGGAACATTATATTTTTGGTAGGCATATACAACAAAAAGAACCATATACTATATTAACTTTACCCTCTTTATTTTTAGGGACAGTGGTAGAAACAACATTTTCACATTCCTTCATGCTCTTGATGCATTGATCCCTACCCCTTATTACTTGACCTGCACATTGACAAAAAAGCCATCGAGAATCACAATATCAAGGCATTCAAATCTTGAAAAGAAAGGGGAGTTTTGCTTCAAGTATCATGCACCTTGTTAATTTTGTCGCCAATGAACAACTTTGCTTCAGCTTGCTCCGACCAGTTCTGTTCTGTGCTCAAGCCGTGCTCATCCATTTCTCATCTCTCCTCACTACCACCTCTCCCTTCCCGCACTCAACGTCTCTGTTGACGGCTGTTAAGTACCACTTTTAGGCCGTCAATACCTGCATAAAACAAATAGAAATTGAGGATCAACACTAGAATAGGGGTTTATACACACAAATTCCACAAGTGGCGATGTATATTTGAATGCAGGTACTTAGCACAAGAAATAGAGCAAAAGCACAACTCATCCTTCCACCTCATCAATCCAAGCCTCCAAATCCCAGCCAATGAGAGGCTGCCATGCAAGGTACCATGAATTGCTGATGTCACCAATCCAAGGGAGAGAAGCCCGATGAATCAGAAGACGACACATGTGCATCACATGGATTCTGTGTCCCACAAACGTGTCCAAACTGCCTCCAAACCACGTGGACACCTGGAACCGACTTGAGGACCCACCTGACAGCCACCACGAAGAAGCACAAGGGCAGTGGGGCCCACAAGGGGTCGGCCGACCCCACAGGTCAGCCAAACAAACCTTGTGGCCGCCACTACCCTGCTTCCACGTGGTGACTCTTGGTTGGCTCTGGAGTCCATTCTGAGGGTGCTCGGGGTGTCCTCACGAACTTGTCCAGCCCCTATAAATAGAAGTGAGGAGGGGTTACAATAGGACACACACTTCTTCTCCTCATTTTTCCTTTGGGCTCCTACCTCTCTAGGAGAGGAGTGCCTTTGCATAGGATTAGTGCTAGCTTGCTAGTGCTTAGAGATTAGAAGGAAGGTGAGGGGGTGACTTGGGGATGTGCCATGGCGTTTTGGCATCTTTCCCCAAGAACGAACCTCTACGGATGCCTTTGATCTTCATTTAGACTAAAGCATAGTTATTAGGACCGGACCGGTAATCGAACCGGTGAGGGTCATGGTTCATTCGTTCACTAGTCAGACCGTTAAGAACCGGTTGAACCACCGGTTCGATATAATTGAACCGTTAGGTCGAACCGGCTACAAATAATTCGAACTGGTGAAAATTATTATATATAATCAATCATATATATAGTTTATCTCAAATAAGAATATATCCCGAAATCACTTTAATTATTTGTCCACATATAAACTACTAATGGGAAAACCTTTCACATGGCCATTCAGTATCAATTGATCAATTTCCTTGTAATTTTAGGCATAGTCTGCAGTCTCTGCACTTCAGTTCATAATTTCAGGCACAGTCTCCTTGTAAGATTCGTAACTGCATCAATCACAATTACCCTACAACACTAAAAGGCATTACATTCTATCAAATATCAATAGGAGTAGCAGTACTGTTAGGCATGGAGAATTGAGGGAGCAGCGACTCACGGCTATCCAAACAGAAAGAATTTCATCGCAAGGATTGAAGTAGGTTGAATTTGAATCACAAATAGCGGACTGCTAATGCCATCAGACATGGAAATTAGAGGGAGCACTGCTAATGCCATCAGACATGGAAATTAGAGGGAGCAGCCAGTAGCAACTCACATGCCGCTGTCGTGCAGGCCATCCGTGTGCTCGTCGAGGCTTGGTCATCGTTGTTTCCACCGCTTACCGTTGGCTCCGCATGCCGCGTTTCCATCCTGCTCGCTAGCACTAGCTCCGCCTGCCGCGCTGAAGCCCCGCTCGCTGCTCACAGCCGTGCTGCCACCTTGCACGCCACAGTGCCGCCGTGCCCCTTGCTGGCTGTGATAGATCTCCGCAGAGCAGATTCTCCATCAATGGTCATTGACAGCACAACACCGAAGCCACCTCCCCCACCGGTAGGTGGCAGCAGCAGCCGCCTCCGTGCTCGCCAGAGCATGCGGTGCGGGTGCGGAACGATGGCGTATGAATGAGATGCGAAGAGATAAGGTTAGGCAGGATTGCAGGAGTCGGGAGGTCCACTGCACAGGGTGACTACCAAAAGCCGTCCGGTTCGCGGTTTTTTTAAAAAACCGCCCGGTTCATCCGGTTTTTACCGGTTCGATTGCACAGATGGTCTTTTAAGTGAAGCGGACAATTGGAGGCTCTGGTTTGGTCTTTTACCGGTTGAACCGCTGGTCCGGTCCTAATAACTATGGACTAAAGTGAGTATTCCGACATTTTTTGTTTAGACTAAAGTGGTTTCTTACATTGTTGAATAGTTCTTGTGTTCTTCATCTGTTGTTAATTTAGAGGCTTGTGTTCTTCATGAACCCAACCCTCTGATCTTCTAGTGTAGTTCATAAATTGCTAATTCTATTTGTATGTCAGTTAGTCTAACTAGAGTAAAGTGGGTGCTCCGTATGTTCTAATTAGATCAAAGTCCTTCCATGATCCCTTGAATGAGATAGCTAATACCTGAGTGAGTTCTAGTCTCTCCCTCATGGGTTTGTCACTTCGTATTTATACGGAGTGCTATAGTGTTGCTACGGGTGCAGTAGTGATTGGTGGTGTAGACGTGGTGTCTAAACTACGGGTTATCCTTCGTTTGCCCCATATCCCATGGTTTGTCTTGAGGTAGGCCGCGGTAGTGATAGTCGTTGGACCCTTTGTACTCCTCCATGTCTGGATACGGCGTAGAGCTTTCGGCTAGAACCAACTGTTATAGCCAGGAGGGAACTAGTGCCCGAAACGAGAGTTCCTAATTGAGAGATTGTTCTTAACTCTGTACGCTATCAGCCGGATCCTTTTCATCTTCTTCTCATCCTATAGAGTGGTGTCCTTGGACCATATCTAGGCTAGGAGGTAGCTCTCTCTGTTCCTTGGATTCGATACCCTTTGGAATACTCCTTAGGTGAAGTGCTACAATGGTGTATCCGTGCGCTTGTGGATTCATTCGCACCCGTTAGTGTACCCAAGTGTTCCTTACACGCTCACGCTAGACACGCCACTAGTGGTGAGGTTAATAAATACCAACAAGCATTTTTGGCGCCGTTGCCGGGGAACGGTTGTTGTATCTATCTTCGAACCTAGTGGTCCTCGTATCTATCTTTTTCGTTTTCCTGAATTCTACCTTTACCCCATCTTGTCACGGGTTGAGACCTCGACAGATCTGCTAGGGGGCTACCCAAGTAGTTTGCAGGTTAATGAGAGGATCGGGAACTAAGAGAGTAGGTGGTAGTTCGCGTATGGAACTCGGAACACGGCAAGAATGGCGAAGGAAACAAGGACGCAAGGGTTTAGACTGGTTCGGGCCTACAGAGAGTGAAACCCTACGTCTAGTATGGGGTGGAATTATGCAAAGAGGGGAAGTCCCCTCAAATGGAGCCCTGGGCTGCCTTATATGGACGATGGGCTAGGGTTTCCATTCGAGGTCCGTGGACCCATATCTGGGTCAGTGTTGACACATTTTATCTTATATATTTATAAGTCAACTAAACATGAGAAAATGGCATAATTGTTAATATCAACTTAGAATTGGGTGTCACTAACAGTTTTTCTGGAGTTTTGGACAATTCTATGTCTTGCAGGGACTAATCAGAAAAATAGGAAAAGAATGAAGTCTAGAAGGCTCCAGAAGGCTCCGGAACTCAACGTGACTTGGCACCCAAGAAAGAAGCATCTGGAAGAGGCAAAGACCCACCTGGCCGAAGTGGGCCTCGAGGGGGCCCACCACAGACCGGTCGGCCCCATGGTGGGGCCGGTCGGCCTCCCCCGGGTGCCACGTCAGCCCTACTTCTGGAATGTTCTTCCACCACCTATGAGGATCAATCTAAACAGTATGTTAGGTCAGTTTGATCGTACGGCTCATGGCATCCCCTCAGGACTATATAAGCAACCCCCTGACCCCCTGGCAGAGGAGAATCTGGCTCTCATCTGTTCATACACCAGATCAAGTCATCAAGTCAGGGATACTACGCCCTAGAAACACCATATAGCGAGAGTAGCTAACTATTCTAGATCTAGGAGGAGGCAAGGCGTCTACTTGGCTCCTGATCATCTAGAAGCTGGTCGAGATACTAATCTAGCTTCGCTTTTGTAAGTTCTTCATAAGTTCTTCACATTTGATGTAGAGACATATGTTCTTATCAATGATTATATTCGAGATTATGTGCTTTGGTGCTTATTATGATTACATGTTTAGCATAGTTGATTTACCTTTATATTCATGTATGGAGTCGTATAGCCCTCACCTAGATCATCTGTTAACATGGGTGAGTGGTAAAGATAGTGTAAGCGTGGTGCTTATACTGTATTTACCTGCGATTGCACCCTACATGCCGGGTCGCGTGGTAGATCGTGGCGGTGACAGCACTATTGAGTCCTTTGCAATCCACCCCCTGTGTGTAGGACTAGTGGAGCCTTATACTATTTGGGTTGTTTCAAGTTTCGGCCTTGATTCTCCTGATTAGTCTCCCCATGCATTAGTATAACAGTTCTTCTTCCATGATTGTTAAATGTATTGCACTAATCATAGTTTGCATTGACATATAGTTTAGGGTTACCAAGGAGTATCCTCGCTAACTAGGCTGTGAATACGTTTCTCTCTCTATATTGACACTTTCGGGTGGCTCACAATGTTATGACTTGATCAATGCTATCATTATTATTATCTTTATGTGACTTACACCTGTTTATAGTAATTGATATATTTTGGCCACTCTACATTACACAACTGAGAGATATGCATGTATTTGTTATTATAGATAAAAGACTTCTTTCCCTGAGGTAGAATATAAATACGATACCTGGTTTTACTCCTGGTTAAAATGCTACAATGGTATATTCATATCTGTGCGCTTGCGGATACCCATATATATATATATATTCTTATCTAGAGATCCAAGGCATATGTAAGAGTACCAATCCATGTGATTTAGTGGCACTTCTGTCAGGGATGACAACCTAGATCGAGTTGTGCTATGACCCGTATTGGATTTATCTCTTAGTTTATCTGAAAGCAACATCTGGTATACACTTAGCATCATGTTAAGATATACCTTTGCATTTCTGGCGCCGTCGATAGAGATGGATCTTATATCTGTTTCTAGTCCATGACGTTAGCAATGTCAACAAGCATTTTTGGCGCCGTTGCCGGGGAAAGAAAGTCTATAGCCTAAGTAATAAATTTAGTAATAGCATGCATGCATCTCTCACACGTAATGTATCGAGAACCCAAATTATCATTACTTAAACAGGCTTACCCTTGTTCTTTCCACTTTTTTCTATCTGATTTCAGGGTAATGTATGAATAAGAATCTTCCAGATAACTTCGTCTCAGATCCAGAAAAAATCCTAAGGTAACATCAAAGCCTGAGTCTCGGCCCACGACCTCTGCCTTGGAAGATTCAACAGTGCGAAGCTTAACACCCACGTTCGAAGTAATGGCAAACAAGACCCTTCGCGAGTACTCCGCACCGACCCCGGACAACATTCGTACTGGTCCGGCAGTCGCTGTGGGAGATGCAGCTTTTGGGCTCAAGCCTGCACTGATCAACATGGTACAAGTTAGCCAATTTTGTGGAAAAACTCATGAAGATGCCAATGCACACCTTCAACATTTCTTGGAGATATGTAGCACCTTCACGATCAAAGATGTGCCAAGTGATGCAGTCCTACTTCGCTTATTCCCATTCTCACTGTTGGGGTGAGCAAAGTAATGGTTTTACTCCAACAAAGACAAACTTACAACTTGGACATTGTGTTCTACTGCCTTTCTGGCAAAGTTCTTTCCTATAGGCAAAACCAATGCCTTACGGGGGAAAATTTCAAGTTTCCAGCAGCAACATGACGAATCTGTTCCTGAAGCGTGGGAACGCTTCCAAGACTACATCTCAGAATGCCCACACCACGGAATGGAGAATTGGTTGCTCATGCAGACCTTCTACCACGGGCTCTCTACCAACACCCGTGAAATAATGGATGCTGCAGCTGGAGGTGCCTTCCTGTCCCTTACACTTACTCAAGCTACTAACCTTGTGGAAAAGATAGCGTCCAACCAAGCTTGGAACGAGGAGCGTCAACCCCGCAAGAAAGAAAGAGGAATGCATCAGCTCAAGGAGGTAGATATGTTGTCTGCCAAAATGGACTTAATCATGAAGAGGCTTGAAGACAAAGGCCCTGAGAAGAAGGAAGTCATGCAACTCTTCGAATCCCGCATGACCTGTGAAGAGTGTGGAAACACTAGACACTCGGGCAATCAATGCCCTCAGCTGGAGGAGGACGTGAACTACATCAACAACAACAATCAATATCGTCCCCAGCAAAATCAAGGATGGACCCAGCAGAGGCCCAACTACCCAGATAACTATTCAGGTAACTATCGAGGTAATAACTCTTCCAATAATTTTCCACCTTTAAGAGACTTAGTTCAAAACCAGGGTAGAGTTATGGATAATCTGTCTAAGAAATTAGCTTCCAATGGTAAAATGTTAGAAACTATTAGTAATAAAATGGAAAGCTTTTCTTCTGCCATTAAGAACCAAAATAGTTTTAATAAAATGATAGAATCTCAGTTATCTCAGCTGGCATCATCTGTTCCCACGGCTAACCCAGGTAAGATTCTGAGCCAGCCGAAAGAATTAGAATCTGCAAATCTTGTCGATATCTATTATGCAGGCCTGTGCGCTAATAAGACAGAAGAAGGTCCAAAGTGGACTGACTAGGGCATGCCCGCCAAGAGAGGAGATCCAGGAAGGCCAATCATCACGATCACTATTGGAGCCTACACTTTCGAGAATGCACTCTGTGACATTGGGTCTAGCGTCAACACAATGCCCAAGGTAATATATGAGAAAATCAATGGTTCACCTTTATTCTACACAACCATGTGCTTGCAGCTTGCAGACCTGTCACTATGCTACCCTGAGGGCATCCTAAACGACATATGTCTGGGGGTAGGAAGTTCCTACGTAGCTGCTGACTTCGCTGTCGTCAAGACTGGGGGAAGTGAGTACGCCCCAATCATTTTGGGACGTCCTTTCCTTGCCACTGTTAAAGCCGTCATCTACGCCGACACTGCGAAGATCGTCTTCACCATCAATGGGGAGAAGGAGAGATTCAGTTTCAAGAATAAGATCCTAAGAGCTCCTGCACACCCCCAATATCTTTACCCTCAAGAGTACAAGTTAGCTGTCAAGAAGAAAAGGAGAGATAGATGGAGGAACAAAAGAACAATCTACCTCGACTACACGTGGAGGAAGTTTGGATGATCAACACAATTCAATCAGAAAACGAGAACCTGTTTCCTTCACCACTGCTGCCAAAGTTAGACGACCCTGGAGTCCCATCAATCCACTGCTCCATCAATCAAAGGAACTTCCAGCGAATTGTCTGCGACACGGGATCGGGGATCAACTTAATGTCTAAGGTAACTTATGAATTAATATACGGTGAATTAATGTTGTAGATGGTGGACCAATCACACCGATTCCCGGAGGGAGTTGCGCGAGATGTACCTGTCAAGATAAAAGATCACTATGTCCTAACTGACTTTGTAGTCATAGACATGGGAGATGAAGAGCAAGATCCTCCCATAGTACTTGGGAGACCATTCCTGAACACCACCAGAGCAATCATCTACATCAGGACGGGCGAGATCCACTTCCAGTTCAGAACTGATAAGGTACGCTGCTACTTTAATACTTATACTGACTCTGAGCAGCCCAAGAAGAACAAGACGCGGAGATGCCTTCAGAAATTGCAACGCAAGCTGAACACGAAGTTGACGGACATTAAGAACATTGAGGAAGAGATTAAAGAGAAGTCCGCTCAGCTCCTACCATTCAAGAACTCTGAACCTGTTACCCCAGAAAGGTCTCCACCGAAGAAACAAGTCTGGAGGAAGAAAGACAAGAGTACACCTTCGGAAGACCAATCACTACCCGCGTCACTAATTGATCAATCATCGGCTACTACATCTACGCCATGGGAGTAAGTACTCGAAATTCTTGCCGAGAGGTAACTCGGTATTTATCTGCATTTTTAATTAGCATTTTTCCTTTAGCATTTTTACTTACCTATACCTGCATTAGAAAAAGACCATAAAAATGTTTTCTGCATTTGCATCTGTTCCTTAAGGCCCCATGTACTCCGTACCGTGGTGGCATAAAAAAATAATAATATATTGCATTCACATGTTTTTGCTTCAGCATCCCTTTTTGCATATAAAAATTCACAAAAATATGTGGGCACATGAAGGTCCACACTTTTCAGAAAAACTCAAAAAGAAGTGGGCACATGAAGGCTCACAACATAATCCTAAAATTTGTTCCTTCGGGTATGTGCGAGATTATTATTTACAAGAAGAAATTAAGGAAAACCTGAAGGAAAACAAGTTTTAAGGATGGATGATGGACTACTTCAAGATCTAGCTTGAGGGAGAGCACCCCTAGTTATCATGATAAGTATCATTATCCTATGTTTTGGTTAAAGAGTCTTAGTTAAAAGTCTTAGTATGAATAAATACTAGAGTCTGCTAGTTGGCTTTTCTTTTTAATGATGATCTTGATGATTTATGCTTGGAAATGATGAATAGTTGCTCCGCCGTGATTCCTCTTAAATACTTAATTTTCAGACCTAGATTCTCCTAAAACTTTAAATGCTTAATTTGCTCTAAACCCAAAACCCATGGGAAGTACATGCTTAATCTGAGTCTAGGCTTTGAAAGATAATTCATGAAAAGTTGAGCTGCTATTTATCATATTCCTAAAGAAGCTTGATTCCTGGTTTTTATGAAAAATCCTACATGATGAGTTCTTGTGTTTATGATCCTTGAGAGCTTGTCATACACATCAAGATCATTCCACTCCACTATTTATGCTGCTTCTAACCTGAAAGTACGCATTCTCCATCAAGCTACAAGCCATAAAATAGCTCGTACGACTCTTGGATATGTCTCTCTCAATGTGTAAAAAAAAGAGAAAAGAGATTCTGGGGCTACATTCGAAAAAAAAGAAGAAGAGAGAGGAAAAAGTGAGAAGAGAGGGGGGGAGAAAAGGACAAGTGTCATACTAGGTGAGAAGGGCCTACCCCCCTAAATAATAAATTTAGAGATGAATAATGGACACAAGTCCGAGGGCGAGAAGAGCCCACATCTCTAAGAAGAGAGAAAAATGGACAAAAGTCCGGGGCGAGTAGAGCCCACCTCTCCAAGAATGGAAAGCCCAGATCTTAAAGTTCTAGAAAGAGAGATATAGTCCAAGAGCTAGAAAAAAGGCTAAAGGCTTACCACCTTTCACCCTCATCCATTCAACACTATCATCCCACCATACATATCTTGCCAAGTGTGACTCCATGATTGAGAAGGTCATACACAGGATCTCTGAGTTTTATTTGAAAAATCATGCAAAAAACCCCAGGATGATAGTTGATCAAAGAATTTGAGATATACTGCTTGACTTGATTGTTCTGTCTTTTAATCGCTTAAGATTTATGAAAAGGCTACACACCATGGTTAAAGGTAAGATGGAGCAATCTTGTTGAGGAGAATTTATTTTTGAAAATCATGGTATTTTTTGAGGTGTGAAAGCGTTGCAGCAACTCCTGATTCTGCTATAGCATAGCTTTGCTAGGGACTAGCAAAGGATAAGCTTGGGGGAGTTTGTTGACACATTTTATCTTATATATTTATAAGTCAACTAAACATGAGAAAATGGCATAATTGTTAATACCAACTTAGAATAGGGTGTCACTAATAGTTTTTCTGGAGTTTTGGAGAATTCTATGTCTTGCAGGGACTAATCAGAAAAATAGGAAAAGAATGAAGTCTAGAAGGCTCCAGAAGGCTCCGGAACTCAATGTAACTTGGCACCCAAGAAAGAAGCATCTGGAAGAGGCAAAGACCCACCTGGCCGAAGTGGGCCTTGAGGGGGGCCCACCACAGACCGGTTGGCCCCATGGTGGGGCCGGTCGGCCTCCCCCGGGCGCCACGTCAGCCCTACTTCTGGAATGTTCTTCCACTGCCTATGAGGATCAATCTAAACCGTATGTTAGGTCAGTTTGATCGTACGGCTCATGGCATCCCCTCAGGACTATATAAGCAACCCCCTGGCAGAGGAGAATCTGGCTCTCATCTGTTTATACACTAGATCAAGTCATCAAGTCAGAGATACTACGCCCTAGAAACACCATATAGCGAGAGTAGCTAACTAGTCTAGATCTAGGAGGAGGCAAGGCGTCTACTTGGGTCCTGATCGTCTAGAAGCTGGTCGAGATACTGATCTAGCTTCGCTTTTGTAAGTTCTTCATAAGTTCTTCACATTTACTGTAGAGACATATGTTCTTATCAATGATTATATTCGAGATTATGTGCTTTGGTGCTTATTATGATTACATGTTTAGCATAGTTGATTTACCTTTATATTCGTGTATGGAGTCGTATAGCCCTCACCTAGATCATCTGTTAACATGGGTGAGTGGTAAAGATAGTGTAAGCGTGGTGCTTATACTGTATTTACCTGCGATTGCACCCTACATGCCGGGTCGCGTGGTAGATCGTGGTGGTGACAACACTATTGAGTCCTTTGCAATCCACTCCCCATGTGTAGGACTAGTGGAGCCTTATACTATTTGGGTTGTTTCAAGTTTCGGCCTTAATCCTCCTGATTAGTCTCCCCGTGCATTAGTATAATAGTTCTTCTTCCATGATTGTTAAATGTATTGCACTAATCATAGTTTGCATTGACATATAGTTTAGGGTTACCGAGGAGTATCCTTGCTAACTAGGCTGTGAATACACTTATCTCTCTATATTGACACTTTCTGGTGGCTCACGATGTTATGACTTGATCAATGCTATCATTATTATTATCTTTAGGTGACTTACACTTGTTTATAGTAATTGATATATTTTGGCCACTCTACATTACACAACTGAGAGATATGCATGTATTTGTTATTATAGATAAAAGACTTCTTTCTCTGAGGTAGAATATAAATACGATGCCTGGTTTTACTCATGGTTACAACTGAGAGATATGCATGTATTTGTTATTATAGATAAAAGACTTCTTTCTCTGAGGTAGAATATAAATACGATACCTAGTTTTACTCGTGGTTAAAATGCTACAGTGGTATATTCATATCTGTGCGCTTGCGGATACCCATATATATATATATATTCTTATCTAGAGATCCAAGGCATATGTAAGAGTACCAATCCATGTGTTTTAGTGGCACTTCTGTCAGGGATGACAACCTAGATCGAGTTGTGCTATGACCCGTATAGGATTTATCTTTTAGTTTATCTGAAAGCAACATCTGATATACACTTAGCATCATGTTAAGATATACCTTTGCATTTCTGGCGCCGTCGATAGAGATGGATCTTATATCTGTTTCTAGTCGATGACGTTAGCAATGTCAACAGTCAGTTACAAAATGGGAAGGCCATCTGCCCGGATTACAAGGAGTATCCCGTGATCTGCGGACCTACAGGCGGCGCCAGGCCGCGGTCTTGTGGCTTGCCTTGCACTCCAAGCACATGGATCTGGATAAGGTCTTATAGAGTCTTCCAACGTCGTCGAGGTTGTAGATAAGGTCTTCGGGCCCACTTGCAGGTCGGCGGGGCTTCTCGCAGGTCGGGTCCCCTTGACAGGGACCTCTGGGACCCTGGCCGGTTGGGACCCATGGGTACCCATGTCTCTCAAGCCCCCGATCGACGTGTAGGCGTAGCGGCCGAAGTAAGGTCGTGTCGAGACGTAGTGAAGACTTGGCGCCTTGTTGAGGTTGTGTAGGGTGCACGGGATCCAAAAGATGAAATACCCCTCCAGTGTGCGCACGAAGTCGAACATCGAGCTCCTGGAATGTAGGTCCAGAAGGTCGAAGTGAGGACGAGACATCGATCTTGAAGAACCGCCGACCTGATCTGGATCAGGCACCCCGCAGGACCCTTCGCAGCCTTGATGAAGGTCGTGATGCCAACCGTAGGTAGGTCAAGCAGAGGAGTAGAGGAAGTAGGCTTTCAGTAGTTCGATGCGACGCAGAAGAAAGAGGGCATCATAAGACGCACTCGTGGAGTAGCCCCCGAGCAGTAAAGCGACCAGAATGGCCGGTTAGATTCTCCGAAAATGAAGAGAGAGAGAGAACCTACGGCCTTCTGCTCCCTTCTGACGCTCTATCGATCTGTTTGAATACGACAAAAGACATGGAATCTTGAGGGAAGCGGCAAACACTAGAGGTTGTTGCGTCCTGAGTCATGTGCATACTGTACAGTCACGGGACCTGCCTCCAAGCAATGCTGTAGTCACTGTCCGCCCGCGAAAGACAAGAATCGCCAGGATGATGTCAGGTAGGGGATAGGTGCGCCAATGCTACCACGGGTGAATAGGGACCTCGTGCTTCATGTGGTAATAATGACCAGATAAGAACACCATGCCGGCTGAGCAGCTGATAGGATCCAATGCTTTGCGTTGCGGCTATAAATAGGTGCCCACACCGCCAAGAAAAGGCACTCAGGCCATCTGTGGAAGCCATGGCGAAGCTGCGTAGTAATTTTCTCGTGCCTTGGGCTTGTAGTCATCCACCAGATGTTAGAGCTAGGTCATTGATAGCTGAAACTAGAAGAATGCTTGCGAAGTTCGAAGAACTCCATCAGCCACTTCACCTGGGCCCAGCGAGGAATCAAGGTGCAGCATGGGGCGGTACATGTATCAACAGGCCTTATGAGTGAAGGTCTGATGCGATGCTGGAGGCCGCCGTGCTTCACCAGGGGAGGCCTGAGGTGACGCTGGTTCGATTTGGAATCTTGTGGGGGAACCTAGACATAAGTGTGGGTACCATAGGAAACCTTCTGGAGCTAGAGTAGAGGTGGATGTGTGGCAGCTGCGACAACGGCAGCGGTGGAGATCTCCAAGTAGGTCCTAAAGCTAGAAGAAAGCTTGCGACGTGCTTCATCAGTCTAGGTTGCGTTGCAGACACCATGTTAGGTAGTTCAGGACCTTTAATATGTTTGTATCTTGTAATTGGCCATGGGCCAAAGTCCTTTGTAGCTTATGAAGCTTTACACCCATGTTTGTATGACAAACAGTACGTCTTAAGTGTATGCCGAGGCGCCCGGGCCGCAATGGTATGGCAACCAAGGTCCCAGCAGGGCTGTAATAGCACGCCGACCTACAGAAGGCCTTGAATATCGATGAAGGTCCCGTGCCGACCTGGATCGACACGGCCGTTGTGCAGTGGCACAACGCAGGGCATCAACCTGAGAACTGTAGGTCTAGTCGACATAGAAGGCAGCAAGGCCTCAGCGACCTCGGGTAGGAGTTGCAGTCGAGACCAAGAGGTCGCCAACGGGCAGTGGAGCCTTTAAGCGCGGGGCCGTTGGTAGTTTCTGCTGCTGTAGGTCGAGGCGACCTAGGAGGCATCGAGGCAGTTAGGCCTAGGAGACATGGTGTGAACCCGCCGTTTGTAGGCCGAGGCGACCTAGGAAGCTGCCGGGTCCTTGTCGACCTTGTAGAGGCAGTGTAGCAGGTCCATAGGTCGTCTGTGGGCCGTGGCGACCTTGAAGTGAGTATCAAAAGTATCAGGTTTGGGGGCTTAGACGTGGGGCATAACGAGTCCACAACTGTCTGGATGTTTGACCAAAAATCGACAGGCGCGGATTCCTGTACGGAACTAGCCGTTACTGCCTGTTATCTGCTTAGGCCGAAAGAGCCATTGGTGAGTAGACCCATTGAGCGAGGATCCTTTGGGTCGCCACGAAATCAGCTGGAGAGACGTTGGGCGCGGCGGCCCATAACTCCACTGCGGCCCAGCTATGAAAGGCCGAGCTACGGGCCAGGACCCCCACTTGCTTCCATTTTCGCAAAAAGCCTAGGGTTCCACCGCCGCTCAAGCGCTCTAGCAAAGTCAGCGGCACCGCCACGCTTGGACCCGCCGTGCCGCGCACCATCGCATGCGCACAAAATCACTCATAGTATTCAGAGCTAGATCCAACGGCGTAGAGGAGGAGGAGATGGAGCCCGAGCTTGCGCCGGCGCCGGAGACCATCTGGGAGCTGTCCGTCATGACGGAAGAGCAGATCCAGGCCCTGGCGACCCGCGGGCTGCTGAAGCCCAAGGCGGAGTTGGCCTGGAGGCCGGCGGTCGGCAAGGCGCTCCCCACCGAGGGGACCAGCGAGATTGTCGTCTTCCTCGCGCACGTCGAGCGCAGATTCGGGGTCCCTACCGGCAACTTCTTCCGCGGGCTCCTGTACTTCTACAGGATCGACCTGGGACACCTCGTTCCCAACACGATCACGATTGTTTCTTCCTTCATCCATCTCTGCGAGGCATATTTGGGGATACCACCACATTTCCACCTGTGGCGGCACTTCTTCGAGCTGAAGAAGACAGGGAAGTCCGACGTCGTCGGGAGCGTAGGGTTCATGCTGCGCCGGTACATGAAGCCAGTGTACATCGATCTGGTGCTGCCTAACAACACCACAGGCTGGAAGCAGGGGTGGTTCTACCTTGACAACCCGGTGCCAGCACTTCCCACAAGGTCTGGGTACGCGCCTGTACCTAGGCCTGAGTGGTCCAATCAGCTGACATCGCGGGAGACCGACGCCTTGCAGCCGCTACTGGACGACCTTGAGAGGTTGAAGACGGAGGGGCTGACTGGCAGCACCGTGGCGATCAGCTTCAGCTGGCAGCTGCTGCAGCCTATCCAAGATCGGGTGCACCCCGCCTACGAGTACTGGGGTCAATCCGACCCCACCCGGGTCATGCGGCGCAAGGTCTCCAAGGAGGAGATGGTGGCGCAGGCGAAGAGCATATTCACCAGGCGCATCCTCAACCGAACATGCCCTAAGGCGCTCAGCGTGTACCAGCCCACCGAAGCTGTAAGCGACCTTGCTTCCGAGTCGACGTTGATTTTTGTTGTCTGCCTTTGTGTGTGTTTTTGACATTGGCCTTCTGTTTCAGGGTCGTGCCCGGCTCCGTTGCGCAACGAAGAGGAGTGTTGCTTCAAGGTCTGAGCTGCGGGGGACGTTCAGGCCCCTCCGTAGCAGTGCAACGAGGACTACCTCTCCGACTCGTCGGTGGGTAGCGATGATGAAGAACCCGCCGCGGGGAGGGAGGCGACGAGGGCCGTCATGCCACTGCCACGATGTATGCGGCAGACCACGGGTAGGATGTCCACATCCAAGGCCGCGGTGACAATCGCCACTACCCAGGCGGTGGAGTCGAAGAAGAGGAAAAGGGGAGGCCCCGCTGTGTCGATGGACACAGCAACGGCCAGCACTGACGTTGAAACAATTGTCGTCGATGAGGACGACGCAAAGTCGCCCGACGCGCCGACCAGGTGGGCGACGCAGACACCCCGCAAGGTCGTGGAGGGAGAGGGGCGCTCGAGGTCGGGCGCGGACGGGCCGGGCGATGCAGGGTCGCAGAAGAGGGCAAAGAAGGCTCCGCCCAAGCCCATAAAGCTTGGGTTGAGGTCTGCCAGCAAGTAAGTCAGCAGACCCGTCCCTGCTTTGCTTTCGGTTTTGCGGATCTTGGGGTCTTTGTTGTTGAAGGTTATTACATATGTGCAGGTCGATGCCCGCCACATCAGAGAGCACCAAGAATACCTCTGGCCAAGAGGCGTTCGGGCACAAGGGAGGGAAGGCGCCGGTGGAGCAATCGCCAGCAACCTCGGCCGCAAACGTCTCGAGCCAGGCTCTTGGGGCCGCGGGGCAGCAGCGTCGGAGGTGGAGAAGGTTGCCGCCGGCTGCGCCTAGCAGGGTCAAGGTCTCCAGAGCGACCTGTGCATGGGCGGCCCACCACCAGTGCAGGAGCTACAAGCTGGCGGGTCGGGCGACCTTGGAGCCGGGGATAAGGACGAAAGGTGCCTCTACGTTGGGTCCCCGTGGGAGGATGACATCATCGCTAATCGCCGCGACCATGATGAATTCATGGCGGCGCAGCGGACAATCGCTCGGACCCTCTCGGTAAGTGCCTGACCTTGTTGAAATTCAGCTTCCAATTCGAATGCTCAAAGAATTTGGTACTAAACGGGTCTTTGCTTCGGTGCAGTCCCTCGTCGATCGAGCACAGGCCCGGGCGCACCTGGTGAAGGAGGGTGCCAACGCCCACGCGGAGGCGACTGCGGCCTGAGAGGCCTTGCTGCAGGCCAGGGTCGAAGCCGCAGAGGAGGTCCAGCGCGTGAAGACCACCATGGCCCGTCAGGCGGAGAAGGAGGCGACTGCCTTGAAGAAAGAGCTGGAGGCTGCCCAGCAGAAGGCGAAGGACGCCGAGGAGGACCTCCGGGCCGTTGTTGACGGTATGTTTGGTCGTGCTTTGAGTCTTGGCTTCTTATGGTTAGGTCTTTTCTCAGTCTCGACCTTTGACACGCCCAGGCGCCAAGGAGATGGAGGAGGCCCTGAAGAAGGAGCTGACAGAGACTAAGGACCAAGTGAAGGTCCTCAAGGAGAGGACAAAGGAGGTCCAGGAAGGTGAGCAACAGTTCTTTTGAAGAGCTTTGTCGATGTTCTGTCAATGGTGTGATCGACCCTTCTTGTGGTTGTTACAGGTCTGGAGAAGCAGCACGCCGACCTCAAGGAGGCCGCCCATTACTTGATGAACGTCTGCGTCCCTCAGGAGGAAGGGGAGGAGCCAAAGGAGCTCGTCGATCGCTTGGACAAGGCCGAGGGTCGGATGAAGGCGCTGCTGTTGGACACCAGCAAGCTCATTGCGGCCGCTGTCTTGGCGACGGTGAAGTTTCATGAGCCATCGTTCGATCTGCAGAAGGTCGCAGAAGATGTCGACTTGAGCGAGCTGGTGAACAGTGAAGACATCCAGGCCACCGCAGAGGAGATCATCAAGAAGGTCGACCTTGAAAGTCAAGGTTTAGGATGCATTAGGATGCAGATGTACATAAGGCCTACGGCCTTCTCTTATCGATGTAAAGGGACCTTCATTAAAGAAAAAGATGCAGCTTATTTAAAACGCATGACCCCTTAAATAGCGAAAACGCCTGTTATGAGAATTCAAGAGCAGCGAAGTTGCAAAACGTGTTCCCTTCGCTAACCCAACTCAGTGGAGGAACAGCTTACCGACTGCACGACTCAGCGTGGAGGCTTAGGTGCAGCCGGCATGCGGAGGGGGGCCTTGGACCCTAGGTCTCGCAACCGCACAACTTAAGAACGCACTTAGAAAGTGTAAGGGCTACGCTAAGGGATAACGCCTTAAGCAAAGAAAACATGAAAAAACTCCTTCATGTCGTGAGACCCTTAGGTTGGCAAAGCCAAGCCCTCGAGCGTGTCGGGCCTAACTTAGACCAAGCCCCCGAGCGCTTTGGGGGGGAAGGGTGAACAGAAAGGGAAAAAAGGAGAGACCCAGGTGTGGGTCGACAGGAGACCTACCAAAGGGAATCTTATCTTTATTAACTGTAAATTACAAGGGGGGAGAGTACATAGCTTTCTCATTTTGGTACAGATCTTCTAAGGGTAGAAGTGGCGTAAATGCTCGATGTTCCAGGGGTTCGGGACGCCCTGGCCATCAGCCCACTAGAGGCGATAGGTCGCCGGTCCAATGACCTCCTTGACTATGAAGGGGCCTTCCCAAGGTGCGGAGAGCTTGTGCATGTCCTTGGTGTTTTGGATGCGCTGCAAGACCAGGTTGCCGACGTTGAAGGATCGTTCCCGCACATTGCAGTCGTGGTAGCGACGTAGCTGCTACTCATGGCGGTTGTGGTGCATGAGCGCGGCCACGCGGTGCTCTTCGAGGCTGTCGGGGTCGACCTTGCGCATCTCTTCCGCCGCGCCCTCTTCGTAGTGTTGGATGCGAGGAGCTCCGAAGGCCAAGTCGGTTCGGAGGATGGCCTCTGACCCGTAGACCAGGAAGAATGGTGAATATCCCGTGGCTGAACTGACCTGGGTCCGGAGGCCCCAGATCACGTGAGGAAGCTCCACTAGCCACCTGGTGGCATAGGGAGATGCGTCGTCGAAGATGCGGTCCTTGATGGCCTGCAGGACCATGCCGTTGGCGCGCTCGACCTGGCCATTGCATCGTGGGTGCGCCACCAAAGAGTAGTAAACATCCATGAGGTTGTCCTGGCAGAAGTCCCAAAAATCAGCCCCTGTGAAGGCTGGGCTAGGTCAGTGACGATCCTGTTGGGGACCCCAAAGTGATGGTCGCTTGCGTCCCTCAGTCACAAGCACCTCGGAACATCACTTGCATAGCTTGGAGCTGGAGTCTCTGGCGGCGCCGGACGTGCCTGCATCATGCCCGGTGTCGTAGTCAAACTGGTTGACCATCGCCTCATCGGTGTTGATGAGCTTGTTGACGACCTCCATGAGAGCCACGACGTTGGTGGCTCCGGACTCGTGGATCTTCTCAAAGACCTTGCGATCCCTGATGCCTTTCTTGTAGCTCTCGACGACCTGGTCGTCTCTGACGCCAACGCAGGTGTTGCGGTTCTCAAAGAACCGGTTGGTGTAGTCATGAAGCCGCTCCTTGGGCTTCATGATGATCCTCACGAGGTTGAAAGTGTTTCCAGGACGATTATAGGTCGCCTGGAAGTTGGAGGTGAAGGCCTGGGAGAGGTCGGCCCAGGAGTTGATGCTGCCGGCTGGGAGGTTGTTGAGCCAGAGCGAAGGAGCGTCGCCCATCACCAGCAGGAAGTATGCCGCCATGTGGTCGAAGTTGCCGCCTGCCGCCTTGACAGCGACGTAGTAGGTCGACAGCTAGATGTTGGGGTCGGAGCGGCCGTTGTACTTCTGGATGTTCGGCTTGAAGTTGTCGGGGTAGACCACCGACCTGAGTCGGGGGGCCAGCGCAGGGAAGGCGGTGATGGCTATGTCGTCAATGCCACCTCCGGCTTGAGCGCCGCCTTTGCTCTATGCAGGGACGACGACCTGGGATTGGGGCTGGCGATCTAGATTGGGAGCGACGACCTCCGAGTGGCCGTAGTCCGCCTCGTAGGCTGCGCGACGCCTGTTCGCGACATCGTGGCGGTCGCGCTCCTCGCGCTCCATGATGCGGTGGACGGCGCCCGAGGGGCCGTACTCGCGGTCGTACTCCACACGACGACGCAATTCCCGCTCCTCGCGCTCATGGTGGTGCTGGTCGATGTAGCTGCAGGCGTCGCGAGCACGCCTGTTGTTGTCGAGGTTGTCACAGAGGTCGGCATCATTGGCGTCGTTGGCCCGAGCTTTAGGATGATCGGGGTTGTTCTGATCGACCTCTTCCATGATAGGGGGGAGGTCGCTGCACCTAGATCGATTAGATCGACTGCGCGAGTGACGGGGCAGCCGCACTCTTCTCCTCTACCAAGGCCGTGGCAACCCGAATGTAGGCCATGGCTACTTCGGCTTCGGGCATGAGGTCGGCTTGCTGAAGACGCGCCATGGCAGCACCCAGGTTGTCCTGGGGGCTGTTGAACGTCGGAAGCCCCGCCTCCTCAAACTCAAGGCGGAGGTATCGAGCGCAAGGAGGGACCGCACGGTGCTGCTCTTCTGCGCGACGCTGGGGGCGGTTGGCGTTCCCCTGTATCCGTGCCGCCTCCTTGGAGTCCGTCGCGCCGTGGCGCGGTGGTTCGTTTTTAGAGACCACGAGCACCCGGCGGAAGACGGAGCCCGAATCGTTGGGGAGACGTGGACTCGGACCTTCAGGAACTTGCTGCAGTCCAGAGATGGGGGAGTTCGTGTGGTGCGGGGTAGCCGCTCTTGGTCGATGTTCTTCCGCAAGCGGTAGCCACGGAGGGTATGCGTTGCGCCCTTGAGGTAGGTGCAAGGTACGTCGAGCGGATCGCGGCAGGCGCGAGGCTCAGGCTTTAGGTCACCAGCAGGCCCCCACCTAGATTGGATCTGGGAGAGCTTGGTCGTCCGGCGGGCGTAGACATCGGCGGAAGGTCACAGACCGAAGGGGAAGGTCTCATGACGCAGCGCCGTCCGCATCGAGTGCTGGGCTCGCTCGCAGATCTGAAGGCTGTCCTCTATCATGCTGATGACACGTTCCATTCCCTGAACGATGTCATAGGGTCTGGACGGGTGGGTCTCCATCGCTAGATCGAAAACAGTGGTGGCAACAGGCGCCGCAGCAATCTGTCCCGCAGCCGCCCAGGAGGTCGCAGTCGCCGGAACAGGTGAGGTCACCATGAAGGAGCCGAAGCAGATCTCCATGTGGTTGTCGAGGATGGCCACCATGCTTGCCGGGAAGACGACACCAGATCGGCCACCATGCTGCACAGCGAGTTCCCGATCGCCCCTACCTAGCGCGCCAACTGTCAGGGGTTGAGACCTGGACAGATCTTCTAGGGGGCTACCCAAGCAGTTTGCAGGTTAATGAGAGGATCGAGAACTAAGAGTGTAGGTGGTAGTTCACGTATGGAACTCGGAACACGGTAAGAATGGCGAAGGAAACAAGGACGCAAAGGTTTAAACTGGTTCGGGCCTCCGGAGAGTGAAATCCTACATCCAGTATGGGGTGGAATTATGCGAAGAGGGGAAGTCCCCTCGAATGGAGCCCTGGGCCGCCTTATATGGACGATGGGCTAGGGTTTCCATTCGAGGTCGGTGGACCCATATCTGGGTCGGTTATAAAATGGGAAGGCCATCTGCCCGGATTACAAGGGGTATCCCGCGATCTGCGGACCTACAGGCGGTGCCAGGCCGCGGTCTTGTGGCTTGCCTTGCATTCCAAGCACATGGATCTGGATAAGGTCTTCTAGAGTCTTCCAAGGTCGCAGAGGTTGTAGATAAGGTCTTCGGGCCCACTTGCAGGTCGGTGGGGCTTCTCGCAGGTCAGGTCCACTTGACAGGGACCTGTGGGACCCTGGCCGGTGGGGACCCATGGGTACCCATGTCTCTCACCTCTACCCATTGAGATGCCTTCCTGTCAAAGCCTCTCTACCCCTAGGGGCAAGTTCATCTTAGAGCAACCATCAACTTCTTCATCTAGAAGCGAACTTCGTCTCGGCTTTATAGCCATGTTTCGGAATCGACCATTCTCTGGAGCCATCAGTGATGATCCCCACGATCATTTGAAGGAGTTCGAAGAACTGTGTTCGTGCTTGGTAATCCCAGGTATGACAGGAAACTTTGAGGTGGAAATTGTTCCCTTTCTCTCTCATAGACAGAGCAGAGCAGTGGTACACCCACATGATAGGGAGTGTAGACAATTGGGACGAACTATGGGATGACTTTTGTTACTCGTTCTCCCCTTTTGAACGCTCAGATTTGCTATCGTGTGAACTCCTTGAATTTGGTCAATTAGAGGGTGAGTCTATAAGTGCAGCTTGGGCTAGGTTCTCACACCTGTTGGAGCTTAGCTCAGACTTGCCTATACCCGAAGGTGTATCATTGTGCACCTTTTACATGTGGTTAGACATGGAATCTGCACAAGAGCTCGACCTTCTAGCTGGAGGTTCGTTCAAACATCAATCCCCAATGGAAAGAACAGAGATCCTAGAATTCGTCTTAGAAGCCTCTTCTTCACATACCAGTCACAATGAACCCCACGAAGAATCAGAGTCGATCCACGAGAGTCTCTTAATAGACGAATTTGAGCTTTCACCCTGCACATCCTATGATTCATTTAGAGAGCCTTCTCCTGAACCGTGAACACCGAAGGAAGAAGAGATTCAAGCTTCAGAGTTCTCTCACATACTCAAGGATGATTCTCCTAGAGACATTATAAATGCCTCGAATCACTATAGGCACGAGAATCCTATGTCATCGTTGGACCTTTATGAGGTCCTCGATGAAGTTTGGAATCATGGGACCACAGTAGATTGGTCGCCTCAGGAATTAAAGCCTACTTCCGAAGCAATTCGGGTTAGCTCGATTTCCACAACCATCCACTGTTCCATGAGGGGAAACACCGTGGATGCTGTTCGTGACCCTACTGCCGGAGCTTGCATCGTACCGGAGTGCCTTCTGGACACTCTGGTGGGTGACATACCCCTCACCCCAACTGATAGATATTTCGAAAGTCCCAAGTGGAAAAAAATACCTTTTCTCATGTCGAGGGATTGCTAGGGATGTGCCGATCATCATAGACGAGATCGAGGTGTGCTTAGATTTTCATGTCTATGACATCATAGATTTCGATCTTCTCCTAGGCCTCCCATTGGATGAACTTCTTGATAAATCTCAAGGGAGCCGAGATGTAAAGCTTAGGGAAGTTGCTTCTACCACATCCATCTCTTGTCATGAACATTCCATGGTAGAGCATCTTCCCAAGCAAAACCCGCTCGAGAAAATGATGCATGTATCTCCATTCGCATCATCTGAGCTCATTCTCACTGAGGTCATAGACTTTCCTACTCATGAGAATGACTCGGAAGATTCTCTTCACCCCTGTGAAGGCGAACGATCATCATCTCTCTCGACCGAGTTTGAGCCTCTTTCCGCTGGCCTGTATCTTGTCGCTTTCGATCATGATCTAGAGTCGATATCGAGCTTTCATGATAAATCTCTTGAGATAGAGGACTCATGGGCCATGGAAATTTGTGAGGCACCGACTTTGGAATTCATACGAAAGGATTCCATTGACGAGCATGGTAGCTTCATCCTTGATGTTCCTTATGAACCATGCTCACATAATTCCTCACCAGAGTCAGCCGTGCTTAGTGCACTGACCACACATGAGGGCTACAACCACCTTCTGGTCCTCTTTTCCAAAATGTTTAGAAGGTTGATTGTGGATGGATATGTTTACCATAAGCATATCAGGTTTCATGTGTGCGTTATGGCACTAACCTTGCAGCTAAAGCTTCACTAATACATCCAAGATTGGTGTTGAGACGGGAGTGACACCACCAATGATAGCTGCAAGATGAAGTTCCCATGGTCGAGTTTATGACCGTAATAAACAAAGTACTGCCAAGAGATAGCCTAGATTAGCTTAGGATTTATTTTCCCTTTCGAATAAAAGCAAGAACATGTTTTTTAAGATAAAGTTGTCCTTCAGGTATTTTTGGTTGCTAACCTTTCAGGTGAAGATTGAAAAGAACGGTGGACAGGTGATGCCTAAGAACATGTGAGCTACATCAATGACAACACTTTGGTAAGATTTTGGTGAGGGAACATTAACAAGCGAAGCTTGATCTCCACACACTTGAGGTTCGTTGCTTAGCAATGCAAACTCCAAGTGTGGGGGAGATATGTGAGCATCCCGAGTAAAGTTCCTCTCATGCCAAATCTTATCCTGGTTTGCAGATGATGGTAGCTCTTGCATCTTGCCCGACTAGCTAGGCATGTCCTGCTTTTGACTATAAACACAGCCCTTCTGGGAGGTTGCTTGATGTTCACCGTCACATGCTCACACTTATACCCCTTTGTGAGGGCCTGTGTGGCTCGAGGACCGGTGGATGGTCGTTTCCTGGTGTGATGAGTGATTGACAATGTTGTGTTGATTGACTCTTGGCTAAGTATTGCAGGTGTAGGTTGCGGCTTGATTGGTGCTGGTGCTGGTGAAGAACAAGCACGAAAGTTCGATGTCGGTGAGGCCTCCAAGTGTGGAGCAGACAAGTAGGCTTGGTTTGAGGGAACCGGTGGCTAGCGGGATCAAGTGCGGGCCACATGGTGGTAAGAATAGGAAGACGAAGTCGTGGACGGTTTCTTGGTTGAGCCTCAAAACCAAGGTCGAGCCGGGACGACGTGGGAGCCAAGTCATGAGTGGAGATTGGCCGGAGGCTACACCAAGTCTGCGGGGTTTCCAGTGGTTCACCACAAAACCACTTGGTTATTTGGTTGAGCCACAAAGCCAAGGCCGAAGACTTGGTGTGGGTGTCAGGACAAAACCGGTCTGACCGGTTGGTGAAACCGGTCTGATCGGTTTGGAGTCGCAGGGCATCGAGATGCTTCGAAGCGGAGGACACGCGTCGGGATCGCAAGGCTTGCGTCGAGGCTAAGCGAAGTGCGGGCGCCGGGCATCCGTCCGATGGTGCTACGACGAAGATTTCCCAAAGTGCCCTTAGGGGGCGTGTATCCTAGTTTATGTAATAGGGGTAGTTTCGTCTTTCGGTTGCCTCCATATAAACTAAGTAGAGAGAGGATGGCAGCCATCTCTTGGAACCCTAGCTCATTTGTTTTTGCTATTTTCCCTTACTATTTTCCTTAGGATTTCTATAGGACTAGCTTGAGAGCTTCATGGTGAGATTTTTAGAGAGGAATGGATGATCGGGAGGCAAGCTAGACCTTGTATGAATCCTTCTTGGTATGTATAGAAGACCTCAAGGCCTTTTGTTGTCTCTCTCATTTTCTCTTTTTGGTGATTTTCAGAGCCTTTTCTTGGAAATTTCATGGTGAAGTTTTGGAGATGTTTCTTTGCAGAATTCTTGTTGGATGTCACATATGAGGACCTTGTGCCTCTTTGCTTGGTGACTTTGCTCCAGCAATCTCCCGGAAATGGCTTCGATTTCATGGTTTTCGGTGGTGTTCTCGAGAAGGTGTTCTTGAGGGTTGACTTTCAATTCCTCTTGATTCAGTGAGGTTTGGGGCACTTGCTTCTAGCCAAAGGTAGCCCATGAGGTACCCCAGCTATCCTTAAAGTCTCACTTGAATTCGTGGAGCGAATCGGGAGATCGGTTGAGGTGAAGGTTGAGTTTTTCCCATGGGCTTAGTTCTTCCCGACTGTCCAGGCAAAACCGACCAGACTGGTTTCACAATCCGGTTTGATCGGTTTGGCCTGAAGGACCGAACTGGCGACCAGAGACGGGGGCGTGAATGGGAGCCGATAAAAATTCTTCTCGAAGGAGATGACTTCTTCAACAAGATGAACTCGGTCGGATGCCAAAAATCACACGCTCCGTACTCAACCTTCCGTTTGCCAAGACCACGTAGCCACTGAAGTGCTACTGGTCCTACGAACAAACACTACCTGCAGCCACAGCTCCTACACACACACAGCAGCAGAAACAACTCGGAAGCTGTCTGGCCAGCAGGGGTGGTTTAACCGGGGTGTGGGGGCGGTTAGACCGCCTGCTCCTGGGCAGCCAAGAAATCCTCCGAAACACCTCTTCCGAGTTCCAAAAACTCTCCATGGTTTCACCCACTGGATCCTCTGGTCAAGGCCAAGCTAGCTATCAGAGAATCTTGGCGAAAACCAAAACTTCACCCAGGGGTCTAGGGGTGGTTAGAATGGCTACCAGGGGTGGGCTAACCTCCTGTACCCAGCAAAGACCACAAGCCAAGAACTAGCAAACAACACCGAAACGAGCCAAGATTTCACCAGAACCCTCCTCTGATCAAGGCAAACAAACTCACAGAGAAAGATCTGGCAAAATCAAACTTTCCACCTGGGAGACCTAGGGCGGTTAGACCTCCCCCTTATGGTGGTTAGACCACCCCTCCCAAAAAATTGGCGGCGGGTGTTGGCATTTCTTAACGTTGATGCTAAGTTATGAGTTCCTAGCAACGATGCCAGAAATGACCAAATGGTAATCCTAACGATTACAAAAGTCCGCAAGCGCACGGAAGTACCATTGTAGCATTTCCCCAAAGGAGTATTCCAAAGGGTATCGAATCCAAGGAAGGCTGGGCGGATTAACAAGTTCAACACTATTGCAAGGAGTATAAATCATAGACGGGAACAAACCAGGCACTCAAGTACAGGGGTAAGGTATGATAGATAAGAGGGTAGTGTGAATACACAAACACACACTCTCTAAAGGTCCTAGGCATAGGATGCAACATACGAGTTAGTTCTAGGTTCTAAGGTACTAAACACACAAAGTTAGTCAGACGAGTTAGATTCACACTAGCATTGCATGATTGCTGGCTCAAGCACCCAGGTACAAACGGGGAGCTAACCTCCCGCGTCGCTTACGCATGACTCCGGTTGTTAGACTTTAGACTCCTACAGCATATCCGAACGTGGGGGATTCCAGAAGGGTCCAACGGCTGTCACCACCACGGCCTACCCCAAGACAAACCGTGGGATACACTCGTAAGCAACGTAGCTATGCAACCCAAGCACCACTCTTACGTTGTTAGCAGGACCCTGACCGGCTCGGACTATTGTGACCCAAGTCAGAGCCACCAGATAAACCAGCCAATTACACCGAGTACCGTAGCTTAAGCACGAACTTCAAGCAACACAAACATGCGATCTAACTAGATCAAACTAGGCTAAGTACACAAACGGATTTGTGCTTTCCTATGTCTATTCAACAAGATCAAAGGGTCGTGTTCGGGAAGAACACGAGCCTCTAACTTATGAACAAACACCAGAAACATGTATAAGTCACTCGTCAACTGGATCGAAAGGCCTTGTTCATCAAGAACATGAGCCTCTAAATGATGAACAAGCGAAGAACACATGAACAAATCACCCATGTATACAAGCACAACTTTATATGAAATAGCTGAATAACTGAAGTAGATCAAAGTCATACAATAAAATAAAGATACAAGAGGACTCATACCAAGATCCCAAAGTAGACTTGGAACCTGAAGTAGAACTACTCTAGCCTACCTCCTAGCCTTAGAAACCAAAAGTGAGAGAGGAGGAGTAAGGTGTGTTGGTAAGAAATGAACCCCCTCCCCTTCTATTTATAGGCCAGAGCACAGGCGCAAGGAGTGAGACACCCCGGGAACAGCCTCTAGGACCAATGGACAAGCGCCACGTGGAAGCCCAGGATCAGCCGACCCAAGGTCAGTTCGGCCGATCCTAGGGTCGGCCAGCCCCAGGTGGGCCCCACTCGGGGTGTGCTTCCTCGGGGTGGCTGTCTCGTGGGTCCTTAGGTCGGTCCCCGGTGTACACGTGCTCTTGAGGCGGTTTGGGCGCTCTGGTGGGCCCATGGATCCATGTGAAGTCCACGTATCATGCTCTGATTCGTCGAGGCTTGCCTCTCTTGGATCGGTGACATGGCGTGCATGCATGGCACCTGAGGTGGCTTAGCTTGCATGCATGGCACCTGAGGTGGCAGCCACTCCTTGAGGTGACGTGGCATAAATCATAGAAGGTGAGTTTGCCACTTCTTTTATGCTTATTTTCCTGCAATCACATAATCTCCAAGGACAAGTGGAACTACATTATTCTTAACTAAAATGCGTGTAAAAAATGCCTCTTGCTCCTTTATTCATGAGTAAATTGACGGCTAAAGTAAGCACTTAACAGCCGTCAACAACTCCCCCAAGCTAGCCTCTTGCTCGTCCCGAGCAAGACACTTAGGACTTAGATTGGTTGATCAGGAGTTGCTACGATGTTGTATTCCTAGTTTATGACAAGCATACGACTAGGTACTCTGTCAAGGATTGAATAAGTTAGCATTAATCTTACCTTACGCTTGATTGATATGGGGCCTGTAGCTTCACCTGCCTTGGGCAGTTGAAAGATAGAATGGTTGTATAGAAATTACTAATCACAAGTGCCTTGATCAGTTGTCAATCCGAAGGTTTTGCAAATTTTTGCAAAGAAATCAAAGTTCCTCAAATGATACTCTCGGATTGCTCATTGTGTATGATTCCTCACCAAAGCATTGATTTGCCTTCTTTCTCCACCTACTCCTAATAAGCTGATATGTGGAGCTGTAGGTAGGGAAAACATGTGGCATACCTATTTCTTATGTATTGTCGAGTCGAAAACCGGATCCTTGGGAGCAGCAAGTCATACAACCTGATCAAGATGTGCATGTGTGTGTATATAGTGGATGGATGAAAAACTCCTTTTTGTATATGATTCTCTCTTCTCCTTTTGATATTTTTGAGACTTGGGCTATGTTTCTTTGTTCTTTCTGTTTTTTTTCTTTCATGCTCTTGAGCATGTGCTCTTTTCTTTCTCTTTTTTTCGCATAGCCCATAGTCCTTGCTGAATATTTTTGGAGAGAGAGTAATCATGGAACAATGCGCAGAGCTTTATTTGCGGAATGGATGGGGGATGGATGAAATGATGGGTGCTAACTTCCGGTGTAGAAGTTTAGCATATAGTGCCTGTGTACGTGATCTTGATCATAGGAGCATGACAAGTTTCTCACCGAGGGTCACAACAATTCGACAAGACTTAATGAAGAAAACAAGTAACATATGTGGAGGCTAACAAAAGCTAGGATCTACATATGGCTTTGGATAGGAATTTCTCATCATTGAGGAACTTATCATTTTTTCAAAAGAAAACTACGGATATCAAACATCACTTAGCACAAGCTCAAAGCAACTCTATTTTACCATATCATACCTCACAACAACCTAGGCAAAAGTCATGCTTTTTGCTACCCACAAGTTTCAAGCTAAGTTTTGATCATGCGAGCCAACTAACTCAAAACTTAAATAGGATACTAAGTTGTAGGCAAGGCATACAAGAGGAATAAACAGAGCAACTATTCATCATTTCAACCATAAAGAACAAAAAGCATTCTTACCGTGCATATAAAAGCAAACTAATTTAAGAAAGCAAATAAATATTTTTGGTCTTTTTAATTTTGCAGATTTTTATGTGTTTTTAGCATACGAGATTCTGAAAATAAAGATACAAGTTACCTCAGAGTGGGGGTCCTCCCCCAAGCTAGCTTCAGGCTCACTACTGTGGAGGGGGAAATCCCATCCACCGGTAGTAGGCCCTCTGCTCCTCCAGCTGCTGCTGCTGTGCCAGCTCGATGGCGTGAAGTCGCTCGCCAGACATCCGCTGCCAGTCCCGGGTGGACTCGACGTGCTGGTGCACGGTCTCCTCCATGTCGCCGACTCGGATGTTGAGCTCGCTCATCTGCTGAGTGAGGGTGGCCCCATGAGATGACAAGCGCAACCCAGACGACGAAGATGTCGCATCTCCGTAAGTAGTACCAGCAGGGACGGCCCACTCGCCACTGCCTGTGCTAGCCCAAGCTGAGCTACTTGCACCCTACTGGTACATGGGCTGGTCCCAACCGGGAGCATATCCGGGAGTAACCCCAGGCATGTACTCGGTAGAGGTCCATGTACCAGATGGAGGTGTGGTAGGCTGAGGCTATGGCTGAGGCGACAGCTGCGGAGACGGCTGTGGTGGCGGCTGTTGTGCTCCGGCTGCTCTCCTCGATGCACTCCTAGTTACCCTGTCACCAGAGACACTAGAACGACGAGGTTCCTCGAGAGGAATGGTCAGTGGCCCTTGGCCGTACAACATAAAATCTGGGTTAGGTAACTGGATCTGGTTTGTATGGCCCGGGTAAAAGAAAACCAAAGAATCATCCGGACCCTTCTTAAGAATATGGCTCTGAGTCAAATAAGCCTCGTCAATCTGAGTCCGGGGATTAGCAATGGAGGGCACGTTGGGCCCTTGCGTAATCCCAAGATTCGTGACGATGCGAGAAATCAAAGTCGTACACTCAATAGAACCCGTCATCTTTAAATTTGTCAACCACTACTGAATTATAGCTTGCACAGGGGAGATCTTGATCCGTCTGACCGCGGCATATAAGATCATCATCTTGTCAGTGCGCACGGGCCGTACGTCATCCCTTGGAAAGAGAGTGACGGCGAGCCACTTGTACCACAGTCGGAGAGTCAGATGCAAGATATCGTTGCACCTAGGTATCAACTTGCCGCGAACAGGCCGACCAGAGATCTCTTCCCATAAACTCTCACGATTAAAACCAGCGCAAGCTTGCTCAAGAGAAATAGCGCAGCGACGAAGAAAACTGAGGGTGCGACTAAGATCTTTCCGTGAAACTCGATACGGAACTCCATGAAATCGAAATGAAATACCAGACGCATCCTCTTGAAGAGTGCAGAGAAACTGGATGGTGGTAGGTCTAGAACCAACCTCCTAAACTGGGACAAAATCCTCCCATCCTAGAGCTTGCCAAATGGAATCGAACTCGGAGTCCATACCTGTTTTCTCGAGAAGGTCCGGGTTGAACTCCTTGGTGTTGGCGAAGACTCGGTCCTTGATGAGAGCGTAGGCCTGTCTCTCGCGATCATTCCTCAAGTCGATGAAGGCAGCGTTGACGGTGTACACTTCCTCAGCTTGTGGCGTGGGTAGCTCTTCCTCTCCCTCCTCTTCACGGTCGGTTGACATTGGGCTTGGTGCAGCCTCGGAATGACGAGATGAGCTCCCCCCGTCACGTGAACGGCGCGAGCGAGTCAACTTTCGGAATGCGCCGGAGGCCCAACTCATCTTGCACAACGATCGGACAACACGAGCAACTCGGTGATGGGTTAGTGAAACCAAATGAAATCCATGCCGAGATTGCTCCACCGATGATCAATAATTCAGCAACACTTGGAGAGAATACTTGGCACCTCAATCTCGAGCAAGAAATCCAAGAAAACCAGAGAGCAAGAACAAGAGAGGGAGAGAGTGAAGCAATGGGTGAAGACACCACTCAAACCCCCTGGTATTTATAGGCAATGAAGCCGGGCACCGAGACATGGGCCGTGTGCAACGGCTAGGAGCCGTTGGAGGAAGGGGGGCCGAGGTAGCCGTTAGGCTGGGTCGGCCGACCTGTGGGGTCGGCCGAACCCACCTCAGGTCCGCCCGCCTCCAGCTTTTTGCAACGGCTCTCTAACGGTCATATGGAGGCCTACCTAGGTGTCCCGGTCCAAACTTGCCCAAACACTTGCTCAAATGAATTTTTGAGGATTTTCCAACTCAAAATTATATTTTTAGAATTTTTATTTAAAAAGGGAATTTGACTAGAAAAATTCTAGCATGCAGATGCAAGGATGGAAAATTCAAATATGCATTGGGAAAATTAAATTAAATTTTGAAAATAGAAATATGAGATAACTCACCAATTTTACCTTTTGGCGAAAGGACTCATTATTTTAAGTCCGAGAGCGGGACTTTTCTCGGTGATCAGTTCCACTCGTCACCCCACTCCCGAGAAGTAGAGGGGTGTGATCTCTGTACCTCCCGCCACACCTTTTGTGTTTTCCTTGATTTTCTTGGTGCGGTCAGAGGTTGCGTGAGCTGGGGTTGTGGCTCTGTCCATCCCCAAGTTCGCTCGTCATTTCCTTGCACTGAATAGCATTGCTCTTCTGTTGGTCGAAATCGGAACATCAAGTTCTTCTTCCCAATGCGGAAACGGATGGTCCCATTTTCCACATTGATCCTTGCCCGAGCGTCACTTAGGAACGACCTCCCAAGAATGAGTGGCATTTCCGCATCATCTTGCATATCAAGGACCACGAAGTCTGCGAAGATGCAGGAACCTTGGACAAATACCAGTAGGCTTTCCACAATCCCCTCCGTATACCGGATCGATGCATCAGTAAGTTGAACTGCCCTCGAGGTTGGAGTAAGAGCAGAATATCCCAAACTTTCGAACATCGCCTTGGACATGAGGTTAACACTCGCGCCAAGATCACAGAGGGCATTCCTGATTTTCTGGTAGTATATTGTGCAAGTGATAGCCGAATAACCAGGGTCTTTCCTGTGCACAATTGCTGAAGATTCCTATGGATCAAGAACCTGCTGTATGGGTCTTCCTACATAGTCAGCAGCTCGTGCCCTCCCAGATGGCTTACCCCATCTGGTGGACACTGCACAAACATTCTCACAAGAAGACACGGGTTGCCCCGGAATCTTCCCGTCTTCAGCAGAAGGAACCAAAGCAGCTAACTGAGCCAACTGGGTTTCTATCATTTTGTTAAAGCTCAGCTGGTTCTTAAGAGCAGAAGAAAGGCTATCAATTTTAACGTTAAGGCTTTCCAAAGCCTTATCATAGGCAGCTGTTTTCTTAATAAAACCATCATTAATCTTAGCTTGCCCGAAAACCAGATCTCTCAGGGAAGGTTGGTTTGGATTGAAAGAATTACCTTGATTACCTCCCTGATAGTAAGGGTGTGATTGATTCCACGTTTGACCTCCTTGTGGACGATAACCATTATTGTTGCTGTTCATGTACATCACGTCCTCCTAGGTAGTAGGGCAGTAATTCCCTGAATGCCCAGTGTCACCACAGACTTCGCAAGTCATGCGAGCATCCATAGCTTGAGTAGTGATGGCCATGGCAGCCTTCTCACTGGTCAGAGCATCCATTCTCTTCATGAGTAGGTCCATCTTGGCGTGCAACATATCCGCTTCCTTGATGGTATGTGTACCCCTCTGATGTGGCTGGAGTCGATCATCACTCCACCCTTGGTTGGAGACCATCTTCTCAATAAGTTTAGTTGCTTCAGCGATAGTGAGAGAGAAGAAAGCCCCTCCAGCAGCAGCATCAATATGGCCCCGGGCTGTCGGAGTCAGCCCATTATAGAAAATCTGAAGAATAAGCCAGTTGTCCATCCCATGATGAGGACAAGCCAGGATGTACTCCTGAAGCCTTTCCTAAGCTTCTGGGATGGTTTCATTCGCTACTTGCTGAAAGCTTGAAATTCTCCCCCGGAGGGCATTGGTCCAGCCCAACGGAAAGAACTTCGCGAGGAACGCTGCTGAGCACTTTGCCCAGGTGTCAATATCTGCACGGTTCGCATAGAACCACTGCCTCACCTTTCCCAGAAGTGAGAATGGAAACAGTCGCAGACGAATGGCATCTTCCTCCACTCCTCGTATAGTGAAGGTACTGCACAGCTCCAGGAACTGTTGCAAGTGGGCGCTCGTGTCTTCATTGGGCTTGCCACCGAATGGGCTAGCCTGTACCATCGTAATGAGGCCAGTCTTGATCTCGAAGTTTCCGTTCTCGGTGTTGATCTCGGGGCCAGTGGGCACCTGATCAGTAGAGGGAGTAGAGTACTCGCGAAGAGTCTTCTCTTGATTGGCCATAGGAGTTGATGTAGATGGCACAAAGGAAGCTGGGTCGACATCCGTACGTACACGCACAAAGGAACCAGTCATACACTACCTGTCTTCATCATCAATAGACAAAGAAGACATTCAAAGTTAGCCTGCATTGAGAACTGTTTTATTCATTTCATGTTTATAAACATTTGCAAAGTGTTGACATGTTATCCTTAGCCTTCCCCGGCAACGGCGCCAGAAATGCTTGTTGGCATTTCGTAACGTCGATGCTAAGTTATGAGTTCCTAGCAACGATGCCAGAAATGACCAAATGGTAATCCTAACGATTACAAGAGTCCGCAAGCGCACGGAAGTACCATTGTAGCATTTCCCCAAAGGAGTATTCCAAAGGGTATCGAATCCAAGGCTGGGCGGATTAACAAGTTCAACACTACTGCAAGGAGTATAAATCATAGATGGGAACAAACCAGGCACTCAAGTACAGGGGTAAGGTATGATAGATAAGAGGGTAGTGTGAACACACAAACACACAATCTCTAAAGGTCCTAGGCATAGGAGGCAACATACGAGTTAGTTCTAGGTTCTAAGGTACTAAACACACAAAGTTAGTCAGACGAGTTAGATTCACACTAGCATTGCATGATTGCTGGCTCAAGCACCCAAGTACAAACGGGGAGCTAACCTCCCGTGTTGCTTACGCACGACTCCGGTTGTTAGACTTTAGACTCCTACAGCATATCCGAACGTGGGGGATTCCAGAAGGGTCCAACGGTTGTCACCACCGTGGCCTACCCCAAGACAAACCATGGGATACACTCGGAAGCAACGTAGCTACGCAACCCAAGAACCACGCTTACGTTATTAGCAAGACCCTGACCGGCCCGGGCTATTGTGACCCAGGTCAGAGCCGCCAGATAAACCGGCCAATTACACCGAGTACCGTAGCTTAAGCACGAACTTCATGCAACACAAACATGCGATCTAACTAGATCAAACTAGGCTAAGTACACAAACGGATTTGTGCTTTCCTATGTCTATTCAGCAAGATCAAAGGGTCGTGTTCGTGAAGAACACGACCCTCTAACTTATGAACAAACACCAGAAACATGTATAAATCACTCGTCAACTGGATCGAAAGGCCTTGTTCGTCAAGAACATGAGCCTCTAAATGATGAACAAGCGAACAACACATGAACAAATCACCCATGTATACAAGCACAACTTTATATGAAATAGCTGAATAACTGAAGTAGATCAAAGTCATACAATAAAATAAAAATACAAGAGGACTCATACCAAGATCCCAAAGTAGACTTGGAACCTAAAGTAGAACTACTCTAGCCTACCTCCTAGCCTTAGAAACCAAAAGTGAGAGAGGAGGAGTAAGGTCTGTTGGTAAGAAATGAACCCCCTCCCCTTCTATTTATAGGCCAGAGCACCGGCGCAAGGAGTGAAGCACCCCGGGAACGGCCTCTAGGACCAATGAACAAGCACCACGTGGAAGCCCAGGATCAGCCGACCCAAGGTCGGTTCGGCCCATCCTAGGGTCGGCCGACCCCAGGTGGGCCCCACTCAGGGTGTGCTTCCTCGGGGTGGCTGTCCTATGGGTCCTTAGGTCGGTCCCCGGTGTACACGTGGTCTTGAGGCGGTTTGGGCGCTTTGGTGGGCCCATGGATCCGTGGAATTGAACTAGGGTTCCAAGAGTTGGCTACCATCCCACAACTCAAGTGTTTATATGGGGGCAACCAAAAGACTAAACTACCCTTACTAGCAACTAGGCATACAAGCCCCTCAAGGGCAATTTTGGAAGTCGTCAGTTCAGCACCATCAAACTGATGCACGTCCACCGCAAACCTGCGTAGCACCAACGCAACTCTTGCGATCATGCCGCGTGTCCTCCGCTTCGAAGCTTCTCGGCGGCTGCGACCCGGGTGGTCAGACCGTCCCCCTGGGTGGTTAGACCGGCTCAAGCGGACTGATCGCCCCTCCTGGGCGGTTGAACCGGCCTGGGTGGCTGCACTCCCTCGTCGAGTCTTCAGCCTCGGTTTTGTGGCTCAACCGAGTAACCTAGTGGTTTTGTGGTGAACCACTGCAAACCCTGCAGACTTGGTGTAGCCTCTGCCAATCTCCACTCATGACTCGGCTCCCACGTTGTCCCGGCTCGACCTTGGTTTTGAGGCTTGACCAAGAAACCGTCCATTACTTCGTCTTGCTATTCTTGCCACCATGCGACCCGCACTTGACCCCGCTGGCCACCGGGTCCCTCGAACCAAGCCTACTTGTCTGCTCTACACCTGGAAGCCTCACCGACGTCGACCTTTCGCGTTTGTTCTTCACCTGCACCAGCACCAATCAAGTCGCAGCCTGCACCTGCAATACTGGGCCAAGAGTCAGTCCACACAACGTTGTCAATCGCTCATCACACCAGGAAGCGACCATCCATCGGTCCTCGAACCACACAGGCTCTCAATCTCCCCCTTGACGAGTGCATTGACAACACACACATTTGGTAACCAAAGAGAAAAGGAAAAGAAAAGAAACGAACAAAGAAACTCAAACAAGTGATCGAAAGCCAAATAAAGGCAAAGAGCAAGATCACTTGAAAGAGGAAAGACTCGGTCCCCTTAGGCAAGGGCAACGGCTCGACACAACTGAGTCAAAAACAAGCTCAAGCAAAGAGCACAGACCACCAAAGCAAAGCTCAAAACACACAAGAGCTCCCCCTGCACATATGCACACTCCCCCTGGACATGTGCCAGCACTGGGCACAAACCGGTCAGGCCGGTTTCCCAAACCGGTCAGGTCGGTTCCACCAAACCGGTCAGGCCGGATTCCAAAACCGGTCAGACCGATTAAACTCGGCAGAAGCTCACCCCCAAAAGCAAAAAATGCAAAAGAAATGCGCAAGCTCTCCCTTGACAGCTGGGATAGGTTCTAGGGATGCAATGCAACTTTTCTTCCACGAACATTTCTCCCCCTTGTTGCCAATGCAAGAATCAAGGCTCAAATTTCAAAAAGATGCAACCTAGAGCTTCTCAAATAGACAAAATTCATCACAAGATGCTACACATGTTCAAATGAGTAAGTTAGATACTCTATAGCTTCGTATGAACATCAACTATGTGATCACCAAGTTTCACAACCATTGGGTAAAGCTAAGGTAGAATTGAGCATTTTTGCGAAAAATCACCCTCTCATGAGCAAAGTCCTAAACATGTCAAAATGGCAAAGCCACACAAACCTCATGCTAGGACAACCATTCGAAGCATAAGACCATCATAAACACCCACAAGCATCTCATGTCATGTCAAAGCCACCGAGCCATGTGCTTACTTCTAGATATGGGACTTCTCATTGGTAAGCAACATGCAACGGTTTAGCACCCAAAAGCAAGTAAATTAAGCACATATGACATGGGAGCACATTTTTCAAGTAATTTACATTTGATTTTCAGATTCTTATTTGGTACATGAAATGTCTTTGCGACAAAAAGGAACTTATGCCCCTCCACAAGATAAAGCATAGGGGCTAAACATTCATGATGGCAAATGAGCCTTTGGCCCCATATGCTCAAAACAAGCTATCCAAGCACAAATTAAGCATAGAAATGCCACTAAAACATGTCAAGATCATATAAAGACATTTACTCTCAAGAGAGCATACATGTGACATTTTTCAAAAGCATAGCTATCAACCATGGATATAAATCAAGATCATCAAGAGCTAAGCCACACTAAGCCATATCATACCGAACTAGCTCAAAGATCATATAGAGCACATCATGGTGAGCTATGTATATAAGAGAAGCTTTTCCTACAAGATGCATATGATACAAAATGCATGCAACCTAAGATACAAAGATGCCTATACATCATGTTACACATGCAATGCAAATGCAAGAATGCATAAAAGGAAAGCTATACATATGCTACAAAGGAGCTCCCACACCCCCAACTCAAGAAATCAAGCACACGCCAAGCTCCCCCCACAAACGAGTGAAAGTTGCATGATCTAGGGACTTGGTGAAAATGTCGGCTAGCTGGTCATGTGTGGGTACATGGATCAAGGTGATTTTCCCTTTCTCAATGTTGTCTCTCAGGAAATGATACCTCACTTCAATGTGCTTGGTTTTGGAATGGAGCACTGGGTTCTTTGCAACACTTATGGCACTAGTGTGTCACATTGAAGTGGGACATGGGTAAACTCCTCACCAAAGTCGCTCATGGTGTATGTGATCCAAAGGAGCTGCGAGCAACAACTAGCTGCGGCCACATACTCTGCCTCGGTAGTGGATTGAGCAACACTCGATTGTTTGCGAGAAGACCAAGACACCAAAGAGGAACCCAAGAACTGGCAAGTCCCAGAAGTGGACTTCCTATCCAACCGACATCCAGCAAAATCCGCGTCCGAAAATCCATGAAGAGCCAAAGAAGAAGACGCGGAGTACCAAAGGCCGAAGTCGGGAGTGCATCGCAAATACTTGAATATGCACTTGACTGCTTGCCGATGCGAAGTCCTTGGAGCTTGAAAATGAGCGCACAGACATACCGAGAATTGGATGTCCGGCCTTGTCACCGTCAAGTACAGGAGTGACCCGATCATGCTTCGGTACTCCTTCTGGTCCACGTGCTCACCTTCCTCGTCCGCATCAAGAGCTATAGTCGTACTCATAGGCGTCGCCATGGCCTTGGAGTCCTCCATCTTGAACTTCCTCACTATGTCCTTGGTGTACTTGGCTTGGTGCACGAATGCTCCTTCCTTCGATTGCTTGATCTGGAGTCCGAGAAAGAACTGCAACTCGACCATCATGCTCATCTCAAATTCCCTGCTCATGTCTTCTGCAAACCTTGCAACCAAAGAGTTAGACGAGCCACCAAAGACAATATCATCCACGTATACCTTCACAATTAGGATCTCTTTGCTCTGCCTGAGGAGAAACAAAGTCTGATCTACCTTCCCCATCTCGAAACCTCTCTCAAACAGGAACCCCCTCAACCTACCGTACCAAGCTCTAGGTGCCTGCTTCAACCCATACAGCGCCTTCCTCAACTTGTATACCCGGTAGGGGTACTTCTCACTCTCAAACCCCGGTGGTTGCCTCACATACACTACTTCCTCCAAAACACCGTTCAGGAAGGCACTCTTCACGTCCATCTGGTACAATTTGAACCCTTTAGCCACGGAAAAGGCTAGAAGGATCCTAATTGCCTCCAAACGAGCTACAGGAGCAAAGGTCTCCTCGTAGTCGATCCCCTTTTTTTGACTATACCCTTGCGCCACCAACCTCGACTTGTTTCTGACCACTTCTCCTTTCTCTCCCTCTTTAGTTTTCCACACCCATTTTGTCCCAATCGTCTTACAACCCGGTGGAGGATCCACTAACTCCCAAACATGGTTCCTCTCAAAATTCTCCAACTCCTCATGCATCGAATTAAACCAATTGTGATCAGATAACGTGTGTCCAATGTCTTTGGGCTCAAAAGTAGCAACAAAAGTAGCATGGGCAAAGTGAGAATTGTTTCGAAACCTTGACCGTGTAGTACGTTCATTGATGTCGTCGATGATCCTCGAAGCTGGGTGATCCACTTGAGCTCGCCGGGGAGGTTCTCGCCTTGAAGCTACCTTCCCCTCAACAACAGCCTCTCCTTGATATGGGTTTGTCGTTGTGGGTGTAGGAGAAGGCCCGTTCTCGATCGTAGTCAAAGTAGTAGGTAAATGCTCAGCCACGGGGACCACACCGCCATCTTCATCATCACCATGTTCATGCTCTTCCTCCTGAAAAATTTCCTCGCCAAGTTCCTCGTCACCTGCACACTCAAAAACAAGCTGACTACGTGGCTGTGTCTCGTTGAAGGTAACCTCACAAGTCTGCACGATTTGGTTAGTTTCAAGATTGAGCACTCGAAAGGCTCTAGAATGAGACGCGTAACCAAAGAAAATGCCATCGACAGACCTAGCCTCGAACTTGTCCAACTTCTTACCTTTCTTAAGGATGAAACATTTGCAGCCAAAAACGTGAAAGTGACTCACCTTGGGGGTTCTACTGTGCATCAACTCGTAGCAAGTTTTCTTCTTATGGACCCTGAGGTAAATCCTGTTCGACACATAGCACGCGGTATTGATCGCCTCAGCCCAGAACCTTCTCGGAGTCCTATGCTCATCGAGCATCGTCCGAGCCATCTTGCACAAGGTTCTGTTTTTCCTTTCCACCACGCCGTTCTGGGGAGGCGTATACGGACTAGAGAACTGATGTTCAAGACCCAAGTCATGGCAAAAGGTTTTGAAGCGAGAGTTTCTAAATTCTAAGCCATTGTCACTGCGGATCGCTCATATGGCATCTCCGTGCCTCTCGTTTCTCAACCTCAAGACAAGATCTCGAACAAAACCAAATGTCTCCCCTTTCTCCTCCAAAAAGAAAACCCACGCATACCGAGAGTAGTCGTCCACCACAACCAGGACATACCACTTCCCACCCACGGATCTCACATGAGCTGGGCCAACAAGGTCCATATGGAGTACATGGACGCCCCGTCATCACATCGGTGAGGGGTGGATGGGAAGAGGCTACCATCTTAGCATGCCGACATGGCGCACAAACCAACTCTTTCTCAAACCTCAACTGTGGCAATCCTCGGACCAAATTGAGTTTACTCAAGCGGGACAAAAGGTCAAAGCTTAAGTGACCCAACTTCCTATGCCACTTCCACAACTCACTCGAAGAACCAGCCAAAAAGCAACGAGCCACACCAGAAGACTGAGAGAAATACGCTCGGAAAACTTGACCCTCGGGAACGACCATGCAGACTAGGTCCCCTCGAGAATCCAAAATCCGGGAACCACCAGGCCGAAATAGCACCTCAAAACCCTCATCCAACAGCTGGGACACGGAAAGCAAATTGAACCCGAGCGATTGAACAAGAGCAACACGCCTGAGAGTGACCTTGTCACTTACCTTAATCTCACCTTCTGAAAGCACACGCCCTCGCCCATTGTCCCCAAAAGTGATGTATGTCTTGGACACCACCGGGACGAGACTTGAGAACCACCCCTTGTCTCTGGTCATATGCCTCGAGCAACCGGAGCCAATCAGCCAAACGTTCCTCAAGTCTCCCACCTAAAATTCAAAAGCGAGCACGGGAGTGAACAAACGACTCAGCATTGGGGTTAGTACCAAAAGAGTAAAACCAGTGCCGAGCCATTTGCTGCAAAGTGGGGTTAGCACAAGCCATATCATCATGCCTATCAAAGCTACCACCACGAAAACCACTACGGGAACCACTCCAAGGGAACCAACCCTGTCTCGCTGGAGGAGAACGAAAACCACGAAAGGAAGACCGTGGACCGTTCCTCCTCTCCAACTCAAACCTACGACTCCTCCCACCATCATATTGAGCACGAGGTGGAGAACGTCCAGCAAACTCAACACCACCAGATTCACCATGCCAAACATCTGTACCACGACCAAAGGACCTGAATCGAGCCTCATCACGAGAACGAAAACCAAACTGGTCACCCTGCTGCCTCCAAACTGGTCTGACTGGTTTCTCTGTACGAGCAGCCCAAACCGGTCTGACCAGTTTCCAAACCGGTCTGACCGGATTAACCTGTCCAGCAGGGTCCCTTCCACCCAAAGCACTCTTGACTCCCCAAGCCGGAACTGTGCGAACAATGGCTATACCCCTAGGTAGTGGCATACGAGACTCAGGCACACCATGAGATGGGTTGTACCTGTCCTTGTTTGCCCACTCCTTAGCCATTCTCTCCTCTCGCTTCCTCTTGAAGCAAAACTCATCCTTGTGACCATCTCTCCCACAATAGTTACAATGAAACCAGATTGGTTTTGGCTTTGGTTTTGGTTGTGGTTGGGATTGCTTGCTTGGTTTCTCCTTACTCGGCTTCTCACCCTTCTTCTCTCTAACCACATCTCCCTTTGAGCTCACAAATCTCACCGGTTTTTGGAAATCATTTGTTGGGTGAGGGAATATGGGTGGATCTGGGGTTGTGTCAAGTTTGTTTCTGAGATGGTTGGGTTTTGGCTCAAACTTGTTCTTGTGGGTTGTTTGTGGTGGGAAAGTAATCTCTCCAATTTTCTCATCTCTCTCACCACTACTCTCTACCACTAAAAAGCCCGTAAGGGCAACGTCGCCACCCCGTGGTTCTGCCTCCGTCGTTCTGCCGGCAGAACCACGGGTGTGTGGGTCCCCCACCGAACCCCGCGTCACCCCCTCCGCTTTCTACCGCACGCTACTCTCTCTTCTTCCTGCGCCCGGCCTCTAGTGCCGCGCTCTGCGCCGCCGCCGCCGATCCGCATCCAAGAGGAGTGGAGAGGGAGGGGGCGGAGGGACGGCGACGCCTGGATCCGGCCACCGCAGGAGTCCGAAACACCGTGGTGGCCCGGATCTAGCCGTCGCCGCCGGAGCTCTCTCCTCGACGGCTCCTCCGCGGCACCGGGGATAGCAGAGGGCTGACATGCTCGCCTGTGGCCCCTACCTCTGCCTGTGGCACCGACCTCCTCCGTCGAGTTCGAGGCCCGTCCACCTCGGCCTCCTCGTCCGTCGGAGATGGGAAGGGCGACCTCCGCCTGGATAGCTCCGCCTCTAGCCTCGCGCGGCTGCATCCCTGCGCGGGCAATCCCGTCGGGACCCCGGCCTTCCCTCTGCCGCCGCCGACGCCCGCTCCATCGCCGCCACCAGCATTCACTCCCTCCGCGTACAACACCCTATTACCCTATGATCGATGCTCCCTGGTTGCCTCCTCCCCAACCGGCCAGCCCCACACGACACCACCGCTACCAGTCGCTGCCACAACACGCGCTCCTCTGTGTTGCCAGATTTTTCTCAATCAAATCCATTCATTAGAGTTCGGTGCCGGAGGTCGTGATCTGAAAGGTCCATATGTTTTCCTCCTTGTCCATGTGTGGCTGGCTGCGGTAGAGGTGGTGCCCTTCAAAGATCTGCGTCGCCACCATTTTACTTGCTTCACATGCAAATCAGGTATTCTCTACTGTTACTGTCAAAAAAGTTGAATATTGAATTTCTATGTTTGACTTCTGACAAACATGATGAATGATGACAATGAAACTCTTTCTATTCGGATTTGATTGAAGCTATTTCAAAGTGACTGAAGGAGAATAATTAGAGTGTATGTTTTCTTACTTTGTCGCAGTCATGAACACTTGGATGATGGGGGAGTACTTGAAAGCCAACAAGAAGAACTGGAGGTAAAACCATGCGAAACTTAATTGTGATTTTGTCACTTGGTTTTATACTAATCAATCTAATACAGGTTTAGAACTGTTAATTAATATTTTTAAGATCTGGGCCGTTAACTTAAAATGTAGTACACTATCAAAAAGGATGAGTCATTCTAACTGTTACTCATAGATTATGTTGCTCTTTTTCCTCCAAACAACAGCTTCTTCAAACTATGCTATCTAATCCATCTCCATCACCTGGTGCACTAGAATGGGCAACTATTTTTAGCAATACTGGATCATTTACTTTGTAATTACTATAATCAGAAGGATAAATGGAATGCCATGTATTCTATCATTTATTTTATATTTTGGAGAGGTGATAGAATGGTAGTGTTATTTTTTTGTTAGAATTCTGTGACCATATGCAAATTGAATATCATTGGTTCAGTGAACATCTAAAATGTGCAGTGAATCTAAGGTGGTGTTTTTTTTTGTTAGACTGTATCCATAGACAAATTGAATATTGTTCATCCACTGAACATACGAAAAGTACAGTGAGTCACATATAAACATATGAATATTGTTCTTTTTTCTTTCTAGCAATGGTATTTGATCATATTGTGCACCAAGATATCCCCCTATGATTGACTTATATGGTTCTTTTTTCTTGTTTCCTTGCAGGGTGTGCAAACTAAAGCAGCAATTTTGTATTTTTCATCTATAAACTGAATTTCAGTATAATTTTTATGGATATATTTGATTAGAAAAATACAAGCATATCTAAAGTATTCGGTAAGTATAAGTTAGCATTTACAATGATCCTAACTCATTTCACTGTCTTTTTTTCAAGGAAAATAATGACGCCTTACTTTCCTGTTCAAAGGTCATCACTATTATTTTTCTCTTCGATCTGCTTATCAAGGAATGGTAAGTATGCCTCGACAATTGGAATGGTAAGAACTTCTGTGTGCTGAATCTTGTGTGATCTTTCACAGTTGTGGATAGGTTCAGACTGCTTCTTTTCTGGGCAATGCTGTGTACAATGGCCTGCTTGGGCTTGGTGTGGATAGTAAATCAGTTTTAAGCTTTCTAGCAAGTGTAGGAGTTGCTGCCAATAGTAAAATCAATTTTGAGATACCAGAAGCTCAGACCAGCAAGAAACCCCATTAAATAATTATAAACAAAAGTATTTTCCTATTGCATACATTTCATAAACGAGAAAGTGTCCATCAACCATATTGGTATACCTTCTTTCTGCAACCCATATTATTACAACATAAGCATCCCTGGTGCTATGGTGAGAAGTAAATTAATTAACACCAATTTTACTGCTGTTATGGACTCTGGTACCTGTTTCACAGATCAATCTGATCCTATGTACACTGAAATCACCAGCAGTGTAGGTATTATTTTTTATTATCTATGGTTTTCAGCAGTCCATCTTTCACAAAGATTACTACACTGAGCATTGTCAATTCATTTTGTTTGATGAACAATGTCAATTCTTTGGTTTGATGAAACAGAATTAAAACAGCTGATTATTATCTTTATCTGTCTACTGATCGGTGGTAGCCTGTAGTGCTCATATCCTTTAACTTTTCGCTTATGCAGCTCATATTAATAATGAAATTAAGTGATTGGCCTCAGCTGTGGCCACTATAAAAATTTGACCATGCATCTTTTATTTGTTAATTCTTTCCTTCTGAGTACAATGGTGTCAGGAATCACAAATAGATTCACCATCGTTTCGAGGTGTGAGTGCTATATGCCCACCAAGCACTGAATTTTTTTCGCAAGTGTTAAACTGCATTGATAATCCTTCTTTTTGTCAGGACGATGTTGAACTGATGCACTCTCTTGGCACAAACGGCTACATATTCACCACCGTTTCAAGGTGTGAGTGTTGTGTGAAGAATCTTAACATGAATAAAATGTTTCCATTTGCTGACAAAAAGGAGGGAGATTCGGCAAAATGAACCTAGCAGACATCGCGTTCTACAACGAACTCTTCGATTCACTCCTGCACAAAGGTATGTCACCCAGCCTACCTTAAGCTTTGTTACTTGGATCCTGATGACACCATCCTGTCTCCTCTGAATTTCTTTTGAAGTGTTCTGAACTTTTTTCCTTTGCTGGAGCAGGATAGAGCGTTTGTAAAGCTGACCCACTACGACATCTCGCAAGAACTAGAGGACAGGTACGGGCGATAGCTCAGCACGGTATCCAACAAGAAGTTGTGTCACTTTTTTCGAATAGAGAAGCTGGGTTACAAGTTGGACTTCGTCAGTGTCAACCACTACACCACCCTATACGCCATCCCTGCATGTTTCACCAAGTTGCTTGTTGGGGCAGGAGACCAGCACGTGCAGGCGGCCATCACCAGAGAGATTGTTGTGCCAATTTGGTGTGTTTTAACGGTGGTGTTATAAATTTGTGATTGGTCCTAAGGAAAATAGGCACCAGCTTGCATACTCTTTCTACCTTGTCGGCATGCAACTATGCAAGGAATGCTTGAGAAACCTGAACTTCTTTCCCAGCATCCTTGGAAGATGCTTGGACATATATAAGCAGAATGGAAGTTATGCACCACACGAGTATCTCATAAAATGCTTCTATGTTTACAAATTAATATATTGCTAAACTCTAGAACCTATGTTGAATTAGTGAGTTCTAAGCCATTACTGTACCCTTGCTATTTATAAACCTTTGAATTTTTTTAAAAAATAATAAACCTTTGAAAATTAACCATGTCCTCTAATGCTTGACAAGATCTGAAGTCACATATATAGCACTAAAAGAGCGCAGCGATACTAACTATCACATGCTCGTTCAATTATTACATATCAAACATGTCAATGCATAATATGTATATCTTCTTTTGCCTAATAACATATTGCAACATAAATATTTTGCTGTCCGTGGCAACGCACGGGCACAATCCTAGTTTTCCAAATTTGTTAGCCCCAAGTGCTTGACCATCATAGCGTTTGAAAGCCACTATCATGATACCAAGCTGAGGCTCCTGACCCGACAACCAACTCAAACACTTTCTCAACTCATCATTTTCATCCTGCAAGCGATCAACATAATGTGCAAGTTCTAGATTCTTCACAGCATGTAATTCACAAGTAGAGCAAGAAGTAGGAATAGGAACTTTCAAATCAGCCTCAAGTGAAACAATGCGAGCACGCAATTCATCAATTTTTCCATGCAACACAGGGCAAGATGTGCAAGCACCTAGCAAAGAGGGCCTAGATTGCAGCTCAGCCAACTCAACCCTAAGCACATCTAGTTCCTCACACTTGGAGGCATGCTTTTCCTTGAGAGTAGTAAGATCAGCTAGGAAAACAGAGCAATCAGCACAATCAACCTCATCAGAAACAATAGGTGAAGCCTTAAGCGAATCTATCTCAAGCTTAGTATCAAGGTTCCGTGTTTCTAGTTTAGCTACTCGGTTCCTAGCATCTTCTAGTGAGGCCCTAAGCTCTTTCCTCATCTTCTTTGCCTCTCTAAGCATGTCATCACGGTTATCAAGCAACTTCCCAAGACGCTCATTCTCCTCACGCAAGAAGGGAAGCTCGTCATGTACCTCATCCTCGGAGTCGGAGTCCGAGTCGCTCTGGTGACTCTTCTTGCTACTGGAGGTACGTGCCATGCCGCAGAAGCCATCTCTTGCGAAGCAGCTCAGCCCGCTCAAGTTCTTGGATGACTTCTTGCTCTTGCGCCGATCACCTTCATCTTCACTGCTATTTGAGCTCAAGGAAGAGTAGGCGGAGCTGGAGTCAACGTCGCTCGCTCTGACCATCGCTCGGGCCTTCTTGCCGCGGCCGTCCTTCTTCCTCGATGGTCGCTCATCCTTGTTCTTGTGCTTGTGCTTGTGATCACGCCTCAATCTATACTTGTTGTCCGTCCTCGACCGGTGCTTGTAGCCATCCTTGTTCTCCACCTTCTCCAGACAGTTGGTGACGAAGTGTCCTGGCTTGCCGCACTGAAAGCATGTCCGTGGGCTCTTCCTCGTGTTCACCCGGTTCCCGTGCAACCTCTCGAATCTCCTGGTCAGCAACGCCGGCTCGTCCTCTCCAAGCACGTCAAACTCCTCATCTGGCAAATACATCAAAGAAGATAGAGAGTACATCCTGGAGGATGCGTTAGCGTTAGACTTAGCCCCTTTGCCGCCAATGAGAGCAAGATTATTGGAGTCAGTCGGGCTCTCAAGACAGGCTGTCACACCACGATCCAACTCAGCTGACTTGAGTTTCGAGAACAGCTCGTTCACCGTCAGGGTGTCATACTTCTCGGACTCAAGAATAGCCTCGACCTTTCCGTCCCATACTGTACGATCCAGCGAGTGCAAGAGCTTCATGGCTCTATCATGATCATCATATGGGAGCACGGCCACATTGGCTCTCATGTTGTTCACCACAACCGTAAACCGCTGGAACAAGGCAGCAATGGACTCACCGGGGAGATGAGTGAAGTTCTCGTACTCTCTTCGGTAAGTCGCATACATCCGAGCCTGAACCTGAGCATTCCCAACATGAGCATCCTTCAACTACTCCCAAATTCTACAAGCTAGGTCCTCTGTCTGAACCCGATCAAATTCGGATTGACACAGAGCACGAAACAAGTAGTCGACCGCCTTGTTGTTGGCGTTGAACATGTCCCTCGATCCCAGAGCAAGGAAGTTAATCAGATGAACATAAGCTGTGTTCACCGTAACGTCCCAAAGGATCTGACCATTGCCACGGAGGAACGCAGCCATCCGTCTCTGCCACATCTGGTAGTTCTTCCCATCGAAGTGCGGAGGACCCGTTCCCCGTTCCTGGTATGCCATCTTTGGATCTTAGACTGGTTAGAGTCAATAAAGACCCGTAACCGGCTCTGATACCACTTGAAGGACTGGAACGGCGAACCAGAGAGGGGGGAGTGAATGGGAGCCGATAAAAATTCTACTCAAGAATTCGGCCTATGAACCCAAGATCACTCAGATACCTCCGTAAACTTCTCTTGCCAAATCCACGTAGCCACTAGAGTGCTACTGGACCTAGGAGCAAGATCCAATCAACAGCCTCTGAAAACACACAGCGGAAAACAACACGGAACAACTGCTGGAAGCCAAAATCGGCCAGGCCGGTTTCTGAAACCGGTCAGACCGTTTCTTTGGGACTTAGCCTCTCACAGGCAGGGGAAACTGGTCAGGCCGATTTTGCAAACCGATCAGGCCGGTTTTGTCTAGGAAATCCCCAAAAGACCTTCGAGACCAAAACCCAGCAAAACCACCTCAAGAACCTTCCAGACTTTGAACAGGAAAAGCCATAGCCTGAAGAAAACTCTCCTATCCAAAACTCTTCACAATAGCCCACTGGGGCCAAACCAGTCTGACCGGTTTGGGAAACCGGTCAGGCCGGTTTTGCCTGGACAATCGGGAAGAACTCAGCCCGCGGGAAAAACTCAACCTTCTCCTTGATCGATCTCCCGATTCGTTCCACGGATTCAAGTGAGACTTTGGGGATAGCTAGGGTACCTCGTGGGCTACCTTTGGCAAGAAGCTCGGTCCCCAAAACCTACCCAATCAAGAGGATTCGGAAGTCAACCCTCAGGAACACCTTTCCATGAACTCCATCAAAAACCACCAAATCGAAGCCGTTTTGGAGGGTTTGCTGGAGCAAAGTCACCAAGCAAAGAGGCACAAGGTCCTCATATGTGACATCCAACAAGAGTCCCTCAAAGAAACGCCCCCAAAACCTCACCACGAAAAATCGCTAAGAAAAGCTCCGAAAATCACCAAAAAAGGGAAAACGGGAGAGACATAATCAAGCCTTGAGGAACCACGCCGAATCATCTATACATACAATGAAGGTTCATACAAGGTCTAGCTTGCCTCCCGATCATCCATCCCTCTCTCAAGATCTCACCATGAAGCTCTCAAGCTAGTCCTAGAAATCCTAAGAAAAATAGGAAGGGAAAATAGCAAAGGGAAAATGAGCTAGGGTTTCAAGAGATGGCTGCCATCCTCTCTCCACTTAGTTTATATGTAGGCAACCGAAAGAAGAAACTACCCCTATTACATAAACTAGGATACATGCCCCCGAAGGGCACTTTGGGAAACTTTCGTCATAGCACCATCAGACGGATGCCCGGTGACCGCACTTCGCTTAGCCCCGACGCAAGCCTTGCGATCCCGACGCGTGTCCTTCGCTTCGAAACACTTCGGTGCCCTGCGACCCCAAACCGGTCAGACCGGTTTCACCAACTGGTCAGACCGGTTTTGGCCTGACAGCCACACTGAGTCTTCGGCCTTGGCTTTGTGGCTCTGCCAAGCAACCTAGTGATTTTCTGGTGAACCACTGCAAATCCCGCGAACTTGGTGTAGCCTCCGCCAATCACCACTCATGACTTGGCTCCCACGAAGTCCCGGCTCGACCTTGGTTTTGAGGCTCAACCAAGAAAACGTCCACGACTTCGTCTTGCTGTTCTTGCCACCATGCGGCCCACACTTGACCCCGCTGACCACCGGGTCCCTCGAACTATGCCTACTTGTCTTCTCCACACCTGGAGGCCTCACCGGCAACGACCTTTCGCGCTTGTTCTTCACTTGCACCAACACTAGTCAAGCCGCAACCTGCACCTGCAATACTTAGCCAAGAGTCATTCCACACAACATTGTCAATCACTCATCACACAGGAAGCGACCATCCTCCGGTCCTCGAACCACATAGGCTCTCAACAGGTGTTGACGGTCGATTTTGGTACACCTAGCTATGAGTTTACCGTCAACATTTGCACGTATTTGATATTCTAACTAATGGTACTAACCCCCCAGAGGTATCAAGTTCACTCTTGCATGTCGATTTTGGAGTTTGTTGTTTACGTAGGAAACTAGCGCTTAAAGGTAGACTTTCGGGATAAGTTCATCAAGCACTTCAAGAGAAGATCATGTAGCCCGGCACAAGTCAAGACACATCATGAACATGACTCCAAATGGCCCAGGGACCGAAGCATGAAGCCATAAAACTCCAGGGACCTGAACGGAAGATGCTAAAGCTTGCGCGACAAGGAGCTCTATCTAAATCGTGGAGAAGACGACGTCAAGGGCCCACATGCAGAAGGGAGCAAGTCAACAATTGACTGAGAAGCGTCGGGGAGCCAAACGGGGTCGAACCGGGCCGAAACGGGCCTGGGCTGGTCGGCCCAGGCCGGCCGGCTTGGCCTGTTCTGGGCCCGGTTCGCGACTCTCTTTGACCTAGGTGCTCCTCTATAAATTGCCTCTGCCTCCGCCGGCCGCCACATCCATCCATCCATCCATCCATCCATTCATCAGAGAGCCGCCGACACAAGGGAGAAGCACCGGGAGGAACCCGACGGCCACCGCAAGTCCTCGAGTTGCCTAGGAGATGGTTTAGGCCATGCCCTAGCCGCCATGGTTGGCCCTGCATGGTGAAGCCATGGTGGAGTTCTGGAGCCATGACTTGAATTCGTCAAGTCATTTGTACCTTCAACATTCGATGGTGATGTAATCATATCTTGTCCTACTTTGATCTACATCGATGAGTGTTTTATCCATATGTGTAGCTAGCATATGCTTTTAGTAGGAATAGGTTTAATCGTGGTGGTTAGTCTGTCTCTTGCGGATACATCATTGTAGTGCACGGACCGAGGTTGTCGTTCGGTGATGATTATCCTTGCGTAGTGACAGTACGGTGGAGGAGAAAGCGGCGAATGAACGTGTATCGGACCACTCCATATCGGGTTACTCCGTATCGAGTGTACTCCTTATCATAGTATAGGTTTAGATTGGTTTGTCACCTTGGCCGGAACGGCAACAAGAAGACGATTGGCTAGGGCTACCCTTTGGTGTTTACCTTTATGGCTAGGTGGATGAGATGCATACATCCCTTCGTGTTTGTATGTTACCTTTATGCAATCAATGCTTCATGATAGGTTAGATCATTAGATTAGATGGATAGCCTTAGGAGTTTGCTTCCGATCCTTGGATTGACAAATCTAGGGAGGACCCTCCTTGGTGAAAAAGGCACCAAGTCACCCGTACGCTTGCGGTGAACTTGAGCACGGTTTTGCACCGTCAACAAGCCCCTTTTTCTGCCGCCGTTGCCGGGGATCAGCAACTCGAACCCTAGGGTGATCTTTCTATCTCTTTGACTAACCCTAATTTCTATTATTGCATATATGCTTGGTTTCTTGTTTGTGTCCTTGAAAGTAGGTGAAACGCTAGACACAAGACATTCGAGAAGTTCACAATCCACTCCGACAAGATGATGACTACATCAAGATTCACTCTTTAGTGGTAGGTGCTAACTTTTGTTAGTGGCCCATCATCTGCTATTGAGTCCACACCCTACATGAGCAATGATAAACAAGGTATGTCAATGTGTCAATTAAAGTTTTAAGACTAATGTTTCGTGGAGGTTTGTTTGTCCAAGCAATAGGTGTTGGAAGCAATCACGTTGCGAAAGAAGTACCCGTCACTTTGGCTAAACAAAAATCATGAAGAAGACACACCATTGCCATCATGCTACTCGCTGGTCCAGCAATGGCGATGACTTAAAGCCGAAGGAGACGCGACGTAATGCCCCGAAGACCACAAGATCAAGGTCGTCTTTGGATATTTAGAAGCCCCATGAAGTTACGCTTCCAATGAACCAAGAATCAAGTCAATTGGAGGTTCCTACAAGCGGATATGGCCAAATTACCGAAGGTTGCGCGTTCTGAAATTTTCTGGACAGCATGCAAGAGCGGAAACAAAACGGCCATAGTTCCCTCATTTAGGCTCCGATTAAGATGAATGAGTACCCGTTGGAAAGGTAATTTTATAAAGTTTTCAATTGAACAATATTTTGGTATATGTTCTGTTATGTACACAGGGGAAAATCCACGAAAAAGAGGCAGTAGCAACACGATGAGAACAAGATAGTGGAGATGAGGACGACGACAACGAAGAGGAGCTTGGGCAATGCTTCTATTAGACCACACGAGATGAAATTCAGAAGTTTGGAACAAAACAAAGACACCAAGAGCATTGGCAAAAGAAGGCACAAGTTGGCAACATCCGACGCTAGGAGATGTTAGAAGCAAATCACGATGGATTACACACAAATGATGGCATCCAATGGTGCGGATACTCTGGTCTCTCACACGAAGGATCATGGAGTTACATAAAGATATTTGAGACATGTGTGAAGTCTCGCAAATGAATAAGAAGAGTGAGTCCACACAAGGCAACCTTGATGATGTGTGGCACGAACGAAGGAATTGCGAAAAGACGATGCAAGCCACCGATCATTGAAGATTGTTTGCTTTCAACTCCGAGAGACCACTCACGATGAAAAGCTCGAAGGCCAAGGTACAAATTAACCTCTCAAGATACTTTTGGAGCTGATAATATTCGTTTGATATATCTATGATTCTTATCCAATAGTGAGGTTGATTCAATTCTATGCCTTGTTCTTATGATAGGCTAGAAATTCTTGAGAGTGATAAAGAGGCTTTGTTGTGCTTAAACTTTGTTACATGCCTAATGAACCTTTGCCTGATGAGAGCTTAGCGCTGAGCAAGAAAACTTATGCTACAATTAATCACAACTTACTTTGTCATAAATTGTGGTTATGGATGCGTTTGTTTGCGATATGATTTGTAAATCTTGGACTTGCTTTGTGCTCGGTCAAGCTAGTGACCTTAAAAGGGCAAATTGTGGGAGAAATCCCAAGTTTCACTAACCATGCAGGGCATTAAACATAAATTAAGAGGAGAGAAGTCATACCCAAAGGAATTGCAAACCCGTGCATCACCGTCACCGAACCTCAAAAAACGGACGTCGCTGTTTTCATCAATTTTGAGGACCTGGTCAGATATATTCAAGGAAGAAAAAGTTGAAAATCAGAAGCTCCATCAAGTGCCAGTTCCAACGCATCCAAGATTGATGAATTTGAAGACCCGTACAAGAAGATATGGCAAAAACATTGAGCGATGTGCAGTCTGAAATCAGCTTTGGACAGATTGCAGCGCCGGAATAGAACGGGCATAACTCACTTGATCGGAGTCCGTTGGGGGTGAATAAATACTTGATGGAAAGACAATTTCATGCGCCACGCATGGAAGCTATTGTTTTCTACATGGTCTGATCCTGACAGAGAGGTAAATTTGTGAAAGAAGAGGCAGCGATAAAGTGCGATGGAGAAGGTGATGATGATGATGCAAGGAGACGATTGGGCAAGCCTCTCATCGAGCATAAGTGATCGTGTCAAGCATGGAGAGTGGATCAAGGCTGCATGAACACCTTCAAATCTTGCATGAAGGATCATGGCTCCGCAACAACAAGAAGGTATGTGAGAAAGTCGAGCTCTACGACTTTAAATGAAGCGCTTTGCGGGAGGCAACCCGGTTTTTATTTATATATATACATGACCGTCTACATTGTGCTCTTTAATCGAACCATCAAGTAACATTGTACCATTGCTCTAATAAACACCACAACACCATGTTGTATGTTCTAATTGCTATTGAGGGAGCGCTTTGTTATTTGATCTTGGAAAACTTGTAGACCTTTTTGTGTGCCTATTAGAGTTTAGAGTCTTTTTCTTTTGTGTCTTTTTAGAGAGATATATGAAGTTGGCACCATCCTTTGATTCTATACTTGTGGCTAGTTAATTTAGGCTAACATTTGTTTTTGTTTTAGACCACCGCATATCATGTCATATCATTTTGTTCATCCACCTTGCATTGCATTGCATGTTGTGTTGATCTAACTATTTGCCAACCAATCTAGGCCTTCCCATAGCCCCACCAAAAACCATAGCCAATAGAGGTAGGTTTGCTTGTGTTGACCGTTTGCCGTCACCATCCAGATTGAACAAGTTTATCCCTTTCCTCTTTTCTAACTAAAAACTTTGACTAGCCTCCCCATAAAATCCTTAGGAAAACTTCCCCTACCTATAGACATCCTAAAACCATAGGTTTGTAGAAAGACTCTAGCACCACCTTAGATAGAATTTCTATGCTTGACTTCCCCTCTTCAAAACTCCTTTTTGAGCCAAAAATATAGGATACCGATAACCTACCCTTAAACCTTGTTAGTTTGGTTGATGCCTTGCTAACGTTTGTTTGTGCTAACTCTTTCCTTTGCATGATGCATCCACCTCATCGTCGTTATCCACCTTATGATAGCTAGGTCTTTGTGAAACTTTATGATGAATACTTTCATATCTATGTTAATGCTTGTCGACATGCGTTACTACTTTTTGCAATCTTGTGTAAACATGGTGTTTAGACATGATTGGAGACCACCATCATTTAGTCTTATATCCCGAGCTATCATGTTGCATTGGTTGGTTTATAAACTTAGCAATGCGCCCTACTTTTCTTGCACTATAAAGAATTGTTGATCTTGGGATGAACATGGTGTTTTGACCTTGGTTAATAAATCTCTATGGGAATAGAAAGTTTGGCAACCACTTTGTAAGCATGGAGCTTAGAATTTGGTGTAAACATTGTTTTATTTTTATACCATCCTATCATTTGCATGCACGCTTGCACTCACGTAGACCCATTAGGATTTTCGTTAGATTAACTATGCCACAAGTGAAGATCTTAGGGATGTCATGGTTTGTTGGCATAAGGTGAGTATTCCCAACTGTCACCTCGGGGGTACTTGTGCTTTATAGTTATTTTGTAGGCATGGCGAATCACTCCCATGAGTTCGTAATAAAAGCTGAAATCAAGATCATCAACACCTTCAAAATCCTGAAAGGAGCACTGCTGTTTTCATCAAGATTAAGCACATGTTCAGAGATGTAAAAAAGGGAAAATTGGATATTCAAGTGCTCCATTAAGTCTACGTTCCAATGCATCAAGAATCAACATTTTAGGAGACCCGTGCAAGAAGTTACAACCAAATCTTTGTGCGTCACACATTCTGAAATCAGCCCGGGACAGCTTGCACTAACAAAGTAAAAAGGGCGTAACTCTCTTGTTCGGAGTCCGATCGGGATGAATGACCACTCGTTGGAAAGATAATTTCAAGCACTTTGCAATGGAGCAATGATTCAGTATATACTCAGTTCTGGAAATAGAAGAAAAACTCGTGGAAGATGAACCAGCGATAAGGGACAACATGAAGGAGGAGAAGATGGGATGAGAAACAATTGGGATCAAGGCTCGTGGCAAAGGGCGGACATTGAAGGATGAACTAAGGCAACGATGTGATGATGATCTCCTCGCATGGCGGTAGGACTTCAAGAATTTTAAGATGGTTCATCATCTTCCGTGCCTAGCAACATGCTAAGCATGGGGGAAGACTTGGTGGACGAAAGAAGACTACATGGAGTTCAAGGATCAAGGTTGCTGCGGATGCCGATCTTCCTTCTTCCATGCTAGGCACAATGCTTAAGCATGGTGGAGGGCGCGCTACATCACAAGCATCAAAGGACAGTAACAATTCCTCAACCCTCTCTTTGTCCTTGTCTTTCTAAATGCTTGTATATATGTTTATGCCTTCAACAATCTTAGATGCAACTTTTGTATACCTCTCTTGTTAAATAACATGGCTTCTAGGAGTACGACCTGGTTTTTGTTTTTGTTTATTGTCATCACCTTGTGCTCACCATGATGAAATAATTTTGGCTTGATCTTGCTCGTTGATATATGATGACCGTTGCCACTTTGTTTAAACTTTGTGCTTGTTTATGCATGATTAAGCTATTGCTCTCTCTAATACAAATCTGAAATTAATTAAATGCTAGCTTAATCATTTGTGGAGGTCATGATAAAAATAAAGACCCATGGTTTCTTTTATGCTCTCAACTTTGGATGGGTCGAAGGACATATTACTTTTTGCTTTTAAAAGTCATGCTAACCTTGTCATTAATACCTCTTGCATTTTGCTCTACCTATCCAAAGCCTTATATATTGAGTGCAACCATAGATTACAAGAGTTATCGTTGGGTGAATTGATTCAAGGCTCGATTCTCTGGCTCGTGACTAAGAAGCTGGTCATTCTGTTTTTTTTTTGCATAACTTATCTTTTGCTAGCCTATTCTATGTGTGCATTGTGAGCTCCCACATCGGAAGTTTTGCAAACCTCGCCGGATATCCACCCTTTAAACCAACATCATCTTTTGTGTTAACCTCCTTGACCTACCTATCACTTGAGTATGGAGTCGACACGTCACAAGAAGGTGCTTCAAAGGGAAGATTCAAGTTCCCTCTCATCAAGACATCCGGTACCTACCTTAACATCACTTCCTCTTTGCTCGGGGACGAGCAAACGTCTAAGCATGGGGGAGGAGGTAGGTACTATGCAAGTTAGAGTTCTAGGGGAGATAAAAAAATGAATAAGATGAGAGGAGAAAATAAAAAAAATTCAAAGCACCTCGCACCGGTCAAAGAAAAAAAAGAGAGGAAAAAGAAAAAAAAAGAAGGGAGAAAAAGAAAAAGAAAAAAAGAGAGAGTAATAATAATCTCCCCCGGTTCTCTAGTTGCTTAAGGATTTTTCAAGGACTTCAAGATCAAGACCCATACTCATTTTTCCAACCATGTGCCATCCGATAACGAGGACTTTGTTGGGGCCTCGGGATCATTCTTTGCCATTTGCACATGTCCACCTATCTAAAAGTGTGAGTTCTTTCTCTCCCCCCTCCTTGTGAACATTATTTTTCCAATGACCTTTTTGATGAGTCATGATAAGTCCATGAGAAGCTTGCCTTGTTTTGATAATAGTCTCGACTTTAACATCTTGGTAGGGATAAAAACTTTCCTATGAGCTCCAAATAAAACCCTTCCACCTACAAACATGAGAGGGAAAGGATATAGATCAAGTAGGCTTGAGAGAGTTGTGAGATGAGAGAGTTCATGAGCAAGATGCAAGAAGGTTTAAATTTTTGTACTTGGTTTAGCTCTTTTATTCACCTCGTTCTTCACTTCAAAAGTTTCTAAGACCTATTCGAATTTTGTGGAGCATGATTGATTACTTGTGGAAAGAGCTTAAAATTATATCTACCCTCCATAGAGATGAAAGCTAGTTACATTATGGAATTTTAACAAATATAAACTTGAAGAGCATTATGCTTTCTCATGTCTGATCAAGTGCAGGGTATGAACAATGAAAGGCAATGCTGATATCCATTGAAAACTTACTCGAGGACGAGCAAGGTTTAAGCATGGGGGTATGTTGACGGTCGATTTTGGTACACCTAGCTATGAGTTTACCGTCAACATTTGCACGTATTTGATATTCTAACTAATGGTACTAACCCCCCGGAGGTATCAAGTTCACTCTTTCATGTCGATTTTGGAGTTTGTTGTTTACGTAGGAAACTAACGCTTAAAGGGAGACTTTCGGGATAAGTTCATCAAGCACTTCAAGAGAAGATCATGAAGCCCGGCACAAGTCAAGACACATCATGAACATGACTCCAAATGGCCCAGGGACCGAAGCACGAAGCCGTAAAACTCTAGGGACCTGAATGGAAGATGTTGAAGCTTGCACGACAAGGAGCTCTATCTAAACCGTGGAGAAGACGACGTCAAGGGCCCACATGCAGAAGGGAGCAAGTCAACAATTGACCGAGACGCATCGGGGAGCGAAACGGGGCCCAAACGGGCCTGGGCCGGTCGGCCCAGGCCGGCCGGCCTGGCTTGTTCTGGGCCTGGTTCGCGACCCCCTTTGACCTAGGTGCTCCTCTATAAAGTGCCTCTGCCTTCGCCGGCCACCACATCCATCCATCCATCCATTCATCAGAGAGCTGCCGACACGAAGGAGGAGCACCGGGAGGAAGCCGACGGCCGCCGCAAGTCCTCGAGTTGCCTAGGAGACTAGCCGCCATGGTTGGCCCTGCGTGGTGAAGCCATGGTGGAGTTCCGGAACCATGACTTGAATTCGTCAAGTCATTTGTACCTTCAACATTCGATGGTGATGTAATCATATCTTGTCCTACTTTGATCTACATCGATGAGTGTTTTATCCATATGTGTAGCTAGCATATGCTTTTAGTAGGAATAGATTTAATCATGGTGGTTAGTCTATCTCTTGCGGATACATTGTTGTAGTGCACGGACTGAGGTTGTCATTCAGTGATGATTATCCTTGCGTAGTGACAGTACGGTGGAGGAGAAAGCGGTGAATGAACGTGTATCGGACCACTCCATATCGGGTTACTCCATATCGAGTGTACTCCTTATCATAGTATAGGTTTAGATTGGTTTGTCACCTTGGCTGGAACGGCAAAAAGAAGACGATTGGCTAGGGCTACCCTTTGGTGTTTACCTTTATGGCTAGGTGGATGAGATGCATACATCCCTTCGTGTTTGTATGTTACCTTTATGCAATCAACGCTTCATGATAGGTTAGATCATTAGATTAGATGGATAGCCTTAGGAGTTTACTTCCGATCCTTGGATTGACAAATCTAGGGAGGACCCTCCTTGGTGAAAAAGGCACCAAGTCACCCGTACACTTGCGTTGAACTTGAGCACAGTTTCTTGGTTAACGCTAGACACAAATTAAGTATATGCACAAAGAAGTGGAACCTAGGTATACTCCTCACCAAAGTCACTCATGGTGTATGTGATCCAAAGGAGCTGAGAGCAACAACTAGCTGCGGCTACATACTCGGCTTCGGTTGTAGATTGAGCTACACTTGACTGTTTGCGAGAAGACCAAGACACCAAAGAAGAACCCAAGAACTGGCAAGTCCTAGAAGTGGACTTCCTATCCAACCGACACCCGGCAAAATCCGCGTCTGAAAAACAGTGAAGCTCCAAAGAAGAAGACGCGGAGTACCAAAGGCCGAAGTCGTCTATGTATCACAAATACCTGAAGATGCGCTTGACTGCTTGCCGATGCAAAGTCCTTGGAGATGCTTGAAAACGAGCGCACAAACATACCGAGAATTGGATGTTCGGCGTCGTCGTCATCAGGTACAGGAGGGAGCCGATCATGCTCTGGTACTCCTTCTGGTCCACGTGTTCACCTTCCTCGTCCGCATCAAGAGCTGTAGTCGTACTCATCAGCGTCATCGTGGCCTTGGAGTCCTCCATCTTGAACTTCCTCACAATGTCCTTGTTGTACTTGGCTTGGTGTACAAATGTTCGTTCCTTCCACTGCTTGATCTGGAGGCCGAGGAAGAACTGCAACTCACCCATCATGCTCATCTCGAATTCCCTGCTCATGTCTTCTGCAAACCTTGCAACCAAAGAGTTAGATGAGCCATCAAAGACAATATCATCCACGTACACCTGAACAATTAGGATCTCCTTGCCCTGCCTGAGGAGAAACATGGTCTGATCTACCTTCCCCATCTCAAAGCCTCTCTCAAACAGGAATCCCCTCAACCTACCATACCAAGCTCTAGGTGCCTGCTTCAACCCATACAGCGCCTTCCTCAACTGGTACACCCTGTGGGGGTACTCTCACTTTCAAACCCTGGTGGTTGCCTCACAAACACTTCTTCCTCCAACACACCATTCAGAAACGCAATCTTAACATCCATTTCATACAATTTGAACCCTTTAGCCACAAAAAAGGCTAGAAGGATCCTAATCGCCTCCAAACAAGCCACAGGAGCAAATGTCTCCTCATAGTCTATCCCCTCTTTTTGTGTGTACCCCTGAGCAACCAGCCTTGACTTATTTCTCACTACTTCACCTTTCTCTCCCTCTTTATTCTTCCACACCCATTTTGTCTCAATCGGCTTACAACCCGGTGGAGGCTCCACTAACTCCCAAACCTGGTTTCTCTCAAAATTCTCCAACTCCTCATGCATAGAATTTACCCAATTGTGATCAGATAGCACATGTCCAATGTCTTTGGGCTCAAAAGTAGCAACAAAAGCAGCATGGGCAAAGTGAGAGTCATCTCGAAACCTCGACCGTGTAGTTCGTTCATTGATGTTCCTGATGATCGTTCAAGCTGGGTGATCCACTTGTACTCGTCGGGTAGCTTCTCACCTCGAAGCCACCTCCCCCTCAGCTGTAGCTTCTTCTCGATCTCGGCACGTAGTCATAGGTGTGGGAGAAGGCCCATCCTCGATCGTAGTCGAAGTAGTATGTACATGCTCAGCCGCGGGTGCCACACCACCATCTTCCTCGTCTCCTTGCTGCTGCACCTCATCCTCGAAAATCTCCTCGCCAAGTTCCTTGTCACCTGCACACTCAAAAAACAAGCGAACTACGTGGTTGTGTCTCGTCGAAGGTATCCTCGCAAATCTCCATGATTTGGTTAGTTTCAAGATTGAGCACCCGAAAGGCTCTAGAATGAGACGCATAACCAAAGAAAATGCCATCAACAGACCTAGCCTCGAACTTGTCCAAACTCTTGCCTTTCTTAAGAATGAAGCATTTGCAGCCAAAGACGTGAAAGTGACTCACCTTGGGGGTTCTACCGTGCATCAACTCGTAGCAAGTTCTCTTCTTATGGACCCGGAGATAAATCCTGTTCGACATATAGCACACGGTATTGACCGCCGTAGCCCAGAACCTTCTCAGAGTCCTATGCTCATCGAGCATCATCCGAGCCATCTCACACACGGTTCTGTTTTTCCTTTCCACCACGCCGTTCTGGGGAGGCGTATACGGACTAGAGAACTGGTGTTCAAGACCCAAGTCATGTCAAAAGGTTTCGAAGCTAGAGTTTTTAAATTCTGGGCCATTGTCACTGCGGATGGCTCATATGGCACCTTCGTGCCTCTCATTCTTCAACCTCAAGACAAGATCTCGAACAAAACCAAATGTCTCCCCTTTTTCCTCCAAAAAGAAAACCCAAGCATACCAAGAGTAGTCGTCCACCACAACCAGGATGTACCACTTCCCACCCACAGATCTCACACGAGCTAGGTATTGACAGTGAATTTCTGTCAACCTAGCCATGAGTTTACATTCAATGTTGGTATTAATTTAATATCCAAACTAACGATCCTAACCATCATGATATGTCAAGTTCGCACTCACATGTGGTATTTGGAGTTTATTGTTTACGCAGGGATTAAGCACCTAAACGAGGACTTTCGGGTAAAGTTCATCGAGCACTTTGCAAGAAGTTCATGATGCCCGGCACAAGTCAAGACACGAGGTGAACATGACTCCAAGTGATCCAAGGACTAAAGCGTGAAGCCGTGAAACACTGAGGACCTAAACAAAAGATGCAGGCGTTCGCGCACCAAGCACCCTTATCCAAACCGCGGGGAAAACAACGTCAAGGACCCACATGTAGTTCGGAGAAAGTTCCAGAAGACACGAGAAGCGACGGGAAGAAAACCCGGGCCGAACCGGGCCAAAATGGGCCCAGGCCAGTCAGCCCAGGCCGGCCGGCCCAGCCCATTATAGCATCGGTTCAGCGCCCCCTTTGACCTAGATGACCCTTGGGCTATTTATAGTCCCCCTGCCAAGAGCCACGCATTAATTCATTCGTCATCCGCCGCCGAGGAACAAAGAAGAGAGGGACACCATTCCGGAGAGGAGAGGGTCAAGATGGTTGACTAGGGCTTCCCTAGCCGACGTCGAAACCTTGCATGGAAGACCACGATGGAGTTCCCAGAGCTAGGATCAAGATCAAGGTAGGATCCTGGTGGCGATCTTGTCCATGTATTATTCTTTCATATTGAATTTGCAAGATTGAATCCGATTTCTAGCGATCAAGTGCTTTCTCTACAACTTTGTCTTCGCTTGGGTTTTCTTATTCTCCAATGTATTCCGGATAGATTGCATAGGATGTTCTTGTAGCCATGGTGGCTAGAGGTGCATACCTGACCTACCGAGCGTTTTCATCTTGTCCTTTGGACTCGCCCTAGGCTAACCCGCATGAATAGGGGTGCGTCGTGACAGGACGGTGGCTCCAAAAGGCGGGCGTCTTCGGAGTTGGAACGGAAGCCGCGATTTAAAGAGGATTTTTATGAGATTCGATTCGCTTTGTTCATCTTTGCTTGGAACTTCAACAAGAGCTTGATCCAATCTCTCTAGATTGGTTTTACCTATCCCTCTCTATCTCTTGCTACCTCCGGTGTTTCTTGGATTAGATTGCTTTTCTTGGTGTTTCCGTAGATTAGATGCATTAGCTCTCCTTTTGATAATCAAAGTGTTTTTAGCTCTATTAGATTGGATCTTGCATTACACATTGTTCCATGGATTCGATACCTAGGGTTCACACTGAAGGGAAGAAGCGTCCCTTGACTACGACGGAGGACTTGTCCGCTTGAAAGTCCAAACGAACTTCGATACAACTATTAACCGTCAACAAGCCCCTTTTTCTGGTGCCGTTGCTGGGGAAGAAGTAATCAAGATTCAATCTAGTATTGCGTTTGTGAATATTTTCAGTTTTTCTCCTAATTTTTCTTTTGCATCCCTTGATTTCGACCATCCTCGAAAAAAATCAATCTAATCTAGGGTTTTGCTAAACCCTAGTTTTCTTTATTTTGTTTATTGCTAACCCTAATCGAAGATGGACGGCTACATCTCCAACAGAAAAACATATATTTTGTGGATGGTCTAGAAAAATTTTGCAGGCAAAGGTGACGAGCAACACAAGATCTAAAAGTGGAGGCCGAACATCGTTGGAATCTCCAAGAGAAACTCCACCTCCAAGATCGAGAGGAGATCAACCTCATCGTCACTCATCCTAGGGAGATCGTTCCTCAGGACCGTCGGAGCAATCAACATCGGCAAGGGGGACATCAAGTTGGACATCAATGGCGTGAGGACTGCATTCAAGTCAACCATGATTCGAGGTATGTAAAATGGTCAATATTAAATTTATTCTACCTCATCGTCGCATCATAGGGAGGAGTCAAGGGAAAAATAAAGCGAAGAAGACACAAAAGTTGTTGCATCCGTCAAGACCAAGAATCAACGCCCGCTTGTGAAGACCAAAAAGATGACTAAGCCGAAGAATAAACCTACACCAAGGCCAAGGATAATGTAGAAGTAGGGTCCCCAAGATTGCAATGCCCGCAAAGAGCGTTGATCCGAAGTGAAGAAGAGAAGAAGTCTAGCTATAGACTATAAATGAAGCGCTTGCGGGAGGCAACCCGTTCGTCGAGTCAAGAATAAGCTACAGGGAGGACAACTCGTTGAATAGTCAAGCTACTGGGAGGGCAACCCGAAGAATTTTTCAAGTTTTTCAAGTAAGTTGAAGGACTGATTAGGCGACCAGAGAGGGGGGGGGGAGTGAATGGGAGTCGATGAAAATTCTTCCCGATGGATGAACTCGGCCTATGCCCCAAATTCACAACCAAGGATTCCGACACGAGCTTGCCAAGGTCGCGTAGTCACAACGGACCTACCAATCATAGGAACAAGTCTCAAACAAACCCCAAGTGAAAGCGCAAGTCAAAAGGCAAATGACTTAGGCAATCTGCAGTGGCCTGGGCGGACCGTCCGGACAGAGGGGGCGGACTGTCCGCGGGGGCCAGGCGGACCGTCAGCAAGCACAGGGCGGACCGTCCGAAAATGGCACCCGAACCTCCAGTAGCGCACCACGAAAGACGGATCGTTCGTGCCCTACCCGCAGACCATCCGCGACGAAGGGACTGTCCGCGCTCTCCTCGCGGACCGTTCGCCAAACTCCATGCAACCGAAAACCACCGACTCGACGGATTGAACGAAAGACTTGCAAGAACTCGCGACGAACACGAAGAACAGCTGGCTGTCAGGCTCCTCGCGGACCGTCCGCCAGGCACGTGCGGACCGTCCGCCAGGAGGGTTTTCTGCAGCCCGAGCTCGAGTTCCCCAAAGTCAACACCTCCTTCCCTTTGCCCGATCTCCGGAATCAACCAAGGGATTTCTACCAAATCATATGTGAAGGTGAAGCGCCTCTAGGAGATGCTATACCTACGAATTTGTAGCCTCAAACCCACTGAGTCGAGAGGAATTGAGATTCTACCGAGCTCACACAAAGAGCTTGGGTTCCAACCGAAATCCTTCAATTGGAGGCCAAATTCGGAGTTTGAGGGGTCAAGATCATGCTCAAAGATGCACTAAACATCTATCCATGATCCCCACAAACAAAACTGTACCCAAACACCTCGGAATCAAAGGAACAAGGGCATGAAAATCCAACGAAAATAGCCCGAAAAAGATACGAAAATCACACGAGCCACAAGAAGGAAATTGACGCAACCATGAAAGCTTCCATACACTCGGAGGTCTGATTCTCTACAAAACGGTGAAGAAAATCTAAGCCTATGGAGCAGGGAAATGAGAAGCAGTCCGGAAGGATAGTTTGCCCAGAAACCCTAGAGCTATATATATATGAGTCCCTCTGGGTTGGGCAAATGACCAAGCTACCACTAGCACTTAAACTAAGATACAATCCCCTCATGGGCAATCTGGTCAAGTAGCACTCCTCTTCATCGGGCTGACACGCCTTTGCCGCAGTCCGCGTCCTCCCTACGCAAGCCCTGTGATCCCGCCACGTATCCCCCGGCATCGAAGCTTCTCAGCGCGCCCGGATCACGTCTCCTACCGCCGAGGCTCCGGTCTTTGTTTTGTGGCTCAACCAAGTAACCCGACGGTTTTGTGGTGAACCGCCGCAAACCCCGTGTGCAGACTCCGGTCGTGAGCCGCTACCCTGCACCGGCTCCGGTCGACGACTTCGTCTTGCTTTTCTTGCCACCATGCGGCCTGCACTTGACCCCGTTCGGCCACCGGGTCCATCGAGCTGAGCCTACTTGTCTCTCCACTCCTCCGAGGCCCCGCAAGGCTAAGACCTTTCGCGCCCGCTCTTCACCTGCACCAACACGAGTCAAGCCGCAACCTGCACCAGCAATACTCAGCTAAGAATCAGTCCACACCATGTTGTCAATCACTCATTACACCAGGGAGCGACCATCCACCGGTCCTCAGACGCTCCGGTCCTCAATCTCCCCCTTGATGAGTGCATTTACAACACACATAGTAACAAAATCAGAGAAAAAGAGAAAAAGAAAAGGAACGAACAAAAATCTCAAACAAGTGATCAAAAGCCAAACAAAAGCCAAAACAAGATCACTTGAGAGAGAGAAATCTCAGTCCCCTAAGACAAGGGCAACGGCTCGACACAACCGAGATAAAATGCTCCAAAATTGCCGACTCCTCAAGGTGAGGCAAAAGGGCTCGACACCATCAGTAAAGAAAGCACAACTAAAATCAGGCGAAAAAGAGCTCCAAAGCAAATGAATGCAAGCTCCCCCTGAACAAATGCATTTCTCCCAATTTTTCTCCCACTTGATGCAAAACTCCCCCTGGATGCATGAAATGGATACTTTCCTCCCCAAAGCAAGAATTGGGTACTATCTCTCCCCCTTGTTGGTAATGCATGAATCAAGTCTACAAATGAAAGCATGTGCTTCTCAAATAGACAAAGAGCACTACAACATGCTATAAATGAGACATAGACAAGCAAGATAGCCACAAATTTAGTACAAGCATCGCCAACAAGATAGATAGGGACATACAAACATGTGACATAGCTATGAACAAAATGAAGCATTTTTCACAAAATTTTCCTCTCATGAGCATAGGACCTAAGCATGGTCAAAATGAGCACAAACAACATATAACTCACAAACTTCATGCAAGGTCACAAATTCTCATCACAAGATCATCACAAACACCTACAAGCTATCTCATGTCATGTCAAAGCCACCGAGCCATGTGTCCACTTCTAAATATGAGACTTCTCAATGGTGAACATCATGCAACGGTTTAGCACCCAAGATAAGGAATTTAAAGCATAAGTGACATGGAAACACATTTTTCAAGCACAAGCATTTCATATACTAATTTCATGATTTAAATTTAAGCATGGTACATGAAGTGCCTTTGCGGCAAAAAGAAGCTTAGGCTTCTCCACAAGGTAGCATGTAGGCTAAACATTCATGATGATAAATGGGTCTTTGACCCCAAATGAAAAGAACATGGTTCCCAAACACAAATTAAACAAGATATAGCCATATGCACACAATTTGAACATGAAAGGCATTCAACTCATAAGAGAGGATCATATATAGCATTTTCACAAAGATAAGCCATCCACAAGCATATACATCCCAAAGCTACTAAGAGCATAGCTATACATCACATGAGCATCACTAGCAAAGTCATAAGCTCACATCCAGCACATCATAGTGATCAAAGTATATAGGAGAAGCACATTCCTAAGGCATATGATACAAATGCAGTCTATGATACAAAGATGCAAGCATGATATGATACATAAAAGAAAATGCAACATGCATATGTACATTAGACCCCCAACCGAAGCTCAAAGGGAAAAACCACTCCAAGCTCCCCTCGCAAACGAGCAAATGTAGCTTGGTCCAAAGGCTTTGTTAGGATATCGGCGAGCTGTTTTTCGGTTGGTACATGGATGATGTCTACGTTTCCCTTCTCAACATTGTCTCTCAGGAAGTGGTACCTCACCTCTATATGTTTGGTTCAGGAGTGTAGCATGGGGTTTTTGGCAACACTAATGGCACTCGTGCTATCACACTTGAGAGGAACATGGGTACACTCCTCACCAAAGTCACTCAGCGTGTATGTGATCTAGAGGAGCTGGGAGCAACAACTAGCAGTAGCAACATACTCGGCTTCTGTGGTAGACTGAGCTACACTATATTGTTTGCGAGAAGACCAAGAAACAAGCGAAGAACCCAAAAACTGGCATGTCCCCGAAGTTGACTTCCTACCGACTCGACACCCTGCAAAGTCGGCATCCAAAAACCCAAGAAGCGAAAGAGAAGAGGACGCCGAGTACCAAAGACCGAGCTCAGGAGTGTATCGAAGATACCTGAGGATTCACTTGACGGCCTGCCGATGTGACATCCTCGGTGACGCCTGAAAACGAGTGCACAGACACACAGAAAACTGAATGTCCGGCCTCGTCGCTGTCAAGTACAAGAGGGAGCCGATCATGCTCTGGTACTCCTTTTGGTCCATGGGCTCTCCGTCCTCGTCCACATCCAGCGCTATAGTCGTACTCATCGGTGTCGACAGGGGCTTTGAGTCATCCATCTTGAACTTCTTGAGGATGTCCTTCGTGTACTTGGCTTGATGCACAAAGGTTCCCTCCTTCGCCTGCTTGATCTGAAGCCCGAGAAAGAACTGCAATTCTCCCATCATAGACATCTCGAATTCTTTGCTCATGTCCTCTGCAAACCTCGCAACCAAAGAGTGAGATGAGCCGCCAAAGATAATATCATCCACGTACACCTGAACAATTAGGATATCATTGCCCTGCCTAAGGAGAAAAAGAGTCTTATCTACTTTGCCCATCTCAAACCCCTTGCTGAACAAGAACCCCCTCAAACGGCCATACCAAGCACGGGGAGCTTGTTTCAGCCCATACAACGCCTTCCTCAGCCTAAACACCCGGTGGGGAAACTCAGCACTCTCAAAGCCCGGTGGTTGCTTCACATAAACCTCTTCTTCTAAAAACCCATTCAAGAAGGCACTCTTCACATCCATTTGGTACAATTTGAACCCTTTAGCCACGGAAAAGGCTAGAAGGATCCTAATCGCCTCCAAACGGGCTACAGGAGCAAATGTCTCCTCATAGTCTATCCCCTCCTTCTGACTATAGCCCTGAGCAACCAACCTCGATTTGTTTCTCACCACCTCACCATTCTCACCCTCTTTGTTCTTCCACACCCATTTTGTCCCGATAGGTTTGAAATGTGGTGGTGGCTCTACCAACTCCAAAACTTGGTTTCTCTCAAAGTTCTCTAACTCCTCATGCATTGCGATCACCCAATTAGGATCAGGGAGGGTGTGTCCAATGTCTTTCGGCTCAAAGGTAGCAACAAAAGCCGAATGAGCGAAGTGAGAAACATTCCTGGACCATGACCATGTCGTACGTTCGTTGATATCGCCGATGATTCTTGAGGGAGGATGATCAACTTGAACGCGCCTCGGTGCCTCTCGCCTGGAGACAACCTCCCCCTCAGCTGCAGCCTCCACTTGATCTTGCTGGATCGTAGTCGGTGTAGGGGATGGGCCATCCTGCACCGTTGTCATCATAGTGGAATGTTGACGTTCCTTAGCCTCACTACTAGGTTTGCACTCACGGCGACGACGCCAGAAATGCTTGTTTGCACTCGCTAGCATCGCTACCAGGTTTATACCCCTAGTAATGGAGCTAGGAACGTCTTTGGTAAAACATACGTCACAAAAAGGTCCGCAAGCGCACGGATTACCGTTGTAGCACTTCACCCGGTGGTATTCGGGTTATCGTATTTATATTTTCCCAAGGGAGGCACTACGGCAAAGATGATCGGATAAACGGTGGAGAGTAACAAGACTCGGTAAAGAGCTATAGCGGGGGTAACGAATAAAGATATTCGGGGATAACTTGACACACACAAGGAGATCTTGATAAAGGGTTAGAGAGGACCTAGTGAGCTGGGAGGACAACGAGACGAGAAAGGATCCTAACACAATCTATCTATTCTTGTCAACTCTAGGTAAAGAACTAAGGCAAAGAATAACCAAGGCAAGCTAAACTCGACAAGATCTTCTAGTGCTGCAGGGGCATGTAAAGCCGCGCTCTCGGACTGGGATGAGAAGGGAGAACGACAACACGCTGAATCCTACCGGCCCGAACTAACGTGGTGGACTACTGAGCCTGTCCGGAGCTGTCACCTCCCTAAGGTACCACAACTATTCCGTTGAACGGGACACCAATCTAAGACTAAGGCAAGCTCTGAGCACCGCGCTCACAACAAACCAAAGAACCTTTCCCCGGATATCACGAAGGAAGGTCTCTCTCCGCTACTAAGCACAAACGTACTCGGTAGAAGATCAAGCGAAGAACGACCACAACACGATAGGGTTCAAGAGAACTACGCTAACCAACATTAAACTAACTTTAGTCTAAACCAAGAATAAAGCTTCTAGAGCAAAGTAAAAGCTGAATGTAATTGACTCAAAAGGTAAGATAGAAAGATAACTTGAATTGTACTTGAGTCTTAAACAAAGAAAGGATACAAGAGTAGTACCGGACCCCTGAAGAAGACTCCTCCGGAACCCCGAGACTAGCTCGACTCGACTCTAACTCCCAAACTACACTAATCCTACTCTAAGTGAACAATAGAGAGAAATGGAGATGCTCCTGCGTTGTGTGTCCATTCCAGCGACTGTGAGGTGCCTTTTATAGGCAAGGGAGGTCGGTGGAGCGTAGGAGAGGAATATCCTAGGTGCGGCCGGCTCTCTAGGCACAGCCAGCCCTAGGATGTGCCGCCTCTCGCCTTGGACGCTCCTGATCACTGCTCTTGAGGCGGTTGTAGGTCGGCTCCTTGGGTCGGTTTCGCCCGGCACGCCAAGTGATAGGTGCGGCCGGCCCTACCCCGTGCCGTGTGATGCACCGACTGTGTTAGGGGACGCCTAGGATTGCCTCTGGATGACGGTTGTGGTGGTTGAGCAACCGGATAAGTGGACCCATTGTTCCAATTGATCCTAGCCTTCACCCTTTGATCAAACCGACGTTTCTTCAGTGAATCACGCTCGCCCAAGTTGTGCTCAAGGGAGTAGGGATGTTCTGGACCAGAGTCGTGCCACGGGGCAGGGCCGGCAGCACCTGACAGGGCCGGCCGCACCTGCAGGGCCGACCGCACCTGCAGGTTCGGCCGGACCAGGTGGTTCGGCCGTGCCTGGCACATGTGGCATGTTGGTCCCAAATTCTCCCAAAATGTGTACCTACCTATGAAATTCACAACACAACTCGTGGAACTTTATTAGTACTAAAAATGTGCATGAAACTTGTCATATACTCCTCTCGAACCTGAGGTTTTGACGGTCAAATTTTTGTTGTAAGGACCGTCAACAAACTCCCCCAAGCTAAACGTTTGCTCGTCCTGGTGCAAAGTCTAGACTTGGCCTCGGTGGATCAGGAGTTGCATGATGTTACCACTCGGCAAGTACCTATGCACAAATCCATGCTCTACTTGCTATTTGAAAAGATTGGTACGAGAGAAACTTAGCCTATTTTACCTGTGGGGCTTGTAGCTTTCCACCTTGCCTTCAGAGGTTGAAAGGTAGAATGGTTTTGACTTTGCATGACTCGCTCTTCTTTTCTGGATCCTATCTCGGAGTTTTGAAATTTTTGCAAAGAAAGACAAGGTTCCTCGGATTGTTCCCTCGATCGCTCAAGTGGTATTTGTTACCTCACCAAAGGCTTTTGAGCAAGCCTCAACTTCCTACTCTATGGCTTGTATGTGGAGCTTTAGGTAGGATAAGCATGAGACTCACTTGTGCCACATGATGTTGTTGAGCCAAAGACCGGATCCAAGAAGAAACTAGTCATGCAACTTGATCGAGATGTGCAAGTGTGTGGAATATTTTTGTTTGTTTTTCGAAGTACTCCATGCTTTGAGATTCTCCTCTTGCTTTTATTTTGGAGGAGGGGGGGTCATGCTTCATTTTTTTTCTATGCTCTTTGATTGGAGCACATATTTATTTTTTTCTATGCTTTTTTTTGCATATACTTTTTTTCAATGACCCCTCTATCCTTTTGCAAGAATATAAGAAGAGAAATCTCTTTGGAACTTTGGAGTATTTATTTTTGGTGGGTGGATGGCATGTTTTGCGTAACTCCCGGTGTGGAACTTAGCTTGTATATGTGGGTGTACGTGATCTCGATCATGGGAGCATGAAAAGATTCTACCAAGGGTCACAACAATTTGGCAAACCTCAATGGGTCACAAGCAAGCATATGTAGAAGGTTTATACATTGATATCGACATGTGGCTTTGGTAGGTGATATGACCATTGAGGAACTTGTCTTGTTTTATTTTCCCAAAAGAAATCATCCGAGATTTTCACCATACTATGAGATAGAGCAAGATCAACATTGTCTCACCATATCATACTAGTCAACACCCTAGGTTTGGTCATAAGCATTTGCTTCCCACAAAGTTTTATTTCAGGCTCTTGTCTCAAAATATACCAACAAATTCAAATGCTCATAGAGCACAAGGTTGTACACTAGGTTCTTGCAAAGTTTAACATAGCAACTATTCATCATTTCCAACGTGAGGGTATATAGACAAGATTTCAAGTGCACATGGTTGAAGCAAATATTTTTGTTATTTTTCTTTTATTCAAATGTGATAAACAAGATGTTGAAAATTGGTTTGGATGGACATACCTTTCTTGATTAAAAATGGGGTCTCCCCCAAGCTAATTTTTGGCTACCTGGTTGGCGTGTCTTCATTTCGGTGATGAGTTGAGCACTTGGAAGCTTGTAGCGGTTGGCTTGATGGATTTGTGGAAGATCATAGGTACGGCCGTACCGCTAGGTTCGGCCGGCCCTACTCCATTTGCTCCAAGCACTCGTGTCCCCTCTTGTAAACATCCTACACAAAAATTTTGTCGAGGGGGGGTACGGTCTTACCTCTAGGTTCGGCCGTATCACCAAAAATCTCCAAAACTATTTTTCTATGCCTTGTTTACTTACTAATGCAATGGTGAAATCAAATTTGAAATTTAAATATGCTTGATGCATGAAATAAAATGTTGGAAGGGAAATATGAGATAAATACCGGTTTACCTCACGGTGAGGGCTCGTAGTTTAGAGTCCGTGAGCGGGGCTCCTCCATTTGCTCAATTGATCTTGGAGTCGTCCGGTCCCGGAGTGGAAGACTCGGACGATGCTCCCTTCACACGCCACACCCTCTTTGTTTTCTTCAGTGGCGCTGAAGTCAGTTAGGCTTTAGCGGGGGTGTTTTTGGTTTCCGTCTTCTTTTCCCCCTTAGCCTTGTTGATTGCCTTTGGCTTCTTTGTTTGGTGGCACCCTTTGAATGCTTTGTCTTGCTCCCAATGCTTCCTCATCGTGGTAATGAGGCTATCCACTTTGGGCTTGGTCGGGGCTACCTTCTCTTTCTTGTATTGGGGTCGTGGCTTCCTCCACTCCCTAGATTTCTCATCTTGCACTAGGTAACATTGCTCTTCTTTTGCTTGAAATTTGAATGTCATGTTCCTTCGCCCTATGCAGAATTGAATCTTTCTGGTTTCGACATCAATCCTTGCATTGACATCTCTTAGGAATGGTCACCCGAGAATAAGCGGCATTTCTCCATCATCTTGTGTGTCGAGGACCACGAAATCCGCAAAGGCATAGGAGCCTTTGACATTCACCAAGAGATTTTCCACTATGCCCTCTGGGTATTTAATCGATGAGTCGGCAAGTTGGACTGTCATCATTGTCGGAGAGAGAGCAGGATATCCTAACTCCTCAAACATGGCCTTGGACATGAGGTTGACACTCGCACCAAGTTCACAAAGAGCATTCTTGATCTTTTGATAGTAGATCGTGCATGTGATAGCCGGATATCCATTATCTTTCTTGTGCAAGACTACTGATTCCTACCATGGGTCTTGGATTTGATGTATGAGCTTCCCTACATGGTTAGGTGCATACACCCTCCTAGATTGGTTACCCCATCTGGTGGATACAATGCTAACATTCTCTCGGGTAGGCTCGGGTTGCCCCAGGATTCCACCCGACTCGGAGGAAGGTAGAGAAGCAGCAAGCTGAGCAAGTTGAGTTTCTATCATTTTATTAAAGCTTAGCTGATTCTTAATAGCAGTAGTGAAGGATTCTATGGTGGAATTTAAATTTTCAAGAACTTTATCATTGGCGGCTAGCTTCTTGTTTAAGTTTTCATTAATTCTAGCTTGGCCAAAGACAAGATCTCTAATGGAGGGCTGATTATTGAAATTGTTAGAATAATTACCTCCATTTTGATTGTTGAACAGGAAGTTGGGCCTCGAGTTCCACCCTTGATTGTTGTAGTTGTTGTTGCGGAACCCGTTGTTGTTGCCATTGTTGATGAAGCTGGCCTCTTCCCTTGTCTCGGGCCAATCATTTCCCGAATGACCCACATTACCGCAAACCTCGCACATCATGCGAGCGTCCATAATCTTGGCGGTGTCCGCATTGCTTGGTGCCTCCAATTTCTTCATTAGGAGGTCCATCTTGGCGGCGAGCATGTCGATTCCATCGACTTGGTGTACACCGCGGTTACGGGGTTGGAGACGATCTCCATCCCAACCTTGATTTGCCACCATCTTCTCGATCAATTCCTTGGCGGCGAGTACTTGTAGTGAGAAGAAGGATCCTCCAGTGGCTGCATCTAGGTGCTCACGGGCGGTACGCTTGAGCCCGTGGTAGAAGGTTTGAATTAAGAACCACCCCTGCATGCCATGGTGCGGGCACGCGGTGATGTATTCCTGGAGACGTTCTCATGCTTCCGGGATACTCTCATCATTCTGCTGCTGGAAGCTCGAAATTCTAGCCCGGAGGGCATTGGTTTTGCCCACCAGGAAGAAATTTGCGAGGAATGCCTTAGAGCACTTATCCCATGTATTGATGGCATCTCGCTCCGCATAAAACCATTACTTCGCCATCCCGAGCAATGAGAACAGGAATAGGCGAAGACGAATTGCATCGTCCGTCACTCCACGGATAGTGAAAGTCCTACACACCTCCAGGAAATGCTGGAGATGTGCATTAGCATCTTCATTAGGCTTGCCGCAGAACGGACTTGCTTGCACCATGTTGATCAACGCCGGCTTGAGTTCAAAGTTTCCTTCTCCCACCGTCACGTTCGGCCCGGTAGTGACATTGGTGTTGGAGGGAGCGGAAAACTCGCGGATCGTCCTCTCGGCCATCGGTGCTAACGAGGTGCTGTCTACGGGATCGACGGTGTTCGTCTCTTGACTCGAGAGAAACTTCTGAGGAATGAGGACACGAGGTCTCACTCTCCTCACAAGTGACTCCGGATTGTCGTGAAAGTTGGACGGTAGGTCGAAACCGGTCATGCACTACTCTGCGTACACGAGAGTAGAGCAAGGGTAAACCCGCTTAAATAGCGGTTCACTGAACCTAGATAACTCTACCACTAAGTTTAAACGATATCTTTTGCCTATTGCCTCCCCGGCAATGGCGCCAGAAATGCTTATTGACGTTCCTTAGCCTCACTACTAGGTTTGCACTCATGGCGACGGCGCCAGAAATGCTTGTTTGTACTCGCTAGCATCGCTACCGGGTTTATACCCCTAGTAATGGAGCTAGGAACATCTTTGGTAAAACATACATCACAGAAAGGTCTGCAAGCGCACGGATTACCGTTGTAGCACTTTACCCGGTGGTATTCGGGTTATCGTATTTATATTTTCCCAAGGGAGGCACTACGGCAAAGTTGATCGGATGAATGGTGGAGAGTAACAAGACTCGGAAAAGAGCTATAGCGAGGGTAACGAATAAAGATATTCGGGGATAACTTGACACACACAAGGAGATCTTGATAAAGGGTTAGAGAGGACCTAGTGAGCTGGGAGGACAACGAGACGAGAAAGGATCCTAACACAATCTATCTATTCTTGTCAACTCTAGGTAAAGAACAAAGGCAAAGAATAACCAAGGCAAGCTAAACTCAACAAGCTCTTCTAGTGCTGCAGGGGCATGCAAAGCTGCGCTCTCGGACTGGGATGAGAAGGGAGAACGACGACGCGCTGAATCCTACCGACCCGAACTAACATGGTGGACTACTGAGCCCGTCCGGAGCTGTCACCTCCCTAGGGTACCACAACTATTCCATTGAACGGGACACCAATCTAAAACTAAGGCAAGCTCTGAGCACCGCGCTCACAACGAACCAAAGAACTTTTCCCCGGATATCACGAAGGAAGGTCTCTCTCCGCTACTAAGCACAAACGTACTCGGTAGAAGATCAAGCGAAGAACGACCACAACACTATAGGGTTCAAGAGAACTACGCTAACCAACATTAAACTAACTTTAGTCTAAACCAAGAATAAAGCTTCAAGAGCAAAGTAAAAGCTGAATGTAATTGACTCGAAAGGTAAGATAGAAAGATAACTTGAATTGTACTTGAGTCTTAAACAAAGAAAGGATACAAGAGTAGTACCGGACCCCTGAAGAAGACTCCTCTGGAACCCCGAGACTAGCTCGACTTGACTCTAACTCCCAAACTATACTAATCCTACTCTAAGTGAACAATAGAGAGAAATGGATATGCTCCTGCGTTGTGTGTCCATTCTAGTGAGTGTGAGGTGCCTTTTATAGGCAAGGGAGGTCGGTGGAGCACAGGGGAGGAATATCCTAGGTGCGGCCGGCTCTCTAGGCACGGCCGGCCCTAGGATGTGCCACCTCTCGTCTTGGACGCTCCTGATCACTGCTCCTGAGGCAGTTGTAGGTCGGCTCCTTGGGTCGGTTTCGCCCGGCACGCCAAGTGATAGGTGCGGCCAGCCCTATAGGTGCGGCCGGCCCTACCCCATGCCATGTGATGCACCGACCGTGTTAGGGGATGCCTAGGATTGCCTCTGGATGACGGTTGTGGCAGTTGAGCAATCGGATAAGTGGACACATTGATCCAAGTGATCCTAGCCTTTACCCTTTGATCAAACCGACGTTTCTTCAGTGAATCACGCTCATCCAAGTTGTGCTCGAGGGAGTAGGGATGTTCTGGACTAGAGTCATGCCACGGGGCAGGGCCGGCCGCACCTGCAGGGCCGGTCGCACCTGCAGGTTCGGCCGGACCAGGTGGTTCGGCCGTGCCTGCCACATGCGGCATGTTGGTCCCAAATTCTCCCAAAATGTGTACCTGCCTATGAAATTCACAACACAACTCGTGGAACTCTATTAGTACTAAAAATGTGCATGAAACTTGTCATATACTCCTCTCGAACCCGAGGTTTTGACGGTCAAATTTTTGTTGTAAGGACCGTCAACATGGAAGTAGAGGGTACATGCTCGGTTGGAGCTTCACCATCATCACCATCATCCTCTCCAGCATCATCCTCCTCGTCCTCAAAGATTGTCTTGCCAATCTCGTCGTCACCTGCACACTCAAAAATAGACGAACTGCATGGCTGGGTCTCGTCGAAGGTAACCTCGCAAGTTTCCATGACTAGGTTAGTATCAAGGTTGAGCACACGGAATGCTCGAGAATGACTCGCATAACCCAAAAAGATCCCATCGGAAGACCTCGACTCAAACTTATCAAGCCTACCCTTCTTGAGAATAAAGCACGACAACCAAAAGCCCTAAAATGGCTCACTCTAGGTGCTCGCCCGTGCATGAGCTCATAGCATGTCTTGTTCAAGAAGGCCCGAGGAAAAATCCGGTTCCCAACATGGCATGCGGTATTCACCGCCTCAGCCCAGTATCTCCTCAGAGTCCTATGCTCGTCGAGCATCATCCGAGCCATCTCACAAAGGGAACGATTTTTCCTCTCAACCACACCATTCTGACAAGCCACATAGGGAGAAGAGAATTGATGTTCGAGACCCAGATCACGACAAAAGGTTCTGAAACGAGAGTTTTTAAATTTAGTGCCTTTGTCGCTACGAATAGCTCGAATAGCATCTCCATTCCTCTCATTCTTCAACCTCAAGATTAGAGACCGAACAAAACCAAACATCTCCCCCTTGTCGGCCAAAAAGAAGACCCATGCATAGCGAGAATAGTCGTCCACTATCACTAGGACGTACCATTTCCCACCCGCCGAGCACACACGAGCTGAACCAACCAAGTCCATATGGAACAGCTCGCATGGCCTCTCTGTCATAACGGATGTCAGAGGCGGGTGAGAGGCGGCGACCATCATACCATGCCTACATGGAGCACATACCAAATCCTTTTGGTATTTCAACTTAGGCAATCCTCGGACCAAACCTAGCGCACTCAAACGTGACAAGTCAAAACTCAAGTGACCTAGTCTCCTATGCCATTTCCAAAGCTCCGCCGAGACACCAGCAACCAAACAATGAGAAGTGCCAACACACTGAGAAAAATTGGCTCTGAAAATCTGACCCTCGGGGATGATCATACACACAAGATCACCTCGAGAATCCAAAACACGCGAAGCGCCCATTTTGAAACGGACCTCAAAACCCTCATCAAGAAGTTGGGACACCGAAAGAAGATTCATCCCCAAAGACTTGACAAGAGCAACACACCTAAGAGTCACAGACTCACTCCTTCACCGTGCCCACTGAAAGCACTCTACCTTTCCAATTGTCCCCAAAAGTGATGTACTCTTTGGTCATCACCGGGATGAGGTTGGAGAACCACCTTCGATCTCCGGTCATGTGTCGAGAGCAACCGGAGTCGATCAACCAAAAGCCCTCCAAGCCTCCCACCTGAAAATCAAAAACGAGAGCGAGAGTGAGCAAATAACTCAGCACTGGGGTTAGTACAAAATGAATCAAACCAGTGCCGTGCCATTTGCTCAAAAGTGGGGTTAGCAAAATCCATCCTATCTCTCCTAGGTGGAACACCCACACGTCCCCTTGGAGGACTACGCGTACCACGAGGTGGAGACCGTGGCCCGTAGCTCCTCTAGGACCTAAAACTGCGATCATTCCCCCCATACTCGTATTGGCCACGAGCGAAGGGACGTGCACCAAACTCACCACGCCCAAACCCAACACGCCCACCACCATCTCTCCGTGGTGGCTCACCTCGAGGCACAAACTCACACCTCTCCCAAGGGTAAATGGTACGCACCACACCCTCGCCCCTTGGCACCATCCTAGGCTTAGGCACACCACGAGAAGGGCGGTACCTGTCCTTGTTTGCCATCTCCCTAGCAAACCTCTCCTCACGCTTCCTTCTAAAGCAAAACTCAGCTAGGTGCCCATCCCTCCCACAATGCTCACAATGGAAGGGTTTCGGTTTTGGCTTTGGTTTTGGGCTCTCTTTGGGCTCTGGCTTCTCCTCACTCGGTTTCTCTCCCTTCTTCCCAAAGAACTCGTTCTCCAAGTCACTCTTGAACTTGATGGGTTTCTGGAAGTCATCGGTGTGTGGAGGAAACACGGGTGGAGCTGGGGTTGTGTCTAGTCGGTTCCTAAGTGGGTTTGGCTTAGGAGCATAGGCATATCACCGATCTTCCCCTCATTCTCACCACTTCCCTCACCAACCTTATCCGACCCAAGCGCTTGCCCATCATAGCGCTTGTATGCCTCAATCATCATCCTGAGCTGAGGCTCATGACCAGAAAACCAACCCATCATCTTCCTCAACTCATCATTCTCATCCTGCAAACGATCAACATAGTGTGCAAGCTCTAAATTCTTCACAGCATTTACTTCACAAGTAGAGCATGATGTAGGAATAGGAGCTTTCAAAGCAGCTTCTAGAGATCCAGCATAAGCAACCGACACATCTAGTTTCTCATGCAAAACAGGACAAGAAGTGCAAGCACCAAGCAAGCAGGGCCTAGATATCATCTCATCTAGCTCTACCCTAAGCACATCTAGTTCCTCAACCTTGGAGACATACTTTTCCTTAAGCACAGTCAAATCACCAAGAAAAGTGGAACAATCAGTGCATTCAGGCTCATCGGTCACAATAGGAGCAGACTTCAAAGAATCTATTTGAGCCCTAGCATCAACAAGCAAAGACTGTAGCTCAACCACCTTCTCCTTAGCCTCTCCAAGCAAAGACCTATACTCCCTCTTCTCCTTGTTGGTCTTTCTAAGCACATCATCACGGTTGTCAAGCAATTCATTCAACCTAGCATTCTCTACTACCAAGAAGGATGGATCATTGTTTACCTCATCCTTGGAGTCGGAGTCCGAGTCATCCTTGTTGCTCTTCTTGCTTCCGGAGCTACGTGCCATGCCGCAAAAGCTTTGGGCGGCGAAGCAGAAGCCGTTGATGTTCTTGCTTGACCACTTGCCCTTGTGCCGGTTCTCTTCTTCATCACTTGAGCTCGATGAAGAGTAGCAGGAGCTTGAGTCGATGTCGCTCGCTCCAGCTACCATCGCTCGCTCCTTCTTCTTGTGACTACCACTCCTCCTCGGCCTCCGCTCGGACTTGTTCTTGCCCTTGTGGTCATCCCTCAAGCGGTGCTTGTGGTCGGTCCTCGGACGGTGCTTCTGCTCGGGCTTGACCTCCATGGCTTCCGGGCACTCAGCGATAAAGTGCCCGTGCTTCCCGCACCGGTAGAACATGCCCGAGCTCCTCCGAGCATTCTTCCGGTTCGTGTACATGCGCTCGAACCGCCTTCTCAGCAATGCGAGATCCTCCTCGCCCAGCACGTCGAACTCCTCATCTGGCATGGATACAAAACAAGACAAAGAGAACTGTCTCGAAGACATGTTAGCATTAGTCCCTGGTCCAGAAACGATAGCCAGACTATTAGGGTCAGTCGGGTTCTCGATCCTTGCTCGCACCCCACGGTCCACCTCGGACGACTTGAGCTTGGAAAATGGCTCGTCCACCATGAGGGTCTCATACTTCTCCGACTCGAGAATAGCCTCGACCTTCTCACTCCACACGGTATGATCCAGGCCGTGCAAAAGCTTCACAGCCCTGTCATGATCATCATACGAGAGCACGGCCACATTAGCCCTCATGTTGTTCACAATCACAGTGAACCGCTAGAACATGGCGTCAATAGACTCACCAGGGAGATGAGTGAAGTTCTTGTACTCTCTCCGGTAGGTCGCGAACAGCCGAGCCTGAACCTGTGCTTTCCCAGCGTGAGCATTCTTCAACTGCTCCCATATCCTACAAGCCAAGTCCTCTGTCTGAACCCGATCGAATTCGGATTGACACAGAGCACAAAACAAGTAGTTGACCGCCTTGTTGTTGGCGTCGTGCATATCCCTCGATCCTGGAGCTAGGAAGTTAATTGGATGAACATAAGCTGTGTTCACCGTAACATCCTAAAGGATCTGACCCTTGTCGTGGAGGAAAGCAGCCATCCGCCTCTGCCACATCTGGTAGTTCTTACCATCAAAGTGTGGAGGACCCGAACCCCGCTCCTGGTACGCCATCTTTGGATCTTAGACTAGTTAGAATCACGAAGATCCGTAACCGGCTCTGATACCAATTGAAGGACCGATTAGGCGACCAGAGAGGGGGGGAGTGAATGGGAGCTGATGAAAATTCTTCCCTGTGACAACCCGCCGGAGAAAATATCATACTATCACCTAAACCAATCCACTTTGGTCATTAAGAGATAATAAAGTACCATCCCGTCGTAAGTTGCCGGGTCAAAGCCCGGTAAATCACTTGGATAACAGACAGAGGATCGAACATATGTATTAAAACTCACACGAAGGCGAGTCCAGAGTACATTACACAAATTAAATCCAATTTGCCCCGAAGGGTTTAATTATTACAAACCATGGTTCGTGACATGATAAGTAAAGGTTCAGAGTTCGAAAACAGCGGAATAATAAACTATTGATACGATAGACATCACAGGAGGCCATCCGTGATGCCATCACTCGTCGCCTTCCACCCATTCCAGCTCCCAGCCGGGTGGAATCTCTCCAGGCCAAATGACACCTGCAACCACATTTATATAGCAAGGCTAAGTATACTAATACTCAGCAAGACTTAACCGTCGGGTGATAACTACATCACCAACTCTAGACATGAGAGGCTTTTTGGCCGGTGGAGTTCTTTTGCTGAAAAGCAACAAAGAGTATGTCCTTACTTTCAATGTTTTAGCTCAAATTCTAGATAATTACCATTTCTAAGTGAGCCATCTATTGCAATCAAGAATTGTGCAATACAATTAATCCACACAGAAATATTCACATAGTTCCATTATTAAGGGATATCATGGCCAATTGATTAAGGAGTCTCAGATAACGGTGAGAGGCCGACAATCGATTGATTAAAACCATGCAAGGTAAACCTAAACACACGGTAGGGTACCCTCACACTGGACAACCACCAGGCAGTTCCCAAAAGTCCTCGGCTTGGGATCGAAGCTTACAGTCCTGGGTACAAGGCTATCTGGTATGCCCCACACAGTACATCTAGCCTCACACATGTACCCCCCTCCCGGTGGCGAGCCGGGCAGGTGAATACTCAAGATTAGTAATAGTAAGATCCCGCACTGTCTCATTAAGGTACTAGGCTTACCGGTCCCATTCCCGACAAGTGCTTAGTACGTTCAAAAGCTTAGCCCACGAAAGCCACTGGACCGGTGCCCAAATCCCATGCTCTTACTACATGAGCAATCCATTTATAAAGATCGTATGATTCCAATAGAAGAACCTATTCTCGCGAGTGACGAACATCACTCGACTTTTACTGGGTCCTATAGCATAGCAGCTATCGACCTAGCATACTAGTAAAAGAGCATAGGTACCTAGGGATCAGGCATCTAGGGTTTCAATTCAACTCCAAAAACGTAAATGCACAAACATAGCAAAGGTAATTGCATAATTTTAAAAAGGAAGGGTTAATGATCCGGGGCTTGCCTTCGCTGGCAAGGTCGGCCTTGGGCCCTTCTGGACTTTGGTCCAGGTCTTGCTCTACAGTGACGTAGTGCACGTCTCCGTCAGCTCCTCCGTCTCCTCCTTCTGGCACGAGCGTACAGCTACCGTCGGGAAGATCTACGCGAGGATGCATATGCAAGATTTAATTGACGGTTTTGATTTATTTAATTACAAACAACACATGACAACCATGGGGTGGATGGTTGACCACATTCACCTAGATAATAATACATTCAGCATACTCTTCCAATAAAGGAATAATATGTGGTTCTTTATTAATCATTCTTTTTGATAGAGACTGTGTACATATTTATGCAAAGAAATTAATTTAATTTCACAACACAGCAAAGGGTTGGTCTTAAGCCTCTTACCATGATTTACATCACATACATAGGGTCAATAGGTGTGGTGTTGGTGGTTTTCCAATTTAACTTAATATTAAGCTTTAATTGGCCTCCATTGTTTTTATACATAAATAAATTCATAAAATTTAGTGAGTGGTGTTTTCTAAGCTCTATAACTCTAAGCAAAGCCTCTGAACACACATGCACACTTAAAAGAGCTATGGATTAATTATACCAAAAATAACAAATTCTAGCTATCCAAACATGAGAAATGCATATAAAAATAAATAAGCAACAAATGGATTCCAACTTTCTCACACATGACCTCTGGTCCAAAACTAAGCTATGAAACCAACATATACATCAAGGGCTACTCTAGATCTTGAGTTATGCAATTATATTAAAAACTAAGCATAAATCAAGAATAAATATTTCTGACAGATATAAAATCATGCTTAATTAACCAGAGGTGCATTTAGGCATAAAAAGATTATATCCAGAAGTTGAGCACAAAAATCTATTTATTTTAGCTACAAAAATCATTTAGACAGATTTAGCTTAAACACAAAATAAATCATATTAAAAGATCTACATAGTAACTTTGTGCAATTTTTGGTGCAGAGCCTAGAAATGACATGCCTCACAACATATCCAAAATTCAGCTTGAGATCACTTGTAGATTTTGAACTACAGCAAATCTAGGTCAAACTGATTTAAATTTTTCATGCAAACATTATCACTCAAAAGTATGGTCATGCTTTGTAAACATTGTAGGTATGCTCACAAGGAAACCAACAAAATTAGTTTTGCATTTTTATCATTGTTCTGTGATTTTCTACGATTTTTCTAAGGTTCAGCTGAAATCAACAAAACTATAAGAATCTAATTTCACTGAGGTCCCTGGAAAGTTTTTGGGCTTCACAGATATGCCCTTGCTTCTAACATAAATGCCCCCGAGCACAAAAACCTTCACAGGTGTGCCCTCGGTGGCGGAGCGAGCTCGCCGCCGGCGAGGTAGGGCCGGGGGTGGGCAACAAATGGCACGGGGTTGAGATTGGGCTCACCACAGGTTGATTGGAGGTGGTGGATGGGTCGGAGGCGGCGCTGGTGAGCGGCGACTTCGTGGCGGCGCGGCCGCTGGGGGTCGAACTCCGGCAAGGCTAGGGGCGGTGTAGGGCAATGCCCTGCGGTGGTAGCTCGAGGAGGATCCAGGGATGGTGCTAGGGGCGTCAGTTTGCGGCGGAGATGGCCGGAGGCGGTGGTTCCACTGCGGCGGCGGCAATGGCGGAGTGGCAGACGGTCACGCGTGCGAGGAGGAGCACCGGCTTCTTTTATAGGCGGTGCGCGGTGAGTGAGGGAGGAGACGTCGTCACGAAGCAAACGGAGGCGAGGGAAAAGGGGCCCGGCCGTGGCAGCGCGTGCAGGGGAACCGACCGGCGGGTGGCGCGGGAGGGGCACGGCGCGGGCATGGCCGGCGGACGACACGTGGCGAAACGCGATTCCCTAGGCGAGCTGGTCGGGCGCGGCGGGTGTGGGGGATGGGCTCGATGCGTCCTGGCCGTCCAGGTGGCCGGAGGGGCCCGGACGCCAAGGCAGAACGGCTGCCACGCGGTGGCGCGTGTGCGCGCGTGGGCGTGGCGTTCTAGGCGCGGGAACGCGACGTCACCGACGTCAATCCCGTTTACCCAAGTTTGACCAGCCGAAACTTAGAACTTTCAAACCACACTCTAAAACCACTAAATAGCAAAGTTGTAGAACAACTGTAGGAGAGCACTTCTTGCGAAGGACGACCTATGTTTTGATCAACCGTTGGAGCATGAACTGCTGGCAAAGATGAGGTTTTTCTCGGCTCAAATGAATAGTACCCAACTGCAGTTGACCAAGTTTTTCACCATTTTCCACTCCAAATTTGAAATGCCACCCCAAAGCAAAGTTGTGTCCCTCGAAAAACTACACAACTTTTATATTGGGAGAATTTGAAGTGTTTAGGTGAAATTCGGAGAATGCCGCAAAAGTTCTAGAGAAGGTTCAAGAACATTAGGGGTTTGAATGGGGTTTGACTATATCTTGACCAAGCTTTGACCATTAGTGGGTGTTGACTTGATTAAGATGGTCATTAGTGATTGTTGGCTAGGTTTTCGAGGTGATGACCCAGGTTGACCAAGGTTTGACCAAAGTCAACATGTTTGACTTTGCTTGACTCGGTCATTAGCACTAATATTGCTAATTAAAAACCTGGGGCGTCACAGCCTACCCCCCTTAAAAAGAATCTCGTCCCGAGGTTCAAAAGTCAAAGACGAAAGTAGGGAGGGTGGTCTTCTAAGATTTTCGGAATTACTTTTGGGGACTAACCAGGAGGGGATTATAGATCAAAGAGTCGTACCATCATCGGTTCAAGGTTAGCCCATAAGAGTAGTCAAAGGTGACAAAGTCATGGAGAGCTTTTGCAGGGAGTTTACTTGCAGATGCAAGCGGGGAGGGTATGAAGAGATAAGTTGGTATAGGAATTTCAGAACAATCTTGCTCACATGTTATTTAACTTGTGAAGTTGGGTGATATCGATTTGTTACATTAACGGTGCAATAGTTTTTAAAAGTTGGTGTGATGCACATGTTTATGCAGGCATGATGCACATGTTCATGCGGTATGGTGCTCATGATGCATGTTAGCATATCTCGGGTTACACAAGGAATGAGTTAGTGATTGAGATGGCAATCATAGAGTTGAGACGGAGTATATGTGTGGCGAGTCGCATTCTCACAACCAAGATACCTAGCGCGCTCCTAGTAGTAATCATATGGCTGCAGCGCACATGATGCCCTAGGTTCCGTCGCGGCACCTTTGGTTATGGGACAACAACATCACCAATCATAAGAAGGATAGAGGAGGAATATTGAAATCTTCCATGCGTATGCATGTTAGTTCACCCAAGGTTCCCGAATGCACGTGCTATGCGATTGCATTTCTATGCTCATGAATTATGTCATTAAGGGTGCAACATATACATGATGTCAATGCATAACAAGGATTTTTTACACTTTTCTCTCTATTTTACTTATTCAATTCTTCATGAGCAAGATCAAAAGGAAAGAGTTCCAGATCGAAAGATCAAGGAAGATCAGACAAGGATGGCAATATCCAGGAATGGCTTAGTGCATTCAATTGCAGAAACACGAGAGTGGAATTGATACATGTCTCTGAAAATACCATAATTGCGTAGACAGGAGAAGGACATGATCTAAGATCAAGCTCTGGAGATCAAGACATTATCCAATTATTGATAGAGTTTGTACTTGACACAAGGCTAACATGAAAACTGGCGCAATTTCTGGCAGTTGTGAACAAAAATTCATAACTTAAAAACCAGAACCCCAAAAATTCCCAAATTTCTGTAGCAACTCAGCAAGGTTATGAGGCACATTTTTGGTATTCAAAGGTTGAGCTAGAAAGATTAGGAAGGTGCTTCAATTAAGCGAGGTTTCAGATTAGGTTTCCGGAAAAGCAGCACGATAGAGGTCCACTAATCTGAGCATAACTTGAGATATACAGAAGCTATAACCGTGAATTTTTGCGAGCAAAAACTAGATTTGATATGGAGCAACTTTGGTATAGATAATCTAGGCCAATTAATTCTTGAACAGGGGGTAAAAAAATTTAAGCAAACAGCTGCATTGGATTTTTGGACAGCAACACATCTACACATGTGAAAGGCTATGCAAAGGATCACACACTAGCAAAATTTCACCTTAGAGAGCACACAAACATGTATAGGGTTCAGTTTTAGCTTTCCACAATTTTTAACATGATGCATGACGTCCTATTCGTCCTCACAAGGCAATCATGCCAAAAATTGAAGTTAGTGCCGGTGGCAAGGCATATATACGTTTCTCCCTATAATAACTAGTCGAGAACTAGTCGATGCTCACTTAGCGACTTACGAAACGTGGTTAGTGTACCTGCAGAAGATCACAGAACACATTGAACCTTTCGTGCCAGCACTCACGAAAGTGTCCACATACATTACCGTTCACTATAGAAATGGCCCCCATGCGTTTATCGCTGCATGGACAGCGTCCAACCTCGGACACCCTCCGTTTGAATGGAGTGTATCCTTGCCTCGCATATTCATAATGCGGAACGCACACGTATGGCAAAATGTGGCGACATCACAACCCATGACATGTTCATCTTGAATAGAACACGTCATCCTTCGCATGACTTGCATACGAAAAGCACACGTATAAAACACGTGGGCATCCAACCCAGAAGATAGGATCCGTGGAATGGATTGCCCTATCGACCCTCGCATACTTGTGATGCGGCACAGCACACGTATGAAACACGTGGCTTAAGAAGTGCTGGAAGTTAGCAAAATAAACCATAGATTTGACTAGCCACCTGAAAGAACCCAAAATTCCCTCTAGGGCCTCTCGGTCTATTTCCATCCTTAACGATCCAACGTTTTTTGCAAATGCAAGCAATGTTAGCAATTTTTATTCAAAAACCAGTGATTAAGGTTGTTAATTAAACTCTGGTGCATATAATCGCTCTGGTGCTAGCTGTGACAACCCGCCCAAGAAAATACCGTACTATCGCCTAAACCAATCCACTTTGGTCATTAAGCGATAATAAACTACCATCCCGTCGTAAGTTGCCGGGTCAAAGCCCGGTAAATCACTTGGATAACACACAGAGGATCGAACATATGCATTAAAACTCACACGAAGGAGAGTCCAGAGTACATTACACAAATTAAATCCAATTTGCCCCGAAGGGTTTAATTATTACAAACCATGGTTCGTGACATGATAAGTAAAGGTTCAGAGTTCGAAAACAGCGGAATAATAAACTATTGATACGATAGACATGACAGGAGGCCATCCGTGATGCCATCACTCGTCGCCTTCCACCCATTCCAGCTCCCAACCGGGTGGAATATCTCCAGGCCAAACGACACCTGCAACCACATTTATATAGCAAGGCTGAGTATACTAATACTCAGCAAGACTTAACCGTCGGGTGATAACTACATCACCAACTCTAGACATGAGAGGCTTTTTGGCCGGTGGAGTTCTTTTGCTGAAAAGCAACAAAGAGTATGTCCTTACTTTCAATGTTTTAGCTCAAATTCTAGTTAATTACCATTTCTAAGTGAGCCATCTATTGCAATCAAGAATTGTGCAATACAATTAATCCACGCAGAAATATTCACATAGTTCCATTATTAAGGGATATCATGGCCAGTTGATTAAGCAGTCTCAGATAACGGTGAGAGGCCGACAATCGATTGATTAAAACCTTGCAAGGTAAACCTAAACACACGGTAGGGTGCCCTCACACTAGACAACCACCAGGCAGTTCCCAAAAGTCCTCGGCTTGGGATCGAAGCTTACAGTCCTGGGTACAAGGCTATCTGGTATGCCCCACACAGTACATCCAGCCTCACACATGTACCCCCTCCCGGTGGCGAGCCAGGCAGGTGAATACTCAAGATTAGTAATAGTAAGATCCCGCACCGTCTCATTAAGGTACTAGGCTTACCGGTTCCATTCCCGACAAGTGCTTAGTACGTTCAAAAGCTTAGCCCACGAAAGCCACTGGACCGGAGCCCAAATCCCATGCTCTTACCACATGAGCAATCCATTTATAAAGATCTTATGATTCCAACATAAGAACCTATTCTCGCGAGTGACGAACATCACTCGACTTTTACCGGGTCCTATAGCATAGCAGCTATCGACCTAGCATACTAGTAAAAGAGCATAGGTACCTAGGGATCATGCATCTAGGGTTTCAATTCAACTCCTGAAATGTCTATGAGCATAGGTACGAAAGAAGGTCTAGACTGCTGCTCAGCCAACTCAACCCTAAGCACATCTAGTTCCTCACACTTGGAGGCATGCTTTTCCCTAAGAGCAGTAAGATCAACTAGGAACACAGAGCAATCAGCACAATCAACCACATCAGTAACAACAGGTGAAGCCTTAAGCGAGTCAATTTCAAGCTTAGCATCCAGGTTTTGTGTTTCTAGCTCAGCTACTCTACTCCTAGCATCTTCAAGCGATGTCCTAAGCTCCTTTCTCATCTTCTTAGCCTCTCTAAGCATGTCATCATGATTATCAAGCAGTTTTCCTAGTTCCTCATTCTCCTGGCGCAAGAAGGAAAGCTCATCACATACCTCATCCTCGGAGTCGGAATCCGAGTCGTCCTTCTGGCTCTTCTTGCTGCCGGAGCTGTGTGCCATGCCGCAGAAGACGTCTCTCGCGAAGCAACTCAGCCCGCTCAGGCCCTTGAACCCCTTCTTCTCTTGCACTGATCACCTTCATCTTCACTGCTACTCGAGCTCGAGGTAGAGTAGCCGGAGATGGAGTCGACGTCGCTCACTCCGACCATCGCTCGGGCCTTCTTGTCATGGTCGTCCTTTTCCTCGATCTTCGCTCATCCTTGTTCTTGTGCTTGTGCTTGTGATCGCGCCTCAATTGGTACTTGCTCTCCGTCCTCGACCGGTGCTTGTAGTTGTCCTTGTTCTCCATCTTCTCGAGACAGTCGGCAACGAAGTGTCCTGGCTTGCCGCACTGAAAGCACATCCTCGTGTTCCTCCTTGTGTTCACTCGGTTCTCGTGCATTCTCTCGAACCTCCTGGTCAGCAGCGCCAGCTCGTCCTCTCCAAGCACGTCGAACTCCTCATCTGGCAAAGACATCAAGGAAGACAAAGAGTACATCCTAGTGGATGGGTTAGCGTTAGACTTTGCACCTGAGCCACCGATGAGGGCGAGACTATGAGAGTCAGTCGGGCCCTCGATCTTGGCTGTCACACCACGGTCCACCTCAGCCGACTTGAGCTTCGAGAAGAGCTCGTCTACCGTTAGAGTCTCATACTTCTCAGACTCTAGAAAGTTCTCGACCTTTCCGCCCTAAATATTATGATCCAACGAGTGCAAGAGCTTCACAGCTCTGTCATGATGATCGTACGGGAGCGCGGCCACATTGGCCCTCATGTTGTTCACAATCACCGTGAACCGCTGGAACATCGTATCGATGGACTCGCCGGGGAGATGTGTGAAGTTCTCGTACTTTCTCCGGTAAGTCGCAAACAACCGAGCCTGAACCTGACTGTTTCCAGCGTGAGCATTCTTCAGCATCTCCCAAATCCTACAAACCAAGTCCTCTGTTTGAACGCGATCGAATTCGGATTGACACAGAGCACGAAACAAGTAGTTGACCGCCTTGTTGTTGGCGTCGTGCATATCCCTTGATCCCAGAGCAAAGAAGTTAATTGGATGAATATGTGCTATGTTCACCGTAACGTCCCAAAGGATCTGACCCTTGCCGTGGAGGAATGCAGCCATCCGCCTCTGCCACATCTGGTAGTTCTTTCCATCGAAGTGCGGAGGACCCGGTCCCCGTTCCTGGTATGCCATCTTTGGAACTTAGACTGGTTGGAGTCCCGAAAGACTCGTAACCTGCTCTGATACCACTGAAGGACCAAACTGGTGACCAGAGAGGGGGGGAGTGAATGGGAGCCGATAAAAATTCTTCTCGAAGGAGATGACTTCTCCAACAAGATGAAGTCAGTCGGATACCCAAAATCACACGCTCCGTACTCAACCTTCCGTTTGCCAAGACCACGTAGCCACTGAAGTGCTACTGGTCCTTGCAACAAACACTACCTGCAGCCACAGCTCCTACACACACGGCAGCGGAAACAACTCAAAAGTTGTCCAGCAGGGGCGGTTTAACCGGTGTGTGGGGGCGGTTAGACCGTCTGCTCCTGGGCCGCCAAGAAATCCTCTGAAACACCTCTTCTGAGTTCCAAAATCTCTCCACGGTTTGACCCAGTGGATCCTCTGGTCAAGGCCAAGCTAACTACCAGAGAATCTTGGCGAAAACCAAAACTTCACCCAGGGGCCTAAGGCGGTAAGACCGGCTACCAGGGGCGGTCTAACCTCCTGTACCTAGCAAAGAACACAAGCCAAGAACTCCTAGCAAACAGCACCAAAACGAGCCAAGATTTCACCCAAACCCTCCTTTGATCAAGGCGAACAAACTCACAGAGAAAGATCCGGCAAAATCAAACTTTCCACCTGGGAGACCCAGGGCGGTTAGACCGCCCCCTTATGGCGATTAGACCGCCCCTCCCAGAAAACTGGCCGCGGGTCAACCCTCAACTTCCCATCGCCTGATCTCCCAATTCACCCCATGGATTGCAGCAAAACTTCAGGGATACCTGGGTTACCTCCTGGGCAACCTCTCCACCAAAGGAATTGCACCGAAACGCTCTCAATCAAAGGGAATCGCGGATCTTGGCCCTCTAGGTCATGAACTCGAGCAACTCGAAAAACCACCAAATCGAGGTCGATTCAAGGGAGTTCTTGGGGCAAAGTCACCAAGCAAAGAGGCACAAGGTCCTCATACGTGACACCCAACAAGAATCCTGCAAGAAATCACCCTTAAAACTCCGCCACGAAAATCACAAGAAAGTGTTCCGAAAATCACCAAAAAGACCAACGAGAGAGGCAACACAAGGCCTTGAGGAACCACGCCGAATCATCTATACATACCATGAAGGTTCATACAAGGTCTAGCTTGCCACCCGGTCATCCATCCCTCTCTCAAGATCTCACCATGAAGCTCTCAAGCTAGTCCTAGAAAATCCTCAGGAGGAAGGGAAAATAGCAAAGGGAAATGAGGTAGGGTTCCAAGAGTTGGCTGCCATCCCAAAACTCAAGTGATTATATGGGGGCAACCAAAAGATTAAACTACCCTTACTAGCAACTAGGGATACAAGCCCCTCAAGGGCAACTTTGGAAGTCTTCAGTTCAGCACCATCGGACGGATGCGCATCCATCGCAAGCCTACGTAGCACCAACACAACTCTTGCGATCGTGTCGCGTGTCCTCTGTCTGAACCCGATCGAATTCAGATTAACACAAAGCACGAAACAAGTAGTCGACCGCCTTGTTGTTGGCGTCGTGCATATCCCTCGATCCCGGAGCAAGGAAGTTAATCAGATGAATATAAGTTATGTTCACCGTAACGTCCCAAAGGATCTGACCCTTGCCGTGGAGGAAAGCAGCCATCTGCCTCTGCCACATCTGGTAGTTCTTTTCATCGAAGTGCGGAGGACCCGATCCCCGTTCCTGGTATGCCATCTTTGGATCTTAGACTGGTTGGAGTCCCGAAAGACCCGTAACCTGCTCTGATACCATTTGAAGGACCGAACTGGTGACCAGAGAGGGGGGGGAGTGAATGGGAGCTGATAAAAATTCTTCTCGAAGGAGATGACTTCTCCAACAAGATGAACTCGGTCGGATACCCAAAATCACACGCTCCGTACTCAACCTTCCGTTTGCCAAGACCACGTAGCCACTGAAGTGCTACTGGTCCTAGGAACAAACACTACCTGCAGCCACAGCTCCTACACACAGACGACAGCGAAAACAACTCGAAAGTTGTCTAGCCAGCAAGGGTGGTTTAACCGGTGTGTGGGGGCGGTTACACCGCCTGCTCCTGGGCAGCCAAGAAATCCTCCGAAACACCTCTTCTGAGTTCCAAAATCTCTCCACAGTTTCACCCACTGGATCCTCTGGTCAAGGCCAAGCTAGCTACCAGAGAATCTTGGCGAAAACCAAAACTTCACCCAGGGGCCTAAGGCGGTTAGGCCGGCTCCCAGGAGCGGTCTAACCTCCTGTACCTAGCAAAGAACACAAGCCAAGAACTCCTAGCAAACAACACTGAAACGAGCCAAGATTTCAGCAGAACCCTCCTCTTATAAAGGCGAACAAACTCACAGAGAAAGATCCGGCAAAATCAAACTTTCCACCTGGGAGACCCAGGGCGGTTAGACCGCCCCCTTATGGCGGTTAGACCACCCCTCCCAGAAAACTGGTCGCGGGTGAACCCTCAACTTCCCATCGCCCGATCTCCCAATTCACCCCATGGATTGCAACAAAACTTCAGGGATACCTGGGTTACCTCCTGGGCAACCTCTCCACCAAAGGAATTGCACCGAAATGCTCTCAATCAAAGGGAATCGCAGATCTTGGCCCTCTAGGTCATGAACTCGAGCATCTCGAAAAAGCACCAAATCGAGGTCGGTTCAAGGGAGTTCTTGGGGCAAAGTCACCAAGCAAAGAGGCACAAGGTCCTCATACGTGACACCCAACAAGAATCCCGCAAGAAATCGCCCTCAAAACTCTGCCACGAAAATCACAAGAAAGAGATCTGAAAATCACCAAAAAGACCAACAGGAGAGGCAACACAAGGCCTTGAGGAACCACGCCGAATCATCTCTACATACCATGAAGGTTCATACAAGGTCTAGCTTGCCACCCAGTCATCCATCCCTCTCTCAAGGTCTCACCATGAAGTTCTCAAGCTAGTCCTAGAAAATCCTCAGGAAAATAGGAAGGGAAAATAGCAAAGGGAAATAAGGTAGAGTTCCAAGAGTTGGCTGCCATCCCACAACTCAAGTGATTATATGGGTGCAACCAAAAGACTAAACTACCCTTACTAGCAACTAGGGATACAAGCCCCTCAAGGGCAATTTTGGAAGTCTTCAGTTCAGCACCATCGGACGGACCAACGCAACTCTTGCGATCATGCCGCGTGTCCTCCGCTTCGAAGCTTCTCGGCGGTTGCGACCCGGGCGGTCAGACCGCCCCCCTGGGCGGTTAGACTAGCCCAGGCAGTCTGACCACCCCTCCTGGGCGGTTGAACCGGTCTGGGTGGCCGCACTCCCTCGTCGAGTCTTCGGCCTCGGTTTTGTGGCTCAACCGAGTAACCTAGTGGTTTTGTGGTGAACCACTGCAAACCCCACAGACTTTGGTGTAGCCTCTGCCAATCTCCACTCATGACTCGGCTCCCACGTTGTTCCGGCTCGACCTTGGTTTTGAGGCTTGACCAAGAAACCGTCCATAACTTCGTCTTGCTATTCTTGCCACCATGCGACCCGCACTTGACCCTGCTGGCCACCGGGTCCCTCGAATCAAGCCTACTTGTCTGCTCCACACCTGGAGGCCTCACCTGTGTCGACCTTTCGCACTTGTTCTTCACCTGCACCAGCACCAATCAAGCCGCAACCTGCACCTGCAATCCTAGGCCAATAGTCAGTCCACACAACGTTGTCAATCACTCATCACATCAGGAAGCGACCATCCACTGGTCCTCGAACCACACAGGCTCTCATGGCCCCAGTGGGCTGTCGTGAGGAGTTTTGAATAGGCAAGTCTCTTTCAGGCTATGGCTTTCTCTGTTCAAGTTTGGTAGGTTCTTGAGGTGGCTTTGCTCTGGTTTGATCTTGTTGGTCTTTTGGGGATTTCCTGGACAAAACCGGCATGACTGGTTTGCCAAACCGGCCTGACCGGTTTCCCCTACCTGTGAGAGGTTAAGTCCCAGAGAGTCGGTCTGCCTGGTTTCAGAAACCGACTTGACCGGTTTTAGGCTCCAGTAGCTGTGCCTGTGTTGTTTTCCGCTGTGCATTTTCAAGAGCTGTTGGTTGGGTCTTGCTCCTAGGTCCAGTAGCACTTCAGTGACTACGTGGACTTGGCAAGAGAAGTACACGGAGGTCTCCGAGTGATCTTGGGTTCATAGGCCGAATTCTTGAATAGAATTTTTATCGGCTCCCATTCACTCCCCCCTCTCTGGTTCGCCGTTCCGGTCCTTCGCTTTGAAAATAGCTTGATCATGCTTTCATGCTTCCTTTATCTTTGTCCGTATGCTCTAGTTTGAGTGTTCATGGCGTCATACATTCATAGGCTGTTTCAAATTAAGCATGGTGCTTAGGTTAAAACTATCTACTTCAATCAAAACAAGACATGGTTGAAGGACCGAACTGGCGACCAAAGAGGGGGGAGTAAATGGGAGCCGAAAAAAATTCTTCTCGAGGGAGATGTCTTCTCCAACAAGATGAACACGGCTAGACCAAATCACTTCTCCGACTCAACTACCCAAGTTGGTCAAGACCACGTAGCCACTGAAGTGCTACTAGTTCTAGGAACCAACAACCACCGAAACCTACTCGAGAATGCAGCAGAACAAACACTCGAGCAACACTCAGACCACATCGGTCAGACCGGTCACTACCACCGGTGAGACCGGTCCCGGTTGGATCACCCGACACTCTCCAGAGGCACACCGGGTCACCCTGGACCCCAAACCGGATCACCCGAGCAAGACTTGATGATTTCCATAGACAAGCCCTTGCACCGGTCAGGCCGGTACAGCACACCGGTCAGACCGGTCCTAGGTAGCAAACCCCAAATCTGAGAAAACAACCTTCCGAACTCCAAACAACACCAAACATGAAACAACAGCAAGCCTAGAGACTAGGGAACACACCAGCACATTCACCCGAACCAAAACCCAACAGGGAGCTGCACCGGTCAGACCGGTGGAAGGCACCGGTCAGACCGGTCAGGTCCTAGGTGCTTGGGATGAACAGCGAGCCGCGCGTCAACTCCCTCAAATCCACTACCCGATCTCCCGATTTGCTCCACGGATTCGCACAAGAGTTTGGGGATACTAGGAGTACCTCATGGGCATCCCATAGCTACGATTTGGTCCACCAAAACTTGTTGAATCAAGAGGAATCGAAGGATTTCCACCAAAAACACCACTTTTACTCACAGATTTGAGAGGGGAATCACAAGGAAAAGAACCACGAAGGGTTCATGCATACATCCCCAATCAAATCCCAAAGAGAAAGGCCACAAATCCACCACAAGAAATTCAAAAAAAAGGGCTCCAAAAATCACCAAAAAGGAAAACAGGGGAAACAACACAAGGCCTTGAGGAACCACGCTGAATAATATATACATACCATGAAGGTTCATACAAGGTCTAGCATGCCACCCGATCATCCATCCCTCACTAAGGATCTCACCATGAAGCTCTCAAGCTAGTCCTAAAAATCCTAAGGAAAATAGGAAGGGAAAATAGCAAAAGCAAATGAGCTAGGGTTCCAAGAGATGGCTGTCATCCTCTCACCTCTTGGGTTATATGGAGGCAACTGAAAGACGAAACTACCCCTAAGACATAAAACTAACATACACACCACAGAGGGGCAATTTGGGAATCTTCGTCGTAGCATCATCAGACGGATGCCCAGCGACCGCAAACTTGCTTAGCCTCGATGCAAGCCTTGCGATCCCGATGCGTGTCCTCCGCTTCGAAGTCTCCGGAAGGTGTTGTCGCACACCGGTCAGACCGGTGCTCCTCACCGGTCAGACCGGTACCCACCGACCTGATGCTGCTACTCTTCGGTCTTCGGTCTTGGCTTTGTGGATCAACCAAGGAACCCAGTGGTTTTGTGGTGAACCACCGGAAACCCCGCACACTTGGTGTAGCCTCCCGCCAATCTCCACTCATGACTTGGCTCCCACGAAGGCCCGGCTCGACCTTGGTTTTGAGGCTCAACCAAGAAACCGTCCATGACTTCGTCTTGCTATTCTTGCCACCATGCGGCCCGCACTTGACCCCGCTGGCCACCGGGTCCCTCGAACCAAGCCTACTTGTCTTCTCCACACCTGGAAGCCTCACCGGCATCAACCTTTCACGCTTGTTCTTCACCTGCACCAGCACCAATCAAGCCGCAACCTGCATTTGCAATACTAGGCCAAGAGTCAGTCCACACAATGTTGTTAAACACTCATCACACCAGGAAGCGACCATCCACCAGTCCTCGACCCACACAGGCTCTCAATCTCCCCTTTGATGAGTGCATTGACAACACACACTTTTGGTAACCAAAGAGAAAAGGAAAAATAAAAGAAACGAACAAAGAAACATAAACAAGCGATCGAAAGACAACCAAAGGCAAAGAACAAAATCACTTGAAAGAGGAAAGTCTCGGTCCACTTAGGCAAGGGCAATAGCTCAACACAACCGAGACAAAAACAAGCTCAAGCAAAGACCACAAACCACCAAAGCAAAGCTTCGAAAAACCACAAAGAGCTCCCCCTGCACACATGCAAGCTCCCCCTGAACCAATGTAACTCCCCCTGGACGAATGCATGCAAACCTCTTCACAAAACAGAGCGGTTGCACTAGCTCAGCTCTAACCGTTCAGACCGGTCCACAGCACCGGTCAGACCGGTGCACCACATCTGCACAGGTCCTGACACTTACACTGGTCAAACCGGTGACCCCCACCGGTTAGACTGATGACCACCTGGGAAACCTGGGAACAGCAAGAGCCCAAAAATGGCTCAAAACCACTTGGAAACCTTCCAAATGCATTTAGTTACCCAAAACTTGCACAAACTTCTCCCCCTTGTTGACAATGCATGAATCAAGGCAAAACTTGAAAAAATTCAACCTAGAGCTTCTTAAATAGACAAAATTCAACACAACATGCTACAGATGACCAAATGAGCAAGTTAGATACTCTATAGCTTCGTATGAACATCAGCTACAAGATCACCAAGTTTCACAATCATTAGGCAAAGCTAAGATAGAATTGAGTATTTTTGCGAAAAATTTCCTCTCATGAGCAAAGTCCTAAACATGAGCAAAACATGTCAAAGTGGCAAAGCCACACAAACTTCATGCTAGGACAACCATTCTAAGCATAAGATCATCATAAACACAGACAAGCATCTCATGTCATGTCAAAGCCACCGAGCCATGTGCCTACTTCTATAAATGAGACTTCTCATTGGTAGGCATCATGCAACGATTTAGCACCAAAAAGCAACTTAATTAAGCACCTATGACATGGGAGCACATTTTCCAAGCAATTTACATTTCATTTTCAGATTCATATTTGGTACATGAAATATCTTTGCGACAAAAAGGAACTTATGCCCCTCCACAAGATAAAGCAAGGGGGCTAAACATTCATGATGACAAATGAGCCTTTGGCCCCATATGATCAAAATAAACCATCCAAGCACAAATTAAGCATAGAAATGCCACTAAAACATATCATGATCATATAAAGGCATTTACTCACAAGAGAGCATACATGTAGAATTTTTTTTAAAAAAATAGCTATCAACCATGGATATAAATCAAGATCATCAAGAGCTAAGACAAAGTAAACCACATCATACCAAACTAGATCACAAGATCATATATAGCACATCATGGTGAACCAAGTATATAGGAGAAGCCTTTCCTACAAAATGCATATGGTACAAAATGCAATGCAAACCAAAGATACAAAGATGCCTATACATCATGTTACATATGCAATGCGAAATGCAAGAAATGCACAAAGGAAACTATACATATGCTACACACGGAGCTCCCACCGCCAACTCAAGAAACCAAACACACACCAAGTTCTCCCCGCAAACGAGTGAAAGTTGCTTGATCTAGGGGCTTGGTGAAAATATCCGCTAGTTGGTTTTGTGTGGGCACATGGATCAAAGCGATTTTTCCTTTCTCAACATTGTCTCTCAGAAAATGGTATCTCACTTCTATAGCTTGGTTTTGGAATGAAGCACTGGGTTCTTTGCAACACTAATGGCACTCGAGCTATCACATAGAAGTGGAACCTGGGTATACTCCTCACCAAAGTCACTCATGGTGTAAGTGATCCAAAGGAGCTGAGAGCATCAACTAGCTGCGGCAACGTACTTGGCTTTGGTTGTAGATTGAGCAACACTCGATTGTTTGCAGGAAGAGCAAGACACCAAAGAAGAACCCAAGAACTGGCAAGTCCCAAAAGTGGACTTCCTATCCAACCGACACCCGGCAAAATCCGCGTATGAAAAACAATGAAGCTCCAAAGAAGAAGATGCGGAGTACCAAAGACCGAAGTCGGTAGTGTATCGCAAATACCTGAAGATGCGCTTGACTGCATGCCGATGCGAAGTCCTTGGAGACGCTTGAAAACAAGCACACAGACATACTGAGAATTGGATGTCCGGCCTCGTCACCATCAGGTACAGGAGGGAGCCGATCATGCTCCGGTACTCCTTCTGGTCCACATGTTCACTTTCCTCGTCCGCATCAAGGGCTGTAGTCGTACTCATTGGCGTTGTCATGGCCTTGGAGTCCTCCATCTTGAACTTCCTCACAATGTCCTTGGTGTACTTGGCTTGGTGTACAAATGTTCCTTCCTTCGACTACTTGATTTGGAGCCCGAGGAAGAACTGCAACTCACCCATCATGCTCATCTCGAATTCCCTGCTCATGTCTTCTGCAAACCTTGCAACCAAAGAGTTAGACGAGCCACCAAAGACAATATCATCCACGTACACCTGCACAATTAGGATCTCCTTGCCCTGCCTGAGCAGAAACAAGGTCTGATCTACCTTCCCTATCTCAAAGCCTCTCTTAAACAGGAACCCACTCAGCCTACCATACCAAGCTCTAGGCGCCTGCTTCAACCCATACAGCGCCTTCCTCAACTTGTACACCCTGTGGGGGTACTTCTCACTCTCAAACCCCGGTGGTTGCCTCACATACACTTCTTCCTCCAACACACCATTCAGAAACGCACTCTTAACATCCATTTGGTACAATTTGAACCCTTTAGCCACAGAGAAGGTTAGAAGGATCCTAACACCTCCAAATGAGCCACAGGAGCAAATGTCTCCTCATAGTCTATCCCCTCTTTCTGTGTGTACCCCTGAGCAACCAACCTCGATTTGTTTCTCACTACTTTACCTTTCTCTCCCTCTTTATTTTTCCACACCCGTTTTGTCCCAATCGGCTTACAACCTAGTGCAGGCTCCACTAACTCCCAAACCTGGTTTCTCTCAAAATTCACCAACTCCACATGCATAGAATTTACCCAATTGTGATCAGATAGTGCATGTCCAATGTCTTTGGGCTCAAAAGTAGCAACAAAAGCAACATGGGAAAAGTGAGAGTCATTTCGAAACCTTGACCGTGTAGTTCGTTCGTTGATGTTCCCGATGATCATTGAAGCTGGGTGATCCACTTGTACTCGCCGGGGAGCTTCTCGCCTCGAAGCCACCTCCCCCTCAGCTGCAGCTTCCTCTCGATCTCGGCACGTCATCATAGGTGTGGGAGAAGGCCCGTCCTCGATCATAGTCGAAGTAGTATGTACATGCTCAGCCGCGGGCGCCACACCACCATCTTCCTCATCTCCTTGCTGCTGCACCTCATCCTCGAAAATCTCCTCGCCAAGTTCCTTGTCACCTGCACACTCAAAAACAAGTGAACTACGTGGCTGTGTCTCATCGAAGGTAACCTCGCAAGTCTCCACAATTTGTTTAGTTTCAAGATTGAGCACCCGAAAGGCTCTAGAATGAGACGCGTAACCAAAGAAAATGCCATCAACAGACCTAGCCTCGAACTTGTCCAAACTCTTGCCTTTCTTAAGAATGAAGCATTTGCAGCTAAAGACGTGAAAGTGACTCACCTTGGGGGTTCTACCGTGCATCAACTCGTAGCAAGTTCTCTTCTTATGGACCCGAAGAAAAATCCTGTTGGACACATAGCACGCGGTATTGACCGCCTCAGCCCAGAACCTTCTCGAAGTCCTATGCTCATCGACCATCTTTCGAGCCATCTCACAGGGTTCTGTTTTTCCATTCCACCACACTGTTCTGGGGAGGCGTATACGGACTACAGAACTGGTGTTCAAGACCCAAGTCATGGCAAAAGGTTTCGAAGCGAGAGTTTTTAAATTCCGAGCCATTGTCACTGCGGATCGCTTGTATGGCATCTCCGTGCCTCTCGTTCCTCAACCTCAAGACAAGATCTCTAACAAAACCAAATGTCTCCCCTTTTTCCTCCAAAAAGAAAACCCAAGCATACCGAGAGTAGTCGTCCACCACAACCAGGATGTACCACTTCCCAATCACAGATCGCACACGTGCTGGGCCAACAAGGTCCATATGGAGCAGCTCGCATAGACGCTCCGTCATCACATCGGTGAGGGGTGGATGGGAAGCAGCTACCATCTTAGCATGCCTGCACGGCGCACACACCAAATCTTTCTCGAAATTCAACAAGGGCAATCCTCGGACCAAGTTAAGTCCACTCAAGCGTCACAAAAGGTCGAAACTCAAGTGACCCAACCTCCTATGCCACTTCCACAACTAACCCAATGAACCAACCACGAAACACATCGACATACCCGAACTCTGAGAGAAATCCGCTCAGATTATTTGACCCTCGGGAATGACCACACAAACAAGGTCACCTCGAGCATCAAGTATCCGAGAACCACCCGACTTAAACAACACCTCAAAACCTTTCTCAAGAAGCTAGGAAACAGAGAGCAAATTAAACCCCAACGACTTGACTAAGGCAAAACACTTTAGCACCACTTTGTCACTTACCCTCACTTCACATTCCGCGAGTACACGCCCGAAGGTGATGTATGTCCTAGACACCACCTGGGTAAGGCTGGAGAACCACCCCCGATCTCCGGTCATGTGCCTCGAGCAACCGGAGTCGATCAACCAAATGTTCCCCAAACCTCCCACCTGAAATTCAAAAACGAGCACATGAATGAGCAAACGACTCAACACTGGGTTAGTACCAAAAGAGTAAAACCAGTGCTGAGCCATCTGCTCCAAAGTGGGGTTAGCACAATCCATCCTAGCATTCCTATCAAAGTGGGCATCAATCCTACCACGAGCATCAAACCTCAGACCCATCCTACCATCTCCACTAGAACTGAAACCACCACGAGGAAACCAGTCCCGTCTCGCTGGAGGAGCATGAAAGCCACGAAAGGAAGACCGTGGACCGTAGCTCACTTCGACCATCGCTCGGGCCTTCTTGCCGTGGCCGTCCTTCTTCCTCGATCTCCGCTCGTCCTTGTTCTTGTGCTTGTGCTTGTGATCGCGCCTCCACCGGTGCTTGCTCTCCGTCCTCGACCGGTGCTTATAGTTGTCCTTGTTCTCCATCTTCTCGGGGCAGTCGGCGACAAAGTGTCCTGGCTTGCCGCACTGAAAGCACGTCCTCGTGTTCCTCCTTGTGTTCACCCGGTTCTCGTGCATCCTCTCGAACCTCCTGGTTAGCAGCGCCAGCTCGTCTTCTCCAAGCACGTCAAACTCCTCATCTGGCAAAGACATCAAGGAAAACAGAGAGTACATCCTGGTGGATGGGTTAGCGTTAGACTTTGCACCTGAGCAACCAATGAGGGCAAGACTATGAGAGTCAGTCAGGCCCTCAAGCTTGGCCGTCACACCACGATCCACCTCAGCCGACTTGAGCTTTGAGAACAGCTCGTCTACCGTCAGAGTCTCATACTTCTCAGACTCTAGAATGGCCTCGACATTTCCGCCCCAAATAATACGATCCAATGAGCAAGAGCTTCACAATTCTGTCATGATCATCGTATGGGAGCGCAGTCACATTGGCCCTCATGTTGTTCACAATCACCGTGAACCGCTGGAACATTGTATCGATGGACTCACTGAGGAGATGAGTGCAGTTCTCATACTCTCTCCGGTAAGTTGCAAACAACCGAGCCTGAACCTGACTGTTCCCATCGTGAGCATTTTTCAGCGTCTAACAAATCCTACAAGCCAATTCCTCTATCTTAACCCGATCAAATTCGGATTGACACGGAGCACGAAAGAAGTAGTTGACTGCCTTGTTGTTGGCGTCATGCATGTCCCTCGATCTCGGAGCAAGAAAGTTAATCGGATGAACATAAGCTGTGTTCACCGTTACGTCCCAAAGGATCTGACCCTTACCGCGGAGGAAAGCTACCATCCGCCTCTGCCACATCAGGTAGTTCTTCCCATCGAAGTGCGGAGGACCGGATCCCCATTCCTGGTACGCCATCTTTGGATCTTAGACTGGTTAGAGTCCCAAAAGACCCATAACCGGCTCTGATACCACTTGAAGGACCGAACTGGCGACCAGAGAGGGGGGGAGAGTGAATGGGAGCCAATAAAAATTCATCTCGAGGGAGATGTCTTCTCCAACAAGATGAACACGGCTAGACCAAATCACTTCTCTGACTCAACTACCCAAGTTAGTCAAGACCACGTAGCCACTGAAGTGCTACTGGTCCTAGGAACCAACAACCACCAAAACCTACTTGAGAACTAGCGGAACAAATACTCAAGCAGCACTCAGACCACACCGGTCAGATCGGTCACTACCACCGGTCAGACCGGTCCCACCGGATCACCCGACACTCTCCAGAGGCACACCGGGTCACCCTGGACCCCAAACCGGATCACCCGAGCAAGACTTGACGATTTCGACAGACAAGCCCTTGCACCGGTCAGGCCGGTATAGCACACCGGTTAGACCGGTCCTAGGCAGGAAACCCCAAATCTGAGAAAACAACCTCCCGAACTCCAAACAGCACCAAACATGAAACAGCAGCAAGCCTAGATACTAGGGAACACACCAGCATGTTCACCCAAGACAAAACCCAACAAGGAGTTACACCGGTCAGACCAGTGGAAGGCACCGGTCAGACCGATCAGGTCCTGGGTGCTCGGGATGAACAGCGAGCCGCGGGTCAACTTCCTCAAATCCACTACCCGATCTCCCGATTCGCTCCACGGATTCGCACAAGACTTTGGGGATACTAGGAGTACCTCAGGACATCCCATAGCTACGATTTGGTCCACCCAAACTTGTTGAATCTTGAGGAATCGAAGGATTTCCACCAGGAACACCACTTTTCCGAAACCTAAGAAAACCCCAAAATCGAGCGCCTTTACTCACGGATTTGAGAGGGGAATCACAAGGAAAAGAACCATGAAGGGTTCATGCATACATCCCCAATCAAATCCTGAAGAGAAAGGCCTCAAATCCACCACAAGAAATTCACCAAGAAAGGGCTCCAAAAATCACTAAAAAGGAAAACGGGGGAAACAACACATGGCCTTAAGGAACCACGTCGAATCATCTATACATATCATGAAGGTTCATACAAGGTCTAGCTTGCCACCCGATCATCCATCCCTCTCTAAGGATCTCACCATGAAGCTCTCAAGCAGTGCTAAAAATCGTAAGGAAAATACGAAGGGAAAATAGCAAAAGCAAATGAGCTAGGGTTCCAAGAGATGGCTGCCATCCTCTCACCTCTTGGGTTATGTGGAGGCAACCAAAAGAAGAAACTACCCCTAAGACATAAAACTAACATGCACACCCCCGAGGGGCAATTTGGGAATCTTCGTCGTAGCACCATCGGACGGATGCCCGACGACCGCGAACTTGCTTAGCCTCGACGCAAGCCTTGTGATCCCGACACGTGTCCTCCGCTTCGAAGTCTCCGGAAGGTGTCTTCGCAAACTGGTCACAATGGTGCTCCTCACTGATCAGACCGGTACCCATCGGTCAGACCGGCCTGATGCTGCTGCTCTTCGGTCTTCGGTCTTCGGTCTTGGCTTTGTGGATCAACCAAGGAACCTAGTGGTTTTGTGGTGAACCACCGGAAACCCCACAAACTTTGTGTAGCCTCCCGCCAATCTCCACTCATGACTTGGCTCACGAAGTCCCGGCTCGACCTTGGTTTTGAGGCTCAACCAAGAAACCGTCCATGACTTCGTCTTGCTGTTCTTGCCAGACCCCGCTGGCCACCGGGTTCCTCGAATCAAGCCTACTTGGCTACTCCACACCTGGAGCCCTCACCGGCATCAACCTGTCGCGCTTGTTCTTCACCTGCACCAGCACCAATCAAGCCGCAACCTGCACCTGCAATACTAGGCCAAGAGTCAGTCCACACAACGTTGTCAATCACTCATCACACCTGGAAGCGACCATCCACCGGTCCTCGAACCACACAGGCTCTGAATGGTGTCGAATTTTGATTGATGAACCATAGAGTTATGCTTTCATAAGATCTTGGTTGCATGCATGCGGACTAACCCTTGCAGAAAATCATTAAATCCAAATGGGTAAGTCATCGAGCTAGATTCATATGGGAAGGTAAGTAAAGGTGTCAGATTCACGTTGCACAACATACAAATGAGTTACATATGACCCCCTAAAGGTTCAAGGTAAGTATATTCCCATTTGTTTATGGAGTGCAATGTTGGTCTAACCCTGCTTGAGTAAATGACATGGTGATGAAAAAAACACAAAAACAAAAATATTTCCTTTTAAATAAAGGCTCTATGGTTCTCGAACCAGTAGAATCCATCTCTTGTTCTCACTTGTTCAAAGAACAGCACCAGTACGAGCACAAGTGTGGGGGAGTTCTCTCAAGCTCATGACAAGGACGAGGTAAACTAGAGTGAGCGGGCTACCCCACGGGTCAGCCAAATCACCACTAGTCTTCCATGTTCCCCATATCCTTCAAGAGCGATGGTATACGCACCCTTCATCTCACTCTCTCTACCTATGAGTTTGAATGATCTTCCATTCTTATCCAGTGGATCAAACTCATATAATGGTGCTCTGCTTGCTCTACATGATTCCTATGGTTGGCTTGCATATGTTTTATTCCTTACTCATTATCTTGATGCTTGTGAACAAATATCATTAGGTAACTCATGCTCATCTAAGTAGTTGGTGTTTGAGATATGGTTTGATGATATGATCTTCTCTCTTAATGCTTGAGTGCTTGGGAATTTGTTTGAAAACCTGAAAACCATGTGTAAAGTTCCTCTTTGATATGCCACAGTCCTACCAAAGCCATATGATGTTCTAGTTGAAAACCTTATACTCAAATGCTGCTTGTTATCGCATTGAGCTTTGTCAAATTGTTGTGACCCTTGTGAGAATTCTCTTCATGCTTTCATCATTAAGATTCATTTGCACACTATTTCCCCCTTGCTATGCTTCTACACTGGAAGTTAGCATTGTATCATCCATCTATTCCACCAAATAAAGCTCCATGCATTGTTCCATGATTTACCCGTCTCCAAATATCTCCAAAAGAGACTAGGCTATGAAAAGAAAGAAAAAAAAGGGGGAGACATGCTCAAAACACATGTTCCAAAAAGAAGAAGACGAAGAAGAGATAGCCCATGTCTCAAATATTTCAAGAAGGAGAGAGAGAGGAGAAAATCATGCAAAAAGGAGTTTCATAATTTAGATGGTAATAACTAGTACCTACTCTGGGGCTAGTGTCCACCTTACCATCACCATAGCATTTCATCACGTATGGTAATATCTAGAACCCATTCCGGGCCTAGCATCCACCTTACCATACCCATCATACCCATACTCGTGCACATCTTGATCTGACTGTATAATTTGATTTTATTCTTTGATCCGGTCTTTGACTTTGCAATATATGTGAAACAAGTATGCTTTACCTTTTATCCTACCCTGAGCTCCACATATAGCCATCATTAGAAGTAGGATGAAGAAAGGCAATTCTAATGTCTTGGTGAGGACATATACACATTGAGTGATCTGAGAGAATCAAATGAGGAAGCTGAGCAAGGTCTGTTTTGAAAACTTATTGCAAAAACCCCAAGTTACTTGACATGACGAGCAAAAGTGATTTGATTCATGATTGTTCCATTCCTCAACTACCCAAGATGGCATGATAGACACTCCACATAGTTCACATGTGCAAGGTATGGTTTGGAATATCTCTTATGCTTGCTTCATACCTTTGGATATCATGTCCCACTTAATTTGTTCTCCCTTCATAGGCTCCAGCAGCTCTATTCATGTTGTTTTCCGCTGTTTGTTTTCGAGAGCTGTTGGTTGGGTCTTGGTCCTAGGTCTAGCAGCACTTCAGTGGCTACGTGGACTTGGCAAGAGAAGTACACAGAGGTCTTCGAGTGATCTTGGGTTCATAGGACGAATTCTTGAATAGAATTTTTATCGGCTCCCATTCACTCCACCCCCTCTCTGGTTTGCCCTTCCGATCCTTCAAGTACTATCAGAGCTGATTACAGGCCTTAATTGACTCTAACCAGTCTTAGATCCAATGATGGCATACTAGAAAAGGCAAAGGCGGATGGATGCTTTCCTCCGTGGTAAGGGTCAGATCCTTTGGGATGTTACGGTGAACACAACTTAAGTTCATCCTATTAACTTCCTTGCTCCAGGATCGAGGGATATGCATGACACCAACAACAAGGCGGTCGACTACTTATTTCGCGCTCTCTGTCAATCTAAATTCAATCGGGTTCAGACAGAGGATTTGGCTTGTCGGTTTTGGGAGCTACTAAAGAATGCTCACGCTGGGAACAGTCAGGTTCAGGCTCGGTTGTTTGCGACTTACTAGAGAGAGTACGAGAACTTCACTCATCTCCCCGGTGAGTCCATAGATACGATGTTCTAGCGATTCACAGTGATTGTGAACAACATGAGGACCAATGTGACCGTGCTCACGTACGATGATCATGATAGAGCTGTGAAGCTCTTGCACTCATTGGACCGTACTATTTGGGGCAGAAAGGTCGAGGCCATCTTAGAGTCTGAGAAGTACTGTTCTCTAAGCTCAAGTCGGCTGCGGTGGACTGTGGTGTGACAGCCAAGATTGAGGGCCTGACTGACTCGCATAGTATCACTCTCATCGGCGGCTCAGTTGCTAAGTCTAACGCTAACCCATCCACCAGAATGTACTCTCTGTCTTCCTTGTTGTCTTTGCCAGATGAGGAGTTGGACGTCCTTGGAAAGGACGACCTGGCGCTGCTGACCAGGAGGTTCGAGAGGATGCACGAGAACCAGGTGAACACAAGGAGGAACTCACAGACATGCTTTCAGTGCAACAAGCTAGGACACTTTGTCGCCGACTATCTGGAGAAGATGGAGAACAAGGACAACCACAAGCACCGGCCAAGGACAGAGAACAAGCATTGATCAAGGCGCGATCAGAAGTACAAGCACAAGAACAAGGACGACCGAAGATCGAGGAAGAAGGACAGCCATGGCAAGAAGAATCGAGCGATGGTCGGAGCGAGCGATGTCGACTCCAGCTCCGCCTACTCTACCTCAAGCTCGAGTAGCAGTTAAGATGAAGGTGATCGGCGCAAGAGCAATAAGGGGTCCAAGAACCTGAGCGGGTTGAGTTGCTTTGCGCGAGACAGCTTCTGCGGCATGGCACACAGCTCCGACAGCAAGAAGAGCCAGAAGGACGACTCGGACTCTAATGAGGTACGTGATGAACTCTCTTTCTTGCGCCAGGAGAATGAGGAGATAGGAAAACTGCTTTATAATTGTGATGACATGCTTAGGGAAGCTAAGAAAATGTGGAAAGAGCTTAGGGCCTCGCTTGAGGATGCTAGGAGCAGAGTAGCAGAGCTAGAAATACAGAACCTTGATGCTATGCTTGAAATAGATTCGCTTAAGGCTTCACCTGTTGTTTCTGATGAGGTTGATTGTGGTGATTGCTCTATTTTCCTAGCTGATTTGACTACTCTTAAGGAAAAGCATGCCTCCAAGTGTGAGGAACTAGATGTGCTTAGGGTTGAGTTGGTTGAGCTGCCGTCTAGGTCCTCTTTCCTAGGTGCTTGCACATCTTGCCCTGTGTTGCATGAAAAGCTTGATGAGCTTCGTTCTCTCATTGTTTCGCTTGAGGCTGATTTGAAAGTTCCTATTCCTACTTCTTGCTCTACTTGTGAATTGCATGCTGTGAATAATTTGGAACTTGCACACTATGTTGATCGCTTGCAGGATGAGAATGATGAGTTGAGGAAGTGTTTGAGTTGGTTGTCGGGTCAGGAGCCTCAGCTTGGCATCATGATTGCCGCCTTTAAGCGCTATGATGGTCAAGCACTTGGGGCTGACAAAATTGGTGAGAACAGTGGTGAGATAGATGAAAAAGTTTGAGAGATTCCTATCCCACCACATACAACACCCAAGAACAAGTTTGAGCTATAGCCTAACCATCTCAGAAACATACTTGACACAACACTAGATCCACCAGTGTTTCCTCCCCAAACAAACAACTTCCAAAAACCGGTGAGATCTGTGAGTCCAAAGGGAGATGTGGTTGGAGAGAAGAAGGGAGAGAAGCCAAGTGAGGAACCACAACCAAAACCCAAGCCAAAACCAATCCGGTTCCATTGTGAGTATTGTGGGAGGGATGGTCACAAGGATGAGTTTTGCTTCAAGAGGAAGCGAGAGGAGAGAATGGCTAAGGAGTGGGCTAACAAGGACAGGTACCACCCTTCTCATGGTGTGCCTGAGCCTCATATGGCACTACCTAGGTGTAAAGCCATTGTTGGCACAGTTCCGGCTTGGGGAGTCAAGAGTGCTTCGGGTGGAAGGGACCATACTGGATGAGTTAATCCGGTCAGACCAGTTTTGAATCCGGTCAGACCGGTTCCAGAACCAGTCAGACCAATTTGGAGGCAGCAGGGTGACCAGTTTGCGTTTCGTGCTCATGGAGATGGTCGTTTCAGTTCCTTTGGTCATGGTTCAGGTGGTAGGCGTGTTGAGTCTGGTGGTGTTGAGTTTGCTGGACGTTCTCCTTCTAGTGGTCAATATGAGTTTGGGGTCGTAGCTTTGAGTTGGAGAGGAGCTACGGTCCACGATCTTCCTTTCGTGGCTTTCGTGCTCCTCCAGCGAGATGGGAATGGTTTCACCGTGGCAGTTCTAGTTTTGGTAGTGATGGTAGGATGGATCCGAGGTTTGATGCTCGTGGTAGGATGGATTACCACTTTGATAGGAATAGTAGGATGGATCGTGCTAACCCCACTTTCGAGCAGATGGCTCAGCATTGGTTTTACTCATTTGGTACTAACACCAGTGTTGAGTCGTTTGCTCATTCACATGCTCGTTTTTTGAATTTCAGTTGGGAGGCTTGGGGAACATTTGGCTGATCGACTCCGGTTGCTTGAGGCACATGACCGGAGATCGGAGGTGGTTCTCCAGCCTCACCCTGGTGGTGTCAAAGACATACATCACCTTTGGGGACAATGGGCGAGGGCGTGTACTTTCAGAAGGTGAAGTGAGGGTAAGTGACAAAGTGGTACTGAAGCTTGTTACCTTGGTCAGGTCACTCAGATTTAACTTGCTTTCGGTTTCCCAGCTTCTTGATAAAGGTTTTGAGGTGTTGTTTAAGTCGGGTGGTTCTCGGATACTTGATGCTCGAGGTGGCCTTGTCTGTGTGGTCGTTCCCGAGGGTCAGATATTCCGTGGATTTTGCTCAAAGTTTAGGTGTTGTGCGGTGTTTCATGCCTGGTTCTTCAGGTGAGTTGTGGAAGTGGCATAGGAGGTTGGGTCACTTGAGTTTTGACCTTTTGTCACGCTTGAGTGGACTCAACTTGGTCTGAGGATTGCCCCGATTGAAGTTCGAGAAAGATTTGGTGTGTGCACCGTGTAAGCATGCTAAGATGGTAGCTGCTTCCCATCGACCCCTCGCCGATGTGATGACAGAGTGTCCATGCAAGCTGCTCCATATGGACCTTGTTGGCCCAGCTCGTGTGCGATCTGTGGGTGGGAAGTGGTATGTCCTGGTTGTGGGGGACGACTACTCTCGGTATGCTTGGGTTTTCTTTTTGGAGGAAAAGGGGGAGACGTTTGGTTTTGTTCGAGATCTTGTCTTGAGGTTGAAGAACGAGAGGCACAGAGATGCCATACGAGCGATCCGCAGTGACAATTGCTCAGAATTTAAAAACTCTCGCTTCGAAACCTTTTGCCATGACTTGGATCTTGAACACCAGTTTTCGAGTCCATATACGCCTCCCCAGAACGGTGTGGTGGAAAGGAAGAACAGAACCCTGTGTGAGATGGCTCGAACGATGCTTAATGAGCATACAACCCTGAGAAGGTTCTGGGCTGAGGCGGTCAATACCGCGTGCTATGTGTCGAACAGGATTTTTCTCCGGGTCCATAAGAAGAAAACTTGCTACGAGTTGATGCACTGTCGTACCCCCAAGGTGAGTCACTTTCACGTATTTGGCTGCAAATGCTTCATTCTTAAGAAAGGGAAGAGTTTAGACAAGTTCGAGGCTAGGTCTGTCGATGGCATTTTCTTTGGATATGTGACTCATTCTAGAGCCTTTCGGGTGCTCAATCTTGAAACTAACTAAATTGTGGAGACTTGCGAGGTTACCTTGGACGAGACACAGCCACATAGTTCACTTGTTTTTGAGTGTGCAGGTGACGAGGAACTTGGCAAGGAGATATTCGAGGATGAGGTGCAGCAGCAAGGAGATGAAGAAGATGGTGGTGTGGCACCCGCGGCTGAGCATGTACATACTACTTCGACTACGATTGAGGACGGGTGTTCTCCCACACCTACGACGACGTGTCGAGATCGAGAGGAAGCTGCAACTGAGGGGGAGGTGGCTTCGAGGCGAGAAGCTCCCCGGTGAGTACAAGTGGATCACCCCGCCTCAACGATCATCGGTAACATCAATGAACGAATTACACGGTCGAGGTTTAGAAATGACTCTCACTTTGCCCATGCTGCTTTTGTTGCTACTTTTGAGCCCAAAGACAATGGACACTCGCTTTCTGATTAGAATTGGGTAAATTCTATGCATGAGGAGTTGGAGAACTTTGAGAGAAACCAAGTTTGGGAGTTAGTGGAGCCTCCACCGGGTTGTAAGCCGATTGGAACAAAATGGGTGTGGAAAAACAAAGAGGGAGAGAAAGGTGAAGTAGTGAGAAACAAGTCGAGGTTGGTTGCTCAGGGGTACACACAAAAAGAGGGGATAGACTATGAGGAGACATTTGCTCCTGTAGCCCGTTTGGAGGCGATTAGGATCCTTCTAGCCTTCTCTGTGGCTAAAGGGTTCAAATTGTACCAAATGGATGTGAAGAGTGCGTTCCTGAATGGAGTGTTGGAGGGAGAAGTGTATGTGAGGCAACCACCGGGGTTTGAGAGTGAGAAATACCCCCACTCGGTGTACAAGTTGAGGAAGGCGCTCTATGGGTTGAAGCAAGTGCCTAGAGCTTGGTATGGTTGGTTGTGGGGGTTCCTGTTTGAGAGAGGCTTTGAGATGGGGAAGGTAGATTAGACCTTGTTCCTCCTCAGGCAGGGTGACATCCTAATTGTTCAGGTGTACGTGGATGATATTGTCTTTGGTGGCTCGTCTAACTCTTTGGTTGCAATGTTTGCAGAAGACATGACTAGGGAATTCGAGATGAGCATGATGGGTGAGTTGCAGTTCTTCCTCGGTCTCCAGATCAAGCAGTCGAAGGAAGGAACATTTCTGCATCAAGCCAAGTACACCAAGGACATTATGAGGAACTTCAAGATGGAGGACTCAAAGGCCATGACGACGCCGATGAGTACGACTACAGCCCTGGATGCGGATGAGGAAGGTGAACACGTGGACTAGAAGGAGTACCAGAGCATGATCGACTCCCTCCTGTACCTGACGGCGATGAGGATGGACATCCAGTTCTCGGTATGTCTGTGCGCTAGTTTTCAAGCGTCTCCAAGGACTTCGCATCGGCAAGCAGTCAAGCACATCTTCAGGTATTTGTGATACACTCCCGACTTCGGCCTTTGGTACTCCGCGTCTTCTTCTTTGCAGCTTCACGATTCTTCAGACGCGGATTTTGCTGGGTGTCAGTTGGATAGGAAGTCCACTTCTGGGACTTGCCAGTTCTTGGGTTCTTCTTTGGTGTCTTGGTCTTCTCGAAAACAGTCGAGTGTTGCTCAATCTACTACCGAAGCCGAGTACATTGCCACAGCTAGTTGTTGCTCTCAGCTCCTTTGGATCACATACACCATGAGTGACTTAGGTGAGGAGTATACCCAGGTTCCACTTCTATGCGATTGCACGAGTGCCATTAGTGTTGCAAAGAACCCAGTGCTTCATTCCAAAACCAAGCATATAGAAGTGAGATACCATTTTCTGAGAGACAATGTTGAGAAAGGAAAAATAGCCTTGATTCATGTGCCCACACAAAACCAACTAGTGGATATTTTCACCAAGCCCCTAGATCAAGCAACTTTCACTCGTTTGCGGGGAGAACTTGGTGTGTGTTTGGTTTCTTGAGTTGGTGGTGGGAGCTCCTTGTGTATTATATGTATAGTTCTCTGGTTGTGCTTTCTTGCATTTTGCATTGCATTTGTATCATGATGTATAGGCATCTTTGTATCTAAGGTTTGCATGCTTTTGTATCATATGCATTGTGTAGGAAAAGCTTCTCTCATATACATTGTTCACTATGACATGCTATGGATGACCTTGTGAGCTTGTGTGGTATGATATGGTTAAGTTTGGCTAAGCTCTTGATTATCTCGGTTTATATCCATATTGTTGGTGTTTCTTAGCGTCGTTACTAAGATAGCAACGGCGCCAGAAATGCCCGATAAAACACATGTCACAGAAAAGGTCCGCAAGCGCACAGATTACCGTGGTATTCGAGATATCAAATTTATATTTTCCCCAGGGAAGCACTACAGCATAGATAGTCGAATAATAAATGAGTGGAGAGTATCGAAACTTGGTAGAAAGCTATGGCGGGGGTAACGATAAAGATATTCACTGGGTAAATTGACACACAAGGAGATCTTGATAAAAGGATAGCGAGGACCTAGTGAGTTGGGAGGACAATGAGACGAGAAAGGATCCTAGTACAATCTATCTATTCTTGTCAACTCCAGGAAAAGAATTAAGGTAAGATAGAGTCAAGGTAAGAGAAGTTTGTCAAGCTCTTCTAGTGCTGCAGGGGCATGCGAAGCCATGCTCTCAGACTGGGATGAGAAGGGAGAACTACGACGCGCTGAATCCTACCGACCCGGACTAACATGGTGGACTACAAAGCCCATCCGGAGTTGTCACCTCCCTATGGTACCTCAACTATTCCGTTGAACGGGACACCAATCTAAGACTAAGATAAGCTCTGAGCACCGCGCTCACAATGAATCAAAGTACCTTCCCCCGCACGTGTCAAAGGAAGATCTCTCCCTACTACTAAGCACAAAAGCACTCGGTAGAAGGTCAAGCAAAGAACGACCTCAATACTATAGGGTTCATGAGAGCTTAAACTCACTAAGACTAAACTCACTTTAATCTAAACCAAGAATAAAGCTACTAGAGCTAAGTAGAAGCTAAATATAATTGACTCAAAAAGTAAGATAGAAAGGTAACTTGATATTGCACTTGAATCTTACAAAGAAAAAGATACAAGAGTAGTATCGGAACTCTGAAGAAGACTCCTCCAGAACCCCGAGACTAGCTCGACTCGACTCTAACTCCCAAACTACACTAATCTGACTCTAAGGTTGAATTAAGGCTTCAAGTGATGCTCCTGCTTCTTGTGTGTTGTTCCAACAGGTGAGGGGTGCCTTTTATAGCCTTGGAAGGTCGGTGGAGCAGTGTGGAGGACGGTTGTAGGTGCGGGCACACCAAGAGGTGCGGGCGCACCTATGATCAACCGCCCCTCGCTGTGGACGGCCCTGATCCATGGTCCTTGGTCGGTTGCAAGTCGGTTCCCGAGTCGGTGGCGCGAAATTCCCCCGGTCACAGGTGCGGGCGCACCTGCCAAATCACCGTGTGATGCACCGACGATGAGCAGGGGCGTCTAGGATTGCTCCTTGATGGCGGTTGTGGAGGTTATGTCGATTGGTTGCATGGATAGGTGGACCCATGGATCCAAGTGCTTCCAACCTTGTCCGTTTGATCAAACCGACGTAAAACCGACGCTTCTCATTCATCCAAGATGTGCCTGTGCCATTATTGATGTCGTCCAGGATCTGAAACATGGCACTTGGTAGGTGCGGGCGCACCTGCAAGTGCGGCTGCACCTGGCATGTGTGGCCAGGTAGTTCGTGTATGTCCCCTAATGGTGTACCTACATATGAAATTCACACACAACTCGTGGAACTTTATTAGCACCTAAAAATGTGCATGAAACTTGTCATATACTCCTCTCTTTCCTGAGATAATGACGGTCGAATTTTCATTGTAAGGACCATCAACAAACTCCCCCAAGCTAAACGTTTGCTCGTCCTCGAGCAAAGCCTAGACTTGTTCTCGGTGGATCAGGGGTTGCATCAATGTTACTACCTTGCAAGCACTTGTACACAACTCCATACTCTACTTGCTATTTGAAAGTGTTGGTAGGGAAACTTAGCCTTGTGTTACCTGTGGGGCTTGTTACATTTCACCTTGCCTTTGGAGGTTGTAAAGTAGAACGGATTTGACTTTGTATCATTCAATATTCTCTTTTTCTGGATCCTATCTCGGAGTTTTGAAATTTTTTGTAAGAAGAGACAATGTTCCTCGGATGGTTCACTCGGTCGCTCAAGTAGTATTTGTTACCTCACCAAAGGCTTTTGATTGAGCCTCAACTTCCTACTCTATGGCTTGTATGTGGAGCTTTGGGTAGGGTAAGCATGAGACTATACTTGTGCCACATAATGTTGTTGAGCCAAAGACCAGATCCAAGAAGAACTAGTCATGCAACTTGATCGAGATGTGCGAGTGTGTGGAATATTTTTCTTTGATTTTCTATGTATTCCTTGCTTGAGATTCCCCTCTTGCTTTTATTTTTGGAGAGGGGTCATGCTCATCATTTTTTTTCTATGCTCTTTTGAGCACACATTTTTTTCTTTTTTTTCTTTTTTCAATGACCCCTTTCTCCTTTTGCAAGAATATAAGAAGAGAAATCTCTTGGAACTTTGGTGTATTTATTTTGGTGGATGGATGGCATGTTTTGTGTAACACTCTGTGTTAGAGTTAGCATATATATGTGGTGTGTACGTGATCTCGATCATGGGAGCATGAAAAGATTCTACCAAGGGTCACAAAAATTTGGCAAAACTCAATGGGTCACAAGTAAGCATATGTAGCAAGTTTGTATTTTGATAGCAACATATGGCTTTGGTAGGTGATTCGACCATTGAGGAACATGTCTTGTTTTGTTTTCTCAAAAGAAATCATCCGAGATTTTCACCATACTATGGGATAGATCAAGATTAACATTGTCGCACCATATCATACTAGACAACAACCTAGGCTTGGTCATAAGCATATACTCCCACAAGGTTTTATTTCAGGCTCATGTTTCGACACATACCAACAAATTCAAATGCTCATGGAGTACAAAGTTGGATACTAAGTTCTTGCAAAGCTTAACATAGCAACCATTCATCATTTCCAAAATGAGGATGTATAGACAAGATTTCAAAAGCACATGGTGTCAGTAAGCTAAGCAAATCTTTTTGTTGTTTTCTTTTATTCAAAGGTGGTAAGCAAGATGTTGAGATTAGTTTGGACGGACATACCTCTCGTGACGGAACGGGGTCTCCCCCAAGCTAATTTTTTAGCTACCTTGTTGGCACATCCTTCAATTTGGTGATTAGTGGGCACTTGGAAGCTTGAGGTACCTTAGCTTGACAAGTTTGTGGAGGTTCACAGGTGCAGGCGCACCACCGCGGGCGCACCTACTCCTTTTGCTCCAAACGCTCACGTCCCCTCCTGTAAACATCCTGCACAAAAATTTTGTCGAGGGGAGGTGTGGCCGCACCGGGATAGGCCCAGCCACACCACCAAAAAATCTCCAAAACCATTTTCCTAACTCTTGTTTACTGACCAATGCAGTGGTGAAATCAAATTCAAAAACTAAATATGCTTGACGCAAGAAATAAAATTTGGAATGGGAAATATGGGATAACTACCAGTTTACCTCACAGCAAGGGCTCGTGGTTTAGAGTCCATGAGCGGGACTCCTCCGTAGTTCAATTCATCTTGGTCTCGTATGGTCCCAGAGTGGATGACTCAGGCGATGATTCCTTCACACGCCACACCTTCTTTGTTTTCTTTGGTGGCGTTGAAGTTGGTGAAGCTTTAGCCGGGGTGTCTTTAGTTTCCGTCTTCTTTCCCTCCTTAGCCTTGTTCGTTGCCTTTGATTTCTTCACTTGGTAGCGCTGTGTGGATGCTTTGTTTTATGCCCCATGTTCACTCATCATGATGATGAGGCTATCCATCTTGGGCTTGGTTGAGGCCACCTCAATTTTCTGCACAAAGTTTGGACTTTCCCTATAGAATATTCGTACCTGCGAGCACTGCTCCACCTTCGGCTTGAAAGTGAACTTTTCTTCCTTGCCATTGATATTAAGGCTAATTTCTCCAGCACCTACATTGATGTTAGCGTTGGCGGTGCTCAAGAAAGGTCTTCCGAGGATCAGGGGTGTCCTTGTGTCGACATCCATGTTAAGGACCACAAAGTGCACGGGTACGAAGAATTCTCGGACTCTCACCGGAATGTCTTCTGTGATCCCAGCCGGGTAGCGAACCGGCTGGTCTGCTAGCTGCAACACATTGTTGTAGGTGACAAGGAAGTATAGTTGAGCTTGTCAAAAACTACCTTGGACATGACGCTAGTGCTGGCTCCAAGGTCGCATAGTGCGTTCTCAAAGTATTGGGACCCGATCAAGCAGCTTATAGTGGGGCATCCGGGGTCCTTCTTCTTTAGGATGGCTGCACTACATTTCTCCATAAGCTTGACCTTGTTCGTGGTCGGTAGAGGTCTTTTGTTGTTGAGGATGTCCCTGAGGTACTTAGTGTAGGTCGGCATCTGCATGGCTTCAAGGAATTGGATATTGACATTGAATTTCTTGATTACCTCAACAAACTTTGCAAATTGCTTGTCCATGGTTGGTCTCTTATGTCAGCGCGGGAATGGAAGTAGTGTGGTGTCGAAGAACCCGTGGGATGCCGTCTTTCTTAAATTCTCCTCCTTGGGGGCTACCTTCTCAGTGTCCTCTTCCTCGTCGTCTGACTCGATGATAGCTTCCTTCTGCTTCCTCTCTGCATGGTTAGGATATGGTGGATCCCGAGTGGACTTAACTCCCCTCGTGGTCACCGCATTTACATTTTATCGGGTAGACTCGGGTTGCCCGGGATTCTACCTGATTCAGAGGAGGGTAAAGAAGCAGCAAGCTGAGCAAGTTGAGTTTCGATCATTTTGTTAAAGCTTAGTTGATTCTTCATAGCAGTTGTGAAGGATTCTATGCTTGAGTTCAGATTTTCAAGGACTTTATCATTAGCGGCCAATTTCTTGTTCAAGTTTTCATTGATTTTAATTTGTCCTAAGACAAGATCTCTAATGAAAGGTTGATTATTGAAATTGTTAGAATAATTACATCCATTTTGGTTGTTGAATGAGAAGTTGGGCCTCGAGTTCCATCCTTGATTGTTGTAGTTGTTGTTGCGGAACCCATTGCTGTTGTTGTTGATGAAACTAGCTTCTTCCCTTGTTTCGGGACAATCATTCCCCGAGTGGCCCGTGATTCCACAAACCTCGCAAGTCATGCGAGCGTCCATGATCTTGGAGGTCTCCATGTTGCTTGGTGCCTCCATTTTCTTCATTAGGAGATCCGTCTTAGCGGCGAGCATGTCGATTCCATCAATTTGATGCACGTCGCGGGTGCAAGGTTGGAGATGATCTCCATCCCATCCTTGGTTTGCCACCATCTTCTCGATTAATGCTTTAGTAGCGGGAACTTGTAGCGAGAAGAAAGCTCCTCCAGCAGCCGCATCTAGATGCTCACGGGCGGCACGTTTGAGCCCGTGATAGAAGGTTTGAATTAAGAACCACCCCTGCATGCCATGGTGTGGGCACGCAGCAATGTACTTCTGGAGTCACTCCCATGCTTCCGAGATAGTCTCATCATTGTTTTGTTGGAAGCCCGAGATTCTAGTACGGAGAGCATTGGTTTTGTCCACTGGGAAGAATTTGGAAAGAAATGTGTTGGAGCACTTCTCCCATGTGTTGATGGCGTCGCATTCAGCATAAAACCATTGCTTCGCCTTCCCGAGCAATGAGAATGGGAATAGGCGAAGATGGATTGCATCAACCGTTGCTCCGCGGATGGTAAAAGTGTTGCACACCTCCAGGAAGTGCTGGAGATGCGCATTGGCATCTTCGTTAGGCTTGCCGCTGAACGGACTTGCTTGCACCATGTTGATTAATGCCGGTTTGAGCTCGAAATTCCCATCTCTAACTGCCACATTCGGCCCAGTGGGGACGTTGGTGGAGGAGGGAGCGGAGAACTCGCGAATGGTCTTCTCGGCCATAGGTGCTGATGAGGATGAGGTGCTGTCTACGAGATTGATGGGGTTCGTCGTGGTGTCCGAGAGATACTTCTGAGGATAAGGACACGAGGTCGAACTCTCCTCACAAGTGACTCTGGGTTGTCTTGAAAGTTTGACGGAAGGTCGAAACCAGTCATGCACTACTCGGCACCCACGAGAATAGAGCAGGGGTAAACCCGCTTAATAGCGGTCCCCCAAACCAAGATACTTCTACCAATTTATTAAACGATATCTAATGCCTATTGCTTCCCTGGAAACAATACCAGAAATGCTTGTTGGTATTTCTTAGTGTCGTTACTAAGATAGCAACAGCGCCAGATTGCCTGATAAAACACACATCACAGAAAAGGTCCGCAAGCGCACGAATTACCGTTGTAGCACTTCACCCGGTGGTATTCGGGTTATCATATTTATATTTTCCCAAGGGATGCACTACGGCATAAATAGTCGAATAATAAATGAGTGAAGAGTATTGAAACTCGGTAGAAAGCTATAGCGGGGGTAACGATAAAGATATGCACTGGGTAAATTGACACGCAAGGAGATCTTGATAAAAGGATAGAGAGGAGCTAGTGAGTTGGGAGGACAACGAGACGAGAAGGATCCTAGTACAATCTATCTATTCTTGTCAACTCCGAGAAAAGAATTAAGGTAAGATAGAGTCAAGGTAAGAGAAGTTCGTCAAGCTCTTCTAGTGCTGCAGGGGCATGCGAAGCCGTGCTCTCAGACTGGGATGAGAAGGGAGAACTACGACACGCTGAATCCTACCGACCCAGACTAACGTGGTGGACTACAAATCCCGTCCGAAGCTGTCACCTCCCTAGGGTACCATAACTATTCCGTTGAACAGGACACCAATCTAAGACTAAGATAAGCTCTGAGCACTGCACTCACAACGAATCTAAGTACCTTCCCCCGCACGTGACAAAGGAAGATCTCTCCCTACTACTAAGCACAAAAGTACTCGGTAGAAGGTCAAGCGAAGAACGACCACAACACTATAGGGTTCAAGAGAGCTTAAACTCACCAAGACTAAACTCAGTTTAATCTAAACCAAGAATAAAGCTACTAGAGCTAAGTAGAAGCTAAATATAATTGACTCGAAAAGTAAGATAAAAAGATAACTTGATATAGCACTTGAGTCTTACAAAGAAAAGGATACAAGAGTAGTACCGGAACTCTGAAGAAGACTCCTCCGGAACCCCGAGAGTAGCTCGACTCGACTCTAACTCCCAAACTACACTAATCCTACTCTAAGGTATAATTGAGGCTTCAAGTGATGCTCCTGCTTCGTGTGTGTTGTTCCAGCAGGTGAGGGGTGCCTTTTATAGCCTTGGAAGGTTGGTAGAGCAGTGTGGAGGATGGTTGTTGGTGCAGGCACACCTATGATCAACCGCCTCTCGCTGTGGACGGCCCTGATCCATGGTCCTTGGTCGGTTGCAAGTCGGTTCCCGAGTCAGTGGCACGAAATTCCCCCGGTCATAGGTGCGGGTGCACATAGAGGTGTGGGCGCACCTACCAAATCACCGTGTGATGCATCGACGATGAGCAGGGGAGTCCAGGATTGCTCCTTGATGGCGGTTGTTGAGGTTATGTCGGTTGGTTGCATGGATAGGTGGACCCATGGATCCAAGTGCTTCCAACCTTGTCCCTTTGATCAAATCGACGTAAAACCGACGCTTCTCATTCATCCAAGATGTGCCTGTTCCATTATTGGTGTCTAGGATCTGAAATGTGACACTTGGCAGGTGCGGGCGCACCTGCCATGTGTGGCCAGGTGGTCCGTGCATGTCCCGTAATGGTGTACCTGCATATGAAATTCACACACAACTCGTGGAACTTTATTAGCACCTAAAAATGTGCATGAAACTTGTCATATACTTCTCTCTTTCCCGAAATAATGACGGTCGAATTTTTGTTGTAAGGACCATCAACACATATGAGAATGCTATGAGGTTTGAAAATGCTAGTTGTAGGCTCTCTTGTGAGTAAATGCCTTTATATGCTCATGACATGTTTTGGTGGCTTTGTTATGCTTAATTCATGATTGGATGGATTATTTTGATCGTTTAGGGTCAAAGATCCTTTGCCATTATGAATGTTTAGCCCACTAGCTTATCTTGTGGAGGAGCATAAGTTCCTTTTTCCGCAAAGGGACTTCATGTACCATGTATAAATCTGAACTTGAAGTGCTTTATGCTTGAATAATATGCTCACATGTCTTTTGTGCTTAATTTATGACTAGTTTGGGTGCTAAACCTCTCATATCTAGACGTAGACACATGGCTTGGTGGCTTTGACATGACATGAGATGCTTATGGGTGTTTATGATGGTCTCTTGATTAGAATACCTGTCCTAGCATGAAGTTTGTGTGATATAGTCACTTTGGCATGTTTTGATCATGTTTAGGACTTTGCTCATGAGAGAGATGTTTTACACAAAAATGCTCAATTTGATCTTAGCCTTGTCGGAAGGCTATGAAACTTGGTGGTCATGATGCTTATGTTCTTGTGAAGCTATTGAGTATCTAGCTTGCTTATTTGGTCATGTGTAGCATCTTGTGGTGAATTTTGTCTATTTGAGAAGCTATAGCTTGCATCTTTTCAAATTTGAGCCTTGATTCATGCATTGGCAACAAGGGGGAGAAAGAAAGGTGGAGAAAAGTTGCATTGCATCCCTAAAACCTTTCCCAGTTGTCAAGGGGGGCTTGTGCATTTCTTTTGCATTTTTGGCTTTTGGGGGTGAGCTTCTGCCGATTTTAATCGGTCTGACCGGTTTCAAAACAGGCCTGACCGGTTTGGTGGATCCGGTCTGACCGGTTTGGGAAACCAGCCTGACCGGTTTGTGCCTAGTGCAGACACAAGTTCAGGAGGAGTGTGCATATGTGCAGGGGGAGCTCTTGTGTGTTTTGAGTTTTGCTTGGGTGGTCTTTGCTCTTTGCTTGAGTTTGCTTTTGCCTCGGTTGTGTCGAGCCGTTGCCCTTGCCTAAGGGGACCAAGACTTTCCTCTTTCAAGTGATCTTGCTCTTTGCCTTTGTTTGGCTTTCGATCGCTTGTTCGAGTTTCTTTGTTCGTTTCTTTTCTTTTTCCTTTTCTCATCGGTTACCAAATGTGTGTGTGTTGTCAATGCACTCATCAAGGGGGAGATTGAGGACTTGTGTGGTTCGAGGACCGGTGGATGGTCACTTCCTGGTGTGATGAGTGATTGACAATATTGTGTGACTGACTCTTGGCTAAGTATTGCAGGTGTAGGTTGCGGCTTGATTTGTGCTGGTGCAGGTGAAGAACAAGCGCGAAAGGTCGATGCCGGTGAGGCCTCCAGGTGTGGAGCAGACAAGTAGACTTGGTTCGAGGAACCCGGTGGCCAGCGGGATCAAGTGTGGGCCGCATGGTGGCAAGAACAGTAAGACGAAGTCGTGGACAGTTTCTTGGTTGAGCCTCAAAGCCAAGGTCGAGCCGGGACGACGTGGGAACAAAGTCATGAGTGGATATTAGCGGGAGGCTACACCAAGTCTGTGGGGTTTCCCGTGGTTCACCACAAAACCACTTGGTTACTTGGCTGAGCCACAAAGCCAAGGCCGAAGACTCGGTGAGGCTGTCAGGCCAGAACCGGTCTAACCGGTTTGGGGTTGCAGGGCATCGAGATGCTTTGAAGCGGGGGACACGCGTCGGGATCGCAAGGCCTGTGTCTAGGCTAAGCAAAGTGCGGTCGCTGGGCATCCGTCCAATGGTGCTACAACAAAGATTTCCCAAAGTGCCCTTAGGGGGCGTGTATCCTAGTTTATGTAATAGGGGTAGTTTCGTCTTTCGGTTGCCTCCATATAAACTAAGTAGAGAGAGGATGGCAGCCATCTCTTGGAACCCTAGCTCATTTGTTTTTGCTATTTTCCCTTCCTATTTTCCTTAGGATTTCTATAGGACTAGCTTGAGAGCTTCATGGTGAGATTTTTAGAGAGGGATGGATGATCGAGAGGCAAGCTAGACCTTGTATGAATCCTTCTTGGTATGTATAGAAGATTCGGCGTGATTCCTCAAGGGCTTTTGTTGTCTCTCTCATTTTCTCTTTTTGGTGATTTTCGGAGCCTTTTCTTGGAAATTTCATGGTGATGTTTTGGAGACGTTTCATTGCGAAATTCTTGTTGGATGTCACATATGAGGACCTTGTGCCTCTTTGCTTGGTGACTTTGCTCCAGCAATCTCCTGGAAACGGCTTCGGTTTGGTGGTTTTCGGTGGTGTTCTTGAGAAGGTGTTCTTGAGGGTTGACTTTCAATTCCTCTTGATTCAGTGAGTTTTGGGGCACGAGCTTCTAGGAAAAGGTAGCCTATGAGGTACCCTAGCTATCCCCAAAGTCTCACTTGAATCCGTGGAGCGAATCGGGAGATCGGTTGAGATGAAGGTTGAGTTTTTCCCGCGGGCTGAGTTCTTCCCGACTGTCCAGTCAAAACCGGCCTGACCGGTTTCACAAACCTTCTGACCGGTTTGGCCCCAGTGGGCTATCATGAGGAGTTTTGAATAGGCAAGTCTCTTTTAGGCTATGGCTTTCCCTGTTCAAGTTTGGTAGGTTCTTGAGGTGGCTTTGCTCTGGTTTGGTCTCGTTGGTCTTTTGGGGATTTCCTTGACAAAACTGGCCTGACTGGTTTGTCCGACCGGTTTCAGAAACCGGCCTGGCCGGTTTTAGGCTCCAGTAGCTGTGTTCGTGTTGTTTTCCGCTGTGCGTTTTTGAGAGTTGTTGGTTGGGTCTTGCTCCTAGGTCCAGTAGCACTTCAGTGGCTACGTGGACTTGGCAAGAGAAGTACACAGAGGTCTCTGAGTGATCTTTGGTTCATAGGCCGAATTCTTGAATAGAATTTTTATCGGCTCCCATTCACTCCCCCCTCTCTGGTTCACCGTTCCGGTCCTTCACTTTGAAAATATCTTGATCATGCTTACATGCTTCCTTTATCTTTGTCTGTATGCTCTGGTTTGAGTGTTTATGGCATCATACATTCATAGGCTGTTTTAAATTAAGCATGGTGCTTAGGTTAAAACTGTCTACTTCAATCAAAACAAGACATGGTGTTGAATTTTGATTGATGAACCTTAGAGTTATGCTTTCATAAGATCTTGGTTGCTTGTATGTGGACTAACCCTTGTAGAAAATCATCAAATCCAAATGGGTAAGTCATCAAGCTAGATTCATATGGGAAGGTAAGTAAAGGTGTCGGATTCATGTTGCACAACATATAAATGAAGTACATATGACCCCCTAAAGGTTCAAGGTAAGTATATTCCCATTTGGTTATGGAGTGCAATCTTGGTCTAACCCCGCTTGAGTAAATGACATGGTGATGACAACAACACAAAAACAAAAATATTTGCTTTTAAATAAAGGCTCTATGGTTCTCGAACCAGTAGAGTCCATCTCTTGTTCTCACTTGTTCGAAGAACAGCACCAGTACAAGCACCAGTGTGGGGGAGTTCTCTCAAGCTCATCATCAACATACCCACTTAAGAACTCCCACACAAGGGCTGCACGACATCGACTACGACTTCATGACAAGGACGAGGTAAACTAGAGTGAGCTGGCTACCCCACGGGTCAGCCAAATCACCACTAGTCTTCCTTGTTCTCCATATCCTTCTAGAGCGATGGTATGCGCGCCCTTCATCTAACTCTCTCTACCTATGAGTTTGAATGATCTTCAATTCTTATCCAGTGGATCAAACTCATATAATGGTGCTCTGCTTGCTCTACATGATTCCTGTGGTTGGCTTGCAAATGTTTTGTTTCTTACTCATTATCTTGATGCTTGTGAACAAATATCATTAGGTAACTCATGCTCATCTAAGTAGTTGGTGTTTGAGATATGGTTTGATGATATGATCTTCTCTCTTAATGCTTGAGTGCTTGGGAATTTGTTTGAAAACCTGAAAAGCATGTGCAAAGTTCATCTTTGATATGCCACAGTCCTACCAAAGCCATATGATGTTCTAGTTGAAAACCTTATACTCATATACTGCTTGTTATTGCATTGAGCTTTGTTAAATTGTTGTGACCCTTGTGAGAATTCTCTTCATGCTTTCATGATCAAGATTCATGTGCACACCATTTCCCCCTTGCTATGCTTCTACACTGGAAGTTAGCATTGTATCATCCATCTATTCCACCAAATAAAGCTCCATGCATTGTTCCATGATTTACCCCTCTCCAAATATCTCCAAAAGAGACTGGGCTATGAAAAGAAAAAAAGGGGGAGACATGCTCAAAACGCATGTTCCAAAAAAAGAAGAAGAAGAAGAGATAGCTCATGTCTCAAATATTTTAAGAAGGAGAGAGGAGAAAATCATGCAAAAAGGAGTTTCATAATTTAGATGGTAATAACTAGTACCTACTCCGGGGCTAGTGTCCACCTTACCATCACCATAGCATTTCATCGTGTATGGTAATATCTAGAACCCATTCCGGGCCTAGCATCCACCTTACCATACCCATTATACCCATACACGTGCACATCTTGATCTGATTGTATTTGATTTTCTTCTTGGATCCGGTATTTGACTTTGCAATATATGTGAAAGAAGTATGCTTTATCTTTTATCCTACCTTGAGCTCCACATATAGCCATCATTAGAAGTAGGATGAAGAAAGGCACTAATGCCTTGGTGTGGACATATACATGTTGAGTGATCTGAGAGAATCAAATGAGGAAGCTGAGCAAGGTCTGTTTTGAAAACTTATTGCAAAAACCCCAAGTTACTTGACACGACGAGCAAAAGTGATTTGATTCATAATTGTTCCATTCATCAACTACCCAAGATGGCATGATAGACACTCGACATAGTTGACAAGTTCAAGGTATGGTTTGGAATATCTCTTATGCTCGCTTCATACCTTTGGATATCATGTCCCACTTAATTTGTTCTCCCTTTACTCAGGACGAGCAAAGGTCAAGTGTGGGACATTTTGTTTACGGTTGTTAAGTACCACTTTTATGCCGTCAATACCTGCATAAAACAAATAGAAATTGAGGATCAACACTAGAATAGGGGTTTATACTTACAAATTCCACAAGTGGTGATGTATATTTGAATGCAAATACTTAGCATAAGAAATAGAGCAAAAGCACACCTCATCCTTCCACCTCATCAATCCAAGCCTCCAAATCCCAGCCAATGAGAGACTGCCGTGCAAGGTTCCACGGATTGTTGATGTCACCAATCCAAGGGTGAGAAGCCTGACGAATCAGAAGCCGACACGTGTGCATCACATGGATTCTATGGCCCATAAACGTGTCCAAACCGCCTCCAAACCACGTGGACACCTAGAACCGACTTGAGGACCCACCTGACAGCCACCACGAAGAAGCACAAGGGTAGTGGGGCCCATAGGGGGTCGGCCGACCCCACAGGTCGGCTGAACCGACCTTGTGGCCGCCACTACCCTGTTTCCATGTGGTGACTCCTGGTTGGGTCTGGAGTCCATTCCGAGGGTGCTCGGGGTGTCCTCACGAAGTTGCCCAGCCCCTATAAATAGAAGTGAGGAGGGGTTAGAATAGGACACACACTTCTTCTCCTCATTTTGCCTTTGGGCTCCTACCTCTCTAGAGGAGTGCCTTTGCATAGGATTAGTGCTGGCTTGCTAGTTCTTAGAGATTAGAAGGAAGGTGAGGGGGTGACTTGGGGACATGCCATGGTGTTTTGGCATCTTTCCCCAAGAACAAACCTTTACAGATGCCTTTGTTCTTAATTTAGACTAAAGTGAGTATTCTTACATTTTCTGTTTAGACTAAAGTGGTTTCTTACATTGTTGAATAGTTCTTGTGTTCTTCATCTGTTGTTGATTTAGAGGCTTGTGTTCTTCATGAACCCAACCCTCTGATCTTCTAGTTGGGTTCATAAGTTGCTAATTCTGTTTGTATGCCAGTTAGTCTAACTAGAGTAAAGTGGGTGCTCCTTATGTTCTAATTGGATCAAAGTCCTTCCGTGATCCCTTGCATGAGATAGCTAGTACCTGAGTGAGTTCTAGTCTCTCCCTCGTGGGTTCGTCACTTCGTATTTATACGGAGTGCTATATTGTTGCTACGGGTGCACAGACGTAGCCGTGCTATAATAGTGATCGGTGGTGTAGAAGTGGTGTCTAAACTGCGGGTTATCCTTCGTTTGCCCCGTATCCCACAATTTGTCTTGAGGTAGGCCGCGGTAGTGACTGCTGTTGGACCCTTTGTACTCCAGGTTCGGATACGGCGTAGAGCTTTCGGCCAGAACCAACTATTATAGCCAGGAGGGAACTGGTGCCCGAAACAAGAGTTCCTAATTGAGGGACCGTTCTTAACTCTGTACGCTATCAGCTGGATCCTTTCCATCTTCTTCTCATCCTATAGAGTGGTGTCCTTGGACCATAGCTAGGCTAGGAGGTAGCTCTCATCATTCCATGCATTCGATACCCTTTGAAATACTCCTTAGGTGAAGTGCTACAATGGTGTATTCGTGCGCTTGCGGATTCGTTCGCACCCGTCACTGTACCTGGGTGTTCCTTACACGCTCACGCTAGACGTGCCACTAGTGGTGAGATTAAGAAATACCAACAGTCTCCTCCATCTGAAACCCCATAGAAAAATAAACACATCAATACAAATGCACAACTTTCTCCATGTCACTAAATGCAAAAAAAATCAATCTGCAACCTCAAAGAAAACAAATGCATCCATACAAAAGATTCTTGGATCCGAAGTAAAACATAACATGGGTGTATGTAACAGTGATTCTTTTATGGGACATGCATTGAAGAGAAAAACAAAATGAGAATTAAGTGTTTTATTACGACAATGGCATGCATTATTTACTGCTGCAGAAACTCAACAAGATGGTGTGCCATGGGTAAACTGTGGAAACCATGCAGGATACTACAGAATAATTCCCATTGAGGACCGGAGCGTCTGAGGACCAGTGGATGGTCGCTCCTTGGTGTGATGAGTGATTGACAACGTGGTGTGGACTGACTCTTGGCCGAGTATTGTAGGTGCAGGTTGCGGCTTTGTTTGCGTGGTGCAGGTGAAGAACAAGCACGAAAGGTCTATGCCTGTGTGGCCTCCGAGGAGTGGAGAGACAAGTAGGCTTGGTTCGAGGGACCCGGTGGCCGACGGGATCAAGTGCAGGCCGCACGGTGGCAAGAAAAGCAAGATGAAGTCGTGAACACGGAGTCGGTGCAAGGTAGCGGCCAAGTCATTAAATGGGGCAAGACCGAGTAGGCCATCCGGGAGCCGGAGATGAAAGGCTTGGCGGGCCCGATGCTTGGCGAGGTGAGGCTGTGCCTTGCATGCGGGGTTTTCGGCGGTTCACCAGAAAACTGTCGGGTTCCTCGGTTGCTCCACAAAGCCGAGCACGACAGTTTTTTGGTTTGGACACAAAACCAACACCGAGCCGGGACGATGTGGCTGTCGAGTCAAGAGGAGCTTGGCGTGGAGGCTGCACTGAGTCCGCGGGGTTTGCGGCTGTTCACCACAAAACCGTCGGGTTACTTGGTTGAGCCACAAAACCAAGACCAAAGGCTCGACAGGTGGAGACGAGATCCGGGCGCATCGGGAAGCTTCGAAGTGGGGACACGTGGCATGATCGAGGTGCTTGCGTCGGGAGGACGCGAAGGCCCGCTAGATGCGCGGCCGTCCGACGGAGAACTTCATGTGTTGACCAAAATGCCCCTATGAGGGCTTGTGTTGTAACTCCTTGTGTAGGGGTACTTCGGTCATTTTCCGGAGGACCTATATAGGAGTGGCTGAATTTCAGCCAACTCTTTGGCTTGTAGGTGGGAGTGATCTTTCATTTTGGGGTGCTTTTGGGAGAGAAGGTGAGAGGAGAGAGTTGGCTCTTTGTTTGAGCTATTTGCCATCCAAGATTTGTGTTTCTTGTGAGTGGCTTGTAACCGGATTTGGCTAAGATATTCATAGTGAAATCTTTCTTCTCAATCTCGTGCCAAATCCTTAGCTTTAGGCGTTTTCCTTTTTCTGCGTTTTTCGAAGGTATTTTTGGAGGACTTTTGTTCGTCGCTCGATTTGTCGATTTGAGGGCTTTTCTCTCCGGATTTCTTTGAGGGGATCATGGGTGAGTGCATTGTGCCTCTTTTTGGATGATCTTGACCCCTCAAACGCCGAATTTGGCCTTCGATTCGTTGATTTTTGGATGAACCCTAGTTCATAGTGTTCTTGGCAAAGATTCGCAATTCCGGGAGTTGTAGAGAGTTAGTGGCCGAAAGTTTTGGGGCATATCTTCCCATTGGGTTGTTCATCATCTCCCCAATGTTTCGTGTCAAGGCTCCAAGTGGTTTGGGAGATCCATCGATCGAAAGTTTGGGGCGAATTTGCGGGCGGTTTTCTAGGCTGTCCCAAGTGATCCGGACACTTGTGGCCGGGTGACCCGAAGGGGTAGGTTGATTTGGGCACTTGTGAGGACCGGAGCATCCGAGTACCGGTGGATGGTCGCTCCTGGCTGTGATGAGTGATTGACAATGTGGTGTGGACTGACTCTTGGCCGAGTATTGCTGGTGCAGGTTGCGGCTTGATTCGTGTTGGTGCAGGTGAAGAGCGGGCGCGAAAGGTCTTAGCCTTGCGGGGCCTCCGAGGAGTGGAGAGACAAGTAGGCTCGGCACGATGGACCCGGTGGCCGAATGGGATAAAGTGCGTGCCGCATGGTGGCAAGAAAAGCAAGACGAAGTCGTCGACTAGAGCCAGTGCAGGGTAGCGGCTCATGACCGGAGTCTGCATGCGGGGTTTGCGGCGGTTCACCACAAAACCGTCGGGTTACTTGGTTGAGCCACAAAAGCAAGACCGGAGGCTCGGCGGGCGGAGACGGGATCCGGGCGCGTCGAGAAGCTTCGATGCTGGGGGACACGCGGTGGGATCACGGGGCTTGCGTCGGGAGGACGTGGATTACGGCAAAGGCGTGGCTACCCGATTAAGAGGAGTGCTACTTGACCACATTGCCCCTGAGGGGTTTGTATCTAAGTTTAAGTTCTAGGGGTAGCTTGGTCATTCGCCCAACACAGAGGGACTCCATATATATAGCTCTAGGGTTTCTGGGGCAAACCATCCTCCTGGACTGCTTCTCATTTCTCTGCACCATAGGCTTAGATTTTCTTCACCGTTTTGTAGAGAATCTAACCTCCCAGTGTATGGAAGCTTTCATGGTTGCGTCGATTTCCTTCTTGTGGCTCGAGTGATTTTCGTGTCTTTTTCGGGCTATTTTCGTTGGATTTTCGTGCGCGGCTTTTTCCTCTGATTCTGAGGTGTTTGGGTTCGGATTTCTTTGTGGGGATCATGGATAGATGCCTTGTGCATCTTTGTGCTTGATCTTGACCCCTCAAACTCCGGATTCGGCCTTGGATTTGAGGATTTCGGGTGGAACCCTAGCTTTTTGGTAGAGCTCAGTTTGTGATCGATTCCCGGCATTTTAGTTGGTTTGAGGCCTCAAGTTTTTGGGCATAGCATCCCCTAGGGACACTTCACATCTCCCCCAAATCTTGTCTCAATCCACTCAGCCGTTTGGGAGATCCATGGATGGATAGGTGGAGTTGACTTCGCGTTTTTGAGCTCGGGCTGTTCTGTTCGAAGGGGACAGACAGTCCGCGGGGAGCCCACGGACTGTCCGCGCTTCCCTAGTTCGTCGCATGTTCATCCAGTTCTTGTGAGCTCGCGCGTCGATCTTTAGGGGTGCCAGGGTTTTGTTGCAGCTGGTTTGTCGGACTGTCCGTCCGAGGGTAACGGATCGTCCGCGAGAGCGACGGACCGTCTGCAGAGGGGTCACGGACCGTCCGCCATCATCGGACCGTCCCAGCTGCCGTGTTGGACTGTCCATATTTTTGAGGGTAGCTACTGGAGGTTATGTCCGTTAATACGGACCGTCCGTCCGAGGGGATCAGACTGTCTGCTAGGGCCTGACGGACCGTCCGCGACATCAGGTCGGACCGTCTGTCCTAGGCTGGCAGATTTGCCTAAGTCCTTTGCGTCTTGAGTTGTGCTTCCGCTTCGAGTTGTGTTGGGACTTGTTCCTAGGGTTGGTAGGTCCGTTGTGACTACACGACCTTGGAAAGCTCGTGTGGGAATCCTTGGTGGTGAATTTGGGACATAGTCGAGTTCGACTCTTCGGAAAAGAATTTTTATCGGCTCCCATTCACTCCCCGCCCCCTCTCTGGTCGCCTAATCGGTCCTTCAATTGGTACTAGAGCCAGTTATGGATCTTCGTGATTCTAACAAGTCTAATATCCAAAGATGGCGTACCAGGAACGGGGTTCGGGTCCTCCACACTTTGATGGTAAGAATTACCAGATGTGGCAGAGAAGGATGGCCGCTTTTCTTCGCGGCAAGGGTCAGTTGCTTTGGGATGTTACGGTGAACACAGCTTATGTTCATCCGGTTAACTTCCTAGCTCCCAGTTCGAGGGACATGCATGACGCCAACAACAAGGCGGTTGATTACTTATTTCGTGCTCTGTGTCAATCCGAATTCGATCGGGTTCAGACAGAGGACTTAGCTTGTAAGATTTGGGAGCAGTTGAAGAATGCTCACGCTGGGAACGCTCAAGTTCATGCTCGGTTGTTTGCGACCTACCGGAGAGACTACGAGAACTTCACGCATCTCCCCGGTGAGTCCATTGACACCATATTCCAGCGGTTCACTGTGATTGTGAACAACATGAGGGCTAATGTGGCTGTGCTCCTGTACGATGATCATGACAGGGCTGTGAAGCTCCTACACTCTTTGGATCGTACCGTGTGGAGTGAGAAGGTCGAGGCCATTCTAGAGTCGGAGAAGTATGAGACCCTCACGGTGGATGTGACAACCCGCCCGAGGAAATACCGTACTATCGCCTAAACTAATCCCCTTTGGTCATTAAGCGAGAATAAAGTACCATCCCGTCATAAGTTGCCGGGTCAAGGCCCGGTAAATCACTTGAGTAACACACAGAGGATCGAACATATGCATTAAGACTCACACAAGGCGAGTCCAGAGTACAAACACAAATTAAATCCAAATTTGCCCCGAAGGGTTTAATTATTACAAACCATGGTTCATGACATGATAAGTAAAGGTTCAGAGTTCGAAAACAGCGGAATAATAAACTAGCGATACGATAAGCATCACCGGAGGCCACCCGTGATGCCATCACTCGTCGTCATCCACCCATTCCAGCTCCCAACCGGGTGGAATCTCTCCAGGCCAAACAACATCACCTGCAACAACATTTATATAGCAAGGCTGAGTATACTAATACTCAGCAAGACTTAACCGTCGGGTGATAACTACGTCACCAAACTCTAGACATGAGAGGCTTTTTGGCCGGTGGGTTCTTTTGCTGAAAAGCAACAAAGAGTTGGTCCTTACTTTCAATATTTTAGCTCAAATTCTAGTTAATTACCATTTATAAGGTGAGCCATCTATTGCAATCAAGAATTGTACAATATAATTAATTGACGCAGTAATATTCACATAGTTCTATCATTAAGGAATATCATGGCCAGTTGATTAAGCAGTCTCAGATAACGGTGAGAGGCCGACAATCGATTGATTAAACCCTTGCAAGGTAAACCTAAACACACGGAGCGGTGCCCCAACAGAGCTGGCACCGACCAGGCGGTTCCCAAAAGTCCTCGGCTTGGGATCAAAGCTTACAGTCCTGGGTACAAGACTTATCTGGTATGCCCCCACACAGTACATCCAGCCTCACACATGTACCCACCTCCCGGTTATGATCCGGGGAGGCGAATACTCAAGATTAGTAATAGTAAGATCCCGCCCCGTCTCATTAAGGTACTAGACTTACCGGTCCCATTCCCGACAAGTGCTTAGTACGTTCAAAAGCTTAGCCCACGAAAGCCACTGGACCGGAGCCCGAATCCCATGCTCTAACCACATGAGCAATCCAATTATAAAGATCTTATGATTCCAACATAAGAACCTATTCTCGCGAGTGATGAACATCACTCGACTTGTACCGGTCCTATAGCATAGCAGCTATCGACCTAGCATACTAGTAAAAGAACATAGGTACCTAGGGATCATGCATCTAGGGTTTCAATTCAACTCCTGAAACGTAAATGCACAAACATAGCAAAGGTAATTGCATAATTTTAAAAAGAAGGGTTAATGATCCGGGGCTTGCCTTCGTTGGCAAGGTTGGCCTTGGGCCCTTCTGGACCTTGGTCCAGGTCCTGAGCTACGTCCACGTACTGCAGCTCACCGTCAGCTCCTTCGTCTCCTCCTTCCGGCACGAGCGTATAGCTACCGTCGGGAAGATCTACACGAGGATGCATATGCAAGATTTAATTGACAGTTTTGATTTAATTAATTACAAAACAACACATGACAACCATGAAGTGTATGGTTGGCCATATTCACCTTGACAAACACATATTCAGCATACTCTTCCTATAAAGGAATAATATGTGGTGCTTTATTATTTATTCCTTTTGATAGTGATTGTGTACATATTTGTATAAATAAATTAATTTAAATTTCACCAAAACAGCAAGGGGGTGATTCTAAGCTAACATCATGCTCCACCACACATTCATAAGGTCATTAGGTGTGGTGTTGGTGGTTTTCCAATTTAACTTAATTTAAGCTTTAAATGGGCCTCCATTGTTTTTATTCATAAATAAATTCATAAAATGCAGTAGATGACATTTCTGAAGCTCTTTAGCTTGAAACAAAGCCACTGAACACAGTTGCACAATTAAAAGAGCTATGAATTAAATATATCAAAAATGACAACTTTCATTTACCAAAACAAGATAAATGCATATAAAAATAAATAAAGCACTTTTGGATCCAAACTTTCTCTCACTGGTTCTCTGGTCCAAAACTGAGCTATGCAACCAACAAATACATCAAGGGCTACTATAGATCTTGAGCTATGCATTTATATTTAAATCTAAGCATAAATCAAGAATAACTATTTTTGGCAGATATAAAATCATGATTAATTCACAAGAGGAGTATTTAGGCATAAAAAGATCATATCCAGAAGTTGAGCACAAAAACATATTTATTTTAAGCTATAAAATTCATTTAAGCAGATTCATCATAAATGCAAAATAAATCATATTCAAAGATTTATTCAGCAACCTTGTGCAATTTTTGGTGTAGAGCCTACACATGACATATCTAGCAACATATCCAAAATTTAGCTTGAGATCACTTGTAGATTTTGAACTACAACAGATCTAGGTTAAACTGATTTCAATTTTTCATGCAAAAACTATCAACCAAAAGTATGGTCATGCTTTGTAAAAGTTGTAGATTTCCTCGCAAGGAAACCAACAAAATTGGTTTTGCAGTTTTCTGAATTTCTTGTGATTTTATAGGATTTTTCCAAGATTCAGCTAAAAGTATATACTATTTAAGATATTCATTTGCCGTTAGGCCCCTGAACTACTGTTTCCTTTTACACTTATGCCCCTACATCACGGTTAAGACCCTGGAAAGTTTTCAATCAGAGTAATTGGGTCCTCGAGCGGCTTGGCCGGCAGCGGGGAGGAAATCCGGCGAGGCTCGCCGGAGTTTTGGCCGAGGAAACGGTCAGGAGGCGTGTGAGCTTACCTAGGGGCTAGGGGGCGGAGTTAGGGCAGAAGCGGCGCCGAGGATGGTGCTGGGCGGCGCTGCCCGGCGGTGGCCGCTGGTCGTCCTGCTCCAGCGACCTAAGGGCGAGGCTGGGGCAACAGGCGACTGGGGAAGGTCGGGTGAGGTCCAAGAAGGGTAGAGGGTGGCTCGTTGCTGCGGAAACGGCACCGGAAGTGGAAGTTCGCCGCGACGGTCTTTACGGCTGCTGGCGGCGGTGTCGAGTGGCCGGCGGGGCGGCTGCTCCACGCGGACGGGGTGGCATGCTTATATAGGCCGGGGAGAGGTGTCTTCGAGGCGAAGGAAATGCCAGGGGAGGGGAGGGGCCCGGACGGCGGCCGGTGGCAGTGGCGGCACGGCTGTAGGGGCCGGCGGCCAGTTGGCGACGCGCGGCACACCGAGGGAAGGGCAAGGGGGATCCGGAGCCTTGGTCCGCGTGCGTGGGACCCAATGCTCGAGGTTCGCGCCAGGAGGGGTCCGGACGCCGAGGTGTCGCGAGCTGCCGCGTGGTGGCGCGCTGGACGCGTGCGCACGCGGGGTGCGCGCTCCAGAGCGCGGGAACACCGGTTTTGGTCCGATCAACACCAGTTTGACCGCGTTTATCTCAAAAATTTTGAACGGTGCTCAAACAAATTTGAATACCAAAGTTGTGAAATGAAGTATGCCCTACAACATTTGCAAAGGGTGGCATAGGTTTTGGGGAATATTTTGTCTTGGAACGCGTGACGAAGTTCAGGATTTTCATGCCTCAAAACACTATTCATTTGGCCTTTGACAGAGTTTTTGAGCTTCAAAACTTCAAAATTTGAAATGCCGTCAATTATGAAAAATGTGTTCTAGGATCTAACCTACAACTTTTATATTGGCCAAAAGTGATGTTTTTATGAAATTTTGGAGAACGTGCCAAAAGTTCTAGAAACGGCTGCTGGAACTTAGGGTTTGACCAACTTTTTAGGGGTTTGACCAAAGTCAACTTTGACCATGAGTCACTAATGATCATGATGGTCGACTAATGACGGTGATTAGGGTTAATTACTTATTTAAAAACCCGGGGTGTTACAGTGGACGAGCTATTTTCCAAGCCCAAGTCGTCCGAGGTGGACCGTGGAGTGCGAGTAAGGATCGAGAACCCGACTGACCCTCATAGTCTAGCTCTCATTTCTGGACCAAGGACTAACACTAACCTGTCTTCGAGACAGTTCTCTTTGTCTTGTCTTGTGTCCATGCAAGATGAGGAGTTCGATGTGCTGGGCGAGGAGGATCTCGCATTGTTGAGCAGGCGTTTCGAGCACATGTACACGAACCGGAAGAACGCTAGGAGGAGCTCGAGCATGTGCTACCGGTGCGGGAAGCATAGGCACTTTATCACTGAGTGCCCGGAGGCCATGGAGATCAAGCCCGAGCACAAGCACCATCCGAGGACCGACCACAAGACCGCTTGAGGGATGACCACAAGGGCAAGCACAAGTCCGAGCGGAGGTTGAGGAAGAGTGGAGGTCACAAGAAGAAGGAGCATGCGATGGTTGCCGGACCGAGCGACATCGACTCAAGCTCCTGCTACTCTTCATCGAGTTCAAGTGATGAAGAAGAGAACCGGCACAAGGGCAAGCGATCAAGAAACAACATCAACGGCTTGTGCTTCGGCGCCCAAGGCTTTTGCGGCATGGCACATAGCTCCGCAAGCAAGAAGAGCAACAAGGATGACTCGGACTCTGATTCCGAGGATGAGGTAAATAATGATCCATCCTTTTTGGTAGAGGAGAAGGCTAGGTTGAATGAATTGCTTGACAACCGTGATGATGTGCTTAGAAAGACCAACAAGGAGAAGAGGGAGTATAGGTCTTTGCTTGGAGAGGCTAAGGAGAAGTTGGTCGAGCTAGAGTCTTTGCTTGTTGATGCTAGGGCTCAAATAGATTCTCTGAAGTCAGCTAATATTGTGATCGATGAACTTGAATGCACTGATTGTTCCACTTTCCTTGGTGATTTGACTATGCTTAAGGAAAAGTATGCCTCTAAGGTTGAGGAACTAGATGTGATTAGGGTTGAGCTAGATGAGTTAAAATCTAGGCCCTCTTTGCTTGGTGCTTGCACTTCTTGTCCTGTTTTGCATTAGAAGCTAGATGTTTCGCTTGCTTATGCTAGATCACTAGAGGCTAAGCTGAAAGCTCCTATTCCTACATCATGCTCTACTTGTGAAATAGATGCTATGAAGAATTTGGAGCTTGCACAATATGTTGATCATTTGCAGGATGAGAGTGATGAGTTGAGGAAGATGATGGGTTGGTTGTCGGGTCATGAGCCTCAGCTTAGGATGATGACTGAGGCATACAAGCGCTATGATGGGCAAGTGCTTGGGTCGGATAAGGTTGGGGAGTGCAGTGGAGAGAAGGAGGAGAAGATTGGTGATATCATAGCTCCACCAAAAACCTTCCACAAAAATGCCTATGCTCCTAAGCCAAACCCACTTAGGAACCGACTAGACACAACCCCAGATCCTCCCGTGTTTCCTCCACACTCCGACAACTTCCAGAAACCCATCAAGTTCAAGAGTGACTTAGGGAATGAGTTCTTTGGAAAGAAGGGAGAGAAATCGAGTAAGGAGAAGCCATAGCCCAAAGAAGCCAAAACCAAAACCCTTCCATTGTGAGCATTGTGGGAGGGATGGCACCTAGCTGAGTTTTGCTTCAGGAGGAAGTGTGAGGAGAGGTTTGCTACGGAGATGTCAAACAAGGATAGGTACCGCCCTTCTTGTGGTGTGTCTGAGCCTAGGATGGTGCCAAGGGGTGAGGGTGTGGTGCATACCATTTACCCTCGAGAGAGGTGTGAGTTTGTGCCTCGAGGTGTGCCACCACAGAGAGATGGTGGTAGCCGTGTTGGGTTTGGGCGTGGTGAGTTTGCTGGACGTTCCTTCACTCGTGGCCAATACGAGTATGGGGGGAACGATTGTAGTTTTAGGTCTCAGAGGTGCTACGGGCCACAGTCTCCACCTCGTGGTACGTGTAGTCCTCCAAGGAGACGTGTGGGTGTTCCACCTAGGAGTGAATGGCACAACACTGGTTTGATTCATTTTGTACTAACCCCAGTGCTGAGTCATTTGCTAACCCCACTTTTGAGCAAATGGCACGGCACTGGTTTGATTCATTTTGTACTAACCCCAGTGCTGAGTCGTTTGCTCGCTCTCGCTCTCATTTTTGATTTTCAGGTGGGAGGCTTGAAGGGCTTTTGGTTGATCGACTCCGGTTGCTCTCAACACATGACCGGAGATCGAAGGTGGTTCTCCAGCCTCACCCCGGTGATGACCAAAGAGTACATCACTTTTGGGGATAATGGGAAAGGTAGAGTGCTTTCAGTGGGCACAGTGAAGGTGAGTGAGTCTGTGACTCTTAGGCGTGTTGCTCTTGCCAAGTCTTTGGGGTTCAATCTTCTTTCGGTGTCCCAACTTCTTGATGAGGGTTTTGAGGTCCGTTTCAAAACGGGGGCTTCTCATGTTTTGGATTCTCGAGGTGATCTTGTGTGCACGATCATCCCCGAGGGTCAAATTTTCAAAGTCGATTTTTCTCAGTGTGTCAGCTCTCCTCGTTGCATAGTTGCTGGTGTTTCGGCGGAGCTTTGGAAATGGAATAGGAGACTTGGTGAGAGCCTGTGTGGTTCGAGGACCGGTGGATGGTCGCTTCCTGGTGTGATGAGTGATTGATAACGTTGTGTGGACTGACTCTTGGCTAAGTATTGCAGGTGCAGGCTGCGGCTTGACTGGTGTTGGTGCAGGTGAAGAACAAGTGCGAAAGGTCATTGCCGGGTAGGCCTCCAGGTGTGGAGATACAAGTAGGCTTGGTTCGAGGGACCCGGTGGCCAGCGGGGTCAAGTGCGGGCCGCATGGTGGCAAGAACAGCAAGACGAAGTCATGGACGGTTTCTTGGTTGAGCCTCAAAACCAAGGTCAAGCCGGGACATTGTGGGAGCCGAGTCATGAGTGGAGATTGCCGGAGGCTACACCAAGTCTGCGGGGTTTGCAATGGTTCACCACAAAACCACTAGGTTACTTGGTTGAGCCACAAAACCAAGGCCGAAGACTAGACGGAGGAGTGTGGCCGGCCAGGCCGGTTCAATCACACAAGAGGGGCGGTCAGACCGCCTGGGGCCGGTCTAACCGCCCGGGTCGCAGCCGCCAAGAAGCTTCGAAGCGGAGGACACGCATCGGGATCGCTTAGCTTGCGTCGAGGCTAAGCAAGTTTGCGGTCGTTGGGCATCCGTCCGATGGTGCTGAACTGAAGACTTCCAAAATTGCCCTTGAGGGGCTTGTATCCCTAGTTGCTAGTAAGGGTAGTTTAGTCTTTTGGTTGCCCCCATATAAACACTTGAGTTGTGGGATGGCAGCCAACTCTTGGAACCCTAGCTCATTTTCCTTTGCTATTTTCCCTTCCTATTTTCCTTAGGAATTTCTAGGACTAGTTTGAGAGCTTCATGGTGAGATCTTGAGAGAGGGATGGATGACCGGGTGGCAAGCTAGACCTTATATGAACCTTCATGGTATGTATAGATGATTCGGCGTGGTTCCTCAAGGCCTTGTGTTGCCTCTCCCGTTTGTCTTTTTGGTGATTTTTGGAGCTCTTTCTTGTGATTTTCATGGCAGAGTTTTGAGGGTGATTTCTTGCGAGATTCTTGTTGGGTGTCACATATGAGGACCTTGTGCCTCTTTGGCTGGTGACTTGGCCCCAAGAACTCCCTTGAATCGACCTCGATTTGGTGCTTTTTCGAGTTGCTCGAGTTCATGACCTAGAGGGCCAAGATGCACGATTCCCTTTGATTGAGAGCATTTCGGGACAATTCCCTTGGTGGAGAGGTTGCCCAAGAGGTAACCCAGGTATTCCCGAAGTTTTGCTGCAATCCGTGGGGTGAATCGGGAGATCGGGCGACGGGAAGTTGAGGTTTGACCCGCAGCCAGGTTTTCTAGGAGGGGCGGTCTAACCGCATAGGGGGACGGTCTAACCGCCCTGGGTCTCCCAGGTGGAAGTTTTGATTTTGCCGGATTTTCCTCTGTGAGTTTGTTCGCCTTGATCACAGGAGCGTTCTGTTGAAATTGGGGTCCGTTTCGGTGTTAACATGATGCTAACTGTATATCAGATGTTGCTTTCAGATAAACTAAAAGATAAATCCAATACAGGTCATACCACAACTCGATCTAGGTTGTCATCCCTAACAGAAGTGCCACTAAACACATGGATTGGTACTCTTACATATGCCATGGATCTCTAGATAAGAAAAAATATATATATATATATGGGTATCCGCAAGCGCACAGATATGAATATACCATTGTAGCATTTTAACCAGGAGTAAAACTAGGTATCGTATTTATATTCTACCTCAGGGAAAGAAGTCTTTTATCTATAATAACAAATACATGCATATCTCTCAGTTGTGTAATGTAGAGTGGCCAAAATATATCAATTATTATAAACAGGTGTAAGTCACATAATGATAATAATAATAATAGCATTGATCAAGTCATAACATAGTGAGCCACCAGAAAGTGTCAATATAGAGAGAGAAGCATATTCACATCCTAGTTAGTGAGGATACTCCTCGGTAACCCTAAACTATATGTCAATGCAAATTATGATTAGTGCAATACATTTAACAATCATGGAAGAAAAACTATTATACTAATGCATGGGGAGACTAATCAGGAGGATCAAAGCCGAAACTTGAAACAACCCAAATAGTATAACGCTCCACTACTCCTACACACGGGGGGTGGATTGCAAAGGACTCAATAGTGCTGTCACCACCACGATCTACAACGCGACCCGGCATGTAGGGTGCAATCGCAGGTAAGTACAGTATAAGCACCATGCTTACACTATCTTAACCACTCACCCATGTTAACAGATGATCTAGGTGAGGGCTATACGACTCCATACACGAATATAAAGGTAAATCAACTATGCTAAACATGTAATCATAATAAGCACCAAAGCACATAATCTCGAATATAATCATTGATAAGAACATATGTCTCTACAGCAAATGTGAAGAACTTATGAAGAACTTACAAAAGCGAAGCTAGATCAGTATCTCGACCAGCTTCTAGACGATCAGGAGCCAAGTAGACGCCTTGCCTCCTCCTAGATCTAGACTAGTTAGCTACTCTCGCTATATGGTGTTTCTAGGGCGTAGTATCTCCGACTTGATGACTTGATCTGGTGTATGAACAGATGAGAGCCAGATTGTCCTCTGCCAGGGGGTCAGGGGTTGCTTATACAGTCCTGAGGGGATGCCATGAGCCGTACGATCAAACCAACCTAACATACGGTTTAGATTGATCCTCATAGGCGGTGGAAGAACATTCCAGAAGTAGAGCTGACGTGGCGCCCGGGGGACGCCGACCAGCCCCACCATGGGGCCGACGGTCTGGGGTGGGCCCTCCTCGGGGCCCACTTTGGCCAGGTGGGTCTTTGCCTCTTCCAGATGCTTCTTTCTTGGGTGCCAAGTCACGTTGAGTTCCGGAGCCTTCTGGAGCCTTCTAGACTTCATTCTTTTCCTATTTTTTGGATTAGTCCCTGCAAGACAATAGAATTCTCCAAAACTCCAGAAAAACTATTAGTGACACCCTCTTCTAAGTTGGTATTAACAATTATGCCATTTTCTCATGTTTAGTTGACTTATAAATATATAAGATAAAATGTGCCAACAAACTCCCCCAAGCTTACCCTTTGCTAGTCCCTAGCAAAGCTATGCTATAGCAGGATTAGGAGTTGCTGCAACGCTTTCACACCTCGAAAATACCATGATTTTCAAAAATAAATTCTCCTCAACAAGATTACTCCATCTTACCTTTAACCATGGTGTGTAGCCTTTTCATAAATCTTAAGCAATTAAAAGACAGAACAATCAAGTCAAGCAGTATATCTTAAATTCTCTGATCAACTATCATCCTAGGGTTTTTGCAAGATTTTTCAAATAAAACTTTGAGATCTTGTGTATGACCTTCTCAAGCATGGAGTCACACTTGGCAAGATATGTATGGTGGGATGATAGTGTTGAATGGATAAGGGTGAAACGTGGTAAGCCTTTAGCCTTTTTTCTAGCTCTTGGACTATATCTCTCTTTCTAGTACTTTAAGATCTGGACTTTCCATTCTTGGAGAGGTGGGCTCTACTCGCCTCGGACTTTTGTCCATTTTTCTCTTTCCTTAAAGATGTGGGCTCTTCTCGCCCTCGGACTTGTGTCTATTATTCATCTCTAAATTTATTATTTAGGGGGGTAGGCCCTTCTCACCTAGTATGACACTTGTCCTTTTCCCCCCCTCTCTCTTCTTACTTTTTCCTCTCTCTTCTTCTTCTTTTTTTTCGAATGTAGCCCCAGAATCTCTTTTCTCTCTTTTTTTTACACATTGAGAGAGACATATCCAAGAGTCGTATGAGCTATTTTATGGCTTGTAGCTCGATGGAGAATGCGTACTTTCAGGTTAGAAGTAGCATAAATGGTAGAGTGGAATGATCTTGATGTGTATGACAAGCTCTCAAGGATCATTAACACAGGAACTCATCATGTAGGATTTTTCATAAAAACCAGGAATCAAGCTTCTCTAGGAATATGATAAATAGCAGCTCAACTTTTCATGAATTATCTTTCAAAGCCTAGACTCAGATTAAGCATGTACTTCCCACGGGTTTTGGGTTTAGAGCAAGTAAGCATTTAAAGCTTTAGGAGAATCTAGGTCTGAAAATTAAGTATTTAAGAGGATCACAGCGGAGCAACTATTCATCATTTCCAAGCATAAATCATCAAGATCATCATAAAAAAGAAAAGCCAACAAGCAGACTCTAGTATTTATTCATACTAAGACTTTTAACTAAGACTCTTTAACTCTAGGCAAACATATAACTAAAACATAGGATAATGATACTTATCATGATAACTGGGGGTGCTCTCCCCCAAGCTAGATCTTGAAGTAGTCCTTCATCCATCCTTAAAACTTGTTTTCCTTCAGGTTTTCCTTAATTTCTTCCTGTAAATATTAATCTCGCACATACCCGAAGGAACAAATCTTAGGATTATGTTGTGAGCCTTCATGTGCCCACTTCTTTTTGGTTTTTTTTCTAAAAAGCGTGGACCTTCATGTGCCCGCATATTTTTGTGAATTTTTATATGCAAAAAGGGATGCTAAAGCAAAAACATGTGAATGCAATATATATTATTTTTTTATGCCACCACGGTACGGAGTACATGGGGCCTTAAGGAACAGATGCAAATGTAGAAAACATTTTTATGGTCTTTTTCTAATGCAAGTATAGGTAAGTAAAAATGCTAAAGGAAAAATGCTAATTAAAAATGCAGATAAATACCGAGTTACCTCTCGGAAAGAATTTCGAGTACTTACTCCCATGGCGTAGATGTAGTAGCCGATGATTGATCAATTAGTGACGTGGGTAGTGATTGGTCTTCCGAAGGTGTACTCTTGTCTTTCTTCCTGCAGACTTGTTTCTTCAGTGGAGACCTTTCTGGGGTAACAGGTTCAGAGTTCTTGAATGGTAGGAGCTGAGCGGACTTCTCTTTAATCTCTTCCTCAATGTTCTTAATGCCTGTCAACTTCGTGTTCAGCTTGCGTTGCAATTTCTGAAGGCGTCTCCGTGTCTTGTTCTTCTTGGGCTGCTCAGAGTCAGTATAATTATTAAAGTAGCAGCGTACCTTATCAGTTCTGAACTGGAAGTGGATCTCGGCCGTCCTGATGTAGATGATTGCTCTGGTGGTGTTCAGGAACTGTCTCCCAAGTACTATGGGAGGATCTTGCTCTTCATCTCCCATGTCTATGACTACAAAGTCAGTTAGGACATAGTGATCTTTTATCTTGATAGGTACATCTCGCGCAACTCCCTCCGGGAATCGGTGTGATTGGTCCGCCATCTGCAGCATTATATAGGTGGAATACAAAGGCAGGTCACCGTATATTAATTCATAAGTTACCTTAGACATTAAGTTGATCCCCGATCCCGTGTCGCAGACAACTCGCTGGAAGTTCCTTTGATTGATGGAGCAGTGGATTGATGGGACTCCAGGGTCGTCTAACTTTGGCAGCAGTGGTGAAGGAAACAGGTTCCCATTTTCGGATTGAATTGTGTTGATCATCCAAACTTCCTCCACATGAAGTCGAGGTTGATTGTTCTTTTTGTTCCTCCTTCTATCTCTCCTTTTCTTCTCGACAGCTGGCTTGTACTCTTGAGGGTAAGGATATTGGGGGTGTGCAGGAGCTCTTAGGATCTTGTTCTTGAAACTGAATCTCTCCTTCTTCCCGTTGATGGTGAAGACGATCTTCGTAGTGTCGGCGTAGATGATGGCTTTAACAGTGGCATGGAAAGGACGTCCCAAAATGATTGGGGCGTTCTCACTTCCCCCAGTCTCGACGACAGCAAAGTCGGCAGCTACGTAGGAACTTCCTACCCCCAGACATATGTCGTTTAGGATGCCCTCAGGGTAGCATAGTGACAGGTCTGCAAGCTACAAGCACATGGTTGTGTACAATAAAGGTGAACCATTGATTTTCTCATATATTACCTTGGGCATTATGTTGATGCTAGACCCAAAGTCACAGAGTGCATTCTCGAAAGTGTAGGCTCCAATAGTGATGGTGATGACTGGCCTTCCTGGATCTCCTCTCTTGGCGAGCATACCCCAGTCAGTCCACTTTGGGCCTTCTTCTGTCTTATTAGCGCACAGGCCTGCATAATAGATATCGACAAGATTTGCAGATTCTAATTCTTCTGGCTGGCCCGGAATCTTACCTAGGTTAGCCGTGGGAACAGATGATGCTAGCTGAGATATCTGAGATTCTATCATTTTATTAAAACTATGTTGGTTCTTAATGGCAGAAGAAAAGCTTTCCATTTTATTACTAATAGTTTCTAACATTTTATCATTGGAAGCTAATTTCTTAGACAGATTATCCATAACTCTACCCTGGTTTTGAACTAAGTCTCTTAAAGGTGGAAAATTATTGGAAGAGTTATTACCTTGATAGTTACCTGAATAGTTACCTGGGTAGTTGGGCCTCTGCTGGGTCCATCCTTGATTTTGCTGGGGACGATATTGATTGTTGTTGTTGATGTAGTTCACGTCCTTCTCCAGCTGATGGCATTGATTGCCCGAGTGTCCACTGTTTCCACACTCTTCATAGGTCATGCGGGATTCGAAGAGTTGCATGACTTCCTTCTTCTCAGGGCCTTTGTCTTCAAGCCTCTTCATGATTAAGTCCATTTTGGCAGACAGCATATCTACCTCCTTGAGCTGATGCATTCCTCTTTCTTTCTTGCGGGGTTGACGCTCCTCGTTCCAAGCTTGGTTGGACGCCATCTTTTCCACAAGGTTAGTAGCTTGAGTAAGTGTAAGGGACAGGAAGGCACCTCCAGCTGCAGCATCCATTATTTCACGGGTGTTGGTCGAGAGCCTGTGGTAGATGGTCTGCATGAGCAACCAATTCTCCATTCCATGGTGTGGGCATTCTGAGATGTAGTCTTGGAAGCATTCCCACGCTTCAGGAATAGATTCGTCATGTTGCTGCTGGAAACTTGAAATTTTCCCTCGTAAGGCATTGGTTTTGCCTATAGGAAAGAACTTTGCCAGAAAGGCAGTAGAACACAATGTCCAAGTTGTAAGTTTGTCTTTGTTGAAGTAAAACCATTGCTTCGCTCACCCCAAGAGTGAGAATGGGAATAAGCGAAGTAGGACTGCATCACTTGGCACATCTTTGATCGTGAAGGTGCTACATATCTCCAAGAAATGTTGAAGGTGTGCGTTGGCATCTTCATGAGCTTTTCCACAAAATTGGCTAGCTTGTACCATGTTGATCAGTGCAGGCTTGAGCTCAAAAGCTGTGTCTCCCACAGCGACTGCCGGACCAGTACGAATGTTGTCCGGGGTCGGTGCGGAGTACTCGCGAAGGGTCTTGTTTGCCATTACTTCGAACGTGGGTGTTAAGCTTCGCACTGTTGAATCTTCCAAGGCAGAGGTCATGGGCCGAGACTCGGGCTTTGACCTTACCTTCCTTAGGATTTTTTTTGATCTGAGACAAAGTTGTCTGGAAGATTCTTATTCATACATTACCCTGAAATCAGATAGACAAAAGTGGAAAGAACAAGGGTAAGCCTGTTTAAGCAATGATAATTTGGGTTCTCGATACATTACGTGTGAGAGATGCATGCATGGTATTACTAAATTTATTACTTAGGCTATAGACTTTCTTTCCCCGGCAACGGCGCCAAAAATGCTTGTTGACATTGCTAACGTCATCGACTAGAAACAGATATAAGATCCATCTCTATCGACGGCGCCAGAAATGCAAAGGTATATCTTAACATGATGCTAAGTGTATATCAGATGTTGCTTTCAGATAAACTAAAAGATAAATCCAATACGGGTCATAGCACAACTCGATCTAGGTTGTCATCCCTGACAGAAGTGCCACTAAAACACATGGATTGGTACTCTTACATATGCCTTGGATCTCTAGATAAGAAAAAAAATATATATATATATGGGTATCCGCAAGCGCACAAATATGAATATACCATTGTAGCATTTTAATCGGGAGTAAAACCAGGTATCGTATTTATATTCTACCTCAGGGAAAGAAGTCTTTTATCTATAATAACAAATACATGCATATCTCTTAGCTGTGTAATGTAGAGTGGCCAAAATATATTAATTACTATAAACAGGTGTAAGTCACATAAAGATAATAATAATGATAGCATTGATCAAGTCATAACATCGTGAGCCACTAGAAAGTGTCAACATAGAAAGAGAAGCGTATTCACAGCCTAGTTAGCAAGGATACTCCTCGCTAACCCTAAACTATATGTCAATGCAAACTATGATTAGTGCAATACATTTAACAATCATGGAAGAAGAACTATTATACTAATGCATGGGGAGCCTAATCAGGAGGATCAAGGCCGAAACTTGAAACAACCCAAATAGTATAAGGTTCCACTAGTCCTACACATGGGGGTGGATTGCAAAGGACTCAATAGTGCTGTCACCACCACGATCTACCACGCGACCCGGCATGTAGGGTGCAATCGCAGGTAAGTACAGTATAAGCACCACGCTTACACTATCTTTACCACTCACCCATGTTAACAAATTATCTAGGTGAGGGCTATACGACTCCATACACGAATATAAAGGTAAATCAACTATGCTAAATATGTAATCATAATAAGCACCAAAGCACATAATCTCTAATATAATCATTGATAAGAACATATGTCTCTACAGCAAATGTGAAGAACTTATGAAGAACTTACAAAAGCGAAGCTAGATCAGTATCTCGACCAGCTTCTACACGATCAAGAGCCAAGTAGACGCCTTGCCTCCTCCTAGATCTAGACTAGTTAGCTACTCTCGCTATATGGTGTTTCTAGGGCGTAGTATCTCTGACTTGATGACTTGATCTGGTGTATGAACAGATGAGAGCCAGATTCTCCTCTGCCAGGGGGTCAGGGGGTTGCTTATATAGTCCTAAGGGGATGCCATGAGCCGTACGATCAAACCGACCTAACATACAGTTTAGATTGATCCTCATAGACGGTGGAAGAACATTCTAGAAGTAGGGCTGAAATGGCGCTCGGGGGAGGCCGACCGGCCCCACCATGGGGCCGACCGGTCTGGGGTGGGCCCCCCTCGGGGCCCACTTTGGCCAGGTGGGTCTTTGCCTCTTCCAGATGCTTCTTTCTTGGGTGCCAAGTCATGTTGAGTTCTGGAGCCTTCTAGACTTCATTCTTTTCCTATTTTTCTGATTAGTCCCTGCAAGACATAGAATTCTCCAAAACTCCAGAAAAACTATTAGTGACACCCTATTCTAAGTTGGTATTAACAATTATGCCCTTTTCTCATGTTTAGTTGACTTATAAATATATAAGATAAAATGTGCCAACAGTCTCCCAGGTGGAAGTTTTGATTTTGCCAGATTTTCCTCTGTGAGTATGTTCGCCTTGATCAGAGGAGCGTTCTGGTGAAATTGGGGTCCGTTTCGGTGCTGTTTGCTAGGAGTTATTGGCTTGTGTTCCTTGCTGGGTACAGGAGGTTAAACCGCCCCCGTGAGCAGGTTAAAGCACCCCTAGGCCCTTGGGTGAAATTTTGGTTTTAGACAAGATTTTCTGGTAGCTAGCTTGGCCTTGACCAGAGAATCCAGTGGGTGAAACCGTGGGGAGTTTTGAAACTCGGAAGAGGTGTTTCGAAGGATTTCTTGGTTACCAGGTGGAGGCGGTCTAACCGCCCCCCATACTCGGTCTAACCGCCCCCTCCAGGCAGACAGCTTCCGAGTTGTTTCCGCTGCCGTGTGTGTGTAGAAGCTGTGCCTGCAGTTAGTGTTTGTTCCTAGCACCAGTAGCACTCCAGTGGCTACGTAGTTTTGGCAAACGGAAGGTTGTGTGCGAAGCGTGTGATTTTGGGTACCCGACCGAGCTCATCTTGTTGGAGAAGTCATCTCCTTTGAGAAGAATTTTTATCAGCTCCCATTCACTCCCCCCCTCTCTGGTCGCCAGTTTGGTCCTTCAAGTGGTATCGGAGCCGGTTACGGGTCTTTTGGGACTCTAACCAGTCTAAGATCCAAAGATGGCGTACCAGGAACTACCAGATGTGGCAGAGGCGGATGGCTGCGTTCCTCCGCGACAAGGATCAGATCCTTTGGGACGTTACGGTGAACACAGCTTATGTTCATCCGATTAACTTCCTTGCTCCGAGATCTAGGGATATGCACGACACCAACAACAAGGTGGTCAACTACTTGTTTCGTGCTCTGTGTGAGTCCGAATTCAATCAGGTTCAGACAGAGGACTTGGCTTGTAGGATTTGGGAAAAGCTGAAGAATGCTCACGCTGGAAATAGTCAGGTTCAGGCTCGGTTGTTTGCGACTTACCGGAGAGAGTACGAGAACTTCACTCATCTCCCCGGTGAGTCCATCGATACGATGTTCCAGCGGTTCACGGTGATTGTGAACAACATGAGGGCCAATGTGGCCATGCTCCCGTATGATGATCATGAGAGAGCTGTGAAGCTCTTGCACTCGTTGGATCGTACGATCTGGGGTGGAAAGGTCGAGGCCATACTTGAGTCCGATAAGTTTGAGACTTTGTCGGTAGACGAGCTGTTCTCGAAGCTCAAGTCGGCTGAGGTGGACCGAGGTGTGACAGCCAAGCTTGAGGGCCCGACTGACTCTCATAGTCTCGCCCTCATCAGTGGCTCAGGTGCAAAGTCTAACGCTAACCCATCCACCAGGATGTACCCTTTGTCCTCTTTGATGTCTTTGCCAGATGAGGAGTTCGACGTGCTTGGAGAGGACGAGCTGGTGCTGCTGACTAGGAGGTTCGAGAGGATGCACGAGAACCGAGTGAACACAAGGAAGAACACCAGGACATGCTTTCAGTGCGGTAAGCCAGGAAACTTCGTCGCCGACTGCCCTGAGAAGATGGAGAACAAGGATAACTACAAGCACCGGTCGAAGACGGAGAACAAGTACCGGTCGAGGCACGATCACAAGCACAAGCATAAGCACAACGATGTGCGATGATCGAGGAAGAAGGACGGCCATGGCAAGAAGGCCCGAGCGATGGTCGGAGCGAGCGACGTCGACTCCAGCTCCGCGTACTATACCTAGAGCTCGAGTAGCAGTGAAGACGAAGGTGATCGGCGCAAGAGCAAGAAGGGATCCAAGAACCTGAGCGGGCTAAGCTGCTTCGCGCGTGACAGCTTCTGTGGCATGGCACACAGCTCCAGCAGCAAGAAGAGTCAGAAGGACAACTCGGACTCCGACTCCGAGGATGAGGTACGTGACGAGCTTTCCTTCTTGCGCCAGGAGAATGAGGACTTAGGAAAATTGCTCGATAATCGTGATGACATGCTTAGAGAGGCTAAGAAGATGAGGAAGGAGCTTAGGGCCTCGCTCCAGGATGCTAGGACTAGAGTGGCTGAGCTAGAAACACAAAACCTGGATGCTAATCTTGAAATTGATTCGCTAAGGCTTCACCTGTTGTTTCTGATGAGGTTGATTGTGCTGATTGCTCTGTGTTCCTAGCTGATCTTACTGCTCTTAAGGAAAAACATGCCTCCAAGTGTGAGGAACTAGATGTGCTTAGGGTTGAAGTGGCTGAGTTTAAGTCTAGACCTGCTTTGCTAGGTGCTTGCACTTCTTGCCCTGTTTTGCATGGAAAGTTTGATGAGTCTCGTGCTTACATTGTGTCGCTTGAAGCTGAATTGAAAGCTCCTATTCCTACTTCATGCTCTACTTGTGAATTGCAAGCTGTTAAGAACCTAGAACTTGCACATTATGTTGATCGCTTACAGGATAAAAATGATGAGTTGAGAAAAATGATGGGTTGGTTGTCGGGTCATGAACCACAGCTTAGGATGATGATAGAGGCATACAAGCGCTAGGATGGGCAAGCGCTTGGGTCAGATAAGATTGGAGAGTGTAGTGGTGAGGGAGGAGAGAAGATTGGTGATATCCAAGCTCCACCAAAAACCTTCCACAAAAATGCCTATGCTCCTAAGCCAAACCCACTGAGAAACCGACTTGACACAACCCCAGATCCTCCAGTGTTTCCTCCTCAAACAAATGATTTCCAAAAACCCATCAAGTTCAAGTGTGACTTAGGGAATGAGTTCTTTGGGAAAAAGGGTGAGATGCCTAGTGAGGAGAAACCGAAAGAGAAGCCGAGTGAGGAGAAACCAAGTGAGCAGCCCCAACCTAAGCCTAAACCTAAGCCCATATGGTTTCATTGTGACTATTGTGGGAGAGATGGTCACAAGGGTGAGTTTTGCTTCAAGAGGAAGTGGGAAGAAAGGATGGCTAAGGAGTGGGCGAACAAGGACAGGTACCACCCATCTCATGGTGTGCCTGAGCCTCGTATGCCACTGCCCAGGGGTAAGGCGATTGTGAGAAGTGTTCCGGCATGGGGAGATGCGAGTTCCTGCACCCAAGGAGGTTTTCTGGAGAGGGCGGTCAGACCGGCCTGGAGGGGTGGTCAGACCGGCCTGGCTAGGCGGTCAGGCCGGCCCCCCCTAGAATTCTGGACGGTTTGGTTTTTGAGGTGGTGTTTCGAGTGGTTTCAGTTCTGGTGTTCGTGGTACTGGTGGTTGGCATGGTGAGTCTAGTGGTGTTGATTTTGCTAGACGTTCTCCCCCTCGTGGTCGATACGAGTTTGGGAGAGGTCGCAGTTTTGAGTTGGAGAGGAGCTACGGTCCACGGTCTTCCTTTCGTGGCTTTCATGCTCCTCTAGCGAGACGGGAGTGGTTTCCCCGTGGTGATTCACGTGGTGGTAGCTTTGGTAGGCGTGATGGAATGGATGGTGCTAACCCCACTTTGGAGCAAATGGCTCGGCACTGGTTTTACTCTTTTGGTACTAACCCTAGTGCTGAATCGTTTGTTCACTCACGTGCTCGTTTTTGAATTTCAGGTGGGAGGATTGGGGAACGTTTGGTTGATCGACTCCGGTTGCTCGAGGCACATGACCGGAGATCGGGGGTGGTTCTCCAGCCTCACCCAGGTGGTGTCCAGGACATACATCACCTTTGGGGACAATGGACGAGGGCGTGTACTTGCTGAAGGTGAAGTGAGGGTAAGTGACAAAGTGGTGCTGAAGCGAGTTGCCTTGGTCTAGTCGTTGGGTTTTAATTTGCTCTCTGTTTCCCAGCTTCTTGAGGAAGGTTTTGAGGTGTTGTTTAAGTCTGGTGGTTCTCGAATACTTACTGCTCGAGGTGACCTTGTTTGTGTGGTCGTCGCCGAGGGTCAAATATTTTGAGCGGATTTCATTCAGAGTTTGGGTGTTTCGAGGTGTTTTGTGGCTGGTTCTTCGGGTGAGTTGTGGAAGTGGCATAGGAGGTTGGGTCACTTGATTTTGACTTGTTGTCACGCTTGAGTGGACTCAACTTAGTCCGAGGATTGCCCTGCTTGAGGTTTGAAAAGGATTTGGTGTGTGCGCCGTGCAGGCATGCTAAGATGGTAGCTGCTTCCCATCCACCCCTCACCGATGCGATGACGGAGCGTCCATGCGAGCTGCTCCATAGGAACCTTGTTGGCCCAGCTCGTGTGCGATCTGTGGGTGGGAAGTGGTACGTCCTGGTTGTGGTGGACCACTACTCTCGGTATGCTTGGGTTTTCTTTTTGGAGGAGAAAGGGGAGACATTTGGTTTTGTTCGAGATCTTGTCTTGAGGTTGAAGAACGAGAGGCACGAAGATGCCATACGAGCAATCCGCAGTGACAATGGCTCGGAATTTAAAAACTCTCGTTTCGAAACCTTTTGCCATGACTTGGGTCTTGAACACCAGTTTTCTAGTTCGTATACGCCTCCCCAGAACGGCGTGGTGGAAAGGAAAAACAGAACCCTGTGTGAGATGGCTCGGATGATGCTCGATGAGCATAGGACTCCGAGAAGGTTCTGGGCTGAGGCGGTCAATACCGCGTGCTACGTGTCGAATAGGATTTACCTCAGGGTCCATAAGAAGAGAACTTGCTACGAGTTGATGCACGGTAGAACCCCGAAGGTGAGTCACTTTCATGTCTTTGGCTGCAAATGCTTCATTCTTAAGAAAGGAAAGAAGTTGGATAAGTTAGAGGCTAGATCTGTCGATGGCATTTTCTATGGTTACGCGTCTCATTCTAGAGCCTTTCGAGTGCTCAATCTTGAAACTAACCAAATCATGGAGACTTGCGAGGTTACCTTCGACGAGACACAGCCACGTAGTTCGCTTGTTTTTGAGTGTGCAGGTGATGAGGAACTTGGCGAGGAGATTTTCGAGGATGTGGTGCAGCAAGGAGATGATGAAGACGGTGGTGTGGCGCCCGCGGCTGAGCATGTACATACTACTTTGACTACGGTCGAGGACGAGCCCTCTCCCACACCTACGATGATGTGCCGAGATCGAAAGGAAGCTGCAGGTGAGGGGGAGGTGGCTTTGAGGCGTGAAGCTCCCCGATGAGTACAAGTGGATCACCCGGCTTCAACGATCATCGGGAACATCAACGAATGCACCACATGGTCCAGGTTTCGAAATGACTCTCACTTTGACCATGCTGCTTTTGTTGCTACTTTTGAGCCCAAAGACATTGGACATGCGCTATCTGATCACAATTAGGTCAGTTCTATGCATGAGGAGTTGGAGAATTTTGAGAAGAACCAAGATTGGGAGTTAGTGGAGCCTCCACCAGGGTGTAAGCCAATTGGGACAAAATGGGTGTGGAAAAATAAAGAAGGAGAGAAAGGTGAAGTGGTGAGAAACAAGTCAAAGCTTGTTGCTCAGGGGTACACACAAAAAGAGGGGATCGACTACGACGAGACCTTTGCTCCCGTAGCCCGTTTGGAGGTGATTAGGATCCTTCTAGCCTTTTCCGTGGCTAAAGGGTTCAAATTGTACCAAATGGACGTGAAGAGTGCTTTCTTGAACGGTATTTTGGAGGAAGAAGTGTTCGTGAGGCAACCACTGTGGTTTGAGAGTGAGAAGTACCCCCACAGGATGTACAAGTTGAGGAAGGCGCTGTATGGGCTGAAGCAGGCACCTAGAGCTTGGTATGGTAGGTTGAGAGGGTTCCTGTTTGAGAGAGGTTTTGAGATGGGGAAGGTAGATCAGACCTTGTTTCTCCTCAGGCAGGGTAAAGAAATCCTAATTGTACAGGTATACGTGGATGATATTGTCTTTGGTGGCTCGTCTAACTCTTTGGTTGCAAGGTTTGCAGAAGACATGAGTAGGGAATTCGAGATGAGCATGATGGGCGAGTTGCAGTTCTTCCTCGGGCTCCAGATCAAGCAATCGAAGGAAGGAAGGAACATTTGTACACCAAGCCAAGTACACCAAGGACATTGTGAGGAACTTCAAGATGGAGGACTCCAAGGCCATGACGACACCGATGTGTATGACTACAGCTCTTGATGCGGACGAGGACGGTGAACACGTGGACCAGAAGGAGTACCGGAGCATGATCGACTCCCTCCTGTACCTGACGGCTACAAGGCCGGACATCCAATTCTCGGTATATCTGTGCCCTTGTTTTCAAGCGTCTCCAAGGACTTCGCATCGGCAAGCAGTCAAGCGCATCTTCAGGTATTTGCGATATACTCCCGACTTCAGCCTTTGGTACTCTGCGTCTTCTTCTTTGGAGCTTCACGGTTTTTCAGACGCGGATTTTGCCGAGTGTTAGTTGGATAGGAAGTCCACTTCTGGGACTTGCCAGTTCTTGGGTTCTTCTTTGGTGTCTTGGTCTTCCCACAAACAATCGAGTGTTGCTCAATCTACAACCGAAGCCGAATATGTTGCTGCAGCTAGTTGTTGCTCGCAGCTCTTTTGGATCACATACACCATGAGTGACTTTGGTGTGGAGTATACCCAGGTTCCACTTCTTTGTGATAGCATGAGTGCCATTAGTGTTGCAAAGAACCCAGTGCTTCATTCCAAAACCAAGCATATAGAGTGAGATAACATTTTCTGAGGGACAATGTTGAGAAAGGGAAAATCGCTTTGATCCATGTACCCACACAAAACCAACTACCGGATATTTTCACCAAGTCCCTAGAGCAAGCAACTTTCACTCGTTTGTGGGGAGAACTTGGTGTGTGTTTGGTCTCTTGAGTTGGTGGTGGGAGCTTCTTTGTAGCATATGTATAGTTTCCTTTGTGCATTTCTTGCATTTTGCATTTAATATGTAACATGATGTATAGGCATGTTTGTATCTTAGGTTGCATGCATTTTGTAGGAAAAGCTTCTCCTATATACATTGTTCACCATGATGTGCTATATATGATCTTGTGAGCTAGTTTGGTATGATATGGCTTAGCTCTTGATGATCTTGTTTTATATCCATGGTTGATAGCTATGCTTTTGGAAAATGTCATATGTATGCTCTCTTGTGAGTAAATGCCTTTATATGATCATGACATGTTTTAATGGCATTTCTACGCTTAATTTGTGCTTGGATAGCTTATTTTGAGTATATGGGGCCAAAGGCTCATTTGTCATCATGAATGTTTAGCCCCCATGCTTTATCTTGCGGAGGGGCAGAAGTTCCTTTTTGTCGCAAAGACATTTCATGTACCAAATATGAATCTGAAAATGAAATGTAAATTATTTGGAAAATGTGCTCCCGTCATATGTCTTTAATTTAAATTGGTTTTGGGTGCTAAACCGTTGCATGTTGCTTACCAATGAGAAGTCTCATATATAGAAGTAGGCACATGGCTCGGTGGTTTTGACATGACATGAGGTGCTTGTGGGTGTTTATGATGATCTTATGCTTAGAATAGTTGTCCTAGCATGAAGTTTGTGTGGCTTTGCTATTTTGACATGTTTTGCTCATGTTTAGGACTTTGCTCATGAGAGGGTAAATTTTCGCAAAAATGATCAATTCTATCTTAGTTTTGCCCAATGGTTGTAAAACTTGGTGATCTTGTAGTTTATGTTCATACGAAGCTATAGAGTATCTAACTTGCTCATTTGGATATGTGTAGCATCTTGTGTTGAATTTTGCCTATTTGAGAAGCTCTAGGTTGAAACTTTTCGCATTTTGCGTTGATTCATGCATTGTCAACAAGGGGGAGAAGTTTGTGGATGATTTGGGCACCTGGGAGCATTTGGAAGGTGTTCAAAGTGGTTCGGGCATTTTTGAAAAGTTTGGTGCAGGGCCGGTTTCTTGGGGCGGTCTAACCGCCCCCAGGCGGTCAGATCCCAAAGGGGGCGGTCTGACCGGCCTGGGCATGCGGTCTAACCGCCCTGGGTAGTGTGAGCAGGTTTTTGCTCCTTGTTGCATTGCTGCATTGGTTCAGGGGGAGTGTGCTTTGGCTCAGGGGGAGCTTGCATATGTGCAGGGGGAGCTCTTGTGTGAGTTAGTGGCTTGTGGCCTTGTGTGCCTTTGGTGGTCTTTGCTCTTTGTGTGAGCTTGTTTTTGTCTCGGTTGTGTCGAGCTGTTGCCATTGCCTAAGGGGACCGAGACTTTCCTTCTTCAAGTGATCTTGTGCTTTGCCTTTTCCTTGGTTTTCAATCGCTTGTTGAAGTTTCTTTTGGTCGTTTCTTTTCTTTTCCTTTTCTCTTTGGTTACCAATCATGTGTGTTGTCAATGCACTCATCAAGGGGGAGATTGAGAGCCTGTGTGGTTCGAGGACCGGTGGATGGTCGCTTCCTGATGTGATGAGTGATTGACAACGTTGTGGGGACTGACTCTTGGCTAAGTATTGCAGGTGCAGGTTATGGCTTGACTGGTGTTGGTGCAGATGAAGAACAAGTGCGAAAGGTCGTTGCTGGTGAGTGGAGAAGACAAGTAGGCTTGGTTCGAGGGACCCGGTGGCCAGTGGGGTCAACTGCGGGCCGCATGGTGGAATGAACAGCAAGACGAAGTCGTGGACGGTTTCTTGGTTGAGCCTTAAAACCAAGGTCGAGCCGGGACATGGTGGCAGCCGAGTCATGAGTGGAGATTGGCGGAGGCTGCACCAAGTCTGCGGGGTTTGCAGTGGTTCACCACAAAACCACTGGGTTACTCGGTTGAGCAACAAAACCGAGGCTGAAGACTCGACGGAGGAGTGTGGCCGGCCAGGCCGGTTCAACCGCCCAGGAGGGGCGGTCAGACCTCCTGGGGCCAGTCTAACCGCCTAGGGGGGGCGGTCTAACCACCCGGGTCGCAGCCGCCGAGAAGCTTCGAAGCGGAGGACACGCGGCATGATCGCAAGAGTTGCGTTGGTGCTACGCAGGCTTGCGGTGGATGTGCATCCGTCTGATTGTGCTGAACTGAAGACTTCCAAAATTGCCCTTGAGGGCTTGTATCCCTAGTTGCTAGTTCCAAAATTGCTTCCAAAATTGTGCTAACCCCACTTTGGAGCAGATGGCTCAGCACTGGTTTTACTTTTTTGGTACTAACCCCAGTCGTTTGCTCACTCACGTGCTTGTTTTTGAATTTCAGGCGGGAGGCTTGGGGAACGTTTGGCTGATCGACTCCGGTTGCTCGAGGCATATGACCGTAGATCGAGGGTGGTTCTCCAGCCTCACCCCGGTGGTGTCAAAGGTGTACATCACGTTCGGGGACAATGGACGAGGGTGTGTACTTTCAGAAGGTGAAGTAAGGGTAACTGACAAAGTGGTGCTAAAGCATGTTGCCTTAGTCAAGTCGCTCGGATTTGATTTTCTTTCGGTTTCTCAGCTTCTTGACGAGGGCTTTGAGGTGTTGTTTAAGTCTGGTGCTTCTCAGATACTTGATTCTCGACCTGTGTGTATGGTCGTTCCCGAGGGTCAGATATGCTGTGCGGATTTCTCTTAGTGTTCTGGTGTTGCGAGGTGTTTTGTGGCTGGTTCTTCGGGTGAGTTGCGGAAGTGGCATAGGAGGTTGGGTCATTTGAGCTTCGACCTTTTGTCTTGCTTGAGTGGACTTAACTTGGTCTGAGGATTGCCCCGGTTGAGGTTCGAGAAAGATTTGGTGTGTGCGCCATGCATGCATGCTAAGATGGTAGCTGCTTCCCATCCACCCCTCACCGTTGTGATGACAAAGCGTCCATGCGAGCTGCTCCATATGGACCTCATTGGCCCAGCTTGTGTGCGCTCAGTGGGTGGGAAGTGCTACGTCCTGGTTGTGGTGGATGATTACCCTCGGTATGCCTGGGTTTTGTTTTTCGAGGAAAGGGGGTAGAAATTTGGTTTTGTTTGAGATCTTATCTTGAGGTTGAAGAACGAGAGGCACGGAGATGCGATACGAGAAATTCGCAATGATAATGGCTCGGAATTTAAAAACTATCGCTTTGAAACCTTTTGCCATGACTTGGGTCTTGAACACTAGTTTTCAAGTCCGTATATGCCTCCCCAGAACGGCTTGGTGGAAAGGAAGAACAGAACCCTGTGTGAGATGGCTCGGACGATGCTCGATGAGCATAGGACTCCGAGGAGGTTCTGGGCTGAGGCGGTCAATACCGCGTGCTATGTGTTGAACAGGATTTTTCTCCGGGTCGATAAGAAAAATACATGCTACGATTTGATGCATGATCGTACCACCAAGGTGAGTCACTTTCACGTCTTTGCCTGCAAATGCTTCATTCTTAAGAAAGGAAAGAATTTTCTTTGGTTACGCTACTCACTCTAGAGCCTTTCGGGTGCTCAATTTGGAAACTAACCAAATCGTGGCGACTTGCGAGGTTACCTTCGATGAGACACAACCACGTAGTTCGCTTGTTTTTGAATGTGCAGGTGACGATGAACTTGGCAAGGGGATATTTGATGATGAAGTGCAAGAACCAGGAGATGATGAAGATGGTGGTGTGGCGCCCGCGGCTGAGCATGTACCTACTACTTCGATTATGATCGAGAAAGGACCCTCTCCTACACCCACGACAACGTGTCGAGATCGAGAGGAAGCTGTTGCTGAGGGGGAGGTGGCTTCAAGGTTGAATTTTTCCTATTTTTGCCTTGATTCATGCATTGACAACATGGGGGAGATGGTTGTAAAGGAAAAGTGCTTCTGAATGCATTTAGAAGGTTTTCAGGTGGTTTCGAGCCATTTTTGGCCTCTGCTGGTTACAGGTTGGTCACCGGTCTGACCGGTCAGGGTGTTTGCCCTGTTCAGATGTTGAGCAACGGTCTGACCGGTGCTGTGGACCGATCTAACCGGTTAGGGCCTAGCTGGTGCAGCTGCTCTGTTTCATGAAAGGTTGGCATGCATTTGTCCTGGGGGAGTTGCATTGGTACAGGGGGAGCTGGCATGTGTGCAGGGGGAGCTCTTGTGTGTTTTAGAGCTTTGCTTTGGTGGTTTGTGCTCTTTGTGTGAGCTTGTTTTTGTCTCGGTTGTGTCGAGCCATTGCCCTTGCCTAAGGGGACCGAGACTTTCCTCTTTCAAGTGATCTCGTTCTTTGCCTTTGTTCGGCTTTCGATCGCTTGTTTGAATTCCTTTGTTCGTTTCTTTTCTTTTTCCTTTTCTGTTTGATTACCAAATGTGTGTGTTGTCAATGCACTCATCAAGGGGGAGATTTAGAGCTTGTGTGGTTCGAGGACTGGTGGATGGTCGTTTCCTGGTGTGATGAGTGATTGACAATATTGTGTGGACTGACTCTTGGCTAAGTATTGCAGGTGCAGGATGCGGCTTGACTGGTGTTGGTGCAGGTGAAGAACAAGCGCAAAAGGTCTATGCCAGTGGACCTCCAGGTGTGGAGCAGACAAGTAGGCTTGGTTTGAGGGACCCGGTGACTAGCGGGATCGAATGCGGGCCGTATGGTGGCAAGAACAGGGAGACGAAGTCGTGTACGGTTTCTTGGTTGAGCCTCAAAACCAAGGTCGAGCCTGGACGACCGTGGGGCCAAGTCATGAGTGGAGATTAGCGGGAGGCCACACCAAGTCTGTGGGGTTTCCAGTGGTTTACCACGAAACCACTAGGTTTCTTGGCTGAGCCACAAAGCCAAGGCCGAAGTCTGAAGCGCTGCAGCACTAGGCCGATCTGATCGGTGGGTACCGGTCTGACCGGTGAGGAGCACCGGTCTGACCGGTGTGCACCGCGAGCATCCAGAGACTTCGAAGCGGAGGACACGCATCGGGATCGCGAGGCTTGCATCGAGGCTAAGGAAGGTGCGGTTGCTGGGCATCCGTCCGATGGTGCTATGACGAAGATTTCCCAAAGCGCCCTTCGGGGGCGCATATCTTAGTGTTATGTAATAGGGGTACTTTCGTCTTTCGGTTGCCTCCGTATAACCCAAGTGGAGGGAGGATGGAAGCTATCTCTTGGAACCATAGCGCATTTTCTTTGTTATTTTCCCTTCCTATTTTCCTTAGGATTTTCTATAGGACTAGCTTGAGAGCTTCATGGTGAGATCTTTAGAGAGGGATGGATGATCGGGAGGCAAGCTAGACCTTGTATGAATCTTTCTTGGTATGTATAGAAGGTTCGACGTGATTCCTCAAGGCCTTTTGTTGTCTCTCCCGTTTTCCCTTTTTGGTGATTTTCGGAGCCTTTTCTTGGTGATTTTCTTTTGGTGGATTTGAGGCCTCTCCTTTGCGGTTTTGGTTGGGGATGTATACTTGCGCTCGTCGTGGTTCTTTTCTTTGTAATCTCCCTCTCAAATCCGTGGGAAAAGGTGCTCGATTTGGGGTTTTTCCTTAGGTTTCGGGAAGTGGTGTTCTTGGTGGAAATCCTTCGATTCCTCTTGATTTAGCGAGTTTTGGTGGACCAAATGTTAGCTATGGGATGCCCATGAGGTACTCCTAGTATCCCCAAAGTCTCGTGCAAATCCGTGGAGTGAATCGGGAGATCAGAAAGGTTGTTTGGAAGGGTTGACCCATGTCTCTCTATTCATCCTGAGCTGCCCACACCTGACCGGTGCTAGTGACCGGTCTGACCGGTGCAAGGGTCATGTGGGTTTTCCCTCGGTTGAGCGGTTGGACGTGTAGAGTTTTGTCCTGTGGTGTTTTTGGTCAGTTCTTTGCAGGTTTCAAGTTGGGTTGATAGGTTTTGTGGGGTTTCCAGTTTCACTAGGGTTCGTGTTTTCGAGGTGGTTTTTGTTCCAGGGCCTAGAGGAATCACTGAGGCTTCCTGGAACGTTTCTGTGCAGGTGCTATGTCTACCGGTCTGACCTGCGCGGTCCACCAGTCTAACCGGTGTCACCAGTGTGACCGGCGTGATCCATCGGTCTGACGGGTGTGGCTCAGGCAGCAGGCTGTGTAGTTTTCCGCTACGTGTGTGTGTGTGGTTGAGTAGGTTGGTAGTGTTGTTTGTTCCTAGGGTTAGTAGCACTCCAGTGGCTACGTGATCTTGGCAAACTTGGGTAGTTCGAGTCGGAGAAGTGTTTTGGGCTAGCTGTGTTCGTCTTGTTGGAGAAGGCATCTCCCTCGAGAAGAATTTTGTTTGGCTCCCATTCACCCCCCTCTCTGGTTCGCCTTTCTGGTCCTTCAACCTGGCCCCATGGGTTCAAGCTGTCAGATGTAGACAAGTACGACGGGATGTCAGATCCCGTTCAATGGCTACAGATCTACTCGACTACAGTAAAGGTTGCGGGAGGAAACTCTGAAGTGATGGTGAACTACTTGCCAATCATGCTCTCAAAGGGGTGCATAAGTTGGCTCGCTAGGCTCCCCAAGGATTCCATCGACTCCTGGGACGAGCTTTGCGCCTTCTTCACCAGCCACTTCTCCAGCACGTGGGAACGGCTAGGCAACAGGAGGATGCTGGACCAGATTCGACAGCACAAGAACGAGTCCTTGCGCTCGTACAGTCGCCGCTTCTCCGAGAAGAATAACTCTCTTCCTTTCGTTGAGGAGCACCACATTATCAGCGCCTTCTAGCATGGGCTGGCATACGGGAAGCTGGTGAACATGTGGGCTCAAAAGCCCCCTAAGACCATCAACGATCTTTTCACCGTGGCAAACCTAGACGCTGACGGCGAAGAGGCAGAGCGCGAATAGCTCAAGCACATCAAGTCCCGCTGGGACGACGAGGACTCTCCACGTCCACGCCACGCGCGTCACGACCTGGATCGAGAGGGAGAAACATCCCGACAAGGGATGAGACGGAACAAGAGGCCCAAACCCGAGACCGTGGTGGCCGTACATCCCGACACAAATCACATGGATCCCTCCGAGTTCCAAAAGGTGCTGGACATGTGCCGTATCACAAAAACCACAAGCTCTCGGGTCGTGATTTCTTCGGCCTCAAAAATCACTTCTCTGGCAAGAGCCGTCAAAGAGGTCCCCCAAGGGGCGAGAAAGGCAAGGCCAAGCGTGACCAGCCTGCGGAGGATGAGGACGAAGACTTCCAAGTTGCCAACCGCACTGTCCAGATGATCTACGGTGGGTCTGAGCAGCTGGAAGGGAAGCGTAAGGCTAAGCTTATGGAACGGGCGCTGGTATACGTGGCCCATCATGGGACGCCCCAGTACCTGCGGTGGTCAGAGGGTCCCTATCACCTTCAGTAGGGAAGACCACCCGAAGGCGGTCGCAAGATCTGGGCGGTTCACCTTGGTGCGGAACCCACGATTCGCAATGTGGGGCTCGGCAAGATGCTGATAGACGGAGGCAGTGGCCTTGACATCTTATTCGCCAGCGTACTGAAGGAGTTGAGGCTCACCCGCATGGATCTGAATCCAATAGACAAGCCCTTCTTGGGCATAGTACCCGGGGATCCCTCGGTACCACTCGGCGAGATCTCTCTGCCGGTTACCTTCAGCACGATCAAGAACTACCGAACTGAGTACGTCCGCTTCGTCATGGCGAACTTCAAGATAGCCTACCATGGCATACTTGGTAGGCCATTGCTGGCCAAATTCATGGTGGTTCCACACTGCACCTACATTGTGTTGAAGATGCCTGCCCCCAACATCGTCATCACCCTCAAGGGGGACGCAAACACAGCTAGCGCTTGTGAGAAGGAGAACCTCCACATCGCAGCTACACTCGATCTCTCCAGGCGCACCGAGGAGGTCATGGCCGCCGCCAGCTAGCTAGACCTGGCGGATCTTGAGATCCCGACCAAGATGCCAGTGACGAAAGCGATCCAGTGGGAGAAGGAGGCTACAAAAAAGGTGTCCCTTGGGCTTGAGGACCCCTCCAAGACGGCAACTATAGGGGCCAACATGGACCCCAAATAGGAAAGTGTGTTTGTTAGGTTCTTGCGTGCTAACTCAAACATATTCGCCTGGAAACCAGCAGATATGCCGAGGGTGCACAAAAGACTCGCGGTGCACTCCTTGAAGGTTGACGTGAATGCGAAGCCAATCAAGCAGAAGCTACGTCGATTCGCGAAGGACCTCAAGGAGGCGATATGGGTAGAGCTTACAAAACTGTTAGCTACCGGTTTTATAAAGGAAGTGTATCATCCTGACTGGTTGGCTAATCCAGTTCTTGTATCCAAGAAAAATAAAGAATGGAGAATGTGCATTGATTATACTGATCTCAACAAACACTGCCCCAAAGACCCCTTCACCCTCACGCGAATAGACCAGGTCATTGATTCCACGGCGGGTTGTGCCCTGCTCTGTTTTCTCGACTGCTATTCGAGCTATCACCAGATTAGCCTGAAAGTTGAAGATCAGATCAAGACGTCATTCATTATGCCCTATGGCGCATATTGTTACTTGACAATGTCCTTCGGTCTGAAGAATGCCGGCAAGACCTACCAGCATGCTATCCAAGCATGCCTAGCAACGCAGATCGGCAAAAATGCTGAGGCCTATGTAGATGACATTGTAGTCCAGATTCGAGTGCCTGATAACCTTATCAAGGACTTGTCTGAGACCTTCGACAACCTTAGGGTTTACCGCTGGAAACTCAACCCAGAAAAATGTGTTTTTAGCGTTCCCTCAGGAAACTACTCGGATTCCTCGTCAGAAACCATGGCATAGGGCAAACCCGGAAAAGATCCACGCGATCACCCGGATGATGCCCCAAAGTGCCAAAAGGACGTGTAGAAACTCGTCAGGTGCATGGTAGCACTCAGTCGGTTCATCTCATGACTCGGTGTACGAGGCCTGCCCTTCTTCAAACTCCTAAAGCATCCAACTTCAAGTGAGATGAGGAAGCCCAGAAATCTTTCCTGGAACTCAGGGATTATCTTCAAAAACCACCGATCCTCACTTCGCCACAATCTGGGGAGACACTCTACCTCTACATCTCTGCTACCACACATGTGGAAAGAACGGTACTAGTTATAGACCGCAAAGAGGAAGGCCACGCTTATGCCGTTCAGAGGCCGGTCTACTTCATTAGCGAGGTATTGACCGCCTCAAAAGTGCAGTACAATCAAGAGCGGAAACTACTCTACACGTTGCTGATCACCGCCCGCAAGTTGAAGCACTACTTCGAGGCTCACAAGATCGTTGTAGTTTCGGACTACCCCATAGGCGACATCCTGCACAACAGGGATGCCATGGGATGAATCGTGAAGTGGTCCATCGAGCTGGTTGCGCATGATATCACTTTCGTACCCCGCAACACGGTCAAGTCGCAAATACTGGCTGCCTTTGTGGCCGAGTACACGAAGATCCAAATGCCATCTACTGTCGTTGAACCTGAGCACTGGACCATGTCCTTTGATGTATCTCTCAGGGTTAAAGGAGGCGGAGCTGGCATACTCTTTATCTCCCCCAAAGGCGAGAAACTGCAGTACGTGCTTCAGATCATGTTCAAGGTCTCGAACAACACGGTGGAGTATGAAGCGGCCCTCCACGGGTTATGCATCGCCATATCACTCAGGATAAAGCACTTATTAGTCAGGGGAGATTCAACCTTGGTTGTTAGTCAAGTCAATAAGATGTGGCAGAGGATGAATGAAAAGATGGATGCATATTGCGCGGAGACACACAAACTCGAAGGCAAATTTTTTGGCCTAGAGTTCCAGCACTAGGTGGATCGTCACAAGATCTGGTAAAACCATTCATCAAGCATAGCACTAGCGTCTTCTTTTTAGAGCTTCGAAATAGTTTCTTTAACTATTCTGAACCTAGGGTCTTTTGGAGATGCACCCATTCAATGAGCATAAGGAGCTCCACCTTGACCATTTTGAGCCAGAAGCAAAGGCCTTGGCTGAGCATCTAATTCTGACTAGAGTTCGAAGGCTTGGGAGGCCCGGGTTTGATGCCTCAACAAGGCTGCCTGGTTAATGACGTCGAGGATCAGACGCTTAGATTCTCTTTCGACCCTTGATAAATCTCTTCAATCTTTATCAAGGCTCGGGGACTAAGTGTGTACACTTCGTCTTTGACAAGAGTGTACATTTTCTGGCTCGGTGATCAAATGAGAACAACACGGGAAAGAGATTTCCTCAACCACCAGGCAACCACGAGCCAAGCTTCGAAACTACTTGGCTACTTCAATAAAGCACTCGGCTGAAGACGGCAGGCAATCGGATGAAGATGACGAGCACTCAGATGTTGTCCGAAGCTTAAGATCGAAGTTGCAGTTTGGTTAAGAAGCACTCGGGGGCTGCTGTGGGGGATATACCCCCGGGGTGCCACATGATGGGACCCTATGGTGTATCTGCATGAACAGCAAGGGCCCAGCACTCAGTGCGGGCGCGTGGATCAGGAATGAGGCGACACCCGGAGACATTGATTCCCTTAGATAATGACTAGTTGGTTAGGAAAGATATTGCTTATACTCAAAGGAAGATCTCGTATAACCGACTAGGATATGTCCCACGAGATCTGTAACCCTGCCCCCGAGCCTATATAAGGGTGGCAGGGACCCCCTCCAAAACAAGTCCAATCTGATTCCCAATTGTGGAATGCTCAATACAATCATCGAACACATGACGTAGGGTATTATGAATCCTTGCGGCCCGAACCTAGATAAACCCTTGTGTTCTTTGTTCATCATCTAGCTCCAGTCTTGGAGATCCCCTCCACACAATCTACCACCATAGCCTACCCCGTGGTGGACTGCCAACACCATTGTACCGACATAGAAGAAGCCCTTGTCACTTTTGGAACACACAAGTTTGCTTCTCTTCGCTCACTTTTGGTTCCAAGGCTAGGGAGTAGGCTTGAGTAGTTCTATTTCAGGTTCCAAGTCTTCTTTGGGATCTAGGTATGAGCTCTCTTGTATATTTATTTCTTTGTATGACTTTGATCTAGTTAAGTTATTTATCTATTTCATATAAAGTAGTGCTTGCATGCTTGAATGATATGTTCATGTGTTCTTCATCTGTTCATCATTTAGAAGCTCATGTTCTTGATGAACATGAACTTTTGATCTAGTTGATAGGTGATCTGAACATGTTTTCCGTGTTTGTTCATAAGTTAGAGGCTCGTGTTCTTCACGAACACTGCCCTTTGGTCCTATGGTACAGACGTAGGAAATCCCGTATCCATTTGTGTGCATAGCCTTAGTTAGATCTTTAGTTTGCAGAATCTTGTTGTATGATGTTCGAGTCCTAGGTACAGTTCGTGATCTAGTGACTAGTTATCTGGTGGCCTCTGACCTGGGTCAGAATAGCTTGGGCTGGTCAGAATAGCCTGGGCTGGTCAGGGTCCAGTTGACAATGCAAGGATGGTGCTTGGGTTGGACAATTGCGTTGTTCACAAGCTCATCCCACATTTAGATAGAGGTAGACCGTGGTAGTGATAGCCATTGGACCCTTTGTACTCTTCCGCATTCGGATGTTGCTGTAGGATTTCTAAAAGTAACAAGCGACTTGCCGTATAAAACTGGCACGGGGGCTATCTCCCGTAGTACTAGGGTGCTGGACCGATGTTTCATGCGACGTTTGTGTAACCTTTCTTGTACTGCTAACCTTTGTATGTATAGTACATTAGAACCTAGAACTAACTCGTATGCTGCTCCCTATGCCGTAGTGTTCCTTGAGAGTAAGCATTGTGTGTCACACTACCCTTATCCTATAATTATCCTTACCCCTATATTTGAGTGTTATCTCTACTTCTATCTATGATCTATATTCATTGCAATAGTATAAGTCTTCTTATCCACCATTGCCTTCTTTGGATTCGATACCCTTCAGAATACTCCGATGGGGAAATGCTACAATGGTTTATCCGTGCGCTTGAGGATTCATTTTTGATCGTTAGGATTACCACTGTCATTTCTGGCGCTATTGCTAGGAACACATAAACTTAGCAGCGACGTTAAGAAATGCCAACACTTATCCATTAAGTGTGTGATTTTTTGCATAAACATAATTATTTCAAAAGCACATGCAAAAGTGAACTTGTTACATCATTAGTATGCCTAATGGCGGGTTAGTTCCAAATCAAAGCTGAAACCAATGTGTAATAAGTGCCCTAGGGGTGTCATATTTGATCGCCAACACTGCCCATTAGAGAAACTCTTTGATACATCTTTAGGGTGCCTAGATAGAAAGCTTAGGGAAGTCACTTCCGCCACCACTATCTCATGTTTAGGACATCCTATGGTGAAGCCTCTTCCCAAGCGAAACTCGCTCGAGAAGACGACACATATATCTCCATTCGCGTCATCCAAGCCTGTTCTCATTGAGGTTGCAGAATTTTCTACTCCTCGTTAGTATGACTTAGAAGACCTTCTTCACCTTCATGAAGACGAACGATCGTAATCATTCTTGATCAAGTTTAAGTGTCTCTCCGCTGACCTATATCATGTTGCTACCGATCATCATCCAAAGTCAACATCGAGCTTTCATGATGGATCTCTTGAGATGGAGAATTCATGGGCCATGGAATCTTGTGAGGCATCGACTCTGGAATTCATAGGAATGGATTCCACTGACAAGCCTGGTAGCTTCATCCTTGATACACCACATGAACCATGCTTGCATCATGCCTCTCCAGAGTCGGCCATGTTTAGTGCACTAGGCACACATGAGAACTACAACCACCTTCTGGAACTCTTTTGCATGGAGTTTAGAAGGTTTCTTGTACATGCATATGTTCACCATAAGCATTGTTGATTTCGTGTATGCATTGTGACACTAACCTTGCAGCTAAAGCTTCACCGATACATTAACAATTGGTGATGATACGAGAATGACACCACCAATGATAGCTGCAAGAACTCATCCATCTGGACTGCTTCTCATTTTCCCTGCTCTTTAGACTAGATTTTCTTCATGATTTTCTAGAGAATCTGACCTTTGGTTGTATGGAAGCATTCGTGGTTGCGTTGATTTCCTTCTCTTGGCTTGAGTGATTTTCGTGTTTTTTTCGGGCTATTTTGTGGGATTTTCGTGCGCGGCTTGTTCCTTCGATTCTGAGGCGTTTGTGTTCGGATTTCTTTGTGCATATTTGTGCTTGATCTTGACCCCTCAAATTCCGGATTTAGCCTCCGATTCTAGGATTTCTGTTGGTTCCCTAGCTTTGTGCTTGAGCTCTGTTGCGATTCGATTCCCGGCGTTTTAGTTGGTTTGAGGCTCCAAGTTTTTGGGCATAGAATCCCCTAGAGACGCTTCACATCTCCCCAAAATCTTGCTTCAATCGATGCAGCCATTTGGGAGATCCATGGAAGGATAGGAAGGGTTGACTTCGCGTTTTCTGCTTCTGTTCGCGTCCCGCGAAGGGGACCGACAGTCCACGATGTCCTTGCGAACCGTCCGCGCCTCCTAGGGTTCGTCGTGTGTTCTTGCTGTTCGTGAGCACGGGACGTCTCGAACCGCGGGAGGTCAAGGGTTTTGTCGCATGAGGTTTTCGGACTGTCCGCCGTGAGGTGATGGACTGTCCGTGGGCTCGTCGGACCGTCCGCACAGAGGACACGGACTGTCCACCATCATCGGACCGTCCGTGGACAAGGGTCGGACCATCCGTATTTTCCAAGGTAGGTTCTGGAGGTTCTATCTGTTAATATGGACTGTCCACCGTGTAGGGTCGGACCGTCCGCCAGGTCTCGACAGACCGTCCGCCAGTCCGCCGCGGGTAGACAACTTTGCTTATGTTCCTTGCCCCTTGTGTTGTGCTTCCGCTTTGCAAATCTTTTGGGCTTGTTCCTAGGGTTGGTAGATCCGCTGTGACTACGTGACCTTGGCAAGTTCGTGTGGGAACCCTCGCGTGTGATTTTGGGACTTAGCCGGTTCTCTCTCGGAGAATTTTTTATCGGCTCCCATTCACTTCCCCTCTCTGGTCGCCTAATCGGTCCTTCAATTGGTATCAGAGCCGGTTACAGATCTTCATGATTCTAACCAGTCTAACATCCAAAGATGGCATACCAAGAACAGGGTTCGGGTCCTCCACACTTTGATGGTAAGGATTACCAGATGTGGCAGCGTCATATGTCTGCTTTTCTTTGTGGCAAAGGACAGATCATGTGGGTTGTGACGGAGAACACCTCCTACGTCCACCCCATCAACTTCCTTGCCCCAAGTTCTTGAGATATGCATGACGCCAACAACAAGGCGGTCGATTAACTCTTTCGAGCCCTTTGCAAACCTGAATTCGATCGGGTTCAAGTAGAGGACTTGGCGTGCAAGATTTTGGAGAAGCTCAAGGTAGCTCATGGTGGGAACAATCAGGTGAAGGCGCGCTTGTTTGCGATCTACCCGATGGAGTATGAGAATTTCACTCATCTGTCCGGTGAGTCCATCGATTCCACGTCAGCACTTCACCGTGATCGTGAACAATATGCGGGCCAATGTGACCGTGCTCCTGTATGATGACCATGACTGGGTTTTGAAGCTCTTGCATTCTCTGGATTGTACTGTGTGGGGTGCCAAGGTTGAGGCCATTTTGGAGTCCGACCACTATGAGACACTCACCGTGGATGAGTTGTTCTCCAAGTTCAAGTCCTCTGAGGTGGATCGTGGTGTGAGAGGCAAGATCAAGAACCTGACTGACCCTCATAGTCTTGCTCTCATTTTTGGACCGAGAACTAATGCTAACCTGTCTTCAAGGTGGTTCTCTTTGTCTTGTCTTGTTTCCACACCAGATGAGGAGTTCAATGTGCTGGGCGAGGATGATCTCGCGTTGTTGAGCAGGCGGTTCGAGCGATTGTACACGAACTGAAAGAATGCTCGGAGGAGCTCAGGCATGTGCTACCAGTGCGAAAAGCATGGGCACTTTATCGCTAAGTGCCCGGAGGCCATGGAGATCAAGCCCAAGCACAAGCACCGCTCGAGGACCGACCACAAGCACCGCTCGAGGAACGACTACAAGGGCAAGAACAAGTCCTAGCGGAGGACGAGGAAGAGTGGCGGTCACAAGAAGAAGACGGAGCGTGCGATGGTCGCCAGAGCGAGCAACATCGACTCGAGTTCCTGCTACTCTTCATCGAGCTCAAGCGGTGAAGAAGAAGAGGTGGACCAGCACAAGAGCAAGCGGTCGAGCAAGAACATCAACGACCTGTGCTTCGTCGCCCAAGGCTTTTGTGGCAGGGCACACAGCTCCGAGAGCAAGAAGAGCCAGAAGGATGACTCAGACTCCGACTCTGAGGATGAGGTAAACAATGATCCTACCTTCTTGATAGCGTAGAATACTAGGTTGAATGACTTGCTTGACAACCGTGATGATGTGCTTAGAAAGGACAAGAAGGAGAAGAGGGAGTATAGGTCTTTGCTAGGAGAGGCTAAGGAGAAGGTGATAGAGCTAGAGTCTATGCTTGTTGATGCTAGATCTCAGACTGATGCCTTGAAGTCAGCTCCTATTGTGACCGATGAACCTGAATGCACTGAATGTCCTATTTTGCTTGGTGATTTGACTGTGCTTAAGGAAAAGTATGCCTCCAAGGTTGAGGAACTAGATGTGCTTATGGTTGAGCTAGAAGAGATGAAATCTAGGCCCTCCTTGCTTGGTGCTTGTACCTCTTGTCCTGTTTTGCATGCAAAGTTGGATGAATTACATGCTTATGCTAGATCTCTAGAGGGTGAATTGAAAGCTCCTATTCCTACTTCATGTTCTACTTGTGAAATACATGTTGTAAAGAATTTGGAGCTTGCACACTATGTTGATCGCTTGCAGGATAAGAATGATGAGTTGAGGAAAATGATAGGTTGGTTGCGGGTCATGAGCCTCAGCTTAGGATGATGTTTGAGGCATAAAAGTACTATGATGGGCAGGCGCTTGGATTGGATAAGATTGGGGAGTGCAATGGTGAGAAGGAGGAAAATATAGGTGATATCCTAGCTCCACCAAAAACCTTCCACAAGAATGCCTTTGCTCCTAAGCCAAACCCACTTAGGAACCGACTAGACACAATCCCAGATCCTCCAGTGTTTCCTCCACAAACTAACAACTTCTAGAAACTCATCAAGTTCAAGAGTGACTTGGGGAATGAGTTCTTTGGGAAGAAGGGAGAGAAACCAAGTGAGGAGAAGCCACAACCTAGAGAGAACCCAAAGCCAAAGCTAAAGCCAATCACATTCCATTGTGACCATTGTGGGAGGGATGGGCATCTTGCTGAGTTTTGCTTCAGGAGGAAGCGTGAGGAGAGGTTTGCTAGGGAGATGGCAAACAAGGACAGGTACCGCCCTTCTCGTGGTGTGCCTGAGCCTCGTGTGTGCCTAGGGTGAGGGTACCATGCATACCATCTACACTCGGGAGAGGCGTGAGTTTGCTACATGGGGTGTGCCTCCTCAGAGAGATAGTGGAAGGCGTGTTGGGTTTGGGCATGGTGAGTTTGCTGGACGTTCCTTCACTCGTGGCCAATACGAGTATGGGGGGAACGATCGCAGCTTTAGGTCTCAGAGGAGCTACGGACCACGGTCTCCACCTCGTGGTACTCATAGTCCTCAAAGGAGACGTGTGGGGGTTGCACCTAGGAGTGATAGGATGGATTTTGCTAACCCCACTTTTGAGCAAATGGCACGGCACTGGTTTGATTCCTTTTACACTAACCCAGTGCTGAGTTGTTTGCTCACTCTCGCTCTCGTTTTTTATTTTGCAGATGGGAGGCATGGAGGGCTTTTGGTTGATCGATTCCGGTTCCTCTCGACATATGACCAGAGATCGAAGGTGGTTCTCTAGCCTCACCCCGGCGGTGTCCAAGGAGTACATCACTTTTTGGGACAATGGGAAAGGTAGAGTGCTTTCAGTGGACACGGTGAAGGTAAGTGAGAGCGTGACTCTTAGGCGTGTTGCTCTTGTCAAGACTTTGGGGTTCAATCTTCTTTCGGTGTCCCAGCTTCTTGATGAGGGTTTTGAGGTCCGTTTCAAGACGGGCGCTTCTCGTGTTTTGGATTCTCGAGGTGATCTTGTGTGCACGATCATCCCCGGGGTCAGATTTCCAGAGCTGATTTTTCTCAGTGTGTCAACTCTTCCCGTTGTTTGGTTGCGGGTGTTTTGGCGGTGCTTTGGAAATGGCATAGGAGGCTATGTCACTTGAGTTTTAACTTGTTGTCACGCTTGAGTGGGCTTGGTTTGGTCTGAGTATTGTCTAGGTTGAAATACCAAAAGGATTTGGTATGTGCTCCGTGTAGGCATGGCAAGATGGTCGCCGCCTCCTATCCGCCTCTGACAGCTGTTATGACAGAGCGCCCATGCGAGTTATTACATATGGACTTGGTTGGTCCAGCTCGTGTGTGCTCGGTGGGTGAGAAATGGTACGTCCTGGCGATAGTGGATGACTATTCTCGCTATCCTTGGGTCTTCTTTTTGGCTGACAAGGGGGAGACATTTGGTTTAGTCTTAGATCTAATCTTGAGGTTGAAAGAGGAGAGGAATGGAGATGCTGTTCGAGCTATCCGTAGCGACAATGGCACTGAATTGAAAAACTCTCGATTTGAAACCTTTTGTCATGATTTGGGTCTCGAGCATCAGTTTTCATCTCCCTATGTCGCTTGTCAGAATGGTGTGGTAGAGAGGAAAAACCATTCCCTTTGTGAGATGGCTCGGACGATGCTCGACGAGCATAGGACTCCGAGAAGATATTGGGCTGAGGCGGTGAATACCGCGTGCCATGTTGGGAACCGGATTTTCTTCGGGCTTTCTTGAACAAGACGTGCTATGAGCTCATGCATGGGCGAGCACCTAGAGTGAGCCATTTCAGGGCTTTTGGTTGTCAGTGTTTTATCATCAGGAAGGGTAGGCTTGATAAGTTTGAGTCGAGGTCCTCCGATGGCATCTTTTTGGGTTATGCTAATCATTCTCGAGCATATCATGTGATTAACCTTGATACTAACCAAATCATGGAAACTTGCGAGGTTGCCTTTGACGAGACACAACCATGTAGTTCGTCTGTTTTTGAGTGTGCAGGTGATGATGAAGTTGGCAAGAAGATCTTTGAGGATGAGGAGGATGATGCTGGAGAAGATGATGGCGATGATGGTGAAGCTCTAGCCACACATGTATCCTCTACTTCCACTATGATGACTACGGTACAGGATGAAGTGGAAGTTGCTGTTGAGGGGGAGGCACTACAAGGTTTTGTATCAAATTCAACGCCTCTGAATTGCAACACCGAAAATTTGGTTGCTAGAGATGGTCGTATTGCAACCATTCTAAAAAATAGTAGCGATACGTGCCTTTAATACAACGGTTTTCAGGATGTTGCAAACCTTTGTTGCATTTGGTGGACGATATTGCAATGGTGAAAAATGGTTGCAATAGAATTGAGTTTGGTTGCAATTGTGTAGTAGTATTACAACCACGATTGCGTTTGTTGCAATTGGTTGTGACTATTGCTACGGGTTTGTTGGGTTGCGATAGCTACATGCTTATTGCAATGAGAACTTTGATAGCCAAAGCAAAAGTGGTTCTCAATTGCAACGTTGTTTTGGGGTTACAACTGCTACAGTTTATTGCAACAAGGACTCTTGGGGGCGAAGCCAAAGTGGTTCTCAATTGCAACGCTTTGTTGATGTTGCAACTGCTATATGATTATTACAATGAGAACTCTGGAGGGCGAAGCAAAAGTGGTTCTCAATTGCAACAATTTTTTGGAGTTGCAACTGTTAAATGCTTATTGCAACGAGAACTAGGAGCTGAGGCTGATTTGGATTGGGCCTTATAGTGTGTATGTATGATATATTATGAAAAAAATACAATTCATAGTAAAAATAGAACTTGGATAATTTTGAATTTAGATTTTATTATAATTATTAATTTTGAGAAATATGTTTGAATTGGTTGAATTGGTGGGATGCGGCCGCGGTCGGCCGTGCCAGGTCAGCAGCCGACCGCGGCCACACCCAGGTGGCCACCTGGCAGCAACGCCCGGCCGCAGCCCAGCCATGACCGACCGCACCCGGCCGCGCCCAACCACCTCAGCCACGTCACTAGCTGCATTCGGCCCGTCACCTCTCACCGACTGCCGCGCGCCCCACGTCACTGCTAGGTCATGGGTCCCGCATAGGGTGATATGGGTTGGACCTGATGGATAGTTCATCATTTTCTTTTAAATCTGAGAATTTGTAATTAGAATTTCTTCCTTATCTAAAGTTCAAATTTGGTCACTCTTTTTTCAATTTTTTTCTAAAATCATGAAATTTTATTTAGTTACATTTGTTTGTATGTAACTGTTATGTCTCGATTTTTTCATGTGACATGTTTTCTTCCAACTTAATAGAGAATAGAAGTAAAGTTTCCTACAAGTATTATTATTTTTTCTAATGCAACACCAGAAAAATGTTGCAATAGGCCCAAAATGGTTGCAATAGACAAAATACCAGAAAACCAAAATAACTGTGAATTGCCATGTCACCCGGTACCTTGAGGACGTGGTGATGCGGTCCCACCTTGAGGACGCAAAAATGAAAAAAAAATGCTTTTTTAATGGGATTGAAGTACGGACCACCAACCTCATACCAATTTGCTTTACCATTGAGCTACAACACCTTTGTGATATTAGTAGACATTACTATGTACACGTACAAATACGGGGTCATATATGGAAAAAATAGAGAAAAGAGGAGACGTGCCGGCATAATCACAACTCGAGACCCTCCGCTACCTACTGGCCTGTTATGAACAAATAACAAAGATCAACAAATAACAAATTGTCCACAAATAACAAATAGTAATCTTATGAATCGAAACAATGAAAAAACCTAAAAAGATAACAAATAACAAATAGTCATGTTATAAATGGAAAAAATTGAAATTTTCAAAAAAAACTAAAAAAACAGAAAAAGGTGGCAGCGGTCAGCCGTGGCCGCACCTCGGCCGGCCCCAGCCGTGCCTCGGCAGCCACCTGGCAGCCATGCCCCGCTGACCGCACCCCAGCTGTGGTCGGCCGCACCCGACTACGCCCAGCCACCTCGACGACGTCACCAGCTGCATTTGGCACGTCACCTCTCACCGGCTGTCGCGCGCCATGTCACCTTGGCGCCCTCCACGTCACTGCTAGATCATGGGTCCCGCATAGGGCGATGTGGGTTGGACCTGATGGATAGTTCATCTTTTTCTTTAAAATTTGAGATTAAAATTTGTAATTAGTATTTCTCCCTTATCTAAAGTCCAAATTTGGTCATTCTTTTTCTAAATTTTTAATTTTAATTAGTTACATTTGTTATGTAACTGCTATGTCTTGATTTTTTCCGTATGACATGTTTTCTTCCAACTTAATAGAGAATAGAAAATTATAGTTTTTCATAAAAATTATTAATATAACTTTGTATTTTGTAATATTAAGGTGAACACAAGGTTATGATCAAGTTTGAAGTGCATATGAATTTGAACATTTTGGAAAGTATGATAAACTTCAATGTTCAAGTAATATTAAAATAGAAAAGTTACTTTATATGATTCTATTAGTTAGTTATTTAAAAAAACAAAGAGGTAAAATTTCCTATAAGTATTATTGTTTTTCGTCTAATGCAACACCAGAAAAGTGTTACAATAGGTCCAAAATGGTTGCAATAGACACAATGACAGGAAACCAAAATTACTTTAAATTGCCATGTCACCCGGTCCCACCTTGAGGATGTGGTGATGCGGTCCCACCTTGAGGACACAAAAAAATGAAAAAAAATACACTTTATAATGGGTTTGAACTACAGACCAACAACCTCATACCAATTTGCCTTACCATTGATCTACAACACCTTTTGTGATATTAGTAGACGTTACTATGTACATGTACGAATACGAGTCATAGACGGAAAAATACTAGAGAAAAGAGGAGACGTGCCGACATAATCGCAACTCGAGACCCTCCGCTACCCACTGGCCTGCCCTACACTGCCACGGCTGGCCACACCCAATAGGCCCCACCCTGGTCGCGGCCGGTAGCACCCTTGCCGCGGCCGGTCACACCCCAGCTGCGCCCAGCCGGCCGCACCCTGGCAACGGTGGTCCGCACCCTGGCCACGGCTGGCCAAGCCCCAGCTACTGGCACAGTGTTGGCGGGTGCCTTATAGCACATGGAAAATAGATTGCTGGCACATAAGAATTAACACCCGCCAGCACTGTGGTGTAGGCACAATGTTGGCAGTTATAAACACAATGCTTGCAGGTGCTTATGTCACCTGCTAGCACAGATGGCACAGTGTTGGCGGGTGCCTTATGTTGCCCGCCAGTATAATGCCTTTTAAAGTAGCAAAAACTTGTCAACTACAAAGTTTCATAACTTCTCAAGATTAAAGCAGTAAAAAGTTGTCAACTAACAATTGACCAAAATAAAAGTTGTTTATCTTCAAAAATTATAGAACTTTGTAGTTGAACCATTTTTAATTTGAATTACTTTTGGAAAGGTAAAGTATGTCTGAATTTTGGAAACTTGAAAATTTGAATTTTTCAAACGACCTCAAATGGAGAAACATTCAAAATAAAAGTTGTAGATCTTGAGAAGTTATGAAACTTTGTAGTTTCCAATTGTTTTATTTGAAATCATATTGTCAAGGAAAATTAAGTTTGAATCTCTTAAATTTGAAATTCAAATTTTGTAAATGACCTCGAATGGAGAAACTTCCAACATGAAAGTTGTAGATCTCAGAAAGTTATGAAACTTTGTAGCTGACAAGATTTTAATTTGACTCTGTTTAGAGCCTCAAAAATCAATTTACACTCAGTGTAGTATAATATGAGTAGAATGAAAACTGGATATGAACGTATATGAGTGTGTGGTGTAGTGGTAGAGGAGGCTTCGCACGAGGGTGGAAGTCACGGTTCGAGTCTTGCCGACCGCATAGCGGCGACTTGCTGATGGGGACAGGTGGGGTTCCTCCCTTTTGTTATAAGAAGGTTACAAATATATTTGAGTTATGTAACATAGCACGCTTGACCACTGCATTATTTAATATATGGAAAATAAGAAATCGGTTCCAAAATTTTTATGGTTATTTTAATGTGTTACGTCAAAAAATGAAAAACGTTAAGCAATAAAAATAGTTCATAATTTAGATAAGCAGGACGAAACTATTGGGCCTACGATGTTCTCAGGTGTGGCCCAACTCATTGTAGCCGTCCAGAACCCTAGCTCCTAAGTCCCAACCCTCTCGCGCTCTCTGATCCGCCGCCCCTCCCTCTCTGACCGCACAAACCCACTCTGCCTCTCCCTGCAGATCCACCGCTGCCACCTTCCTTCTCTACCCTCTCCTCACCAGCCTCCTCCCGCGTGGCGGCAACGACAGCGAGCCACCTCCACCGCGGGCAGCACAACGTGGGGTAGCGCCGCCTCCCGCCGGCCTCCGAGCGGCGTGATGTGGGGCGGCCCCGTCTCCCTCGGCTGGCTCCTAGCAGCACAACATGGAGCTGGCCCGCCTTCCTCTGCCGGCCTACTAGGGACGGCGAGGTACGGGCGGCCAAGGTGGATGCCGCACCTCCGCGCCTCTCCCTGTAGTGGTCCGACACTGGTGCTTCTTGTATGTGGGCCTTCCCCTCGCCCCCTTCCGACATCCCATCCATGGCGAGCGGCAACTGATGGGTAAAACAGGTATACTCTCCTCTCGTTTATACTCAGAATTCTGAAGTGACCGAGTGATAAAGATGCTTGATTTCGTGATGCAGCAGAAGGAACGGATCTTCCCCAAACACCAGACTTGCAGTGTATTAGTAGCACACTCCTGTTCAGATCTGAAACACTATTTGACTTTGTGAAATGGTAATATGATAGCTAATCTAGTTACAATTACTTGCTATTTGACTTGTTGTTTAAACAAAGAATTTGCCTGCTTTCTTTTGGGTATTCCAACTCCAACATTTAAATTTACAATTTCAATCAGGTTGAAAGCCTTTTATTGCTTTACTTCAACTTCACCTGTTTTAATTATGTGGCACTATTTGCATGACAAGCAGTGTCAGCTGATACATTTGCATTCTCTTCTACAGAGTCAGTATCCTTGCATTGTTACTGAAGACTTATCACCACTTCCAAGCTAAGAGAAAGATGGGAAGGACAGCTGGTTAGTTCCTTTCTTTAAATTATTACAAAGCCGCAATATTCTGCCATTGACTTTTCCAATGAAATCTCAGTTTTCTTCATGTATAAACCAATTATCTCAGTTTGTAGATTATTATTAGATTGGTGAACGTAGAATCTCAGTTTGTAGTAATTTTCTTATTAGGCTTATGAATGGAGAATCTGATTGGGTAGATCTGCATATGTTAAGCAACTTGGCCAGTGCAATTTATTATTCTTAGCATTGTGGAACATTGTTCTTGAAAAAATTATGAAATCTTTATATCATTCATGCATGCAAAGACACATGTTCTCAAAGTAAGTTGCTTCAGTTCAGTTTCAATATCAAATGTACATATATGCCTTTTCCACAATTACAGTTGGTAATGCACAATATGCAATTTGGAATGACTAGATTCAGTTGTAAATCTCTATAGCAATAATGCAGAGGGTAATGCATCGGCTTGAATGACTAGATTCAGTTGTAAATTTCTATAGACTGCTGCTCTAATGCAATGTCCTAAACATGTTATATTGATAGCAATAATGCGGAGGGGAATGCATCGGCCGCCAGGGACAAAATGCTCGCCTACCCGGAGAGTGGCGAGGATGACTTGCCGGCAGAGGAGGCTGCCAAGAAGCCTGCCTCCCATGAGCAGGTGAGACAGCCACTAGATCTGCACGGGGTTTCTTGACTGTTAGTAGTAAAGCAGCTGCAAGGTGTTCAATCAGTTTTTGTACTGTTCCTGTTTCTTGACTGCTAGTAGTAAAGCAGGTACCGTTTGAGCTGTTACTTTAATTTGTTGCTCAATTGGATGTGAATCGGATAGGCTGATACAGGAAATGATTGTTTTGAATGAATGTTGGCTAAACCAAGTAGATATGCATGATGGTAACTAAATAATAGCATGTGTGCATATGTTCCTGCAGCAGTTTATATTGGATAATTATGTCAGTTTACATGTGCATGCAACAGTGATTTTATTGAACTCATTGTTTCAATCATCCATGGCTAATATGAACCATTAGCTTGTATTCTTAAGCTCGGGATTAGTTTATGTTTGTGGGCATCAACTTTTATCTATAGTAGTAATTTGATCTTGCGTTTACTATTTTGCCGTTCTACTTGTTACATTAATTCTTATTCCTCTAGTTAGCTAATGCATGTAAATTATTTTTGTAGGAGGAATCTTGAGTTCGAGAAGGATCATGCGAATGTGGGACGATGGCCAACGTGTATATCAATGCAACCTTCGCTGCTATAGTAGACATTTGTCTTTTGATTCGAATGAGTCCAAACGGTTGTGTGTGTTGGATACATTATTATGTGTTAAGCTACTTGTGTTCTGGTTTAGTTTGACACTTGGTGTGTTTCGTTAAAGATTTGTATGAACAAATTATATTTCATTTTAATGGATATCGATGCTTCATTCATTATGTATTTGTCGTTTGTGATTATATTGATTTAAGCTACCAATATTAATATATTAATTTGGCGTTGCAATATATGATGGAAATCAAATCAAATTGTGTTGCAACAATTGCACATATAACAACATTTAGTCGTGGCAATAGGTACGATAATCGTGGCAACAGACAAACTATCTCTTGCAACTTAAAAAAAAGATACGGTGGCAATAGAGAAATCTACCTGTAGCAACCATTCAGAAATGTGGCAATAGAGGACCTCTCTGTAGCAACCAACCTACAAAAATGTTGCAATAACCTAAAACACCTATAGCAACTATTTAGGCGACGTGGCAATAGAAAACCTCTATTGCAATGCTTTCTCAGCGTAGCAATAACCACACTTGCAACACCTATGTTGCGTTGCGATTGCATCGTGTCGCTACACGACCAACGTGTCGCAATACGTTCGCTAGCAACGCCTAGTTCGTTGTAATTGATACTATTGTCACACCCATACTAGTTGCAATTGCTATTGTTACAACACTCGCCAATTGTTGCGAAAGCGTTAAAAGTGTTGCAATAGAGGGGTTGTGTGTCGCAACTAAAACGTAACACGTTGCATTATGTTGTTGCTACAGTTACAAGTGCAACGACATTTAACCAAAAAAAGTGGTAGCAAAAGTACTATTGCTACCATTTTTTTGTCTTTTGCTACACTTTTTCGGTGTTGCATTTGATACAAAACCTTGTAGTGAGGTTGTCTCCAGGCGAGAGGCACCAAGGTGAGTTTAAGTTGATCATCCTCCCTCAAGAATCATCGGCGACATCAATGAACGTACTACACGGTCGAGAGCACATGAGCAAAGAATTCGAGATGTCTATGATGGGAGTATTGCAGTTCTTTCTTGGGCTCCAGATCAAGTAGGATAAGGAGGGAACATTTGTACATCAAGCCAAGTACACGAAAGACATCCACAAGAAGTTCAAGATGGACGACTCAAATCCCTTGTCGACACTGATGAGTACGACTACAGTGCTGGATGCGGACGAGGACGAAGAGCCCATGGAGCAGAAGGAGTACCGGAGCATGATTGGCTCCCTCTTGTACTTGACGGTGAAGAGGCTAGACATAAAGTTCGTTGTGTGCATGTGTGCTCGTTTTCAGGCGTCGCCGTGGACTTCACATCAGCAGGCCGTCAAGCGGATTTTCAGGCATCTTCGATACACTCCTGAGCTTGGTCTTTGGTACTCGGCGTCCTCCTCTCTTTTGCTTCTTGGTTTTTCAGATGCCGACTTTGCGGGGTGTCGAGTCGATAGGAAGTCGACTTCGGGGACGTGTCAGTTTTTGGGTTCCTCTTTGGTTTCTTAGTAATCTCACAAACAGTCAAGTGTAGCTCAGTCTACCACAGAAGCCGAGTATGTAGCTGCCGCTAGTTGTTGCTCCCAGCTGCTTTGGATCACATACACGCTGAGTGACTTTGGTGAGGAGTGTACCCATGTTCCTCTCATGTGTGATAGCACTAGTGCCATTAGTCTTGCCAAAAATCCTGTGCTACACTCTAGAACCAAACATATAGAAGTGAGGTACCACTTTTTGAGAGACAATGTGGGGAAGGGGAACATAGACTTAATCCATGTGCCAACCTAGAAACAGCTTGCTGATATCCTGACAAAGCCTTTGGACCAAGCTACATTTGCTCATTTGCGGGGTGAGCTTGGTGTGATTTTTTCTTTTTGAGCTTGGGTTGGGGGTCTAATGTACATATGCATCTTGCATTTTCATTCTTGTATCATATCATGTTTAGCATATTTGTATCATAGATTGCATTTGTATCATATGCTTTAGAGAATGTGCTTCTCCTATATCTATTGATCTCTGTGATATGCTGGATGTGAGATTATGATCTTGCTTGTGAGCTCTTGTGATATATAGCTATGCTCTTGGTAGCCTTGGAGATATATTCATGTGAAATGGCTTACTTTTGTGAAAATGTTATATGTGATCCTCTGTTGTGAGTTGAATGCCTTTCATGCTCATTTTTTTCTCAAATGGCTATATCTTGCTTAATTTGTGCTTCGGTATAATGCTATTTTCATTTGGGGTCAAAGACCCATTTGTCATCACGAATGTTTAGCCTACATGTTACCTTGTGGAGAAGCCTAATCTTCTTTTTGCCGCAAAGGCACTTCATGTACCATTCTTAACGTTAAATCAAGAAATTGGTATATGAAATGCCTATGCTTGAAAAATATGCTTCCATGTCATATGTGCTTTAAAATTCCTTATCTTGGGTGCTAAACCGTTGCATGATGTCTACCATTGAGAAGTCTCATGTTTAGAAGTAGACACATGGCTTAGTGGCTTTGACATGACATGAGATAGTGTGTAGGTGTTTATGATGATATTGTGATGAGAACTTGTGACCTTGCATGAAGTTTGTGGGTTATGTGTTGTTTGTGCTCATTTTGGCCATGTTGAGGTCCTATGCTCATGAGGCGGAAGTTTTGTTGAAAAGTGCTTCATTTTGATTATGGCTATGTCACATGCTTATATGTTCCTTTCTATCTTGTTGGCGATGCTTGTACTAAAATGTGGCTATCTTGCTTGTCTATGTCTCATTTCTAGCATGTTGTAGTGCTCTTTGTTTATTTAAGAAGCACACGATTGCATTTGTAGACTTGATTCATGCATTACCAACAAGGGGGAGGAAAGTACCCAATTCATTCAGGGGGAGTTTTGCATCAAAGGGAAGAAAAATGGGGAGAAATGCATTTGTTCAGGGGGAGCTTGCACTCATGCAGGGGGAAGTCATTTGTGCCACCAGAATTTTATTTGTGCTCTTTTGCCGATGGTGTCGAGCCCTTTTGCCTCACCTTGAGGAGTCGGCAATTTTTGTGCATTTTGTCTCAGTTGTGTTGAGCCGTTGCCCTTGCCCTAGGGGACCGAGATTTTCTCTCTCAAGTGATCTTGTTTCGGCTTTTGTTTGGCTTTTGATCACTTGTTTGAGTTTTTGGTTCGTTTCTTTTCTTTTTCTCTTTTCTCTGAATTAGTTACTATGTGTGTTGGCAATGCACTCAGCAAGGGGGAGATTGAGTTTTGGAGTTTCCGAGGACCGGTGGATGGTCGCTCCCTGGTGTGATGAGTGATTGACAACGTGGTGTGGACTGACTCTTGGCTGAGTATTGCAGGTGCAGGTTGCGGCTTGATTTGCGTTGGTACAAGTGAAGAGCGGACGCGAAAGGTCTTAGCCTTGCGGGGCCTCCAACGAGTGGAGAGACAAATAGGCTCGGCTCGACGGACCCGGTGGCTGAATGGGATCAAGTGCGGGCCACATGGTGGCAAGAAAAGCAAGACGAAGTCGTCGACTGGAGCCGGTGCAGGGTAGCGGCTCACGACCGGAGTCTGCACGCGGGGTTTGCGGCGGTTCACCACAAAACCGTCGGGTTACTTGGTTGAGCTACAAAACCAAGACCAGAGGCTCGGCGGGCGGAGACGGGATCCGGGCGCGCCGAGAAGCTTCGCTGCCGGGGGACACACGACGGGGTCGAAGGGCTTGCGTCAGGAGGACGCAGACTGCGGCGAAGGCGTGGCTGCCCGATGAAGAGGAGTGCTACTTGACCATCTTGCCCTTGAGGGGTGTGTATCTTCTTTTATGTTCTAGGGGTACCTTGGTCATTTGCCCAACCTGGAGAGACTTCATATATATAGCTCTCACTACAAGAAAATCGTTGATTAGTGACGCAACCACATTTTAGTGTCATTGATTTATGACGTTCCTGGCTGATCTCGTCATAATATTTCACTTCCAAGCAAATTTAGTGACAAAAAAACTTTCGTCATAACGGTTGGTACTGTAACCGAGCATTCCCTGTTCGGCTGTTCCAAGCCAGTTTTGTGACGCCATAAGCTCCGCAACAGCGTCATAAACCAACTTTGGTCCCACATGTAAGCATTATTTTAAAAATAGAGTATTCCAAGTCGTCATAAAATTTGGAAGGGTCCCACATGTAAGTATTCTTTCAAAAATAGAGTGTTCCAACTCGTCATAAAATTTTGCAAGGTCCCACATGTAAGCATTTTCGCCAGGTCAGCGGCGTCATAAACCAACTTTTGTCCCACATGTAAGCATTATTTTAAAAATAGAGTGTTCCAAGTCGTCATAAAATTCAATTGGGTCCCACATGTAAGCATTTTTTCAAATCATTAATATAAATCAGTAATTTGTAGGCGAAACGCTTCACTACCTTCGCAAAGACTCGACTTTTGCTACGCGCAGATCTGCAACAGCTCGTGGTAGGAATGGCGGATTCTGGCGACGATGAGAGGCTGGTTTATGCGCCACCTCCCGGCTACGAGTTCATGAAACAGGACGACAAGGTCAGTCCTCTGGTTTGAGCCACTATATTTTCCCTATCGACCTAGGGATGGGGATTTCTAGATTTGGGGATCAAGAGGATGGATGACCATATACAATAGATTCATATTTTATCGTACACTCATATTTGAATTGCAATTGGTGTTAGAAATTGATTCAGTTAGTTTTCAGTTTGCATCGTTTGATGGATTGATAGGTTCTTGTATTTTTCTAGCTTCTGGAGGTGCTTCAATCCACTAAAGCTGAGCTGCAGAAGGTGAAGAGAGACCTGCAAGAACAACAAGTCAGCGAGCTCAAGTCACTGCAAGAGGCACTAAATTACAAGCACCTGTATGAGCAATCGTTACAGCAGCAGAACGAATAGCTGAAAGAGATGAAGAAATGCATGGAAGAGTCTTATCAATTGCTGCAACAGGAGTATGGCCGGTTGAATGAAATGGCATTGTTACAACAGGAGAACATTGCTCTGATGGAAGAGCTGACCAAATGCAGGGGCCATGTTAATCAATTGTTACGGCAGGAGAATGACCAGTTGAACGAGATTCAGCAATTTTTAGCGGAGAATGCCCTGTTGAAAGAAAAAGCAATTGAACTCTGACTGAGCTGCAGACAAACGATAAAACATGTCTGGTGTTACTGCTAGCTAGACGGTTCATAGGTGGTGTGTACTTTGTGGTGATGAATTGTTTGCATTTTTGTGTTTGCTACTTGCTGGTGGTGTGAACTTTGTGGTGATGAGTGCTATGAGATTCCATCTTATTATGCCGATTTGGTTTAATCTATTTGAAATTGAGTCGAGCATACTCACAAATCTGAATTAATTTTGCTGATGCCTTGCTGGTCCGTTCTATTGATGTTTTGTTAGAAGAACCTTCCTGAGTAACGATCACGAAACTGCTTGTTTCCTACTATCGGTCACAAAATATTGCAAAAACAATTTGCCATAGCAAGGGTTCAAACTAGAGACCTATAGGAACAAGACAGCACTATCTACCACTGCACCACCTCTTGGTTGTGTCAATTTAATGGGAAACACTTTCCACCCCAACCACAGCACGGAGTGGTTCTGATAAGTTGGCGGGAGAAAAGCCCGCGCTGAACCTGGGTGATACTTGCTGCAGCGGCGTGTCAATCTGGTAAGTAATTTTGTGTTCAATCTGGAAAATTTCATTTCGCAGTATGTTCTTCTTTTCGATTCGTTCTGTGGTCACTAATTTCGAGTTGGATTCGCCAAAAACTTTCCAGATGGATAGACGCTGGATAACTGGTTGTACTGGTTTTACCACCGATCATGAGAAAGGGGTCCAGGATTTCTTGGCATTTCTTCGGACAAGATACGCTGAGGACGAAGAAATACTATGCCCGTGTCGACGATGCCTCAATAACTCTACAGGGACTATAGAGCGAATTGGAGTTCACTTACTTGTGAGTGGGTTGGCAACCACTTACACTAGATGGATTCATCATGGAGAAGCTTTGGAGGATATGGTTGACAATGACGCAAATGTTCAGGATAACGCAATTATGCCGGATGCAGAGGGGGATGTGGATAATGTAGCTCCACGGGATGGTGGTGATTTGGAAACGGTCCAGGAAAACCAATACATATCGGGTATGGAGGAGGATGAAGGCCCTGGAGATGATGGGATGTTTGAATTGATTGCTGACTTGGGCAAGGGTCAGGTGCTCGGTGAGAAAATGTATGAATTTGTAAAGGAACATCTGAATTGTAAGGTGTCACCGACATCTTCATATGCACAATTTACATTTGTTGTGAAGTTACTTCATATAAAGTCTTTCAGTCGGATGAGCAACGTCGTATTCAATTCAACGATGAATTTGTTACAAAAAGGATTCCCAGAAGTGTGTCTTCCAGACTCTTTGATGCGGGAATGAAGTACATACGTTCCATGGGACTCGGCTATGAAAACATCCATGTTTGCAAAAATAATTTTATATTGTTTCGCAAGAAGAAGTATGTCAAACTTGATGTGTGCCCAGTATGTTGTGAAGCGGATTCAAGATGGAAGGATGCAGACACCAACAAGCGCATTCCTCAAAAGCTATTGAGGCATTTTCCGCTGATTTCCAGGCTGAAGAGGATGTTTATTTCATCAAAAACAGTAAAGGATGCACGATGGCACGAGTCAAAGTGAAAACCAGTGAAGAATGAGCTTATCTATCCAGTTGATGGTGAGGCATGGAAACAATTCAATAAAAGTTGGAAAGAATTTGCAAAAGATGCTAGGAACCTTAGACTTGGTCTTGCAGCCGATGGTTTCAATCCATTTGGCAACATGAACAACTCATATAGTATGTTGCCAGTATTTGTTGTGCCATATAACATGCCACCATGTGTATGCATGGAAGAATCAAACTTCATGATGGCCTTATTGATCCCTGGGCCGAGTTCTCCATCAAAGGATTTTGATATCTTCATGGAACCTCTCGTCGAAGAGCTGCAGCAACTTTGGAAGGGTGTCTGGGCAATCGATGCTGTTGAGGGTAAAGAATTTAAACTGCGTGCTGCGGTTCTTTGGTGCATACATGATTATCCAGCATTGAGCACGTTGTCTGGGCGAGTCACGAAAGGCCATTTTGCCTGTGTGCGTTGCGACAAGGATCCTTGCTCATGGAGATTGAAGAATAAGATATGTTACATTAGGCATCATCGTTTCCTTCTAACTGACCATCCATGGAGACGAAAGAGAGCAGATTTTAATGGTACTGTTGAAAACTGAGAAAAGCCAGGGCAGTTTGCCCATGAGGAGCTAAAGCAGCAACTAGAGAAAGTTAAAGACATTAGACCAGGAAAGCATCCTCTACCTCAAGGAAAGAAAAGGAAGCAGGAATCCAGACAGTGCTGGAGCCGAAGGGTTTATTTGTGGGATTTGCCATACTGGTCATCTCTGAAGTTGGCCCATAACCTAGATGTGATGCACATTGAGAAAAACATATGCAAAAACCTTATTGGAACGTTGCTTAAAATTGCTGGGAAGACAAAGGACACCATCAATGCTAGGTTTGAGTTGGAAGATATGGGTGTAAGATCAAATCTACACATGGTGGCAACTGAGGATGGTGAGTCATGCAAAATGCCAGAAGCTCCGTATGTACTTTCAAAAATGAAACAGAAGCTGTTTTGTGATTTTATAAGTTCGGTGAAGTTCCCAGATGAATATGCTTCAAACTTAGCTAGGTGAATTGCTGCAGATGGATGCAAACTACCAAGACTGAAAACTCATGATTGTCATATCCTACTCCAAAAGGTTTTTCCGGCTTGTCTTCGCGGTTTTGTGGACAAAGAGATATACACATCTATTGCAGAATTAGGAAACTTCTTTCGGCAACTATGTTGCAAAACTCTGAAGTTGGATTTCTTGAAAAAACTGAAAACAGATTTCCCAATAATTCTGTGCAACCTTGAGAAAATTTTCCCTCCTGCCTTCTTTGATGTTATGGTCCACTTGGCTGTCCATTTGCCTGAGGAAGCAATCCTAAGAGGTCCAGTACAATATGGATGGATGTATCCCGTCGAAAGAAGGCTATGCACATTGAAGCGTTCAGTGAGAAACCAAGCTAGGCCTGAAGGATCCATTGCAGAAGCATATGTTGCTAATGAGGCCTTGACATTTTGCTATAGGTACTTTGCGGCTGATGATGTGGCCACATGATTCAATCAGGTTGGAAGGAACAGAGAGAATGCTGATTTGTCTGTAGATGGAACATCCTATTTTGATCACAATGTTCAAGTACATGGAGCAGGGACCACTTGTTGGCTTGGGTCAAAGTACGACAAGGTGGTTTGGTATGTGCTAAACAATTGCGAAGAGGTGAAGCCATATATCGAGTAAGTAAATCACCATTGCAATGATAGAACTACAATTATTTCATTCTAACTTTGAGATGGTACTGCTTTGTAGAGTGTTCAAGAATGAATTAAAAGTGAAAGGTGTGTCGAACGAGGATATTGATCGTCGAATTGTTACAGAATTTTGGCACTGGTTTAGATTGCATGTTAGTATTCATTTTGTTTGTTTGGTAGCTAGTTTATATTACCTGGTGAGGACCTTTACACAAGACTATATTAAAAAAAACTATGGCTCTTCTGTACAGATTACAAATAATCCAGTGAGCGACGACAACCTTTATGCATTATCAGCTAAACCAGACCAGCGAGCAAAAACTTATACAGCATGTATTGTAGGTGGTGTCCAGTACCACACCAAGGCCTGAGAGGCAAATAGGAAGACACAGAACAGTGGAATCACGACTACTGGATCACATAAAGACATTGAAGAAATTGAGTTTTATGGTTCACTAAGAGACATTATTGAGCTGCGGTACAACTCGGGGCTTGACAGAGACCGAACTGTTGTTTTATTCCAGGTTGACTGGTATGATCTGGAAGGGACCAAGAAGGAACCGAAAATTAGAAATGATGGTTACTTCACAAGCGTCAATACTGGAGATTACTGGTACCAAGATGATCCCTACATTCTTGCTGAACAAGCAACGAAGGTCTTTTACTTGCCAGACACCCTACTACAACACCCATGGAGAGTGGTGCAAAAATTTGAGCACAGGAATTTGTGGAGCTATAATGAAAATGAGGAGGACATAGCGCCCACTGGCATGGTACTTGCATATCAAGATGATGAAATTTACCAAACCTTGCATGATGTTGGTCTCGGTGATGGTTCGGAGGTTCTGGTGCCTATTACTAGCGAGGAGACTATGGTTGCAGCCACTGAAGTTGACGCAATTCGCCAGCAGGAGCTGTGTGATGTGGATGGATTCAATTCTGAAGATGAGGATGACAACACTCTATGGCAATACGTCATTGAAGATGAAAATGCTGCCGATGAAAGTGACGACGACTAGGATATCAAATCAGTAAATGTTTAAGTCGATCCCAACTGAAATCATGTGGACCTTATGATCTATATGTAATTTATATGTAGTTGAAGTGCACTTTCCTGAATATTAAACCTGCCGTACGTGCCTACTATCCGGATCACTGTATTATGTAGCATCGGAACTTCCTGTTGCGACTTATACAAAATATACAATCACGCATGGGGATGACTGATTATCCGATACGTTGTATTATAAAACAATGGAACGTCATGTATGGGCTACGTGAATGGTAGGTTAGAAAATATCCATTTCTTATCCTCTCCAATGTGGGCATGATCGAGTAGTATGCAACGTGACGTGCTCATGATCATGTAGTACTAGGCGAATCGAATCGACGAAGGAAGGGATGTGTTGATCTCTAATGTGGGCATGATCGAGGAGTTTGCAACATGACGTGCTCATGATCATGTAGTACTAGGCGAATCGAATCGACGAAGGAAGGGATGTGTTGATCTCCAATGTGGGCATGATCGAGTAGTATGCAACGTGATGTGCTCATGATCATGTAAGGAAGGGATGTGTTGATCTCTAATGTGGGCATAATCGAGTAGTATGCAACGTGACGTGCTCATGATCATGTAGTACTAGGCGAATCAAATCGATGAAGGAAGGGATGTGTTGATCTCCAATGTGGCCATGATCGAGGAGTATGCAACGTGACGTGCTCATGATCATGTAGTACTAGGCGAATCGAATCGACGAAGGAAGGGATGTGTTGATCTCTAATGTGGGCATGATCGAGTAGTATGGAATGTGACGTGCTCATGATCATGTAGTACTAGGCAAATCAAATCGACGAAGGAAGGGATGTGTTGATCTCCAATGTGGGCATGATCGAGTAGTATACAACGTGACGTGTTCATTATCATGTAGTACTAGGTGAATCGAATCGACGAAGGAAGGGATGTGTTGATCTCCAATGTGGGCATGATCGAGTAGTATGCAACGTGACATGCTCATGATCATGTAGTACTAGGCGAATCGAATCGATGAAGGAAGGGATGTGTTGATCTCCAATGTGGGCATGATCGAGTAGTATGCAACGTGACGTGCTCATGATCATGTAGTACTAGGCGAATCGAATCGACGAAGGAAGGGATGTGTTGATCTCTAATATGGGCATGATCGACTAAGTATGCGACTGGACTGTCCGGTTCTTTGTATTATGTACGACAGGACCATCCTGTGATGACTTTCATACTCATCGACATAGGTCCGGAGGATGGTCCGGTCTGGTATACATCGGAACTGACGAACTTCCTTGTCACAGGGTGCCAACAGCGCACTACACACACCTTTATGGCTATATCCAACGGCGTGTCACTCGTGCTGACCCGCCATCCCCCCATTTACTGCCTCCTCACTTGCGGCACAACCCCTTGGTAGGGTTCCGCCACAGCCGCCGCTACCGCCGCCTGTAGCTGCCTCCAGCGGATACCTCAATCTGTCACTGAAATCAGAGGTATGCGTCCGCCTCCAGGCTCTAGTGGATACCGCAATCTGCCACCGAATTCTTGGAATGGCACTAATTCGAGAGATTTATTGCAGATGGGCCGATATGGTGGCAAGAGAGATGGAAAGGCGCTTGATCCTCCTCCGGCGAAGTGACAACGAAAGTCGCAGCTGACTTCTGCAGGCACGTCTGGTCCTCAGACTAGGCTAAGGTGCAGGCTTGCGGCACGGGATTCTTCCTTTGCCCCTACACGCCGCACACGGGGTGGGTCAACCTCGGTGCCTTCCTGCCGCACACAGGGTGGGTCAAGCTCGGCGCCTTCCTGCCGCATATGGGGTGGGTCAAGCTTGGTGCCTTCCTGCCGCACACGGGGTGGGTCAACCGCGGGCCGTTGCCCGCCCCGCCCTTCAGAGTTTCCTGCGCCAGATCCCAGGAAGGAGAAAGAGGTACAACTTCACCCTCCACCAGAAGAGCCACTTAAGATGATGGACCTACGCAACCACACCTACCAAATGATTAAAGGTCTTAGATGGGTGCCTGACAATCACTGGTGGGAGAAAACCAAGGACAAACAGGTCGTACCAAGATTTAGGAATGTCGTTCAACAAACTTACTATTACAACTACAAATACCTACTCATGAAACTGTATCAGCACAGGGTTATAAATTGGGATCATATGAAGTTGGCCGCGGGAGGGGATATTAAGGTATACTTCGATGATCATCCCGGATTGGCTGATTTGGTCTCATTGCATCATCAATATGTTGAGGATTGGGTGAGAGTTTTTTATGCTACTGTGTACATTGCCGATACTAGGGAGTACATCATGTTCATGTTTCAGGGACGCTAGTATACTCTTTTTCGACACCATATTGCTGACACTCTTGGATTGAGGGATTGTGAAATAGGAAAGTATGACCATAAGCCATCCCTACGTAATATTGTCTATGGGGATCGTGAACCACCTCGGCGTAGTTTGCTCGGTGGGTCATTCCCATCCGACGAGGAGATGCCCGGACTTTTTGTTGAGTCGTTCACAGGTAGGCGAGCATATTGCAAGCCTGACATGCTTACCCCTAAGGCAAAAGTGGTTCACCAGGCACTATGGAAGACATTGTTACCACAGATTGGCAATGCAGAGTCGATCACTAGTCTTCAGCAGTGGCTTCTCCTTCACGTCATGACTGGCCGGCCCTTCAACATCGTGGACTTCATTTTAGCCGAGATTGAAGATGTTATCCTTGATGGGTTGACCATGGCCCGACATATGCCATATTCTCACTAGATCTCCTTCATCCTGAGTCGTGTTACCAGAGTAGATGAAGACGGGGAAAGGGTGCGAACCAAACCCAAAGATTGGCGTCCCGAGTACATGATGTCCAAGACACATTTCAAGGAATATAGGCCTGCGAGACCAGGAGATAGACGTCGTGGCCTAAGGTCTACAATTGAGCCATCTCCTGATGACATTTGTTCCTCAGACAGTGCAGACAATGAGGCGTCTGTAGTGAGACATCTCCGAGTACATGATGGTGCGTCGCTACCCACTACAAAAACAGAAATAGTTCCACTCACTCCAGCAACAACCAGTGAGCCAATGGACTCTTCCTTCTTTCTGAAACTGATCCTTGAAAATCAGCGCGAGCAGACCAAGTTCCAGTCAATGATGGAGAAGAGGATGGCACAGCAGGAGGAGTTAAACCACACACACTCGGAGCAGATAGTACAAATGGTAACACAACAGCAACGCACTATGGAGAATTTTGTGAATGCTTCACTCAGTCACCTTCACCAAGTTAACGACTTACCGCCACCGCCCGCTCTACTCACACCTATTGGTCAGACCCCCTTGCAACTCATGCCTCCTGCTAACTTGGGTAAATCATCTGAAGTCTATGAGCTGCCTCACAGTTCAGCAATTGGTTCACAATGGATGACAGAAAAGGATTCCAAAGAAGAAAAGGAAGCAGATGCAACAATACTCAAGGTTCTATCTGATATTGCAGCAGAGGAAACGAATAAGGAAGATCCTTTGGCGGCAACAGCAAATGGTCCGGAAGATCTTGCTCCAGCTACCTCGGAAGGCTCTCGTGCAGCTGATCCAGCTCCAGCTCCTGCTACGTCAGAAGGCTTTCCTGCTCCTGCTCCTGCTACCTCCGAAGGCTCTCCTGCTCCTGCTCCTACTCCTGCTACCTTAGAAGGCTCTCCTACTTCTGCTCCTACTACCTCAGAAGGCTCTCCTGCTCTCCTGCTACCGAAAAAGGCTCTCCTACTCCTGCTCCAGCTTCAACTCCTGATGACCCTCTTCACAATCCTGTTATATCGGCTCCTTCGAACACTGACGAAAAAGAGGTAGAATGTTAAACATTCCTTTTATTGTCATTGATTCCATTTGATTGTTGTATTCGAGTTGAGCAATACATTTTTCTTCACGTGTGCGAACCAACCATAAATAATCGTTTTGCCTGGCCTTTGTACTCAGGTCTTCACAATTGCTGACCAAGATGAAATTGTACCGGAGTCGGAAGACTCCCAATACTCTTGTACCGGGTTGCAGAATGAGATACAGGTACCAGCACTTTGTTTCCAGAATAGAACATTGTACTTGTGTCGTGATGTTGAAGACTCTGACTTCCATATGATTGAATCCTCCGATTGGATTAGTGGCTTGGATCAATGCGGGATTCCTACAACCAAAACAGAGAGATCTACGGCCTCGACATCACGCAATGCATGAGTCGTGCTATGCATAAAATGAACCCAACACTCCCTACGCATGCTTTTGTTTGTAATTTTTGATGTAATCCTAGATTCATGTCACAATACCGATGTTTGATGAGAGGAAGGGATGTGTTGATCTCCAATGTGGGCATGATCGAGGAGTATGCAACGTGACGTGCTCATAATCTTGTAGTACTAAGCAAATCGAATCGACGAAGGAAGGGATGTGTTGATCTCCAATGTGGGTATGATCAAGGAGTATGCAACGTGACATACTCATAATCTTGTAGTACTAAGAATCGAATCGATGAAGGATGGGATGTGTTGATCTCCAATGTGGGCATGATCGAGGAGTATGCAACGTTAGCTCATAAACTTGTAGTACTAAGCGAATTGAATTGACGAAGGAAGGGATGTGTTGATCTCCAATGTGGGCATGATCGAGGAGTATACAACGTGATGTGCTCATAATCTTGTAGTACTAAGAGAATCGAATCGATGAAGGAAGGGATGTGTTGATCTCCAATGTGGGCATGATCGAGGAGTATGCAACGTGACGTGCTCATAATCTTGTAGTACTAAGCGAATCGAATCGACGAAGGAAGGGATGTGTTGATCTCCAATGTGGGCATGATCGAGGAGTATGCAACGTGATGTGCTCATGATCATGTAGTACTAAGTGAATCGAATCAACGAAGGAAGGGATGTGTTGATCTCCAATGTGGGCATGATCGAGGAGTATGCAACGTGACGTGCTCATGATAATGTAGTACTAAGCGAATCGAATCGACGAAGGAAGGGATGTGTTGATCTCCAATGTGGGCATGATCGAGGAGTATGCAACGTGACGTGCTCATAATCTTGTAGTACTAAGTGAATCGAATCGACGAAGGAAGGGAGACGTATTGATCTCCAATGTGGGTATGATCGAGGAATATTCAACGTGACGTGCTCATAATCTTGTAGTACTAAGCGAATCGAATCGATGAAGGAAGGGATGTGTTGATCTCCAATGTGGGCATGATTGAGGAGTATGCAACGTGACATGCTCATGATCATGTAGTACTAGGCGAATCGAATCGACGTAGGAAGGGATGTGTTGATCTCCAATGTGGGTGTGATCGAGGAGTATGCAACGTGACGTGCTCATGATCATGTAGTACTAGGCGAATCGAATCGACAAAGGAAGGGATGTGTTGATCAATATAAGGGGAGAAGTACATAAACGAAATGAGTAGTTCCTAATAAAGGAATATCCTATGTAGTAGTATCTTCATAAGAGGAACATCCTTTGCCACCAGTATATAGCGCTGACCAGCCCCCAGAACAAATCGGTGCGCGATTCAAATATTCGGAGTTTCGGACGCCCGGGCAAAGCAGATGTTAAATGACCTTTTTGCTTCCCCTTCCCAATGCACCCCGTTTCAGTCACCACCATAATGAAAGGGTATATTGGTAATCTGACAAGGCCCTCCACCGAAATGGATAAATTACCCCCACTCCAATCCCTTCCCTCCCTTCTACTCCTATCCTCGCCATCTCAAATCTTTCCACCCCCATTTCACCTTCCCTCCTCGTCGGCAGCCCAAATCTTCACCTATTCTCCTCCATCGTCTCAAATCTACCGCTCATAGCTTTAGCCCCTTTCCCATCTGCCTCTGTAGTACCAGCGGCGACGACACAATGGCACCAGGAGGGAAGGTCGTATGAAGGAAATATGCAGAACAAGGTACAATCTTTTCATCCTCGTTTCAGCTTCCCCGGTGGATTCGTACTTGTGTGTTTTCCCATGTGGCAGATCCCATGTGTGCACTAGTTTTTTTTATCAGGTAGATCCCATGTCTACACTAGTTCTTTTCATGATCTTGTTTTGACTAGGAACATCCTTTCAAGATCTTGTTCGGCTAGGAACATCCTACTGGTTCTTATAGAAGTTTTTAGATCTGACAGATCCCATGTCTACACTAGTTCTTCTCAGGATCTTGTTTTGACTAGGAACACCTTTTTCAGGATCTTTTTTCGGCTAGGAACATCCTACTGGTTCTTATACAAGTGTTTAGATCTAGTTTCATTTACAGTGGTAGGCCAACCTTACAGAAGTTTCTCTACTTTCCTAATAGAAGTAGACGAGCGCTGCGATTACGAGCGGCAGAGGGACATTAATGTCTTGAAGAATCACAATTTCTTCTCTAGTCTTGGCATCGAGAAAATGAAATCACTTTTAGCACTTGACCAACCAAGCAGAAAGGGTACCAACGATACAACAATACAAGATTCAGATCTGGAGTACAACCCTTCTGATGAACATCAATCTGACCCAGAGACATATCAACAAGATGTAATCTTATCATGAACTCATTTCATGTACTAGCTATGCAGGATTGCTTCTGATCTTTTCTCTTTCTTTGTTGAATTTTGTGTAATCAGGTCACTCATAGCATACCTATCAGTGGAGGAAGAGGGACCAAGATAATTCGGGCACCGGATGACCCTACCAGAATGCCTCCTAGACTGACTAGGACCAAGGCAAGGGAATTGGCTTTAGCTGATGGGAGTGGGAGAACTCTTGATACACAAGAATTGCCCACTGAAGGCCAAGCAACAGCAACCCACGATGAGAACATCATAGACATGACGACTGCAGAAGGCAAGTCATTTGATCTCATATTCGAATGTCCTAATTACCAACCGAATAATTATCAACTTGTATGGCTGTAACAAACTTGTTAGGTGATGCACGCCCTTCCAGAGCACAACGGGGGCCGCGAGATTCAAGAAGATTGGGCAGAGATCTAGACCGAATTAGCCGAGGCTTAAATGGCAAGATCCCTACACACATTCAAGAAGGGCTCAAACGCTAGAGGCACCAATGCAAGCTGCAAAGTTTGCATCAGAAGGTGGGATCATAGTGCGTGGGCACAACCGATCCTTCCTAGCTGGAAGGACTACAAGCCAAAGAAGAACCAGCAAGATGGTGAAAAGACTAAAGACCATTTCAAGAACTACATGGGCAAAGTAGCGGTGTGCATATGTCCAGTCATCTACTACCATAGTTCTTTGCATCCATTCTTGTCATCCATTTTTCTGATAATTGTCTTGTGCTAGGGGCAATTCAACATTGACACCACCAGTGAGCCTGTAAGGGTGGCATGCACTGACATGCTGAAGTCGATACAGAGACAAGCGAGGTATCGCCTGAAGCAAAAGTACTGCAATGATGTTACAGCAAATGCAGTCCCAACTAAATCTCTTGTGTCCAATCTGACCGACGCCCAATAGAAGGCACTGGTTAACATGTGGTCTTCCCTGAGCACAGGGTATGATAGAACTTCAACTTGCCACTACCACATTTTCATGTACTTATATATTGTTCTTAATCTTATTTCTTACACGAGTTCTTATTATTGTAAAGGTGAGGTGTAGTACAATAACTGGTAATTGAGGAAAGGTCAAGTACCATTAGCACACGGGATCTCGAAGCTACATTGTACAAGCTAATCTTGTGGTAAGCAGATGAACAAGTCATGTTTTTGCTCTGTAGTTCATTTCATGAACCATTTTACAATGCTAGCACTTTAATAATTATGCCTGTTTTTGAAACATATTTAGAGGCAGAAGTATATTGCTGAAGGAGAAGGGCTAAGTCCACTTGATTATTTCAAGTCCTTCCACTGTAGAAAGAATGGCTTCACCGCTCCAGTACAGGCAGCCATTGTAAGTACTTGTCTGCTTTTGCATTTTTCTTTGCAACAATACTAGAAACATGTGTGACTATTTTATTTTAAACCTTTCATTTTATTTCCTTTTTTAGGCTCGCATGGAACAAATTGTCGCTGAACCTCAAGGCGACAAACCAAGAATGACTGCTACTGAAGCAGTGGCGGAAGTTGTCCAATCTAGGACTTTTTGGGAGGTTGCTGGCATTCGCCCGCCCTCCATGAAAAAGACTGGGGTTACTACTGCACTTCAGGTTCAGGAAATACGAGCTGGACTTAACAATGAGAAGCAAGGGGGGCACAACTGTGGTAGAAGATTGTTGAATAGGAGGCCGAGATGAGTGAACTGAGATTGAAGGCTCAAGAAGAGGAGATAACATTGAAGTCTCAAACAGAAACGCTTGAAGCTTTGAAGAAGAGCACAACTGACATGCATAATCTGATCCAAGGCTTGATAAATTTCAGCTAGGTTTATCCTCCTCTCAACTGAAGTGTGGTCCTGGTGAACTTGTGTTGCTGATGACTTGTTGTTTGTTGATTCGATTCGATGCTAACTTGATGTATGTTGCACAATTGTACTGGTTGAACTATTCCCTGAATGTGGTGTGAATTATATGGAAGTGGGAAGTGTTTTGTTTTGTTGTCTGATTATGTGCTGGCGATCAGCAGCAGCCAGAATAGTATACAGTGCCCTGCGAAATGCAATATGGGTTGATCTAAAAAAAAGCAATATGGGCCGAGGCCCAGGAAAGGCCCTGTGGATAATTGCCCAAAATCAAATGTCCTTGCATAATGCAAGATGGGCCAAGTTCGTTAGATTGACTAAGGCCCAAAATAAAATAGCCCAATATAGCGTGCAACAAACATTACGGGAATGGCCAAAAAAATAACATGAAAACCTGAAATGGGCTAAAATTGGCCCAACAATATTAGGCGCACAAAGGCTCTTACATGGACCGGGCCTCAATTTGTGACGAACCGAAATCATCATAACCCCCTGCCACGTCGGAGCCACGATGGATCTCGGTCCAACGTGGCATGTAGCTTATGATGCCTTAGTGTTACGAATTTATACGTGTCATTAAACTCATGACGCCACGAAATAAGGTCTCGTCATTAATCGCGGTTTGTGACACTCGATTAATAACAGGAGCATTTTTTGTAACAACCGGTGTCATTAATCGCGGTTTATGACGAGAAACGACCTTTTTTTGCGTTACTAGTCGGTGTTTTTCTTGTAGTGTCTAGGGTTCCAGGGCAACTCATCCATCCGGACTACTTCTCATTTCCCCTGCTCTTTAGGCTAGATTTTCTTCACCATGTTGTAGAGAATCTGACCTCCGAGTGTATGGAAGCATTCATGGTTGCGTCGATTTCCTTCTCTTGGCTCGAGTGATTTTCGTGTCTTTCTCGGGCTATTTTGTGGGATTTTCATGCGCGTCTTGTTCCTTCGATTCTGATGCGTTTGTGTTCGAATTTCTTTGTGGGGATCATGGATAGATGTCTTGTGCATCTTTGTGCCTGATCTTGACCCCTCAAACTCCGAATTTGGCCTTCGATTCGAGGATTTCGGTTGGAACCCTAGCTTTTTGTGTGAGCTCGGTAGAATCTCGATTCTTCTCGATTCAGTGGGCTTGAGGCTACAAATTCGTAGGAATAAGATCTCTTTGAGACGCTTCACCTTCTCCTATGATTTGGTAGCAATCCCTTGGTTGATTTGGGAGATCGGGTAAAGAGGAGGTGGTGTTGACCTTCAAGAAGTCGGGCTTAGTTTTCTGTCCGCGTGACTGGCGGACTGTCCGCGGGCTCCGTGCGGACCGTCCGCGAGGAGCTGACCGTCCAGCTGTTCATCGTGTTCTTCACGATTTCTTGAGCGCCTGTCGCTCGATCCCTTTCATTTGGGGTTTTTGTTTGGGTGAAGTTTGCCAGACCGTCCGCGGTGCTCGCCCGGATCGTCCGTATGAGCTGGTTGTCGGGTCAGGAGCCTCAGCTCGGTATCATGATAGCGGCTTTCAAACGCTATGATGGTCAGGCACTTGGGGCTGACAAGCTTGGAGAGAACTGTGGTGAGGGAGTTGAGAGAGTTGGAGAGATTCCTATCCCACCACCAAACAGACACAAGAACAAGTTTGAGCCGAAGCCCAACCATCTCAGAAACAAACTTGACACTACTCCAGATCCACCCATATTCCCTCACCCAACAAATGATTTTCTGAAACCGGTGAAGTTTGTGAGCCCAAAGGGAGGTGAGGAAGGAGAGAAGAAGGGTGAGAAGCCGAGTGGGCAGCCCCAACCCAAGCCTAAGCCTAAGCCACAGCCCATAAAATTCCATTGTGGGTATTGTGGGAGAGATGGTCACAAGGATGAGTTTTGCTTCAAGAGGAAGCGTGAGGAGAGAATGGCTAGAGAGTGGGCTAACAGGGACAGGTACCACCCCTCTAATGGTGTACCTGAGCCTCGTATGCAGATGCCCAGGGCCAAGGCGATTGTGAGGACGGTTCCGGCTTGGGGAGACCGGAAGGCTGCAAGTGTTGCTGCTGGCCGAGCCACACCGGTCAGACCGGTGTACTACACCGGTCAGACCGGTGCAGGTCTGGGCAGACAGCGAGTCGGGTTTCGTGCTCGTGAGGATGCTCGGTTTGGTTCTGGAGGTCGTGGAACAGGTGGTAGGCGCTTTGAGTCTGGTGGTGTTGAGTTTGCTGGACGTTCTCCACCTCGTGATCAATACGAGTTTGGGAGAGGTCGCAGCTTTGAGTCTCAGAGGGGCTACGGACCACGGTTTCCCTTTCGTGGTACTCGTACTCCTCCAGTGAGACGGGAGTGGTTTTCCCATGGTGGTTCCAGGTTTGATAGGTTAGACGGGATGGATCGCAGTTTTGATAGGCGCGGTAGGATGGATGTTGCTAACCCCACTTTGGAGCAAATGGCTCGGCACTGGTTTTACTCTTTTGGTACTAACCCCAGTGCTGAGTCGTTTGTTCACTCACGTGCTCGCTTTTGAATTTCAGGTGGGAGACTTGAAGAACATTTGGTTGATTGACTCCGGTTGCTCGAGGCATATGACCGGAGACAATGGGTGGTTCTCAAGTCTCGTCCCGGTGGTGACAAGGAAGTACATCACCTTTGGGGACAATGGGCGAGGGCGTGTGCTGTCAGAAGGTGAGATTAAGGTAAGTGACAAGATCACTCTCAGGCGTGTTGCTCTTGTTCAATCGCTTGGATACAATTTGCTTTCTGTGTCCCAGTTGTTGGATGAGGGTTTTGAGGTGTTGTTTCGGCCTGGTGGTTCTCGGATTTTAGATTCTCGGGGGGATCTTGTTTGCATGGTCGTTCCCGAGGGTCAAGTGTTCCGAGCTGAAATTTCCTCGATAGCTACTGGAGGTTCGGGTTGCTTTCCCAGACCATCCGCCGTAGTCATGCGGACCGTCCACCTGGTGCTCGCGGACTGTCTGCCCGGGGGTTGCGGACCGTCCGCCTGAGGCTTCGCAAATTGCCTAAGTCCTTTGCTTCTTGTGTAGTGCTTCCGCTTTGGATTGGTTTGGGACTTGTTCCTAGGGTTGGTAGGTCCGTTGTGACTATGTGACCTTGGCAAGTTCGTGTGGGAACCCTTGCTTGTGATTTTGGGGCATAGTCGAGTTCGGCTCGTCGGAGAAGAATTTTTATCGGCTCCCATTCACTCCCCCCTCTGGTCACCTAATCGTTCCTTCAATTGGTATCAGAGCCGGTTACGGATCTTTGTGATTCTAACAAGTCTAAGATCCAAAGATGGCATACCAAGAATGGGGTTCGGGTCCTCCACACTTTGATGGTAAGGATTACCAGATGTGGCAGCGTCGTATGTCTACTTTTCTTCGCGGCAAAGGATAGATCATATGGGATGTGACGGATAACACCTCCTATGTCCACCCCATTAACTTCCTTGCCCCAGGTTCTCGAGATATGCATGACGCCAACAACAAGGCGGTCCACTATCTCTTTCGTGCCCTTTGCAAACCCGAATTCGATCGGGTTCAAGCAGAGGACTTGGCGTGCTAGATTTGGGAGAAATTGAAGAATGCTCATGCTCGGAACAACTAGGTGAAGGCTCACTTGTTTGCGACCTACCGGAGAGAGTACGAGAATTTCAGTCATCTCCCCAGTGAGTCCATAGACACCATGTTCCAGCGGTTCACTGTGATTGTGAACAACATGAGAGCCAATGTGATCGTGCTCCCGTACGATGATCATGACAGGGCTGTGAAGCTCATGCACTCGCTAGATCGTACCGTGTGGAGTGAGAAGGTCGAGTCTATTCATGAGTCGGATCACTATGAGACCCTCACAGTGGATGACCTGTTTTCCAAGCTCAAGTCGTTCGAGGTGGACCGTGGGGTGCGAGCAAGAATCGAGAACCCAACTGATCCTCATAGTCTAGCTCTTGTTTCTAGACCGAGAACTAACGCTCTTCTAGGCAGTTCTCTTAGTCCTGTCTTGTGTCCATGCCAGATGAGGAGTTTGATGTGCTGGGCCTGGATGATCTCGCGTTGTTGAGCAGGCGGTTCGAGTGCTTGTACACAAATCGGAAGAACGCTCGGAGGAGCTCGGGCATGTGCTACTGCCAGAGGTTTAGGTCTGAGCAGTCCAAAGGGGGTTTAACCCCGGTGGTTTATTTCTTCGGCGGGGAGATCGGGAGCTAAGAACATGATGGTTATGCTAGTGTAGCACACAGAAAACACGGCGAGACACAAGGGACAATGTGATTTTATACTGGTTCGGGCCTCCAGAGAGTAAAACCCTATGTCCAATTCTTCGGTTTGTATTGCCGGCGTGGCGAGATTACATGGTGACCTGTGTGTGGAGGTGATCTGTCCCCAGGAGGGCGCCCTTGGCCACCTTATATTGGGCGACGGACAAGGTCGGTGGACCGGAGACCAAATCGGTTACAACAGGGAAACCTATCTCTAGTCAATTAAAATATGGAAGGCTACCTTAATCCGTCTGGACTGCCTTGACTTGCTATCCAAGTTGTCTTCTCATCCTTGGGCCCACATGTCAGATCGGACAGGCCTACTGACAGGTCGGAGGGTCTTCTGGTGGGCTGGACCCACTTGTCGGGGACGGCAGTGAGCTTAGTCGGTGGGGACCCAGGGGTACCCATGTCTCACAAGCCCCTGAGCGATGTGCAGGCGTAGCGACCTCGAGAGGGTCATGACGAAGTCTTGAAGCCATCGACAGGTCGAATAGCGTGCACGTCGGTCCAAAAAAGAAAGAAATCAGCTTAGCAGCGGACCTGTTTGAAGTCTTGCCAAACGAAGAGAGGTCGAGTGACGACCTATAGGAAGCGGACTTCCAATAGATCGAAACGATGATGAAAAAATTCCAGAGGGCGTCAAGAACGCACTAATAGAGTAGTATCCGAGCATCGTGGCGGGCAGGATGGCCGGTATGATGATCCAAAAAAGAGGAAAAAATAGGTCGAGTAACGACTTGATGAGAAATAGGTTTTCCAACAGGTCAGTACGACGAAGAAGACAAGAGGGCGTCGAAGAGGCTCTCGTAGAGTAGTCCCTGAGCATTGAAGCAGGCAGCATGGCTGGTTTGATGCTCAAAAAGAGAAGAAAACGGAGTTCATGGTCTTGATCGAACGAAGTGTAGAGACACCCAGATCTCCTAGCATAGCTGCAAGGAGTCTGGCAGGGCCGACCTCAAGGAGGTCTTTGTAGGCGTGCCGACCTCAAAGAGGCCTCAAATCAATAATGCCCAGTATCCGAGGATACCTGACAGGGTCTTGAAACGTGCATCACATAAAAAAGGTTCTTCCGTAGTGGTCGATACGGTCAACGATGAACCTGTAGAAAAATGTTGATCTTTGAACGAATGGAGTGTAGAGACACCCAGATATCCTGCATAGCTGCAAAGAGTCTGGCAGAGCCACCTGAGGCATGTCGACCTCAAGAAGGTCTAAAATCAGAAGCGCCCAAGCACCCGGAGATGCTTGGCAGGGCCATTAGGCGCGCACCCCACAGGGAGGCCTTCATTCCCGACGTAAAATCCTGGGTGTCCAGAGCAGGCTGGTAGAGCTGTAAAAAGCATACCGACCTCAGGAAGGTCACGCATCCAGGGCACCCAACTAGGTTGGCAGAGCCGAAGACCTACCTAGGTATTGAAAGACCTAAGTATTAAAGCACGCTGACCTCAGGAAGGTCATTTTGGTGCCCAGACGACCAGCATAGCTGCCAACCATCCAGCAGAGCCATAGTACTAAGGTATTGACGACCTAAGTAGCGGGCACACCGACCACGGAGGCCTGATGAAATCATAGACGTGAAGAATCTGGACTCCAGGCGCCTAGACGGATCTGGCAGAGCAGCGAGGCACGCCTACCCCGGAAGGTCTTCAATCGAACCTACGACTATTCTGCTCAGGAAATAGAAATATAGGCTGACTGGAATAGGTCTATTTACATGCAGAGCCATAGCGGGTGCACTAGGACGCAGAGCCTAGCGGGTGCAATGAAGACGCAGAGCCGTGAAGGTTGCGTGTAATCGTTGTCGTCATTCGTAGTTGTAGTGAGGTGCAGGGCCCTCTGACACAGAGTCAGGCTTATCTCTCCGTAGACTGCAGGGTCACGGGTCAACAGTGGTCGGAGATTCCCTTGCCACCCAGAAAATGACAAACTGCCCACTCTCGATCACGTGGTAATAGTGTCATCACTTCACTGGCTGCGGAAGGCCTGGCTCTGGCTATAAATAGCACCATAAGACTGAAGGAGGCAAGCACTGAGCATTATTGAGCTATGAAGCCACAGAGTAGAAATTTGACCATGCCATGAGCATGCGTCCGTCCACCAGAGCATAGAATGCAAAATTGTAGAAGCTTGGAGCTAGAAGAACGAAGTCGCTGAGGAGGTCTTCCGAACTGGCGAAGGCGACAATGGAGCCGCAGGGAGGTCAAGCGACCTGAAGCCGACGACAACGGAGCCATAGTGAGGTCTAGCGACCTGACGCCGGTGACGACGGAGCGGCAGGGAGGTCTAATGACCTGACGAAGATGACGACGCAGCCGCAGCGAGGTCTAGCGACCTGAAGAAAGCGATGATGGAGCTGAGGGAGGTCTAGCAACCTGACGAAGGCGACGACAGACCCGGAGGGAGGTCCAGAGACCTAACGAAGTCTATGACGAGGCTGCAGGCAGGTCTAACGACTTGACGAGGACGACGACGCAGCCGCAGCGAGGTCTAGCGACCTGGCAAAAATGATGATGGAGCCGGAGGAAGGTCTAGCGTCTTGACGAAGATGACGACAGAGCCGGAGGAAGGTCTAGCGACCTAGCGAAAACGACGACGGAGCGGTAGGAAGGTCTAGCGACCTAACAAAAATGATGACGGAGCTGGAGGAAGGTCTAGCGACCTGGCAAAAATGACGACGGTGCCGGAGGAAGGTCTAGCGACCTGACGAGGACGACGACGGAGCCGGAGGAAGGTCTAGCGACCTGACGAGGACGACGATGGAGCCGGAGGAAGGTCTAGTGACCTGACGACGACGACGCTAGAGCCGGAGGAAGGTCTAGCGACCTGACGAGGACGACGACGGAGCCGGAGGAAGGTCTAGCGACCTGTCGAAAGCAACGACGGAATTGTAGGGATATCCACCGACCTAAAGCCGGCGACGATAGAGCCATAGGGAGGTCCACCGACCTCAATCTGACGATGACGGAGCCACCCAAGGTAGGTTCGCCAACAGCGACACCGGAATTGGAGAGAGGTCTAGCGACCTAACTAAGGCGATGCCGGAGCAAAGAGCTGATCCTGTAAAACAAAATAAACACCAAGTCGGTGTATCAATCTGTCAAATATAAATATGATGAAAACTTAGCTTGAGCTAAACAAGTAGAAGTTGAATAATGTTAGCCAGAGCTGAACATTCTTGTGCTATGTTTTGTTTGAAAGGGTACATATTCCCCTTATCGTGCCAGGCATGCATTATGCGAATTCAAAAGCTCAAAAGCTGCAAAGTGTTTCACCCCTCTACAATGCTCAGCAGGGAGCCTTAGATGTAGCCGACGCACGGGGTGGAGTCTGGGACTCAGGTTTTGCAACCACACAACATCGAATCTTCATAATGAGAGTCAAGCAGTTAAAGGAAGAACACACAGGAGGGATAAACCACTCAGGTCTTGCGACCCTTAGATTGGCATGGCCAAGCCCCCGAGCATGTCGAGGGGGAGGGGAACATAGCACAAGGTAAAAAATTTGAACCCTCAGGTCTAGCGACCTACGTGTTGGCATTGCCAAGCCCCCGAGCATGTCGAGTGGGAGGGATCAGAAGAGCGGACAAAAACATGTAGAGCAAGTCTACAAAAGAAATTTAACCTGTAAAAAATTAATTAAGAATAGCACTTAGCTTGTGCGTGTAGTCGAGGAGGTCGTCGTGGCCGAGGTCGGAACGTGATCGTCTCGCGAGCTGTAGCCGAGCTGATCTTGTCGAGGTAGCCGGGGGCACGACTTGGAGTCGTACTGAGGACGGCAAAACGTCGAGCTGACCAGGAGTCATGCTCGAGCCGAGTCGTGATACTCATCGCTGAGTCGTCACGGCCGCCGCATACAAACCAGGGGCAAGTATGCACCTCCCGTATTAATGAAACAACACAAAAAGAATAAATCTTGTAAATTGCTGTGAGCAATAACATGGGGCCCGTGTAGCAGCAATGATTAATGATGCCTTTTACTCCCAGGTTGGCCAATCCGTAGTAGATGCAGCTTGACGTGTGGCCTCGGAGGCAGAGTCCATGCATGATTCATCTGACACCCGATGGATAGCAGCGGGCCCTCCGTTTGATCTAACCAGGAGTCCAGGACTCGAGCAGGTCGATCAAGATGTCCGCCAGCTGCCAGGCGAACGACGCACCATCGCCGACCAATGCGATCGCGCCTAATTGCCGCCGTTACCGACGCATGTCATCAAACGACACCAGAGTGTCGAAGCACGGATGTGGGTGGGTGGGCGAATTTTTTTTTCAAGCGCGCCATCTGTAGAACGAAGACGTCGACCTCGCGATTAGATCGGAGGGTGGCAGCGAGCAGGTCGCTGCGGAGATATCCTTCGTATTGTTGCCGAAGATGACCGCCGAAGCGAGCTGCCATCACGCTACACGAAGAGCTCGTGATCACCCCTACCTGGCGCGCCAACTGTCAGAGGTTTAGGTCTGAGCAGTCCATAGGGGTGTTAACCCCGGTGGTTTATTTGTTCAGCGGGGAGATCAGGAGCTAAGAACGCGATGGTTATGCTAGTGTAGCACACGGAAAACACGGCGAGACACAAGGGACAATGCGATTTTATACTGGTTCGGGCCTCTGGAGAGTAAAACCCTACGTCCAGTTCTTTGGTTTGTATTGCTGGCGTGGCGAGATTACATGGTGACCTGTGTGTGGAGGTGATCTGACCCCAGGAGGGTGCCCTTGCCCGCCTTATATTGGGCGACGGACAAGGTCGGTGGACCGGAGTCCAAATCAGTTACAACAGGGAAACCTATCTCTAGTCAATTACAATATGGAAGGCTGCCTTAATCCGTCGGGACTGCCTTGACTTGCATTCCAAGTTGTCTTCTCGTCCTTGGGCCCACATGTCAGGTCGAACAAGCCAACTGACAGGTCGGCGGGTCTTTTGGTGGGCCAGACCCACTTGTCGGGGACGGCAGTGAGCCTGGTCGGTGGGAACCCGGGGGTACCCATGTCTCACAGCTACCTGTGCGGGAAGCACGGGCACTTTATCACTGAGTTCCCGGAGGCCATGGAGATCAAGCCCTAGCACAAGTATCACTCGAGGACCGGCCACAAGCACCGCTCGAGGACCGGCCACAAGCACCGCTCGAGGGATGACTACAAGGGCAAGAACAAGTCCGAGCGGAGGCCGAGGAAGAGTGGCGGCCACAAGAAGAAGACAGAGTGTGCGATGGTCGCCAGAGCGAGCAACATCGACTCGAGTTCCTGCTACTCTTCATCGAGCTCAAGCGGTGAAGAAGAGGTGGACCGGCACAAGGGCAAGCGGCCGAGCAAGAACATCAATTTCCTGTGCTTCGCCACCCAAGGCTTTTACGGCATGGCACACAGCTTTGAGAGCAAGAAGAGCCAGAAGGATGACTCGGACTCCGACTCTAAGGATGAGGTAAACAATGATCCTGCCTTGTTGGTAGCGAAGAATGCTAGGTTGAATGACTTGCTTGACAATCGTGATGATGTGCTTAGAAAGACCAACCAGGAGAAGAGGGAGTATATGTCTTTGCTAGAAGAGGCTAAGGAGAAGGTGACTGAGCTAGAATCTTTGCTTGTTGATGCTAGGGCTCAAATAGATTCCTTGAAGTCAGCTCCTGTTGTGACCGATGAACCTGATTGCACTGAATGTTCTGTTTTCCTTGGTGATTTGACTGTGCTTAAGGAAAAGTATGCCTCCAAGGTTGAGGAACTAGATGTGCTTAGGGTTGAGCTAGATGAGATGAAATCTAGGCTCTTCTTACTTGGTGCTTGTACTTCTTGTCCTATTTTGCATGCAAAGTTGGATGAATCGCATGCTTATGCTAGATCACTAGAGGTTGAATTGAAAGCTCCTATTCCTACTTCATGCTCTACTTATGAAATACATGCTGTGAAGAATTTGGAGCTTGCACACTATGTTGATCGCTTGCAGGATGAGAATGATGAGTTAAGGAAAATGATGGGTTGGTTGTCGGGTCATGAGCCTCAGCTCAGGATGATGAATGAGGCATACAAGCGCTATGATGGGCAAGCGCTTGGGTCGGATAAGATTGGGGAGTGCAGTGGTGAAAAGGAGGAGAAGATAGGTGATATCCCAGCTCCACCCAAAACCTTCCACAATAATGCCTTTGCTCTTAAGCCAAACCCACTTAGAAACCGACTAGACACAACCCCAGATCCTCATGTGTTTCCTCCACAAACAAACAACTTCCAGAAACCATTGCATGATATCTACAATTGAGAAGTCTCATGTTTAGAAGTAGACACATGGCTCGGTGGCTTTGACATGACATGAGATAGCAAATAGGTGTTTATGATCATCTTGTGATGAGAACTTGTGACTTTGCATGAAGTTTGTGGGCTATATGTTGTTTGTGCTCATTTTGGCCATATTGGGGTCCTATGCTCATGAGAGGGAAATTTTGTTGAAAAATGCTTCATTTTGATCATGGCTATGTCACATGCTTATATGTTCCTATCTATCTTGTTGGCGATGTTTGTACTGAATATGTGGCTGTCTTGCTTATCTAGCTATGTCTCATTTTTAGCATGTTGTTGTGCTCTTTGTCTATTTGAGAAGCACATGCTTGCATTTGTAGACTTATTCATGCATTACCAACAAGGGGGAGAAAAGTACCCAATTCATCAAGGGGGAGTTTTTGCATCAAGGTGAGAAAAATGGGACAAATGCATTTGTTCAGGGGGAGCTTGCATTCATGCTTTGGGAGCTCTTTGTTGCCTGATTTGATTTGTGCTCTTTTGCCGATGGTGTCGAGCCCTTTTGCCTCACCTTGAGGAGTCGGCAATTTTGTAGCATTTTATCTCGGTTGTGTCGAGCCGTTACCCTTGCCTTAGGGGACCGAGATTTTTCTCTCTCAAGTGATCTTATCTTGGCTTTTGTTTGGCTTTTGATCCCCTTGTTTGAGTTTTTGGTTCGTTTTTTTTTCTTTTTCTCTTTTCTCTGAATTGGTTACTATGTGTGCTGTCAATGCACTCATCAAGTGGGAGATTGAGGACCGGTGGATGGTCGCTCCCTGGTGTGACAAGTGATTGACAACATGGTGTGCACTGACTCTTGGCCTAGTATTGTAGGTGCAGGTTGCGGCTTGATTTGCGTTGGTGCAGGTGAAGAGTGGGCGCGAAAGGTCTTAGCTTTGCGGGGCCTCCGAGGAATGGAGAGATAAGTAGGCTCGACTCGAGGGACCTGGTGGCCGAACGGGATCAAGTGCGGGCCGCAGGGTGGCAAGAAAAGCAAGACGAAGTCGTGGACAGGAGCCGGTGCAGGGTAGCGGCTCACGGCCGGAGTATGCACGCAGGGTTCACGGCGGTTCACCACAAAACCGTCAGGTTACTTGGTTGAGCCACAAAACCAAGACCGGAGGCTCGGCGGGCGAAGACGAGATCTGGGCGGGCCGAGAAGCTTCGATGCCGGGGGACACGCGGCGGGATCGCAGGGCTTGCGTCAGGAGGACGCAGACTGCGGCAAAGGCGTGGCCGCCAGATGAAGAGGAGTGCTACTTGACCATCTTGCCCCTGAGGGGTGTGTATCTTCCTTTATGTTCTAGGGGTAGCTTGGTCATTTGCCCAACCCAGAGAGACTTCATATATATAGCTCTAGGGTTCCAGGGCAACTCATCGATCCGGACTGCTTCTCATTTTTCCTGCTCTTTAGGCTAGATTTTCTTCACCATTTTGTAGAGAATCTGACCTCTGAGTGTATGGAAGCATTCATGGTTGCGTCAATTTCCTTCTCTTGGCTCGAGTGATTTTCGTGTCTTTCTCGGGCTATTTTGTGGAATTTCGTGCGCGGTTTGTTCCTTCGATTCTGAGGCGTTTGTGTTTGGATTTCTTTGTGGGGATCATGGATAGATGTCTTGTGCATCTTTGTGCCTGATCTTGACCCCTCTAACTCCGGATTTGGCCTTCGATTCGAGGATTTCGGTTGGAACCCTAGCTTTTTGTCTAGGCTCGGTAGAATCTCGATTCAGTGGGTTTGAGGCTACAAATTCGTAGGAATAGCATCTCTTAGAGATGCTTCACCTTCTCCTATAATTTGGTAGCAATCCCTTGGTTGATTTGGGAGATCGGGTAAAGGGGAGGTGGTGTTGACTTTCAAGAGGTCGGGCTCGGTTTTTTGTCCGCGTGCCTGGCGGACTGTCCGCGGGCTCCGTGCGGACCGTCAGCGAGGAGCTGACCATCCAGCTATTCGTCATGTTCTTCGTGAGTTCTTGAGAGCCTCTCATTCGATCCCTTTCGTTTGGGGTTTTTGTTTGGAGGATGTTTGCCGGACCGTCCACCCGGGGTGGCCGGACCGTCCGCGGTGCTCGCCCAGACCGTCTAAATTTCCTCGGTAGCTACTAGAGGTTTGGGTCGCTTTGATAGACCGTCCGTCGTGGTCCTGCGGACCATCCGCCTGGTGCTCGCGGACCGTCCGCCCGGGGGTTGCGGACCGTCCGCCTGAGGCTTCGCAGATTGCCTAACTCCTTTGCTTCTTGTCTAGTGCTTCCACTTTGGATTTGTTTGGGACTAGTTCCTAAGGTTGGTAGGTCCGTTGTTACAACGTGACCTTGGCAAGTTCGTGTGGGAACCCTTGCTTGTTATTTTGGGGCATAGTCGAGTTCGGCTCTTCGGAGAAGAATTTTTATCAGCTCGCATTCACTCCCCCCTCTCTGGTCGGATAATCGGTCCTTCAGAGTCTGCACGCGGGGTTTGCGGCGGTTCACCACAAAACCATCGGGTTACTTGGTTGAGCCACAAAACCAAGACCGGAGGCTCGGCGGCCGGAGACGGGATCCGGGTGTGCCGAGAAGCTTCGATGCAGGGGGACACGTGGCGGGATCGCGGGGTTTGCATCGGGAGGACGCGTACTGCGGCGAAGGCATGACTGCCCAATGAAGATCTCCAAGTCTTGACCATATTGCCCCTGAGGGGTGTGTATCTTCCTTTATGTTCTAGGGGTAGCTTGGTCATTTGCCCAACCCGGAGAGACTTCATATATATAGCTCTAGGGTTGCAGGGCAACTCATCGATCCGGACTGCTTCTCATTTTTCCTGCTTTTTAGGCTAGATTTTCTTCATGATTTTGTAGAGAATCTGACCTCTAGTTGTATGGAAGCATTCATGGTTGCATCGATTTCCTTCTCTTGGCTCGAGTGATTTTCTTGTCTTTTTCGGACTATTTTGTAGGATTTTCGTATGCGGCTTGTTCCTTTTATTCTGAGGCGTTTGTGTTCAGATTTCTTTGTGGGGATCATGGATAGATGTCTTGTGCATCTTTGTTCTTGATCTTGACCCCTCAAACTCCAGATTTGGCCTCCGATTTGAGGATTTTGGTTGGTTCCCTAGCTTTGTGCTTGAGCTCGGTTGCGATTCGATTCCCGACATTTTAATTGGTTTGAGGCTCCAAGGGCACAGCATCCCCTAGACGCTTCACATCTCCCCAAAATCTTGCTTCAATCCATGCATCTATTTGGGAGATCCATGGAAGGATATGATGGGTTGACTTCGCGTTTTCTGCTTCTATTCGCATCCCGCGAAGGGGACGGACCATCCGCGACGTCCTTGCGGACCGTCCGCACCTCCTAGGGTTCATCGCGTGTTCTTGCTGTTCGTGAGCATGAGACATCTCGATTCGTGGGAGGTCAAGGGTTTTGTCGCGTGAGGTTTTCGGACTGTCAGCCGTGAGGTGACAGACCGTCCGTGGGCTCGTCGGACCGTCCGCGCAGAGGACACGGACTGTCCACCGTCATCGGATCATCCGTATTTTCCAGGGTTGGTTCTGGAGGTTCTGTCTGTTAATACAGACTGTCCTCCGTGCAGGGTCGGACTGTCCGCTAGGTCTCGACGGACCGTCCGCCAGTCCAGGTCGGACAGTCCGCCGCAGGCAGACAGCTTTGCTTAAGTCCCTTGCCCCTTGTGTTGTGCTTCCGCTTTGCAAATCTTTTGGGCTTGTTCCTAGGGTTGGTAGATCCGCTGTGACTACGTGACCTTGGCAAGTTCGTGTGGTAACCCTCGCGTGTGATTTTGGGACTTAGCCGGTTCTCTCTCGGAGAATTTTTTATCGGCTCCCATTCACTCCCCCCTCTCTTGTCGCCTAATCGGTGCTTCAACTAACTCCTGTATGAATTTGTCAACTCCAAATGGGTAAGTCATTGAGCTATACTCAAATCGGAAGATAAGTCAAGGCTTCGGATTCATGTTGCAAAACATACAATTGAGGTACACATGACCTCTCAAAGGGTCAAGGTAAATTAATCCTCCTTTGTTTATGAAGTGCAATCTTGATCTAACTCTGTTTGAGTACATGACATGGTGACAATAAAAAACTGAAAAATATTTTAATTTGATTAAAGGCTCTATGGTTCTCGAACTAGCAGAGTCCCTCTGTTTCCATCTCTGTTTGAGGAACAACAACAGGTTCAAGAACTAGTGTGGGGGAGTTCTCTCAAGAACATCATCGACATATCCACTCAAGAACTCCCACACAGAGGTTGCAAAACATCAAATGCGCTTTCGTGATAAGGGACAAGGTAAACTAGAATGAGTCGGCTGCCCTATGTGTCAGTCGAATCACCACAAGTCCTCCTTGATCTCGATAATTTTCAGAGTGATGGTATGTGCAACCTTTACCTCACTCTCCCTGATCCTTGAGTTTGAATAAGTTTCAATTCTTATGATTTAAAACCAGACTCAGAATAAACTGTATCAGCATGCTCCACTTGCTCTACATGTTTCCTGTGGTTGGCTCGCATATGTTTTATTCCTTACCTATCATCTTGATGCTTGTGAACAAATAACATTAGGGAACTCATGCTCATGTAAGTAGTTGGTGTTTGTGATATGGTTTGATGACATGATCTTTGCTCTTAATGTTTGAGTGCTTGGGAATTTTATTTTGAAAATTCTGAAAACCCTTTGCAAAGCTCCTCTTTGATATGCCAAAGTCCTACCAGAGCCATATGATGAGTAACCCTGAAAACCTTATACACATATGCTGCTTGTTTTTGCATTGACCTTTGTCGAATTGTTGTGACCCTTGTGAGAATTCTTTTCATTCCTTCATGATCAAGATGCATGTGCACACCATATTCCCCTTGCTATGGTTCTACACTGGAAGTTAGCATTATACACTACTAGATTTTCTCCCTAATGCAACACACAAAATGTGTTGCAATATGCCATATTTGGTTGCAATAGCCGCAATTGCAACCAATTTTTTTCGTCAACCATGTGATGCGAAAGGCCGCGTTGCATTAGCCTGTAGCAACCGTGGTCTTTTTGTGGTTGCAAAAGTTTTTCTATTGCAACGCAATGCGGCGTTGCAACTAGCATTTTAGACCGTGCTCGTGTTGGTTGCAAATTATTCTATTGCGACGCATCTGGTGTTGCCATAGGTGCAATTGCATCGTACACAACGCGTTGCAATTTCTAAAATCTTTCGTTGCAAAGTATTATATTGCTACGCTCTGTTTCTGGTTGCTATAGGGGGAACCACCTCTATTACCACGAAAGTTATTTGGTTGTAAGATGTGTCCTCTATTATTGCTTCGAAAATGGTTTGGTTGCCAAAAGTTCAAGTCTCTATTACCACCATGATACAGGGTTGCTACAAGTTGAACTTACTATTGCCACGTTTCTTTTTGGCAATGAAAAATAAGGGTTGTGAAAGGATGACTTATCATTTGCAACATCGAAAATGGTTTGGTTGCCAAAAGTTCATGTCTCTGTTACCACCATGATACAGGGTTGCTACAAGTGCACCTTACTATTGCCACGTTCATTTTTGGCAACGAAAAACACGGGTTGTGATAGGATGATTTATCCTTTGCAACGAAAGGTGTATTCTGCCACGCTCAATTATATAGCAGCAATAATTTGAAACATTAAATAACATCATCAGGTATATATAATTATGCATTTATAGTTCATGAAACAACATTCAACCATCCACTGAGTTATTACATGACACACGAAGTACTGAAATACTGAAAAGTTTCGGACGGGACATTGTTTCAACACATAGTAGGGTAATTTGATAGGAAATGAAGATCTTGGTCAGCAAATGGTGACTTCGAGAGGATGGATTTAGAAGGCACTTTGCTATCCCACCAACATGTAGTAGAATCCCTCCGACAATGATTAGCTCCATCATGCCATAATTCTCAGTCTAGAAACATTGAAATGAAATTTGTTAATGATCAACAACTTACAAAGTAGAACTGTATGTGTACTACAGGAAAACGAAATTTCCCTGTGTGCCTCTCATGCCTCTAAAGTGAAGAATCTAATTGGTGGGTACAAATTTTAGTTTAAAAGATAAATATTACAGTTCAGTGATTAAGATAAGGTATGACTAACCTCAGAACAGATAGGTGTTCCCTGCAAGCTTCCACACATGTAAACATGTAAATACATTGCCTTATATTTCCACTGACCTGTAAAATGCATCCAGACTACATGAAAATAAGAAGCATTCTAATTGAAATAATCTATTTCAGGCTATTGGAAAATAAATCCTCTTAACAAAAAAGAAAAATGAACCAAGAAAATATTGCAATTAAAGGCAGAGGATGCTAACCCGCAATAAAATATTGCAATAAAAGGCTTTTTTGAAGGATGGTTAACTGTTTATAACTCCGCATAGTGACTAAATAACCTAACAGGTATGACTTTCACTAAAGCGGCCTGAGATGCACAAATGGTAAACACTACTCACATATGCTCTGCTCATATGCTCACATACACTAAAGCAAGCTGCTGCTACCAACATGCTCTGCTCATTTTAAATCAAGGATGGTTGATTGGTTATTAAATGTAGAAGAGCCTAGAAATAGAGAATGTTTGATTAAGCTTAGAAATATAGGAGATCCCAGAAAAATCAGGAACACACTACGCAGTTTTGTAACATTAGATACTGCAGTGATATAATTAGAGGACATGACCATCTTGAAATCCATAAAATGCACAACTTGCCTACTATGAGCTACCCTGGTTGTTCTTCAGGAAGTAGAGGCACTTGCTGTCCCTTGTCCCCTGGTACAGGTGTACAGCCATGCCGAGGTCCAGAGGAGCTCATCCTGGTAGCTGAAAAAATCACAGTTGATCTGGTTATTCAATTATCACACAAATAGTTCTTCTCATGTGCGATATCCAAATGTTCAGTCGGAAACATTATCCAAGACATGATAGCCATCAGGAACATGAAGACCACCCACAACCTGAAGGTGTGAAGCCGTGAAAGTTGAATTAGTGTATTTTTCTTTTTATGCTCCAATAACAGTCAAATTTTTGTTATGATGTATCATAATACCTCTTATTGTTTTTAATGCTAAAAACAGAAGAATTGGGAAGAATTTGGAGTGCTAAAAATTCATAAACATGATCTACGTACTTGTTAACTGAATATGTCATAATGACATTCATAATGATTGACGACCGCTAATCTTGTATGGATGATCGGGGCAAAGATAGCACCTTTGCATCGATCATTATAGATGATGGAAGGATGCAGCTCAGCAGGGGCGGAGAGGAAGGAAGTCGTCGACATCGAGCAGCAGGATATCTCGCATAGATGCAGGCCTTGGCTGGTTGCCATCGCGCCTCCTCCATGCCATTGTGATTTTTTAGTGCAACACTAATAATCTACAGCCCCAAGTGGTATACGTTGGTTATTAATCAGTAATTGTCCTCGGAAGCAGAGTAACATTTCCATATAATCAATTTCCTGAGTCTGAAAGTATGTATAGTTGATTATGTGATTTACCAGGCTGTCAAAGTGGAAATCTTTTCTTCTCAGCCTTCCTCTCCAAACCTTCAATGTGACCACAACATTACTGGAATAGTATTGAGGTTATACAGGTCATCATTACCATTGAACTCTACAAAAAAAATAAGACATGTCGTTGATTTAATGTGACCACAGCATGCTCGTTAACCCATTTATCAGCAATACTCACCATGGCTAATGCTCTTAGCATCTTTTGGTTCTGAACTTCTGATCATGTTGGCCACGACTGAGGAATGCAGTTATGCAGCTAATCTGATTAGTAACTTCATTTTCCATGGATCCCTCCTTGGATAACTTCGAGACATGCTCCATGTGTACTGAATCAATGGATGCATGAAGAAATTAGATGAAATACATAGTGAAATTACTGCATTCTGACAGAGAGGCGAGGCAGTGGGCGGGTCCTACATTGCAAGATTGGTTCCACGGTGTGAAGCAGTACCTGGTGGGCTGACCGAAGAGGAGAATGGGACCAGCACCGCACTGGCCGCACCTCCGTCTCCGTCAAAACCGTTCCTTGCGTGTTTTCCGTGTCTTCTCCTCGCCGACGGTTCTCAATGATTGAGATAGCAAGCAGGAAGGCAACCGGCGACATAGAGAGGGCAGCAGCGCTGTGCCGAGAGAGAGGTATACTGGGGGAGGTCCATCACGCGCTGGTCGTCGCAGACCCCGCCGTCCGCCGTCCGCGTCCAGGAGGTCAGCCGGTCAGGCGAAGATGCCTAGATGCAAACCTAGTTCACCCCAATCGCCATCCATATGGCATTTAGGGAGACGACTCGAGGAGGAGGTGACGGAGGCGGCTCCGGTGGACGGCAGCTGCGTCTAGGAGGCGATCTGGGACTCTGGGAGGAGTTGGCGACCGGCGAGTGTGAGCAGTGAGCGTCGCGGCGGTGGGCGTGGTGCGGTCGGGGGTGACAGCGACATGAGAAAAAAAGGGAGGCGTGCGGCATACCCATCGACATCGACGAGACGAAAAAAGGGAGGCGGGGGGTGGCGGTGGATCTGGTGGCGGGACCTCGGTATGGCCCCGACGGTGCTGAGGTGGGGGCGGCGGTGAGGGCGAGGGCGAGGGGTGGTGCGACGGATTGCGCGGAGGAGGAGGAGAAGGCATCGTGGAGACGACGCAAACAACGCATGTCGGAGGGCGGCGCGGCGGAGGGCGTCGGGAGATCGGGTTTAGGGTTTGCGTTGGGGAGAATGGGAGAGATGAGGCCGGTGGGGGGCGGAGGCGGGTGGGTGAGTGCGGCAGATGTGGGAGGTGGAGGAAATTGACGGTTGGGCATCGGGTGTGAGGATCGGAGGGCTGAGGCGCGCGGGTGCCGCGGTCGTTCGAGGTGGGTGAATGCGTGGGGCGGACGCGTTGGGAGGCAGATTCACGCGAGCGGAAAAAAGTAGTAACATGTTTTTGTCTCCACTTCATACTTTTTAGGAGTATATATAGATAGAGATATCAATGCCCTTGTGCGTTGCAGGAGCAACTAAGCAGAGGTATGGTTAGCTTGCAGCTACTTTTGCAGCCCTACGCAATCACCCTCCAAAGACGCAACTTCTAAAATAATTTTGCAGGACTGAGAGGATAGGCTAGAAATCGGACCTCGGATGAATACAAATCCTAGAGCTCTATTGCTTTTGCTTGTTGTGTGAGTTGCTGGGTCTGATCGAAATTGAAGTATCTAATCAAAATCATTAACACTGAAAGTATTCTAAGGAAGTGGTGATGCACATACTCACAAAGTCATACATGGTGTCACATGTGCCCTATAGATAAGCGAGAGATGTTTAGCCTTGTATGAGATGTTTAGTACCACTTTATCTTAATGATTTAAAACTTTAATGGGATGTTTATGAAGCCAAACTATGATGGTGTGTGCATCTATGCAAATTTCTGGCCAAGTTTACCTATTACTATAATTATTTTATGATTTACTAAAGAATAAATGTTAAAATACCCTAAGCTACATAAAAAATTCAAAAAACTTGGATGGACACCTCCTTTTCGTGTATAAGTATTGACAAATAAGTTTCAATTGATTCTGAGAAAGTGGTGATGCATAGCCTCACAAAGTCGTACGTGGTCTCACACATGCCCCTGTAGATGAGCGAGAGATGTTCATCCTCGTATGAGATGTATAGTAACACTTTATCAAAATCATTTAAAACTTTAATGGGATGTTTATGGAGCCAAACTATGATGTTGTGTGCATCTATGCAAATTTCAGACCAAGTTTACTTATTAATGTAATTATCTTATGATTTACTAAAGGATAAATATTAAAATACCCTTAGCTACATAGAACATAGTGAGTTCACCTAGTGGGGACTGATTGTGAAGATCGTCATGTCTTAAAATAATTGCACTAACATATAGAAAAAAATTAAAGAATGAAAATCAAATTTTAAAACTAAAAAATAAATATTGAAAACGTGTATTAAAAATAAAAAAAGTACGCCCACGGGATTTGAACCCTGGAGCTCAAGTTCACATAAAACTTACTTTACCACTATGCTATCTAGGTGTGTTCGTTATAAAAGCTAGGAATATTTAGGTGAAGACTACTACCTCCGTTCTTAAATATATGACATCATTGACTTTTTCCGTTCGTTTGACTATTCGTCTTTTCTACATTTTTTTTGCAAATTGATAAACCAACAATTTAAATCTAAGGTGGGACCGAGTGACACGACAATTTAAAGTTATTTTAGTTTCCTGGCATTTTGTCTATTGCAACCATTTTGGGCCAATTTCAACACTTTTCTGGCGTTGCATTAGACAAAAAACAATAATATATTTAGAAAACTTTACTTTTTTGTTTTTCAAATAACCAAATTTTCGAGGTTGCAATTCTTTAGCGTTGCATTTTCAAACCCATATGCACCTCAAATTTTGTCACAAACTTGTTTTTCATAAGAATATGAAATATTAAGTTACATTAGTAATTGTAATATAATTTTTTTCTATTCTCCATTTGTGTGGAAGAAAACAAGCCATAAAAAAGATACAAGAAATAGCAATTAACATAGAAACATACACTATTAAATAAAAATCATGATTTCAGAAAAAAAAATATATTAAAAAGAATCATCAAATTTTGAGTTTTCTTAGGGTGAAATACCACCTACAAATTCTAGTTATCAATTAAAAAGAGAAAGATCAATTGTTGATGTGTTCTTCCTCCCAATCTAGATGAATTTTGATAAAGAGTTGATGCATATCCCTCACAAAGGCATATGTGACTCACATAGTCTTGTGTAGCTAAGTGAGATGTTCGTAGTTGTGAAAGATATACAATATCACTTTGTCGAAATAGTTTGAAACTTTTATGGGATGGTTATGGAGCCAAAATATGTTGTTGTGTGAATCTATGGAATTTTTCGATCAAGTTTTGCTATTACTCTAATTATTTATTGAATTACAAAGAAATAAATGTTAAAATAGCATAAAGTGGCTAGAAAAATCTAAAAAGTTGCATAACCTCATGATTTTAGTGTATAAGCAGCACATAAAAAATTCAAGTCATTTTTGACAAAGTGTTGCTGCATATCCCTCACAAAGGCATATATGGCTCACATAGTCCTATGTAGCTAAGTGAGATATGTTCCTAGTTGTGAAAGATGTATAGTATCACTTTGTCAAAATCATTTGAAACTTTTAGGATGGTTATGGAGCCAAAAAATGATGTATGACCACATATTTTTTCAAGTTTGTTTTGAAAGATTTATTGCAGTTCAATTAATAAAAAGAAATAAAACACCCTAATACAACATAAACTAATGTTTATCCTAGTGGTCTGCACATGTCACTTTCGTTCCAAAGGTCTCAGGTTCGATCCCCAAGCAGACATTTTTTTGCCAATTAAATTCCTGATATTGTGTCTATTGCAACCATTTTAGGCCTATTGCAACACTTTTTTAGTGTTGCATTAGATAGAAAATTGGCTAGAAAAATCTAAAAATTTGCATAGCCACATGATTTTGGTGTACTAGCATCACTTAAAAAATTCAAGTGATTACAATAAAGTGTTGTTGCACATCCATCGCAAAGGCATACTCATATAGTCCTATATGACTAAGTGAGAAATGTCCCCGATTATGAAGGATGTATAGTACACTTTGTTGAAATTTTTGGAAATTTTTATGGGATGGTTATGGATCCAAAATATGTTGTTGTGTGAATATGTGAAATCAATTTACCATTTTCTGTATGTTAAATGAATTTCTGCCCTTTATGTTGTTGTGAGAAATGTCCCTGATTGTGAAGGATGTATAGTACTCTTTTTTTTGCCCCCGCTCCAGATTAAATCCGTGGGCGCGTGGATGAGGGCCGACGTGGCCGGGTGACGGGAGCAATTTTGTTTTTTTCTATTTGTGATGATTTATAAAACTAGACAACAGTTCATTACACAAGTAAGAAGTTGGTCTGATGGCAGGGCTCTCAATTTTGAGTCATACGTGCAGGGTTCAAATCCCCCTTGCTGCATAGTTTTTTTTGGCCCACTTTATTGGCACCCCACAGCAGGTAGCTGCCGAGTGGTGGTGTTGTGAGCTGGTTTTGATATAAAATGCTACCCTAACTGACAATTGTTTAATGTATATATAATTAAACTTCTGCAAACAGACACAACTACACTTGTAGCTCAATGGTAGCACATCTCCCTCCCATCCCGCAGGTTGTGGGTTCGAGTCCCCCTTCCACCCCATTTTTTGTGCCAGATTATATTTCGGAGGCCTACTGGGTCAGCGTGGGCCGTTTGTTGGGCGCCGAAGGCTTGCTGGGCCAGCGTGGGCCATTTGTCTTGGGCTGGCGTCCGGCTAAGGAGGTGGTGCTGAGGTGGCATCTAGGGTGAGGTGGCGGAATCATATTCAAAAGACTTGAAAATTGTAATTGTGCACAAGACAACTTGTAGCTTAATGGTTTATAAATGTGCTAGGTGATCAAGAGGTTGTGAGTTGAAGTCTTTGACCCTCCTTATTTTTCTATTTTTTTAATTTAATTTATAATTTTTTTCTATCCATAATATGACTATTTCTTATTTACAGATCGCGACGAATCTGCTCAAATGTCGCAGCATTGTGGGCCGGATTGCGACGAATTTAACAAATCATCACGATGTTTTGGGCTTCAATATCCATCAATGCACATCTGTGATGAAAAATAGAAATACGTCGTAGAATCGCGACGAATTTAACAGATCGTCGCAATGTTTTGGGCTTCAATATCCATCAATGCACATCCGTGACGAAAAACAGGAATACGTCGTAGACGCAGTGCTCTTCGTGATGTTTTCTGAAAACATCGCGGAGAATGCGTCAGAGATTAAATAGTTTCTTGTAGTGGAAGATATATACGAGATCAAGACAACAGTACCGGCCGTGGCACCGCACAGATGTTGATTGATCGCCATGGAGATCTATACGTACGTCGTGGAGATCGATCTAGATGGAGACCTAGGCGCCGTCATGGAGATCTTGATGGAGACCGACGTCGTCGAAGACTTGGAATTTTGGAACGGTCCCGATGAGTCCCTATCTGATCGTCATTTTGATCTCCTGCATAAGCGTCAAGATAGACAAATTACAGTGCAACCAAGGAATACCTCGTTGCAATAATTCTGATAAAGTTGCAACGACCACGAAAAATAGTGCAACGACTAAATTTCGTGGCAATACGTACACGATATTGCATCTTGAGGCTAGAAATGAAGCAATAGCCCTCCATGTATTGCAACAACGCAAAGATATATTTGCAACCCAAATAAGACGTTGCGATATAGCCGTTCAAACGCAACCAACCCTAGTATGGTGGCCATAGCAACTTTCTATTGCAACACACGAAATGCTAATGCAACGCAGAAATGGGGTAGCAGTATTTCCAACCAAATGCAACACAAATCCTCATAATGGGTGCATTAGCGTCAACATGTTGCAACACAAAAAATAAATATTGCAACTCAAATTTTGTGTAGCAATAGACACGCATATTACAACCAAATCACTGTTTCGGTGCCATAGTACCCCCATATTGCAACCAAATTTGTGGTGTTGCCTAAGAGTTGTGTTGCAATAGGGGGAAAACCTTGTAGTGGTATCATCCATCCATTCCACAAAATAAAGCTCCATGTGTGGTGTGACCTTTCTCTCTCCAAAAGTGTCCTTAAAAAAAGAGGCATGGGCTATGAAAAAAATGAGATACATGCTCAAAGCATGATTTCAAAAAAAAAAGAAGGAAACAAAAGAAAAAGAAAGGATAGCCCGTGTCCAACAAAGAGAAAAACAAGGAGAGAGATGGGACCATGCAAAAAGGAGTTCCCATAATTTAGATGGTAATAACTAGTACATACTCTAGGGCTAGTGTCCACCTTACCATCACCACAACATTCATTGTATATGGTAATAGCTAGCACCCATTCCGGGCCTAGTGTCCACCTTACCATATCCATCATATCCATACATGTGCACATCTTGATCTGATTGTATGATTTGACTTTGCAATATATGTGATGCAAGTATGCTTTATCTTTTATCCTACCCTGAGCTCCACAGATAGCCATCATTAGAAGTAGGTTGCTAAAAGGCAATTCTAAAGGCCTTGGTGAGGACATACACACATTGAGCGATTTGAGAGAATCAAATGAGGAGTTAAGCAATGTTTGTTTTGAAAACTTATTGAAGAACCCCAAGTTGCTTGACGTAAAGAGGAGTGATTTGACTCACGACTGCTCCACTCTTCGACTACCCAAGATGGCATGATAGACACTCCATAGAGTTTACAAGTACAAGGTATGGTTTGGAATGTCTCTTATGCTCATTTCAGACCTTCGGATATCATGTCTCACCTTGATCTATTTCCCTTCACTTGGGACGAGCAAAGGTCAAGTATGGAGGTGTTATTGACGATGGTTAAGTACCTCTTTTAGGGCCATCAACTCCTACATTTTAACATGATAAACATACATCAACACTAGAATAGGGGCTTATACTGACGAATTCCAATAGTGGTGATGTATATTTGAATGCTGGCATTTAGCACAAGAAATTGAGGGAAAAGCACACATAATTGATCCATGCTTCATCACCTCAGCTGATGAGGTGTTGCCACACCAGATCCTACATGGCCGTGCCATGTCATCAATCTAAGGGAGGCAAGCCCCGGTGAATCAGAGTGCACCGCATGGATGTCACAAGGATCCAAGGGCCCACTTGGCGACCAAACCGCCTCAAAATGTTACACACACCTGGAGGAAGGAGGGGTTAAGACGGGCCCACAAGGGGTCGACTGAACTGTGGGTTCGGCCAAACCACCTTAGGGCTGGCTCATCCCAGCCTTCCACGTGGCGCTGCATCATTAGTCCTAAGCTGCATTCCCGGGGTGCTTCTCGCGATCCTCCGTGCCCCTCCCAGACTATAAATAGAAGATGACCTTCTCACTTTTGTGACACACACTTCTTCTCCTCCTTCTTCATTTTGGCCTCTTGGCTTCTCTCTTTAGGAGAGGAGAGCTTCTTGCATAGGATTAGTGCTGGCTTGCTAGTGCTTTTAGAGATTAAGGAGGAGAGTGAGAGGGAATCTTGGGGCCATACCATGATCATTGGCATCTCTCCCCAAAAACGAACCTCTACGGATGTTGTTCTTCTTCATTTAGAGTAAAGTGACTATTTTCGTATTTTCTATTTAGACTAAAGTGACATTCATGCATAGGTGAGTGTGTTCTTATGTTCTTGACCTGTTCATCATTTACAAGCTTGTGTTCTTCAAACACAACCCTTCCAATCAAGTTGATCAAGATCAGAAGTTTGCATTCCATTTGTGTGGTTTCTTGTCCACTAGACTAAAGTGAGTGCACATGCATTTCTCTAATTAGATCAAAGTTGCATCTGTGATCCTTGCATGTGGTAGAGTTTATCTAAGCTAGTTCTAGCTTCTCCCTCATGGGGTCATCGCTTTGTATTTATACAGACTGCTACAATAGGGCTACGAGATGTTAGATGTAGTCAGGATGTAGTAGTAGTCGGTAGTGTAGATGTGGTGTCTAGACTACGGGTTATTCTTCATTTGTCCCGTATCCCACATTTAGATATAGGTAGTCCATAGTAGTGATAGCCGTTGGACCCTTTGTATTCTTCCGTGTTCGGATATGGCGTAGAGCCAAATACCAGAACTAGTAGTGACGTACCCATAGGTGTACCTAGGTGGATCTTATGCTCACGTTAGATGTTCAACTAGTAGTGACGTTACGAAATACCAACAGTAAGCATGATCAAGCTATTCGAAAGCAGGACAAGCTAGTTGGGAAAGATGAGAGCTAACAACATCTCCAAACCAGGATAAGATTCGGCATGAGAGAAACTTTACTCGTGATGCTCACATACCTCTGTTGGCGGTCAATTTTGGTACACCTAGAGCACTCATTACTCTTTCGTTCGAGATTCATTATGGAAGTAACCCGCCACTAGACACACTAATGATATAACAAGTTCATCTTTGTATGTGCATTTGGAAGTATGATGTGTTTGCTGGAAAACGTGAGCTTAAAGGATGAATTCACATCAAGTTCAAAAGGCTAATCAAGGAGTTCCGTTTGTGTTCAAATGCAAGCCGAATTTACTCCCAAAGGTGGCAAGGACCAAGGTTCTACGACGAAACATTCCCGAGGACCAAGATGGAAAGATCAGAGTTCATACGACAGGACCCCCTATCTTGATCGCGGGGATGATGACGCCAAAAAGCCACACATTTGTAGTTTTGGATATATATTCATGTGAGATGGCTATATTTTTGTGAAATACTAAATTGATCCTCTCTTGTGAGTAGAAACCCTTTCATGCTCATTTGTGATCAAATGGCTATGTCTTGCTTAATTCATGTTTGGGAATCATGCTCTTTTCACTTGGGGTCAAAGACCTTGTGTCATCATGAATGTTTAACCCATTTGTTTACCTGGTGGAGGAGCATAAGCTTCTTTTTTCCACAAAGGCATTTCATGTACCATGCTAAATTTGAAAAATATGCCTATGCTTGAAAAATATGCTCTCATATGAATCATGTCATTTATGCTTTACATTCGTTTATCTTGGGTGCTAAACCATTGCATGATGTCTACCATAAGAAAACTCAAATTAGAAGTAGACACATGGCTTGGTGGCTTTGACATGACATGAGATAGCTTGTGGTTGTTTGTGATGACCTTGTGATGAGATCTTGTGACCTTGTATGAGTTTTGTATGATGTATCTCATTTGTGCTCATCTTGGTCATGTTGAGGTCTTATGCTCATGAGAGGGAGTTTTTTTGTGAAAATTGCTTAAAATTGACCATGGCTATGTCACATGTCTATATGTTCTTACTATCTTGATGGAGATGCTTGTACGGAATTTTGGTCTACCATGCTTGATCTATGTCTTGTTCCAACCATCTTATAGTGATCATTGTCTGTTTCAGAAGCCCATGCTTGCATTTGTACATTGATTCATGCATTACCAGCAAGAGGGAGAAATTTAATCATTCCAATTCATATTGCATTTGAGGAGAAGGATACTGAGTTCAGGGGGAGAACTTGAGTTTGCACGCTTTTATTCAGGGTTCAGGGGGAGCTTCCATTCATGCAAGTGGAGCTTTTTGTGTCGCCTGAAGTTGGGCTTTGTGATTTGCTCTTTTGCCGATGGTGTCGAGCCTGTTTGCCTCCCCTCTAGGAGTCGGCGTTGTGAGCTTTTTGTCTGGGTTGTGTTGAGCCGTTGCCCTAGCCTTAGGGGACTGAGACTTTCTCACTCAAGTGATCTTGTTTTAGCCTTTGGTTTCACTTCCAATCACTTGTTTGAATTTTTGTTCATTTCTTTTCTTTTTCTTTCTTTTCTGAATTGGTGATTATGTGTGTTGTCAATGCACTCATCAAGGGGGAGATTGAGGACTAGAAGCATCCGAGGATCGGTGGATGGTCGCTCCTTAGTGATGAGTGATTGACAATGTGGTGTGGATTGACTCTTGGCTGAGTATTGCAGGGGTGCAGGTGGTGGCTTGATTTGCGTTGGTGTAGGTGAAGAACAGGCGCGAAAGTTCTTAGCCTCGCAGGGTCTCCGAGGAGTAGAGAGACAAGTGGGCTCGGTTCGAGGGACCCGGTTGCCGAACGAGATCAAGTGCGGGCCGCATGGTGGCAAGAAAAGCAAGACGAAGTCGTGAACATAGAGCCTGTGCAGGGTAGCGGCTCACAACCAGAGTCTACACGCGGGGTTTGGTTGGTTTACTCCACAAAACCAACACTGGAAGACCTCATATATTTAGCTCTAGTGGGTGGATGGCAACTCAACCGTCTGTATTGCATCTCAATTCCTTTGCTTCATAGGCTAGATTTTTCCTATGTTTGTATAGAATCGGACCTCTGGATGTATGGAAGAATTCGGTGCGATGATTTCCTCCTCTTAGCTCTTTGTGATTTTCGTGTCATTTTCAGAGCTATTTTTGGGTGATTTTCATTCGTCAATTTTGAGGGTGTTTTCTCCAGATTTCTTTGAGGGGATCATGGGTGAGTGCCTTGTGCCTCTTTGTGGATGATCTTGACCCCTCAAACACCAGGAATCGTCGTTGATTCTTGGTTTTTCGGATGAAATCGAACTCTAGGTGTCCTTCCGTGGGATCCGTGATTTCGGGAATTGTAGGGAGTTAGAGGCTGCGATTTTTGGGGCATATCCTTTCCCTGAGGTGTTCTTCGTCTCCCCAAAGTTTCGTCTCAATGCTCCAAGTGATTTGGGAGATCCATGGAAGGGAAGAAGGGGGTTGACTCACGGGCTCTGCGTTTCTGCTCTCTGCTGGCCTGACGGACCATCCATCTGCTTCATATGGACCGTCCATGGCCTTAGGGTTCGTCGGCTGTTCGTCACGTGTTCTTGAGGCGTGTCATTTGATTCGTTGGGGCTCTAGTCCTTTTTTGTTTGAGGTTTGTCGGACCCTCCGTCCGTAAGGAGCGGACCGTCCGTGTGGCTCGGACAGTCCGTGGTGTGTGGACAGACCGTCCTTATAAGCCCGGTTCAACACTGAGTAGTTCTGCGTTTAATACGGACCGTTTGTGCCTATCCATCATACCGTCCATTTGTACCTGACGGACCATCTGTGGTAGCTCGACAAACCATCCATGTTGGACGCAGGTTCTTGGCTAAGTGCTTTGCTTCTTTGGTTTATGATTTGTGCTAATTCCGCTTTGCATCTAGCTTAGACTTGTTCCTAGGCTTGGTAGGTCTGTTGTGACTACGCTACCATGACAAGTTCGTGTGGGAATCTGAGGTAATGATTTTGGGACTTAGCTGGTTTTCTTTCGAGAAAATTTTTATCAGCTCTCATTCACTCCCCCCCTCTCTAGTCATCAATCCAGTCCTTCAGGATGATTCTTTGATTTTTCTTCTTTTCGGGTTATACAAATGAGATCCTGTTACCTTACACAGGGTTTCAGTTGTATAATTCTCGGGCACTGACCGTTTCTCTTGTTCCACAAGAGGAAGCCCGTTGTGCTAGTGTTTTTGGAGACAGGGTTACTAGGAGCGTGTCGAGTAGAGCACCCATGTCACAGCCTTCACCTACTACGCCTCCACCACTGGCAGGATGGCTCTGATGGGGTACATGCATTGGATTACACCCGGATATGCTCCCAGTTGGGACCAGCCCTCCTATCAGCAGGGTGCTAGTAGCTCGGCTTGGCCCGGTGCAGCCAGTGATGCTTAGGCTACGCCCGCGCTCGCTAGCTCCAGCTTAGGAGGTGGACCTTCTTCATCCACTCGACGACACTCGTCAGCTTCTGCCCGAGATGCCTATCTCTCGCAGCAGTTGGGCAAGCTCACCGTCGCCCTCACAGGCATGGAGGAGTCATTGAACACGCACACCGAGTCTTCTCAAGTGTGGCAGTGACAAGCCAGCTAGAGGATCGATGCAATCTAGCAGAAGTAGTAGTAGCAGATGGATGCATAGACGGCTTATTACGGGTGGATGGGATTTCACTACCCTCCGCAGCAGTGAGGTAACTTGTATATTCATTTGTTTTCAGAATTCCTTATGCTAAAAACACAAATAAAATCTGCAAAATAAAAAACAAAAATATTTATCTAGGTATTTATTTGCTTTCTCATGCGCGGTAATAATACTTTTGTCTCCATGGTTGAATTGATGAATAGTTGCTCTGTTTATTATTCTCATATGTCTTGCACAACTAGTACCTTGCTTAAGATTTGAGTTAGTTGGCTTGCATGATGAAACCTTAGCTTGAAACTTGTGGATAGCGAAAAGCATGATCTTGTTCGAAGTGATGCTTGATTAACGAAGTTTTCTTTTGAAAATATTAAAATGACGAGTTTCTCAATGATGTGAATTTTCCATCCAAGGTCATATGTAGATTCTAGCATGTTGTTCAGCATCCACATATGTTGCTTGTTCTCTCATTAAGCTTTATCAAATTGTTGTGACTATAGTTAGAACTTGTCATGCTCCTATGATCAAGATCATGTACACGATCTATCCTTGCTAAACTTCTACACTAGAAGTTAGCAACCATCATTTCACCCATCCACTTATCCATCTATCCCCAAAATAAAGCTCCACGCAATGATCTATGATTTATTCCTCTCCAAAAATGTTTATTAGAGACTTTAGGGCTATGCAAAAAAAGAGGGAGAAATACATGCTCAAAAGCATGATAAAAAATAGAGATCGCCCAAGTCTTAAAAATCTCAAAAAGGAGAGGGAGGAGAAAATCATGTAAAAAGGAGTACCCATAATTTAGATGGTAATAACTAGTACCTACTCCGGGGCTAGTGTCCACCTTACCATCACCCTAGCTTCCATCAAAATCATGGTAATATCTAGAACCCATTCTGGGCCTAGTCTCCACCTTACCATATTCTCCATATACACACATGCACATTTTGATCAATTTGTGTGAGTTGTTTCTTCCAATGATCTGATTTTTGACTTAGCAACATATGAGGGACATGTATGCCATATTTCTTCCATACCTACAGCTCCACATACAATCTTATTAGGAGTATGTTGTGAAAGGAAGGCAATCTAATGCCTTGGTGAGGAACCATACACATTGGGCGATCCGAGAGTATCATTTGAGGAATTCTGATTTCTTTTTGAAGATTTGCAAAACCTCCAGATTGACAGCTGATCAAGATATGAGTGATTAGTAATTTATATATAATCATTATGTCTCTCAACCGCTCAAGGCAGGTGAAGCTACATGCCCATATGATCATGTGAAAGGTAAGATCGATGACAACTTTCTCAACTACTTGGTAGAGTACTTTGGTGTATGTTTGACACAGATTAATAATACAACATTGTAGCAACTTCTGATCAACCAACCTAAGTCCTTGGTGTCTTGCTCAGGACGAGCAAGATGCTAGCTTGGGGTAGTTGTTGATGGCTATTAAGTACCTCTTTTTTCCATCAATATTCTCATAAATAAAGCAGCAAAGTACATTTCTTACAAGAAGTTTAGTGAAGAATAATGTAGTTCCACTTGTCCTTGGAGATTATTTGTTTGCAGGAAAATAAGCACAAGAGGAGTAAAAACCCACCTTCTATGATCCATGCAACGCCATGTCAACTGATGAGGTGTAGCCACACTAGATACCACATGGCTACGTCGTGTCACCGATCCAAGAGAGGCATGCCCCGATGAATCAGAGTGTGACAAGTGGATGACACATGGACTGGAGGGCCCACAAGGACGTAAACCGACTCAAAATGTTACACTCACCCAGGAGCTACCCAAGGGCCCACATACCAGTCACCATGCCAAAGGAGAGGACAAACCGAGCCCATAGGGTTTCTGCCGAACCATGGGTTTGACTAAACTGACCTAGTGGCGGTTCATCTTGTCCTTACACATGGTGGTTGCTCATTGGTCCTAAAGGCCATTTTGGGGTGTTTTGCAGTGAGTTGAGGCTCAGACCTGGGGTGTCATAGACCTATAAATAGAAGGGGAGGGGGTTCAATCGAAGCACACACATTTTACTCTCTCTTCTCACTTTTGGTTTCCAAGGCTGAGAGTAGGCTAGAGTAGTTCTACTTCAGGTTCCAAGTCTACTTTGGGATCTAGGTATGACTGCTCTTGTATCTTTATTTCTTTGTATGACTTTAACCTACTTCAGCTATTCAACTATTTCATATAAAGTAGTGCTTGCATGCATAGGTGATATGGTCTTGTGTTCTTCGTTGCTCATCATTTAGAGGCTCGTGTTCTTCAAGAACACGACTCTTCGATCTTGTTGATCAGACATAGAAAGTACCGTATCCGTTTGTCTGCCTAGCCTCGGTTTGATCCAATGAGATCACTCTTGTATGTTGCATGAAGTTAGTGTTTATGCTACGGTACTCGGTCTAAGTGGCCAGTCATCTGGTGGCTTCGACCTGGGTCAGAATAGCCTGGGCCGGGTTGGAGTCTAGTTGACAGTGCAAGCATGGTACTTGGGTTGGGAAGTTGCGTTAGATATGAGCGTGCCCTCCATTTAGATAGAGGTAGGCCGCGGTAGTGACAGCCGTTGGACCCTTTGTATTCCTTCGTGCTTGATCCTGAAAGAGTTCTGAAAGTACTCACAACTGTCATGTGGAAGCAGCACGGGGCTATCTTTTCATTTGTACCTGGGTGCTAGACTGTCTTCGTGCAAAGCTTGTGTGAATCTTTTGTATCTCTGACCTTTATCTGACTAGTACATTAGAATCTAGAACTAGCTCTATGTTGCTCCCTAAGTCGTAGTGTCACTTGAGATGAAACCGAGTGTGTCACACTAGCCTCATACTGATATCTTTATCTTACCCTGCGTTTGAGTGGTTCGTTCTTTTCCTACTCACGATCTATATTCATTGCAATGGTATGAGTCTTGTTATCCAACCTAGCTTGCCTTCCACGGATTCGATGCCCTTTGGAATACTCTTTTGGGAAAATGCTACAAGTGTAGATCCATGCGCTTGCGGGTTCTTTTGTTATTGTTAGGATTACCACTGATCATTTCTGCCGCCGTTGCTAGAAACACATAAACTTAGCAGTGATGTTAAGAAATACCAACAAGGGGTGGTGGGCAGCGGCCTTATTTAACTTTCAATGCATAGACTTCACCTAACAAGCTATCTCATTTCTCCGTCTCCCATTCCCTATCTCTTTCTTCTTTTTCCTCTCATCCTCCAACTCACATCTCTCTCCTTCTTCCACAAGACTAGATAGAGCACTTGGAGGGGCGATGGGCGGCGACCTCCCAGCTCACACCTCTGTACTTCTTCTCCAGGATTGGATCGAGCGCTGGGAGGGGCGTGGCGGCCTCCCTGTCGCACGGGAGCTGCGACCAGGAGGTGCGGCGAGCACGGCCTCCCCGGCGCATGGGGTTGCTGCCTCCAGGGCACTGTCGGCGGGCGCGGCCTCCCAAGCCTGGGGTGCAGTGCTGCTGGGCAGGCCGACGGGAGCAACAGTCAGGCCGGCACGGGGTGGATCCGGCGCAGAGGCGCGCGAGCTCCCAGATCTGGTGTTGTGGATCTTTTAATTATTGGTGTTGTAAATCTTGTGACCTGTGATTTTTCATGTGAATGTTGGGACTCTGCTGTGAATCTTTTGGACTTGCCGTGAATCTGGGAGAACAATAGATGAGAATAAAAAAAAGGAAAAGAAAAAAAAAGAAAAATAGGACGTGGGGTGCACAGGCTAATGTGGGCACCCCATTAGTATGGGTGCAAATAACATCCGTACTAAATGTCCTCATTTAGTACCAGATAGAACCGGTATTGAAGGCACCCCTTTAGTGCCCATTGCTTAGTGCTAGGTCAACAACCGGTATATTAGTGGACTATTATCTTCTCTCTCAATTGATTGTTAATAATTGGCTAACATATATTATATATACGTGCATATCTTTATGCTAGCTAACGTAGATTGTTGGAGGCAAACGAAGTTTTCAATAACATATGAGTACATTTTAACTGACAATAGTAGTATTGTAAGATTACAAGATTACTTGCACACAGCTAGCCATTAATTCACACATTTAAAAATATTAGATTTATTGATTTTTTTCATTGGAAAGAATGTAGGTATATATGCAACAATCAGAAGTCCAAAGAATCCAACTCGAGAAAGTATAGACCAGTTTGCAAACGAGCAAACAAACAATGCATTGTATCTACATGCTTCTAGGACCATCTTCGTGTAATCATAGAGACTTTGGTTTGATATAAAATGGAGAGGAGAAAAAGAGGAATGACAATTGGTGCTGCAAGATTGAAATAATCGTGCTCTTTTTTGCATATGCGAGCGATGCGCTTTGTGTGGAAGGATTTTTTTTTTTTTGAGAATTACATGTGGAAGGATTTTATTTTGACCGTTGATGAGGTCAAGAGATCTGATGTATAATGACTTTGATAATTGGACGACCCAGGTGCGTTGACGGGGATGTTGGGCCGAATTGTTTATTAGGGACAGCCTAGCTTGCTTGAGCCGACATAAAGCATGACTCTTAGGATGCAAGCCCATTGGACCCCTGGTTTGCTTTGATGCTTTTCTTTTTGTTCTTTATTAATTTCGGCTATCTAAGATGTACTCGTAGGATAAACTGATCGTGGTTCAGTTAATTGTTCTTGTTTTCCCTTGACATGATGTGTCACAACAAACATATATCGCCAGCTTCGTCGCCAAATTTTCTGATCCAACCATCCAAAATTGAGAATTACTAGTTTTTTCGTTTCAATTTAATGTCAATGTTCGCATTGGCCACACATATTTACAATAACTAACAAACTATCACTAGAGCCCGTTCAGATAGGGATGCTTTAGATATAATTAATTATATCCTGTGTTGACCGTGGGGCCCTTAATTAGCCTTGCACTTGGATGGGTTGCAGTTATCCTGTCGATGCAAATAGGGCAATATGGCATTCCATGCCGTATTTAGCAAGTATGAGGACTGTGAACCAACAAGAAAAAGCAACATATACTACAACAATCTTCGTGTATACATACATACGCCAGTCACAAGGATCATATTAGCGCAAAAAAAGATCACATCTACACACACACACAAATAATACACACAAATATAATTTATATATATATATATATATATAAAACAAACTAATTAAGCAGGCAGGCCTGGAATTTGCCCCCATCATAAAACAAAATCCACGCTCGTACGGGCAAAAGTGACGCGCACTTTGGTGTTAATCTTTTAACCCCTAAAGCGATTCAGCTTTTGCATTCTATATTTAGGGTATGAATCTGATTCATTTGTGTGATTTCTCTGCCATATCTTTCGGCACAAGCTAGACTGAGAGTACATTCCCCCCTATAGCCTATACATGTAAAATAAATAAAAGGGAACATTGTAGCTCGATAGTAAATTTGTGTAAAGATTACAGGGAGAGTTGCATAGGGGAAGGATTATAGAGAACCATGCTACAGGACATTAGCACTGGAAACTCTGCTAAGCATCTGGAAACAAATATATATAAGCATATATTGGGTGCTTTCAGTTTTCAAAGATCACACTATCTCACCTTGGTTACTAGTTATGGTAAGGTATGTATTCCTATGGTTTGCCTATATACGGTGAGTGTATCGAACCGATTTTTCTTTATGGATATGGCTTTAATCCCTTGCTACATGGTAAAATCTAGCTACATGCGTCATCTTCAGGTTATTATAATAAACACAGGTGATTAGGTAAGAGTGATGATGTGTGGCATCATTAGCCAATCATGTTGCATTGCTTTCTGGTAATTGTTCCGGTTCCATTTGTCATTAAATTAACAACTATGAGGTTAGCTCCATGTATCCACTGTTTTCGGCCAGTTATGCTATTCTCTCTTTATACATTTTTTTTAGAAAGGATGATCAGGCAAACATGTTCCACTACCGGATTCAGCCTAGTTGCCATGAGCCGGTTCCTCACGGCAAAGGACGGTCTACCGACGGCAACCCCTTTGCCGTGAGTTGCTGCCGCCAAAGGGCTCACGGCACAGTTCTGCCGGCAAACAGCCTAGTTGCCGTGAGCCTGCCGGTTGACTCACAGCAAACGTGTGCCGTGAGTGGTCAATAGCTCACGGCAAAGGTGTTTAACGGGACTCACGGGAGGCGTCTTGACGGCTCATTGTGACGTGAACGTGACGGCGAGCTCACCGCAAAAGTGCCACACGTGGCAGCTTCCCAGGTGAGGTGAAAGAACGGTGTTGCCGTGAGCCGGAAATCCAGCTCACGGCACAGAGCTTCTGTTTACCGTGAGCCGCTTCTCTACTCACAGCACAGAGTCCACACGTGGCACCTTCTCAGGTGAGCTGACGTCACATGGTTGCCGTGACCCGGACATCCAGCTCACGGCACAGAGCTTCTATTTGCCGTGAGCTGCTTCTCTGCGCATGACACAGAGTCCACACGTGGCACCTTCTCAGGTGAGCTGACGTCACATGGTTGCCGTGAGCCGGACATCCAGCTCACGGCACAGAGCTTCTGTTTGCCGTGAGCCGCGCCCTTTGCTCACGGCATAGGGGCTATCCCCAGCTGCCAGGTTGCACAACTTTGCCGTGAGCACAAGCCGAAGCTCACGGCATAGCTGTAATAGCTCATGGCAAAGTACCCATTTTGTTTTTTTATTTTTTCCCAGAACCATATATGCCACCTCACATTCGATACAACATCACAGGAAGTTCAAATATCACCATAACCATCATAGGCAGTTCAAATATCACCATAACCATCACAGGCAGTTCAAATATCACCATAACCATCACATAAGTTCACATAGGCATCACATAAGTTCACATAGGCATCACATAAGTTCACATAAGCATCACAGACAGTTTAAAGTCCATAAGTCCACAAATGCAACATAGGTCCACAATCACTAGTCCAAATGCATGTAAAGTCCATAACTCACTCCTGCGGCGACGGCCCTGGCTGCGGCGAGTGCTCTGGTGGCTGCTGCGGTGACGCAGTCGCCGACCCCCCAGCTGCCAGCGGCGGCCATGTATAACCTGGTGAGCCAGTTGGCGGCAGCCCCATGCCCGGCAGAACATGCGTCCACGACGACCATGTGTAAGTAGACCCGTGAGGCGCTTGCCCCCCACGGTCCACTCCCGGGGACCAACGGAGGCCGCTGAGACGGCGACACGTCATGTGCAGCTGGGCTATCATTCAATGCCGCCGACATATTCTGCACAAAATTTTAAGTCAAAAACATGGAAGTACAACATTCTAAGTATGTCACTATGAGAATGAAAGTTCTATATGAATATGAGAATAAAACTATATTTCTAAGTCATTCTAGGTTGCTTAGCTCTCTAAGTCACTACCAGAAATGGAAAGACAAGTGGGAAACAAACTCATTGGAGTACTCAGAGTCGGTCTAGGAGGAAGTAAGAGCCCAGGTGGAGAAGGGAGTTGCACTTGTGGTTGTGTTTGAGCAATCACCGAAGTAAGACCTTGGATGTACTGAAGCACATGTTGCATCTGCTGCGTATTGGCCTCGACATACTGCTGCATCTGTTGGTGGTCCCTCTGCCGTTCGACCTTCTCTTCTGAAAGCTTGGACTACAATTTTTGATCCCAACATTAGAATACAAAGCAAAAATAGAAGAAGCATGGTCAATGAACGACGGATATAGACATCTAATTACCGTGACTATCTCCAGCAAGGACTCAGCAACGGTCGGTCGTCGCTGTACGGGCGGGGCTGAGCTCGTGCTCTGAGCTTTAATGACAGCCATGGAACTGTGAGAGACGCCCATCCCAACCAAGTTGTTTCTTGGGAATGGATGTCTCTCACGGTTTGATGACAACCATGAGAAGCATATAACCGGTACAACACAAGCTCAAGGTTATCATATCTTACCCAGCAAGAACACTAGGTACAATTCATATCATCATCAGAATATGAGAAGTTAAATTTCATATCATGCAAAATCTAAGTAACAAACTAAATCCATTTCCTAACTGAATTTCCTAACTAAAATTTCCTAACTGCATGCTCAGCAATTAAAAATTGACAAAGTGCATGTTCCTCACCATAACAGGGGCGCGAGCTAGGGCCGGCGAGGCTCACGGCGAGGGGCCCCGGTGGTTGGGGGCAGCGGCCGGGGCCGGCGGCCGGGGCCGGCCTCTCCTACGGTGGCGGTGGGGAGGCACGAGCCGGCCTCTCCCTCGGGCCGCGGTGGTGGTGGGGAGGCACGGGCCGGGGGAGAAGGTTGCCGCAGCCGGATCGTGCACGTCGGGGGAGAGGAGGTGGAGGAGCGACGGGCGGCGAGGCTCACGGCGAGGGGCCCCGGTGGTAGAGGGAAGCGGCCGGGGCCGGCCTCTTCCCCGACGGCGGTGGGGAGGCAGGGGCCGGCCTCTCCCCCGTGTCGCGGCGGTGCTGGGGAGGCATGGGCTGGGAGAGGAGGTGGCCGCAGCCGGATCTTGCACGTCGGGGGAGAGGAGGTGGAGGAGCGACGGGCGGTGGCCGGCGTCAGGGACCACGGACAGCACGGCCGGCGTCGGGGGCGGTCGTGGCGGGGGCGGTTATGGCGGGGACCGCGTGGTCGGTGTTGGTGAGGACGGCGGCTGCGCGGACGGGAGTCGCGGCGGGGACGTGGTGCTCGGCGGAGGGGACGACGGCGCTCGGCGGAGGGGACGATGGCGCGCGGTAGGCGACGGCGGCGGTTGTGTGTGTGCACGTGTGTGTGTCTGGTGCGTGTGTGGAGTGTGTAGCGTGTGGAGTAGAGAAGTGTGGTGTGTGTGTGAAGTGTGCGCGTGTGCGGCTGACGAGTGGGGCCATGGAACCTTTGCCGTGAGCTAGATCTGGGGCTCACGGCAAAGAACCGGTGGTCCCACACGTCAGCCGCAAGCAACCTAGGGTTCCAGGACATATGTTTGTCGTGAGCTAGATCTACAGCTCGCAGCAAAGGTCCCGCGTTGCCGTGAGCCAGATCCACGACTCATGGCAACCAGGAGGCAGCCGTGTGTATTCGTTGTTTGCCGTGAGCTACACACGATAAACTGTCAGTTAACAAATTTTGTTTATTTCCCTCTTGTTTTTAATGATTTTCCTTAAAAACAAGTTGAGTGCATTATAATATTTACCTACTAAGCTAACTCTACAAAGTCAATTTTAAACTTTGATGAATTAAAAACATTAGTTTGATTGTACTTTCAACTAAAATTCTATCATTTCATGCGGTCCGATAATGTTCAAAATTATAAAACTACACAAAAATTTTGCCATTAACCAACATAAGACACTCAAAGTTGTTTAATGATCCTAGGGAAAGTTCCAAGGTCAAATTTGAATCAAAACATCACAAAGACCACAAAATCTAGTCACATGAGTCAACATCTCAGAAACTTCCAGTGAGATGCTTCAGTTTGTAAACAGTGTATAAGTTGAGTAATTCGAAACCATCTCAATTCTTTACCACAGCCTCCATACATGATATCATGATGTCCATACAAATTTCATGATGTTTTAAATTTGCATGGATTTTATATAATTAAAATACTATTGGACGAAACATTCATAATCATGTGTCGAGAATTAAATATTTGAAATTCTGTCTCATTTCATGGTATATGTATGAAAAAGGAATGAAGAACACGAAATATCATTATTGCACTAACTTTAGTCTATGATTTTATGCACTTCCAGTTCAAATCCGACGGATATGAAAAAATACGAAGAAAGAAAAAATTACTAAATATATCAAACTGAGTTATAATTACCCCAAATTTGAAGATGTAGCTTGAAGAGATGTGGTTTAAGGGTGGAAAACTTGTGGAGGGCAATGGCCAATTTTTTTTGGCATGTTTGCCGTGAGCAATGGACCTAACTCACGCCAAACAAGAAAAACACACGGCTTCAAGTGGTGTTGCCATGAGCTGTCGCGGGCTCACGGCAAAGAGCTGAATGCCGTGAGCCTGGTCAACCGGCTCACGGCATACAGTGGTGGCGCCGTGTGTCTTGTGTCTGCCTTGAGCCGTCTTGGTAGCTCACGGCAAACGGCCCTATCTGCCGTGAGCCCGAGCTTTGGCTCACGGCAAAGAAAAGGCTCACGGCAGCCTTGCGATTTCCGATAGTGTTCGTGTGTATACATTATTTTTATCTCTTTATTATGGTCCTACATATACTGTAGAAAAGATACAATGCATTTCACTATGTACTCCCAACGTTCTTTAACATTCGAAGTTAAAGGAGAAACACATTATATAATTTTTTAAATAATTTGCTTGTCAAATGTCATATACTATTTAAGAACGGAGGTAGTATAACACATTAAAATTGAGAACATACATATTCCTTTTGCGCATAACTTTTAACCACATGGAAAATACAGGGTTGGGTAGGAAAGAATTACTAGAAAGAAAGGATGTTATATGAATCATATGATCACTCGCAAGCCTGTGAATTTTCTGCCATTTATTTTGGACAAAATGGGCCTAATATATAGTCCGCAAAAATATGATTGAACTTGAGAACCATATTTGCGATGCTACACTCACTACTGGGAACTGACATTTAGTGCCGGTGCTCAACCCTCTTTAGTACTGGTTGTCCAACCGGTACCGAGAAATCGGTACTTAAGTGGGAGTCCTTTAGTACAGGTTATATAACGTAAAGAAGGCCCCTTTAGTATCGGGTCCAGCCCCCGTCCGTGCACCATCCGTTCTTGTTCGTCCCTTTTCATGGTTCTCGTTTTCTTTTTCTTCTCTTTTCCCCACTGCTTCTATCACCTTATCAATCATAGATTCAAACAAATCCACAATAACACATATTCTCAATCATATATGCACAACATCTTACAACAGAACATCAAGAATCAGTGCAAGAGAAGAGAAGTGAGGAAAGGGGAAAGAATCGTGGCCAGGCTCCACGAGGCCGCACGTCCACAGCGCCCAGCGAGGATGCGCTTCGGCTGCCAGGCCAGTTGGGCCTCTGTGCGCCCGCAGCGGCCGGCGTGGTTGCGTGCCGGTAGCCACAGCCACTCCACAAGGAGCTTGCGTCTAGCTCCTCCGTCCACGACCTGCCCACTCCACAAGGAGCCCGCACTTAGCCCGCCCTTCACATGTGAGCTGCAAGAGAGAACGAAGTGAGAGCTCTACAAAGATATAAGACTTAAATAAAGAAGAAACTAAGGGTGTGAGAATCTCGGTGGAGGGAGTAGATAAAGAAGGGAATATACGATAGCGTGCGAGTGTAGAGTAACATTTAATACGGCCGGAGGACAGATTCACCCGGTACTAAAGGGTCCTCATCAGTACTGGGCGTAGCCTCCACCTGGTACTGGTGCAGACCTTATAGTATAGATCTAAAGGTTTGCACCCAAGACATACCCGTGAACTCTTACCGGCTAGCATTAGTACCGGGTCAAAATCTAACCGGTATTGAGGCTAGGATAAAAGGTTGTTCCCTAGTAGTGGTTATACACATCTTTTCCCCGCTGAAGGTTAACTACAATGTAATTTTAACCTATGTTCCTAGATTGTACTATGAATTTACTGAGTTTTGACAAGCCATTCATCCCATTAATTAGCTATCATGTTCACGCCACTTGCTGAATTTCAGTATCAAAAGTCAGTTAGCACATATATAGAATAGCCAGACACATCCTTTTTTTTGTTTTCTTTCCGTGGAAATTAAATCGTGCTGGCACAACTCATTCATGACATTCTATGTGCGTTGCCGTAGGATTTGAGAGAGCTTTTCGGTAGACTTTCGTGTGGGACATATTGACTCTCTCCCATTTGTCTAAAATAAGTGTTCGCACCCGAGTTTGGCAGGTCTGGACGGACTGGTTGGACCGGTGGCCCCAATCGGTCAGATTGGTGTGGGCAAGTTGCTCAAAAGGCAGTTTGGACTTCACCATTAGATAGGTCTCGTCGAGTAGATCAAGAATCTATGCGGAACGTCCAAATTGGAGTCTATATGAGGGAGATATGACTTCTACAAGATCTGCACGCCGGGTGGACCGGTCTGACCGGTGCCCCCCGTGTCCGAGTTAAATCAAGGAGTCCTGATAGATTAAGCTTGTAAAAGGATTTCCTTGCGGGTCAAGACCTCCCCACCCTATAAATAGAAAGGGTCATGGCCGATTAATAACACAGTCGAATTTATCAGTTACACATTTATTCTTTTTACCTTTCTTCCTCGTTACCCTACTTTTCCAACCCCATGTGTTGTTCCTACACTATGTCCACAGCATGAGAGGACATCCTAGCTGGCCTGCCGAGTTTAGGACAACCCAAGGTGTGCTTGCCCCGACGGGGTCGCTCCGAGGCGAGCGTTCGTTGATCTACCGCCGGATTCTCCGGCGACCGATCTGACCGGTCACCCACACCGGTCTGACCAGTGCCTATCGGGAGGTGCTGCAAGGAGCTCCTCCATGCATTGTTGGCTTCGAAAAGGCACCAAAAAATTGGTGACTCTATTGGGGACGAGAATCGGGTCGTCATGGCCGATCTGTCAAACCCTAGCACTATGATGGCAATCGAAGGAATACATGAAGATCTACACAAGGGCATCATCAAGATAAAGGAGTTGCAACAACTGTGTACCTCTGACATATTGATGGAGATGTGATCCTCAGGTAATTTATCTAGTGCTTTATCCATCCTTGAGAGTTTTCGTCTCAAATTGATTGGGAAAAAGCTTAGCATAGATTCAATTCCTGTTGTTCAAAAGTCAGCTATTGGAAAGCCGACTAATGCCATATGTAATCTTTGCAAAGTTTTCCAACTTGTGATGTTGTTGGTCAAGAAATAATTCGGTCGTCTCTAGCCGCAATTGTTAACCCAAAATCCCCTAGAAACAGCATACAGTCTACATGTGGTACTTAGACGCTTAGGGGGCAACAAAACAAAGGCAACGATTGAGGACCGGAGCGTCCGAGGACCGGTGGATGGTCGCTCCTTGGTGTGATGAGTGATGGACAATGTGGTGTGGACTGACTCTTGGCCGAGTATTGCAGGTGCAGGTTGCGGCTTGATTTGCGTTGGTGCAGGTGAAGAGCGGGCGCGAAAGGTCTTAGCCTTTCGGGGCCTCTGAGGAGTGGAGAGACCAGTAGGCTCGGTTCTATGGACCCGGTAGCCGAATGGGATCAAGTGCGGGTCGTATGGTGGCAAGAAAAGCAAGACGAAGTCGTGGACAGGAGCTGGTGCAGGGTAGCAGCTCACGATCGGAGTATGCATGCGGGGTTTGCTAGCGGTTCACCACAAAACCGTCGAGTTACTTGGTTGAGCCACAAAACCAAGACCGGAGCCTCGGCGGGCGGAGACGGGATCCGGGTGCGCCGAGAAGCTTCGATGCTGGGGGACACGCAGCGGGATCGAGGGTCTTGCATCGGGAGGCCATGGACTACGGTGAAGGCGTGCCCCCCTGATGAAAAGGATCGCTACTTGACCATCTTGCCCCTGAGGGCTATGTATCTTCCTTTATGTTCTAGGGGTAGCTTTGTTATTTGCCCAACCCGGAGAGACTTCATATATATAGCTCTAGGGTTCCAGGGCAACAAATCCATCTGGACTGCTTCTCATTTTACCTGCTCTTTATGCTAGATTTTCTCCATGATTTTGTAGAGAATCTGACCTCTAGTTGTATGGAAACATTTATGGTTGCGTCGATTTCCTTCTCTTGGCTCGAGTGATTTTCGTGTCTTTTTCGGGCTATTGTTTGGGATTTTCATGCGCAGCTTGTTCCTTCGATTCTGAGGCGTTTGTGTTCGGATTTCTTTGTGGGGATCATGTATAGATGTCTTGTGCATCTTTGTGCTTGATCTTGACCCCCCAAATTCCGGATTTGGCCTCCGATTCGAGGATTTTGGTTGGAACCCTAGCTTTTTGGTTGAGCTCGGTTCGTTGTCGATTCCCGGTGATTTAGTTGGTTTGAGACCACAAGTTTTTGGGCATAGAATTCCCTAGGGACGCTTCATATCTCCCCCAAATCTTGTCTCAATCCATTCAACCTTTTGGGAGATCATTGGATGGATAGGTGGAGTTGACCTCGCGGTTTCGAGTTTGTTGGGTTCTGTTCGTGCCTAATGGACGGTCCATTGTGTAGGCACGGACGGCCCGTGCGGATCTGAGTTCGTCTAGTTTGTCGCATGTTCAGTGAGTTCGTGGTTCAATCGGTCAAAGCGCTAGGTCTTTGTTGGAGGAGGTTTGACGGACGGTCCATGAGCAAGGCTCGAATAGTCCGTGCTGGACGGACGGTCCGTGGGTCCCATACGGACGGTCTTGATAGAGTGGTGTGCTATTGGAGGTTCTGATGGTTTAATACGGATGGTCTATCCCTCATTCACTGACGGTCCGCCGGTCTTCACGGACGGTCCGAGACCTCCATACGGATGGTCCGTCCTGGCCAATCAGATTTGCCTATGTCCTTTGCTTCTTGAGTTGTGCTTCCGCTTTGCAACTTGTTTGAACTTGTTCTTAGGGTTGGTAGGTCCATTGTGACTACGTGACCTTAGCAAGCTCATGTGGGAATCCTTGGTTGTGATTTTGGGACTTAGCCGGTTTTCTCTCAGAGAATTTTTTTATCAGCTCCCATTCACTCCCCCCCTCTTTGGTCACCTAATCGATAATTCAATTGGTATCAGAGCTAGTTATGAATCTTCGTGATTCTAACCAGTCTAAGATCCAAATATGGGTACCAAGAACAACGTTATCAGATGGTAAGGATTATCAGATGTGGTAGAGGCGTATGTCTGCTTTTCTTCACGGCAAAGGACAGATCATTTGGGATGTGACAGAGAACACCTCCTATGTCCACCCCATCAACTTCCTTGCCCCAGGTTCTCGAGATATGCATGACGCCAACAACAAGGCGGTCAACTATCTCTTTTGTGCCCTCTGCAAACTTGAATTCGATCGGGTTCAAGCAGAGGACTTGGCGTGCAAGATTTGGGAGAAGTTGAAGAATGCTCATGCTGGGAACAACACAGTGAAGGCGCGCTTGTTTGCGACCTATCGGAGAGAGTACGAGAACTTCACTCATCTCCCCGGTGAGTCCATAGACGCCATGTTCTAGCGGTTCATGGTGATCGTGAACAACATGAGGGCCAGTGTGACTATGCTCCTGTGTGATAATCATGACAGGGCTGTGAAGCTCCTGCACTCGCTGGATCGTACCATGTGGAGTGATGTAACACCCCGGATTTTTAAGGAATAGTAACTGTCTTAATTAATGGAGCTAACCATGTTCACAAACATGGTTACATGGCCAAACCTTCAATCATGGGTTAAACCCCTAGAAAGCCAAGTCAAACACCTAGAATTGTGGACCTCACTGCAGTATTCTAGCGCGTTCTCAAAATTTTGCATAAGCACTTCAAATTATGCCAATTTGAAATTTGTCGAGAATCTCCGGGAACACATTTCATCTAATTAGTGGCATTTGAAATTCCAAGTGGAAAAGCCTCTAAAATCTCGGTCAACGCCTGGATGTCTCCCTGACCGCGCCATGAAAAATGCAGACTTTGCAGCTATTTTCTGGCTAAACCATGGAGTGAAACATATGTCGCCCTTTGTAAAAGTTGGAGCTGGATGCATGAACTACAACTTTTATTTTTGGAGTTTTCAAACTCTAGTTCAACCTTTTGGAGTTTGATACGGTCAAACGAGCCTTGACTGAAAGGCCGGAGGAGCACGCCGCCAGAGCGCGCTCTCGCGCTCCAGCCCGCGCGTCGAGCCACCACCGGCGCCGCGCCTTGGCGTTCACGCCCATCGTCAGCGCCGTCTTCCATGGGTCCCACCAGCGCCGCTATCAGAAGTCACGAGCACGAGCACCCCTGCCATGTCCGCGCCCTTATCCCTTCCGCAAACCCCGTCGACACGAGCCGGCCGTCCATGGCGCCGCCGTCGCGCCCAACACTCGTGCGCCACCCGCCGTCCTTCGTCGTGCGGCCCAAGTCGAGGCCGTGGCCTCCAAGTCATGCTCCCCGTCATCTATAAAAGCCACCACCGGAGCTCGCTCGCGTGAGAAGGCCGCCGCAGGAGTACGCCGCCAGGCTGCCGCACCGCCATGGCCGCCGCCACGTTGAGCTCCTCCCTCTGGACCCCGTCAATGCCGCTCGAGCCATTCTCCGCCACCACAAGCTCTCACTAGGGCTCACCAAGCCGCCGCCTGACCCCTATTACACTCCAGTTCACCGGAGACAGCGCAGCCGCGGCTACAAATCCGCCTGGCCACTGGGCCCCACTGCCGGCTGCTCCCCCGTGCCGTCCAAGTCCCGGAACCGGCCAAGGTGAACTCCTCGACCTTCCCGAGAGTTTCCCCGACCTAGAACTCCGGCGAGGTCACCGGAATCCGGCCGCCCCACCACCGACAGTGCCGCCCCTGCCCCTAGGGACCACATTGCATAGATGTAGAATCTTGCAGGGGCCTAAACGTAAAAGCTGAGGACATATATGTAAAGAAAACAATCTTCCAAACTTAGATCTAAGTCCTGAATCTTGTAAAGTTGCACCGAAAATCACAGAAAAATCATAAAAATGCAAACTCAATTTTGTTGTGATCCTTGTGACGAGGAGCAACTTTTCTACAAAGGAAGTTTTCAAATTTCAGTGTAGTTTTTAAAATATTTTGAAATCATCAATTTGCTTCGATTTGAAATAATTCAAATTATATAAATGATCTACAAGTGAATTTTGGTTATGTTGCTAGTCTCGCCATGTATGATCCTGTGTGCAAAAATGGCACATAGATGTCATGTAGACCTTTAGTTATGAATTAACTTTGATTTTTGTAATGCTCCTATTTTTTATTTTTGTAAATTAATCTGTTGATCAAATGGAGCCAATCTTTTTGCTACGACTCTGTGTAATGTTTATGCACCCATGATAAATAGTATATCTATTTTGGACATGTTTAGCTTAGTCATATAAATTGCCATGCTTTATTAAGGTTATATTCATGAATATAGTTTCTTTAAGTTTCTTTGCTGAGTAAGTGCATATCTCTGCTAGAAATACTTCTATATAGCTCTATAGGAAGTTTCGACTCAATTGGTGGTATATATAATTTTTTTTGATTTAATCTTGAATGGCTAAGCATAGCCTTGTGTGATTTTTCAGGCTAGCCATAGTTGACTAAATGAGTTGAATTTTTTGTGCAGTAGTATAATTGTTATACCTTGTGCATATATGGGCCTTCTTATGATCAGTTTGGGTGTATGTCTTTCGGGATAAAAATTCTTGAAATAAATCAAGCTCAATTAAAGGTATAAAAGGAAAACCAAGATCATCCGTGTTCAACTCAAATTTAAATACATGAACTCCACGAAGACACACCCTAATCAGCACCCTTACCTTGGTGAAGTAAAATAAATTAATTATCTTAAATGTGTACACAGTCACCATCAAATGCGAAATAAAAATCACCCGCACACACCTTTCTCTAATAGAGGAAGAGTATGCTGAATATCATATCTAGGTGAATGTGGTCACCCTTAAACCCCGCATTTATCTCTAAGTTTCAAAAGTGAAATCTTGTTTAAATTGGACAAATAAATCTTATGCATATGCACCTTGTGTAGATTTTCCTGTCGGTAGCTACAAGATCGTCCCGGAACAAGACGAAGGACTGTTCGAGGGACAAGTGGACGTCTTGGAGTACCACAAGACCCAAACCAAAGTTTGGAAGGGCCCAAGGCCTAGCTAGAACTAACATCTGTCTGAAAGGCAAGCCCCAGAGCATAATCCTATCTTTTCAACTTAAAGCAAATATATATGCTATGTTTGTGCATTTAAGTTTCAGGAGTTGTTTTGAAACCATAGTTGCATGATCCTAGGTTCCTATGTTCTTTTTCTAGCATGATAGGTCGCTAGTTGCCATGCTTTAAGGACACGGTAAAAGTCGAGTGACGTCCTTCACTCGCGAGCTATAGGTTTCTTATGTTGGAATCATAAGATTTAAACTGATATGCTCATGTGGTAAGAGCTTGGGATCGGCTCCGGTCAATAGGTGTCAATGGTTAAGCTTTCGAACGTACTAAACATTTGCCAGGAATGGGACTGGTAAGCCTAGTACCTTCCTGATCCGGTAAGGGAACTCGGTCCACTAATCTTGGGAAGAGTCCCCATGCCTGCAGTAAATGTGGTGTAGGAGTGAACTCCGGGCGGGGTGTATTGTACCGTGACCGGATAGCTCCATACCAAAGACTGTGGATTTTGATCCCGAATCGAGGATGGCTGGAAACCGCCTGGTTGATGCATACTCCACCCCCTTGGTTTTAGTTGTCATTTTTGGGGTGTGCATTTTTTCGTGTGTTTAGGTCAACCTTGCAAGGTTATTAATCAATCGATCGTCGGCCTCTCACCGTTATCCGAGACTGCTTAACTATACAGCCTATTTCCCTTTATGATGGAATTGAGAATTAATATGGATGCTTGATTAATTGTATTGCATAACTTATGTTTGCTGTAGATGCTTACTCAGTAATGGATAATCAACTAGAATTTGAGCTAAAATTTTGAAAGTAAGGACATACTCTTTGTTGCTTTTCAGCAAAATAATCCACTAGCCAAAAGCTTTGCATGTCTAGAGAGTTGGTGATTTTCCATCACCCGTCGGTTAAGTCTTGCTGAGTATTAGAATACTCAGCCTTGCTTTTGTTGTTGTTTTCAGGTGAAGTTTGGGATGCGAAGAAGACGATGTTTGTTGGCATTATGGATGGCCTCCTATAATGCTACCTTTTCTCGTTTAGTTTCTTTTTCCGCTGTATTTATAAACTCTGAATAAGTTACTTTTATGCAAAAGACTTGGTTTGTAATAAATAACCCTTCATGGGAATTGATGTAATAAATTGCGACTTGTTTATCTCTGGACTCGCCTTCGTGTGAGTTTTGATATACAGTTGTCGATCCTTTGTTATAAGTGATTTACCGGGCTTGACCCGGCAGAGACGACAAGTTAACTCTGTGTTATCGCGTAATGACCAAAAGGAGTGGTTTATGCGATAATATGGAATTATCTTGGGCGGTTCTGTCACAGCTGGCATCAGAGCTCGACTGTACACCAGAGATCTTAATACACCCTTAATAATATGTTTTTGGAATAAAACTTGCAAGATTAAGGTGTGTTTGCAAAAATGCGTTAGGAACGCTAAGGATTAACTAGTCCGAGAGGCCCTAGAGGGATTTTTGGGTACTTTCAGGTGTCTAGTAATCTATGGTTTATTATTCTAACTTCCAGCACATTATTTTCAGTCAAAACTTACTTTCTTGCTCAATCAGTCTGGAATGTGAAGCCACGTGTTTCATACGTGCGCTATGCCGCATCACGAGTATCCTATCTTCTCGGTTGGATGCTATCTTCTCGGTTGGATGCCACGTGTTTTATACGTGTGCGTTCCACATGAAAGTCATGTGAGGATTGATGGGTTCTATTCAAGATGAACCACATCTTCGCGTGTCTCGCCACGTTTTGCCATACGTGGACGTTCCGCATTACGAAGATGCGAGGCAGGGATGCACTCCATTCAAACGGAGAGTGTCTGAGGTTGGACACTGTCCATGCAGCGGCTTGACGCATGGATGCCGTTTCTATAGTGAACGGTAATGTATGGGGACGCTTTCGTGAGTGTTGGCATGAAAGGTTCATTTTCTGCAGGTACACTAACCGCGATCCGTTAGAGCTAAGGTCAATTAGAAAATCGACTAGTTATTATAGGGAGAGTCGTATTTTTGTGCCATGCCACCGGCGCTAACTCCGATTTTTGACAAGGAATTGTCTGTGTGACGAATAGGTTGTGCATGCATCAAGTTAAAACTCTCTAAACTGAACAACAAAAATAAGAAGGGAAATCTGAAATCATTTCCTCTCCAAACTTTTGTCTAAATCGCTTAATGCCTTCTAGCAGTTTTCTGAATGAGCTGCTGATCTGAAAATTTTCAGGCTAGAAAATTAAGTTGTATGCAGAAACCATGTATACAAAAGTTGTCCCAAATGTTACCATGAAGTTGCTGTAAAAATTTCATAAATTTGGATCAACCAAACTCAAGTTATGGTCTTTTTCCTAAGGAGTCATCTGGCTGTCAATTCTGAGTACCTATCTGTTCGGTAATCCTTTCGACCCCCAAAACAATTTTTCCTGGGAAAATGGTAGATATGAAAGTTGCTCCAAATATTGTTGACCACCTGCTGTAAAATTTCAGAATTTTTTGTTGAAGAAATTTTGAGTTATGACCAAAATAGTGCAGCTATGTTTGCTGTTTTCCTGGGAGGCAGCCACTAGAGTTTTGGTTCTTTTGGCTATCTTCTTCTAGTTTTTAGCTCAACTATTGAATACCAATTTTGTACTCCATAACCTTGTTGAGTACCTGGTAAAATTTCAGCATTTTTGGCTAAGTAAAACTTCAGTTATGCTAAGAATGGTGACTGTCTGCTTGCTGATTTTCTGGGCAATAGCAAATTGGATGTTGGGTTAATCACCTATCTTCCCATCAGTTTTTGCCCAACCTGCGAATACCAAAGTAGTTTGGAATTTCACATTCTGAATCGTCACAAAATTTCAGCATCAACGGACATCCACAACTAGAACTATGGACAAAACTGTGCCACTCGGCCTACTGAAAAACAGCCAGCACAGCAAGTTCAAAAGTTGATGTTTTCATCATCTTCGGATCAGTTTCAACCCAATCTTTGAATACCAAACTTGTGCTTCATAACCTCACCGAGTTTCTGGTGAAATATGAGAATTTTAAGAGCGCCCATCTTGGAGTTTCAGAGTTTTAATCGATGTTGTTCAGAAAGTGGGCACAATCTATGCAAGATCGAATAAGTCCCGTTGCATTTATCTTCGTTAACCAATAAGAGAGAAACAATTTCCTTTGCCAAGACAAGCAAAGCTTCTTTATGCTTCCTGGTTGTCTCTACACACTTTCATCAGTTAGAGGCAATTCACCAACGTTTTATGGCTATAAAATGTTGGTTATTCAACTTTTCCTTGCATTGGTATCCCCCACACTTATCTCTTTAAACTCTCAGTCCTTGAATCTAGAATTCTTGTCCTTGCTCACACATAAATGAGTAAAACAAAATACTCCAGTGATAAACACCTTGAGCAAGGGTTAATTCCTAACTCTCATCTTTTTCCCAAATTCTGTCAATTGACATTTGAAAGTTGGTACTTCCAAAGACAATCCCTGAGTTGACATGTTGGTTGCTCTTCTAAAGTAAAATTCAGAAATCTCTGTAAACAAGCCTCACAAAATGTTTGTTTACTAACCTTTTCTTCTTTAGAAAAATCTATATGGAACCTTCCGATTTGGTCTCCGTCCTTCCAAATCTCAAAGTTCACCTAGTATCAATTCGAATCAACTGGACTAATTTGAAGCAAGATGAGTAGAGTTTTTCATGAGCAATTAAGGTTCTCTAAAAGTCAATATACGAGGTGTTTTCTATCGATCAGTGATTTGTGATCCTTTTGCAAATCTCTTTCAAATCAATGGAATCAGAAATTAAGTAAGCAAATGATAGGCAAAATCCTCTAACAAGTTTTTCCTGATTCAATCTCAATTTTAAATTATGGATATCCCAAGATCTTCTCGTTTTCCCCCAAGATCACGGTCTTTTCTCTCGAGCCGTTTGACCCTATCCTTTTCAGTGCCATGTCTGCATTTGGGCAGCATTGCAGCTCTGCCACCTTTCTACCAGAGCAGCTGATCGCTGCCTACGCACATACCACCGTGGCTGCTGTCATGTCGCCAAGGCATCTCGATGCCGGCCACTACCGCGCCACGCGCAGCCATCACCGCATTGATCCATCGTCCCCTACCTCAAGTGGTCACGAGCGCCACAGCTACCACCGTCCTCTGGCCATCGTTAAAAGGAGCACCTCCTCCCTTTGGCTCTCACCACCCAGAGCTTGCCTCCGCTTGAGCCTTGCATCCCCGCTACTCTCACTCCCCACCGGCTGCCCCTTTGAGCACGTACGCCATCCATCTTCTCCGCCAACGACATTCGTCGATCGGTGACGCGAAGAAGAAGCTCAAGAAGAAGTCTAATAGAAGAATCCAATCCTGAACCACTCCATGGCTCATTGACTACAGATGTTTGATTCAGTTCGCTGGACTCTAGTTGTGTTGTACATCTGCTTAGCATTGCAGTTTCTAATGGTTTTAGCTTTTCATGTGTACATTCACCGTCCGCTTCCTCATGAGCGACTTTGAAGTGTGTGAGGAAAAACCATGTATCTGCTATCATCTTTGAGCTTCAGATCTTGAAGAGTTTAGCCGTGCTTTGTAGTTCCCTCTATGTAATCTTTATCTTTCCATGAAGATTGTCATCTAATCTTGTTGTTAAATCTCGGGACGAGATTCCTTTTAAGGGGGGTAGGCTGTAACACCCTGGATTTTTAAGGAATAGTAACCATCTTAATTAATGGAGCTAAGCATGTTCACAAACATGGTTACATGGTCAAACCTTCAATCATGGGTTAAACCCTAGAAAGCCAAGTCAAACACCTAGAATCGTGGACCTCACTGCAGTATTATAGCGCGTTCTCAAAATTTTGCATAAGCACTTCAAATTATGCCAATTTGAAAGTTGTCGAGAATCTCCGGGAACACATTTCATCTAATTAGTGGCATTTGAAATTCCAAGTGGAAAAGCCTCTAAAATCTCGGTCAACGCCTGGATGTCTCCCTGACCACGCCATGAAAAATGCAGACTTTGCAGCTATTTTCTGGCTAAACCATTGAGTGAAACATATGTCGCCCTTTGTAAAAGTTGGAGCTGGATGCATGAACTACAACTTTTATTTTTGGAGTTTTCAAACTCTAGTTCAACTTTTTGGAGTTTGATACGGTCAAACGAGCCTTGACTGAAAGGCCGGACAAGCACGCTGCCAGAGCGCGCTCTCGCGCTCCAGCCCGCGCGCCGAGCCGCCACAGGCGCCGCGCCCCGGCGTTCACGCCCGCCGTCAGCGCTGTCTTCCGTGGGTCCCACCAGCGTCGCTATCTCAAGTCACAGGCACAAGCACCCCTGCCACGTCAGCGCCCTTATCCCTGCCGCGAACCCCGTCGACACGCGCCGGCCGTCCATGGCGCCGCCGCCGCACCCAACCCCCGTGCGCCACCCGCCGTCCTTCGTCGTGCGGCCCAAGTCGAGGCCGTTGTTGATGGCTGTTAAGTGCTTACTTTAGCCATCAATTTACTCATGAATGAAGGAGCAAGAGGCATTTCTTACACGCATTTTAGTTAAGAATAATGTAGTTCCACTTGTCCTTGGAGATTATGTGATTGCAGGAAAATAAGCACAAAAGAAGTGGCAAACTCACCTTCTATGATTCATGCCACGTCACCTCAAGGAATGGCAGCCACCTCAGGTGCCATGCATGCAAGCTAAGCCACCTCAGGTGCCACGCATGCACGACATGTCACCAATCCAAGAGAGGCAAGCCCTGACGAATCAGAGCGTGACACGTGGACTTCACATGGATCCATGGGCCCACCAGAGCGCCTAAACCTCCTCAACAACACGTGTACACTGGGGACCGACTTAAGGGCCCACAGGACAGCCACCCCGAGGAAGCACACCCCGAGTGGGGCCCACCTGGGATCGGTCGACCCTAGGATCGGCCGAACCGACCTTGGGTCGGTTGATCCTGGGCTTCCACATGGCGCTTGTCCATTGCTCCTAGAGGCCATCCCCGGGGTGTTTCACTCCGTCTTGCGCCGGTGCTCTGGCCTATAAATAGAAGGGGAGGGGGTTCATTTCTTACCAAGACATCTTACTCCTCCTCTCTCACTTTTGGTTTCTAAGGCTAGGAGGTAGGCTAGAGTAGTTCTACTTCAGGTTCCAAGTCTACTTTGGGATCTAGGTATGAGTCCTCTTGTATCTTTATTTTATTGTATGACTTTGATCTACTTCAGTTATTCAGCTATTTCATATAAAGTTGTGCTTGTATACATGGGTGATTTGTTCATGTGTTCTTCGCTCGTTCATCATTTAGAGGCTCTTGTTCTTGATGAACAAGGCCTTTCGATCCAGTTGACGAGTGACTTACATATGTTTTCGGTGTTTGTTCATAAGTTAGAGGCTCGTGTTCATCACGAACACGACCCTTTGATCTTGTTGAATAGACATAGGAAAGCACAAATCCGTTTGTGTGCTTAGCCTACTTTGATCTAGTTACATCTCATGTTCATGTTGCATGAAGTTCGTGCTGAAGCTACGGTGCTCGGTGTAATTGGCCGGTTTATCTGGTGGCTCTGACCTGGGTCACAATAGCCCGGGCCGGTCAGGGTCCTGCTAACAACATAAGCGTGGTGCTTGGGTTGCGTAGCTACGTTGCTTACGAGTGTATCCCACGGTTTGTCTTGGGGTAGGCCGCGGTGGTGACAGCCGTTGGACCCTTCTAGAATCCCCCACGTTCGGATACGCTGTAGGAGTCTAAAGTCTAACAACTGGAGTCGTGCGTAAGCGACGCAGGAGGTTAGCTCCCCGTTTGTACTTGGGTGCTTAAGCCAACATTCATGCAATGCTAGTGTGTATCTAACTCTTCTTACTTACTTCATGTGTATAGTACCTTAGAACCTAGAACTTACTCGTATGTTGCCTCCTAAGCCTAGGACATTTAGAGAGAGAGTGTTTGTGTGTTCACACTACCAACTTATCCATCATAGGTTACCCCTGCACTTGAGTGCCTGGTTTGTTTCCATCTATGATTTATACTCATTGCAATAGTGTTAAACTTGTTAATCCACCCAGCCTTCCTTGGATTCGATACACTTTGTAATACTCCTTTGGGGAAATGCTACAATGGTACTTCCGTGCGCTTGCAGACTCTTGTAATCGTTAGGATTACCATTTGGTCAATTCTGGCATCGTTGCTAGGGACTAAACTTAGCATCAACGTTAAGAAATGTCAACAAGCATTTCTGGTGCTGTTGCCGGGGAAGGCTAAGGATAACATGTCAACACTTTGCATATGTTTATAATCATGACAGGAATGAAACAGTTCTCCATGCAAGCTAACTTTTATTGTCTTCTTTGTCTATTGATGATGAAGACAGGTAGTGCATGACTCGTTTCGACTTACCGCCGAATTTCACTGAAGATCCTGAGTCACTTGTAAGGAGAGCTAGAACTCATTTCGGTTCTCCCCAGCGTGTACGTACGGAAGTCGATCCAGCTTCCTTTGTGCCATCTACATCAACTCCTATGGCCAACCCCGAGAAGACTCTTCGCGAGTACTCTGCTCCCTCTGCTGATCAGGTGCCCACCGGCCCCGAGATCAACACTAGGAACGGAAACTTCGAGATCAAAACTGGCCTCATTATAATGGTACAGGCTAGCCCATTCTGTGGCAAGCCTAATGAAGACACGAGCGCCCACTTGCAACAGTTCCTGGAACTGTGCAGTGCCTTCACCATACGAGGAGTGGAGGAAGATGCTATTCGTCTGCGACTGTTTCCATTCTCACTTCTGGGAAAGGCGAAGCAGTGGTTCTATGCGAACCGTGAGGAGATTAATACTTGGGAAAAATGCTCGGCGGCATTCCTCGCAAAGTTCTTTCCGTTGGGCAGAACCAATGCCCTTCGGGGGAGGATTTCAAGCTTCCAGCAAGCGGCGAATGAGAATATCCCGGAAGCTTGGGAGAGGCTTCAGGAGTATATCCTAGCTTGTCCCCATCATGTGATGGACAACTGGCTTATTCTTCAGAGTTTCTATAATGGGCTGACTCCGACAGCCCGAGGCCATATTGATGCTGCTGCTGGAGGGGCTTTCTTCTCTCTTACTATTGCTGAAGCAACCAAACTTATTGAGAAGATGGTCACCAACCAAGGGTGGAGTGATGAACGACTCCAGCCACGTCAGAGGGTACACATACCGTCAAGGAAGTGGATTTGTTGCACGCCAAGATGGACCTGCTCACGAAAAGAATGGATGATCTGACTAACGAGAAGGCTGCCATGGCCGTCACTACTCAAGCTATGAATTCTCGCATGACTTGCGAAGTCTGTGGTGACACTGGGCATTCAGGGAATTATTGCCCTACTACCCAGGATGACGTGATGTACATGAACGGCAACAACAATGGTTAACGTCCACAAGGAGGTCAAATGTGGAATCAATCACACCCTTATTATCAGGGAGGTAATCAAGGTAATTCTTTCAACCCAAACCAACCTTTCCTGAGAGATCTGGTTTTCGGGCAAGCTAAGATCAATGATGGTTTTAATAAGAAAACAGCTGCCCAGGATAAGGCTTTGGAAAGCCTTAATGTTAAAATTGATAGCCTTTCTTCTGCTTTTAAGGACCAATTGAGCTTTAATAAAATGATCGAGACCCAATTGGCTCAATTAGTCACTATGGTTCCTCCCGTTGATAATGCAAAAGCGGTAGTCATAAGAGGGGGTAAGACCACTCGTGACCCGCCCTATCCTAATCATGTAGGAACCAAGAAAAGCACAAAGGGGGACGGAGATCACAATGACGAGACGTTAGGCATGAGGGAGCCTTCACAAGCAAGAGTACCAGAAGAGAAGGCAGATAAACCCGAGTTTGTTGGCACAGATATATTGCCATTCCCTAAGTGAAACAGGAAGATAACAGTGAACAAACAATTCACTCGCTTCATCGATATGATCCAGAAAGTCCACATCAATGTTCCACTCCTTGAGGCAATACGTGTGCCCACATACGCGCATTACCTCAAGGATATCCTCACCAAGAAGTGAGCTCTACCCACTTCAGAGGTGGTAAACCTTACAGAGGAGTGTAGCGCAACTATACTCAATCGTCTTCCAGAAAAGAAAAAGGATCCAGGGTGCCCTACAATCACATGCATGATTGGAGCACAAAGATTTGACCATGCCCTCTGTGATCTTGGCACCAGTGTTAGCGTCATGCCAAAGGTAGTCTTCAACCAGCTCAATTATACAAAATTCTCCCCAACCACCTTGCAGCTGCAACTAGCCAGTTCATCAGTACGGTACCCGACAGGGATAGCCGAGGACATCCTGGTGAAGGTGCGAGATTGTTTCATTCCAGTGGATTTTGTGGTACTCAACATGGACATTGGTAATGAAGTACCACTCATCCTGGGACGTCCATTTCTGAGCACGACTGATGCACAAATTGATGTTGGTGCCGGAGTAATCCGTCTCCACATCAATGGTTGGGAGGAGAGATTTGAATTCCGTCCGCGTAAGGAACAGTGCTCAATGGTTGAAGGCATACCAAGGATGGACACCCTTGCCCAAGATGTTGAATCTATACAGTCACAAGTGGACAGCCTCATTGCTCTCATGGAGAATTCTCGAAGACAAAAGCCGGAGCAAATGAGTGCAGAACGGAAGCCACATAAGGAGTCTAGGTCCCAGCCTAAAAAGCAGTATCCTACACCTAGAAAGCAGCAGAACATCAAGAAGGTGTGGAGAAGAGTGGGCAGGGAGCTGACTCCCTCATCTTCAAAAGCGGACTCTTCACCAAGGTAAGTAATGGGGAGGTAGTCGGGGCTCTAGAAGACTAGGAATAAAGAGCCCTTCGCCGACAGGTAAGATCGGTAAGATACTTCTTCCAATAAAAGATTCTGACTTTTAATAGAAACAAGCTATTCTTGCTCCATTTTGCTCACGCTCTTGTTGGGATTTAAGCTCATGGGAGTCCATCTGGACAACCCCTTGAGTTTGAACCATGATAACAAGTAGCGGCAATTGGAGGAGCAGAGGGCTTTCTTCCGGTGGATGGGATTTCCCCCTCCACAGTAGTGAGCCTGAAGCTAGCTTGGGGGAGGACCCCCACTCTGAGGTAACTTGTATCTTCATTTGTTTTCAGAATCTCACATGATAAAAACACATAAAAATCTGCAAAATTAAAAAGACCAAAAATATTTATTTGCTTTCCTAAATTAGTTTGCTTTTCATATGCACGGCATTTGCTTTCCTAAATTAGTTTGCTTTTCATATGCGCGGTAAGAATGCTTTCATTCCTATGGTTGAAATGATGAATAGTTGCTCTGTTTATTCCTCTTGTATGCCTTGCTTACAACTTAGTACCCTATTTTAGTTTTGAGTTTGTTGGTTTGCATGATCAAACCTTAGCTTGAAACTTGTGGGTAGCAAAAAGCATGACCTTTGCCTAGGTTGTTGTGAGGTATGATATGGTATAATAGAGTTGCTAAGAGCTTGTGCTAAGTGATGTTTGATATCCGGAGTTTTCTTTTGAAAAATGATAAAATGATAAGTTCCTCAATGATGAGAAATTTTTATCCAAAGCCATTTGTAGATCCTAGCTTTTGTTTGCCTCCACATATGCTACTTGTTTTCTTCATTGAGTCTTGTTGAATTGTTGTGACCCTCGGCGAGAAACTTGTCATGCTCCCATGATCAAGATCATGTACACAGCCATTATATGCTAAACTCCTACACCGGGAGTTAGCACCTATCATTTCATCCAATCCCCATCCATTCCACAAATAAAGCTCCGCGCATTCTTCATGATTTTATCCCTCTCCAAAAATATTCAAGAAGGACTATGGACTATGTGAAAAAAACAAACATGCTCAAGGGCATGCAAAAAAAGGAGAAAAAGAAGAATAAAGAAACATAGCCCAAGTCTCAAAAATTTCAAAAGGAGAAGAGAGAATCATATGCAAAAAGGAGTTCATCATCCATCCACCATATACACACACATGCACATCTTGATCAGGTTGTATGACTTGTTGCTCCCAAGGATCCGATTTTCGACTTGACAATACATGAGAAATAGGTATGCCACATGTTTTTCCTACCTACAACTCCACATATCAGCTTATTCGGAGTAGGTGGTGAAAGAAGGCAAATCAACACCTTGGTGAGGAATCATACACAATCAGCGATCTGAGAGTATCATTTGAGGAACTTTGATTTCTTTGAAAAAACTTGCAAAACCTCCGGATTGATAACTAATCAAGGTACATGTGATTAGTAATTTCTAAACAACCGTTCTATATTTCAACCGCCCAAGGCAGGTGAAGTTACAAGCACCATATCAATCGAGCATAAGGTAAGATTAATGCCAACTCATTCAATCCTTGATAGAGTACCTAGTTGTATGCTTAACATAAATCAGGAATACAACATCGTAGCAACTCCTGATCAACCAACCAAAGTCCTTAGTATCTTGCTCGGGACGAGCAAGAGGCTAGCTTGGGGGACTTGTTGACGGCTGTTAAGTGCTTACTTTTGCCGTCAATTTACTCATGAATAAAGGAGAAAGAGGCATTTCTTACATGCATTTTAGATAAGAATAATGTAGTTCTACTTGTCCTTGGAGATCTCGTGGTTGCAAGAAAATAAGTGCAAAAGAAGTAGCAAACTCACCTTCTATGATTCATGCCACGTCACCTCAGCCAAGAAAGGGCTACCACCTCAGATCCTATGCATGCAAGACATGTCACCAATCCAAGGGAGGCAAGCCCCGACAAATCAGAGCGTGACACATGGACTTCACATGGATCCATGGGCCCACCATAGCGTCTAAACTGCCTCAAGAACACGTGTACACCGGGGACCGACCTAAGGACCCACAGGACAGCCACCCAGAGGAAGCACACCCTGAGTGGGGCCCACAGGGGGTCGGCCGACCCCACAGGTCGGCCGAACCGACCTTGAGCCCTCCACTCAGGGGCTTCCACGTGGTGTCTTCCCATTAGTCCTAAAGGCCATTCCCGTGGTATTTGGCCCCTCTTGACGCTGGTGCTCCGCCTATAAATAGAAGGGGAGGGGCTCATTCTTAGTGAACACATCTTACTACTCCTCTCTCACTTTTGGTTTCTAAGGCTAGGAGGTAGGCTAGAGTTGTTCTACTTCAGGTTCCAAGTCTACTTTGGGATCTAGGTATGAGTTCTCTTGTATCTTTATTTCTTTGTATGACTTTGCTCTACTTCAGTTATAAAACTATTTCATATAAAGTTGTGTTTGTATACATGGGTGATTTGTTCATGTGTTCTTCACTTGTTCATCGTTTAGAGGCTCATATTCTTGATGAACAAGCCCTCTCGATCCAGTCGACAAGTGACTTACTCATGCTTTTGGTGTGTGTTCATAAGTTAGAGGCTCGTGTTCTTCACAAACACGACCCTTTGATCTTGTTGAATAGACATAGGAAAGCACAAATCCGTTTGTATACCTAGCCTAGTTTGATCCAGTTAGATTCCATGTTCGTGTTGTATGAAGTTCGTTCTTAAGCTACAGTACTCGGTGTAAGTGGCCGATTTATCTGGTGGCTCTGACCTGGGTCACAATAGCCCGGGCCGGTCAGAGTCCTGCTAACAACGTAAGCGTAGTGGTTGGGTTGCATAGCTACGTTACTTATGAGTGTATCCCACAGTTTGTCTTGTGGTAGGCCGCAGTAGTGACAGTCGTTGGACCCTTCTGGAATCCCCCACGTTCGAATACGCTGTAGGAGTCTAAAGTCTAACAACCGGAGTCGTGCGTAAGCGACACGGGAGGTTAGCTCCCCGTTTGTACCTGGGTGCTTAAGCCAACATTCATGCAATGCTAGTGTGTATCTAACTCGTCTTACTGACTTCATGTGTATAGTACCTTAGAACCTAGAACTAACTCGGATGTTGCCTCCTAAGCCTAGGACCTTTAGAGAGAGTGTGTTTGTGTGTTCACACTACCAACTTATCTAACATACCTTACCCCTGCACTTGAGTGCTTGGTTTGTTTTCCTCTATGATTTATACTCATTGCAATAGTGTTGAACTTGTTAATCCACCCAGCCTTCCTTGGATTCGATACCCTTTGGAATACTCCTTTGGGGAAATGCTACAATGGCACTTCCGTGCGCTTGCGGACTCTTGTAATCGTTAGGATTACCATTTGGTCATTTCTGGCATCGTTGCTAGGGACTAAACTTAGAATCGACGTTAAGAAATGTCAACAGGAGTTTTGACTTGTTGCCACGCTTGAGTGAACTTGGTTTGGTCCGCAGATTGCCTAAATTGAAATACCAAAAGGATTTGGTGTGTGCTCCGCGTAGGCAAGGAAAGATGGTCGCTGCCTCCCATATGCCTTTGATAGCTGTTATGGCAGAGCACCCATGCGAGTTGTTCCATATGGTTTTGGTTGGTCCAGCTTGTGTATGTTCGGCTGGTGGGAAATGGTACGTCCTGGTGGTAGTGGATAACTATTCTCGCTATGCTTGGGTCTTCTTTTTGGCTGACAAGGGGGAGACTATTGGTTTTGTTTGATATCTAATCTTGAGGTTGAAAAATGAGAGGAATGGAGATGATGTTCGAGCTATTCGTAGCGACAATGGCACTGAATTTAAAAACTCTCGAGTTGAAACCTTTTGTCTTGATTTGGGTCTCGAACATCAGTTTTCCTCTCCCTATGTCGCTTGTCAGAATGGTGAGGTAGAGAGGAAAAACCGTTCCCTTTGTAAGATGGCTCGGACGATGCTCGACGAGCATAAGACTCCGAGAAGATATTGGGCTGAGGCGGTGAGTACCACTTGTCATGTGGGGAACCGAATTTTTCTTCGGGCTTTCTTGAACAAGACGTGCTATGAGCTGATGCATGGGTGAGCACCTAGAGTGAGCCATTTCAGGGCTTTTGGTTGTCGGTGTTTTATCAGGCTTCATAAGTTTGAGTCGAGATCCTCCGATGGTATCTTTTTGGGTTATGCTAATCATTCTCGAGCATATCGTATGCTCAATCTTGATACTAACCTAGTCATGGAAACTTACGAGGTTACCTTCGACGAGACACAACCATGCAGTTTGTCTGTTTTTGAGTGTGCAGGAGACGACGAAGTTTTCAAGAGGATCTTTGAGGAGGAGGAGGATGACGCTGGAGAAGATGATGGTGATGATGCTCCAGCCACACATGTACCCTCTACTTCCACTACGACGACTACGGTGCAGGATGGTCCATCCCCTACACCAACTATGATCCAGCAAGATCAAGTGGAAGCTGCTGTTGAGGGGGAGGTTGTCTCCAAGCGAGAGGCACCGAGGCGCGTTTAAGCTGATCATCCTCCCTCAAGAATCATCGGCGACATCAATGAACGTATGATACGGTCGAGGTCCAGAAATGTTTCTCACTTTTCTCATTCAGCTTTTGTTGCTACCTTTGAGCCGAAAGACATTGGACACACACTCTCTGATCCTAATTGGGTGAACGCTATGCATGAGGAGTTAGGGAACTTTGAGAAAAACCATGTTTGGGAGTTGGTAGAGCCACCACCACATTGCAAGCCTATCAGGACAAAATGGGTGTGAAAAAACAAAGAGGGTGAAAATTGTGAGGTGGTGAGAAACAAGTCGAGGTTAGTTGCTCAGGGTTATAGACAGAAAGAGGGGATAGACTATGAGGAGACATTTGCTCCTGTAGCCCGTTTGGAGGCGATTAGGATCCTTCTAGCCTTTTTTGTGGCTAAAGGGTTCAAATTGTACCAAATGGATGTGATGAGTGCCTTTTTGAATGGGTTTTTGGAGGAAGAGGTTTATGTGAAGCAACCATCAGGCTTTGAGAGTGTTGAGTACCCACACCGAGTGTATAGGCTGAGGAAGGCATTGTATGGGCTGAAACAAGCTCCCCGGGCATGGTATGGCAGGTTGAGGGGGTTCGTATTCAGCAAGGGGTTTGAGATGGGCAAAGTAGATAAGACTCTATTTCTCCTCAAGCAGGTCGATGATATCCTAATTGTTCAGGTGTATGTAGATGATATTGTCTTTGGCAGCTCGTCTCACTCATTGGTTGCAAGGTTTGTAGAGGACATGAGCAAAGAATTCGAGATGTCTATGATGGGAGAATTGCAGTTCTTTCTCAGGCTTCAGATCAAGCAGGCTAAGGAGGGAACATTTGTGCATCAAGTGAAGTACACAAAGGATGTCCTCAAGAAGTTCAAGATGGACAACTTGAAGCCCCTGTCGACACAGATGAGTACAACTACAGCTGGATGCGGACGAGGACGGAGAGCCCATGGACCAGAAGGATCACCGGAGCATGATCGGCTCCCTCTTGTACTTGACGGCGACGAGGTCGGACATTCAGTTCGCTGTGTGTCTGTGTGTTCATTTTCAGGCATCGCCGAGGACTTCACATCGGCAGACCGTCAAGCGGATTTTCAGGTATCTTTGACACACTCCTGAGCTTGGTCTTTGGTACTCGGCGTCCTCTTCCCTTTCGCTTCTTGGTTTTTCGGATGCCGACTTTGCGGGGTGTCGAGTCGATAGGAAGTCGACTTCGGGGACATGTCAGTTTTTGGGTTCCTCGCTTGTTTCTTGGTCTTCCCGCAAACAGTCAAGTGCAGCTTAGTCCACCACAGAAGCTGAGTATGTAGCTGCCGCTAGTTGTTGCTCCCAGCTGCTTTGGATCACATACACGCTGAGTGACTTTGGTGAGGAGTGTACCCATGTCCCTCTCATGTGTGATAGCACGAGTGCCATTAGTGTTGCCAAAAATCCCGTGCTACACTCCAGAACCAAACACATAGAAGTGAGGTACCACTTCCTGAGAGACAATGTGGAGAAGGGAAACATAGACTTAATCCATGTGCCAACCTAGAAACAGCTCGCTGATATCCTGACAAAGCCTTTGGACCAAGCTACATTTGCTCGTTTGCGGGGTGAGCTTGGTGTGGTTTTTCCTTTTTGAGCTTGGGTTGGGGAGTATGATGTACATATGCATGTTGCATTTTCATTCTTATATCATATCTTGTTTAGTATCTTTGTATCATAGATTGCATTTGTATCATATGCTTCAGAGAATGTGCTTCTCCTATATACATTGATCACTGTGATATGCTGGATGTGAGCTTATGATCTTGCTTGTGAGCTCTTGTGATGTATAGCTATGCTCTTGGTAGCTTTGGGATATATATGCATGTGAATGGCTCACTTTTGTGAAAATACTAAATGTGATCCTCTCTTGTGAGTTGAATGCCTTTCATGCTCATTTTGTGCTCAAATGGCTATATCTTGCTTAATTTGTGCTTGGATATCATGCTCTTTCAGTTGGGGTCAAAGACCCATTTGTCATCATGAATGTTTAGCTTACTTGTTACCTTGTGGAGAAGCCTATGCTTCTTTTTGCCGCAAAGGCACTTCATGTACCATGCTTAACTTTAAATCATGAAATTGGTAAATGAAATGTCTATGTTTGAAAAATATGCTTCCATGACATATGTGCTTTAAATTCCTTATCTTGGATGCTAAACTGTTGCATGATGTCTACCATTGAGAAGACTCATGTTTAGAAGTAGACACATGGCTTGGTGGCTTTGACATGACATGAGATAGCTTGTAGGTGTTTGTGATGACCTCGTGATGAGAACTTGTGACCTTGCATGAAGTTTGTGAGTTATATGTTGTTTGTGCTCATTTTTATCATGTTGAGGTCCTATGCTCATGAGAGGGAGTTTTTGTTGAAAAATTCTTCATTTTGATCCTGGATATGTCACATGCTTATATGTTCCTTTCCATCTTGTTGGCAATGCTTGTACTGAATATGTAGCTATCTTGCTTGTCTATGTCTCATTTCTAGCGTGTTGTAGTGCTCTTTGTCTATTTGAGAAGCACATGCTTGCATTTGTAGACTTGATTCATGCATTACCAACAAGGGGGAGAGAAGTACCCAATTCATTCAAAAGGGGGAGTTTTGCATCAAGGGGGAGAAAAATGGGAGACATGCATTTGTTCAAGGGGAGCTTGCATTCATGCTTTGGGAGCTCTTTGTCTCTTGATTTGATTTTTCCTCTTTTGCCGATGGTGTCGAGCCCTTTTGCCTCACCTTGAGGAGTCGGCAATTTTGGAGCATTTTCTCTCGGTTGTGTTGAGTCGTTGCCCTTGCCTTAGGGGACCGAGATTTTTTCTCTCTCAAGTGATCTTGTTTTGGCTTTTGTTTGGCTTTTGATCACTTGTTTGAGTTTTTGGTTCGTTTCTTTTCTTTTTCCCTTTTCTCTAAATTGGTTAATATGTGTGTTGTGAATGCACTCATCAAGGGGGAGATTGAGGACTAGAGCATCCAAGGACCGGTGGATGGTCGCTCCTTGGTGTGATGAGTGATTGACAATGTGGTGTGGATTGACTCTTGGCCGAGTATTGCAGGTGCAGGTTGCAGCTTGATTTGCGACAGTTCACCACAAAACCATCGGGTTACTTGTTTGAGCCACAAAACCAAGACCGGAGGCTCGGTGGGCGGAGACGGGATCCGGGCGCGCCGAAAAGCTTCGATGCTGGGGGACACGCGGCGGGATCGTGGCGCTTGCGTCGGGAGGACGCGGACTGCATCAAAGGCGTGGCCGCCCAATGAAAAGGATCGCTACTTGACCATCTTGCCCCTGAGGGGTGTATATCTTCCTTTATGTTCTAGGGGTAGCTTGGTCAGTTTCTCAACCCGGAGAGGCTTCATATATATAGCTCTAGGGTTCCAGGGCAACTCATCGATCTATACTGCTTCTCATTTTCCCTGCTCTTTAGGCTAGATTTTCTCCATGATTTTGTAGAGAACCTCTTGTTGTATGGAAGCATTCATGGTTGCGTCGATTTCCTTCTCTTGGCTCGAGTGATTTTCATGTCTTTTTCGGGCTATTGTGTGGGATTTTCATACACGGCTTGTTCCTTCGATTCTGACGTGTTTGTGTTCGGATTTCTTTGTAGGGATCATGGATAGATGTCTTGTGCATCTTTGTTCTTGATCTTGACCCCCCAAACTCCGTTTTTAGCCTTCGATTCGCAGATTTTGGTTGGAACCCTAGCTTTTTGGTTGAGCTCGGTTCATTGTCGATGCCCGATGATTTATTTGGTTTGAGACCACAAGTTTTTGGGCATAGCATTCCCTAGCGAAGCTTCACATCTCCCCCAAATCTTGTCTCAATCCATTCAACCATTTGGGAGATCCATGGATGGATAGGTGGAGTTGACCTCGCGGTTTCGAGTTCAGTGGGTTCTGTTCGTGCCTGACGGACGGTCCGTCGTGTAGGCATGGACGATCCATGCGGATCTGAGTTCGTCTAGTTCGTCGCCTGTTCATGCGAGATTGTGGTTCGATCGGTCGAAGCGCTAGGTTTTTGTTGGAGGAGGTTTGGCGGACGGTCCGTGAGCAAGGCTCAGACGGTCCGTGGGTCCCATACGGATAGTCCCTCATTCACGGACGGTCTGCCGGTCTTCATGGACGGTCCGAGACCTCCATACGGACGGTCCATCCTGGCCAGGCAGATTTGCTTAAGTCCTCTGCTTCTTGAGTTGTGCTTCCGCTTTGCAACTTGTTTGAACTTGTTCCTAGGGTTGGTAGGTCCGCTGTGACTACGTGACCTTGGCAAGCTCGTGTGGGAATCCTTGGTTGTGATTTTGGGACTTAGCCGGTTTTCTCTCAGAGAATTTTTTGTAGGCTCCCATTCACTCCCCCCCCCCTCTCTGGTCGCCTAATCGGTCCTTCAACGGTGCCAGTTGCATTGTGACCGATTTGGCCGGTTCCCAAATCGGTCTAACCGCCTCATCTGAGGTTTCCCAAAGCAAATCAAAACCAAAGATGGTTAAACCCAAAAAGCCCGAAATTGGTGTTTGGAAAATAATTGAATCCAATGGTCGTAAGCACAACGAGAAAAGCTGAAGTCAAACGAGAAACTTCCGGTTAAATCTCAAAGACAAAAGAATGTCAATGATGCTAGTTGAGAACCTGTGTGGTTGGAGGACCGGTGGATGGTCGCTTCCTGGTGTGATGAGTGATTGACAACATTGTGTGGACTGACTCTTGGCTAAGTATTGCAGGTGCAGGCTGCGGCTTGATTGGTGCTGGTGCAGGTGAAGAACAAGCGCGAAAGGTCAATGCGGGTTAGGCCGCCAGGTGTGGAGCAGACAAGTAGGGTTGGTTCGAGGGACCCGATGGCCAGCAGGATCAAGTGCGGGTCGCATGGTGGCAAGAACAGCAAGACGAAGTCGTGCACGGTTTCTTGGTTGAGCCTCAAAACCAAGGTCGAGCCGGGACAATGTGGGAACCGAGTCATGAGTGGAGATTGGCGGAGGCTACACCAAGTTTGTGGGGTTTGCAGTGGTTCACCCCAAAACTACTGGTTACTCGGTTGAGCCACAAAACCAAGGTTGAAGACTCGACGAGGAGGTGCAGCCACCCAGTCCGGTTCAACCGCCCAGGGGGGCGGTCTGACCGCCCTGGACGCAGCCGTCGAGAATCTTCGAAGCGGAGGACATGCGGCATGATCGCAAGAGTTGCGTTGGAGCTACGCAGGCTTGCGGTGGATGCGCATTCGTCTGATGGTGCTGAACTGAAGACTTCCAAAATTGCCCTTGAGGGGCTTGTATCCCTAGTTGCTAGTAAGGGTAGTTTAGTCTTTTGGTTACCCCCATATAAACACTTGAGTTGTGGGATGGTAGCCAACTCTTGGAACCCTAGCTCATTTCCCTTTGCTATTTTCTCTTCCTATTTCCCTTAGGATTTTCTAGGACTAGCTTGAGAGCTTCATGGTGAGACCCTGAGAGAGGGATGGATGATTGGGTGGCAAACTAGACCTTGTATGAACCTTCATGGTATGTATAGATGATTCGGCGTGGTTCCTCAAGGCCTTGTGTTGCCTCTCCCTTTTGTCTTTTTGGTGATTTTCGGACCTCTTTCTTGTGATTTTCGTGGTGGAGTTTTGAGGGTGATTTCTTGCGGGATACTTGTTGGGTGTCACGTATGAGGACCTTGTGCCTCTTTGCTTGGTGACTTTGCCCCAAGAAATCCCTTGAATCGACCTCGATTTTGTGGTTTTTTGAGTAGCTCTAGTTCATGATCTAGAGGGCCAAGATCTGCGATTCCCTTTGATTCAGAGCGTTTCGGTGGAATTCCTTTGGTGGAGAGGTTGCCTAGGAGGTAACCCAGGTATCCCTGAAGTTTCGCTGCAATCCGTGGGGTGAATCGGGAGATCAGGCGATGGGAAGTTGAGGGTTGACCCGCGGCCAGGTTTTCTGGGAGGGGCGGTCTAACCGCCATAGGAGGGCGGTCTAACCACCCTCGGTCTCTCAGGTGGAAGGTTTGATTTTGCTGGATCTTTCTCTGTGAATTTGTTCGCCTTGATCAGAGGAGCGTTCTAGTGAAATCTTGGCTCGTTTCGGTGCTGTTTGCTATGAGTTCTTGGGTTGTGATTGTTGCTGGGTACAGGATGTTAGACCGCCCCCGTGAGTTGGTCTAGCCACCCCTAGGCCCCTGGGTGAAGTTCTTGTTTTCGCCAAGATTTTCTGGTTGTCAGCTTGGCCTTGACCAGAGGATTCTGTGGTTGAAACCGTGGAGAGTTTTGGAGCTCAGAAGATGTCGTTCGGATAATTTCTTGGTTACCAGGTGGAGGCGGTCTAACCGCCCCCTATACCCGGTCTAACCGCCCCCTCTAGGCAGGTGGCTTCCGAGTTGTTTCCTCTGCCGTATGTGTGTGTAGAAGTTGTGCCTGCAGGTAGGGTTTGCTCCTAGGACCAGTAGCACTTCAGTGGCTACGTGGTTTTGGCAAACGGAAGGTTGTGTGCGGAGCGTGTGATATTAGGTACCCAACCGAGTTCATCTTGTTGGAGAAGTCATCTCCTTTGAGAAGAATTTTTATCGGCTCCCATTCACTCCCCCCTCTCTGGTCGCCAGTTCGGTCCTTCAAGTGGTATCAGAGCCGGTTACGGGTCTTTCGGGACTCTAACTAGTCTAAGATCCAAAGATGGCGTACCAGGAATGGGGATCGGGTCCTCCGCACTTCGATGGAAAGAACTACCAGATGTGGCAGAGGTGGATGGCTGCTTTCCTCCGCGGCAAGGGTCGGATCCTTTGGGACGTTATGGTGAATACAGCTTATGTTCATCCGATTAACTTCCTTGCTCCGGGATCGAGGGATATGCACGACGCCAAGAACAAGGCGGTCGACTACTTGTTTCGTGCTCTCTGTCAATCTGAATTCGATCGGGTTCAGACGGAGGATTTGACTTGTAAGATTTGGGAGCAAATCAAGAATGCTCACGCTGGAAACAGTCAGGTTCAGGCTCGGTTGTTTGCGACTTATCGGAGAGAGTACGAGAACTTCACTCATCTCCCCGGTGAGTCCATCGATACGATGTTCCAGCAGTTCACGGTGATTGTGAACAACATGAGGGCCAATGTGACTGTGCTCCAGGACGATGATCATGACAGAGCTGTGAAGCTCTTGCACTCGTTGGATCGTACTATTTGGGGTGGAAAGGTCGAGCCATCCTTGAGTCGAAGAAGTATGAGACTCTGACGGTAGACGAGCTGTTCTCGAAGCTCAACTCGGCTGAGGTGGACCGTGGTGTGACAGCCAAGATCGAGGGCCCGACTGACTCTCATAGTCTTGCCCTGATTGGTGGCTCAGGTGCTAAGGCTAACGCTAACCCATCCACCAGGATGTACTCTCTGTCTTCTATGATGTCTTTGCCAGATGAGGAGTTTGACGTGCTTGGAGAGGACGAGCTGGCGCTGCTGACCAGGAGGTTCGAGATGCACGAGAACCGGAGGAACACAAGGACATGCTTTCATTGCGGCAAGTCAGGAAACTTCGTCGCCGACGGCCCCAAGAAGATGGAGAACAAGGACAACTACAAGCACCGGTCGAGGATGGAGAACAAGCACCGGTAGAGGCGCGATCACAAGCACAAGAACAAGGACGAGCGGAGATTGAGGAAGAAGGGCGGCCATGGCAAGAAGGCCTGAGCGATTGTCAGAGCAAGCGACGTCGACTCCAGCTCCGCCTACTCTACCTCGAGCTCGAGTAGCAGTGAAGATGAAGGTGATCGGCACAAGAGCAAGAAGGGGTCCAAGAACCTGAGCGGGTTGAGCTGTTTCACGCGAGACGGCTTCTGCGGCATGGCACATAGCTCCGGCAGCAAGAAGAGCTAGAAGGACGACTCAGACTCCAACTCCGAGGATGAGGTACGTGACGAACTTTCCTTCTTGCGCCAGGAGAATGAGGAGCTAGGAAAATTGCTTGATAATCGCGATGACATGCTTAGGGAAGCTAAGAAAATGAGGAAAGAGCTTAGGGCCTCGCTTGAAGATGCTAGGAGTAGAGTAGCTAAGCTAGAAACACAGAACCTTGATGCTAAGCTTGAGATATATTCGCTTAAGGCTTCATCTGTTGTTTCTGATGAGGTTGATTGTGGAGATTGCTCTATTTTCCTAGCTGATCTTACTGCTCTTAAGGAAAAGCATGCTTCCAAGTGTGAGGAACTAGATGTGCTTAGGGTTGAGTTGGCTGAGCTGCAATCTAGACCCTCCTTACTAGGTGCTTGCACATCTTGTCCTGTTTTGCATGGAAAGATTGATGAGCTTTGTTCTCGCATGGTTTCACTTGAGGCTGATTTGAAAGTTCCTATTCCTACTTCCTGCTCTACTTGTGAATTGCATGCTGTGAAGAATTTGGAACTTGCACATTATGTTGATCATTTGCAGGATAAAAATGATGAGTTGAGAAAGTGTTTGAGTTGGTTGTCGGGTCAGGAGCCTCAGCTTGGTATCATGATAGCGGCTTTCAAACGCTATGATGGTCAAGCACTTGGGGCTGACAAAATTGGAGAGAGCAGTGGTGAGAGAGATGAGAAAATTGGAGAGATTCCTATCCCACCACATACAACACACAAGAACAAGTTTGAGCCTAAGCCTAACCATCTCCGAAACAAACTTGACACAACTCCAGATCCACCAGTATTTCCTCACCAAACAAACAACTTCCAAAAACCGGTGAGATTTGTGAGCTCAAAGGAGGATATTGTTGGAGAGAAACCGAGTGAAGAGAAGAAGGGAGAGAAGCCTAGTGTGGAACCACAACCAAAGCCCAAGCCAAAACCTATCCGGCTACATTATGAGTATTGTGGTAGAGATGGTCACATGGGTGAGTTTTGCTTCAAGAGGAAGCGGGAAGAAAGGATGACTAAGGAGTGGAAGAAAGGATCACCAAGTTTCACAACATTGGGCAAAGCTAAGAGAGAATTGATCATTTTTGCGAAAATTTACCCTCTCATGAGCAAAGTCCTAAACATGAGCAAAACATGTCAAAATGGCAAAGCCACACAAACTTCTTGCTAGGACAACCATTCTAAGCATAAGATCATCATAAACACCCACAAGCAACTCATGTCATGTCAAAGCCACCGAGCCATGTGCCTACTTCTAGATATGAGACTTCTCATTGGTAAGCAACATGCAACGGTTTAGCACCCAAAAGTAATTTAATTAAGCACATATGACATGGGGGCACATTTTCCAAGCAATTTACATTTCATTTTCAGATTCATATTTGGTACATGAAATGTCTTTGCGCCAAAAAGGAACTTATGCCCCTCCACAAGATAAAGCAAGGGGGCTAAACATTCATGATGACAAATGAGCCTTTGGCTCCATATAATCAAAATAAGCTATCCAAGCACAAATTAAGCATAGAAATGCCACTAAAACATGACATGATCATATAAAGGCATTTACTCACAAGAGAGCATAGAAGTAGCATTTTTTCAAAAACATAGATATCAACCATGGATATAAATCAAAATCATCAAGAGCTAAGCCAAACTAAACCATATCATACCAAACTAGCTCACAAGATCATATATGGCACATCTTGGTGAACAAAGTATATAGGAGAAGCTTTTCCTAGAAAATGCATATGATACAAATGCATGCAACCTAAGATACAAAGATGCCTATACATCATGATACATATACAATGCAAAATGCAAGAATGCACAAAAGGAAACTATACATATGCTACACAAGGAGCTTCACCACCAACATAGGAAACCAACCACACACAAAGCTCACAAACGGCCGGCTCCTCAAGGGGAGGCAAAAGGGCTCGACACCACCGGCAAAAGAGCAAAAGAGCACAAAACTCAGAAGCTCCCACTAAACACATGCACTAGGGCCAAGAAACATACAAAGCTTACCCTAAACACATGTGATAGAGCAAAGAGCACACTAAGCACACAGGCTCCCCCTAAACTCATGCATTAGGTCCAAAGTGCATATGAAGCTCACCCTACACACATGAGATAGGGTAAAGAGCAAAAGACTGAGTGGCTTGACCAATGCCACACCCTTGAAGGTCACAAAACTACTTACCTTGATCATTCCTTCAGAAGTCCCATGTCCTTGTTCACCATCCCCGAAAGTGATGTACCTCCTTGACACCACCAGGGTATGAGGCCGCAGAACCACCCCCGATATCAACGAAATGTTCTCCAAGCCTCCCACCTGCAACTCAAAACCAAGAGCGAGAGCGAGCAAACGACTCAACACTGGGGTTAGTACCAAAAGTGTCAAACAAGTGCTGAGCCATCCCCTCAAAAGTGGGGTTAGCAACATCCATCCTACCACGCCTATCAAAACTGTGATCCATCCTGTCAAACCTATCAAACCTGGAACCACCATGGGAAAACCGCTCCTGTCTCACTAGAGGAGTACGAGCACCACGAAAGGGAAAGCGTGGTTCGTAGCTCCTCTGAGACTCAAAGCTGCGAACTCTCCCAAACTCGTATTGGTCACGAGGTGGAGAATGTCCAACAAACACAACACCACCAGACTCAATGTGCCTACCATTTGTACCATGACCAAACGAACTAAACCCACTAGCATCACGACCTTGAAAACCGAACTGCCTAGAAAACTGGGCAGGGCCGGTCTAACCGCCTAGCCAGGCCAGTTTGACCGCCCTCTCCATACCACCAGCTCGGCTACGAGATCTCTTACCTCCCCATGCCGGAACCTTATGCACAAAACCCTTTCCCTTAGGTAGTGGCATAGGAGGCTCAGTCACACCATGAGAAGGGTGGTACCTATCCTTGTTCGCCCACTCCTTAGCAATTCTCGCCTCTCTCTTTCTCTTATAGCAAAACTCCTTCTTATGACCATCCTTCCCACAAAACTCACAATGGAAACGTATTGGTTTTGGCTTAGGCTTGGGATGAGGCTCTTCACTAGGCTTCTCACTAGGCTTCCCACTTAGTTTCTCACTAGGCTTCTCACTTGGTTTCTCTCTCGGTTTAAGCAACTGGTTTGGTTTGGGTGCAAACTTGTCTTTGGGTGTAGGTTGTGGTAGAACTAGAATATTCCCAAATTTCTTTCTCTCTCACCATTGCTCTCACCAAACTTATCAGATCCCAAAGCCCAACCATCAAAGCGCTTAAAACTGGTAATCATCATACCAAGATGAGGTTCCTGACTGGAAAACCAACTCAACACCTCACACAACTTATCATTCTCATGCTGCAAGTGATCAACACATTGTGCAAGTTCCAAATTCTTCACAGCATGCAATTCACAAGTAGAGCAGGAAGTAGGAATAGGAACTTTCAAATCAGCCTCAAGTGACACAATGCGAGAGCGAAGCTCAGCAAGTTTTTCATGCAAACCAGGGCAAGAAGTGCATGCACCAAGCAAAGTGGGTCTAGACTACAGCTCAGCCAACTCAATCCTAAGCACATCTAGTTCCTCACACTTAGAGGCATGCTTTTCCTTAAGAGCAGTCAAATCAGCTAGGAAAACAGAGCAATCACCACAATCAACCTCATCAGAAACAACAGGACTAGCCTTAAGCAAATCTATCTCAAGCTTGGCATCAAGGTTCTTTGTTTCTAACTCAGCTACCCTATTCCTAGCATCTTCAAGCAAGGCCCTAAGCTCCTTCCTAAGTTGCTTAGCCTCTCTAAGCATGTGATCGCGGTTATCAAGCAAGTCAACCAACTCCTCATCTCCTTCCACAAAGAAGTGAGCTCATCACATACCTCATCCTCAGAATCTGAGTCCGAGGCGTTCTTCTGGCTTCCCTTCCTGTCAGAGCTATGCGCCATGCCGCAAAGTCCATCCTTCTTGTTGTAGCTTCTCGGAGTCTTGCTTGCGGTACAACAAAGGCCGTTGAAGTACTTGCCGAAGTCCTTCTTCTTCTTCTTCTTCTTCTTCTTCTTCTTCTTCTTTTTCTTGTCCTTCCTCTTGCCGTTCTCTTCTTCTTCTTCACTCGAGCTTGATGATGTATCCTCGGAGTCGGAGTCGATGTCGCTCGATCTCTTGATCTTCTCTCAGGTCCGTCCCTTCTTCCTATGTTCATGCTCCTTCTTCTTGGACCATCTTTCCTTGTCTTTGGACTTGTGCTTGTCGTGGTTGTTCACCTTTGGACACTCGGTGAAAAAGTGTCCGATCTTGCCGCACTTGAAACATGCCCTCGAGTTCCTTCTTGAGTTCACCCGGTTCTTGTGCATCCTCTTGAACCTCCGTGTCAACAACGCCAGCTCGTCCTCTCCAAGTACGTCAAACTCCTCATCTGGCAAAGACATCAAAGAGGACAAAGAGTACATCCTGGAGGATGGGTTAGCGTTAGTCCAAGCACCCGAACCGGAGACAAGAGCGAGACTATGCGGATCAGTTGGGCTCTCAATCCTGGCTATCACCCCACGGTCCACCTCAGCCGACTTGAGCTTAGAGAATAGCTCGTCTACCGTCAGAGTCTCATACTTCTCCGACTCTAAAATGGCCTCGACGTTTCCGCCCTAAATAGTACGATCCAACGAGTGCAAGAGCTTCACAGCTCTGTCAAGATCATCATACGGGAGCACGGTCACATTGGCCCTCATGTTGTTCACAATCACCGTGAACCACTGGAACATCGTGTCTATGGACTCACCGGGGAGATGAGTGAAGTTCTCATACTCTCATCGGTAAGTCGCAAACAACCGAGCCTAAACCTGATTGTTCCCAGTGTCAGCATTCTTGAGTTTCTCCCAAATCCTACAAGCCAAATGCTTCGTATGAACACGATCGAATTCGGATTGACAGAGAGCGTGAAACAAGTAGTCGACCGCCTTGTTGTTGGCGTCGTCCATATCCCTCGATCCTGGAGCAAGGAAGTTCACAGGATGAACATAAGTTGTATTCACCGTGACATCCCAAAAGATATGACCCTTGCCGCGAAGAAAAGTAGCCATCCACCTCTGCCACATCTGGTAGTTCTTCTTGTCGAAGTGCGGAGGACCCGATCCCTGTTCCTGGTACGCCATCTTTGGATCTTAGACTGGTTAGAGTCCCGAAAGGCCCGTAACCAGCTCTGATACCACTTGAAGGACCGAACTGGCGACCAGAGAGGGGGCAGTGAATGGGAGTCGATAAAAATTTTTCTCGAAGGAGATGACTTCTCCAACAATGTGAACTCGTTCGGGTACCCAAAGTCACACGCTCCGCACACAACCTTCCGTTTGCCAAAACCACGTAGCCACTGGAGTGCTACTGGTCCTAGGAGCAAACCCTACCTGCAGGCACAACTTCTACACACACATTGCAGTGGAAACAACTCGGAAGTCGCCTGCCTGGTAGGGGCGGTTAGACCGGGTATTGCGGCGGCTAGACCACCTCCACCTGGTAACCAAGAAATCCTCCGAACTACCTCCTCCGAGCTCCAAAACTCTCCACGGTTTCACCCACTGGATCCTCTGGTCAAGGCTAAGATAGCTACCAGAGAATCTTAGTGAAAACCAAAACTTCACCCAGGGGCCTAGGGGCGGTTAGACCGGCTACCAGGGGTGGTCTTACCTCCTGTACCCAGAAAAGAACTCAAGCCAAGAACTCCTAGCAAACAGCACCGAAACGAGCCAAGATTTCACCAGAACGCTCCTTTGATCAAGGCGAACAAACTCACAGAGAAAGATCCAGCAAAATCAAACTTTCCACCTAGGAGACCCAGGGCGGTTAGAGCACCCCCTATGGCGGTTAGACCGCCCCTCCCAGAAAACTATCCGCGTGTCAACCCTCAACTTCTCATCGCCTGATCTCCCGATTCACCCCAGAGATTGCAGCGAAACTTTGGGGATACCTGGGTTACCTCTTGGGCAACCTCTCCACCAAAGGAATTGCACCGAAATGCTCCCAATCAAAGGGAATCGCGGATCTTGGCCCTCTAGGTCATGAACTAGAGCAACTCGAAAAACCACCAAATCGAGGTCGATTCAATGGAGTTCTTGGGGCAAAGTCACCAACCAAAGAGGCACAAGGTCCTCATACGTGACACCCAACAAGAATCCCGTAAGAAATCGCCCTCAAAACTCCACCACGAAAATCACAAGAGAGAGCTCCGAAAATCACCAAAAAGACAAACGGGAGAGGCAACACAAGGCCTTGAGGAACCACGCCGAATCATCTATACATACCATGAAGGTTCATACAAGGTTTAGCTTGCTACTCGGTCATCCATCCCTCTCTCATGATCTCACCATGAAGCTCTCAAGCTAGACCTGGAAAATCCTAAGGAAAATAGGAAGGAAAATAGCAAAGTTAAAATGAGCTAGGGTTCCAAGAGTTGGCTGCCATCCCACAACTCAAGTGTTTATATGGGGGCAACCAAAAGACTAAACTACCCTTACTAGCAACTAGGGATACAAGCCCCTCAAGGGCAATTTTGGAAGTCTTCAGTTCAGCACCATCAGACGGATCCGCATCAACCGCAAGCCTGCGTAGCACCAACGCAGCTCTTGTGATCATGCCGCGTGTCATCCGCTTGAAAGCTTCTCAGCGGCTGCGACTCGGGCGGTCTGACCGCCCCTCCTGGGCGGTTGAACCGGCTTGGGTGGCCGCACTCCATCGTCGAGTCTTCGGCCTCAGTTTTGTGGCTCAACCGAGTAACTCAGTGGTTTTGTGGTGAACCACTGTAAACCCCGCAGACTTGGTGTAGCCTCCGCCAATCTCCACTCATGACTCGGCTCCCACGTTGTCCCGACTCGACCTTGGTTTTGAGGCTCAACCAAGAAACCGTCCATGACTTCGTCTTGCTGTTCTTGCCACCATGTGACCCCCACTTGACTCTGCTAGCCACCGAGTCCCTTGAACCAAGCCTACTTGTCTGCTCCACACCTGGAGGCGTCACCGGCATCGACCTTTCGCGCTTGTTCTTCACCTGCACCAGCACCAATCAAGCCGCAGCCTGCACCTGCAATACTAGGCCAAGAGTCAGTCCACACAACATTGTCAATCACTCATCACACTAGGAAGTGACCATCCACCGGTCCTTGAACCACACAGGCTCTCAGTATGCATCCACAATGGAATGGGGGCTTATACTGAGAAACTCCACAAGTGGTGATGTATATTTCAATGCAGGCAACTAGCACAAGAAATAGAGCCAAAGCACACCTTATCCATCCACCTCATCTATCCAAGCCACTCCACTTCAGCTAATGAGGGGCTGCCATGCAAAGTGCCACATATTGGTGATGTCATCAATCCAAAGGAGGAAGGCCCAACGGATCAGAAGCTGCCACGCGTACATCACATGGATTCTATGGCCCACAAATGCACCCAGACCGCCTCAAAACCGTGTGGACACCTGGAACCGCCTTAAGGACCCACCTGACAGCCACCACGAGAAAGCACAAGGCGAGTGGGGCCTACAGGGGGTCGGCCGAACCGACCTTGTGCCAGCTCATCTTAGCCTTCCACGTGGTGCTTCCTAATTGGTTCCTTTGCCCATTCCGGGGGTGTTTGGGGTGCACTCACGCCAGTGCTCAGGCCTATAAATAGAAGTGGAGGGGGTTAGAATAGAGATACACACTTCTTCTCCTCTTTTGCCTTTGGGCTCCTATCTCTCTAGGAGAGGAGTGCCTTTGCATAGAATTAGTGCTGGCTAGCTAGTGCTTTAGAGTTTAGAAGGAAGGTGAGGGGGTGACTTGGGGACGTGCCATGGTGTTTAGCACTGTTGACAGTGAATTTCCGTCAACCTAGCCAAGAGTTTAACTTCGGTGTTGGCATTAATTTAATATCTTATCCATTGGTACTAACCCCCTTGATATAACAAGTTTGCTCTTGCATGTCGTTTTTGGACTTTATTGTTTATGCAGGACTTTAGCGCTAAATGCAAGACTTCCAGGTAAAGTTCATCAAGCACCTCGCGAGAAGATCATGAAGCCCAGTACAAGTCAAGATATGAAGTGAACATGACTCCAAGTGGCCTAAGGACTGAACCGTGAAGGCAGAAAACTCCGAGGACCTAGACAGAAAATGCTAAAGCTTGCATGACAAGGAGCCCTATACAAATCGCGGAGAAACTGACGCCAAGGGCCCACATGCAGAAGGGTGAAGGTTCCAGAAGACACGAGAAGCATCACTGACAATGGAGGCCGCAAACCCGGCCTAGCCCATTTCGGGCCCCATTCGCTGCCCCTTTGACCTAGCCGACCCTCGGACTATTTATAGTCCCCGTGCAAAGAGCCATCCATCATACCATTCGTCATTCACCACTGAATAGCAGAGAAGAGATGGACACCATTCCGGAGAGGAGAGGGTCGAGATAGTTGACTAGGGTTTCCCTAGCCGGCGTGGGAACCTTGCAAGGAAGACCACGTTGGAGTTCCAGGAGCTATGATCAAGATCAAGGTAGGATCCCAGTGGTGATCTTGTCTATGTATCATTTACTATGTTGAATTTGCAAATTGCAATCTGATTCTTAGCAATCAAGTGCTTTCTCTACGACTTTGTCTTCGTTTGGGTTTTCTTTCTCCCCGATCTATTATCGAGATAGATCGCATAGGGTGTTCTTGTAGCTGTGGTGGCTAAAAGTTCATGCCTGACCTACCAAATGTTTTCATCTTGTCCTTTGGACTCGCCCTAGGCTAACCCGCTTGAATAGGGGTGCGTCGTGACAGGACGAAGGTTCCAAAAGCGGGCGTCTTCGGTGTTGGAACGGAAGCCATTATTTAAAGAGGCTTTTTATGAGATTCGATTTGCTATCTTCTTCTTTGGTTGGAACTTCAACGAGAGCTCGATCCAATCTCTCTAGATTGTTCTTACCTCCCCTCTCCATCTCTTGCTACCTCTGGTGTTTCTTAGATTAGATGAGTTCTTGATGTTTTCTTAGGTTAGATGCAAAAGCAACAGTTTTGAAGATTAAAGTGTTCTCGACTTTATTAGATTGATTCTTGCATCGCACATTGTTCCACGGATTCGATACCTTGGGTTCACACTTGAGGGAAGAAGGGTCCCTTGACTACGACAGAGGATTTGTCCGCTTGCAAATCCAAACAAACCTTGATACAAATATAATCCGTCAACAAGCCCCTTTTTCTGGCACCGTTGCCGGGGAACAAGCAATCAAGATTCGATCTAGTATTGCCTTTGGTTTTTCTTTATGCATCTACTCACTTTTGATCATCCTCAAAATCAATTTAATCTAGTTTTTGACTAACCCTAGTTTTCTTAGATTTGTTTTTATTTTTTGTTTTTGTATGTATATTGTTTATTGCTAACCCTAACAGGAGATGGACGGCTACCTCTCCAACAAACACGAAAAATTTGTGTATGATCCAGAATAACTTTACAGGCTAAGGAGATGGGAAGCACAAGCTAAAAAGCTAGAATTTGCAGATCCAAAAGCGGAGGCCGAAGGATCGTCGGAATCTCCAAAGGAATCACCACCTCCATGCCCTAGGGAGAATCAACTTCAACCGCAACCGATGGGAGAACAACCACAGCCGGAGCGCAAGATCGGGGAGCTATGCACCCCGGACATCGTCGATCTACCTATCCTAAACCTTGCAGAGATCGGAAGGCCGTTCGAGATCAAGACCTCAACGGTCCGCATGGTGCAACATTCACCCTTCACCGGTAAATAGGATCCCAACCTTCACCTCTAAGCGTTTATTCAACTATGTCAAACATTCAACATGGACAGGGTGACTCAAAACCAAATGGGGGCAAGGCTTTTTCCATTCTCGCTACTTGGAAAAGCTTTGCAATGGTTCTACACTCAACCGGCGGAGATGGTGCAAAATTGGGAGGTTTTGATGAGAGCTTTTATGAAGGAATACAACTCACTGGGTAAGACTCAAAGCTTGCGTAATAAGATTGCTACTTTTGCTCAATATCTTGCGGAGACTACATCGGAAGCTTTCGAGCACTTCAATGAGTACACTCGGGCCGTGCCACATCATAAGTTCCCAAAAGGAAGATCTTGTTCAACAGTTCTATCAAGGACTTACCATGGCGTCAAGGACGATTATTGATGCATCGACGGGAGGATCCATCATCGAGCTTACACCGACCGAAGCTTTCACTTTATTCAAGAAGGTAACGGATAATGATACATGGGCATCATTTGGATGTTTACTTCCGATTCAACCCACGCGGAATGTCAAAGGAGTATTGCAAGTGGAGAAGGAGGACCTTCTTGAAGGCAAGATTGACACGCTCATGAGGAGGTTGGAGAAGATGGAGATAGAAAAGAAAGAAGATCAAGACCTAAAGGCTGCTGAAGCAAGATCCACATGTGAAGAGTGCGGGGAGTATGGCCATGTCCAAAAAGATTGCCCGGAGGAAGCCAAGATGCTCGACTACATGAGGAAGAGAGATTTGCCGAACTTCCGCTACGGGCAAGGTAGACCTCAATTTAATGCATGTTCGTCCATTCCAAATTCGGTTCCTCTTCGTATGTAATTGAAGGATTTCATGACGAGCAAGCAAAGATCAACAAGGACATCATCACTAAGTTCCAAGTGATAGACAAAGTGTTGGAGAACATCGATGGCAAGGTGACGAAGGTCGGAAGCTCCAACCATCAAGTGCTCGACATGATGAAGATGCTCGAGACACAAGTGGGACAACTTGCCGGGCGCCTATCCGCTAATGAAGGGAAGCTACCAGGACAACCTCAAGGTCCCGAGATGGCAAAGGCCATTCAAACTCGTTCGGGAAAGGAAACTGATGATCTGAAACATTCCACAGGAGCTAGAAAACCTAAACCATCTACCAAGGTGGAGGAATTTGCTAAGGAGAAGATTACCGAGATCATCACCGAAGAGCCCGAGTTTGAGATGCCGAGGGAAGACACTAAGATGCCGCAACTCAAGCCACGCTACTTCCGAGGTAAACTTGATAATCATTTTGAGAAGTTTGTGGAAGTGGTGTGCAGGTTATGCATCAACATGCTGCTATTGGACGCTCTCCAAGTTCCTACGTACTCTCGCTACTTCAATGATATACTTGCAAACAAGTATGAGATAGCAACACTCGGGGTGGATCACATCAAGATGTCCGAGCAATGTAGCGCCGCTATCGCAAACGTACTAGAGAAGCAAGGAGACCCCGGGTGCCTGACGATTCCATGTTCCGTTGGTTCTTTCAAGTTTGAGAAGGCATTATGCGACCTTGGACCAAGTGTGAGTGTTATTCCAAGAGATGTGTTCGAGAAGCTACGCCTACTGGAGCTAGAGCCTACGGCCATGTGCTTGGAGTTGGGTGACAACTCCATTCGCTATCCTTTGGGTGTCATCGTAGGTGTGCCCGTGAAGGTCGGACACCACTTCATCCCCGTCGACTTTGTGGTGCTCGAGATGGGAGAAAGGGAGAAGCTGCCGCTCATCCATGAGAGGCCTTTCCTCAAGACCGTCAGAGCTACTATCAACGTCAGCAAGGGGTAGATCAAGTTCGATATCAATGGCAAGAGGAGTTCCGTCAAGTTTCGACCACGCTTCGAGGTATGCAACATGATCAATGCTAAATATGTTCCACCTCATCGTCGCTTTAGCAAAGAAGAGCCGAGGAAGAAGGAAGAGCCGGAGAATAATGAAGTGAAGGAAATCAAAGAAGTTGTTGCATCCGTCAAGATCAAGGAACAAAAGCCGCCTGTGAAGACCAAGAAAATGACTAAGACGAAGAATAAGCCTGCGCCTAAGCCAAAGATGGTGTAGAATTGGGTACCCAAGATTGCAACACCCGCAAAGAGCATTGATCCGAAGTGAACAAGTGAAGAAGTCTAGCCATGGACTATAAACGAAGGGCTATGCGGGAGGCAACCCGTTCGTCAAGTCAAGAATAAGCTACCGGGAGGACAACCCGATCAATATTTTTCCGAGTCTTTCAAGTAAGTTGGTTTTAGAATTTGCTAAGGAAGGCATTCTATAAACTCTTAAGTGGTTGGATAATGTTTAGAGCTATAATTTTTGTTTGGTTATTTTATTTGGATCATAAACTCATGACATGAGCCATCATATGTGTTATTTGCTTCTTTTTGTGAAACGAAAACAAAAATTTCAGAACCTACCTCAACCTTTCGTCCTCTTCATGATGTTAAGGTTGATTCGTTTTACATGTTAAAAACACACGAGTAGAGCCATGCTATGTGCCTAGATGATCTTTAATTTTTAGCGCATGGTAGGACTCGCGTGAACCTAGGAAACTTGACTTTTGGTTTGGTTAAAATTCATATCATTTGGTTTCTCTAGAGCTAGAATTTTTCTAAGCCTCACTTGATTTTATTTAGCCAAAATTAGAACCAAAACCTATGCCCCACGATCAAGCCGGGAAAAGCTTGCTCTCAATTAATGGAAGCAATCAATGCCGGTGAGACCGAAATAAAAGTAGTCAGAAAACTTTTTCGACTTACATTTGTTTTTGATGCTTAAAAACTCCTCTAATTATATTTGAACTCATTGCTAGCTCTGAGTTAAATTTTATTTTTCAAAATTAGAGGAGTGCTTAGCATTAAAACATGATTAGAGGGAGGTAATTGAACTCACCTAACCACACAAGCACCATGACACCGTGGGGCAAAGCCACCCCTCCATCATTTAACATCAAGGCACATGCAAATGATAAGCATGGGGGGACACAAAGCAACAAAGGAGCATGGACTGCACTGGAGAAAGATGGAGCCGAGAGGTGAAGCAGGGCACCTAGGCCAGTCGGCCCAGGCCTGCCGGCCTCCCCTTTTTACTCGCCCCCTGGTGCTCGTCTTCCTTAGGTAAGTCTCTAGTCTAGTTGCTAGTTCGTGTTCTTGAGCTCCAAGTCCCAAACCTCCAGAAACCCTGCTTTTCATTTCGAGCTTCAATTCACCCACCAAAAAATCCACCACAATTTCACCCTTCCATATACTATCTTTGTGTGCCTTGCTACCAGCTCAAAACCCCGGATATACTTGTGAGAGTGAGTGCAACAAACATGTGGAAGGCAGCCTCTAGCTTCCTCTCCAAGAAGAAGGGTTCATCATCGAAGGCGCCGTCAACAAGTTTTTCGAGAAGGCACTCGGTCTCCGAGTCTCCCCAGAGCATGGAGGAGGACACGGCACAGCCGAGGAGTGACACCTTGATCCTCTGTAGCATGAGGGCCACAAGAAGCTCATCTATGCGGTTCACCGAACCGCAAGGATGCATGGAGGAGCCGCCCGTCCGACCTCGTCGTTCGACATGATCATCCACTCCACCTCCATACGTTCCGCGGTATTCTAAGTATGGTTTTATCATCAAGATGGAGGAAGAGGAGGAGAAGCTCACTCACCTTGAGAAGAGGCTTGTGGCAAATGTCGACTTCGACGACCAAGCTCTCCAAGTGTTGGGCTTTCAAATAGACATTTATCACTTGTTGGGAAATTTCTCCTCGCCGGGACTTCCTTAGGAATTGAATATATGAAGCAAGGAAAATACATAAGTGGAGATGAAAGAAGAGGCTACGAGGTGGTCAAAGTTAATCTACCCCTACCGGATGCAAGGTTGAAATTATTTATTGATGGGAAAGAAGATTGGTTAGAGGAAGGACTTCTTGTGCCAGCAAGGAAGAACAAGAGAGGAAGAATTATAGAAGAAGGATCTTCCGCAGCCCAAGAAGAAGAGGGTGCACCCAAAGTTAATGTGCCACCATATGGAGGAATCCCAATGCCGCCAAGACACTATGGAGGTGTGCCAATGCAAGCATGGGGGAGTGGTGCAGCCATGCCCCCACCAACTCAATTGACGGTACCCAATGTAGCCTTTGCAGAGCAATATGCACACCTTCCTCAACCACAACAAAGTGTGGCCATCATTGGAGGATATGCTGCAAGGAACATGCAAAATATTGCAGCCATCCAATTCAATGCAAATAAAATGGATGATGGGACCGCAAACATCGCTTTTGAGCTAGGTCGCCTTCACTTAGCACCGCCAGAGCAATTCATAGGAGGACCGGTGCAAAATTATTATGAGCAAGGAAACAATAGCCAAGACTATCAATACCAACCACTGGCGGAAGATTAAAGAGAGGAGAAGCTTATTTCTTTTACTTTGGTTTGATTTTTCCTTTTCCTTTTCTTTATTTTTTGTTTTCTTTTATTTTCAGCATGTGTGTTAGTTTTAATATTTTCATGAATAAAATCACCACCATGTTTTACCTATGGCAAAGATAAAAAATTTCTGCCATGTTGATATATGATGATAGTTGCCGCTTGCTCATCTTTGTACTTGTTTTATGCATGATCAAGTTAATGCTCTTGTAAATACAAATCTGAAATTAATCTAAATGCTAGCTTTAATCCTTTGTGGAGGTTATGATAAAGATGAGACCCATAGTTTTTCTTATGCTCTCAATTTTTGGATGGGTTAAAGATGATTTATTTTTGTTCTTAAAAGTAATGCTAACCTTGTCATTAATACCACTTGCATGTTGCTCTACCTATCCAGAGCCATATATTTATTTGAGTGCAAAAACTTAGTATACAGGATTTGTTTTTGAGTGAATTAATTCAGGGCTTGATTTCTCTGGCCTGAGACTAAGAAGCTAGTCATCACATTTTTGCGTACCTATCTTATTGCTACCTGTTTTATCCGTGCATTGTGAATCTCCAAATCGGAAATTTCACAATCAAGCCGGATATCAACCCTTAAAAGAAAAAATATTATCTTTTGTGTTTACCTCCCTGACCACAACCTATCATTTGAGTATGGATCGTCAACTCGAGGAAGATCGCAAGATGGTGCCAAGATTGAAGATTTCAAGTATCTCTCCAAAGGAAAATATATTTCCGGTACCTACCTTATCTCTATCACCTCTTTGCCCGAGGACGAGAAACGTCTAAGCATGGGGGAGGAGGTAGGTACAATGCAATTTAGAGTTCAAGGGGAGTAATTAAAAAAATGTGTATAAAGAAAAAAAGAAAAAAAGAAAGAGGAAAAAGAGATAAAGAAAAAAATATGTATGAGAAAAATATGAGTATGTACAAAAATAAAACAAAGTGAACTCCCTTGTTCTCTAAATGCATTCGGAATTTCAAAAAAGCTTCAAGATCAAGATCCAAACTCATCTTTCCAACCATGTGCAATCCGATAATGAGGACTTCCTTTGTGCCTCGGGATCACTCTTTGTCATTTGCACATGTCCACCTATCTCAAAGTGTGTGTATTTTTATCACCCCCTCCTTGAAACAACATTATTTTCCAATGACATTTTTGACGAGTCTCGGTAAGACCATGAGAAGCGTGTCTTATTTTGATAATATCTCAATAATAATATCTTGGTAGGACTAAACTTTTCCCAAAAGCTCCATATAAAGCCGACCACTTATATATGTTCTTGAGAGGGGAAAGGAGTAGAACAAATAGGCATGAGAGACAAGATGAGATGAGAGTTCATGAGCAAGATGCAAGGTGGTTTAAATTTTTGAACTTGGTTTAGCACTTTTTTATCTCATTCTTTATTTCAAAATTTCTGAGATCTATTTAAATTTTGGGAGCATGTTTGAATACTTGTGGGAAGAGCTTAATTGATATGCACCCTCCGTAAGACCATTGACCGAAGGGGCAACTTCTATAATTGTGCACCGCGAGTTCATTGTAGCCAGAAACTTGAAACTTGCGGCATTCAGTCTTCTTTAGTCAGGTGTTGTTGCCTGAGAAACCTGCTTGGCTTGCTTGGTTGGGGTCAGATGCTGCCTGGTTCAGGCAGTTTTCTCATGACTCCATCCAAACAAGCCCTAATGAGTAAATTGAAACTTGATGTGATCTTGCTTGTCTATAAATGTGATCTTGCTTTTGTGTTTGTGATGTCTCCTTTGCTGTGGTTGCTGCCATATCCTGGCTGGTTCCAGAATGGTAGGATGCAGCCCCTGATGGCTGCCAAATCCTTGCTGGTTCCAGGATGCAGCGGGCAAGCAGGTAGGTTACTGTAGGGGTGGCCTACGTATATGTAACGAGCGTTAATTAAAGCTCATTACAAACACTGATCAGTGAGTAACAGGCTTCATTCGGAACGCCCGTTACAAACATGCCAACAATGTAACGGCAGCGTAAAAGCCCGTTACCAATACTAACCGGTGGGCTCCAGAACTTGGCCCGTTCGTCGAGATAGAGGAGACGCGGGTTGACAGGATGCATCTCCTTTAGTCGAGAGACAGCAGATGCGCGTGAAAATAGATGCGTCTCATTTCGTTGAGACAGAGGAGACGCAGGTTCACAACACGCGTCTCCGATGTTGAGTTCACAGTAACGGGCTCTGTTTTGGTGCCTGTTACCAAAGTTCCCTGTGGGCCCAGAGAAACATCCATTTCACGTGACCGGTGACTAGTTGTGGTAACGGTTGTTGTTTGATGCCCGTTACTAATCCTAGCTGTGCTGAGACGCGCGTGAAATAGACGCATCTCATTTGGTCGAGACAGAGGAGATGCATGTTTACAGCACGGCTCTCCGATGTTGACTTGATGTAACGGGCTTTGTTTTGGTGCCTGTTACTAAAGTTCCCTGTGGGCCCAGAGAAACAGCCATTTCACGTGACCGGTGGCTAGTTCTGGTAACGGTCGTTGTTTGATGCTCGTTACGAATATGTGTTATCAGTAACGGGCATCTGCCCGTTACGTTTCTTCGCTCATTTGTAACACTTGATCGGTAACGGGCGCTTTGCCCGTTACTAAAGGCAATTTATGCCCATTACCAAAGTGAGTTTTTCACGTAGTGTAAGCTTATATGTGGAGCTGTAGGTAGGGAAAACAAGTGGCATACCTGTTTCACATGTATTGTCGAGTCGAAAACCAGATCCTTGGGAGCAACGAGTCATACAACCTGATCAAGATGTGCATGTGTGTGTGTATATGGTGGATGGAGAATGGACTCCTTTTGGCATGATTTTCCCTTCTATCCTTTTTGATAATTTTGAGACTTGGGCTACGTTTCTTTATTCTCTTCTTTTTCTTCTTTTTTTGCACATAGCCCATAGTCTTTCATGAATATTTTTGGAGAGGGATAAAATCATGAAGAATGTGTGGAGCTTTATTTGTGGAATGGATGGGGGATGGATGGAATGATGGTTTCTAACTCCCAGGGTGGAAGTCTAGTATATGGTGGCTGTGTACGTGATCTTGATCATAGGAGCATCACAAGTTTCCCGCCGAGGGTCATGACAATTCGACAAGACTCAATGAAGAAATCAGGTAGCATACGTGGAAGCTAACAATTTCTAGGATCTACATATGGCATTGGATAGGAATTTCTCATCATTGAGGAACCTATCATTTTAGCATTTTTCAAAAGAAAAACTCCGGAAATCAAACATCACTTGGCACTAGCACATAGCAACGCTATTATACCATATCATACCTCACAACAACCTTGGAAAAGGTCATGCTTTTTGCTACCCACAAGTTTCAAGCCAAGGTTTGATCATGCAAGCCAACTAACTCAAAACTTAAATAGGATACTAAGCTCTAAGCTAGGCATACAAGAGGAATAAACAGAGCAATTATTCATCATTTCAACCATGGGAACGAGAGCATTCTTACCGCGCATAAGAAAAACAAACTAATTTAGGAAAGCAAATAAATATTTTTGGTCTTTTTAATTTTGCAGATTTTTATGTGTTTTTAGCATATGGGGTTCTGAAAACAAATGAAGATACAAGTTACCTCAGAGTGGGCGTCCTCCCCAAGCTAGCTTCAGGCACACTACTGTGGAGGGGGATATCCCATCCACTGAAAGGAAGCCCTCTGCTCCTCCAACTGCTGCTGATGTGCCTGCTCGATGGAGTGAAGTCTCTCGCATGACATACGCTACCAGTCCCGAGTGGACTCAGCGTGCTAGTGCACAGCCTCCTCCACATCGCCAACTCGGATGTTGAGCTCGCTCATCATCTGAGTGAGGGTAACCACACGAGACGACGAGCGCAACCCGAACGTCGAAGACATCGCATCTCCGTAGGTAGTACCAGCAGGCATGGCCCACTCGCCACTACCTGCGCTAGCCCAAGCTAAGCTACTCGCACCCTGCTGGTACATGGGCTGATCCCAACCAGGAGCATATCCGGGTGTAACCCCAGGCATGTACTCAGTAGAGGTCCATGTGCCAGGTAGAGGTGTGGTAGGCTGAGGCTGTGGCTGAGGCGATGGCTGCAGAGATGGCTGTGGTGGTGGCTGTTGTGCCCTGGCTGCTCTCCTCGATGCACTCCTAGTAACCCTGTCACCAGAGACACTAGAATGACAAGGTTCCTCGAGAGGAACGGTCAGTGGCCCTTGGCCGTACAACCTGAAATCCGGGTTAGGTAACCAAATTCGGTTTGCATAGCCAGGATAAAAGAAAACCAAAGAATCGTCCGGACCCTTCTTTAGAATATGCCCATGGGTCAAATAAGCCTCATCGATTAGAGACCGGGGATTAGCAATGTAGGGCACATTGGACCCTTGCGTAACCCCAAGACTCGTAATGATGCGCAAAACCAAAGACGTACACTCAATAGAACCCGTCATCTTAAAGTTCGTCAACCACTGCCGAATCATAGCTTGAATGGGGGAGACCTTGATCCGTCTGACCGCGGCGTATAAAATCCTCATCTCGTCAGTGCGCACGGTTCGAACATCATCCCTTGGAAAGAGAGTGATGGCGAGCCACTTGTGCCACAGTCGGAGAGTGGGATGCACAATATCGTTGCATCAAGGTGTCAACTTGCCGCGAACAGGCCAATCTGAAAGTTCTTCCCAAAAACTTTCGTGAGTAAAACCACTGCAAGCTTGCTCAAGAGGAATAGCAAAACGGCGATGAAAACCGAGGGTGCAACTAAGATCCTTCCATGAAACCCGATATGGAACTCCATGAAATCAAAATGAAATACCAGATGCATCCTTCTGAAGAGTGCAGAGAAACTGGATGGTAATAGGCCTAGAACCGATCTCCTGAACCGGGACAAAACCTTCCCAACCAAGAGCTTGCCAAATGGAATCAAACTCAAAGTCCATATCTGTCTTTTCCAAAAGGGTCGGGTCGAATTCCCTCGTGTTGGAGAAGACTCGATCCTTGAGGATAGCGTAGGCTTGTCTCTCTTGTTCGTCCCTCAAGTCGATGAAGGGGGCGTCAGCGGTGTACAATCCTTCGGCTTGTGGCGTAGGAAGCTCTTCCTCTTCCTCTTCTTCTTCATGCTCCCTTGATATCAGGCTTGGTGTAGCTCCGGAGTAGTGGTATGAGCTTCCTCCGTCTCGCGAACGGCGGGAGCGAGTCACCTTCGGGAACACACCGGCGGCCCAACTCATGGTACGCAACAAACAACACAAGCAACTCGTTGATGGATTAGTGAAATCAGAATGAAATTCTTACCGAGGTTGCTCCACCAATGATCAATACTCAGCAATAACTTGGAGAGTGTGCTTGCCACTTCAATCTCGAGCAAGAAATCCAAGAAAACCAAAGAGCCAAAGAGTAGAGAGGGGGAGTGTGGTGAAAATGAGTAAATGGGTGAAGAACCCCCTCAATCCCCCTTCTACTTATAGGCAAACGAGCCAAGCACCGGGGTAAAAGCCGAGAGTAACGGCTAGGAGCCGTTGGAGGAGGCGGGGCCCGCCCGACCGTTGGGCTGGGTCGGCCGACCTGTGGGGTCGGCCGACACCCTGTCGGGCCCGCTCGCCCCCGTCTTTTGCCAGTTGCTCTCTAACGGCAACCTGGTGTCCTACCCAAGTGCCTCGGTCCAAATTCGCCCACAAAGTGGCTCAAATTTTCAAGGTTTTTCCAAGCTCAAAAATTATTTTCAGAAATTTTATTTAAAAGGGGAAAATGGCTAGAAAAATTCTAGCATGCAGATGCACTATTGGAAAATTAAATATGCACTTTGGAAAATTCAAATAAAATTTTGGAAAGGGAAATATGAGATAAATACCAATTTTACCTTTTGGCAAAAAGGACTCATCGTTTTAAGTCCGAGAGCGAGACTTTTCTCTGTGATTATTTTCACTCGTCACCCCACTCCCGAGAAGTAGAGGGGTATGACTTCTGTACCTCCCACCACACTTTCTTTATTTTCTTTGGTTTTGCTGGTGTGGTCAGAGGTTGTTTGAGCTGGGGTCATGGCTCCGTCCACTCCCCGGATTGCTCATAATTTCCATGCACAGAATAACATTGCTCTTCTGTTGGTCGAAATCGGAACATCAAGTTCTTCCTTCCTATGCGGAATCGGATCGTTCCATTTCCCACATTGATCCTCGCCTTTGCATCACTTAGGAATGGCCTCCCAAGAATGAGTGGCATTTCCGCATCATCCTGCATATCAAGGACCACGAAATCTGCGAAGATGCAAGAACCTTGGACGAATACCAATAAGCTCTCAACTATCCCCAATTTGGACCACGGAATATCCAGCTCTGAACCACGGAATCGGATCGATGCATCAGCAAGTTGAACTGTCTTCGAGGTTGGAGAAAGAGCTGGATACCCCAATTTCTCGAACATAGCCTTGGACATTGTTGGTATTTCTTAACCTCACCACTATGGCGCTGGGATAGCGTGAGCGAGTAAGAATCACCCAGGTATACTGACGGGTGCGAACGAGTCCGCAAGCGCACGGATACAACGTTGTAGCACTTCTCCCTCGGGAGTATTCCAAAGGGTATCGAATCCAAGGACGGTGTGTACTACCTTCTATACTAGAAGAACGGTCCAAGGACACCAAGCCCCTGCTTGGGTAGAGAGATGATGGGGTGCTCAGTTCTAGGGGGTACAAGCTGCAAAGGATTTCGCTTCGGACACCGGACCCTCCTGGCTATAACAGTTGGTTCACGGCAAATGGTTGCCTACACCTGTATCCGAACGTGGGGGATTCCATAAGGGTCCAACGGCTGTCACTACCGCGGCCTACCCCAAGACAAACCGTGGGATACAGTGCAATTGAAGGATAACCCGTAGTCTAGACACCACGTCTACACCACCAATTACAACTATAATACGACTACATCTAGGCCTCCCGCAGCATACTATTGCACTCCATATAAATACGGAGTGACGAACCTGCGAGTACGGCTAGACCTTGCCCATCATTAAACCGAGGTGGCGCGAGGTCGAACGACTAAGCACCAATTAATGTATTCCAATAAGATCTAATGAGATAACTCACACAAACGGAATGCAGAATTATTCATCTAGTCAACAAGATCAAAGGATCGTGTCATGAAGAACACGAGCCTCTAAATGATGAACAGATGAAGAACTCAAGGACATATCACCCATGCATGAATATCACTTTAGTCTAAAAGGGAAATGCAGAAATACTCACTTTGCTCTAAATAAAGAACAAATGGGAGTCTCACCCACACCACCATCCACATAGCACCTACACCCAACTACACATGGAGAGGTGAGAACTCACCTCTCCAAGTGAGAAAATGAGAGAGGGGAGAACTTGGGATGTGTCTCTAAGCTTACCCCCTCCCCTCATATTTATAGGCAAGAGAAGAGGGCCTCTCCTCCTGTTTCCTACGGTCCCCACGTGCAACCTGGCCTGTGTAGCGTGCTTTGGAAGGTGCTTGAGGCAGTGGAGAAGAAAATCGGGCGAAAACCGGTCCCTAGGTGCCTGAACCGGAGCTGAACCGGTGACTGGGTCACTGAACCAGGCGTTTTCTGGGCAAAACCGGCAGCACAGGGGGCAAGCCGGCCAACCGACCTTGGGCGTGCTACCAGGGGCTGCCATCTGTCCCAACTCGGGGCGGCTCCCGTGCGTCCAGCGGGGGCGATCCGCGTCCTCGGCTGCGGGCCAACCGGCACTGGCCACGTGGCGTGGCGGGGTCAGCGCCCGCGCGGAGGCGAGGTGGCCAACGGGCATCCGCCACGTGGCCCGCCCTGGTTGATCCCGCGCGGCTGCCGTGTGCGCGCGTGCGTCCCTGGTGGCCAGTCGCCTTCTGCCACATGGCGATCATGCACACGTTGGTCCGGCCGACGTGGGTCCCGCTGCTGATGTCATCACTGCATCATATTTTGTCCTTTTCATATCTCCTTCATACGTACTCCGATGTAGGCAACTAATATATCCATTTCGATCGTCTCGACGAGCCCGTCGTAATGGTGGAGTCCAATTTAGCATTTGACACTATTTCCATTGGCGCCCTATATAAGCCTTTGGCTGGCTTGCTCTGTGAATATATCGTTTAACACGTGTTTCCATGCATCCTGCAATAAAAGCTAGGAACACCAACACTTGTGGAAATTGTCAGTATATAAACCCCTATTCTAGTGTTGATGATCATTTTCCAATTATTTTATGTAGGAATTGGCGGCATAAAAGTGGTACTTAACAACCGTCAACAACTCCCCCACACTTGACCTTTGCTCATCTAGAGTAAAGGTTGTCAGATCAAGGTGGTACATGATATCCAAAGGTATGGAGCTAGCATAAGAGATATTCCAAACCATACTATGCACTTGTGAACTATGTGGAGTGTCTATCATACCATCTTGGGTAGTTGAAGAATGGAACGGTCATGAATCAAGTCACTCCTGCTCATCATGTCAAGTAACATGGGGTTTGCAATGATTTTCAAAATAAACCTTGCTTAGCTTCCTCATTTGATTCTCTCAGATCACTCAATGTATATATGTCCTTACCAAGGCATTAGAAGTGCCTTTCTTCATCCTACTTCTAATGATAGCTTATGTGGAGCTCAAGGTAGGTATGAATGATAAGGCATACTTGCATCACATGTATTGCAAAGTCAAAAATTGGATCCAAGGAGGAAATCAAATCATACAATCAGATCAAGATATGCACGTGTATGAATGTGGTGAATATGGTAAGGTGGTCACTAGCCCCGGAATGGGTGCTAGTTATTACTATATCTGATGAATGAGCTGAATGACTCCATTGCATGATTCTCTCTCTTATTTATATGAAGTCTTATGAGAACATGGCTATACTCTTCTTTTTAGTGGACCTTCATGTGCCCACATTTTTTTCTCTCTTTTTTTTCATAACTGCAGGGACCTTCATGTGTCCCCATTTTTTTAGATAGCCATGCCTCTTTACAAAATACTTGAGGAGAGAGAAATCAATGCATACGATGGAGCATTTATGTAAGTGAATAGATGAATGATACAATGCTAACTTTCAGTGTAGAAGCATAGCCAGGGGGAAATAGTGGTGTGCACATGAATCTTGATCATGGGAGCATGAAAAGAATTCCCAAAAGGGTCACAGAATTTGACCAAGCTCAATGCAATAACAAGCAGCATATGAGTATAAGGTTTTCAACTAAAGACATCATATGACTTTGGTAGGACTGTGACATATCAAAGTGGAGCTTTGCAAAGGGTTTTCATGTTTGTAAATAAATTCCTAAGCACTCAAACATTTAGAGTGAAGATCATATCATCAAACCATATCACAAACACCAACTACTTAGATGAGCATGAGTTCCCTAATGATATTTGTTCACAAGGATCAAGACAATGAGTAAGGAATAAAACATATGCAAGCTAACCATAGGAATCATGTACAGCAAGCTGAGCACCATTATTTGAGTTTGATTTATTGGATAAGAATTGAACATCATTCAAACTCATGGGTAGAGAGAGTGAGATAAGGGTGCACATACCATTGCTCCTGAAGGATATAGGGAACAAGGAAGACTAGTGGTGATTTGGCTGACCCGAGGGGTAGCCAGCTCACTCTCGTTTACCTTGTTCTCATCATGAAGGTGTAGTCGATGTCATGCAACCCTTGTGTGGGAGTTCTCAAGTGAATACGTTGATGATGAGCTTGAGAGAACTCCCCCACACTGGTGCTTGTACTGGTGTGTTCTTCGAGCAAAAAGTGGAAACAAAAGATGGACTCTATTGGATTGAGAACCATAGAGCCTTTATTCAAAAGAAAATATTTTTGGGTTTTTTTACTGTCACCATGTCATTTGCTCAGTAGGGTTAGACCAACGTTACACTTCATAAACAAAGAAGATATATGAGACCTTTATGGGGTCAAATGTACCTCCTTTATATGTTATGCAACATCAATCTAACACCTTAACTTACCTTCCTAATTGAACATAGCTCAGTGACTTACCCATTAGAATTTGATAATTTCTGCAGGGGTTAGTCCACATACAAGCATCCAATATCCATGAGAGCATAACTCTAAGGTTCATCAATCAAAACTCGGCACCATGTCTTGTTTTGATTGAAGAAGACTATTTTAACCTAAGCACCACGCTTAATTTAAAACAGTCTATGAATGTACACCTCGAACATACAATCAAACCCGAGCATATGAACAAAGACACAGGAATCATGCAAGCATAATCAAGCTATTTTCAAAGGAACATAAGCATGAGCGCATAACGGTGAACCTTGGGCAACCTCCTGGAAGGGCTTTGTTTAATGTCAAAAGCAGGACTTACCTAGCTAGTGGGCAAGATGCAAGAGCTGACATCACCCCCATACCAGGATAAGATTTGGTAGAGGAGGAACTTCACTAGGATGCTCACATACCTCCCCCACACTTGAAGTTTGCATTGCAAGGCAACAAAACGTGTGTGGTGATCAAGCTTCCTTTTGTAAATGTTCCATCACCAAGGCTTATCTAGGTGTTGCAGCTAATGTGGCTCACATGTTCATAGGCATCACCTGTCCATCTTTCTTTTCAATCTCCTCCTGAAAAGTTAGTGACCAAAAGTACCCGAAGGACAACTTATCCTAAAAACATGTTCTTGTTTTTTATTCGCAAGGGAAATAAAACCTGTGCTAATCCAGGCTATTTCCTGGTAGTGCTTTGTTTACTATGGTCATAAGCTCGACCATGGGAGATTTCTCTTGCAGCCACATTGGTGGTGTCCTTCCCATCTCACCACCAATCATCGATGAAGCAGTGAAGCTCTAGCTGCAAGGTTAGTGCCACATAAACAAACACGAGTCCAAAAGATGACAAAGCTAAAGGCAGACATGATCATTCCAGGGAGGCTACGACAGCTCCTAGGGTGATCATGGGACTCGAGAAGCTATAGCACTAGGGTGGTGAACCTCAGAGATGAAAAGATTGAGCACTGAGGCTAGTGCTCTCGCAACTGATCTCCGACTGAACTCAGCTCAGAAAAACACATAGCCTCCAAAAGAGGATAGAGTAGAAACTTAAATGGTCGGTGTACGTCCAGAAGCTAGAGTTTGGGTGAAGGGTGAGGTTCAGCTCATCCTTCCCATAGGTAGAGGGACCGATGTTCTCATCAAAAAGATGAAACATCCTGAGGTCTAGCCTAAGCTTCCAATGGGAGGTTATGGATCGATAGACTGGAAAGATCAGCTCCCATTAGGCATCGATTAAGTCAAGCATAAGATAAGAAGTAAAGCTTCTCTTGACTGATCGGCATCGATCGATGATCTTGGCATCATAAATGAGTGCACACGATTCGATCGGTATGTGATCATGCCCCTTCGGTCAGATAGGTGAATCCTCATGGATTATAAAACAGAGACTGATACCTTAGCCCATACGTAACCTTGGTGCTAGGCACCTCAGCTCGAGTCGAGATGTAGGAACATGATAGGCCTATCGTACTCTCCTTAGGAGATCATAACTAGGACCGAACAAGTCATCCTGGCCGAGAATGATTCATCCTTTCCTAATTACTCTCTCCATTCTCCCACGAGACAAGGCCTCAGGGGGAAGGTCTAAGAAGAGGTACGAGAGGGGAACCTAAGGGTAGACTCTGCGCCAAGCAATCTTTCCCTTAGATTCCTGCTATTCAGGAATGGTATCTTCAGCCAGAGCTTAAAGCCTCAGCTCGGCTGATGATGGATCTAGGGGGCTCAACATTTCCTCTGACGGGCACCTCCTCGACCAGGATGCAAAGGGAGCTGAAATCCCGGAGATATTCCACGATCTCTTTTCCCTTAGTAGCGTCCAAGTGCACAAAAGAGCCTCCAGTGAGAGCATTAAGCCGCATGGCATTGTCCTTCCATAACCCATACCAGAAGTGCTGAAGCAACATCCAATCGGGAACGTGGAGGGCTAGGCAATCTTCCGCCAAAAAGGCAAAGTGATTCCATACCATTCCTAGCGATTTCTCCCCACCTTGCTTGAGACTGAGATTCCTTATTCTCAACGAGATGACACGTCATATCGGGAAGAATCGGGAGCAGTAAGCTGCTCTCAAATTTTCCCAAGTGAGGTAGTCTCTACCAAAACAACGGTACCAATCCCGTGCTTCCCCAGAGAGGGATAGAAGGAAAGATTCCCTTTTCCGAGCATCCAATGATTCTTCGATTTCACTCGGAGTTTCAATCAGACACTTGTAGTATCTCACATGATCGAGGGGGTTCTCATGAATTGACCTCGAGAAGGAAAGATCTTGAATTAGCTTCATGAGAGAGGGGTGAATCCGACAGCCATATGAAAGAATGAGTTCTGACAAGGGTGGCTCTGAGGGTTCACTCCTCGAAGGTGGAAGGTGTTTACAAGGATAACCTTACAAGGGTAGTGGGGGTAAAGGTAGAAGTAAAGAAAACGGAAAAGAATATCTCGAAGGGTAATGGGAGTAGAGGTAGGAGAAAACGGAAAAGTTACATACGAGGACCACTAGGTTCGAAGATAGATACAGCGACCGTTCCCCGACAACGGCGCCAGAAATGCTTGTTGGTATTTCTTAACCTCACCATTATGGCGCCGGGATAGCGTGAGCGTGTAAGAATTACCCGGGTATACTGACGGGTGCGAACGAGTCCGCAAGCGCACGGATACACCATTGTAGCACTTCTCCCTTGGGAGTATTCCAAAGGGTATCGAATCTAAGGAATGGTGTGTACTACCTTCTATACTAGAAGAACGGTCCAAGGACACCAAGCCCCTGCTTGGGTAGAGAGATGATGGGGTGCTCGGTTATAGGGGGGTACAAGCTGCAAAGGATCTCACTTCGAACACTGGACCCTCCTGGCTATAACAGTTGGTTCACGGCAAATAGTTGCCTACACCTGTATCCGAACGTGGGGGATTCCATAATGGTCCAACGGCTGTAACTACCGCGGCCTACCCCAAGACAAACCGTGGGATACAGGGCAATCGAAGGATAACCCATAGTCTAGACACCACGTCTACACCACCGATTAGTACTATAATACGACTACGTCTAGGCCTCCCGCAGCATACTATAGCACTCCGTATAAATACGGAGCGACGAACCCGCGAGTACGGCTAGACCTTGCCCATCATTGAACCGAGGTGGCGCGAGGTCGAACGACTAAGTACCAATTAATGTATTCCAATAAGATCTAATGAGATAACTCACACAAACGGAATGCAGAATTATTCATGTAGTCAACAAGATCAAATGATCGTGTCACGAAGAACACGAGCCTCTAAATGATGAACAGATGAAGAACTCAAGGACATATCACCCATGCATGAATATCACTTTAGTGTAAAAGTGAAATGCAGAAATACTCACTTTGATCTAAATGAAGAACAAATGGGAGTCTCACCCACACCACCATCTACATAGCACCTACACCCAACTACACATGGAGAGGTGAGAACTCACCTCTCCAAGTGAGAAAATGAGAGAGGGGAGAACTTGGGATGTGTCTCTAATCTTACCCCCTCCCCTCATATTTATAGGCAAGGGAAGAGGGCCTCTCCTCTTGTTTCTTGCGCTCCCCACGCACCACCTGGCCTGTGTAGCATTCTTTGGAAGGTGCTTGAGGCGGTGGAGATGAAAACCGGGTGAAACCCGGACACTAGGTGCCTGAACCGGAGCTGAACCGGTGACTGGGTCACTGAACCGGGCGTTTTCTGGGCAAAACCGGCAGCACAAGGGGCGCGCTACCAGGGGCTGCCATCTATCCCAACCCGGGCCGGCTCCCGCGCGCCCCGCGGGGGCGATCCGCATGCTCGGCTGCGGGCCAACTAGCGCTGGCCAGGTGGCGCGGCGGGGTCAGCGCCCGCGCGGAGGCGAGGCTGCCAACGGGCATCCGCCACGTGGCCCGCCCGGGTTGATCCTGCGCGGCTGGCATGTGCGCGCGTGCGTCCCTGGCGGCTAGTCGCCGTCTGTCACGTGGCGATCATGCACACGTTGGTCTGGCCGATGTGGGTCCCACTGCTGATGTCATCACTGCATCATATTTTGTCCTTTTCATATCTCCTTCATACGAACTCCGATGTAGGCAAATAATATATCCATTTCGATCGTCTCGACGAGCCCGTCGCAATGGTGGAGTCGAATTTAGCATTTGACACTATTTCCAATGGTGCCCTATATTAGCCTTTGGCTCGCCTGCTCTGTGAATATATCGTTTAACACGTATTTCCATGCATCCTGCAATAAAAGCTAGGAACGCCAACACTTGTGGAAATTGTCAGTATAAACCCCTATTCTAGTGTTGATGATCATTTTCCAATTATTTTATGCAGGAATTGGCAGCATAAAGTGGTACTTAACAGTCGTCAACTGACATGAGATTGACACTTGCACCAAGGTCACAGAGGGCATTCCTGATTTTCTGATAGTATAGTATATCGTGCAAGTGATAGCCGGATAACTAGGTTCTCTCCTGTGCACAATTGCTGAAGATTCCCATGGATCAAGAACCTGCTCTACTGGCTTCCGTACAAAGTTGGTAGGTTGTATCCGCCAAGATGGCTCACCCCATCTAGTGGACACTACACAAACATCTTCACAAGAAGATACGCGTTGCCCCGGAATCTTTCCGTCTTCAGCAGAGGGAACCAAAGCAGCTAACTAAGCCAACTGGGTTTCTATCATATTATTAAAGCTTAACTGGCTCTTAAGAGCAGAAAAGAGGCTATCAATCATAGTGTTAAGGCTTTTCAAAGCCTTATCACAGGCAGCTAACTTCTTATTGAAACTATCATTGAACTTAGCTTGCCCAAAAACAAGATCTTTCAAAGAAGGTTGGTTGGGATTGAAAGAATTACCTTGATTACCTTCTTGATAATAAGGGTGTTGATTCCACGTTTGACCTCCTTGTGGACGATAACCATTGTTATTGCCGTTCATGAACATCAGATCCTCTTGGGTAGTAGGGCAGTAATTCCTTGAATGTCCAGTGTTACCACAGACTTCGCAGGTCATGCGTGAATCCATATCTTGAGTAGTTGTGGCCATGGCAGCCTTCTCATTGATTAGATCATCCATTCGCTTCATCAATAGGTCCATCTTGGCATTCAACATATCTGCTTCCTTGACAGTATGTGTACCCCTTTGACGTGGCTGGAGTCGATCATCACTCCACCCATGGTTGGAGACCATCTTCTCAATAAGCTGAGTTGCATTAGCAATAGTGAGTGAAAAGAAAGCTCCTCCAGCAGCAGCATCAACATGTCCTCGGGTTGTTGAAGTCAGCCCATTATAGAAATTCTACATAATAAGCTAGTTGTCCATCCCATGAAGAGGACAGGCCAAGATGTACTCTTGAAGCCTCTCCCAAGCTTCTGGGATGGTCTCATTTGCTGCTTGCTGAAAGCTTGAAATTCTTCCCTGCGGGGCATTGGTTTTACCCAACAGAAAGAACTTCACGAGGAATGCCGCCGAGCATTTTGCCCAAGTATTAATCTCCTCATGGTTCGCATAGAACCACTGCTTCGCCTTTCCCAAAAGTGAGAATGGAAACAGCCGCAAACAAATAGCATGTTCCTCCACCCCTCGTACGGTGAAGGTGCTGCACAGCTCTAGGAACTGTTGCAAATGGGCGCTCGCGTCTTCATTAGGCTTATCACAGAATGGGCTAGCCTGTACCATCGTAATGAGGCCAGTCTTGATCTCAAAGTTTCCATTCCCGGAGTTGATCTCGGGGCCTGTAGGCACCTGATCAGCAGAGGGAGCAGAGTACTCACGGAGAGTCTTCTCGACATTGGGGTTGGCCATAGGAGTTGATGTAGATGACACAAAGGAAGTTGGATCGACTTCCATACATACACGCTGGGGAGAACCGAAATGAGTTCTAGCTCTCCTTACAAGTGACTCAGGATCTTCAGTGAAATTCGGCGGTAAGTCGAAACCAGTCATGCACTACCTGTCTTCATCATCCAAAGACAAAGAAGACAATCAAGGTTAGCCTGCATTGAGAACTGCTTTAACCTGTCATGATTATAAACATATGCAAAGTGTTGTCATGTTATCCTTTAGCCTTCCCTGGCAACGGCGCCAGAAATGCTTGTTGACATTTCTTAAAGTCATCACTAGGTTTGTATCTCTGGCAACGGCGCCAGAAATGCTTGTTGACATTTCTTAACGTCATCACTAGGTTTGTATCCCAGTAACGACGCTAGAAATGTTTATCGACATTCCTTAGCATCATTGCTAAGTTCGTGAGTTCCTAGCAACGATGCCAGAAATGTTTTGATGGTAATCCTAACGTTTACAAAGAATCCGCAACGCATGGATATACCATTGTAGAATTTCCCCAAAGGAGTATTCCAAAGGGTATCGAATCCAAGGAAGGCATGGCCAGATTAACAAGTTCCAATGAGTATGGATCAATGACGAGAATAAGTCAGGTTCCAAACACAGGGGTAAGATATGATAATGATAGGGTAGTGTGAACACACCCAAACTCGTTCTCTCTGTGGTACACTATGGCTTAGGAGGCAACATACGAGTTAGCTCTAGGTTCTAAGGTACTAAACATATAAAGTCAGTAGATACCAATCAGTCACATAAGCATTGTATGAATATCAGCTCAACACCCGAACGTGGAGGAGTACAAAGGGTCCAACAGCTGTCACAACGACGGCCTACCTCTATCAATCCATGGGGCATGCTCATATGAAATGCAGCTACTCAACCCAAGCACCATGCTTACGTTGTTAACTAGACACTAACCGGCCCGGGCTATTGTTACCCAGGTCAGTGCCACCAGATAACTGGCCACTTACACTGAGTACCATAGTTTGAACTCGAACTTCATACAACACAAACATGTGATCTAACTGGATCAGACTAGCCTAGTCATACAAACAGATTCGTGTTCTACTATGTCTATTCAACAGGATCAAAGGGTCGTGTTCATGAAGAACATGAGCCTCTAACTTATGAACAAACAATGAAGACATGAGTAAATCATCCGTCAAGTGGATCGAAAGGTCTTGTTCATCAAGAACAGGAGCCTCAAAATGATGAACGAACAAAGAACACATGAACGAATCACCCATATATGCTAACACTACTTTATATGAAATAGCTGAATAACGGAAGTAGATCAAAGTCATACAATAAAATAAAGATACAAGAGAACTCATACCTAGATCCCAAAGTAGACTTGGAACCTGAAGTAGAACTACTCTTGCCTACCTCCCAGCCTTGGAAACCAAAAGTGAGAGAGGAGTTGGAAAGTGAGTTGGGTAAGAAATGAGTACCCTCCCTTCTATTTATAGGCCTTGGACAACTTCGTGAGAATGGCATGAGCACCCCGGGAGTGGACCAGGAGCAAACCAGGAGACACCACATGGAAGGTCAGGATGAGCCGACACATGGTCGGTTCGGCCGACCTGTGGGGTTAGTCGACCCCTTGTGGGCCCACCTGGGCCTGTGCTTTCGGGTGGTGGCTGTCCTGTGGGTCCTAAGGTCTGTCCCCGGTGTCCACCTGGTTTTGAGGCGGTTTGCCTGCCTGTGGGCCCTTCTATCAATGTGACGTCCACGTGTCTCCCTCTGATTCGTCGAGATTGCTTCCCTTGGATTGGTAGTATGGCTTGCATGCATAGGATCCTAGGTTGCAGCCCTTCCTTGGCTGAGGTGAAGTGGCATGGACCATAGAAGGTGACTTGTCACTTCTTTTATGCTTATTTTACCTGCAGTCACAAAAGCTCCAAGGACAAGTGGAACTACATTATTCTTAATTAAATGCGTGTAAGAAATGCCTTTTGCTCCTTTATTCATGAGTATATTAACGGCTAAAGTAGGTACTTAACAGCCGTCAACACCGGCATGGGTACCTTGCAAGGAAGGCCACGTCAAAGTTCCAGGAGCTAGGATCAAGATCATGGTAGGATCCCGGTGGTGATCTTGTCCATGTATCATTTACTATGTTGAATTTACAAATTTCAATCTGATTCTTAGCAATTAAGTGCTTTCTCTACGACTTTGTTTTCGTTTGGGTTTTCTTTCTCCCCGATCTATTATTGAGATAGATCGCATAGGGTGTTCTTGTAGCCGTGGTGGCTAGAGGTGCATGCCTGACCTACCAAACATTTTCATCTTGTCCTTTGGACTCGCCCTAGGCTAACCCACAAGAATAGGTACGTGTCATGACATGACGAAGGTTCCAAAAGGCGGGCGTCTTCGGAGTTGGAACGGAAGCCATGATCTAAAGAGCTTTTTATGAGATTCGATTTTCTATCTTCTTCTTTGGTTGGAACTTAAACGAGAGCTTGATCCAATCTCTCTGGATTGGTTTTACCTACCCTCTCTATCTCTTGCTACCTCTGGTGTTTCTTAGGTTAGATGAGTTCTTGATGTTTCTTAGGTTAGATGCAAAAGCAATCCTTTCAAAGATTAAAGTGTTCTCGGCTTTATTAGATTGATTCTTGCATCACACATTGTTCCACGGATTCGATACCTTGGGTTCACACTTGAGGGAAGAAGGGTCCCTTGACTACGACGGAGGATTTGTTCGCTTGCAAATCCAAATGAACTTTGATACAAATATAAACCTTCAACACGCACCTTTCCCCAAGAACGAACATCTATGGAAGCTTCTGTTCTTCATTTAGAATAAAGTGAGTATTTCGACATTTTCTATTTAGACTAAAATGGCTTTCTACATTGGTGAATAGTTCTTGTGTTCATCATCTGTTCTTGATTAAGAGGCTTGTGTTCTTCATGACCTCGATCCTTTGATCTTCTGGTGCAGCTCATAAGTTACTAATTCCATTTGTTTGCCCATTAGTCTATTAGAATAAAGTGGATAGTCTGCATGTTTTAAGTAGATCAAAGTCCTTCCGTGATCCTTTGCATGAGATAGCTAATACCTGAGTGAGTTCTAATCTCTCCCTCGTGGGTTCATCACTTTGTATTTATACGAAGTGCTATAGTGTTGCTACGGGTGCATAGATGTAGTCGTTCTATAGTAGTGATCGGTGGTGTAGACATGGTGTCTAGACTACGGGTTATCCTTCGTTTGCCCCCACTACAAGAAAAACGCCAACTAGTGACGCAAAAAAGGCCGTTTCTCGTCATAAACCGTGGTTAATGACGCTAGTTGTTATGAAAACGCTCCGTCATTAATCGAGCGTCACAAACTGAAGGACCAAACTGGCGACCAGAGAGGGGGGGAGTGAATGGGAGCCGATAAAAATTCTTCTCGAAGGAGATGGCTACTCCAACAAGACGAACACGGCTAACCAAACCACATCTCCGACTCAACTACCCAAGTTGGCCAAGACCACGCAGCCACTGGAGTGCTACTGGTCCTAGGAACCAACGACCACCGAAATCTACTCGAGAACGCAGCGGAACAAGCAACTCGAGCAGCTACTGACCACACCGATCAGACCGGTCACCTGCACCGGTCAGACCGGTCTTGACCGGATCTTCTGGACTGAGCCGTCGGAACACCTGACGCCCTCCAAAGACACACCGGGTCACCTTGGACCTCGAGCCGGGTCACTCGAGTAGGACTTGGAAATTTCCACAGAAAGCTCCTGCACCGGTCAGGCCGGTGCAGCTCACCGGTCAGACCGGTCTGAGCCTGGAAACCCCAATTCCAAGAAACCAACCTCCCGAGCTCCAAAACACTCCAAACTCGAAACAGTAGCAAATGAGCTAGGGTTCCAAGAGATGGCTGCCATCCTCTCACCACTTGGGTTATATGGAGGCTAGCCGAAAGACGAAACTACCCCTATTACATTAAACTGAGATACACGCCCCTGAAGGGCCTTTTGGGAAACTTCGTCGTAGCACCATTGGACGGATGCCCGGTGACCGCAAACTTGCTTAGCCTCGACGCAAGCCTTGCAATCCCGATCCGTGTCCTCCGCTTCGAAGTCTCCGAAACGCGTCTTCGCACACCGGTCAGACCGGTACCCACCAGTCAGACCGGTCAGACCCACCGGTCAGATCGGTCCAGTGCTGCTGCCTCCGGTCTTCGGTCTTGGCTTTGTGGATCAACCAAGAAACCCAGTGGTTTTCTGGTGAACCACTGGAAACCCCGCGAACTCGGTGTAGCCTCCGCCAATCACCACTCATGACTCGGCTCCCACGTAGTCCCGGCTCGACCTTGGTTTTGAGGCTCAACCAAGAAACCGTCCATGACTTCATCTTGCCGTTCTTGCCACCATGCGGTCTGCACTTGACCCCGCTGGCCACTGGGTCCCTCGAGCCGAGCCTACTTGTCTTCTCCACACCTGGAGGCCTACCCGGCAACGACCTTTCGCGCTTGCTCTTCACCTGCACCAACACCAGTCGAGCCGCAACCTGCACCTGCAATACTTAGCCAAGAGTCAGTCCACACAACGTTGTCAATCACTCATCACACCAGGAAGCGACCATCCACCGGTCCTCGAACCACACATGCCCTCAATCTCCCCCTCGATGAGTGCATTGACAACACACACATTTGGTAATCAAAGAGAAAAGGAAAAGAAAAGAACCAACTAAAAGAAACTCAAACAAGCGATCGAAAGCCAAGCAAAGGCAAAAGAGCAAGATCACTTGAAAGAGGAAAGTCTCGGTCCCCTTAGGCAAGGGCAACGGCTCGACACAACCGAGACAAAAACAAGCTCGAGCAAAGAGCACAACCCACCAAAGCAAAGCTCGAAAACCACAAAGAGCTCCCCCTGCACACATGCAAGCTCCCCCTGAACCAAAGCAACTCCCCCTGAACGAATGCATGCAAACCACTTCTCAAAACAGAGTAGCTGCACTAGCCTTGCTCTGACCGATCAGACCGGTCCACCTCACCGATCATACCAGTGCCCAACATCTGAACAGGGCCAGCACGCTGACCGGTCAGACCGGTGACCTCGACCGGTCAGACTGGTGCCCAACAGAGCCCAGAAATTGCTCAAAACCACTCGAAAACCCTCTAAATGCATTCAGTAGGCCAAAACATGCTCAAACTTCACCCCCTTGTTGACAATGCATGAATCAAGCCAAAATTAGGAAAATTTCAACCTAGAGCTTCTCAAATAGACAAAATTCAACATAGCATGCTACACATATCCAAATGAGCAAGTTAGATACTCTATAGCTTCGTATGGATATAAACTACAAGATCACCAAGTTTCACAACCATTGGCCAAAGCTAAGATAGAATTGAGCATTTTTGCGAAAAATTCCCTCTCATGAGCAAAGTCCTAAACATGAGCAAAACATGTCAAAATGGCAAAGCCACACAAGCTTCATGCTAGGACAACCATTCTAAGCATAAGACCATCATAAACACCCACAAGCACCTCATGTCATGTCAAAGCCACCGAGCCATGTGCTTACTTCTAGATATGAGACTTCTCATTGGTAAGCAACATGCAACGGTTTAGCACCCAAAACTAAGCAAATTAAGCACATATGACATGGGAGCACATTTTCAAGCAAATTACATTTCATTTTCAGATTCATATTTGGTACATGAAATGTGTTTACGATAAAAAGGAACTTATGCCCCTCCACAAGATAAAGCAAGGGGGCTAAACATTCATGATGGCAAATGAGCCTTTGGCCCCATATGCTCAAAATAAGCTATCCAAGCACAAATTAAGCATAAAAAGGCCACTAAAACATGTCATGATCATATAAAGGCATTTACTCACAAGAGAGCATACATGTAGGATTTTTCAAAAACATAGCTATCAACCATGGATATAAATCAAGATCATCAAGAGCTAAGCCACACTAAGCCATATCATACCAAACTAGCTCACAAGATCATATATAGCACATCATGGTGAGCAATGTATATAGGAGAAGCTTTCCCTACAAGATGCATATGGTACCAAATGCATGCAACCTAAGATACAAAGATGCCTATACATCATGTTACATATGCAATGCAAATGCAAGAATGCATAAAAGGAAAGCTATACATATGCTACAAAAGAGCTCCCACACCCAACTCAAGAGACCAAACACACACCAAGTTCTCTCCGCAAACGAGTGAAAGTTGCTTGATCTAGGGGCTTGGTGAAAATATCCGCTAGTTGGTTTTGTGTGGGCACATGGATCAAAGCGATTTTCCCTTTCTCAACATTATCCCTCAGAAAATGGTATCTCACTTCTATATGCTAGGTTTTGGAATGAAGCACTGGGTTCTTAGCAACAGTTATCGCACTCGTGCTATCACAAAGAAGTGGAACCTAGGTATACTCCTCACCAAAGTCACTCGTGGTGTATGTGATCCAAAGGAGCGGAGAGAAACAACTAGCTGCGGCAACATATTCGGCTTCGGTTGTAGCTTGAGCAATACTCGATTGTTTGCGGGAAGACCAAGACACCAAAGAAGAACCCAAGAACTGGCAAGTCCCAGAAGTGGACTTCCTATCCAACCGACACTCGGCAAAATCCGCGTCAGAAAAACCATGAAGCTCCAAAGAAGAAGACGCGGAGTACCAAAGGCCGAAGTCGGGAGTGTATCGCAAATACCTGAAGATGCGCTTGACTGCTTGCCGATGCGAAGTCCTTGGAGACGCTTGAAAATGAGCGCACAGACATACCGAGAATAGGATGTCTGGCCTCGTCGCCGTCAGGTACAGGAGGGAGCCGATCATGCTCCGGTACTCCTTCTGGTCCACGTGTTCACCGTCCTCGTCCGCATCAAGAGCTGTAGTCATACTCATCGGCGTCGCCATGGCCTTCGAGTCATCCATCTTGAACTTCCTCACAATGTCCTTGGTGTACTTGGCTTGGTATACAAATGTTCCTTCCTTCGATTGCTTGATCTGGAGCCCGAGGAAGAACTGCAACTCGCCCATCATGCTCATCTCAAATTCCCTGCTCATGTCTTCTACAAACCTTGCAACCAAAGAGTTAGACGAGCCACCAAAGACAATATCATCCACGTACACCTGCACAATTAGGATCTCTTTGCCCTGCCTGAGGAGAAACAAGATTTGATCTACCTTCCCCATCTCAAAACCTCTCTCAAACAGGAACCCTCTCAACCTACTATACCAAGCTCTAGGCGCCTGCTTCAGCCCATACAGCGCCTTCCTCAACTTGTACACCTTGTGGGGGTACTTCTCACTCTCAAACCCCGGTGGTTACCTCACGAACATTTCTTCCTCCAAAACACCGTTCAGGAAAGCACTCTTCACGTCCATTTGGTACAATTTGAACCCTTTAGCCACGGCAAAGGCTAGGAGGATCATAATCACCTCCAAATGGGCTGCTGGAGCAAAGGTCTCCTCGTAGTCTATCCCCTCTTTCTGTGTGTACCCCTGAGCAATAAGCCTTGACTTGTTTCTCACCACTTCACCTTTCTCTCCCTCTTTATTTTTCCACACCCATTTTGTCCCAATCGGCTTACACCACGGTGGAGGCTCCACTAACTCCCAAACTTGGTTCCTCTCAAAATTCTCCAACTCCTCATGCATCGAGTTAACCCAATTGTGATCAGATAGCGCATGTCCAATGTCTTTGGGCTCAAAAGTAGCAACAAAAGCAGCATGGGCAAAGTGAGAATCATTTCGAAACCTCGACCATGTGGTGCATTTGTTGATGTTCCCTCTCCCACTTGTACTCACCGGGGAGCTTCACGCCTCGAAGCTACCTCCCCCTCAGCTGGAGCTTCCTCACGATCTCAGCACGTCGTCGTAGGTGTTGGAGAGGGCCCGTCCTTGATCGTAGTCGAAGTAGTATGTTCATGCTCAGCTGCGGGCGCCACACCACCATCTTCATCATCACCTTGCTGCACCTCATCCTCAAAAATCTCCTCACCAAGTTCCTCGTCACCTGCACACTTAAAAACTGAGAGCCAGGTGTGGTTCGAGGACTGGTGGATGGTCGCTTCCTGGTGTGATGAGTGATTGACAACGTGGTGTGGACTGATTCTTGGCTAAGTATTGCAGGTGCAGGTTGCGGCTTGACTGGTGCAGGTGCAGGTGAAGAACAAGCGTGAAAGGTCGTTGCCGGTGAGGCCTCCAAGTGTGGAGAAGACAAGTAGGCTTGGTTCGAGGGACCTGGTGGCCAGCGGGGTCAAGTGCGGGCCGCATGGTGGCAAGAACGGCAAGATGAAGTCATGGACGGTTTCTTGGTTGAGCCTCAAAACCATGGTCGAGCCGGGACTACGTGGGAGCCGAGTCATGAGTGGTGATTGGCAGAGGCTAAACCAACTCACCAGAAAACCACTGAGTTCCTTGGTTGATCCACAAAGCCAAGACCGAAGAACCGAAGACGGAGGTGCAGCAGCTCCAGACCGGTCTGACCGGTGGGTCTGACCGGTCTGACCGGTGGGTACCGGTCTGACCGGTGAGGAGCACCGGTCTGACCGGTGTGCGACGACGCAGTCCGGAATCTTCAAAGCGGAGGACACGCGTCGGGATCGCAAGGTTTGCGTCGAGGCTAATTAAGTTTGCGGTCACTGGGCATCCGTCCGATGGAGCGAAGACAAAGATTTCCGAATTCGCCCTTGAGGGGCATGTATCCCTAGTTAGCTAGTAAGGATATTTTAGTCTTTCGGTTGCCTCCATATAACCCAAGGGGTGAGAGGATGGCAGCCATCTCTTGGAACTCTAGCTCATTTGGTTTTCCTATTTTCCTTCCTATTTTCTTAGGATTTTCGTAGGACTAGCTTGAGAGCTTCATGGTGAGATCTTGTGAGAGGGAAGGATGATCGGGCGGAAAGCTAGACCTTGTATGAACCTCTTTGCTATGTATAGATGATTCGGCGTGGTTCCTCAAGGCTTGGATGTGTCTTTCCCGTTTCTCCTTTTTGGTGATTTTCGGAGGCTTTTCTTGGTGAATTTCTTGTGGCAGTTTTGAGACCTTTCTCTTTGGGATTTGGTGGGGGATGTATGCATGAACCCCTCGTGGTTCTTTTCTCTTTGATCTCCCTCCCAAATCCGTGAGTAAAGGGGCTCAATTTTGGGGTGTTCGTGGTTCTATGGTTCGTGGTGTTCTTGGCGGAAATCCTTCGATTCCTCTTGATTCAACAAGTTTTGGTGGACCAAATCTTGGCTATGGAGTACCCATGAGGTGTTCCTACTATCCCCAAAGTCTTGTGCGAATCCGTGGAGTGAATCGGGAGATCGGGAGTTGGATTTGGGGGAGTTGACTCGCGGGCGCTGTTCATCCCGAGCTGCCCAGGCTCGACCGGTCTGACCGGTGCTATTAACCGGTCTGACCGGTGCTAGTCCTTGGTGGGTTTTTGTCTCGGGGAACAGCCTTGTCCGTGTGGTTTTGACCCGTGGTTCTGCTGGTCAGTTCTTGGCGTGCTTGGAGTTGTTTTGCTAGGTTTTGTGAGGGGTTCTTCTTCCTCACAGGTTGTGTTTCGTGGTGGTTTTTGTTCCAGTGCCTAGAGGAGTCACTGAGGCTTCCTGGAACGTTTGCTGTGCGACTGTTGTAGCCACCGGCCTGACCGGCTCTGTCCACCGGTCTGACCGGTGTCACCGGTCTGACCGGCGCAGGCCATCGGTCTGACCGGTGTAGCACAGGCAGCAAGCTGTGCTAGATTCCGCTGTGTGGTTTGGTGAGTTTTGGCTCGGAAGGTTGAGTGTTGGTTCCTAGGACCAGTAGCACTCCAGTGGCTGTGTGGTCTTGACCAACTTGGGTAGTTGAGTCGGAGACGAGTGTTGGAAGCCGTGTTCATCTTGTTGGAGTTCCCATCTCCTTCGAGAAGAATTTTTATCGGCTCCCATTCACTCCCCCCTCTCTGGTTCGCCTAATCGGTCCTTCAATTGGTATCAGAGCCGGTTCGGGTCTTTATTGACTCTTACCAGTCTAAGATCTAAAGATGGCGTACCAGGAACGGGGTTCGGGTCCTCCGCACTTCGATGGGAAGAACTACCAGATGTGGCAGAGGAGGATGGCAGCGTTCCTCCGCGGAAAGGGTCAGATCCTTTGGGATGTCACGGTGAACACAGCTTATGTTCATCTGATGAACTTCCTTGCTCCAGGATCGAGGGATATGTTCGAAGCCAACAACAAGGCTGTCGACTACTTGTTTCGTGCTCTGTGTCAGCCTGAATTCGATCGGGTTCAGACAGAGGACTTAGCTTGTAGGATTTGGGAGCAGTTGAAGGATGCTCATGCTGGGAATGCTCAGGTTCAGGCTCGGATGTACGCGACTTACCGGAGAGAGTACGAGAACTTCACTCATCTCCCCGGCGAGTCCGTCGATGCCCTTTTCCAGCGATTTATGGTCATTGTGAACAACATGAGAGCCAATGTGGACGTCCTCCCATACAATGATCATGATAGAGCCGTGAAGCTCTTGCACTCGTTGGATCGTACCGTATGGGACGGGAAGTTTGAGGCTATTGTTGAGTCCGAGAAGTATGACACCTTGACGGTGAACGAGCTTTTCTCGAAGCTCAAGTCGGCTGAGTTGGACCGTGGTATGACAGCCAAGATCGAGAGCCCGACTGATTGTCATAGTCTCGCTCTCGTTAGTGGCAAAGGAGCTAAGTCTAACGCTAACGCATCCTCCAGGATGTACTCTCTGTCTTCTTTGATGTCTTTGCCAGATGAGGAGTTCGACGTGCTTGGAGAGGACGAGCTGGCGTTGCTGACCAGGCGGTTCGAGAGGCTGCACGAGAACCGGGTGAACACGAGGAGGACAGCACGGACGTGCTTTCAGTGCGGCAAGCCAGGACACTTCGTCGCCGACTGCCCTGAGAAGACGGAGAACAAGGACGGCTACAAGGACGGCTACAGGCACCGATCGAGCAAGGATGGCAAGTATCGATCGAGGCGCGATCACAAGCACAAGAACAAGCACAAGGACGAGCGACGGTCGAGGAAGAAGGATGGCCGCGGCAGGAAGGCCCGAGCAATGGTCGAAGCGAGCGACGTCGACTCCTGCTCCGCCTACTCTTCCTCGAGCTCGAGTAGCAGTGAAGATGAAGGTGATCGGCGCAAGAACAAGAAGTCATCCAGGAACTTGAGCGGGTTGAGCCACTTCGCGGGAGATGGCTTCTGCGGCATGGCCCATAGCTCCGACAGCAAGAAGAGCCACCAGAGTGACTCGGACTCTGACTCCGAGGATGAGGTATGTGATGAGCTCTCTTCTTTGCGCAAGGAGAATGATGAGTTGGTTGACTTGCTTGATAACCGCGATCACATGCTTAGAGAGGCCAAGAAGATGAGGAAAGAACATAGGGCCTCACTAGAAGATGCTAGGAACCGTGTGGCTGAGCTAGAAACCCAAAACCTAGATGCTAAGCTTGAGATTGATCCGCTTAAGGCTTCTCCTGTGGTTTCTGATGAGATTGATTGCTGTGATTGCTCTGTGTACCTAGCTGATCTTACTGCTCTTAAGGATAAGCATGCTTCTACTTGTGATGAACTAGATATGCTTAGGGTTGAAGTGGCTGAGCTTAAGTCTAGACCTACTTTGCTAGGTACTTGCACTTCTTGCCCTGTTTTGCATGGAAAGATTGATGAGATGCATGCTTACACTGTTTCGCTTGAGGCTAAGTTGAAAGAGCCTATTCCCACTTCTTGCTCTACTTGTGAATTGCATGCGGTTAAGAATTTGGAGCTTGCACATTATGTTGATCGCTTGCAGGATGAGAATGATGAGCTGAGAAAATGTATGAGCTGGTTGTCGGGTCAGGAGCCTCAGCTTGGTATCATGATAGCGGCTTTCAAACGCTATGATGGTCAGGCACTTGGGGCTGACAAGCTTGGAGAGAACAGTGGTGAGGGAGTTGAGAGAGTTGGAGAGATTCCTATCCCACCACCAAACAGACACAAGAACAAGTTTGAGTCCAAGCCTAACCATCTCAGAAACAAACTTGACACTACTCCAGATCCACCCATATTCCCTCACCCAACAAATGATTTTTCAGAAACCGGTGAAGTTTGTGAGCCCAAAGGGAGGTGAGGAAGGAGAGAAGAAGGGTGAGAAGCCGAGTGGGCAGCCCCAACCCAAGCCTAAACCTAAGCCACAACCCATAAAGTTCCATTGTGGGAATTGTGGGAGAGATGGTCACAAGGATGAGTTTTGCTTCAAGAGGAAGCGTGAGGAGAGAATGGCTAGAGAGTGGGCTAACAAGGACAGGTACCACCCCTCTAATGGTGTACCTAAGCCTCGTATGCAGATGCCCAGGGCCAAGGCGATTGTGAGGACGGTTCCGGCTTGGGGAGACCGGAAGGCTGCAGGTGCTGCTGCTGGCCGAGCTACACCGGTCAGACCGGTGTACTACACCGGTCAGACCGGTGCAGGTCTGGGCAGACAGCGAGTCGGGTTTCGTGCTCGTGAGGATGCTCGATTTGGTTCTGGAGGTCGTGGTTCTGGTGGTTGGTCTGGAAAGTTTGCAGGTGGTCAGTTTGCTAGGCGTTCTCCACCTCGTGCTCAATACGGGGGTGGGAGAAGTCGTAGCTTTGAGATGGAGAGGAGGAACGATCCACGGTTTCCCTTTCGTGGCTTTCGTCCTCCTCCAGCTAGAGAGGGTTGGTTCCCTCGTGGTGGTTACCGTGGTGGTAGCTTTGATAGGCGTGATGATTTGGTTTGTGCTAACCCCACTTTGGAGCAAATGGCTCGGCACTGGTTTTACTCTTTTGGTACTAACCCCAGTGCTGAGTCGTTTGTTCACTCACGTGCTCACTTTTGAATTTCAGGTGGGAGACTTGAAGAACATTTGGTTGATTGACTCCGGTTGCTCGAGGCATATGACCGGAGACAAGGGGTGGTTCTCAAGTCTCGTCCCGGTGGTGACAAAGAAGTACATCACCTTTGGGGACAATGGGCGAGGGCGTGTGCTGTCAGAAGGTGAGATTAAGGTAAGTGACAAGATCACTCTCAGGCGTGTTGCTCTTGTTCAATCGCTTGGATACAATTTGCTTTCTGTGTCCCAGTTGTTGGATGAGGGTTTTGAGGTGTTGTTTCGGCCTGGTGGTTCTCGGATTTTAGATTCTCGGGGGGATCTTGTTTGCATGGTCGTTCCCGAGGGTCAAGTGTTCTGAGCTGATTTTTCTCAGTCTTCTGGTGTGGAGCGTTGCTTCTTGGCTGGTTCTTCGAGTGAGTTGTGGAAGTGGCATAGGAAGTTGGGTCACTTGAGCTTTGACCTTTTGTCTCGCTTGAGTAAACTCAATTTGGTCCGAGGATTGCCACGGTTGAGGTTTGAGAAAGAGTTGGTTTGTGCGCCGTGTAGGCATGCCAAGATGGTAGCCTCTTCTCACCCGCCTCTCACCGATGTGATGACAGAGCGTCCATCCGAGCTGCTCCATATGGACCTTGTTGGCCCAGCTCGTGTGCGATCTGCGGGTGGGAAGTGGTATGTCCTTGTTGTGGTGGACGACTACTCTCGGTATGCGTGGGTGTTCTTTCTTGAGGAGAAAGGGGAGACGTTTGGTTTTGTTCGAGATCTTGTCTTGAGGTTAAGAAACGAGAGGCACGGAGATGCCATACGAGCGATCCGCAGTGACAATGGCTCGGAATTCAAAAACTCTCGCTTCGAAACCTTTTGCCATGACTTGGGTCTTGAACATCAGTTTTCGAGTCCGTATACGCCTCCCCAGAATGGCGTGGTGGAAAGGAAAAACAGGACCTTGTGCGAGATGGCTCGGACGATGCTCGACGAGCATAGGACTCCGAGAAGGTTCTGGGCTGAGGCGGTCAATACCGCGTGCCATGTGTCGAACAGGATCTACCTCAGGGTTCACAAGAAGAAAACCTGTTACGAGTTGATGCACGGTCGCACACCCAAGGTGAGTCACTTCCATGTCTTTGGTTGTAAATGCTTCATTCTGAAGAAAGGGAAGAAGTTGGACAAGTTCGAGGCTAGGTCTGTCGATGGCATTTTCTTTGGTTATGCATCTCATTCTAGAGCATTTCGTGTGCTCAATCTTGAAACTAACCAAATCGTGGAGACTTGCGAGGTAACCTTCGACGAGACACAGCCATGTAGTCAGCTTGTTTTTGAGTGTGCAGGTGACGACGAACTTGGCGAGGAGATCTTTCAGGAGGAGGAGCATGAACATGGAGATGATGAAGATGGCGGTGTGATGCCCGCGGCTGAACATGTACCTACTACTTCGACGACGATCGAGAATGGACCCTCTCCCACACCTACAACGACAAACCCAGATCAAGGTGAAGCTGCTGTTGAGGGGGAGGTAGCATCAAGGTGAGAACCTCCCCGGCAAGTGCAAGTGGATCACCCAGCTTCGAGAATCATCAGCGACATGAATGAACGTACTACACGGTCGAGGGTTCGGAACAATTCTCATTTCGCTCATGCTGCTTTTGTTGCCACCTTTGAGCCCAAAGACATTGGACATGCGTTATCTGATCATAATTGGGTTAACTCGATGCATGAGGAGTTGGAGAATTTTGAGAGGAACCAAGTTTGGGTGTTGGTTGACCCTCCTCCAGGGTGTAAGCCGATTGGGACAAAGTGGGTGTGAATAAATAAAGAGGGAGAGAAAGGAGAAGTGGTGAGGAACAAGTCAAGACTTGTTGCTCAGGGGTACAGTCAGAAAGACGGGATCGACTACGAGGAGACTTTCGCTCCTGTAGCTCGTTTGGAGGCGATCAGGATCCTTCTAGCCTTTTCCGTGGCTAAAGGGTTCAAGTTGTACCAGATGGATGTGAAGAGTGCTTTCCTGAACGGTGTGTTGGAGGAAGAGGTGTTTGTGAGGCAACCACCGGGTTTGAGAGTGAGAAGTACCCCCACCGGGTGTACAAGTTGAGGAAGGCGCTGTATGGGTTGAAGCAGGCGCCTAGAGCTTGGTATGGTAGGTTGAGGGGGTTCCTGTTTGAGAGAGGGTTTGAGATGGGGAAGGTCGACCAGACCTTGTTTCTCCTCAGGCAGGGTAGAGATATCCTAATTGTGCAGGTATACGTGGATGATATTGTCTTTGGTGGCTCGTCTAACTCTCTTGTTGCAAGGTTTGCAGAAGACATGAGCAGGGAATTTGAGATGAGCATGATGGGCGAGATGCAGTTCTTCCTCGGGCTACAAATCAAGCAATCAAAGGAAGGAACATTTGTGCACCAAGCTAAGTACACCAAGGACATTGTGAGGAAGTTCAAGATGGAGGACTCCAAGGCTATGGCAACGCCTATGAGTACGACTACATCTCTTGATGCGGACGAGGAAGGTGAACACGTGGACCAGAAGGAGTACCGGAGCATGATCGGGTCACTCCTCTACTTGACGGCGACGAGGCCGGACATCCAATTCTCGGTGTGTCTGTGCGCTCGTTTTCAAGCGTCTCCGAGGACTTCGCATCGGCAAGCAGTCAAGCGCATTTTCAGGTATTTGCGACACACTCCCGACTTCGGCCTTTGGTACTCTGCGTCTTCTTCTTTGGTGCTTCATGGATTTTCAGACGCGGACTTTGCCGGGTGTCGGTTGGATAGGAAGTCCACTTCTGGGACTTGCCAGTTCTTGGGTTCTTCTTTGGTATCTTGGTCTTCCCGCAAACAGTCGAGTGTTGCTCAATCCACTACCGAGGCAGAGTATGTGGCCGTAGCTAGTTGTTGCTCTCAGCTCCTTTGGATCACATACACCATGAGTGACTTTGGTGAGGAGTATACCCATGTCCCACTTCAATGTGATAGCACCAGTGCCATAAGCGTTGCAAAGAACCCAGTGCTCCATTCCAAAACCAAGCACATAGAAGTGAGGTATCATTTTCTGAGAGACAACGTAGAGAAAGGGAAGATAGCTTTGATCCATGTACCCACACATGACCAACTAGCCGATATTTTCACCAAACCCCTAGATCAAGCAACTTTCACTCGTTTGCGGGGGGAGCTTGGTGTTTGTTTGATTTCTTGAGTTGGCGTGTGGGAGCTCCTTTGTAGCATATGTATAGCTTTCCTTTGTGCATTTCTTGCATTTGGCATGGCATATGTAACATGATGTATAGGCATCTTTGTATCTTAGGTTGCATGCATTTTGTATCATATGCATTGTTTAGGAAAGGCTTCTCCTATATACATTGTTCACCATGGAATGACATATATGTCTTTGTGAGCTAATTTGGTAAGCTATGGTTAGTTTGGCTTAGCTCTTGATAATCTTGGTTTATATCCATGGTTGATGGCTATGTTTTTGAAAAATTTCATATATATGCTCTCTTGTGAGTAAATGCCTTTACATGATCTTGACATGTTTTAGTGGCTTGGCTATGCTTAATTTGTGGTTGGATAGCTTATTTTGATCATATGGGGCCAAAGGCTCATTTGCCATCATGAATGTTTAGCCCCCATGCTTCATCTTGTGGAGGGGCATAAGTTCCTTTTTGTCGCAAAGACATTTCATGTACCAATTATAAATCTGAAAATGAAATATAAATTGCTTGAAAAATGTGCTCCCATATCATATGTGCTAATTTTAATTTGCTTTGGGTGCTAAATCGTTGCATGATGCCTACCAATGAGAAGTCTCATATATAGAAGTAGGCACATGGCTCGGTGGCTTTGACATGACATGAGGTGCTTGTGGGTGTTTATGATGGTCTTATGCTTAGAATGGTTGTCCTAGCATGAAGTTTGTGTGGCTTTGCCATTTTGACATGTTTTGCTCATGTTTAGGACTTTGCTCATGAGAGGGTGATTTTTCGCAAAATTGCTCAATTCTATCTTAGCTTCGCCCAATGGTTGTGAAACTTGGTGATCATGAAGTTTATGTCATTACGAAGCTATAGAGTATCTAACTTACTCGTTTGGACATGTGTAGCATCCTATGTTGAATTTTGTCTATTTGAGAAGCTCTAGGTTGCATTTTTTTTTGCATTTTTGGCTTGATTCATGCATTGTCAACTAGGGGGAGAAGTTTGAGCATGTTTTGGCCTACTGAATGCTTTTGGAAGGTTTTCAGGTGGTTTCGAGCCATTTTTGGGCTCTGTTGTGCACCGGTCTGACCGGTTGAGGTCACCGGTCTAACCGGTCAGAGTGCTGGTCCTGTTCATATGTTGAGCACCGGTCTGACCGGTGTTGTTGGCCGGTCTGACCGGTCAGAGCTGAGCTGTTGCAGCTGCTCTGTTTCGTGAAGTGGTTCGCGTGCATGTGTGCAGGGGGAGCTCTTTGTGGTTTTCGAGCTTTGGTTTGTGCTCTTTGCTTGAGCATGTTTTGTCTCGGATGTGTCGAGCCATTGCCCTTGCCTAAGGGGTCCGAGACTTGTCTTCTTCAAGTGATCTTGCTCTTTGCCTTTTCTTTGGCTTTCGATCGCTTGTTGGAGTTTCTTTTAGTCGTTTCTTTTCTTTTCCTTTTCTCTTGGTTACCAAAACGGGTGTGTTGTCAATGCACTCATCAAGGGGGAGATTGAGAGCCAGGTGTGGTTCGAGGACTGGTGGATGGTCGCTTCCTGGTGTGATGAGTGATTGACAACGTGGTGTGGACTGATTCTTGGCTAAGTATTGCAGGTGCAGGTTGCGGCTTGACTGGTGCAGGTGCAGGTGAAGAACAAGCATGAAAGGTCGTTGCCGGTGAGGCCTCCAGGTGTGGAGAAGACAAGTAGGCTTGGTTCGAGGGACCCGGTGGCCAGCGGGGTCAAGTGCGGGCCGCATGGTGGCAAGAACGGCAAGATGAAGTCATGGACGGTTTCTTGGTTGAGCCTCAAAACCAAGGTCGAGCCGGGACTACGTGGGAGCCGAGTCATGAGTGGTGATTGGCGGAGGTTACACCGAGTTCGCGGGGTTTCCGGTGGTTCACCAGAAAACCACTGGGTTCCTTGGTTGATCCACAAAGCCAAGACCCAAGAATCGAAGACGGAGGTGCAGCAGCTCCAGACCGGTCTGACCGGTGGGTCTGACCGGTCTGACCGGTGTGCGACGACGCAGTCCGGAATCTTCGAAGCAGAGGACACGCGTCGGGATCGCAAGGCTTGCGTCGAGGCTAAGCAACTTTGCGGTCGCTGAGCATCCGTCCGATGGAGCGAAGACAAAGATTTCCGAATTCGCCCTTGAGGGGCATGTATCCCTAGTTAGCTAGTAAGGGTATTTTAGTCTTTCGGTTGCCTCCATATAACCCAAGGGGTGAGAGGATGGCAGCCATCTCTTGGAACTCTAGCTCATTTGGTTTTCCTATTTTCCTTCCTATTTTCTTAGGATTTTCGTAGGACTAGCTTGAGAGCTTCATGGTGAGATCTTATGAGAGGGAAGGATGATCGGGCGGTAAGCTAGACCTTGTATGAACCTCTTTGCTATGTATAGATGATTCGGCGTGGTTCCTCAAGGCTTGGATGTGTCTTTCCCGTTTCTCCTTTTTGGTGATTTTCGGAGGCTTTTCTTGGCGAATTTCTTGTGGCGGTTTTGAGACCTTTCTCTTTGGGATTTGGTGGGGGATGTATGCATGAACCCCTCGTGGTTCTTTTCTCTTTGATCTCCCTCCCAAATCCGTGAGTAAAGGGGCTAAATTTTGGGGTTTTCATGGTTCTAGGGTTCGTGGTGTTCTTGGCGGAAATCCTTCGATTCCTCTTGATTCAACAAGTTTTGGTGGACCAAATCTTGGCTATGGAGTACCCATGAGGTGTTCCTACTATCCCCAAAGTCTTGTGCGAATCCGTGGAGTGAATCGGGAGATCGGGAGTTGGATTTGGGGGAGTTGACTCGCGGGCGCTGTTCATCCCGAGCTGCCCAGGCACGACCGGTCTGACCGGTGCTATTAACCGGTCTGACCGGTGCTAGCCCTTGGTGGGTTTTTGTCTCGGGGAACAGCCTTGTCCGTGTGGTTTTGTCCCGTGGTTCTGCTGGTCAGTTCTTGGCGTGCTTGGAGTTGTTTTGCTAGGTTTTGTGAGGGGTTCTTCTTCCTCACTGGTTGTATTTCGTGGTGGTTTTTGTTCCAGGGCCTAGAGGAGTCACTGAGGCTTCCTGGAACATTTGCTGTGCGGCTGTTGTAGCCACCGGCCTGACCGGCTTTGTCCACCGGTCTGACCGGTGTCACCGGTCTGACCGGCGCAGGCCATCGGTCTGACCGGTGTAGCACAGGTAGCAAGCCGTGCAAGATTCCGCTGTGTGGTTTGGTGAGTTTTGGCTCGGAAGGTTGAGTGTTGGTTCCTAGGACCAGTAGCACTCCAGTGGCTGTGTGGTCTTGACCAACTTGGGTAGTTGAGTCGGAGACGAGTGTTGGAAGCCGTGTTCATCTTGTTGGAGTTCCCATCTCCTTCGAGAAGAATTTTTATCGGCTCCCATTCACTCCCCCCCTCTCTGGTTCGCCTAATCGGTCCTTCAATTGGTATCAGAGCCGGTTCGGGTCTTTATTGACTCTTACCAGTCTAAGATCCAAAGATGGCGTACCAGGAACGGGGTTCGGGTCCTCCGCACTTCGATGGGAAGAACTACCAGATGTGGCAGAGGAGGATGGCAGCGTTCCTCCGCGGAAAGGGTCAGATCCTTTGGGATGTCACGGTGAACACAGCTTATGTTCATCTTATGAACTTCCTTGCTCCAGGATCGAGGGATATGTTCGAAGCCAACAACAAGGCTGTCGACTACTTGTTTCGTGTTCTGTCTCAGCCTGAATTCGATCGGGTTCAGACAGAGGACTTAGCTTGTAGGATTTGGGAGCAGTTGAAGGATGCTCATGCTGGGAATGCTCAGGTTCAGGCTCGAATGTACGCGACTTACCGGAGAGAGTACGAGAACTTCACTCATCTCCCTGGCGAGTCCGTCGATGCCCTTTTCCAGCGATTTATGGTCGTTGTGAACAACATGAGAGCCAATGTGGACGTCCTCCCATACAATGATCATGATAGAGCCGTGAAGCTCTTGCACTCGTTGGATCGTACCGTATGGGACGGGAAGTTTGAGGCTATTGTTGAGTCCGAGAAGTATGACACCTTGACGGTGAACGAGCTTTTCTCGAAGCTCAAGTCGGCTGAGTAGGACCGTGGTATGACAGCCAAGATCGAGAGCCCGACTGATTGTCATAGTCTCGCTCTCGTTAGTGGCAAAGGAGCTAAGTCTAACTCTAACGCATCCTCCAGGATGTACTCTCTGTCTTCTTTGATGTCTTTGCCAGATGAGGAGTTCGACGTGCTTGGAGAGGACGAGCTGGCGTTGCTGACCAGGCGGTTCGAGAGGCTGCACGAGAACCGGGTGAACACGAGGAGGACAGCACGGACGTGCTTTCAGTGCGGCAAGCCAGGACACTTCGTCGCCGACTGCCCTGAGAAGACGGAGAACAAGGACGGCTACAAGGACGGCTACAGGCACCGATCGAGCAAGGATGGCAAGTATCGATCGAGGCGTGATCACAAGCACAAGAACAAGCACAAGGACGAGCGACGGTCGAGGAAGAAGGATGGCCGCAGCAGGAAGGCCCGAGCAATGGTCGGAGCGAGCGACGTCGACTCCAGCTCCGCCTACTCTTCCTCGAGCTCGAGTAGCAGTGAAGATGAAGGTGATCGGCGCAAGAACAAGAAGTCATCCAGGAACTTGAGCGGGTTGAGCTGCTTCGCGGGAGATGGCTTCTGCGGCATGGCCCGTAGCTCCGGCAGCAAGAAGAGCCACCAGAGTGACTCGGACTCTGACTCCGAGGATGAGGTATGTGATGAGCTCTCTTCTTTGCGCAAGGAGAATGATGAGTTGGTTGACTTGCTTGATAACCACGATCACATGCTTAGAGAGGCCAAGAAGATGAGGAAAGAACTTAGGGCCTCACTAGAAGATGCTAGGAACTGTGTGGCCGAGCTAGAAACCCAGAACCTAGATGCTAAGCTTGAGATTGATCCGCTTAAGGCTTCTCCTGTGGTTTCTGATGAGATTGATTGCTGTGATTGCTCTGTGTACCTAGCTGATCTTACTGCTCTTAAGGATAAGCATGCTTCTACTTGTGATGAACTAGATATGCTTAGGGTTGAAGTGGCTGAGCTTAAGTCTAGACCTGCTTTGCTAGGTGCTTGCACTTCTTGCCCTGTTTTGCATGGAAAGATTGATGAGATGCATGCTTACACTGTTTCGCTTGAGGCTAAGTTGAAAGAGCCTATTCCCACTTCTTGCTCTACTTGTGAATTGCATGCGGTTAAGAATTTGGAGCTTGCACATTATGTTGATCGCTTGCAGGATGAGAATGATGAGCTGAGAAAATGTATGAGCTGGTTGTCGGGTGGGAGAAGTCGTAGCTTTGAGATGGAGAGGAGGAACGATCCACGGTTTCCCTTTCGTGGCTTTCGTCCTCCTCCAGCTAGAGAGGGTTGGTTCCCTCGTGGTGGTTACCGTGGTGGTAGCTTTGATAGGCGTGATGATTTGGTTTGTGCTAACCCCACTTTGGAGCAAATGGCTCGGCACTGGTTTTACTCTTTCGGTACTAACCCCAATGCTGAGTCGTTTGTTCACTCACGTGCTCACTTTTGAATTTCAGGTGGGAGACTTGAAGAACATTTGGTTGATTGACTCCGGTTGCTCGAGGCATATGACCGGAGACAAGGGGTGGTTCTCAAGTCTCGTCCCGGTGGTGACAAAGAAGTACATCACCTTTGGGGACAATGGGCGAGGGCGTGTGCTGTCAGAAGGTGAGATTAAGGTAAGTGACAAGATCACTCTCAGGCGTATTGCTCTTGTTCAATCGCTTGGATACAATTTGCTTTCTGTGTCCCAGTTGTTGGATGAGGGTTTTGAGGTGTTGTTTCGGCCTGGTGGTTCTCGGATTTTAGATTCTCGGGGGGATCTTGTTTGCATGGTCGTTCCCGAGGGTCAAGTGTTCCGAGCTGATTTTTCTCAGTCTTCTGGTGTGGAGCGTTGCTTCTTGGCTGGTTCTTCGAGTGAGTTGTGGAAGTGGCATAGGAAGTTGGGTCACTTGAGCTTTGACCTTTTGTCTCGCTTGAGTAAACTCAATTTGGTCCGAGGATTGCCACGGTTGAGGTTTGAGAAAGAGTTGGTTTGTGCGCCGTGTAGGCATGCCAAGATGGTAGCCTCTTCTCACCCGCCTCTCACCGATGTGATGACAGAGCGTCCATGCGAGCTGCTCCATATGGACCTTGTTGGCCCAGCTCGTGTGCGATCTGCGGGTGGGAACTGGTGTTCAAGACCCAAGTCATGGCAAAAGGTTTCGAAACGAGAGTTTTTAAATTCCGAGCCATTGTCACTGCGGATTGCTCGTATGACATCTCTATGCCTCTCGTTCTTCAACCTCAAGACAAGATCTCGAACAAAACCAAACGTCTCCCCTTTCTCCTCCAAAAAGAAGACCCAAGCATACCGAGAGTAGTCGTCCACCACAACTAGGACGTACCACTTCCCACCCACAGATCGCACACAAGCTGGGCCAACAAGGTCCATATGGTGCAGCTCGCATGGACGCTCCGTCATCACATCGGTGAGGGGTGGATGGGAATAGGATACCATCTTGGCATGCCTACACGGTGCACAAACCAACTCTTTCTCAAACCTCAACCGTGGCAATCCTCGGACCAAATTGAGTTTACTCAAGCGAGACAATGGGTCAAAGCTTAAGTGACCCAACTTCCTATGCCACTTCCACAACTCACTCGAAGAACCAGCCAAAAAGCAACGAGCCACACCAGAAGACTGAGAGAAATCAGCTCTGAAAACTTGACCCTCGGGAACAACCATGCAAACTAGGTCCCCTCGAGAATCTAAAATCCGAGAACCACCAAGCCCAAACAACACCTCAAAACCCTCATCCAACAGCTGGGACACGGAAAGCAAATTGAACCTGAGCGATTGAACAAGAGCAACATGCCTGAGAGTGACCTTGTCACTTACCTTAATCTCACCTTCTGAAAGCACACGCCCTCGCCCATTGTCCCCAAAGGTGATGTATGTATTGGACACCACCAGGATGAGACTTGAGAACCACCCCTTGTCTCCGGTCATATGCCTCGAGCAACCGAAGTCAAGCAGCCAAACGTCCTCAAGTCTCCCACCTGAAATTCAAAAGCGAGCACGTGAGTGAACAAACGACTCAACACTGGGGTTAGTTCCAAAAGAGTAAAACCAGTGCCGAGCCATTTGCTCCAAAGTGGGGTTAGCACAAACCATATCATCACGCCTATCAAAGCTACCACCACGAAAACCACCACGGGAACCAACCCTGTTTCGCTGGAGGAGAACGAAAACCATGAAAGGAAGACCGTGGACTGTTCCTCCTCTCCAACTCAAAGCTACGACTCCTCCCACCATCGTATTGAGCACGAGGTGGAGAACGTCTAGCAAACTAACCACCACAAGACTCACCATACCAACCACCTATACCACGACCAAAGGAACCAAACCGAGCATTCTCACGAGCACAGAAACCAAACTGCCGGCCACCCAGACCAGCGCCGGTCTGACCGGTCACCCTGACCGGTCTGACCGGTGGTGCTCGGCCAGTAGGACCACCTGCGACCTTACGATCTCCCCAAGCCAGAACTGTCCTCACAACCGCCTTGGCCCTGGGCATTTTCATACGAGGCTCAGGTACACCATTTGAGGGGTGGTACCTGTCCTTGTTAGCCCACTCCTTAGCCATTCTCTCCTCACGCTTCCTCTTGAAGCAAAACTCACCCTTGTGACCATCTCTCCCACAATAGTCGCAATGAAACCGTATGAGATTAGGTTTAGGCTTGGGTTGGGGCTGCTCACTTGGTTTCTGAAATGACCTTGATGTCACCTAGAGGGGGGTGAATAGGCGTGACGACCGACTTTAACTTTTCCTCCCCGAAAACTTGAGCTGCCAGTGTCCCACCGGTCAGACGGGTGGTGGTGATCGGTTAGACCAGTCACGTACTGGGCTTCACAGGAGGCACCAGTCAGACCGTTGCCTAGCACCGGTCAGACCGGTGTAGCACAGAGCACCTGCAAAAACAACTTCAAGCTCCTCTTGACTTCTAGCACGAATCAAACTTGGTGAGATGCCTTGGTAGATGATCACAAGCAAGGTAATGAGCCTTGCACACCCAAGTAGATCGAAGCGGAAGGAAATCAAATATGCTAGAAAAACAACTTAGAGAGGCAAACCACAAAGAGATGCAAGGATTTGTTTCCCGAAGTTCACCGCCCACTAAGGAACGGCTACGTCTCCGTTGTGGAGCTTGTAAGGGAGAATTCCCACAACAAGCCGGGTCTCTTTCAACCTCTTTTCTACTTTCCACTAAGGCGATCTTTTTCATGAAGAGGCAAGATCACAGTCCTCACAAACTTTCCGCTGCTTACCACAACCTTGGGAGCTAGCCGGCGACGCCTAGCCGTCTAGGAGGCAAACCTCCAAGAGTAACAAATGCTTCAAACTTCGTAGACGCAAAACCAAAGTGCTCAAGCTAAGGGAATGCTCTTGTTAGCTCACAAAGACGCTCTTGAGCTCAATCTCTTAACCCAACACAAAGGATGTGGCTTGAATCAACAAATCTCACAAAGAGAGGTTGGGGAGAGCCACTAAGGCTTAGGGCTTGCAAGAAATGGCTTAGGAACTCAGCACAACCACTAGGAACAGCAGCCCTCCACTAAAGAGGACATGGGGTACTTATACCCCTCAAGGGAGAAAACTAGCTGTTAGCTGCCGGGCAACACCGGTCAGACTGGTGCCTCACACCGGTCAGACCAGTGTTCGAAAAACTAGCCGTTGGGCTAGCGGCACCGGTCAGACCGGTGCCCCTGACCGGTCAGGCCCGAGCACCCCCCAAAACTCTTTCTATGAATCTAACACTTCACCAAAGGGATGAAGTGGCTCAGGTTAGGTTAGGAGGGTTTGTTAGCACAATCTAAGGCTCTCAAGGCTAGATTTCACTTAGGTCAACTAATGAGCACTTTGACTTTTGGTCAACTCGCTAATGTTGCATCCCTCTTGATAGTACGATATACCTATACTCAAGAATAAATAAAAACACCTTGTCAACCTCTTGAGCTTGAATGTCTTCAATCTTGCCATACTTGAGCAATAACCACTTGAGGGCTTTGAACATAGTCTATGTCTTGAGCACGTCCATACTTGAGCTACTGACTTAGGATCTTTCCATCTAGCATAGGAATGCATACTTGGATCCATAAGTCACTCCATATTGCTAAACATAACATGTTGATGAGTTGCATTGCTTCCCCCGGTAAGGCTTGGATATGATACTTGAAGACCCCACGGATGCTAGAACTTCACCTTAGCAAAACACTAATGGCGGCTTAGCTACGGCCCCAAAGATTGCTTAGTCCCTCACCCTAGACATCTCAGTTGATCTCTTCATCACTTACCCAATCCACTTTGAGTTCTACTTTGCTTCATCCATAATTAAATTCCATTTGAAAATCCCGCTTCAAATGCTCATTCTTGATTGACAACGAATATGCAAGCTTCCAATTAAGAACCATAATGTTTACACTCATCCTTGTGTCCTCTCTCAATTGCCACATGAAACCTTGCACGTGACTTAAAGAATTACCATCTTCTCTTTTTATGATCCTTGTAATTTTAATCAAGCTATGTCTAGTATAGGAGACCATGAATTGACCTTCTCAAATTATCCCAATATTTATCTTCATTCATTGCTTGATATTTGTCACATATGCATTAGGATCATCCATATATTTGTCTTCTCCAATGTGAGCCATAAAATATCCATTCACAAATACATATTCCAATAATAGCTCATGAATATATAAATAAAACCTGCTCACAATCTTAGACAAATACATTAAACCTTTAATCACTTTGTCATTCAATTCACCAAAATCCACTTAGGGGCCTAGATGCACTTTCAATCTCCCCCTTTTGGTGATTGATGACAGCTCGATTAAAGCTTACAAATAAACATTAAAGCGCATTTAGATTCTTAGATATAGCTAGAGCTCCCCCTTAATTTGTGCTTTGAATGGAATTTCAAAAACATGGCCTCAAATGCCAATAGCACAAATTTGGGAGAAAACGCGTCAGAGCTCCCCCTATATCTTAGAATCAGTGGAGTGCAACATGTGTGAGTGACAAATAAAAATCCGTGATACGTACGACAAGATATGCACAAAGCAAAGAACATGTGCACTGGTTGGTCAGCACCGGTCAGACTGGTGCCACTGACCGGTCAGACCGGTCAGGTCCATCCAGAACACAACACTGGGCGGCACCGGTCAGACTGGTGCCCCTGACCGGTCAGACCGGTCAGGTTCAGCCAGAGCACAAAGCAAAAGATATGCGAGCTATTTGGTCCAAGGTGATCAGGCCGGGGTTGCAAGCCGGCTTAGATCACTTTACACCATTTAGCCAACACAAACAATACAACATACAATACATGCATCACAAACTAGCAATATGTCACTTAATTATTACAATAAAGGTTCAACACACATAGAGCACTCACATAAATGTTCTCAAGTCCACAATGATAAAGTTCTAGCTTATTACAAGGCTGCTCTCATCAGCCACCGGGCACCGGTCAGACTGGTGCAACACAGACAGCCACACTAAAGTAAAATCTTTAATCCCAATCTTCTCCCCCTTTGTCATCAAACATCCAAGAAGGGCCTGGAGAAGTAGTAGCCGTCGATCACTGTCCTTGAGATCCATCTCCTGGGCGAGAGCTCCCTCCTATTTGATAAACATCAAATATCCAATGCATAGGAGAGTTTAGATAAATAGATTCAGAGATAGTGATTTCAGAGGGATGAGCTATAGGAGCGCTGTCCGTACCATAGTAATATGGATTATATCCAAAGATCTCCGTGGAGAAGCGAGCACCCCAATCTTGTCCTTGCTCGGGACGTGGAGGAGGTGGAGGAGGTTGTTCTTGTTCCACGATGTGAGAAGAACCTGCCACATCCGGATGAGGAGGTACAAATGGTGGTGGTGGAGGAACCGATAATGAAGATCCTTGTCCTTGCTCGGTCTCGAAGAACATGGGCCCATATTGATTATGCATGTCAGAGTTGGCCGATCCTCTCATCCTATCCTCAAAGGAAGGTATCTCAACCTGCGGAGACTCAGGAGAGGGAGGAGAGCGAGGCGGCTCAAACCCTTGAGCATTGTGCATCAACTTCATCATGTCTCGCATTTGCTTGTTCGCCCTCCTAGACCTTTGCTGCTCCACCTGGATGTCATGCTGACTCCTACACATGCCAAAGATGAAGTTGAGGAACTTCTTCAAAGGAGAAGTGGATCTGCGTGGCCTGTGCTGCTCCTAGCCTCCCCACCGGTCAGACCGGTGCTCACCACCAGTCAGACTGGTGACGGTCTGAGGATTTGTCTGCTGCTGTGGCAGCTGGGTAGCGCCCTCCTCAACAATTCCTTCCTCATGGCCAGGTGCTTGTTCTGCTGTAGGAGAAGGAAACCTTGGATTCTTGCTAGGATTGAGCTTCAATGGCTTGTGTGTCACATTTTTGGGAAACTCCGCCTTTGCAACTTTTTCAATCATATACATGATATAAGGACTATAGCTGCAAATCTTTTTGGGGTCCTCGGATAGATGCTTAATCTCTTGCCAAATGAAATCCCCAACGCTAAACTCTGGAGCTCCCGGCCTCAAAGCAACCATCAAGTTTTTCTGAAATTTTGTGATTTCAGAAGGATTCCCATCTCTAGGTGTGATAGACACCCTAAAGAGTCTATTTAATGCAGCATAGTAGGTATAGAGATTTTTCACCTTCTCATAGTATGCATGGTCACCTCTCGGGTACATAAGGTGCAAGGCATCCTTGTCGAGCTCCCCCTCATCATGGAGCTTCCATAAGTCCTTGTCTCCCGGCATGATTCCAAAGCACCTCAAGAACCTAGGGAAAGTGATGGAATACCTTTGGGCATTGGTCATCCAAATCATAGCCCTTTCACCACCAATATGTCCAAAGTGCACTATGGCATAAAATTGAGCTATTATCTCCTTGTTCCAATCTTGTCGGAAACCCATAAGATGCTTGACCCTTTGCCTTTCACAATTGCTAATGACTTCATTGAAAATGGGGTCATCCTTCCTAGCCATATGCCCCCAATCCACATATTGTGCCTTGTGAGTGATTTTGGGCTTTTTGATGATTACCGTAGCATAGTAGTCTTGCTGAAATTTTGCCCAAAACCTCGGATCGGATGCGGTCCTTGCCTCCTCATAAGGGTTCTTGTCCCTCAATTTCTTTAGGGCTTTGGTCATGCCCGAACCATGGTATTTCACTGGCCTGTCAGGGTAGATATAAGTAGGTGGCATGATCCTCAACCTACCCTGATCATCATCGTCCTCATCCATGACATCCACATCCTCTTCTTCTTCCTCTTCCTCCTAATCCTCATCCTCTCCCTGTTGACGCAAAAATAGGACGTCACCCTTGCGCGCGACACACGTGACTCCCCGGTCTGTAGCGAGGTGTGCCAGCCAATCTGACATGTTGATTGACAATGGAAAAATAAGGAAAATGTTAATCGGCTAGAGAGCCGATGTGTTTTCCGATAAAATCGTAATAGCTAGGTAGCCGATACGGGATAGAATATATCGGCTAGATCAGCCGATATGACATAGGCAGAGCATAAGCTACCAGTGGCAACTTAAACAGAGCTACGTGAACGACACTTGAAACAGATCTAGCCGGCTATTAATGATATAAAAATAGTAATAATAATGCGATAAAAGCCAACAGAAAGTAGTCTCAAGCTGGATAATTGGTGATAAAAGCTAGAACAACAAGAATTAAGATAAAACTTGCTAATCTAGCTGATATCGATAAATTGTGAATAAATCTAGAAGAAACGACAGCGATGCACCCGGTGGTTAAAGCCTAGAAATTACTCGGTAAAGCGGAACTCACCAGCAAGCCGGAGATCGAAGCGATGCAGCCCGACGAGTTTGCGAGAACTCATGAAAAAGAAAAGGTACGAAGGCGAAGTCGCCAAAAAGTAGATGCGGTAAAGTAGATGCAAGAATTTGTAAAGGGGTGCCCGGAGGCAGTTTTGATATTGATCGTGTGATAAACCTTACAATAGCCAGGGGGTGTATATTTGTACCCTGGACAACCTAGCCGGTCACGGCACACCAAAGCTTGCTAGAAAAGAAATATCTAAACTTGCCTAATTATTAAGATACACGGACTCTATTTTCCCTTTTATAGAATCCATCTAGATCTAAGCTTATTCTCCGACCTGCTAATCTATGTATGTAATTAACTTGAGCTATACGGCAACCTATTTTTATTTATTCTCAATAGACTTCTTTTCCACGTGCAGACTCTTCCCTCCAATCTTTCTTCTTTCTTAACATGCATGTGCCGGATTGCTACAATTGATCCTTTCTTTATCCCACCAGCTGTCTTCTTCATTAATTACCTTGTGTCTGTATATGTGCCTTTTTTTCTTCCTTTGTCCAGCCGATTGGCCTGGTAAAGGTCCTTGCCGATTCTCCTGGCCGATCACCCGGGTGAATGTCCTGGCCGATTACCCTATTTCTGCCTTTAACAAGTACATACTAGTCACACTATCATTTGGCTTTCCTTCTCATGTACGCACCACTAGTTCCCATTTGATTAATCAATTTGGCCACAATTCTTTCTTTAATCATTTTGCATGCTAATAACCCTCCAAACTATGCACGCATGCAGGATCTATATGCTTGCAAAATCATGTATTCCCTTGCCGATCATGTCACTCCATGCATGCCGCTCTCTAGCTGCTCTAGCTGACCTTACCGATTACCGTCAATCTCGCTATTCAACGTAACATGGGATTTTGCCAAAATCTGGTGTCAACACTCCCTCCTCGGACTCATCATCATCAGAACTAGCCTCCTGGTGCTTTCTCAACTCAAACTGACCCTGATAGGTCTCATCCTCAACATTATCATCGCTGCTAGTACCGGTGTCACCTCCAAGATCAAGTGCCTCCGCACTCCCTCGAGCTGAAAGAGGCCTCAATATCTTCCCACTGACATTGACGGTGCTGCTCCCTACCCCAAAGTCACCGGGAATGGTTTCTCTACGAGCATACACCTCTTCTTTTCTCTTCTTAGCACCCTCCTTTTCCCTGACCATAACTGCTGTCCTGAGTCACAAAAAGGATGACAAGAGTGTATAAGACTCTAGGATGAAGATTGAATTGATAAGGGAATTTAATCTTGCAAGTTCAAAAGAATTGGGTCTGTTCTGGGCCACACCGGTCAGACCGGTGAGAGGCACCGGTCAGACTGGTGCCACCCAGAACAGAGCCAATGGCCCTAACCTTCAATCTGAGCAGCTATAAATCTAAGATTTTGATCTAGATGTTCAAGAGACAATCCTACACAGACATATGTTGAAAAACATGAAGAAAACAAAATTTAGGGTTGGACATGCGCCACCGGTCAGACCGATGACTCCCACTGGTCAGACCGGTGAAGGCCGTCCGACCCCAAATCTTGGGTTCTCAGAATGTGTCTAACGAAATGCTATGGATCTATAGGAATGTCTTCTAGGGGTTCTCAGGAGATGATATACCAAAGGAAATTCAAATCTTTGAAAGGAGTAGAGAGATCGGGCAAAGACAACATTTGAATACCTTTGGAGAGAAGAACTTGAGAGGAATCCAAAGAACTCGAAGGGGAAACAATGGAGGAGCCTTGGGAGATCCTTTTCCACCAAAAATCCACCCACTTCCTTGGTTGAAACTTCAAATCTCCATAGGGGGTGTGTATGGTGGTTTTGAGAGGGGAGAGAGGTGAGCTCGGGATAGAGGTGGGAGAGACCTGGTGAAATGATAGAGGAGAGAGAAGATGGAGGGTACAAGGATAAAATCTTTTACTGTTGGCCCACGGGTTGCAGCCGGGCCCCACCGGTCAGACCGGTGCGAGCCACCGGTCTGACCGGTGGCTGCCCTTGGTTGAGCCAGTGAGCCCTTAGCAGTAGTTCTGACCCGTGCACGGTAGTACCGAAGATTCTGATAAATTAGACAGTGAGTCCATATCGGTAGTACCACTGTAGCCTCAGGAGTTCTGAACCTTCTTCTCCATTTTTGTGATTTCGCCTCTGAAAACTTCTTCTGGTATTTGACAAAACATTTTGCTTCCACTTAGGCCTCAGAAGAAGGAAGATGTGACTTTAGGGGTACCACCGGTTAGACCGGTGGCCAGCACCGATCAGACCGGTGCTCCCCTGAGAAAAGACTTTGCGCTGAATTTGCGAGATTTAGATCCTTATTCCTTTACATGGTTTGGATTAGAGATATAGAGTTGATATTGATCCAGTTTCATCTAGTCTTGAAAGAATGGAGGATAATCCAATTTTACTGATAGTTCTTGTTTCTTCCAAGAGAGAGAGATATAGAGTTGATATTATGGACTCGAGAAAATCTTCTTAATTGTGACTAGCCATCAATCAAACAAGGGAAACTATAGTCACAACTAAGTTGATTGGGTCACAAAGACCAAGAATCAAATATTTTTCAAATAAGCACACTTCCTACACATGCTAGTTAATTTTTCGAAAAGTCTATCCTATGTCACAAAGTGCATGCATCCACTTCAAACAAATAGCCTTTCTAGTATATTTAGCTCATACCCTCAACCATAAGACACAAAGTCGAGTGAACGCAAAGGTATCAACCAAATATCTAGAGAAGCACACAAAAATTCACTTGAAGCAATTACATGCTAAGGATGGCACACTAGCATGGTATAATGGCCTAGATGCATTTTGGTATTTAATGAGGTTCATGGAAACATACCTTTGCCTTAAGACCATTTCGTTTGTGCATGTATTAAATTTTGAAAAGTGCTAGCTCTTACTTGTTCTTTTGAGAGTACTACTTAATAAGAGCTTGCATAATGGTGCACAAACAAACGAGACTACAAGATCACCAGAAGAAATTGGTAGTCCCACAACTGACACAAGCTTTGCAATGAGCTCCCCCTTAAGTAGTGCTAGAGATATTTGAATTTCACGAACAAAGCACTTTATTCAACTAAGAATATGGTGAGGCTCATTCCAAGCTTGGTCAAGACACATAAATAGTTTGTCAATTGAAATATGTCGAGTATCTCATTACCTTCGATGCCAAATCACCATTTTTCATGAAAAATGGTTCACTCCCGAGTCACCCGGCCATAGGGGTCGGGTCACCCGCCAGCAAACAGAGGCGCACCGGGTCACCCGGCAACAAGGGCCGGGTCACCCGCCCCCTGACACACAGGGTCGGCACCGGTCAAACTGGTGCCTGTCACGGGTCAGACCGGTGACCGCCAGTGCTCACTCCTTTGGTGATTTTGCCCTTCTTGTCCCTTCATTGTGTGAACACATCACTTATTTCAGGTTTGCAACAGAGACAAGACAATGCTCCACTAGAGAGCCATTAAAAGCATCGAATGGCATGAGAGGATAAATTTCATACAAATGTCAAAGTCACTACCTCATGTTTCACTAGTATAAGACATGTGTCACATGAGTGTTCACTAAGAACCAAGAGTGACTTAGACTCAATAAGCAACACTAGTTACCGAGATCTCATTGAATTCAAGATTTATAAAATTTTTCCCTCCACATGGCCACTAGATAAAAAGTGATTTCCAATTATTCTAGCCATGTGTTCAATGCATCTCCTTCAACCTGCAAGCTCAGCAAGCATTTCTTGGTACCCAACACTTGTTGGGTCCTACCAAGTTAGCCACAAGGTGCTCAGGAACCCAAATGGCCCTCATGCTAGTTTGAGGTGAACTAATCTCCCTCATAGCACAAGTCCCATTTTTATCGTTCCTAAGCTTACTGAAGTCATAATGGACAAGGTTCGATTTAGGAATGTTACCATTTGGGCAATCTTTGCCCATGTGACCCTTTTGGCGGCATTCATAGCAAATGCGGCTTTTGTTCTTGTTGGTCACACCACTCCTTGCAACTTCTTGTCCATGCTTACTTTTGAGCCTTGTTCTTGGAGAGGAGGTCATCTTTGGCTTGTTTGCTCGAGGGGTGGCAGACTTGGCCAGCACCGGTCTGACCGGTGGCGGTCAGTGCCACCGCTCGTTGTTGCCTTGGTCAAGCGTCGGTAAAGTGACCCTTCTCTCTGCACTTGTAGCACACTCTCCACTTGTTTGAGTTTCTAGGCTTCTTGGAGAGTGATTCTTGTGCTTTGTGCTTGATTGGGCGATGTTGGGACTTGATGTGCCCAACCTTGCTCTTTTCTTGAATCTTGTGCTTGTGGGTCTTTGTATGTTGTTGAGGAGTCGAGCTAGCGACGTTTGATCCCTTCTCAAGCTTCTTCACCATGTCTTCACGGTTATCTTGAGAAGGTTGCGCTTTGCTCTTCTCCTTCAACATATACACGTTTCTTCGAAGCTTTTCAACCTCTTGCTTGAGTTCATCATTTTCTTTAGCAATGAGGTCATCACAAGATTCTACAAGCACATGCTCAATGCTAGATTGGCTTGCTTGAGACAAACAATCATTAGTGCAAGACAAATCAATTTGAACTTGTGAGCATGTGCATGTGTGAGATAGAGGTTGCATAAATTTTACCGATGAAACCACAACCTCATGAGCTATCTCTAGTGTTGCATAAGAATCTACAAGCTTCTCATAGGAACATTCAAGTTCCTTGTGATTGGCTTGTAGAGCCATATGCTCACTAGTGAGCTTCCCTAGCTTTTCTTCAAGCCTTTCGTTTTCTTGATCCACTGCAGCTACACAAGCAAAGGATTTGATGACTTTATCATATTGCATAGAGAGTGAATCATACTTTCAAACCAAGGAGGCATTCTCGGATTTTAGAGCCTCAAGTTCCTTGGCTAAGGAGCTTGAAGCTTCATCCTTCTCAATCTTTCCTCCCTTGGTTCTTTTCTTCTTTTCCTTCTTGGCCATCAAGCAAATATTGGTGCCCTGCTAGCACCGGTCTGACCGGTGGGTGTCACCGGTCTGACCGGTCCCTGCAGAGGGATAGGGTCCTCGCTTCTTTGGCCTTCTCCTTGCTTGGGAAGCGACACTTGAGGCTCAGTGATGTTGAATGAAGACATAGAGCTCTCCTCAAGTGCCTTCTCCATGGTTTGCTCTTGATCAATCCATTTGGGATTTTCATATTATTCTTTGAGGATTTCCCAAATGGTGTGTGCATCAATCTCAAGTTTATCATAGATGAATTCCTGCACATCATCACTCACAGCACTACAAATGTAGTTAAATACTTTTGCATTGCCAACACTCTAAGTCCTCTAGGGATGATTTTGACAAGTCAATTTTGGTTTTCCTAAGGTGAGGAGGTAGAATGCTAGCAACAACAATCTTCTCGGCAAGTGGACCCATGGTCCTAATGCAATTGAGTACATGAATTGACCAAGATGCGTAGTTTGAGCCATCTAGAGCTAGAGGCTCAAACGGTACCTCACGAGTTGTCGACATCGAAGAACTCCAAGCGGTTAAGCTCGAATCGGAGCACCAGGCTCTGATACCAATTGAAATGACCTTGATGTCGCCTAGAGGGGGGTGAATAGGCGTGACGACCGACTTTAACTTTTCGTCCCTGAAAACTTGAGCTGTCAGTGTCCCACTGGTCAGACCGGTGGTGGTGACCGGTCAGACCGGTCGCGCACTGGGCTTCATAGGAGGCACCGGTCAGACCGGTGTAGCACAGAGCACCTGCAAAAACAACTTCAAGCTCCTCTTGACTTCTAGCACGAACCAAACTTGGTGAGATGCCTTGGTAGATGATCACAAGCAAGGTAATGAGCCTTGCACACACAAGTAGCACACCCAAGTCGCTCGAAGCGGAAGCAAATCAAATATGCTAGAAAAACAACTTAGAGAGGCAAACCATAAAGAGATGCAAGGATTTGTTTCCCGAAGTTCACCGCCCACTAAGGAACGACTACGTCTCCATTGAGGAGCTTGTAAGGGAGAAATCCCACAACAAGTCGGGTCTCTTTCAACCTCTTTCCTCCTTTCCACTAAGGCGATCTTTTTCACGAAGAGGCAAGATCACAACCATCACAAACTTCCCGCTGCTCACCACAACCTTGGGAGCTAGCCGGCGACGCCTAGCCGTCTAGGAGGCAAACCTCCAAGAGTAACAAATGCTTCAAAGTTCATAGACGCGAAACCGAAGTGCTCAAGCTATGGGAATGCTCTTGTTAGCTCACAAAGACGCTCTTGAGCTCGCTCTCTCAACCCAACACAAAAGATGTGGCTTGAATCCACAAATCTCACAAAGAGAGGTTGGGGAGAGCCACTAAGGCTTAGGGCTTGCAAGAAATGGCTTAGGAACTCAGCACAACCACCAGGAACAGCAGCCCTCCACTGAAGAGGACTTGGGGTACTTATACCCCTCAAGGGAGAAAACTAGCTGTTAGCTGCCGGGCAGCACCGGTCAGACCGGTGCCTCACACCAGTCAGACCGGTGTTCGAAAAACTAGCCGTTGGGCTAGCGGCACCGGTCAGACCGGTGCCCCTGACCGGTCAGGCCCGAGCACCCCCCAAAACCCTTTCTATGATTCTAACACTTCACCAAAGGGATGAAGTGGCTCTGGTTAGGTTAGGAGGGTTTGTTAGCACACTCTAAGGCTCTCAAGGCTAGATCTCACTTAGGTCAACTAATGAGCACTTTGACTTTTGGTCAACTCGCTAATGTTGCATCCCTCTTGATAGTATAGCATACCTATACTCAAGAATAAATAAAAACACCTTGTCAACCTCTTGAGCTTGAATGTCTTCAATCTTGCCATAGTTGAGCAATAACCACTTGAGGGCTTTGAACATAGCCTATGTCTTGAGCACGTCCATACTTGAGCTAGTGACTTAGGATCGTTCCATCTAGCATAGGAATGCATACTTGGATCCATAAGTCACTCCATATTGCCAATCATAACATGTTGATGAGTTGCATTGCTTCCCCCGGTAAGGCTTGGATATGATACTTGAAGACCCCACGGATGCTAGAACTTCACCTTAGCAAAACACTAATGGCGGCTTAGCTACGGCCCCAAAGATTGCTTAGTCCCTCACCCTAGACATCTCGGTTGATCTCTTCATCACTTACCCAATCCACTTTGAGTTCCACTTTGCTTCATCCATAATTAAATTCCATTTGAAAATCCCGCTTCAAATGCTTATTCTTGATTGACAACGAATATGCAAGCTTCCAATTAAGAACCATAATGTTTACAGTCATCCTTGTGTCCTCTCTCAATTGCCACATGAAACCTTGCACTTGGCTTAGAGAATTACCATCTTCTCTTTTTATGATCCTTGTAATTTTAATCAAGCTATGTCTAGTTTGGGAGACCATAAATTGACCTTCTCAAATTATCCCAATATTTATCTTCATTCATTGCTTGATATTTGTCACATATGCATTAGGATCATCCATATATTTGTCTTCTCCAATGTGAGCCATAAAATATCCATTCATAAATACATATTCCAATAATAGTTCATGAATATATAAATAAAACCTACTCACAATCTTAGACAAATACATTAGACCTTTAATTGCTTTGTCATTCAATTCACCAAAATCCACTTAGGGGCCTAGATGCACTTTCAGTTTCGCATTTGGTTTCTCCTCACTCGGCTTCTCTTTCAGTTTCTCCTCACTATGCTTCTCACCCTCTTTCCCAAAGAACACATTCCCTAAGTTGCTCTTGAACTTTATGGGTTTTGGAAATCATTTGTGGGGTGAGGGAATATGGGTGGATCTGGGGTTGTGTCAAGTTTGTTTCTCAATGAGTTTGGCTTAGGAGCATAGGCATTTTCGTGGAAGGTTTTTGGTGGAGCTTGGATATCACCAATCTTCTCTCCTCCCTCACCACTACACTCTCAAATCTTATCCGACCCAAGCGCTTGCCCATCATAGCGCTTGTATGCCTCTATCATCATCCTGAGCTGTGGTTCATGACCTGACAACCAACCCATCATTTTTCTCAACTCATCGTTTTCATCCTGCAAGTGATCAACATAATGTGCAAGTTCCAGATTCTTCACAGCATGCAATTCACAAGTAGAGCAAGAAGTGGGAACATGTGCTTTTAACCCAGCCTCAAGAGAAATAATGTAAGCATCCGTCTCATCAATCTTTCCATGCAAAACAGGGCAAGAAGTGCAAGCACCTAGCAAAGCAGGTCTAGATTTAAGCTCAGCCACTTCAACCCTAAGCACATCTAGTTCCTCACACTTGGAGGCATGCTTTTCCTTAAGAGCAGTAAGATCAGCTAGGAAAACAGAGCAATCAGCACAATCAACTTCATCAGAAACAACAGGTGAAGCCTTAAGCGACTCTATCACAAGTTTAGCATCAAGGTTCTGTGTTTCTAGCTCAGCTACTCGGTTCCTAGCATCTTCTAGTGAGGCCCTAAGCTCTTTCCTCATCTTCTTAGCCTCTCTAAGCATGTCATCATGATTATCAAGCTACTTGCCAAGCCGTTCATTCTCCTCACGCAAGAAGGGAAGCTCGTCACGTACCTCATCCTCAGAGTCGGAGTCCGAGTCGCTCTGGTGACTCTTCTTGCTGCCGGAGCTACGTGCCATGCCGCAGAAGCCATCTCTCGCAAAGCAGCTCAGCCCGCTCAAGTTCTTGGATGACTCCTTGCTCTTGCGTCGATCACCTTCGTCTTCGCTGCTACTTGAGTTCGAGGAAGAGTAGGCGGAGCTGGTGTCGACGTCGCTTGCTCCGACCATCGCTCGGGCCTTCATGCCGCAGCCGTCCTTCTTCCTCGATTATCGCTCGTCCTTGTGCTTGTGTTTGTGCTTGTGATTGCGCCTCGATCGGTACTTGTTGTCCATCCTCAACTGGTGCTTGTAGCCGTCCTTGTTCTCCACCTTCTCCGGATAGTCGGCGACGAAGTGTCCTGGCTTGCTGCACTAAAAGCATGTCCGTGTGGTCCTCCTTGTGTTCACCCAGTTCTCATGCAACCTCTCGAACCTCCTGGTCAGCAACGCCGGCTCGTCCTCTCCAAGCACGTCGAACTCCTCATCTGGCAAAGACATCAAGGAAGACAAAGAGTACATCCGGGAGGATGCGTTAGCGTTAGACTTAGCACCTGAGCCACCGACGAGAGCAAGACTACGGGAGTCAGTCGGGCTCTCAAGACGGGCTGTCACACCATGATCCACCTCAGCTGACTTGAGCTTCGAGAACAGCTCGTTCACCGTCAGGGTGTCATACTTCTCAGACTCAAGAATAGCCTCGACCTTTCCATCCCATATTGTACGATCTAGCGAGTGAAATCGCTTCACAGCTCTGTCATGATCATCGTACGGAAGCACGGCCACATTGGCTCTCATGTTCTTCACAACAACCGTAAACCGCTGGAACAAGGCATCAATTAACTCACCGGGGAGATGAGTGAAGTTCTCATACTCTCTCCGGTAAGTCGCATACATCCACGCCTGAACCTGAGCATTTCCAGCGTGAGCATTCTTCAACTACTCCCAAATCCTACAAGCTAGGTCCTCTGTCTGAACCTGATCGAATTCGGATTGACACAGAGCACGAAACAAGTAGTCGACTGCCTTGTTGTTGGCATCCTGCATGTCCCTCAATCCCGGAGAAAGGAAGTTAATCGGATGAACATAAGTTGTGTTCACCGTAACGTCCCAAAGGATCTGACCCTTACCGTGGAGGAAAGCTTCCATCCGCCTCTGCCACATCTGGTAGTTTTTGCCATCGAAGTGTGGAGGACCCAATCCCTGTTCCTGGTACGCCATCCTTGGATCTTAGACTGGTTAGAATCACGAAGATCCGTAACTGGCTCTGATACCACTTGAAGGACCGAACTGGCAACCAGAGAGGGGGGGAGTGAATGGGAGCCGATAAAAATTCTTCTCGAAGGAGATGGCTACTCCAACAAGACGAACACGGCTAACCAAACCACGTCTTCAACTTAACTACCCAAGTTGGCCAAGACCACACAGCCACTGGAGTGCTACTGGTCCTAGGAACCAACAACCACCGAAATCTACTCGAGAATGCTGCGGAACAAGCAACTCGAGCAGCTATTGACCACACTAGTCAGACCGGTCACCTGCACCAGTCAGACCGGTCTTGACCAGATCTTCCGGACTGAGCCGCTGGAACACCCGACACCCTCTAGAGACACACCGGGTCACCCTGGACCTTGAGCCGAGTCACCCCAGTAGGACTTGGCAATTTCCACAGAAAGGTCCTGCACCGGTCAGGCTGGTGCAGCTCACCGGTCAGACCGGTCTGAGCCTGGAAACCCCAATTCCAAGAAACCAACCTCCCAAGCTCCAAAACACTCCAAACTCGAAACAGCAGCGAACTCATAGACTAGAGAACTCACCAAGACGTTCACCCGAGCAAAACCCAATAGGGGGTCGGCACCGGTCAGACCGGTCAAGACCTGGGCGCTCGGGATTAACAGCAACCCGCGGGTCAACTCCTCCAAATCCAAATCCCGATCTCCCGATTCGCTCCACGGATTTGCACAAGACTTTGGGGATAGTAGGAGTACCTCATGGGCATTCCGTAGCCACGATTTGGTCCACCAAAACTTGCTAAATCAAGAGGAATCGAAGAAATCCCACCAAGAACGCCTCTAACCCTAAGACGAAGAAAACCCCAAAATCGAGCACCTTTACTCACGCATTCGGGAGGGGAATCAAAGGGAAAAGAACAACGAAGGGTTCATGCATACATCCCCCACCAAATCCTAAAGAGAAAGGTCTCAAAACCGCCACAAGAAAATTGCCAAGAAAAGGCTCTGAAAATCACCAAAAATGGAAAATGGGAGAGACACAATCAAGCCTTGAGGAACCACGCCGAATCATCTATACATACCATGAAGGTTCATACAAGGTCTAGCTTGCCACCCGGTCATCCTTCCCTCTCTCAAGATCTCACCATGAAGCTCTCAAGCTAGTCCTAAAAATCCCAAGGAAAATAGGAAGGGAAAATAGCAAAAGCAAATGAGCAAGGGTTCCAAGAGATGGCTGCCATCCTCTCACCACTTGGGTTATATGGACGCTAGCCGAAAGACGAAACTACCCCTATTACATTAAACTAAGATACACGCCCCCGAAGGGCCTTTTGGGAAACTTCATCGTAGCACCATCGGACGGATGCCTGGCAACCGCAAACTTGCTTAGCCTCGACGTAAGCCTTGCGATCCCGACGCGTGTCCTCCGCTTCGAAGTCTCCGGAATGCGTCGTCGCACACCGATCAGTCCAGTGTACCCCACCGGTTAGACCGGTCCAGTGCTGCTGCCTCCGGTCTTTGGTCTTGGCTTTGTGGATCAACCAAGGAACCCAGCGGTTTTCTGGTGAACCACTGGAAACCCCGCGAACTCGGTGTAGCCTCCGCCAATCACCACTCATGACTCGGCTCCCACTTAGTCCCGGCTCGACCTTGGTTTTGAGGCTCAACCAAGAAACTGTCCATGACTTCATCTTGCCGTTCTTGCCACCATGCGGCCTGCACTTGACCCCGCTGGCCACCGGGTCCCTCGAGCCGAGCCTACTTGTCTTCTCCACACCTGGAGTCCTACCCGGCAATGACCTTTCGCACTTGCTCTTCACCTGCACCAACACCAGTCAAGCCGCAACCTACACCTGCAATACTTATCCAAGAGTCAGTCCACACAACGTTGTCAATCACTCATCACACCAGGATGCGACCATCCACCGGTCCTCGAACCACACAGGCTCTCGCAAACCACGATTAATGACGAGACCTTATTTCGCGGCGTCATGAGTTTAATGACGCGTGCAAAATCGTCAATACAAAGCATCATAACTTCGTTCCTGTAGCTTTGCCATGCTGGACAGAATCTGATGTGGCATTCGATGTGGCATGCCAATTGTGACAAATCGTATGCGTCATAAAATGAATTTGGCCCGTTTGTAGCTGGGTTAAGCCTAAAACTGTTCCTGTAGGCTGGCGTTGTTCATATAGCCCAAAAAAGATTTTGTTGGGCCCAATTGTAGCTTTTTTAGATGAAATTTGATAAGGGTGGGCCCATTTTGGTTGGGTCGAGTCCAACAGGTGCGCACATTGTTGCGGCCTTCTGTGTCACGTTAATTTGAAAAAAATTGACGGGTGGCCCAATTAAAAGTGGGCTAAGCCCACTGAAGGGCAACATAAAATTAACTAATCATGCATTAGTATTAATGGATTTCATTTCAATTCTGATCCTTTTTTTAGAATAATTCCGATCTGGTTGGCGAAATAGTATTCAGCACATATTTCTTTATACAATAAAGCAAACTGTTGTTTACTATCAAGCATGACCATATTGTTCATCACATATCACAAACTATTACAAGATAACAGTATCACAAGGAACATTGATTAACAAAGCTAAATACAGGTCATAATCACAAGAAAAAGTGGAGATTTGATCTAATGATCTTAACCTCTTCATCTTTTACTGCTAAGCAGTAGACGAAGGAGGTCCTCACTGTCTTCGGTTAGCTTCTGCAACCTCTTAATCTCAGCCGACTGCATTTTCAGAGATGATTTTGATTCTTCGATCTCCTTCTTCAAGCTACATAACTCTTTCTGATGAGCAACAAACCATTGTCAAAGTTGTACCCCATCCTGATTGGGAGCGTCAACTCGCTCTTCATCAACACTACTACATAAGGATTTGGTACCCATTCTTGAGTACTCAGCTGCCTCTGTTTTAATTTGTTTGGGAAGAAGCATCATTGACTTGGTAGCTTCCATCTAGCAACAAGGATCCCAAGTCAGATTAGGACCTTGTAATTGATTCGAACTAAGGAAACAAAGGTGTTAAGTTTGTTATCTTGGAGCAGGTCTGAACAAGAGCGACTTCAGATGTTGATGCTTTGGCCCACTGAAACAAGTACAAGAACAAGAGGTAAGGGTTGAGATCATTCGCAATCAGAAACAAAGATGGTGTTAAGTTTGTTACCTTGGAGCAGGTCTGAACAAGAGCGACTTCAGATGTTGACACTTTGGCCCGCTGAAACAAGTACATGAACAAGAGGTAAGGGTTGAGATTATTCGCAATCGAAAACAAAGAAGGTGTTGAGTTTGTTACCTTGGAGCAGGTCAGAACAGGAGCGACTATAGATGTTGGCCCTTTGGCCTGCTGAAACAAGTTCAAGAGCAAGAGATAAGGGTTGAGATCATTAGCAATCGGAAGCAATTTCATCTATTACGTTCAATGTGGTACATGAACGATCACACCCAATCCATCATCACCCAAGCATGCACCAAAAATATGGAAAGCCAAAGAGAATGGTTAAGCAATATAATAATTTCATCCTTTCATTTCTACAAACCTCAAATAAGTTGACTTGGAACAATCTCTTGCAATAGGGAAAAGAAGATCCACAATCACCCAAGCATGCAACAACAATATTCAAAGGAAAAGAGCATGGGGAAGCAGTCCAACAATTTCATCTACAAATTTCTACAAACCTCAAATAAAATGACTTCTAACAAACTCTTGCGATAGGGTACAGTAGATCTACAATCACCCAAACATGAAAGAATATTATAGAAAGCCAAAGAGCATGGGGGAAGCAATCTAATTGAATCAATCAATACAAGGAGGAGACCGCATACCTGACGAATAGGATGGGAAGAAGGTTCCGAATGCCGTCTCGATTTAGAAGCCGGACCTTGCGCCTTCAGCACGATGTTCTACGCAACTGTTGCAGATCTGCGGCCGCCAGGGTGAGCGTCCGGGGAGCCGACGGAGCAACGAGTTTGAACCATCTTGCAGCTTCAAGGACGTTGCCAAGGAAGGCTGCCGCTCGTAAATGAGGAAGGTCACCGCTCATAGAAGAGGAAGGCCGCCGCTCGTAGCAGAGGAAGCCGTCGTTGGGAGCTAGGTCGCCGTTACTGCTTCCGCCGCAGATCTAGGTCTCTTCAGCGGTTGAGAAGAAGGTCCCCTAATTTTGGAAAATTACCAGGAGGGAATTGGGAGACCTGGTTTCCCTCTTTGTTTTATATATAAACGAGGAGGACTAGAAGGAGGAGCAGGGAATTCAAAATTTCAAGTCCCGACTTTGTGGTCCAGAGCGGGAAACGAAAGACTTTGGATCATGGACCCAAACGAAAGACCGCTTGGGTGTCAAACCCAAACGTCAGTGACCTTAAGCAGAGATGCAAGTTGTTGACTGGGTTGTCTGTGCAACCATGGATCATGGAATGGACAAACACACACAGGACTATGCTCTACTTCATATTCACGTTAGACGGATGATCCGATTATTGCATTACAAATGTACTCACTGCAACAAATTAACGTACCGTTTCAACTGTTTATTACATGACTAAAAACACTTAAACAAAACATTAAAACTACAGGGGACCCTGGTACAACCCGTCAGGTAATCTTCTACGGAGATTGTGCATAAATTCGGGATGATCAGTGCATACAACCGCCCAATCATATGTGAGTATTCCGTGAGCAAAGATTCGCTCTAAGAGAGACATGCACTTGTCCTGCAATTGTGTGCAGTTAGCCTGAATTGCCCATCGTAGAAATGAAGTCACAGTTTCCTCGCTTGCCATGTCCCACATCTTTGACGCACAGTGCAGCTTCAACCTTTCGACTTGGTACATGTCGGCAACCGAGAGTAAATAAGGCCAGGCATTGGCAGGAGTGTCCCATAAATCAGCCTCCTCCAAGAGTGATCCTTTACTAGCATATTTGATCAGTACCGAGAAGACATCAGGGTGTGTGTCAATAATTGTAACAGTTTCAGAGCTAGACTCCACTCCTGGGCCGTAGAGCATTGCCTCCATCACACAAGATACTTTCGCCACATCGGCACGTATCGCTCGTATCACCTGGCATTCTGCACCTACGTGGAAGACAACTTCCACAGGGGCTTGGGCTGCAACACTTTCGCATATGCTTCTTTGTACTGATGGAGGAGGAACTTCAATGCAGTCGTCCGCCAGTACTGAAACAACACGTGATATGTGTATGGGATCTTCATTGGATGTCACACGCTCAATATCATGATGCTCCACCAGACATTCAAATCCTCTTTCTTGTAGATCCCGATTCATGAAACAAACTTCTTTTGTAGCTTGAACTCGAAATGTATCATCTTCATCGCAACAATACTCGCACCTACGTGGAAGGAACCAGTCACAGGCTTGACAAAAATAATATAATGCGACCGTATCGCCATGTGTGAGTGTGTGTATTCATAGCAGCAACGAGACACGTACCATTTAGGATTTGTGCACAGGAACGAGGACGACGGCAATGCTGTCTGGAACATCCATCCACTGATGATCATTCATACCTGTAGGATAGCAATGTAGCTTCCATTGACGGCCTCCCACCATGAACGTACCAGATTCCCGCGATTCCTTCTGCTTTCGCTTCCTGGCTTGAGACTGAGAAGTCGACTTGCATGGAAGGAATCATTTTAGCGTCTAAAGCCATTAACACAAATGGCCTGCAATGATCGTCTCATGCCTGAATTGTCTCATATTATAGTGGGAGTGAATGTGTCATTCCGAAACGTCCATTCGTGGACATCAGTTACCACCCAGAATGGATGTGTCCCTTCACTGCGGGTGTGGCCACATTCGGGTCATGAACTTCCCGGTTCTAGTCCTTAAGTGCAATTCACAATGATCAACACGTCCGTTAAGAGGGGGTGTGCACACAAGTTTGCCGGTTAACGCCCGGTGCCAGTGCTTAACTGCAATTCTCAATGATCGACACGTGGATCAACTTGTGATAGCATGTCGTTCCCAAACGCCCATTCGAGATGCCCTTCTGTGCTTATATGTATGTTAATATTACACACACACACACATACACAAAAACAGATATTGCTTTTCCAATTCCAGCTTATTCCATTTTGGTCTTGTCGCGCCAACAAGTTCATCACGTTTCTCAGTCTCCAAGGCCTGCGGGAATCATCAATTTTGAATCCAGACCATTCGTAGACTTCTACAGTCACGACTCACGCAGCGTACCTGATCGAGGAGGACTTGCCAAGTCATCTTGCACCCTGCGTGTTGCAACGAAAGGACCATCTGGTCCATCTGATTACAGCAACCAATCTTGTTCTCCAGATGCAATTGACACCTAAACCATTACCTAAAAAAACGGTATAGAGTTGTCTCGTTGTTGATGCGGCATGAGCTGATGCAGTGAGACGGCCATTAGGTGCAGCTGATGCAGCATGATATGTCCGCAGGACTTTCTTGTGCTCTAGAGGAAAGTACGGAAGTAAACACATACCTAGACACGTCGGGCTCATCCCGTGATACCCATCAGCCACACATGTAATCGATGCACGCCACTGAAGGTTCTGACCAAGATGGATTCCTATCACGCGTAGGCCTGACAATATTCCGAGCATCTCACGTTTTCCATAGTAACTTTAGCAATGCTACACCGATCTCACATGACCGCTGTAGTCCATGATAAATAGGCGAGTGCAACACAACATTTTTGAAAGGCAAGGCCAACACTCATTGGTTCCCCGTCTTGCATTTCTCTACTTCAGTGGGATACAAGGGTGAGATAATTTTGTTGGCTAATCTTATTTACTTTATGTATGCATGGTATCGAGACGGTCACATTGTTAGCTTATGTAGGGTTTGTTCTTTGTTTGTGTATGTAGTACGTGGGGAATGGCCGGGCAAAGAAGGGACGGAACATGGAACTTGGAGGAGTCGGGGAAGCGGGAGCTGTCGGGCGCAATAGCACCTCACCACCACCCGGTTCAGCCACTCCCATCGGCACCGCAGCAGCAACCGGCCCTAGTGGCACCTCCACTTCTGCTGGTATCGGCACCTCAGCAGCACCCAGCCCTAATGGCACCTCCACTTCCGCTGGCATCGGCACCTCAGCAACACCCGGGGGTGATGCCACCTCCAGTTCAGCCGCTGGCAACGGCAGCTCAGGATCAGTTGAACCTCATGGCACCACCTTTTCGCCCACGGCCCAGGCCGCCACCTCTGCTGTTGCCTGTTCAAATGCCACCCCCGCGGCTAGTGCTCATTGAACAAGATGAATCGCATGACCTGAAATGGTCTGTGTTCCTTTGGCTTTAGCAGGGCGGGGCCGCCCGTGTTTATCACGAAGGTATGTGGGTGTGCCCTTTTTGCCATAGGGGTCACAAGCAATGGACCATTCGTGACCTGCTGTTACACACGCATAACATCACCATTTTGCCTGCCTAGGTTTGGGATACAAGGGCGAGGCATCGCACTATGGAAGAGTATCTGATCCACGAGCCACATTTTGCTGCACTCCGTGCAACGGCTGGATTTCCATGAGCCCGTGATGGTAGTAGTATGTCGTGATGGTAGTAGTATGAGCCGTGATGGTAGATGCTAGTAGTATGTTGTTCAGAGTATGTCGTTGTAGTTCCAACTATGGTGGATCGATCCATCCTCATGTGTAATCAATGCGTATGCATGCATTTGTGTCGTTTGTATTTGGATTGTGTTGTTTGTAATAAAAATGGTAATGTGTGTGTACTCCCTCGGTATAAATTCGTTGTATACAGAAAGTTGAAGGACTGAACTGGCGACCAGAGAGGGGGGGAGTGAATGGGAGCCAATAAAAAATTCTTCTCGAGGGAGATGTCTTCTCCAACAAGATGAACACGGCTTGACCAAATCACTTCTCCGACTCATCTACCCAAGTTGGTCAAGACCACGTAGTCACTGAAGTGCTACTGATCCTAGGAACCAACAACCACCGAAACCTACTCGAGAATGCAGCGGAATAAACACTCGAGCAGCACTCAGACCACACCGGTCAAACCGGTCACTAGCACCGGTCAGACTAGTCCCGGCCGGATCACCCGGACTAGACCGCCGGATCACCCGACACTCTCCAGAGACACGCGGGGTCACCCTGGACCCCAAAATGGATCACCCAAGCAAGACTTGATGATTTCCATAGACAAGCTGTTGCACCGGTCTGAAGCTCTCAAGCTAGTCCTAAAAATCCTAAAGAAAAATAGGAAGGGAAAATAGCAAAAGCAAATGAGCAAGGGTTCCAAGATATGGCTGCCATCCTCTCACCACTTGGGTTATATGGAGGCAACAAAAGACAAAATTACCCCTAAGACATTAAACTAAGATACACACCCCTGAGGGGAAATTTCGGAATCTTCGTCGTAGCACCATCGGACGGATGCCCGGCGACCGCAAACTTGCTTAGCCTCGACGCAAGCCTGGCGATCCCGACGCGTGTCCTCCGCTTCGAAGATGCTACACAGGTCCAAATGAGCAAGTTACATACTCTATAGCTCCGTATGAACATAAGCTACAAGATCACCAAGTTTCACAACCAATGGGCAAAGCTAAGATAGAATTAAGCATTTTTGCGAGAATTTACCCTCTCATGAGCAAAGTCCTAAACATGAGCAAAACATGTCAAAATGGCAAAACCACACAAACTTCATGCTAGGACAACCATTCTAAGCATAAGATCATCATAAACACCCACAAGCACCTCATGTCATGTTAAAGCCACCGAGCCATGTGCCTACTTCTACATATGAGACTTCTCATTGGTAAGCAACATGCAACGATTTAGCACCCAAAAGCAATTTAATTAAGCACATATGACATGGGAGCACATTTTCCAAGCAATTTACATTTCATTTTCAGATTCATATTTGGTACATGAAATGTCTTTGCGACAAAAAGGAACTTATGCCCCTCCACAAGATAAAGCAAGGGGGCTAAATATTCATGATGACAAATGAGACTTTGGCCCCATATGCTCAAAATAAGCTATCCAAGCACAACTTAAGCATAGAAATGCCACTAAAACATGTCATGATCATATAAAGGCATTTACTCACATTCAAAAACATAGCTATCAACCATGGATATAAATCAAAATCATCAAGAGCTAAGCCAAACTAAACCATATCATACCAAACTAGCTCACAAGATCAAATATTCTTCTTGCTATCGGAGCTGTGTGCCATGCCGCAGAAGCCGTCTCTCGCGAAGCAGCTCAGTCCGCTCAGGTTCTTGGATCCCTTCTTGCTCTTGCGCCGATCACCTTCATCTTCACTGCTACTCGAGCTCGAGGTAGAGTAGGCGGAGCTGGAGTCGATGTCGCTCGCTCCGACCATCGCTCGAGCCTTCTTGCCGTGGCCGTCCTTCCTCCACGATATTCGCTCGTCCTTGTTCTTGTGCTTGTGCTTGTGATCACGCCTCGACCGGTACTTGCTCTCCGTCCTCGACCGGTGCTTGTAGTTGTCCTTGTTCTCCATCTTCTCAGGGTAGTCGGCGACGAAGTGTCCTGGCTTGCCACACTGAAAGCACGTCCTCGTGTTCCTCCTTGTGTTCACCCGGTTCTCGTGCATCCTCTCAAACCTCCTGGTCAGCAGCACTAGCTCGTCCTCTCCAAGCACGTCGAACTCCTCATCTGGCAAAGACATCAAGGAAGACAGAGAGTACATCCTGGTGGATGGGTTAGTGTTAGACTTTGCACCTGAGCCACCGATGAGGGCGAGACTATGAGAGTCAGTCGGGCCCTCGATCTTGGCTGTCACACCACGATCCAGCTCAGCCGACTTGAACTTCGAGAACAGCTCATCCACCGTCAGAGTCTCATACTTCTCAGACTCTAGAATGGCCTCGAACTTTCCGCCCCAAATAGTACAATCCAACGAGTGCAAGAGCTTCACGGCTCTGTCATGATCATCGTATGGGAGCGCGGTCACATTGGCCCTCATGTTGTTCACAATCACCGTGAATCGCTGGAACATCGTATCGATGGACTCACCGGGGAGATGAGTGAAGTTCTCGTACTCTCTCCGGTAAGTCGCAAATAACCAAGCTTGAACCTGACTGTTCCCAGCTTGAGCACTCTTCAGCATCTCCCAAATCCTACAAGCCAAGTCATCTGTCTGAACCCGATCGAATTCGGATTGACACAGAGCACGAAACAAGTAGTCAAACGCCTTGCTGTTGGCGTCGTGCATGTCCCTCGATCCCTGAGCAAGGAAGTTAATCAGATGAACATAAGCTGTGTTCACCGTAACATCCCAAAGGATCTGACCATTACCGCGGAGGAAAGCTGCCATCTGCCTCTGCCACATCTGGTAGTTCTTCCCATCGAAGTGCGGAGGACCCGATCCCCTGGTACGCCATCTTTGGATCTTAGGCTGGTTAGAGTCCTGAAAGACCCGTAACCGGCTCTAATACCACTTGAAGGACCGAACTGGCGAGCAGACACGGGGGGAGTGAATGGGAGCCGATAAAAAATTCTTCTCGAGGGAGATGTCTTCTCCAACAAGATGAACACGGCTTGACCAAATCACTTCTCCGACTCAAGTACCCAAGTTGGTCAAGACCACGTAGCCACTGAAGTGCAGCTGATCCTAGGAAACAACAACCACCGAAACCTACTCGAGAACGCAGCGGAACAAACACTCGAGCAGCACTCAGACCACACCAGTCAGACCGGTCACTAGCACCGGTCAGACCGGCCCCGGCCGGATCACCCGGACTAGACCGTCGGATCACCCGACACTCTCCAGAGACACACCGGGTCACCCTGGCCCCCAAACCGGATCACCCGAGCAAGACTTGACAATTTCCACATACAAGCCCTTGCACCGGTCAGGCCGGTACGGCACACCAGTCAGACCGGTCCTAGGCAGGAAACCCCAAATCTGAGAAAACAACCTCCCGAGCTCCAAACAGCACCAAACCTGAAACAGCAGCAAGCCTAGAGACTAGGGAACACACCAACACGTTCACCCGAGCCAAAACCCAACAGGGAGCTGCACCGGTCAGACCGGTGGAAGGCACCGGTCAGACCAGTCAGGGCCTGGGTGCTCAGGATGAACCTTCTAGGAGTCCCATGCTCATCGAGCATCGTCCGAGCCATCTCAAATAGGGTTCTGTTTTTCCTTTCCACCACGCCGTTCTAGGGAGGTGTATACAGACTTGACAACTGGTGTTCAAGACCTAAGTCATGGCAAAAGGTTTCAAAGGGAGAGTTTTTAAATTCCGAGCCATTGTCACTGCGGATCGCTCGTATGGCATCTCTGTGCCTCTCATTCTTCAACCTCAAGACCAGATCTTGAACAAAACCAAACGTCTCCCCTTTTTCCTCCAAAAAGAAAACCCAAGCATACCTAGAGTAATCGTCCACTACAACTAGGACGTACCACTTCCCACCCACGGATCTCACACGAGCTGGGCCAATAAGGTCCATATGGAGCAGCTCGCATGGACGCTCCGTCATCACATCGGTGAGGGGTGGATGGGAAGCAGCTGCCATCTTAGCATGCCTGCACGGCGCACACACCAAATCCTTTTCGAACCTCAACTGGGTCAATCCTCGGACCAAGTTGAGTCCACTCAAGCACGAGAAAAGGTCAAAATTCAAGTGACCCAACTTCCTATGCCACTTCCACAACTCACCCGAAGAACCAGCCACGAAACACCTCGACACACCCGAACTCTGAGAGAAATCAACTCGTAATATTTGACCCTCGGGAATGACCACACAGACAAGGTCACCTCGAGCATCAAGTATCCGAGAACCACCCGACTTAAGCAACACCTCAAAACCTTCCTCAAGAAGCTGGGAAACAGAGAGCAAATTAAACACCAATGACTTGACCAAGGCAGCACGCTTCAGCACCACTTTGTCACTTACCCTCACTTCACCTTCCAGAAGTACACGCCCTCACCCATTATCCCCAAAGGTGATGTATGTCCTGGACACCACCTGGGTGAAGCTGGAGAACCAGCCTCGATCTCCGGTCATGTGCCTCGAGCAATCGGAGTCGATCAACCAAACGTTCCCCAAGCCTCCCACCTAAAAATAAAAAACGAGCACGTGAATGAGAAAACGACTCAACACTAGGGTTAGTACCAAAAGAGTAAAACCAGTGCTGAGCCATCTGCTCCAAAGTGGGGTTAGCACAATCCATCGTAGCATTCCTACCAAAGTGGGCATCAATCCGACCATGAGCATCAAACCTCGAACCCATCCTACCATCTCCACTAGAACTAAAACCACCATGGGGAAACCACTCCCGTCTCGCTGGAGGAGCACGAAAGCCACGAAAGGAAGACCATGGACCGTAGCTCCTCTCCAACTCAAAGCTATGACTCCTCCCACCCTCGTATTGAGCACGAGGTGGAGAACGTCTAGAAAACTCAACACCACCAGACTCACCATGCCAACCACCTGTACCACAACCAAAAGAACTGAACCTAGCATCCTCACGAGCACGGACAAGCCCTTGCAGTAGTCAGGCCGGTACAGCACACCGGTCAGACCGGTCCTAGGCAGAAAACCCCAAATTTGAGAAAACAACCTCCCGAGCTCCAAAAAGCACCAAACCTGAACCAGCAGCAAGCCTAGAGACTAGGGAACACACCAGCACGTTCACCCGAGCCAAAACCCAAGGCACCGGTCAGACCGGTCAGGGCCTGGGTGCCCGGGATGAACAGCGAGCCGCGGGTCAACTCCCCCAAATCCACTTCCCGATCTCCCGATTCGCTCCACAGATTTGCACAAGACTTTGAGGATACTAGGAGTACCTCATGGGCATCCCATAGCTACGATTTGGTCCACCAAAACTTGTTGAATCAAGAGGAATTTAAGGATTTCCACCAAGAATACCATTTTCCCGAAACCTAAGAAAACCCCAAAATCGAGCACCTTTACTCAGGGATTTGAGAGGGGAATCACAAGGAAAAGAACCACAAAGGGTTCATGCATACATCCCTAACCCAATCCCAAAGAGAAAGGCCTTAAATCCACCACAAGAAATTCGCCAAGAAAAGGCTCCGAAAATCACCAAAAAGGAAAACAGGGGAAACAACACAAGGCCTTAAGGAACCACGCCGAATCATATATACATACCATGAGTGTTCATACAAGGTCTAGCTTGCCACCCGATCATCCATCCCTCTCTAAGGATCTCACCATGAAGCTCTCAAGCTAGTCCTAAAAATCCTAAAGAAAAATAGGAAGGGAAAATAGCAAAAGCAAATGAGCTAGGGTTCCACGAGATGGCAGCCATCCTCTCACCACTTGGGTTATATGGAGGCAACTGAAAGATGAAACTACCCCTAAGACATAAAATGAAGATACACACCCCCGAGGGGCAATTTGGGAATCTTCGTCGTAGCACAATCGGACGGATGCCCGGCGACCGCAAACTTGCTTAGCCTCGACGCAAGCCTTTGCAATCCCGACGCGTGTCCTCCGCTTTGAAGTCTCCAGAAGGCGTCGTCGCACACTGGTCAGACCGGTGCTCCTCACTGGTCAGACCGGTACCCACCGGTCAGACCAGTCCAACCCACCGATCAGACCGGTCCAGTGCTGCTACACTTCGGTGTTCGGTCTTGGCTTTGTGGATCAACCAAGGAACCCAGTGGTTTTGTGGTGAACCACTGGAAACCCCGCGGACTTGGTGTAGCCTCCCGCCAATCTCCACTCATGACTTGGCTCCCACGTAGTCCCGGCTCGACCTTGGTTTTGAGGGTCAACCAAGAAACCGTCCACGACTTCGTCTTGCTGTTCTTACCACCATGCGGCCCGCACTTGACCCCGTTGGCCACCGGGTCCCTCGAACCAAGCCTACTTGTCTGCTCCACACCTGGAGGCCTCACCGGCATCAACCTTTCGCGATTGTTCTTCACCTGCACCAGCACCAATCAAGCCACAACCTACACCTCCAATACTAGGCCAAGAGTCAGTCCACACAACATTGTCAATCACTCATCACACCTGGAAGCGACAATCCACCGGTCCTCGAACCACACAGGCTCTCAATCTCCCCCTTCGTGAGTGCATTGACAACACACACATTTGGTAACCAAAGAGAAAAGGAAAAAGAAAAGAAACGAACAACGAAACTCAAACAAGCGATCGAAAGCCAAACAAAGGCAAAGAACAAGATCATTTGAAAGAGGAAAGTCTTGGTCCCCTTAGGCCAGGGCAACGGCTCGACACAACCGAGACAAAAACAAGCTCAAGCAAAGAGCACAAACCCCCAAAGCAAAGCTCGAAAACCACAAAGAGCTTCCCCTACACACATGCAAGCTCCCCCTGAACTAATGCAACTCCCCCTGGACGAATGCATGCAAACCTCTTCACAAAACAGAGCAGCTGCACCAGGTCAGCTCTGACCGGTCAGACCGGTCCACAGCACCAGTCAGACCGGTGAACCACCTCTGCACAGGTCCTGACACTTACACTGGTCAGACCGGTGACCACCACTCGTCAGGACGATGACCACCTGGAAAACCTGGGAACAGCAAGAGCCCAAAAATGGCTCGAAACCACTCGGGAACCTTTTGTCTATGGCATTTTCTTTGGTTACGCGTCTCATTCTAAAGCCTTTCGAGTGCTAAATCTTGAAACTAATCAAATTGTGGAGACTTGCGAGGTTACCTTCGACGAGACACAGCCACGTAGTTCGCTTGTTTTTGAGTGTGCAGGTGATGAGGAAGTTGGCAAGGAGATTTTTGAGGATGAGGTGCAGCAGGAAGGAGATGAGGAAGATGGTGGTGTGGCGCCCGCGGCTGAGCATGTACATACTACTTCGACTACAATCGAGGACGGGCCTTCTCCTACACCTACGACGACATGCCGAGATCGAGAGGAAGCTGCAGCTGAGCGGGAGGTGGCTTCGAGGCGAGAAGCTCCCCGGCGAGTACAAGAGGATCACCCAGCTTCAATGATCATCGGGAACATCAGCGAACGAACTACACGGTCGAGGTTTCAAAATGACTCTCACTTTGCCCATGCTGCTTTTGTTGCTACTTTTGAGCCCAAGGACATTAGACATGCGCTATCTGATCACAATTGGGTAAATTCTATGCCTGAGGAGTTGGAAAATTTTGAGAGAAACCAAGTTTGGGAGTTAGTGGAGCCTCCACCGGGTTGTAAGCCAATTGGGACAAAATGGGTGTGGAAAAATAAAGAGAGAGAGAAAGGTGAAGTAGTGAGAAACAAGTTGAGGCTAGTTGCTCAGGGGTACACACAAAAGGAGGGGATAGACTTTGTGATCCCTACACGTGTCCTCCACTTCAAAGTCTCCGAAAGGTGTCGTCGCATACCAGTCCGACCGGTGCTCCTCACCGGTCAGACCGGTACCCACCGTTAGACTGGTCCAGTGCTGCTACACTTCGGTCTTGGCTTTGTGGATCAACCAAGGAACCTAGTGGTTTAATGGTGAACCACTGGAAACCCCGCGGACTTGGTGTAGCCTCCCGCCAATCTCCACTCATGACTTGGCTCTCACGTAGTCCCGGCTCGACCTTGGTTTTGAGGGTCAACCAAGAAACCGTCCACAACTTCGTCTTGCTGTTCTTACCACCATGCAGCCCGTACTTGACCTCGTTGGCCACCGGGTCCCTCAAACCAAGCCTACTTGTCTGCTCCACACATGGAGGCCTCACCGACACGGACGTTTTGCACTTGTTCTTCACCTGCACCAGCACCAATCACACCGCAACCTGCACCTGCAATACTAGGACAAGAGTCAGTCCACACAACGTTGTCAATCACTCATCACACCAGGAAGCGACCATCCACCGGTCCTCGAACCACACAGGCTCTCAAAAGTCTGTTCCCTTGATTTCTTAAATACCGGATGAACGCAGGACGAAAGTCTGGTTTGTAGTTTTCAGTCGGACCGGATTAAACTGTCACTACTACGCAATGAGAAAACCAACATCTTACAAGGAAAAAATAGTAGTAGTAGTAGTATTCAATTAGACCAGATGAACAGAAGGCGAATGTTCGTTCTGCTTCTTCTACTCCTACTTCTACTAGTAGCAGTTACCACTAATCCACTAATCAAGGCGCCACTTCTTTGTCGATGGTGCACCCGGCGCCTTGTTGCAGCTGCTCATGGACGAGGATGTCGCTCTGTTCCCGCCGCCCGTGGAAGATGGTGGCGGACCTCCCAAGGCGCCGCCCGCGGATGAGGCCGTCCCTCTAATGCCACCGCCAGAGGATGATGTCGCCGCTCCATGGCGGCCGGTCGAGCACGCCCTTGGCGCCGCTCCATGGCGGATGATGATGGCCGGTCGATGATGGCCTCTACTCGGAGAGTGACGAGGGCTTGGATTAGGCCCCCCTAAGTGACAAGATAATCACCCTTGGGATGGAGTCTTCTGATACCATTGACAGCGTCAAGGCTAAGATCCAGGGCAAGGAGGGATGCAGATCTTCATCAAGACCTTCATCGACAAGACACCTCATCTCCGACTAGCAGGCGGCTCGCACGACTACTTTCCGCCTCGCACGACTACTTTCCGCCTCACCTCCGACTACCTCTTCGCCACTCTTCCAACTACTCATTCACATGAGTAGTTTTCGCCTCGCCTCCGACTACCCACTCGCACGAGTAGTTTCCGTCTCCGACTAAGGTGGGGCCCACACGTGGAGGTCAGAGCGCCGGATCTGGGGCCCCACACGAACATGGCACTACCTCGGCGTTCGAACTCCCCCGCGACGACACGTAAGGCTCCGGTTCTCCACACCATGCAAACACCCCAGCTGGCGGGACGCGTGGGCGGCTGGCTCTGACAGGTGTTGGGATAAAAATCTTCCCCGAAGAGGGGCCAACAGTCGAAACGAACTAAGGACAGGGAAACATGACTGCCAAACTGAAGAGTATGAAACTTGAAAGCAACTAAGTGTAAGAAAATTTAGCCGCCTTCCAATCACCCCCTTTTCATTACCGTCGGGTCCTTTTTATAGACCCGTAACAATTACACTTTACACCTCGACTTTCTACGTGTCTGCCGCCATGGAATTTTGATCTTCGCTCGCCTCCACACGGTTCACGCAACCCTCTCCGAAGCTTTTCCCTTCACGGGCCTTCTCTTGGTCGCTATCTGCGCCTTCAGCGTCATCGCCCGAAAACCGAACGAGGATTACTTCATTGAAGATCACGCCTTCATCTCCGGCCGTTCTTCTTTGCGTTACATCTTCACTAAGCTTCAACCTGACTCCACCGCAGTTCTTCCTTCGTGTCTTTGCGAGCGGGCCTTTCCCTCTCGGAGTGAAGTCAAGCTTTGCTTGGCCCTTCGCTTGGTGAGCTTGGCTTCTGTAAAACGAAGATCCCCAGCTTTGTTTGGTCCTCGCCAATGGACCTTCGGTCATTTCCTGAAACAGCAAATGCAAAAGTAGAAACGACTCCCGATCTTCTCCTTTGAGCCGAAGATGCAGGGGGGTTAGTTGCGAAATATTTACCCCAACATTCAGCCCCTTGCTAGTGAGGGTTTCCACCGAAGACGAGCCGAACTAGCAAACCTTCTTTGTGACGGGTGGAAATGTTTCGCTCCCAAGCGCCTCCCATCTTCGGCTCATCTTTGGAAGTTAGCTATTCTTTTCTCCTTCCCTCTTTTTATTATATTTTCTGTATATATTTTTTCTTATTTAATTAATTTTACTGTTTTGCATGTTTATCCGCGATGTCTCGTGATTTTCGCCACGTTCTAACGGGTCTCCTAGATTTCCTCCACGTCCTTCGCTACAGGATCTCTGAGATTCCCACCTTTGGCATCCTATATAAGGGTCTACCCCCGCCTGAGTTTGTTTTCATCGCGGTAAAATCCTTGCAGATTTACCTTTGCCTTCGCGAGAGCTGAGGTTTTCATCTGACTTCGCGAGAGCTAAGGGCTTCTTCACTTCCTTCATTCCCCTCTCTTCGTTAGTGTCTTTTGATCTCTTCTTTTATCTTTTTGTCTAGTTTAGTTTCTTATTCACTTTTGTGCGTGTTTAGTTTTCTTCTTCGCTCCCATGGCTCCCAAGGCTGATAAAGCACCTCCGACCTTTGTCTTCGGTCAGAGTAAGGTTTCTGAAGCACATGTTGCAGAGTTCGTCACTTCCGGGTTCATTAAGGAAGGAAAAGGTCGAGCCCCTGGTCCGGAGACTACTCCTACACCTCGCCCCAACGAAGTGGTTGTTTTCCGGGATTTATTTACTGCTGGCCTTCGTTTTCCTCTTGATGGGACAATCATCTCTATTCTTGGGATGTTTCTTCATCATCTGACCCCTAACGCCATTCTTCGGCTTAGCGTTTATATGTGGGCCAGCAAAACAATGTCCGTGAGTCCCACTGTTGCTAACTTCGTCAGAGTGCATACTGTTCATCATCAGCCTCTGAAGATAGAACGTCTTGTTGATGGTGCTCTAGTTCGCGAAGAAGCCCAGTTTGCTTCTTTGAATTTCAAGTATCGTGGCGACACCGACGTTCCTGTTGTTGCCTATAAAAATAAGTGGGATGAAAATTGGAACCATTACTGGTTCTATTACACTGTTGATGATGAAGAGCTTCCCCTTGTGTGCACACGATTTGAGAACCTGCCTAAGGGTGTTGGTACTGCCTATGAAGATGGAGACGCAGATCGTCTTTTCCTCCTCGCTTTCCAGGAGCTGGCGAAGACCTATGCTACCAGTGATCTGGTTGAAGAATATATCGGTTCAAAGATATTCCCTATTCGTGCTGGGTGGTCCATCGTTGCTTGGAGTGACTTCGCTTCGGCCATCAAGATTCCTGAATTCGCTCGGAGCTTTGGCCTGACGAAGAATGGTACTCCTCTTTCTCTTTCCTCTTTGCTGCCTCTTATTGTTCTTTGCTTTGTATTCTTGTTTACGTATATTTTTATTTTACTGATGCTTGTTTGTATCTTCCATTATAGCTATCAATGTTGCTGAGATTGAAGCTCGAGCGAATGAAATACTTGGGCCTATTTCTTCGAAGGAAGATGCTGATATTCAGGAACGCCTTGGTGGCACTCGAGACAACTGTCTCTTCTTTTTCTTTGGTATTCATGCTGGTGATCGCTCAGTTACTATTGCTCGTCGTGAAGCTCAAGCGAAGTGAGCATCGAAAAAAGTTGGCCAAGGAAGTTCTGAGGCCGCAGCCCCTGCCACGCGCGCGAAGGTTATCAAGAAGCGCCGTGGTCGCGGCGGTGGCCGAGGTGTTTCTAAGCGTCAGAGAACCGCCCCAGTATCGACTTCTGAGGCTGTGTCATCCAGCCCCGAAGAGTCTGACCATTCGAAGAGTGATAATGAAACGCGTCCTGGCGAAGTTGGTGCTGGTTCTGGTAGAAACGTTGAAGTTCCTTCATCTGACCCAGCCGAAGAGATAGTGGATATTATTTCTCTTTCTCCTGCTGCTGCCGCTACTGGTGCCACTCTTGCTGATCCTCTGAACATTGACTATAGCGATCCTGAACCTGAGAGCGACGAAGATTGCGCCGCACGGGCTCGATCTTCAAAAGACAAGCCTCCTATACCTCCTCCTTCAGTTGTCAAAGTTGTGGTTCCTTCTCCTGCTGAAGCCCCTGGCGGAAGTAAAATTGTATCGGCTATTCACCATAAGACTTTGACTCGTATGGAACAAGATAGCTCTTCGTCTGAGATGGAGAGTGACACTAGAAGTGGTGGTGTTTTTGTGAGCAGCGAGTCACCTAGTGTTGTTGCCCGGCGCCTCGGTATGAAGCCAAACGCACGCATCTTCGGCGACTCTATGCGTAAAGTGCTCCAATTTTGCAGTGATGATCGCGAGCGTACTTTGCTTCAGGAAGCGGGTGACAGTTTTGGCTTCCCTATTATGGAAGATGAACTTGGTAAAGAGAGTGCCGAGGAGATTCTGTACCAAGCTCAAGACTTGAGCATGAAATCTTTCTTGGCGTGTCGTGCTGCTCAACGTCGGTGCCGTGCTGACCTTCGATCCCGGCAACTATCTGAGAAAACCTCTGCTACCGCTCCGAACAAGGAAATCGATGTCGTGAAGACTCTACAAGCTGAAAAGGTTTCCCTCTCATCTTCGCTTGAGGCTGAGAAGAAGAAGTGTCTTGATATTGCTAAGGAGAAGGATGACCTGGCTAAGAAAAATGCTGAATTGGAAGTGCAACTAAGTGAACTTCGTCGTTTGGCTTCTAGTGCGGAGGATGAGAAGAAAAAGGCTGAGGACCTGCAGAAGTTATATGACGCTAAAGTTGCCGAGCTCGCGGATCTTCGTCGAGCACATGACAGCCTAACTTCGGAGCACGAGACTTATTGTGATGAAATTGAACGCCATGTTTCTCCTCGTTGCAAGAAGCTCCACGATCTTCTAGTTGACTACGGACTTAGCCCCGCTCCTTATGATGTCAAAGAGATGTTTATAGGTCAAGTTTTTGACTGGCTGTCTAACAGGGTTAGTTTGCTTGCATCTGCTGGGCGCTCCTTCGGAGAACTTGGGGCTGCTGTTGCCTCCCGTAGCCTTTGCCACGTGATATATTCTCTATTTAAATCTTCTGGAGATGGAGAGCCAAGCCTTACGAAGAGTGATCTTCGTCTACTTCGTGATGCCAATTTTTCTTGGCCAACTGAGACGTCTGTGGAGAAGATTCCTGTCTTACCCAAAAACATAGCTAAGAACTTTATGCAAACTTTCTTCAAGAAGTTTGGTTTTGGGTTGACTGTTGCCGAAGGTCGGCGTGTACTTCGCAAGGTTCGTACTAATATATCTTGCATATCTCCTTATTACTTTTGTAACCATTTTTTTCTTATGCTTATGCTTTTCCTTATTTGTTTTAGCCTGGTTCTGTGCCCACACCTTCGCCTACTGCTGCATCTTCTAGTGGTGGAGGTGGTCCATCTTCGGCTGCGGTGTCTTCAACTGCGCCATCTACCCAGGCTCCTTCTCTACATGAAGTCCGGACAACAGACGTCACTTCGGGAGCCCCTGAGGTGTGAGGGAGTGTGTAGCCTTAGTGATTTGGGCAGTTGGGGGTCTTTTGTGAACAATCTGTCTGAAACATTTTGCAACTCTGCGCAGGTGCCGGAGGTGTATCCTGCGCAGGTTGCCGAAGATATTTGTCCTGTAACTATTAACTTCGGTGATTATTTCATGTCTGGTTCCATTTGGCGCAAGTTTAACTCTAAATTTCCCGACATGCCCTTTGATGTGTTTATGTCGTGTATGATAGAAAAATACGAGAAGAAAAACCTTGATGTGAAAAATGTCTTCGCACATGCACGCAATCATCTTTGTCATGACGATACTCGTCGTCGTCAAATTGAAGGATCTGAACCGTCTTCTGGTGTGCCTGCTCGCGAAGACACACCTTCATCCTCAAGCCCCCTTGCTGTGCCTAAGGTTGAAGTTATTGATCTCACCGAAGAAGCAGAATATGAGTATATGTACAAGCGCCCTCGCTGATTTGTTTTGCGGTGTAATCATCTTCGTCTCTTGTGCTGCTATGCTTGTAATCGTTTGAACTATGCTGTTGTGATGTACTATTGTGCCTGTAATGTATTTTTTCAACAAATATGTATTCCATGATTCTGTTGTAATCTCACTTGTGCGAAGATGATGGCTTTATTTTCTTGCGAAGATGGAAACATGGGAACTGCGCTCGAAAAGCGCCTCCCCCCAGTTTCCTGTTTTGATCTTCGCAGGTCGTTTTCTTTCAAACATGTGCTGTATCATTTATAAGATAGAAACAAGCCCTGCATATAGAATGTTTAGTCTATCTTGCATATGGATTTTCACTTATGCAAAGCAGCATGATAACTCAAATATGCGAAGCGGCGTGATAGCCCGAAGATGCTAGATGGCATGATACCCCAAAGGTGTGAAGTGGCATGATAGCTCATCTTCGTAGGAATTTGACCTCGAGGTGGCTCGTCAGCCCTGCCTCACAATTTGCTTCGCGCATTAACCGCCGAAGGCTTCTTCGCTTATGATAAAGGGGATGATTTTGCGACCACGCCCCTTAACGGGTCGTCTTATCCCTATAGTGTTTTACTGAGGGGCTTCGCGCATTGACCGCCGAAGACTTTTTGTTCGCGGAAAGTAGGCCTTTAAGCGAGTCATGCCCTCCTCTTTGGAACAGATTGTAGCATGCTCCTTAACATCTTCGCGACCTTTGCATTACAGATCCCACATGCGCCCCCTCTTTTAATTTTTTTCTTAAGTGAACTAAATGCGACTTGTCTTCGCGAGGCCAGGCGCATGTGTTCACTTACTTCTGCAATGTTTTCCCGAAAGCGACAATCTCTTCGGATGATTGTCACTTCGGGACCGATGATAGATAACGACTGTCTTTTTTGGGGAGCCCTTATTATATTTCTCAAGGGGATATTACACAAGTCCGCCTCGTTAAAAACCTCGCATCTTCGGTGTTCCCATTGTGAGATCACCGAAGACTCTCCCCGCGAGGAAAAGAGTACAGACTTCACTACATATTTACAAAAGTTGAAAGTGCAAAAGAAGTTGAAATGAAAATTACAAAAGCTGAAAAATGAAGAGAAACTAAAAAATGATAATATCTAACATGTGATACCCTTATTCTCAGAGCCAGTACTTTTGCAACTTATGCTGATTCCATGAGTAAGGTACCTCTTCTCCTTCCAAAGTTTGCAATCTGTAAGCCCCCTGCCTCGTTTCTGATACTAAATACGGGCCTTCCCACTTTTCTTCCAATTTTCCCACTCCTCTTGTTTTTCTTCGGAGAACCATATCTCCGGTGGATATCTTTTGTTCACAAACCTTCTTATTTCTCCACTTCCTCATTTCATCTTGGTGTTTCTCTATGTTGCTTAGTGCTTGAAGCCTATCTTCTTCTCTTGTGTCGATTGCCAAGTTTGCGTCCTCTTCGTTTCTTGGTTCTTGGTCTACCCTCAATGACCCTAGCTTTATCTCTTCGGGAATGACAACCTCTTCCCCGTATAGCAGCCTGAAGGGTGTGAAGTTTGTAGCCCTGGATGTAATTGTGTTATGAGACCACACAACTCTGGGCAGCTCTTCGGCCCATTTCCCCCTATCCATTCCTGTCAAGTTCTTTTTGATTCCAGTAAAGATAATACCATTTGCCCTTTCTAATGCTCCGTTGGACTCTGGGTGATATACTGAAGCGAAGCATAGCTTGGTGCCCAAGTTGAAGCAAAACCTTCTGAAGTCTGTGCTATCAAATTGCTTGCCATTGTCTACTGTCACTTCGTAAGGAACTCCAAATCTGCACACGATACTTTGCCAGAAAATTTTTTGTATCACCTGCGAAGTAATTCTTTGCACTGCTCTTGCCTCTATCCACTTTGAGAAGTACTCCACTACCACTATTGCGTACTTGTAGTTGCCTGGTGCTATTGGTAACTGTCCCACAATGTCAATTCCCCACCTTGCGAAGGGCCAAACTGGTGGCAGCAACTGTATTTCATATGGAGAGGTTTTTGTGTAGTTGCAATGCTTTTGACAGTTATCACATCTTCGCACTATATCTTCGGCATCTCTAACTGCTATAGGCCAATAGAATCCTTGACGGAATGCCTTCGCTACTAATCTTCGTGTTCCAATGTGAGAAGAACACATTCCAGAGTGGATCTGCTGCAACAAGTCTCGCCCTTCTTCGGCGGAGATGCACTTGAGTAGTGGTGCGCACACTCCACTTTTGTATAGGTTGTCTCCTCTTATTTCATATGATCTTGCCCTCAAGGCCATTCTCTTGTTCTCCTCCTTTGACTGTGGTTCATAGTGTCCTCTCAAGAATGCCATTATCGAAGATCTCCAATCTTCGCTTGATATCGCATTTACATTTCTCACTGGTGCTTCATCACAGTCTACTGATTTGCACTTTAGAACTTCGTAGAAGACATCTGGTGGTAATGGTTCTTTCTGTGCTGCTGCCTTTGCTAGCATGTCTGCCTCATTGTTTTGATCTCTTGGTATTTTCTTGACGGTGAAGCCGAAGATGAATTTTTCCATGCCTCGCACTGTTTTCAAGTATTTTGCCATTTCATCATGTTTTGCATTATATGACTTGCCAATCTGCCTTGTGATCAACTCTGAGTCTGTATTTATGACCACCCTTCGTGCCCCTATGGCTGTTGCCTTGCGAAGTCCCAGCAATAATCCCTCATACTCTGCCACATTATTTGTCTTGCCTTCGAAGTCGAGCCTCACAGCATATCTCATATTTATGCCTGATGGTGACATTAAGATTGCCGAAGATGCGGCTCCATCATCACAATAAGCTCCATCACAATGCATGACCCATGGTGTTTCTAGCCTGTCTTCGTTCATTTTGTCACCTTGACTTGGTGTCCAATCTGCGATGAAGTCTGCTAGAACTTGAGACTTGATGGCTGTTCTGGCCGTGAACTCTATGGCGTATTGGGATAGCTCTGTTGCCCATTTTCCTATTCGTGCTGAAGATTCCTTGTTCTCTAGTATTTCGCGAAGGGGATATGATGTTGGGACAGTGATTGAGTAACTCTGAAAGTAATGCTTTAACTTTCTTGCCGCCATTACCACTGCGTATGTCATCTTCTCCAGCTCAGAGTAGAACTTCTTCGCTCCTGATAAAGCCTCGGAGATGAAGTATACTGGCACTTGCTTGAGTTGCCCCTCTTCGTACTTCTCCTCTACCAGAGCTGCGCTTACTGCACTTACGGAAGCTGCTATGTACAGCAACAACTTCGCTTTGTCTCCTGGACTTGTTAACACTGCCAAATTCTCCAAGTATGATTTACACTGCTCAAATGCTTCCTGCTCTTCGGGCCCCCAAGTTATTTTGTTCTTCGCGGACAACAACTTGAAGAATGGTAAGCTTCGTTCTGCTAATCGCGCTATGAAGCGACCCAGTGCTGCTATTCTTCCCGTAAGCTTCTAAATATCTCTTTTTGTTTGTGGTGTTCTCATGTTTCGTATTGCCTCTATCTTCTCTGGATTTGCTTCTATGCCAGACTTTGACACCATGCAACCTAAGAGCTTTCCCCTGGATACCTCGAAGATACACTTTTCTGGATTTAGCATGAGACCATACTTCCTCAAGTTGGCGAAGGTTTCTCTGAGATCTTCGATGTGTTGGTCTTTCTTTTTGCTGTGTATGACCACATCATCCACGTAAGCTGATACATTTCTTCTTAGTTGTGGGCCAAGTACAATTTTCACCATTCTGTTGAACGTTGGGCCCGCATTGCGTAGGCCTTCTGGCATTCTGACGAAGCAATATCCCCGAAGGGTGTTATGAAGCTTGTCTTGTCTTCGTCTTCCTTCTTGATCCAGACTTGATGATATCTAGAGAAGCAATCTAGCAACGACATTCTCTCGCACCCTGCTACTGCATCCACCAACACATTGATTCTTGGTAAAGGATAGTCATCTTTTGGGCAAGCCTTGTTCAAGAGTGTGAAATCAATGCACATTCTCTGCACTCCATTCTTCTTCGGTACCATCACTATGTTCGAAAGCCAAGTTGTGAACTGTATTTCTCTGATGACACATGCATCTAACAGCTTGTCTACTTCGCTTTGCGCTGCCAATTCTTTCTGAGGTGAGATGACTCTGAGCTTTTGTCTCTTCGGTGGAATCTTTGGATCTAAGCGCAGTGCGTGCTCTGTCACTTCGCGAGGCACTCCCTTAAGATCCCTCTTGCTCCAGGCGAATACATCTTGATTATTGCGAAGGCATGTGATCAGTACATTCTCCTCTTCTTCGGTCATCCCTCTTGCGATAGTGACCAGTTTGTCATGAACATCTTCGCAGAGACGCACCTTCTTTGTGTGCTCGTGAGGTTGCATTCTCTTCTTTTCGTCTTGGCAAAGTCTCTTCTTCATTTCGAGCTCTTCGGGCTCTTCTTCTTCTTCGCTTTCTACAGTGTCTTCGCTGTTTCCAACTACATGGATCGGTTTTTGGTTGCTGCCCATGTTGTACTCTCGGTCATGTGCATCTTCCTGATCTCCGTATATTGTGAGAATGCCATTAGCAGTTGGTATCTTCATACACAAGAACAGCATGTGTATCACTGCTGCGAACTTGTTTATGATCCGCCTCCCGAAGATTGCTTTGTATGCATATGGAATGTCCACTACATCGAAGGTCACCATCTCTGTTCTCATCAGTGCTCCTGTCCCAAGACTTACGTTCATTTCGATTGTTCCTGGAGCCTCCACCCTCTTGTTACCGAAGCCGTATAATGGTTTTGAAGTTTTCTGAAGTTGATCATCTCTGAACTCCATCCTCTTGAACAGTTCATAAGTTATGATGTCTGCGGAACTGCCGTTGTCTACGAGGATGCCTCCCACATCATTGCCCAACAAGTATTTTGCGTTCTTTCCCAGTACCGCTCTGATGACTAGAGGGTCTTCGTGGGGATACTTCTTCAGCTTGAGATCTGCTTCTGTGAAGGTTATTGGAATGTGTGACCACTCTGTTTTGAAAACTTTCCCTGCACATACATGGCTCACTTCTCTCTGCTGATCTTTCTTCTGCCTCTTCGTCAAGTGTTCAGGTGAGTTGCAACCACCTGTGATAGCATTGATTATGTTCATTCTTCGGTAGCGATCTTCATCTTCTCTATTCTGATTTGCTTGCGAAGGTGCTTGATGAGCAGGCTCTGGTTTTGGCTGATATGTCGTAGTGCTTCGTTGCTGTAGTTGCATCATGTTTAGGTTGAACATCAGCGGAGGTGGTAGTGGAATTTGTTGGAAGCATGGTTGTGGGATGTAAGGTTGCCAGTTTTGCATTGAACTCTGAGCCATCGAAGGTGCTGCTGATGATGTGTGATTGACTGTCTTCGCCTGACTCTGTGCTGTTCTTTTCTTGTCTTCTTCGATCTGCTTCTTGCGAAGTAGCATTCTGCATTCGTATGGCCAATGCCCTTTATTAAGACCGTGCAAGAAACACACGGATTGTGGTGGTGGGCCTCTGCCCGAATTTTGACCTCTGCCTCCTGTTGCAGCCGAGGATGCCATTTGCGAGTTGTTTCCTGAAACATTGTTCACATTACTTCTGTTGTAGAAGTTGGGCCTTGCCGAAGGTCCTTGATTGTTCTGGGGCCTACTCCCCCACTCTAGTTGAGACTTCGCTTGACTTTTTCTCTTGTTGTACTCATCAACTCTTCGCTGTTTTCCTGTCTGATTTGCAATATTCTTGCATTATGTCAAACAACTGCTTCTCTGTTTTTGGTCTTCTTCGGTCAAGATACTCTCCGCAGGGTCCTACCTTGAGGCCATCTATTGCTGCATCAATTACTGTTGTGGATTGTACATGCGGTGCTCTAGCTCTGGCTTTGGCAAATCGCTTGATGTACTCTTGCAATGGTTCTTTGTCTCCTTGTTTTATGAGGTGAAGATCTCCTGATGTGAGATCTTGGGGTTGATACCCTTGGAAGTTGTTCTCTATTCTTCGGTGAAGCTGTTCCCATGACCTGATGCTTCCTTTCGGTAGCGAAGCGTACCACTGCTGTGCCGAACCTTTGAGGGCCATTATCATAGCCCTTGCCATTGCTACCTCATCTCCTCCGCCCGAAGATATTGCTACAGTGTATTTCTGAAGAAATTGTCTTGGGTCTGACTCGCCATCGAACTCTGGCAGGGATGCGGGCAGCTTGAACTTCGGCGGCCAATCAACATTCTCAAGTTCTAGCGAAAGGGGAGAGGCAGGCTTCATTTTGCTTGAAAACACATCTCTGTATCTTTTTTGTGGCCTATGTTCCACATACGCCTCTTCTTCTGAGTCATAATATATGGAGCCTTCCTCATTCTCTTCTTCTTCTTCTTCGTAAGTTTCTTCATCGATAATTACCGGTCTTCGTTTTTTGCTGTGATCCTATGCTTTGCGAGGTTGCTGGATCTGTTCTTGTGGTTGGATAGAGTTCAACTGAGCTTGCAAGATTGCCATTTTTTCTTGCAGCTATAATGTTTTGTTTCTTATTGTTTGCTGCTCTTCATCTTCCCGCAACTGTTGCAATAGCATTCTCTTCTTCTTGACTTGCTGCAACATTTCATTGTATCTTGCCCTCTCTTGCACTGGGTCCTCGTTCTGTATTTCTTTCGCCCTGAGTATGGCGGCTTCCGCCTGAGCTCTTGTACAAATGTTCGCTGGCATTGGTCTTTCTCTCATCTTCGCAGCAAGTCTTTCTTCAATTCTTCTTAACGTAGCAATGTCCTCATCTTCGACTCCCACGTCTGCTAGCCCAACCTCGAAGTGCCCTTCAGCTACATCTTCCGCTTCTTGCTCTTGATGTTCTCCTGCTCTTTGGTTTCGTGGACTTACGACTATGTCTTGCGTCGTGTTTGTGTTATCTGGTACTTGTCTCTCTCTGGGATTTTCGCTCTCTGCTTCCGACGGATCATCGGTCGCCCTATTTGGATGTGGTTGTGGATTCTTTGGTTGCTTCTTCGGTGGCATGGCTGGGACGAAACACGGTGGGTGCCTTAACTGTTGGGATAAAAATCTTCCCCGAAGAGGGGCCAACAGTCGAAATGAACTAAGGACAGGGAAACACGACTGCCAAACCGAAGAGTATGAAACTTGAAAGCAACTAAGTGTAAGAAAATTTAGCCGCCTTCCAATCGCCCCCTTTTCATTACCGTCGGGTCTTTTTTATAGGCCTGTAACAATTACACTTTACACCTCAACTTTCTACGTGTCTGCCGCCATGGCATTTTGATCTTCGCTCGCCTCGACACGCTTCGCGCAACCCTCTCCGAAGCTTTTCCCTTCGCGGGCCTTCTCTTGGTCGCTATCTGTGCCTTCAGCGTCATCGCCCGAAAACCGAATGAGGATTACTTCGTTGAAGATCACGCCTTCATCTCCGGCCGTTCTTCTTTGCGTTACATCTTGACTAAGCTTCGACCTGACTCCACGGCAGTTCTTCCTTCATGTCTTTGCGCACGGGCCTTTCCCTCTCGGAGCGAAGTCAAGCTTTGCTTTGCCCTTCGCTTGGTGAGCTTGGCTTCTGTAAAACGAAGATCCCCAGCTTTGTTTGGTCTTCGCCAATGGACCTTCGGTCGTTTCCTGAAACAGCAAATGCAAAAGCAGAAACGACTCCCGATCTTCTCCTTTGAGCCGAAGAGGCAGGGGGGTTAGTTGCGAAATATTTACCCCAACAATAGGAGCCGTAACACCGCACTTTGCGCCCACGCAGCCTCCAATGCGCCATCCCGTCCAACCTCTGCGGCACGCCACCCCGTCACAGCAGGTACTCAACGATCCTCTTCGGGCGGCGCCTACCTACACTTAGGCCGTAACATGGCGGGCCTAATCCACACTCAAAGGTGCTGAGTCATCCACGGAAGAGCTCGGAGGAGGCGCCAAGCACTCGGAATTCACTGTGCCGGCGCGTCACGCGGCGATCGCCAGCCCCACTACAGCTCAGCGCCCTTCAACGCCCTTCTGACGAACATCAACATGGGAAAATACATCCCAACCCGTGACACTGTAGCACTGTAGCATACCTATTGTTTTCCCTTTTTACCCCTCACCCTTGCATCTCTAAAAGGGGAGGAGGGCAACTATTTTAAGGGTTCGACACCTAGTCACCACACACACGTAGCTCGAGCTACACCCCCAGGGACTTGGGCTCCAACTCCCTCTCCCGACCAGTTTGTAACCCCTACTACAGACCTTCCTGGCATAAGAACACGATCACTCGAAACTGGACGTATGGTATTACTCTTAAGAGGCTAGAACCAGTATAAACCATCATATCTCCTGTGCTAACCATCCGGGTCCGACACATGATAGATACAAATTTACTGCCGGTGGTAGAGAACCCCGACAACGAGGATGGCAGAGATCGACTATTGCCGACCGATGAGGATGAGAGAGGATGACGGTGCTTGGAGATGACAGTTCCGCGATGAGTGGTGGTGCTTCCGCGCCCCTGACCCCTGGCACCTCTTGCTGACTTGCGAGGGGTGCGATGTTACAGAGGCACATGATCTTGAATTTCATTTTGTTCCACAAACTCTGAATCATCAGAGGATGTGTCAACCACCACTCGAATGGGCCTCTGCTCTGCCTCCTCTTCATCGGACCACTGGGGATCCTCCCTTTCATCAGAAGAGGAGGAGGATGTGGCTTGCGCCGCACCGCTAGGAGACAATGGCTCCATGGCGAGAGGAAGAGAGCGTTGTGCGAGGATGGGGTTTTTTGTTGGTTGCAAGAGTTAGGTGAGGAAGAGGGCGCTGTGCGAGAATGGGGTTTTTTGTTGGTTGCAAGAGTGGGGAGAGGAAGAGGGCGCTGGGAGAGAAGGAGGCTTTTGATGGTTGCCAGACTGGGATATTTATGGCCAGAGGAACCCATTCATCCATTATTGAAAAAACTGCTCCCGAAAAGATTAGAGTAGTTTTCTATAATGTGGGATCTGTTCTGGTCAATCTAATTCAATTTTGACCAAATTTACAGTAAATTGTGTTAACACTTATATCTTATATAAACTTATCGGGAAGTGAGAATTGCATTCTTTTGTGGATGGAGGGAGTACGTTCTGAGGAAGGGGGAAAGACCGTTCAGCGGAATGTTAACAGACCGGAAGAAATAATAGTAGTCCAGAAGGTCCTTTTAGCAATACATCAGTATACCGGACCTTCTGGACTACCTTTTCCACTCATTTGTCTTTGTTGGAGCTGTAACTCCTCCATTGTTCTCCCACAACCTTGTTCTTTGGCTATCCTGTCAATGATGCCTCGTCCCTGGGCAAATCTTATTCCTAACATTGTTGTGAGCGTCGCGAATAAGATCAGTGATGCAAGAGATTTCATCATGTTCAAAGCTATCTGTAAGGGTTGGAACTGCACTCGTTCATGTGAGGCACGCCCGTTTGACCCTTGGATTCTGAAATCTGAATTTATCGGTGAATCTGGAGTAGTGATATTCGCATCCGTCGCTGATATGCGGCTTTTTGAGGTCTCCTTTCCTGCATTAGCTGGGAAAAGGACTAGATTGATTGGTTGCGGTGGATCTGGAAACCTAGTCGCCTTAGATTGTAGAGATTGGTGCAACGCGCTCATGCTGAATCCTTTGTCTCCTCTAAAGCACATTCGCCTTCCTCGACTTCCAAAATGGAGCCAAATGGCTACTCTCCAAGCTTGTATCTTGTGCCTTGAAACAGCAGGTGGTGCAGAGTCATTTGTCGTGATTACTTTCTTTTGGTCAGAGAAATCTTTTGCAGCGCTTGGGTCATTGCCCATTTTCATGTGGCATTTTGGTAGCCAATCTGACTGGACTACACTACCTTCGGAAGATTTCTGGTGCAGTTCTTCTGAACACTTGCAGATCTACTTGGGGCAAGATCTTCCAGCACCTCCCCACCTGTTGGACTTTGGTTGTCATGGGTTATTGGCATGGACAACTCTTCTCTACTCGAAGGTGAAGACCGATTGTTCTTTGTTGTTCTGCAGGAGAAAGAAGCTGAGGTGGTAGAATTAACTTTGCATTCATTCATCGGGGACATTTGGCAGACTATTCCCTGGGAGAGAACTCCTGAGTTCCAGAATAAGATCTTCTTGTTTGGTCCTGGCAAGTGCATTGTTATAGAAGAGCATGTCATTTCTGGTTTGCCTAACCTGAGGGCAAATCACATTTACTTCCTACGAACTTATCATCACGATGAAAAGAATGAGTACTGAATCTACCAGCAGGGAATAGGTATTGTTCTAGGTGTCAACACTACTCCTGCAATCCGCATTAAGTAGGTTCATGGGGACTGGATTTGGTCACGAGGAACATGGTTGTTGCCTAGCAATCTGTAATGCAGAACTTCGATCGTGTACCACCTGTAACGCAATTCAATGTACAAATATCTATATTTTCAGCCTTTGTCAATTATTTAGCACATATGTATGAGTTTCTACCACAATCACTATAGGGAACAAGCAGTTATGCATTCGATAATCAGGAAGGTCCTTCCCGCAAAACATCAACAGAGCGGACAAGTATCAAATATCATAAGATGGCATCTCACAGCTACTCATCACCACAAAGTTCACACCACTAACAAGTAGCAAATACCAAAATACAAGCATGATTAGCACCTCTAAACCGTTTACCTAGCAATAACACCACGAATCACATTATGCCTCATTGTTGCCCTTGAGTGACCTCTTATATGAGGCCTATCTCAGCAATTCCTTCACCTTCTTCACCACAAGTGTTGCAGAATCGAGGAGCTGCTTAACCGTCTGCAGCTCAGCAGCAGTCTCTTGAATCTCCCTGTTAGCCTTTGCACATTCTTCCTTCCACATCCTTGCCTCGCTTTCAGCTTTTCGGTACCTGTTGGCTTCACCCTTTTCTGTAGGAGACTACATAGCATCGTTTCTCATTTTCTTTCTTGTCTCAAACAGGTTATGGGTTACCTCCCCGTAGTATTGCGTTATCGTCTTCAACTCAACTGCTTTGACACTGGCCTCCTCCTTAGTAGTTGTACATGCTTCTTTCCATGACCTTGCTTCCTCTTCTGCTTTTCCCTTCATTTCCATCATTTTCTCTAGAACTTTTAGAGTCCTAATATCCCATTCATGATTTATCCACCTAAACAACGTGCACTTCATACCATCAGTCTGCAGTCACCGATTTCGTTCATATAATTAGCAATTGACCACACTAACATCAAACACAGAAGCAACATTTATTAGAAGTGATACAGGTTATCGTTTACCTCGCAGAAGCATACATATCGACGCCAGGGTTGGCGCCTGTCCAGTCATACCTCAGATGGACAGGCAACCCGTCCTTGCACTCGTTTTCATTAGTATCTATAATGATAACATCACGAGGACCAGGTGTCGGCGATCTGGAGCTTTCGGAGTTTACTCCAAACACCTTTAAAATACATGAATATAGTCTGTTAACCCAGATCCTCAAATCCAGAATTCCCCTTAACTAGTATGACAGATCAAAGTAGCATGGCTAAACAGAGGACTGACCTGACCGGAGCGAGTCCTGCTTCTCTGTTCGCCACTAGGGCCGCTACGATTCGCCATTCCCACCACGGGCAATAGCAGATCTAAGCACCGACGCTAACTCTAGTCTTTACCACAAGGAAAAGGAGCGTGGTGTCGGCGAGTCTCTTGCAGGTTGCAGTAGTGTACGCCGTGTCGTCAAGAGAAATGAGATATATACACTTGTCTGCGGGAAAACTTTTTTTTGGCTGTCGCGAGCGCTTTTCTCCCGCCAACTTACCAAAACCACTCTGTGCTATTGTTGGGGCAGATATGTCCAGTTTCCGGGCGCGCGGCGGCCGGCCACGTGGAATAGTCGGCACTTGGAAACAAGCAGTTACACAATTGTTTCTTAGGAAGGTCCTTCCTGCAAACCATCAAAAGAATGGACCATCCGATTCAGGATCAATCCAAATAAACAGTATCTTAGCTTTTCCTCCCTTTTTACCACTAGGAAGATCCTCCTTGCGAAACATCAACAGGCCAGAGTTTCCTTAATCATAACTTCCCCCTTCTCTATCTATTATCACCATACCTCCATTGTTCTCCCTCTACCTCCATTGCAACACGTATGAATTCCGAATGGCGAGTATGCTCGAAACGAATGACTTTGGATCATGGACCCAAACAAAAGACCGCTTGGGTGTCGGACCCAAACGTTAGTGACCTTACAAATGATCCGATTTTTGCATTACAAATGTATTCACTGCAACAAATTAACGTACCATTCCAACTGTTTATTACATGACTAAAAACACTTAAACAAAACATTAAAACTACAGGGGACCCTGGTACGACCCTTCAGGTAATCTTCTACGGAGATTGTGCATAAATTCGGGATGATCAGTGCATACGACCGCCCAATCTTATGTGAGTATTCCGTGAGAAAAGATTCGCTCTAAGAGAGACATGCACTTGTCCTGCAATTGTGTGCAGTTAGCCTGAATAGCCCATTGTAGAAATGAAGTCACAGTTTCTTCGCTTGCCATGTCCCACATCTTTGACGCACAGTGCAGCTTCAACCTTTTGACTTGGTACATGTCGGCGACCGAGAGTAAATAAGGCCAGGCATTGCGATTCACAATGATTGACACGTCTGTTAAGAGGGGGTGTGCACACAAGTTTGTCGGTTAACGCCTGGTGCCAGTCCTTAACTGCAATTCTCAACGACCTCCATTGCAATGCGTATAAATTCTAAATGGTGAGTATGCTCGAATAAATTTTGAATAGATTAAACCAAATTGGCATAATAAGATGACATCTCATAGCAACTCATCACCACAAAGTTCACACCACCAGTCCACCAACAAGTAGCAAACATCATACGATGATCTGGTAGCCAACACCAAAACACAATCATGATACAAGTTTCACAATAATCATCACTACTCATTCATAATCATAACTCCATATCATGTTTGGCCTCCTGCAGCTGTTCCTTCACCTTCTGCATCTCCTACCGTGAATTTTTGGTCTTGCAGGCCTCTCTTGCATTTCTTAAAGTTCTTTCAGAAGATTTGGATGTCTCGTCTCGGGCGAGGACTCTCTAGGATGTCCAAAGAGATTGAAAACATGATACAACAATTAGCAGACAGAGAGAAAGAGCTTCAGTACACACCTAAGAACAAGAAAACTGAGGGCAGAGCTCATTCTTCTTACTATAGACATTGGAATAAATGCGTCAAGGAATGAGTAGGATATTGAGTTTGTTTGGTCAGTCTTTTCTTTTAAATGATCAAGAAGTTTGTTGTCAGTTGGACTGAAACGAGTACTAATAGGCAAGGGTACCCATTTTAGTCCAACTAACAACGAACTTCTTGAATATTTAAAAGAAAAGACGGACCAAACAAACTCTATGTCCTACCCATTTATTGATGCATTTACTCCAATGTCTATGGTAAGAAGAATGAGCTCTGCCCTCAGTTTTCTTGTTCTTAGGTGTGTACTGAAGCTCTTTCTCTCTGTCAGCTAGTTGTTCTATAATGTTTTCAATCTCTTTCGAGATCCTAAGAGAGTCCTCCCCCGAGACGAGACATCCAGATCTTCTAAAATAACATTAAGATGTTCTTGTAGAAATAAACTCATCCTTGGAGAAAACTCATCTCGATCTGAAAAATAAACTCATCCCAGTCTATAAAAAAACCTGAATCCCATGAACACCAATTGTATGAGTACAGTAAAACAACCACTACACGCCATAAACCTGGTTGTTTGCTACCTACATAAACTCAGCAAGGGCATGGTTGTCCTAAATGAACCTATTGATCCATCAAACGATGCAAATTGGAAACTAACTGAATCTAACACCTGTGAATTGTGCAAATGCCAACAATCGTGGCAGAAACCAGATGTCCCTTCAACAGTCTGCAGCTCCGAAATAGTATCTTCGATCTACCAATTCATAAAACGATGGACCTATCAATCCTATCAATTGTGCACCTCGACAAAAATCCATAAAACGAGTGGCTTGAAGCACATCTAGAAGCTACTAAAATACAAAACCTCCTGTAATATGATGCAAATTGAAAACTAACTGAATCTAACATGAATTGTCTATAGTCTATCAACTTCTAACACCTATCGAAGTGCAAATCTAAAGGTACGATAATGAAATCTAAATCTACCATATTTGCTCATCAATCCTCCAGATCCCCAAATCTAGATATCCCCAACCCTAGTAAGATAGGGGAAAATATAGCGGCTCAAACCAGAGGACCAACCTCGTCATGCTGTCAAATCCTCTTGATGATGGGATGTGGCGACGCAACCATCTTCCCCTCACCACTAGGATCTGCCATTCCTACCACGAACTATTGCAGATTTGCGTAGCGGAAGTCAAAAGTCTTTGCGAAGTCTGAGTGAAGTGTCTCGCCAGCCATTCGATACGTAATTATAGAGTCAACTAAAACTTACAAGTGGGACCTGGTCACAGTAAAGAATTCGCATGAACTATTAGTAGAGTTTCCCATAAAAGTACCACAACCAAGAAGGGGTGCAGTGGTAAACAGCACAGCCTTGTTCCTTCAGGTCCCTAGTTCGAACCCATGCCATGGAAAATTATTTTTGCAACATTTCGTGACCTAGCCTCCGCTGATCTGTGAAAATGCTTACACGTGGAACCTTGGAACTATTTATGACGACTTGGAACACTCTATTTTCAAAAAAATGCTTACATGTGAGACCCAACTAAATTTTATGATGACTTAGAACACTCTATTTTAAAATAATGCTTACATGTGGGACCAAAGTTGGTTTATGACGCCGCTGACCTGGCAAAAATGCTTACATGTGGGACCCTGGAAAATTTTATGACGACTTGGAACACTCTATTTTCGAAAAAAATGCTTACATGTGGGACCCAACTGAATTTTATGACGACTTGGAACACTCTATTTTTAAAATAATGCTTACATGTGGGACCAAAGTTGGTTTATGACGCTATTGCGGAGTTTATGGCGTCACAAAACAAGCATGGAACAGGGAACGCTCGGCTACAGTAGCAACTGTTATGATGAAAGTTTTTTTTGTCACTAAATTTGCTCAGAAGTGAAATATTATGACGAGATCAGCCAGGAACGTCATAAATCAATGACACTAAAATGTGGTTGCGTCACTAGTCAACGATTTTCTTGTAGTGCCCATATCCCACAGTTTGTCTCGAGGTAGCCTGCAGTAGTGACAGCGTTGGACCCTTTGTACTCCTCCACGTTCGGATACGACTGAGGACCAGAGCGTCTGAGGACCGGTGGATGGTCGCTCCCTTGTGTGATGAGTGATTGACAACGTGGTGTGGACTGACTCTTGGCCGAGTATTGCAGGTGCAGGTTGCGGCTTGATTTGCGTTGGTGCAGGTGAAGAACAAGCACGAAAGGTCTGTGTCTGTGTGGCCTCCGAGGAGTGGAGAGACAAGTAGGCTTGGTTCAAGGGACCCGGTGGCCGATGCGATCAAGTGCGAACCGCATGGTGGCAAGAAAAGCAAGATGAAGTCGTGTACGGTTTCTTGGTTGAGCCTCAAAACCAAGGTCGAGCCGGGACCACTGTGGCGGCCAAGTCATGAGTGGGATTGGCGTGGAGGCTGCACTGTTGGTATTTCTTAACCTCACCACTAGTGGCGCGTCTAGCGTGAGCATGTAAGGAACGCCCGGGTACACTGACGGGTGCGAACGAATCCGCAAGCGCACGGATACACCATTGTAGCACTTCACCTAATGAGTATTCCAAAGGGTATCGAATCCAAGGAACAGTGAGCGCTACCTCCTAGCCAAGCTATGGTCCAAGGACACCACTCTATAGGTTGAGATGGGAGATGGAAAGGATCCGGCTGATAGCGTACATAGTTAAGAACGGTCTCTCAATTAGGAACTATCGTTTCGGGCACCAGTTCCCTCCTGGCTATAACAAGTTGGTTCTGGCTGAAAGCTCCACGCCGTATCCGAACGTGGGGGAGTACAAAGGGTCCAACGGCTGTCACTACCGCGGCCTACCCCTATCAATCCGTGAGATACGGGGCTAACGAAGGATAACCCGCAGTCTAGACACCACGTCTACACCACTGATCACTACTATAGCACGGCTATGTCTGAGCTCCTGTAGCAACACTATAGCACTCCGTATAAATATAAAGCGACGAACCCACGAGGGAGAGACTAAAACTCACTCAGGTATTAGCTATCTCACGCAAGGGATCACGGAAGAACTTTGGTCTAATTAGAACATACGAAGCACCCACTTTACTCTAGTTAGACTAACTGGCATACAAACAGAATTAGTAACTTATGAACTACACCAGAAGATCAAAGGGTTGGGTTCATGAAGAACACAAGCCTCTAAATCAAGAACAGATGAAGAACACAAGAACTATTCAATAATGCAAGAACCCACTTTAGTATAAACAAAGAATGTTGGAATACTCACTTTAGTCTAAATGAAGAACAAAGGCATCCATAGAGGTTCGTTCTTGGGGAAAGATGCCAAAACACCATGGCACGTCCCCAAGTCTCCCCCTCACCTTCCTTCTAATCTCTAAGCACTAGCAAGCCAACACTAATCCTATGCAAAGGCACTCCTCTCCTAGAGAGGTAGGAGCCCAAAGGCAAAATGAGGAGAAGAAGTGTGTGTCCTATTGTAACCCCCCTCACTTCTATTTATAGGGGCTGGACAACTTCGCGAGAACAGCTTGGGCACCCAGGAATCCACTGTAGAACCAATCACCGAGCACCACGTGGAAGCAAATGGCGAACCGTGGCAAGGTCGGTTCGGCCGATCCAAGGGGTCGGCCAACCTGGGCCCACCACGTTTCGCATTGTGCTTTCTCCCACTGACTGATATGTGGTCCCTTGTGACGGTTCCAGGTGCCTGGGTTATTTTGAGGCGGTTTGCTCGGGTTGTGAGCCCTTGAATCCTTGTGCTGAACACGTGGCAGCGTCTGATTCGTTGGGAAGTGCTCCTCCTGGATTGATGAGGTGTCATGGACACATGGCATCCTGTGTGGCAGCACATCGCCACATGGCCTGGTGTGGGTCCCACCGGGCCCACATGATGTCCTGTGCATATCTTTCTCATTCGGGCTCCGATGTATGCAAATGATATATCCATTTCGATCATCTCGACAAGCCCATCGCAATGGTGTAGACCAATTTGGCATTTGAGGTTGTTTATGATGATGCCACATCTATGCCATTGGTTTACTTGCTCTCAATTCTATCGTTTCATGTGCATTTCGATGTGTCGATAGAAACACAAACACTTGTGGAAATTGTTAGTATAAACCACTATTCTAGTGTTGATGATCACTTTCCATTTATTTTATGCAGGTATTGACGGCCTAAAAGTGGTACTTAACAGCCGTCAACATGCACCGAGTCCGCGGGGTTTGCGGCGGCTCACCACAAAACTGTCGGGTTCCTTGGTTGAGCCACAAATCCAAGACCGGAGGCTCGATGGGCAAATATGGGATCCGGGCATGCTGGGAGACTTCGAAGCGGAGGACACGCATCGGGATCGCAAGGCTTGTGTAGAGGCTAAGCGAGGTGCGGTCGCTGGGCATCCGTCCGATGGTGCTACAACGAGAATTCCCAAAGTGCCCTTTGGCGGCGTGTATCCTAATATGATGTAATAGGGGTAGTTTCATCTTTTTGGTTGCCTTCATATAAACTTAGAGAGAGAGGATGGCAGCCACCACTTGGAACCCTAAATCATTTGCTTCCTAGTTTTTCCCCTTCCCTTAGGTTTTCCATAGGCTAGTTTGAGAGCTTCATGATTCATCTAGAGAGAGGGTTGGATGTTCGGGCGGCATGCTAGACCTTGTATGAACCATTCATGGTATGTATAGAAGATTAAGTGTGGTTCATATAGTGTCTCTTTGTCTCCCGGCGTTTCTCCTTTTTGGTGATTTTCGGAGCTTCTTCTTGGGATTTTCGTGGGAAGCTTTTCGAGGCGTTTCTTTGCGGGATTTGTTTTGGGAATCACACATGAGGTTGGTGTGCCTCTTTTCTTGGTGATCTTGCCCCTCAAATCCCGTGGAAAGCTCTCCGCTTTGGTGGTTTTTGGTGGAGCCAGAGTTCTTGAGGTTGAGCCACGAGATTTGCGATTTCGGGAGTTGTATGGAGTTAGAGGCACAAATTTTTGGGGCATATCTTCCGTTTGCAATGTTCATCACCTCCGCAAAACTTCGTCTCAAGACTCCAAGTGTTTTGGCAGGTCCATCGATCGGAAGGTTGGGGTTGCTTCTCGGGTTGTGCTGATTCACACCTGGTGGACCGTCCGCGAGGTCACCGCGGACTGTCCACGAGGTGCCCGATAGCCCAGCTATTCTTTGTGTTCTTCGCGTGTTCTTAAGTCCTTTTGCTTCGATCCGTCGAGTGCTTTGGTTTTAGTTGGAAGAGATTGGTTGGACCGTCCATGAGGCACGGACTGTCCGCGGTGCTTGCCCGGACTGTCCGAATTTCCTCGAGAGCTACTGGAGGTTTGGGGTGGTTTTTCAGACTGTCCGCCCGACCCTCGCGTACAGTCCGCCTGGTCACCGCGGACCGTCCGCCCCAAGCTTCACAGGTCGCCTAAGTCCCTCGCATCTTGTGTTGTGCTTCCGCGTTGCTTTGAGTTGGAACTTGTTCCTAGGGTTGGTAGGTCCGTTGTGACTACATGACCTTGGCAAGATCATGTGGGAATCCTTGGTTGTGATTTTGGGGCATAGTCGAGTTCATCTCTTCGGAGAAGAATTTTTTATCGTCTCCCATTCACTCCCCCCTCTTTGGTCGCCTAATCGGTCCTTCAATTAGTATCAGAGCGGGTTACGGATCTTCGTGACTCTAACCAGTCTAAGATCCAAAGGTGGCATACCAAGAATATGGTTCGGGTCCTCCACACATTGATGGTAAGGATTACCAGATGTGGTAGAGGCGTATGTCTGCTTTTCTTCGTGGCAAAGGAGAGATCATTTGGGATGTGACGGAGAACACCTCCTATGTCCACCCCATCAACTTCCTTGCCCCAGGTTCTCAAGATATGCATGACGCTAACAACATGGCGGTCGATTATCTCTTTCGTGCCCTTTGCAAACTTGAATTCGATCTGGTTCAAGCAGAGGACTTGGCATGTAAGATTTGGGAAAAGCTCAAGGTAGCTCATGGTGGGAACAATCAGGTGAAGGCTCGCTTGTTCACGACTTACCGGATGGAGTATGAGAATTTCACTCATCTGCCCAATGAGTCCATTGACTCCATGTTTCAGCGCTTCACCATTATTGTGAACAACATGAGGGCTAATATGACTGTGTTGCCATACGATGACCATGACAGAGCCTTGAAGCTCTTGCATTCACTTTACTGTACCGTATGGGGTGCAAAGGTCGAAGCCATCTTTGAGTCCAGCAACTATGAGATGCTCACCATTGATGAGCTCTTCTCAAAGCTTAAGTCCTCTAAGAACCCGACTGACCCCTCATAGTTTGGCTCTCATTTCCGGTTCCAGGACTAACGCTAACCCATCCACCAGGATGTACTCTTTGTCTTCTCTTGTGTCCTTGCCAGACGAGAATTTTGACGTGCTGGGCAAGGATGACCTAGCATTGTTGTCGAGAAGATTCGAGAGGATGCATGAGAACCGGATGAGCTCAAGGAAGAACTCGAGGACGTGCTTCAAGTGCGGCAAGACCGGACACTTTTTCGCCGAGTGTCCGAGGTTGAATGACGATGACAAGCACAAGTCCAAGGACAAGAGGAGGATGTCCAAGAAGAAGGACATTGGACATGGGAGGAAGGCACAGTCTCGAGAGAAGATGAAGAGGTCGAGCGACATCGAATCTGACTCTGACGACACGTCATCAAGCTCGAGTGATGAAGAAGAAGAGGGCGGCAAGAGCAACAAGAAGAAGACCCTCAGCAAGAAATTCAATGGCCTTTTTGTGATGAGCCTAAGGTCCAAGGATGGTTTCTGCGGCATGGCTCACAGCTCCAGAAAGATGCCTCGGACTCAGATTCTGAGGATGAGATATGTGATGAGTTCTCTTCCTTGCGTAAGGAGAATGAGGAGTTGGTTGACTTGCTTGATAACTGCGATCACATGCTTAGAGAGGCCAAGAAGCTTAGGAAAGAGCTTAGGGCTTCACTAGAGGAAGCTAGGGAGAAGGTAGCTGAGCTAGAGTCAAAGAACCTAGAGGCTAAGCTTGAGATAGATTCGCTTACGGCTTCTCCTGTTGTGTCAGATGAGATTGATTGTGGTTATTGCACAGTTTTCTTATCTGATTTGACTTTGCTTAAGGAGAACCATGCCTCAAAGCTTGAGGAACTAGATGTGCTTAGGGCCGAGCTTGACGAGTTGAAGTCTAGACCTGCTTTGTTAGGAGCGTGTACTACTTGTCCTAGCTTGCATACAAGACTAGATGAATCTCGTGCTCGTATTGTTTCTCTTGAGGCTGGTTTGAAATCTCCTATCGCAAATGCTTGCTCTACTTGTGAGGTTCATGCTTTGGAAAATCTTGTGCTTGTGCAACGTGTTGATAGGTTGCAAAATGAGAATGATGATTTGCGCAAGTTGATGAGTTGGTTGTGTAGCCATGAGCCTCAACTTGGTATGATGATTGCAGCATTTAAGCGCTTTGATGGCCAGGTGCTTGGGTCGGATAAGGTAGGGGAGTGTAGTGGTGAGAGAGAAGGGAAATTTGGGAAAACTCCAGTTCCGCCACACACTACACCCAAGAACCAGTTTGCCCCCAAGCCAAACCAGACGCATAAACCAAGAGAGGAACCAAGTGAGAAGCCAAGTGAGCAAGGCAAAAAGCCTGAGAAGAAACCACAACCAACACCCAAGGCAAAACCAGTCCGCTTCCATTATGAGTATTGTGGGAGGGATGGTCACAAGAGAGAGTTTTGCTTCAGGAGGAAAAGGGATGAGAGGTTTGCTAGGGAGATGGCAAACAAGGATAGGTACCGCCCTTCTCGTGGTGTGCCTGAGCCTCGTGCTACGCCTCGGAGTAAGGGTGTTGTGCATACGGTCCCATCATGGAGGGATCGAGGCTTTTCTACCCGAGGTGCTGAGAGTTTCGGCTTCCGAGGTCGTGGTGTTGATCGGTTTGGTTCCTTTGGTTGTGGTGCAGGTGATGGGTATGTTGAGTCTGGTGGTGGTATGTTTGCTGGACGCTCTCCACCTCGTGATCAATACGAGTTTGGGAGAAGTCACAGCTTTGAGTCTCAGAGGGGTTACGGACCACATTTTCCGTTTCGTGGTGCTCGTCCTCCTCCAGCGAGACGTGAGACGGTTCCCCGTGGTGGTCATAGCTTTGATAGGATGAATTTCGCTAACCCCACTTTTGAGCAGATGGCTCGGCACTAGTTTGACTCTTTTTGTGCTAACCCCAATGTTGAGTCGGTTGCTCGCTCTCGCTCTTGGTTTTGATTTTGCAGGCGGGAGGCTTAGAGGACTTTTGGTGGATTGCCTCCGGAGGCTAGTGGCACATGACTAGAGATCGAAAGTGGCCCTCCAGCCTCGCCCTGGTGGTTTCCAAGGAGTACATCACTTTCAGGGACGATGGACGAGAATGAGTGATCAAGGTAAGTAGATTGGATACTTTGAGGTGTGTGGCTCTCAAGCCCCACTTGGTCTCTTTTGCTCTTTGCCCTATAACATGTATTTAGGGTTAGCTTTGTATGCTCTTTGGTCCTAGTGCACGTGTTTAGCGGGACCTTGTGAGTTTTGTGCTCTTTTGTCCTTTCTGAGCTTGGGTTTGGGATCTCATGTACAAATGCATCATGCATTTTCATCATCGTAACATATCATGTTTAGCATCTTTGTATCATAGACTGCATTTGTATCATATGCTTTAGAGATGTGCTTCTCCTATATACTTTGATCACTGTGATATGCTGGATGTGAGCTTATGATCTTACTTGTAAGCTCTTGCGATGTATAGCTATGCTCTTGGTAGCTTTGGAGATATATGCATGTGAAATGGCTTACTTTTGTGAAAATGCTATATGTGATACTCTCTTGTGAGTTGAATGCCTTTCATGCTCATTTTGTGCTCAAATGGCTATATCTTGCTTAATTTGTGCTTGGGTATCATGCTCTTTTCATTTGGGGTCAAAGACCCATTTGTCATCATAAATGTTTAGCCTACTTGTTACCTTGTGGAGAAGCCTAAGCTTCTTTTTTTGCCGCAAAGGCACTTCATGTACCATGCTTAATTTTAAATCTTTAAATTGGTACCTTGAAATATCTATGCATGAAAAATACGCTTCCATATCATATGTGCTTTAAATTCCTTATCTTGGGTGCTAATAAACCGTTGCATGATGTCTACCATTGAGAAGTCTCATGTTTAGAAGTAGACACATGGCTCGGTGACTTTGACATGACATGAGATAGCTTGTAGGTGTTTATGATGATCTTGTGATGAGAACTTGTGACCTTGCAAGAAGTTTGTGGGCTATGTGTTGATTGTGCTCATTTTGGCCATGTTGAGGTCCTATGGTCATGAGAGGGAAATTTTGTTGAAAAATGATTCATTTTGATCATGACTATGTCACATGCTTATATGTTCCTTTCTATCTTGTTGGCGATGCTTGTACTGAATATGTGGCTATCTTGCTTGTCCTATGCCTCATTTCTAGCATGTTGTAGTGCTCTTTGTCTATCTGAGAAGTACATGCTTGCATTTGTAGACTTGATTCATGCATTACCAACAAGGGCGAGAATTGTGTCTCCAATTCATGACATGGGGAGAAGTGTACATGTTTGGGAGAGATGCACTTTGTAAAACAAGGGGTTTGTAAAACAAGGGGAAGTTTTTGCATCAAGGGGGAGAAAAAGATGGATACTCAGTTCGGGGGGAGAACTTGAGTTTACGTTTTGCATGCATTTGTTCAGGGGGATCTTGCATTTTTGCTTTGGGAGCTCTTTGTGTCGCCTGAATTTGGGGGAGAAAAAGATGGATACTCAGTTCACAGGGGAGAACTTGAGTTTTGCATGTATTTGTTCTGGGGGAGCTTGCATTTTTGCTTTGGGAGCTCTTTGTGTCGCCTGGATTGGCTTTGTGCTTTACTCTTTTGCCGATGGTGTCGAGCCCTTTTGCCTCACCTTGAGGAGTTGGCATTTTGGAGCATTTTGTCTCGGTTGTGTTGAGCCGTTGCCCTTGCCTTAGGGGACAAAGACCTGCTCTTTCAATTGATTTTGTTTTGGCTTTTTTTGGCTTCTGTTCACTTGTTTGAGTTCCTTATTCGTTTCTTTTCTTTTTCTTTCTCATATGAATTGGTGACAATGTGTGTTATCAATGCACTCATCAAGGGGGAGATTGAGGACCGGAGCGTCCAAGGACCGGTGGATGGTCGCTCCATGGTGTGATGAGTGATTGACAACGTGGTGTGGACTGACTCTTGGCCGAGTATTGCAGGTGCAGGTTGCAGCTTGATTTGCGTTGGTGCAGGTGAAGAACAAGCGCGAAAGGTCTATGCCTGTGTGGCCTCCGAGGAGTGGAGAGACAAGTAGGCTTGGTTCGAGGGACCCGGTGGCCGATGGGACCAAGTGCGGACCGCATGGTGGCAAGAAAACCAAGACGAAGTCGTGTACGGTTTCTTGGTTGAGCTTCAAAACCAAGGTCAAGCCGGGACAACTGTTGCGGCCAAGTCATGAGTGGGATTGGCGTGGAGGCTGCACCGAGTCTGTGGGGTTTGCAGCGGTTCACCACAAAACTGTCAAGTTCCTTGGTTTAGCCACAAAGCCAAGACCGAAGGCTCGGCGGGCGGAGACGGGATCTAGACGTGCCGAGAGACTTCGAAGCGGAGGACACGCATCGGGATCGCAAGGCTTGCATCGAGGCTAAGCGAGGTGCGGTCGCCGGGCATCCATCCAATGATGCTACAACGAGAATTCCCAAAGTGCCCTTCGGGGGTGTGTATCCTAGTATTATGTAATAGGGGTAGTTTCGTCTTTCAGTTACCTCCATATAAACTTAGAGGAGAGAGGATGGCAGCCACCACTTGGAACACTAAATCATTTGCTTCCTAGCTTTTCCTCTTCCCTTAATTTTCCATAGGCTAGCTTGAGAGCTTCATGATTCATCTTGAGAGAGGGTTGGATGTTCGGGCGGCTTGCTAGACCTTGTATGAACCATTCATGGTATGCACAGAAGAATCGACGTGGTTCATCTAGTGTCTCTTTGTCTCCCGACGTTTCTCCTTTTTGGTGATTTTTGGAGCTTTTTCTTGGGATTTTTGTGGGAAGCTTTTGGAGGTGTTTCTTTGCGGAATTTGTTTTGGGAATCACACATGAGGTTGGTGTACCTCTTTTCTTGGTGATCTTACCCCTCAAATCCTATGGAAAGCTCTCCGATTTGGTGGTTTTTGGTGGAGCCCATGTTCTTGAAGTTGAGCCACCAGATTTGCGATTTCGGGAGTTGTAGGGAGTTAGAGGCCGAAATTTTTGTGGCATATCTTCCCGTTGGGGTGTTCATCACCTCCCCAAAATTTCGTCTCAAGACTCCAAGTGGTTTGGGAGGTCCATCGGTTGGAAGGTTGGGGTTGCTTCTTGAGCTGTGCTGATTCGCACCTGGTTGACCGTCCACGAGGTCACCGCGGACCGTCCGCGAGGTCACCGCGGACCGTCCGCGAGGTGCTCGACAGCCCGGCTGTTCTTCGTGTTCTTCGCGTGTTCTTGAGTTCTTTCGCTTCGATCCATCAAGTGCTTTGGTTTTAGTTGGAAGAGGTTGGCCGGACTGTCCGCCCGGAGTGGCCGGACCATCCACGAGGCACAGACTGTCCGCGTGCTTTCCCGGACTTCCGAATTTCCTTGGGAGCTACTGGAGGTTCGGGGTGGTTTTTCGGGCTGTCCGCCCGACCCTCGCGAATCGTCTGCCTGGTCATTGCGGACCATTCGCCCCGTGCTTCACAGATCGCCTAAGTCCCTCGCATCTTGGGTTGTGCTTCCGCGTTGCTTTGAGTTGGGACTTGTTCTTAGGGTTGGTAGGTCCGTTGTGACTACGTGACCTTGGCAAGATCGTGTGGGAATCCTTGGTTATGATTTTGGGGCATAGTCGAGTTCATCTCTTCAGAGAAGAATTTTTTATCAGCTCCCATTCAATCCCCCCCTTTCTGGTCGCCTAATTGGTCCTTCAACAGCGTAGAACTTCTTTCTGAAACCAACTGTTATAGCCAGGAGGTAGCCGGTGCCCGAAACAAAAGTTCCTAATTGAGAGACCGTTCTCAACTCTGCACGCTATCAGCAGGATCCTTTCCATCTTCTTCTCATCATATAGAGCGGTGTCCTTGGATCATAGCTAGGTTAGGTTGTAGTTCCCACCGTTCCTTGGATTCGATACCCTTTGGAATACTCCTTAGGTGAAGTGCTACAGTGGTATATCCGTGCGCTTGTGGACTCGTTCGTACTCATAGGTGTACCCAGGTGGATCTTACCCTCACGCTAACAAGGCGCCGTTAGTGGTGACTTAAGAAATACCAACAGTGACCTGGCCTCAACTGACCTGGCGAAAATGCTTACATGTGGGACCCTGGAAAATTTTATGATGACATGGAACACTCTATTTTTGAAAGAATGCTTACATGTGGGACCCTACTGAATTTTATGATGTATTGGAACACTTTGTTTTAAAAATAATGCTTACATGTGGGACCGATGTTGGTTTATGACATTTTTGCAGAGCTTATGGCGTCACAAAACATGATGGAATAGGGAATGCCCAGCTACAGTACCAACCGTAATGACGAAAGTTTTTTTGTCACTAAATTTGCTCGGAAGTGAAATACTATGACGAGATTAGCCAGGAACATCATAAATCAATGACGATAAAATGTGGTTGTGTCACTATTGACGGTTGTTAAGTCCTTACTTTAGCAGTCAGTTTACTCATCAATAAAGGAGCAAAAGGCATTTCTTGCACGCATTTACTTAAGAATAATGTAGTTCCACTTGTCCTTGGAGATTATTTGATTGCAGGAAAATAAGCGCAAAAGAAGTGACAAACTCACCTTCTATGGTCCATGCCACGTCACCTCAGCCAAGGAAGGGCTGCCACCTGGGATTCCACGCAAGCAAGCCATGTCATTGATCCAAGGGAGGCACACTCCGACGAATCAGAGGGCGACACATGGATGTCACATGGATTGAAGGGCCCACAGACACCCAAACCGCCTCAAAATCAAGTGGACACCGGGAACCGACCTGAGGACCCACAGGACAGCCACCACGAGAAAGCACAGGCCGAGGTGGGCCCACAAGGGGTCGGCTGACCCCATACGTCGGCCGAACCGACCTTGTGTCGGCTCATCCTGGCCTTCCACGTCGTGCTTCCTGGTTGGTCACTCACTCCATCCCGGGGGTGTTTGCAGCCATTCTGTAGCGAACATGGCCCCATTTGCCATTTGTTCGAGTTGATTTTGGTGATTCATGCTAACACAAGTAATGGGACTAACCACATTGTCTAGCATGTCTTTGTAGGCATTCCTAGGTCCCATGGATGTTACCACAAGTTAACATACCATGCCCAAGTTAACATGTCATACCACAAGCTAACATACCATGCACATGTTAAGTTACTCATAGCAAAAATGAGGACTTAGTATATATTTTGGGGCTATAAGTGATGGTATGTTAAGTATGTTAAGTTGAAGCAAAGAAACAAGTCCACGACGCGAAAACAAGAAAAAGGCACCGTCGGATGAACCGACGGTACTGTAGAAGCAAGCGTCGGTGCACTTGGTACACTGCGCAAGGGCTGGAATTAACTTGACACCGTCGGATGATCCGACGGTCTCTTTTCTAGTTGCATCGGATGATTAGAAGGAGCAGAAGTGCAGAGGACAATAGCACTGGATGATCCGACGGTCTGAGTGAGAACACTGTCGGTCTATCTGACGCTCAGTTTGAATCAAGACAGAACCGCGCCAAGACGAAGCCTCAAGCACCGGATGAACCGACGCCATGGTCAGAGGAAGCGTCGGTCCATCCGACGGTCACGAAGAAACCAACAGAGACATTTTGGCGAGAAGACTTTCAGCACCGGATGATCCGACGCACCGACGGTGCATAGCGTCGGAGCAGTTCTGTCAGAGAACCTCAACGGCTAAGGGACGTGGGAGGGGCACCGGATGAACCGATGCTCCTGAAAAATAGGTGTCGGTTCATCCGACGGTCTACTTTTCAGTGAGTCGTTAGCCAACGGCTCCTTGAGTGCCTTGGGCTATTTATACCCCCTCCACTCACCCATTTGAGGTTGCTAGATTGTGTGGAAGTGCAGGAGAGTGCAAGACACCTAGAAGATCGTATCCAATCCATCCAAGTGCTTAATTGCTCATCCATAGACTTGCATATGCTTAGTGTATGTGCTTAGTGCTAGGCTTAGCTTAGAGCTGAGTGAGTGCAGGGTTGTGCCAACCTTGTGAGGTGATTCTTGAGTGAATCAAGGTGTACAAGGTTCGCCGGAAGCCTTGGGGCCTAAGTGGCTCACCGGCAATTGTCTTCGACCCTCCGGCTTGGTGTGGAGTGGCGAGGACACTTTGTGCGGGGGACGTGGGGACCCCCTTCCTTGGTGGAGTAGCTCCTTAGTGGAGGCAGCATCAAGGTGACCAAGGGAGCTTGGCAAGTGCCTAAGTGGCTAGCCTTTGTGGCGAGTCAAGTGGTGCTCTTGGGAGAGACTTGGTGACCGGGAAGCAATACTCTTGTGTGAGTGCTTCAACAACGTGGACTAGGGGTGGCTTAGTGCCTACCGATACCACAGGATAAATCACGTGTCAAGAGTTTGCTTCCTCTCATCCCTCGTTACGTTTCCACATTACTTTCTTGCAATCCTTGCTTGCCTTTACTTTCCTAGAGTAGTATCATGCTAGGATTGGCTATAGGTTGCAAAACTTGTTTTGGGATGGGAGTTTCACACTAGAACAACCATAGTTGCACATCTAGGTAGTATGTTCTAGTTTTACTTTATGCAAAAGTAGTGAAACCATAGGTTAAGGTTTTTGAAGCCTAATTCACCCCCTCCCCCTCTTAGGCTATGAGCATCTGATTCCTTACAAGTGGTATCAGAGCCGGGACTCACTTCCTTCACAAGGAAACGCCAATTCGATTGGTAAATTGTGAAAACCGGCTCATTGGAACGGTTTGGCTTCACCGCCGAGTGAGTTGCTCTATAGAGGAATGAAAGGGGTGGATACCTTAGGTTTGGCTCCACATTTCCATGGCACGGGCTATCCTCGGTGGAAGGTTCTCATGGAGGCCTATCTCCAAGCAAAGGACCTCGATGTTTGGAGAGTCACCGATGAGGGCATGAAAAATGGTACTAAGAAGGAAAAGCAATTTGATGTGATTGCTAAGAGTATCATTTTGTCCTCACTAGATGTAGGCGTTTTCAATAGAGTTTTTAATTGTGAAAATGCTCATGAGCTATGGAAAACCATCAAGGAGCAAAATGAGGGTTCAAAAGAAGTTGCTAATGAACGCTACGGTTGTCTCCTTGAGGAATTCAATAGCTTTAAGCAACTTGCAAATGAAAATGCCGAATCTATGTACTCACGCCTAAATGTGCTTGTCAATGAGATCAATGCTTTAGGTGTGAAGAACATCACGGACATGAACATCAATCGCAAGATCCTACAAAGTCTCCGGAGACCCGATTATGACTTGGTGAAAGCTATCATCTATGAGAAGAAGCTCGAAGAATTGAAGCCATCTCATATCTTGAGCAAGATCATGGCACATGAGCTTCAAATCATGTCCAAGTCCAAGAAGGCGCCCCAAGAAAAGCCCCAAGAACCATCTTCTCCAACCTCAAGCCATGCCCTCTCAAGCCAACAAGAGAAGGTGATGAGTAGGATGACTACTCATGCAAGCTCAAGCGAAGATGATGGTGATGATGGTGACAATGAAGACTCCTCAAGTGATGAAGAAGTTGAATCCATGGTGGTCATGTACGTGAAGAAGATCTTCAAATATGTGAAGAAAATCAACATGTACGGCTACAACATCCACTTGAGAGAAGGACGTCATCATCAACACATCAAGTTCACCAAGATCGAGCCAAGCCCAAAAAGAAGGTGGTCAAGGAGAGGAGGCCAAGGCAAGAAGCAACTATCGCCGTCCGTGAGTGGACAAGTGGTGGAGAATCAAGTTCTTGTAGCTCAAGTGATGAATCAAGAAAGAACTTCACCACCCGCTTCATGCAAGGTCCTTCATCATCACCACACATGTGCCTTATGGCCCAAAGTATGGAGAGAAATGTAAGTGATGATGAATCCGACACCACCTCTCTCAATGATCTTTGTTGAGCTAGTCCATGAGCAAAAAGGAATGCTTAAGAAACAAGATAATGAAATTAAAGAACTCAATACTCTTAATGATCTTAGTGCAACCCTTGCTACAAATTATGAACATTTGTTGTGCAAATTCAAATTGCTTAGCAAGGAGTGTGATGAGCTAAAATCTAAGCTTGAGAGCAATGAGACTAAAACAAGTAATTCCTTTGAGCTCGATGAATCACCTATCCCTTGTGCAATCCCTATCTCCAAGGTAGATGCTTCAACCTCTTGCATTGATTTAATTGATGAATCTTGCTCACCATCTTGCAATGAGAATATTGTTGTAGAAACATGTGATTGTCTCATAGGCAAGAAGAATGATGAGCTCAAGCAAGAAGTGAAATGGCTCCGAGAGAAGTTGGTTAGCTTGATGGGCAAGGGCAAGAACAATGAGGAACAAGTGGACATCTCTCAAGACATGAAGAGCAACGTCCAACCTTCTCAAGATAACCGTGATCCCATGGTGAAGAAGCTTGAGAAGGGTGCAACTGTGACTTGCTACAAGTGTCATGGAGAAGGGCACAAGTTCTACAAATGCCCTCAATTTGTCAAGAAGATGGACAAGGGCAAGAAGAAGAAGATGAACCCCACCATCAAGAGCTCCCTCATCTACACAAAGCCCAACCGCAAGAACAAGACCAAGAGCAACACCTATGTCATCAAGAAGAAGACTAATGGCAAAGTGGTTGCACACAAGGTTGGGAAGATGAAGACGGAGCGGGGTTGGAACCAACCCATTTGGGTGCCCAAGGAAGTCATCACCAATATTTAGGGGCCTCAAATGGTTTGAGTTCCAAAGGCCACTTGAAGGCCATGAGATCGGGGACTTGGGAGGCTTGGCACAAAGAAGATGTGAAGATTCAAGCCAAGAAGCCAAGCTTGCTAGTTGGACATGTGTTGCCCAAGATCCCCGGTTGAGGTAATGGAAACTAGAACCCATCTCTTATATCATTGTAGCTCCATTGCCTTATCTAGGTTTGCTTTTGTTGCTATGCCTAGTTGTTTACATATGGTAGGTTTCTTGTGTCATGTGCTAACCCATGAGCAACCTACATGGTTTGATTAGTGTGTAGGAAAGCTACACTTGTTCTTTCACGGTGCATGGTTTCATTCATATCTCTTTGCATCATGAGCAAGCTATAGGGTTAGCTTCCCTTTTGTTGTCATAAATAATGTGCATACATTTGGTTGGTGATTCAAACACTAAATGCACACATTTAGGGTGAGCTCATCCTATGGTTTGGTTATGGGACTAATATTGTTTCAAGCTTATTTTGTGTAGTCCCTTGGTGACGCGTTCCGGTGCGGTGCTTCATTCTAAGAGAATGCTATTTCACTCTCAATGTGATATAACATCTCTATAAGAGTGAATATAGCAATATGAACTTCATGCTATTGAGTCATGTCCTTGCGAGCTTATGTCCCTATATAAGTTCAAAGGCAATGCACTCATACATTCCTAATCCTTGTGGTACCCCAAGTGTCTACTTTGCAAGCTTCTTTCAAGTGGTGTCATCTCCAAGTGACATCATTTCAAAGTGGCTCATCTCAACGTGGTGCCAACAAGGAAGAGAGGAACAATCCCCCGGAGGTATGCGATGATCAAAAGACTACAAGGGATAGCTACAAGTGGTAATGTAACAAGAACCCATTTGTCCTATCTCTTGTCCTTTAAGCTACCTCCTTGCATGATATGCTCTAAGCTTCCTTGTCTTACAAGTTTTTGTAGTTGTGCACTTGTTTTCACACTATCATATTGTGCACACACTTAGGGGGAGCTTAGGTTGTATCATGCTAGTCTCATGAGCTTGTGATCCACCTTAGTTATTCGCACATGTGGTATCTTCATGGATATCATACATATGGATCATGGTTCATGCGGCTTTCTCCCTTGTATTTAACATTTCCCTTTGAGCTATGTTTGCTAGGACTTGCTAGTTTCCTTGGAGACCTTTTGGTTTGGTCACTTTTTGGAGATTTTATTGCAAAGGGGGAGAATGTGGGACCAAAGCAAGCTAGTGTTTCTAAAGTGGGAAGAGGCAAGCTATGCGTGAACATAGGAAGAGAAGATCAAAAAACGGGGAAGTTTGATCTAGGGGGAGTATGGATGATGGTAAGCATCCAAGCAAGTGTAAGTGGCTCTAATTTTGTCAATTTTTGCAAATTTATGCTTGCTTTGCTTGTGTTGTCATAAATCACCAAAAAGGGGGAGATTGTAGCGAACATGGCCCCATTTGCCATTTGTTCGAGTTGATTTTCGTGATTCATGCTAACACAAGTAATGGGACTAACCACATTGTCTAGCATGTCTTTGTAGGCATTCCTAGGTCCCATGGATGTTACCACAAGTTAACATACCATGCCCAAGTTAACATGTCATACCACAAGCTAACATACCATGCACATGTTAAGTTACTCATAGCAAAAATGAGGACTTAGTATATATTTTGGGGCTATAAGTGATGGTATGTTAAGTATGTTAAGTTGAAGCAAAGAAACAAGTCAACGATGCGAGAAAACAAGAAAATGGCACCGTCGGATGAACCGATAGTACTGTAGAAGCAAGCGTCGGTGCACTTGGCACACTGCACAACAGCTGGAATTAACATGACACTGTCGGATGATCCAACGGTCTCATTTCTAGTTGCATCGGATGATTAGAAGGAGCAGAAGTGCAGAGGACAGTAGCACCGGATGATCCGATGGTCTGAGTGAGGACACCGTCGGTCTATCCGACGCTCAGTTTGAATCAAGACAGAGACGCGCCAAGACGAAGCCTTAAGCACCGGATGAACCGACGCCATGGTCAGAGGAAGCGTCGGTCCATCCGACGGTCACGAAGAAACCAACAAAGACGTTTTGGCGAGAAGACTTTCAGCACCGGATGATCCGACACACCGTCGGTGCATAGCGTCGGAGCAGTTCTGTCAGAGAACCTCAACGGCCAAGTGACGTGGGAGGGGCACCAGATGAACCGATGCTCCTGAAAAATAGGTGTCGATTCACCCGACGGTCTACTTTTCAGTGAGCCGTTAGCCAACGGCTCCTTGAGTGCCTTGGGCTATTTATACCCCCTCCGCTCACCCATTTGAGGTTGCTGGATTGTGTGGAAGTGCAGGAGAGTGCAAGACACCTAGAAGATCATATCCAATCCATCCAAGTGCTTAATTGCTCATCCATAGACTTGCATATGCTTAGTGTATGTGCTTAGTGCTAGGCTTAGCTTAGAGCTGAGTGAGTGCAAGGTTGTGCCAACCTTGTGAGGTGATTCTTGAGTGAATCAAGGTGTACAAGGTTCGCCGAAAGCCTTGGGGCCTAAGTGGCTCACCGGCAATCGTCTTCGACCCTCCGGCTTGGTGTGGAGTGGCGAGGGCACTTTGTGCGGGGGACGTGGAGACCCCCTTCCTTGGTGGAGAAGCTCCTTAGTGGAGTGAGAGCCAGGTGTGGTTCAAGGACTGGTGGATGGTCGCTTCCTGGTGTGATGAGTGATTGACAACGTGGTGTGGATTGATTCTTGGCTAAGTATTGCAGGTGCTGGTTGCGGCTTGACTTGTGTTGGTGCAGGTGAAGAACAAGCGCGAAAGGTCATTACCGGTGAGGCCTCCAGGTGTGGAGAAGACAAGTAGGCTTGGTTCGAGGGACCCGGTGGCCAGCGGGGTCAAGTGCGGGCCGCATGGTGGTAAGAACGGCAAGATGAAGTCATGGACGATTTCTTGGATGAGCCTCAAAACCAAGGTCGAGCCGGGACTACGTGGGAGCCAAGTCATGAGTGGTGATTGGCGGAGGATACACCGAGTTTGCGGGGTTTCCGGTGGTTCACCAGAAAACCACTGGGTTCCTTGGTTGATCCACAAAGCCAAGACCGAAGAACCGAGGACGGAGGTGCAGCAGCTCCAGACCGGTCTGACCGGTGGGTCTGACCGATCAGACCGGTGGGTACCGATCTGACCGGTGAGGAGCACCGGTCTGACCGGTGTGCGACGACGCAGTCCGGAATCTTCGAAGCGGAGGACACACGTCAGGATCGCAAGGCTTGCGTCGAGGCTAAGCAAGTTTGCGGTCGCTGGGCATCCGTCCGATGGTGCGAAGACAAAGACTTCCAAATTTGCCCTTGAGGGCCATGTATCCCTAGTTAGCTAGTAAGGGTATTTTAGTCTTTCGGTTGCCTCCATATAACCCAAGGGGTGAGAGGATGGCAGCCATCTCTTGGAACCCTAGCTCATTTGGTTTTCCTTTTTTCTCTTCCTATTTTCCTTAGGATTTTCATAGGACTAGCTTGAGAGCTTCATGGTGAGATCTTGTGAGAGGGAAGGATGATCGGGCGGCAAGCTAGACCTTGTATGAACCTCTTTGGTATGTATAGATGATTCGGCGTGGTTCCTCAAGGCTTGGTTGTGTCTTTCCGGTTTCTCCTTTTTGGTGATTTTCGGAGGCTTTTCTTGGCGAATTTCTTGTGGCGGTTTTGAGACCTTTCTCTTTGGGATTTGGTGGGGGATGTATGCATGAACCCCTCGTGGTTCTTTTCTCTTTGATTCCCCTCCCAAATTCGTGAGTAAAGGGGCTCAATTTTGGGGTTTTCTCGGTTCTAGGGTTCGTGGTGTTCTTGGCAGAAATCCTTCGATTCCTCTTGATTCAACGAGTTTTGGTGGACCAAATCTTGGCTATGGAGTGCCCATGAGGTGTTCCTACTATCCCCAAAGTCTTGTGCGAATCCGTGGAGCGAATCGGGAGATCGGGAGTTGGATTTGGGGGAGTTGACTCGCGAGCGTTGTTCATCCCGAACTGCCCAGGCGTGACCGGTCTGACCGGTGCTCTTGACCGGTCTGACCGGTGCGAGCCCCTGGTGGGTTTTGTCTCGGGGAACTACTGTGCTCGTGTGGTTTTGTCCTGTGGTTCTGCTGTCCAGTTCTTGGCCTGTTTGGAGTTGTCTTGCTAGGTTTTGTGAGGGGTTTTCCTTCTTGGCAAGTTGTTCTTTAGTGGTGGTTTTTGTTCTAGAGCCTAGAGGAGTCACTGAGGCTCCCTGGAACTTTGCTGTGCATTTGTTGTTCGCCACTAGCCTGACCGGCAGAGTCCACCAATCTAACCGGTGCCATCGGTCTGACCGGTGTGGCACAGACAACAGGCTGCTCAGTTTTCCGCTGTGCGTTTGGGTTGTTTGGTTCGGTTGGGTGAGTTGTTGGTTCCTAGGACCAGTACCACTCCAGTGGCTACGTGGTCTTGGCCAACTTGGGTAGTTGAGTCGGAGAAGTGTTTCGGAAGCCGTGTTCGTCTTGTTGGAGTTCTCATCTCCTTCGAGAAGAATTTTTATCGGCTCCCATTCACCCCCCCCCTCTCTGGTTCGCCTAATCGGTCCTTCAATTGGTATCAGAGCCGGTTTGGGTCTTTATTGACTCTTACCAGTCTAAGATCCAAAGATGGCGTACCAGGAACGGGGTTCGGGTCCTCCGCACTTCGATGGGAAGAACAACCAGATGTGGCAGAGGCGGATGGCAGCGTTCCTCCGCGGAAAGGGTCAGATCCTTTGGGATGTTACGGTGAACACAGCTTATGTTCATCCGATGAACTTCCTTGCTCCAGGATTGAGGGATATGTTCGAAGCCAACAACAAGGCGGTCGACTACTTGTTTCATGCTCTGTGTCAGCCTGAATTCGATCGGGTTCAGACAGAGGACTTAGCCTGTAGGATTTTGGAGCAGTTGAAGGATGCACATGCTGGGAATGCTCAGGTTCAGGCTCGGATGTACGCGACTTACCGGAGAGAGTACGAGAACTTCACTCATCTCCCCGGCGAGTCCGTCGATGCCCTTTTCCAGCAGTTTACGGTCGTTGTGAACAACATGAGAGCCAATGTGGCCATGCTCCCATACGATGATCATGATAGAGCCGTGAAGCTCTTGCACTCGTTGGATCGTACCGTATGGGACGGGAAGTTTGAGGCTATCGTTGAGTCCGAGAAGTATGACACCTTGACCGTGAACGAGCTGTTCTCGAAGCTCAAGTCGGCTGAGTTGGACCGTGGTATGACAGCCAAGATCGAGAGCCCGACTGATTCTCATAGTCTTGCTCTCGTTGGTGGCAAAGGAGCTAAGTCTAACGCTAACGCATCTTCCAGGATGTACTCTCTGTCTTCTTTGATGTCTTTGCCAGATGAGGAGTTCGACGTGCTTGGAGAGGACGAGCTGGTGTTGCTGACCAGGCGGTTCGAGAGGCTGCACGAGAACAGGGTGAACACGACGAGGACAGCACGGACGTGCTTTCAGTGCGGCAAGCCAGGACACTTCGTCGCCGACTGCCCGGAGAAGACGGAGAACAAGGACGGCTACAAGGACAGCTACAGGCACCGGTCGAGCAGGGACGGCAAGTACCGATCAAGGCGCGATCACAAGCACAAGGACGAGCGACGGTCGAGGAAGAAGGACGGCCGCAACAGGAAGGCCCGAGCGATGGTCGGAGCGAGCGACGTCGACTCCAGCTCCGCCTACTCTTCCTCGAGTTCGAGTAGCAGTGAAGATGAAGGTGATCGGCGCAAGAACAAGAAGTCATCCAAGAACTTGAGCGGGTTGAGCTGCTTCGCGGGAGATGGCTTCTGTGGCGTGGCATGTAGCTCCGGCAGTAAGAAGAGTCACCAGAGCGACTCGGACTCTGACTCCAAGGATGAGGTATGTGATGAGCTCTGTTCTTTGCGCAAGGAGAATGAGGAGTTGGTTGACTTGCTTGATAATCACGATCACATGCTTAGAGAGGCTAAGAAGATGAGGAAAGAGCTTAGGGCCGCACTAGAAGATGCTAGGAACCGTGTGGCTGAGCTAGAAACCCAGAACTTAGATGCTAAGCTTGAGATTGATTCGCTTAAGGCTTCTCCTGTGCTTTCTGATGAGATTGATTACTGTGATTGCTCTGTGTACCTAGCTGATCTTACTGCTCTTAAGGATAAGCATGCTTCTACTTGTGATGAACTAGATATGCTTAGGGTTGAAGTGGCTGAACTTAAGTCTAGACCTGCTTTGCTAGGTTCTTGCACTTCTTGCCCTGTTTTGCATGGAAAGAGTGATGAGATGCATGCTTACACTGTTTCGCTTGAGGCTAAGTTGAAAGAGCCTATTCCCACTTCTTGCTCTACCTGTGAATTGCATGCGGTTAAAAATTTGGAGCTTGCGCATTATGTTGATCGCTTGCAGGATGAGAATGATGATCTGAGGAAATGTATGAGTTGGTTGTCGGGTCAGGAGCCTCAGCTTGGTATCATGATAGCGGCTTTCAAACGCTATGATGGTCAGGCACTTGGGGCTGACAAGCTTGGAGAGAACAGTGGTGAGGGGGTTGAGAGAGTTGGAGAGATCCCTATCCCACCACCAAACAGGCACAAGAACAAGTTTGAGCCCAAGCCTAACCATCTCAAAAACAAACTTGACACTACTCCAGATCCACCCATAATCCCTCACCCAACAAATGATTTCCAGAAACCGGTGAAGTTTGTGAGCCCAAAGGGAGGTGAGGAAGGAAAGAAGAAGGGTGAGAAACCGAGTGAACAGCCCCAACCCAAGCCTAAGCCTAAGCCTAAGCCATAGCCCATGAAGTTCCATTGTGGGTATTGTGGGGGAGATGGTCACAAGGATGAGTTTTGCTTCAAGAGGAAGCGTGAGGAGAGAATGGCTAGAGAGTGGGCTAAGAAGGACAGGTACCACCCCTCTAATGGTGTACCTGAGCCTCGTATGCAGATGCCCAGAGCCAAGGCGATTGTGAGGATGGTTTCGGCTTGGGGAGACCGGAAGGTAGCAGGTGGTGCTGCTGGCCGAGCTACACCGGTCAGACTGGTGCACTACACCGGTCAGACCGGTGCAGGTTTGGGCAGACAGCGAGTTGGTTTTCGTGCTCGTGAGGATGCTTGGTTTAGTTCTGGTGGTCGTGGTTCTGGTGGTTGGTATGGAAAGTCTGCAGGTGGTCAGTTTGCTAGACGTTCTCCACCTCGTGCTCAATACGGGGGTAGGAGGAGTCGTAGCTTTGAGATGGAGAGGAGGAACAGTCCACGGTCTTCTTTTCGTGGCTTTCGTCCTCCTCCAGCTAGAGAGGGTTGGTTCCCTCGTAGTGGTTACTGTGGTGGTATTCGTGGTGGTAGCTTTGATAGGCGTGATGATTTGGTTTGTGCTAACCCCACTTTGGAGCAAATGGCTCGGCACTGGTTTTACTCTTTTGGTACTAACCCCAGTGCTGAGTTGTTTGTTCACTCACGTGCTCGCTTTTGAATTTCAAGTGGGAGACTTGAGGAACGTTTGCCTGATTGACTCCGGTTGCTCGAGGCATATGACCGGGGACAAGGGGTGGTTCTCAAGTCTCGTCCCGGTGGTGTCCAGGACATACATCACCTTTGGGGACAATGGGCGAGGGTGTGTGCTATCAGAAGGTGAGATCAAGGTAAGTGACAAGGTCACTCTCAAGCGTGTTGCTCTTGTTCAATCGCTGGGGTTCAATTTGCTTTCCGTGTCCCAGTTGTTGGATGAGGGCTTTGAGGTGTTGTTTCGGCCTGGTGGTTCTCGGATTTTAGATTCTCGAGGGGACCTAGTTTGCATGGTCGTTCCCGAGGGTCAAGTGTTCCGAGCTGATTTCTCTCAGTCTTCTGGTGTGGAGCGTTGCTTTTTGGCTGGCTCTTCGAGTGAGTTGTGGAAGTGGCATAGGAAGTTGGGTCAATTGAGCTTGGACCTTTTGTCACGCTTGAGTAAACTCAATTTGGTCCGTGGATTGCCACGGTTGAGGTTTGAGAAAGAGTTGGTTTGTGCGCCGTGTAGGCATGCCAAGGTGGTAGCCTCTTCTCACCCGCCTCTCACCGATGTGATGACTGAGCGTCCATGCGAGCTGCTCCATATGGACCTTGTTGGCCCAGCTCGTGTGCGATCTGCGGGTGCGAAGTGGTATGTCCTTGTTGTGGTGGACGACTACTCTCGGTATGCGTGGGTGTTCTTTCTTGAGGAGAAAGGGGAGATGTTTGGTTTTGTTTGAGATCTTGTCTTGAGGTTAAGAAACGAGAGGCACGGAGATGCCATACGAGCGATCCGCAGTGACAATGGCTAAGAATTCAAAAACTCTCGCTTCGAAACCTTTTGCCATGACTTGGGTCTCGAACACCAGTTTTCGAGTCCGTATACGCCTCCCCGGAATGGCGTGGTGGAAAGGAAAAACAAGACCTTGTGCGAGATGGCTCAGACGATGCTCGACGAGCATAGGACTCCGAGAAGGTTCTGGGCTGAGGCGGTCAATACCGCGTGCTATGTGTCGAACAGGATCTACCTCAATGTTCACAAGAAGAAAACCTATTACGAGTTGATGCACGGTCGCACACCCAAGGTGAGTCACTTCCATGTCTTTGGTTGTAAATGCTTCATTCTGAAGAAAGGGAAGAAGTTGGACAAGTTCGAGGCTAGGTCTGTCGATGGCATTTTCTTTGGTTATGCATCTCATTCTAGAGCATTTCGTGTGCTCAATCTTGAAACTAACCAAATCGTGGAGACTTGCGAGGTAACCTTCGACGAGACACAGCCACGTAGTCAGCTTGTTTTTGAGTGTGCAGGTGACGACGAACTTGGCGAGGAGATCTTTCAGGAGGAGGAGCATGAACATGAAGATGATGAAGATGGAGGTGTGGTGCCCGCGGCTGAACATATACCTACTACTTCGACGACGATCAAGAACGGGCCCTCTCCCACACCTACAACGACAAACCCAGATCAAGGCGAAGCTGCTGTTGAGGGGGAGGTAGCATCAAGGCGAGAACCTCCCCGACGAGTGCAAGTGAATCACCCAGCTTCGAGAATCATCGGCGACATGAATGAACGTACTACACGGTCGAGGGTTCGGAACAATTCTCATTTCGCTCATGCTGCTTTTGTTGCCACCTTTGAGCCCAAAGACATTGGACACGCGCTATCTGATCATAATTGGGTTAATTCGATGCATGAGGAGTTGGAGAATTTTGAGAGGAACCAAGTTTGGGTGTTGGTTGACCCTCCCCCAGGGTGTAAGCCGATTGGGACAAAATGGGTGTGGAAAAATAAAGAGGGAGAGAAAGGAGAAGTGGTGAGGAACAAGTCAAGACTTGTTGCTCAGGGGTACAGTCAGAAAGAGGGGATCGACTACGAGGAGACTTTCGCTCCTGTAGCTCGTTTGGAGGCGATCAGGATCCTTCTAGCCTTTTCCGTGGCTAAAGGGTTCAAGTTGTACCAGATGGATGTGAAGAGTGCTTTCCTGAACGGTGTGTTGGAGGAAGAGGTGTATGTGAGGCAACCACCAGGGTTTGAGAGTGAGAAATACCCCCACCGGGTGTTCAAGTTGAGGAAGGCGTTGTATGGGTTGAAGCAGGCGCCTAGAGCCTGGTACGGTAGGTTGAGGGGGTTCCTGTTTGAGGGAGGCTTTGAGATGGGGAAGGTCGATCAGACCTTGTTTCTCCTCAGGCAGGGCAGAGATGTCCTGATTGTGCAGGTATATGTGGATGATGTTGTCTTTGGTGGCTCGTCTAACTCTCTTGTTGCAAGGTTCGCAGAAGACATGAGCATGGAATTTGAGATGAGCATGATGGGCGAGTTGTAGTTCTTCCTCGGGCTACAAATCAAGCAATCAAAGGAAGGAACATTTGTGCACCAAGCTAAGTACACCAAGGACATTGTGAGGAAGTTCAAGATGGAGGACTCCAAGGCCATGGCGATGCCTATGAGTACGACTACAGCTCTTGATGCGGACGAGGAAGGTAAACACGTGGACCAGAAGGAGTACCAGAGCATGATCGGGTCACTCCTCTACTTGACGGCGACGAGGCCGGACATCCAATTCTCGGTATGTCTGTGCGCTCGTTTTCAAGCGTCTCCGAGGACTTCGCATCGGCAAGCAGTCAAGCGCATATTCAGGTATTTGCGACATACTCCCGACTTTGGTCTTTGGTACTCTGCGTCTTCTTCTTTGGCGCTTCATGGTTTTTCAGACGCGGATTTTGCCGGGTGTCGGTTGGATAGGAAGTCCACTTCTTGGACTTGCCAGTTCTTGGGTTCTTCTTTGGTGTCTTGGTCTTCCCGCAAACAGTCGAGTGTTGCTCAATCCACTACCGAGGCAGAGTATGTGGCCGCAGCTAGTTGTTGCTCTCAGCTCCTTTGGATCACATACACCATGAGTGACTTTGGTGAGGAGTATACCCATGTCCCACTTCAATGTGACAGCACCAGTGCCATAAGCGTTGCAAAGAACCCAGTGCTCCATTCCAAAACCAAGCACATAGAAGTGAGGTATCATTTTCTGAGAGACAACGTAGAGAAAGGAAAAATCGCTTTGATCCATGTACCCACACATGACCAGCTAGCCGATATTTTCACCAAACCCCTAGATCAAGCAACTTTCACTCGTTTGCGGGGGGAGCTTGGTGTGTGTTTGATTTCTTGAGTTGGTGTGTGGGAGCTCCCTTGTAGCATATGTATAGCTTTCCTTTGTGCATTTCTTGCTTTTGGCATGGCATATGTAACATGATGTATAGGCATCTTTGTATCTTAGGTTGCATGCATTTTGTATCATATACATTGTTTAGGAAAAGCTTCTCCTATATACATTGTTCACCATGGAATTATATGTATGTCTTTGTGAGCTAGTTTGGTAAGCTATGGTTAGTTTGGCTTAGCTCTTGATAATCTTGGTTTATATCCATGGTTGATGGCTATGTTTTTGAAAAATGTCACATGTATGCTCTCTTGTGAGTAAATGCCTTTATATGATCTTGACATGTTTTAGTGGCTTGGCTACGCTTAATTTGTGGTTGGATAGCTTATTTTGATCATATGGAGCCAAAGGCTCATTTGCCATCATGAATGTTTAGCCCCCATGCTTGATCTTGTGGAGGGGCATAAGTTCCTTTTTGTCGCAAAGACATTTCATGTACCAATTTCAAATCTGAAAATGAAATGTAAATTGCTTGGAAAATGTGCTCCTATGTCATATGTGCTAATTTTAATTTGCTTTGGGTGCTAAACCGTTGCATGATGCCTACCAATGAGAAGTCTCATATATAGAAGTAGGCACATGGCTTGGTGGCTTTGACATGACATGAGGTGCTTGTGGGTGTTTATGATGGTCTTATGCTTAGAATGGTTGTCCTAGCATGAAGTTTGTGTGGCTTTGCCATTTTGATATGTTTTGCTCATGTTTAGGACTTTGCTCATGAGAGGGTAAATTTTCACAAAATTGATCAATTCTATCTTAGGTTCGCCCAATGGTTGTGAAACTTGGTGATCATGTAGTTGATGTCTTTACGAAGCTATAGAGTATCTAACTTGCTCATTTGGACGTGGGTAGCATCCTATGTTGAATTTTGTCTATTTGAGAAGCTCTAGGTTGCATTTTTTGCATTTTTTGCTTGATCCATGCATTGTCAACAAGGGGGAGAAGTTTGAGTATGTTTTAGCCTACTGAATGCATCTAGAAGATTTTTCAGGTAGTTTCGAGCCATTTCTGGGCTCTGTTGTGCACCGATCTGACCGGTTGAGGTCACCGGTCTGACCGGTCAGAGTACTGGTCCTGTTCACATGTTGAGCACCGGTCTGACTGGTGGTGTCGACCGGTCTGACCGGTCAGAGCTGAGCTGTTGCAGCTGTTCTGTTTCGTGAAGTGGTTCGCATGCATTCGTCCAGGGGGAGTTGCATTGGTTCAGGGGGAGCTTGCATGTGTGCAGGGGGAGCTCTTTGTGGTTTTCGAGTTTTGGATTGGTGGTTTGTGCTCTTTGCTTGTGCATGTTTTGTCTCGGATGTGTCGAGCCGTTGCCCTTGCCTATGGGGTCCGAGACTTGTCTTCTTCAAGTGATCTTGCTCTTTGCCTTTTCTTTGGCTTTCGATCGCTTGTTGGAGTTTCTTTTAGTCGTTTCTTTTCTTTTTCTTTTCTCTTGGTTACCAAAACATGTGTGTTGTCAATGCACTCATCAAGGGGGAGATTGAGAGCCAGGTGTGGTTCGAGGACCGGTGGATGGTCGCTTCCTGGTGTGATGAGTGATTGACAATGTGGTGTGGACTGATTCTTGGCTAAGTATTGCAGGTGCAGGTTGCGGCTTGACTGGTGTTGGTGCAGGTGAAGAACAAGCGCGAAAGGTCGTTGCCGGTGAGGCCTCCAGGTGTGGAGAAGACAAGTAGGCTTGGTTCGAGGGACCCGGTGGCCAGCGGGGTCAAGTGCGGGCCGCATGGTGGCAAGAATGGCAAGATGAAGTCATGGACGGTTTCTTGGTTGAGCCTCAAAACCAAGGTCGAGCCGGGACTACGTGGGAGCCAAGTCATGAGTGGTGATTGGCAGATGCTACACCGAGTTCGCGGGGTTTCCGGTGGTTCACCAGAAAACTACTGGGTTCCTTGGTTGATCCACAAAGCCAGGACCGAAGAACCGAAGGCGGAGGTGCAGCAGCTCCAGACCGGTCTGACCGGTGGGTCTGACTGGTCTGACCGGTGGGTACCGGTCTGACTGGTGAGGAGCACCGGTCTGACCGGTGTGCGACGACGCAGTCCGGAATCTTCGAAGCGGAGGACACGCGTCGGGATCGCAAGGCTTGCGTCGAGGCTAAGCAAGTTTGCGGTCGCTGGGCATCCGTCCGATGGTGCGAAGACAAAGACTTCCAAATTTTCCCTTGAGGGGCATGTATCCCTAGTTAGCATGTAAGGGTATTTTAGTCTTTCGGTTGCCTCCATATAACCCAAGGGGTGAGAGGATGGCAGCCATCTCTTGGAACCCTAGCTCATTTGGTTTTCCTTTTTTCTCTTCTTATTTTCCTTAGGATTTTCGTAGGACTAGCTTGAGAGCTTCATGGTGAGATCTTGTGAGAGGGAAGGATGATCAGGCGGCAAGCTAGACCTTTTATGAACCTCTTTGGTATGTATAGATGATTCGGCGTGGTTCCTCAAGGCTTGTTTGTGTCTTTCCCGTTTCTCCTTTTTGGTGATTTTCGGATGCTTTTCTTGGCGAATTTCTTGTGGCGGTTTTGAGACCTTTCTCTTTGGGATTTGGTGGGGGATGTATGCATGAACCCCTCGTGGTTCTTTTCTCTTTGATTCCCCTCCCAAATCCGTGAGTAAAGGGGCTCAATTTTGGGGTTTTCGCGGTTCTAGGGTTCGTGGTGTTCTTGGCAGAAATCCTTCGATTCCTCTTGATTCAACGAGTTTTGGTGGACCAAATCTTGGCTATGGAGTGTCCATGAGGTGTTCCTACTATCCCCAAAGTCTTGTGCGAATCCGTGGAGCGAATCGGGAGATCGGGAGTTGGATTTGGGGGAGTTGACTCGCGGGCGCTGTTCATCCCGAGCTGCCCAGGCGTGACCGGTTTGACTGGTGCTCTTGACCGGTCTGACCGGTGCGAGCCCCTGGTGGGTTTTGTCTCGGGGAACTGCTGTGCTCGTGTGGTTTTGTCCCGTGGTTCTGCTGTCCAGTTCTTGGCCCGTTTGGAGTTGTCTTGCTAGGTTTTGTGAGGGGTTTTCCTTCTTGGCAGGTTGTTCTTTGGTGGTGGTTTTTGTTCCAGGGCCTAGAGGAGTCACTGGGGCTTCCTGCAACTTTGCTGTGCATCTGCTATTCGCCACCAGCCTGACCGGCAGAGTCCACCGGTCTGACCGATGCCATCGGTCTGACCAACAGGAGCCATCGGTCTGACCGGTGTGGCACAAACAGCAGGCTGCTCAGTTTTCTGCTGTGCGTTTGGGGTGTTTGGTTCGGTTGGTTGAGTTGTTGGTTCCTAGGACCAGTAGCACTCCAGTGGCTACGTGGTCTTGGCCAACTTGGGTAGTTGAGTCGGAGAAGTGTTTCGGAAGCCGTGTTCGTCTTGTTGGAGTTCTCATCTCCTTCGAGAAGAATTTTTATCGGCTCCCATTCACTCCCCCCGCTCTGGTTCGCCAAATCGGTCCTTCATGGAGGCGGCATCAAGGTGACCAAGGGAGCTTGGCAAGTGCCTAAGTGGCAAGCCTTTGTGGCGAGTCAAGTGGTGCACTTGGGAGAGACTTGGTGACCGGGAAGCAATACTCTTGTGTGAGTGCTTCAACAACGTGGACTAGGGGTGGCTTAGTGACTACCGATACCATGGGATAAATCACGTGTCAAGAGTTTGCTTCCTCTCATCCCTCTTTACGTTTCCGCATTACTTTCTTGCAATCCTTGCGTGCCTTTACTTTCCTAGAGTAGTATCATGCTAGGATTGACTATTGGTTGCAAAACTTGTTTTGGGATGGGAGTTTCACACTAGAACAACCATAGTTGCATATCTAGATAGTATGTTCTAGTTTTACTTTATGCAAAAGTAGTGAAACCATAGGATAAGGTTTTTAGAAGCCTAATTCACCCCCTCCCCCTCTTAGGCTACGAGCATCCGATTCCTTACACATTCCACACCAGTGCTCAGGCCTCTAAATAGAAGGAGAGGGGGCTCATTTCTTAGCAACTCACTTTGTAACCCCTCTCTCATTTTTGGTTTCCAAAGCTAGGAGGTAGCCTAGAGTAGTTCTACTTCAGGTTCCAAGTCTACTTTGGGATCCAGGCTTGAGTTCTCTTGTATCTTTATTTTTTTGTATGACTTTGATCTACTTCAGTTATTCAGCTATTTCATATAAAGTAGTGTTAGCATGCATAGTTGATTTGTTCATGTGTTCTTCATTCGTTCATCATTTAGAGGCTCCTGTCTTGATAAACAAGGCCTTTCGATCCAGTTGACAGATAATTTACTCATGTTCTCGTTGTTTGTTTATAAGTTAGAGGCTCGTGTTCTTCGCGAACACGACCCTTTGATCTTATTGAATAGACATAGTAGAACACGAATCCGTTTGTATGACTAGCCTAGTTTGATCCAGTTAGATCACGTGTTTGTGTTGTATGAAGTTCGAGTTCAAGCTACGGTACTTGGTGTAAGTGGCCAGTTATCTGGTGGCACTGACCTGGGTCACAATAGCTCGGGCCGGTCAGTGTCTAGTTAACAACGCAAGCATGGTGCTTGGTTTGAGTAGCTGCGTTGCATATGAGCGTGCTCCACAGTTTGTCTTGAGGTAGGCCGAGGTAGTAATAGCCATTGGACCCTTTGTAATCATCCATGTTTGAGTACACTGTAGGAGTCTAAATTCTAACAACCATCGTCGTGCGGAAGCGACACGGGTGTGACTAACTTGTATTTACTGACTTTATATGTATAGTACCTTAGAACCTAGAACTAACTCGTATGTTCCTCCTAAGTCGTAGCGTACCAATGACAGAACAAGTTCAAGTGTGTTCACACTACCTCCCTATTATTTGAGAACCTGGTTTACTCCCGTCTATGACTTATACTCATTGCAATAGTGTCGGTCTTGTTAATCCGACCTTGCCTTCCTTGGATTCTATACCCTTTGGAATACTCTTTTGGGGAAATGCTATAATGGTACATCCGTGCGCTTGCGGACCCTTTGTGATCATTAGGATTACTATCAACATTTCTGGCGTCGTTGCAGGAACTCACGGACTTAGCAATGACGGTAAGAAATGCCAACAGTCACTAGTCCACGATTTTCTTTTAGTGAAAGAGCTCCTCTGCACGCTGTTGGCTCCGAAAAGGCGTCAGTAATGATGTCCACACAACAATTAATTGACAAAACTAACAGACTGAGGACAATTGTACACTCACAATTGCAAATGAAGTTAGAGCACATTTTGTTATCTTACTCGAATGACTGGAGGAGGCCCATTCTCTTGCTATCTCTAGAGGCGAAAATAATTTATATGAACCTGGAGATATGCATAGAAAATTAGAATGGTGTATTCCATAGTATGCAAGAGGCAATACATCGAACATATTGAGTGCATGGAACTTAAAATCACACCTACACTCAAACCTAAAATCGAAGACATAGGAAATTGGTACTGACCATACAAAACGGAGGTCAAGAAAAAACCAAGCAAAAATGTATGCGGTTATAGATCCACAAAAGGTCTGTAGATTTCCTATTTCTATAGTTAGGTATATGCTTACTGAACCTAGGGTCAGAGATAATAATTTTTTTATGAACAATGGAGTGGGTCGACATTGCATAGTGGAGTGCATGATTTTAATAGGCAATATAGGCATTTCCATCCCTGAACTTTACCTCGAAGGTCAAGTTCGTCCTCAAACTTTCTAATAGGCCAATCTAGTCCCTCAACTTTTATTTCTGAGTCAAACTCATCATTGTGCTAATGTAGCATGAAGAGGTTGATGTGAAAAGTCTCTTCTACCCTTGATCCTTCAAGATCCTTCCTTTCCTTCTTATTCCTTTCCTTCTCAATCGGGCAACCACTTAATCCAAATGGATCAGAAAGCAGCCACATGCTCAACTAATTAACTGTGGTTTACTCGGTCATTGGCAGCTTGGCGCATAGGCCACGGTGTCACTCCATGGACCATGGCTGCTGCATTTGACTGGATTACAATGTGTTGCCAACATCTAGTTTTGATTAAGTTCGTTCTCATCAAGTAGCATTCGTAAATTAGTGTGGTGTGGCCGCATGGGTGTGTCCATGACAAGCTGGTCATGCATGCTTTCCATAGTTATACCAAGACAGCAGCTCCATAGCTTAACTATGAGGCAAGCAAAGCAAACAGGAAATTGGGAAGGGAAACCAAGAAGGTAAGGGTAGAAAAGACATTTCATATTATTCTCATGAAAAAATACAGAGCAATATCAGTACAAGGATTGATTTGACCCAGAAATAAAAGTTGAGAGACTAAATTGGTCGATTAGAAAGTTCAGGGACGAACTTGACCTTTGAGGTAAAGTTCAGGACTGCGATGCCTATTTTGCCATTTTAATATCTCCTCTTGTAAAGAATAGCTGAGTTTTTCATGCATCAGATATGCTGTACCGCCACATCAAAGTAGTGGTATTGGGATTAGAACCCAAGAATTCTGATGAGTGGTCTCTTCACAGGAAGTGATTTTTTTCAGCTTTTTTATGTCATGTACAGTATTTTTTTCCTCACTGTCTGTTTTTTTAAAAAAAATGCTTTTATGCTTTGCCATGTGGGCATTCCAATGGACAAGAAAATCTCTGCCTATTGACTTAAGTTAAGTCTCAAGATTTGGTGCATCTGTCGTATGTTACTGCGTGAGTGATCACAATGAATATGATGGATGTTTCTTTTAGGACAAGCATACTCTTGGAGCATTCGGTCTGATGCTATTTGTCACAAGTCTGCACAATTTAATCTACCATGAAAGGCGAGTGTAAATGGATGATTATTTATTGTTAAATTAGTGTATAACAATCTTGCAAATGATGATGCTGGTTGTATTTCTTACAAGTGCACATTTTGATATATGCACTACCGGAAAACCGAATTTCGTCGTGTGCCCAATAGTTCGTCTTGTGTTTTTTATTGGCACACAGCGAAGTCATATTCGCCGTGTGCTTTTTTGGCACTCGGCGAAGTAATACTTTGGTGTGTTTTTTTTTCACACAGCAAATTAATAGTTCATCGTGTGCTTTTGTTTGACACACCATGAAGTATTACTTTGCTGTGTGATTTTCTTTTGACACACGGAGAATCAATAATTTTTTATCATCCCCCCTTTCAGGACACGGTCCCACCTCCACGCGGCAACGGTCGTCAGCATTAGGTGCGGTCGTTAGGCTTGGCCGTGTGCTTTTGTTCCACACATGGCGAAGTAATAGTTTGTCATGTGCTTTTTTTTCCCACAGTGAAGTAATAGTCCGCCGTGTGCTTTTTTGGCACGGGCAAAGCTGACAAAACATTTGCCCTCTGCCCTCAAACTTTTCATAGTTTGGATGCAGAAAAACTTTATATCACACAATTGCACATCTCAGAAATGATATACAAGTTTGAGTGAGGAAGTTTTCCAAAAGATTTAATCTAAATATGTGTTTTCCTTTTTGATTTGTTATATAAAGGAAGTTTGTGTTACCTATATTTAACATGTGGTACTCCCTATTAAAAGTTGGTACATTCTTATATATGTTTTTATATTTAACTAAGGGAACATATCTGGACAGCTTTCTAAAAAATCATCTAGACAGTTTTTTGCTTTGAAATTAATTTTTTTTACCTCACAAACGTAAGTTGATTTTGGACAAGATATTTACAAGGTTATGTGAGAGTTTTTTTTGTTGAATTTAGACAATTTTTTGTTGTGGTTTGCACGTATTTTCACGAAGTTCCTAGTTTCCACCAGATATGTTCCCTTCAACTAATTAACTACGTTGTAAGCAATTTTTTTTGAATCAAGTCAAATTTGAACAACAAGTGATTCAAACAATAGAATAAAATGAATGGAAAAGTGATATTCATGTTATTTAGCCTAATTTAAGGCCTAGTGATGAAATCAGAAGAAATTTCTATCATGTTGATTACGAACACGACCACAAACGTGTGCCCGAATGATTTACAATTCTAAAAAACTACAAATGAAGTCTACAAATCATGAGATTTGTCAATATCTCATGATATGATATGTGAAGGCTTTGGTAAAACTTGAAGTGAGTTTCGCACATTTTTTCATGTGAATGCTTGCTAAAGAAAACATATCCGAAGAAGTTTTATAGAGTTTAGAAGTATGTGGCTAGGTTTGTATGCGAAGCGAATTCATATTTGAGTTTGACTTCAAAACTTTTTTTAAAGGCAATAGACAATACAAATTATTTCATGTTAATTTGTGATAAATTCTCGATTTTGTTTGTAATTTAAGTACAATTATAAAAAAAATTTAGTTGATGTGCACCGGACTGGGAGACACGGCAAAAGAAAAACGTTGTCGTGTGTCCATATCCGCCTAGACTGCAACTAAACCTCGACCCACCAGCACCCCAGCCCACCAGCAACCCGACCCACCAACACTCTGGCTCACTAGCCCCCGGCCACTGGGACCCATCAATCTCACGATCTGACAATCGACATTCGACAGGAAATTGATATATAACCCGATCCTCCTTCCCCCAAACAGTAATACACTCCCTCCCCTTCCTTTCTCCTGCCTCTTCCAGCCGGCCACAGCCCTCGACCCCCTCCTCCTCCAGCTCGCCGCCCCTTCCCTCCCCTCGTCTTCACATGGTGAGGCCTGCTTCTCATATGTGGGAAGGACGGTGGCGATCTACCTCCCCTCCCCCCCGCCCCCCTCCCCCCCCAGCTCGCCCCTCATGGCATTGAGAAGCAGCAGTGAGGTGAGGTGCGGTGGCGGCGCATACAAGAGTCATTGTGCGTGGCCGTGGCCGTCTCCATCTCCTCCCCTCCGTCTCCGACCGGATCCGTGCCCTCTATTTCATCTCCGGTCGTATCCGCGCCCTCCCCTCCATCTCTTGCCGCCCCTCCCCTCCTTCCTCGGCGGCGTGGAGGAGGAGCACAATGCGGAGCGACCCACGGCTGAATATGCCCCCTCTGTATCCTGGCCTCCTCATCATCCCTGCTGGAGCAACAGGCTCGACCTCTAGCAGCGTGCTTCTTGTTGACGGTTGTTAAGTACTTAATTTAGCCGTCAATATTCTCATGAATAAAGGAGCAAAAGGCAATTCTGACACTCATTTTAGTTAAGAATAGTGTTCTTCAAGCCATTGGCACGGGCTTCCTTAAGATGCAGCCTCAGGCTGTGTCCTCTGCTGCTTTCCTAGCATCTTATGATGAATAAGAGTAATAGGGATAGTGCTAGGTGCTTCCTCTTTTTAGCACCTTTTTGCTTTTGGTTGGCCTGTGGCCATGGTTTCCCTTTGTTGTCTGAAACTCATCTTATGGATCACTTTGGTTCCTTATTAATGCACTTATTGTGGTTCTTATCTACCTATCGTGTGTCCCTCTTGCTTGTTCTTGAGGAAGTCGTTTTCTTCTTTCTGGTTTCCCATGAATCAAAACTCGAATTGTAGGACCTGGGTGTTTTATCTTGGAATATCAGGGGCATCAATTCACAAGCAAAGTGGGATCATATTAGAACTAAAATCACTGAGAGTGCTGCTAGCATTGTATGTTTGCAAGAGACTAAGAAAAAAGTATTAGATCATACCTTTTTATCCAAATTTTGTCCCCGTCACCTTAACAAGTTTGCCTACATTCCCTCAGTGGGTGCTTCTGGAGGTCTTCGGGTTTGTTGGAATGGTAATTTTTTCAGGGGGGGTGTCACTCATGAGTCTAATTTTGCCAGGACTTTGAAATTCACCTCTTTATTATCAGCTCCTCAGTTCCATCTTATCAATGTTTATGACCCATGTGAGCCTTCTAAAAAAGCTGCTTTCATCAACTAGCTATATAATTTTGACACTTCTGCTTTGGATGACTAGTTATTAGTGAGAGATTTTAATCTAATTAGATCACCTAATGATCGAAATAAGCCTGGGGATGTGTGTCAGATATGTTTCTCTTTAATGATTTGATTCAACATTTGGACTTGGTTGATATCCCTTTTGAGGGGAGGAATTACAATTGGAGCAACATGCAGGACGACCCTTTGTTGGAAAAGCTAGATTGGGTGTTTACTTCTTCCTCCTGGACTCTCTCTTATCCTACAACATCTGTTAAGCCACTGTCAAGGCCCTTTTTTGATCATATTCCTTATGTGGTTAAAATGGATTCTCATATTCCCAGAGCTTCTATTTTTTGCTTTGAAAATTACTGGGCTGATTCCCTGGTTTTTTGGATTTTGTTAAGGAGCATTGGCATTCTAACCCTTTCTTTGCAAATATGGCTAAGACTATTAGTGGCAAGTTCAAACAATTGAGGAGAGGTCTCAAGAAATGGAGCAAAGAACTCTCTCAGCTCAACAAGCTGATTAATAATTGCTGTTGGGTTCTAGCTTTTTTGGATGGTCTTGAAGATCAAAGATCACTTTGCCTTGAGGAATCTAATTTCAGAAAATTGATCAAGGTGCATTTGCAGAAACTTTTGGATGCAAAAAGAACCTATTTGAAGCAACGATCGACGGTTAGATGGGTGGAATTTGGTGATGAGAATACAAAATTATTTCAGGCTATGACCACTCACTCTTTCAGAAGAAATTCCATTCCTTCTCTCCTAGCAGCGGATGGCACACCAGGTTCTGATAATGAGCTCAAACCAGGGCTTCTGAATTTACAAAGATGGTTTTTGACCTAAATGCTTTAATCTCAACCCTGCCTTTACCGGTCCTTGATCATCCTTTCTCTAAAGAAGAGATAGACGCATCAGTTAAGGATATGCCTTTTGATCACACCCCTGGACCCGATGGATTCAATGGCTTTTTCATTAAACATTGTTGGTTAGTTATTGCAGATGATTTTTACAGGCTCTGTAATGGTGTTTGTAATGGCACAGTTGATTTGGAATGCATTAATGGATCTTTGATTACACTCATTCCTAAGAAGGATTCTCCTCAAACGGTAAATGATTATAGGCCCATCTATTTGTTGAATTACTCACTAAAACTGATTACAAAGCTACTGGCTAACAAGCTGCAGACCATCATTACATCAGTTATCCATGCAAATCAATTTGGTTTTAGTAAAGGAAGAACAATTCAAGATTGCATGGCATGGGCCTTCCAATTTCTGCACATCTGTCATAAGAGCAAGAGAGATTCTCATTGTCAAATTGGACTTTGAAAAAGCTGTTGACAAAGTTGATCACCAGGTTATTCTAGACATGTTTAAGCATAAAGGTTTTTCAAACAAATGGGTTAACTGGATCCAAATGATCTTAAGCTCAGGTTCCTCCTCAATTCTTTTTAATGGTGTTCCAGCCAAATCTTTTAAGTGCAAAAGAAGGGTGAGGCAAGGTGATCCTCTCTCACGTCTCCTCTTTGTTATGGCTGCTGATCTTCTTCAATCTATGATAAACCATAATGCAGAGATTAGGCAGCTGAAACATCCCTTGAGGGATTCTTTTGGTGGTGACTATCCAATTGTACAATATGCAGATGATACTCCTCTGATCATGCCAGCTGACGAGAGCCAGCTTATTCACTTGTAGAGTATCTTGTTGGATTTTGCTAGATCAACTGGTTTATAGGTCAATTTCTCCAAATGCTCAATTGTTCCAATTAATGTTGATGACACAAAAACAGCTCTCTTGCTCAAGTCTTTGCTTGTCAAGTGGGTCAGATGCCTTCCACTTATCTTTGTTTGCCCCTTAGTACAACAAGACCCACTGTTCAAGATTATCTGCCTCTTGTTTCAAAGGTTGAAAGAAGAATGATGGGGATCACTGCCTTTCTTTCCTATGCTGGCAGGCTGATTCTGGTCAATTCAATTCTCTCAGCGGTGCCAACTTTTCACTTATGCACTCAAAAAATACCCCCCACTGTGCTTGACCAAATCGATGTCTATCGAAAACACTGTGTATGGGATAGAGGGCATATCAACAGAAAAGGGGGGTGTTTAGTGGCTTGGAGAAAGGCATGTCTATCAAAAAAAAGTTGGTGGCCTGGGTATTATTGATTTGAGGACTCACAATGCCTCATTGCTCTTGACATTTCTTCACAAATTTTATAATCATGATGCCATGTCTTGGGTGGCTCTAACCTAGCAAAAGCTCTATAGATCCTCCAAAGTGCCAAACGCCAGAAACTCCATTGGATCCTTTAGGTGGAGGGATGTTATGTCAGTGGTTGAGGATTTCTTTAAGCTGGCGTCTTGCAAAGTTCGAGATGGAAAATCAGTTTGCCTTTGGACTGACCAATGGGACCTGGGAAACCTACAGTGGAATCTCCCTCAACTTTTTTCTTTCTCTCGAGATAAAAACATTTCAGTACACAAGTTTGTTCAGCAGGATGTCTACGCCAACTTCCACACACCAATTTTTGTCACTGCCACACAACAATTGGAGGAACTCGGTATTCTGCTGGATGATTTCGACCTTAATCCAAACTCACATGACCAGTGGACATATATTTGGGCCTCGACGCTGTTTATAGCACACAAGGCCTTTGCCAAGCTGAGGGGTTTGGCTGATGCCATCCAAGTTTTTCTCTGGCTTTGGAAGTCTTGTTGTAGAGGTAGGCACAAGTTTACCTTCTTGCTTCTCCTTCAGGATCGACTGAGCTCACGTAACATTCTCAGGAGGAAGAGAAGGGTTTTGGATGTTTATAGCTGCCCAATGTGCAACTCCTCAGTTTAGGAAATAGTAGACCATCTCTTCTTTATTTGCTCTTTTAGTAGCTGGTGTTGGGGATTTGTACAAATAAATTGGGACATGTCCTTGGACGTTTTTGATAGTGGTGGATGCCAGACAATCTTTTGGAAGCAAGATCTTCAGGGAGATTCTGATAGTGGTGTGCTGGGCTCTTTGGAGGCATAGAAATGAGGTGATCTTTGATGGGGTGCGTATATCCCTAAGGAGGTGGAAGATGATCTTCAAGGAGGAAATGTTGCTTGTCCTTCATAGGGCGAAGCCCTCCCTGAAAGTGTTGTTAGAACTTTGGATTTGTAATTTCTCCTAGCGATAACTTTTTTCTTTCTTCTTCACTTTGGATTTGCTATCCACCCAAGTACATACTACTATATTTTTTGCATATATACATATATTTAAAAAAAAGAGTGTCAGTAGGGGCTTCCGCTGTTGTTTTCCTTAAAAAAAAGTATAGTGTAGTTCCACTTAACCTTGGAGATTATTTATTTGCATGTAAAGATGGGGATGGTACGGGTCGAATAAGCGGTTCGTCGAACCGACCCGCAAAAATGATCCAATAGGGGCCCTTCTCCGACCTGGTTCCACGGATCAGAAACTACCGAACCAATGGATCAACACGTTCAACCTGCCCCATCTGACGACTCAGCGGCGCTGCGGCGGTGGAAGGCCGAGCACAACCGCCGCACGGTGTCACGGTGAGCGTCGTGTGCCAGTCGTACTTGAGTTGGTGCTCATCCTGGAGCTCCTCTCTTCGTCGATGTCGCACGCAGTAAATCACGGCCTGCTATCCTCGGCCAGTCGGACTCAGGCGAGAAGAATAGTGTCAACATCTCCAAGTCTAGGCTCGGCGTCTGCCTCATAATCATGGTCACGATGCTGGCGACGGCGGCGTCATAGGGAAGCATCCTTGTCGGCCAGTTGAGAAGGCGGAGCGCCAGCCGGGAACGACGGGAAGAGCGAAGTTAAGGCCCCAAGCTCCGGTGGTTCCGTGGCCTCGATGCCACAGCTCCAACGAGGTGGCGGCCAAGGCGCAGGTGGCAGCACCGCAGAGCCAGCCTGCTGCGGAGGCGCTCATCGAGGATGACCTGGTCAGCTTCTTATTGCCGGTCTCGAGTGTCAGGTCGGCGAGATAGGCATGAGCAGGCGGAGACTACAAACCAGCAGCTGTTGCACAATGCTATACTCCGATCCGGTCGGCCGGCGGCAGGTGACCCGGGTCGATCAGATACAGGTACGGTGCAGCGTGCCAAACGACGTGAGTGCAATGTCCAGTCCAACATGAAACAAGGTACAATGCCAAGCAATGGGGCCGTAGATGTAGAATCCTGCAATATGAAGATTGTGTTGCATAGTTAAATGGTTCAAACCACGTGAACCATTGGAGCACCAACAGGTAGCTTTGGAATAAATCAGATAGATTGGTGCTCCATTACTATTTAATTGGGTCAGTGGGTCGATTGCGGTTTGCTCCATGCAGCAACCACACCCACCTTTATTTGCAGGTGAATAAGCATAAAAAGAGCGAGAAACACACCATCTATGATCCATGCCTAGCTACCTCATCCGAGGAGGGGCTGCCACACAGGATCCCATGTGTCTATGACACGTCACCAATCTAATGGAGGCAAGCCCCAACGAATCAGAGGACGACACACGTGCAACACATGGATTGAAGGGCCCACGGGAACCCAAGCTGACATTATTTCACCGTGTACACACCAAAGCACCAAAACGACCCACAAAGCAGCCACCCTACCAAAGGGGAATGCCACAAGCCCCACTAAGGGTGTCAACCAACCCTAGGGGTCGGCCGAACCAACCTTGTGTCAGCCAGTGCCCTCCTACCATGTGTTGGTCCTTGGTTGGCTCTCAAAGGCGGTGAAGTGTGCGCACAATGTTGCAAGGCTCTCAAACAGGGTACCCATGACCCCTATAAATGGATGTGAGGAGTCTCATTTCTAAGACACACCACTCTTGATTCATTCTGTTCCTTTAGTTTCTAAGGCTAGTGGAGTAGGCTAGAGTAGCTCTAATTAAGGTTCCAAGTCTACTTTGGGATCTAGGTATGAGCTCTCTTGTATTTTTATTTCTTTGTATGACTTTGATCTACTTTAGTTATTTATCTATTTAATATAAACTAGTGCTTGCATACATAGGTGATATGTTCTTGTGTTCTTCGCTTGTTCTCGAGGCTCATGTTCTTTGTGAATACACAACCCATTGATCGATGACTTAGACTCATAAGTTCTTGTATCCATTTGTATATTTAGCCTTGGTTTGACCTAGATAATTTACACGTTTGTGTAGCACGGCGTCCGAGTTTTATGCTACGATGCTCGGTCTAAGTGGCCAGTTATCTGGTGGCTTCGACCTAGGTCACAATGGCCCAGGTCGGTCGAAGTAAAGCAACAACGCAAGCATGGTGCTTGGGTTGCGTAACTACTTTAGATATGAGTGTGCCCCACGGATTGGTAGAGGTAGGCCGCAGTAGTGACAACTGTTGCACCCTTCGTAATCCTCCATGTTCGGGTATCACTGTAGGAGTTCGTAAATGTCTAGTCACCACTGTCGTGTGTAAGCAGCGTTAGAGGCTAGCTCCCCGTTTGTGCCTGGGTGCTGAACCAACAATCCTTGCAACACATGCGTGTCTCTCTTGTATCTACTGACCTTATAGTACATTAGAACCTAGAGCTAACTCGAATGTCTACCTCCCTATGCCTAGTTATCTTGAGATGAATCATAGTGTGTGACACTACTCTTATCATTATCTTATCCTTACCCCTGTGTTTGAATAATTGTCTCTTCCCCTATGCATGACTTATATTCATTGTAATAGTATCATTCTTGTTATCCAACCTTGCCTTCCATGGATTCGATACTCTTTGGAATATTCCTGTAGGGAAATGCTATTCATGCGCTTGCGGATTCCCTTGTGATAGTTACGATTACCAGATGGCTATTTATGGTGTCGTTTTTAGGAACACATAACTTAGCACTGATGTTAAGAAATGCCAGCAAGTATTTCTGGTGTTGTTGTCAGGGACACGTAACTTAGCGGTGACGTTAAGAAATGCCAACAAGCATTTCTGGCGTTGTTGCTAGGAACACATAACTTTGCAGTGACGTTAAAATGAGAACAAGCATTTCTGGCGCCGTTGCCGGGGGACACATAACTTAGCAGTGATGTTAGGAAATGCCAACACTCCTCCCTCCGGCGCACGACCTGGAGCGGCGGTGGCTGGTAGCGAGTGGTGTGGTGTGGTGGCAACGGGCAGTTGTTATTGGTGGTAGCGGGCACTAGCGTTGGTCCGACCGACAGTGGGGCAGCCATCCTGCATGAATTTCTTTTTTTATTTGCCATTCAATTTTTTTGCCGTGGGTCAGGAAAAGCACATGACAAAGCTGTCGACTAGCACCGTCTTTGTGTCTCGGTCTTTGCACCATTGTTGCTTTTTTGCCGTGTTTTAGGAATTACACACGACAAATATGTTTGTTCTGTGCTCGATATATGACTCACGGCAAAGGGGCCCTTCACTCTGCCGCTCGTTGTCATGTCGTCCTAAAACACTGGATCTCCTAATTGGATCAGGTAACATTGTGGAAGCGGAAATAGAGTTAGAGGGAAAATTTGGGGTATGCACAAGGGCCAATGGAAGTTCACTTGTTTTACACTATTGCAGAGGGCTTACGGCTCAGCTGCTCACATGGAATGGGACCACACATGCATAGCATCTCTCTTACACTTTCATTCTCACTTCGTGCATAAGAGTAACCTGAAGATGGTATGTTTGGAACGACAATGGTTATAAGCTAACCCTCGTGATCCTAAACTTTTATGATGGTACTAAACCCACCAACAACCACAACTGGGTCACATAAGCTAACTATTTCAACTACTAAAATACATTGGGCTGTGGTATTACATTCACCCAACCTTATGGGTTGACGCCCTTGGCAGCTCACCACATACGTGCATAGCCACACACAAATGTGGTGACGGTTCATCATCTGCAACTATCTGTAACACCCCACTCCAAAAATATTCTTACGATCTGGATCCTCATGTGGAACTGGACAACATACACATAGCACCTGTATTACACTTCCGTTGTCGATTCATGTAAAACGGTTTACCCAAATGTGCTATGTTTGGAACTAAAATGGTTATAAGCTCCTCACCACCACAACTTCCAAGGTGGTACTATACCCACCAACTAAAACCACAGTTGGACCAATTGCACGCATGTATGCATACATGGCAGCCTAATTTTCAAAAATTGGCACGCAAAGTGTACATATGTTAAGATGGGACGTACAAATAGCGATGAAAACACATCAGATACGAATAGATAATGCGAATACGCAAATAGTTATTTTTTTCTCAGGTCAGATTTGGATACAAATGGTGTCACGATGTGTCGAATATTGATATTCATCCTATTCGGATCATAGAAATCCAACTTTGAGTATCCGAGTACAGATATGGTATGGATATGTTTGGATATTAAATTCTCGAATTTTGATACAAAATATCCATTTGAGTGTCTGACCTCTTCGGTTGGTACAAAGATCAGTAAGACAGCCATGTATGCGCTTATGGTCTGCATGTCATTTTCATCAGTGGTCCATGCACATCACAAATGAATATGAAGATCAGCTCGATCTCACATATCTCCATCAGCGGCTGCAAGATCTTTGATTCGCCACACCCTCAGTTTTCCTACCATACCTTTTTCGTCACCCATCATGAATATTTTTGACTAATCAATGTTTCAGAATCTCACAAAATAAATAGTCATGTAATGCACTTTTTTTCGTCCATGCATGTGAAATCTGACCCCAACAGTTCTTTCAGTCGGTTGTAAAGTGACAAATTCTTAACAACTTGCGTACGTATATGGGAGCAGTGGTCCTCAACATGTGCTGCTAGCTCCTTGCAGTCTCCAAGATCTCTAAGCTATCAGCTATGCATCTCAACAATACATTAAGAAACTATACTGGAGGACAATTGGCTTTACGCGTCAACAAACCGCTGTTGCTACGGTAGAAACCACACTTACAGGGGTGTGCATGATGCGTAGATGATTCTGGCCCTCCTTCCTAGTCAAAAAGTTTAAGCCTTTGGGTTGTCACTTAGACTTGACATTAATTGACGCAGGTCTACATATGCTAATTGTATATCCAGTTTGTAGCATTGCTTCTAGATCGAGAGAGGCTTTTGACTCTTCCAAGCTAACAGTGTTGAGAGTAGTAGTGGGCAACAGATCGATGCGGCTTCTCACGCCTTTATCTAGTTATTTTTGCAAAGCATGCAGCGTGCAGATATGATTCCTAACGTCTTTACCCTTTACGGCGTGTGTGCGTACGATCTTGTAGCCACACACACAAAGAAGCCAGAGTCCAAGATTGATCAGAGATTAACTATATGTATGCGAACTGCTTGGACATAGTTCGATGTACACGCGCATCTTTGTATCAATCATGAGTCACCTGTGACCCTAATAATAAGCTCAGTCTCTATAATTTATATGCATACTAGGGTAAAGAGAGAGAGGTGGGCAAAGAAATCAGTACTCATTGGAGTTCTTACATCCTTCTCCACAATACTTGTTTCAGATATGGGCTCCCTAAGTTCACGTGTTGTCCAAAAATGCTCCGCATATTTTACTTACTAGCTATAGAAGATATGCAAAATAGGTAACTATAAGATCTACAAAACGAGGAAACTTAATTTTTCTGTCATCATTATCTCAGTAATTACTCTGATGAGCTATAAGTTTTGAAGCATAAAATATTACTTACATATGACATACTCAGAATTAATTAATGAATCAACTTTACTAGTACCAGATTATATTTTACAAGCGGATGGGGAGAAAGAACCGTGGAGAAAGAACCTTGAGTAATTCAAATGTAACAGAACATTTAGACTTTAAAGTTATGTTAATGTTTTCACTTTTTAGACTTCAACTTTTAATAATGGGGAATCTCGTTCCATGCCACCAGGAAATTAATTTGCACTCGTACCACTAAATTTTTGAATAGTTGGTTTCAGGCGACAGGCCGTAGATTCCACATTTACAGGCAGTAACTTTTTGTGGTGTTCAATTCCATCACAACACAAACTACTGACATTTTCAAAAATTTTATACAAATCAGACAGCTTATTAATCCGTATAAATACACTGTTCCATGTTCATATTGTTTACATGCTGTGTTAAGTCATGTCATCACTTGAGCAATATAGCTGTAGTATGGTTCACTACCGGAAAATCCAACTTGGCCGTGTGCCACGCTGTTTGCGGTGCGCTTAATTTCGGGCACACAACAAATAGCTTCTTTGTTGTGCGTTTTTTATAGGGCGCACCGCGAAGAAAAAGCAGACGACAGATTCATTGTTTGTCGTGCACTTTTTTTTTCGAAGCACGGCAAACTAACTCTTTATTGTGTGTTTTTTCTCCACGCACAGCAAAGTATTTTGTTTGCCGTGCGCGCTTTTTAAAGCGCACGGCAAATTATTTTCCCCCTTCCGCGTCCCTAATGAAATTGCCAAAAAAGAAAATATTTGGACTCAAGAGTTTTCCATGCATCATTTTCCTGCGCGCGGCAAACAAAAACTTTGCCGTGCATACGCCATTTTCTCTATGCACGGCAAAGTTATTTTTCCGTGGATATATCCCTCTTAAGTCCCAAATCCAATTGCCCCTCAAAAAAATTTCTCCTCACCTTGAAATTTTTTCTACTCTATACATACAACATGTGATACCTCATGGTAAAATTTGGTACATTTCTGTATTTATTTGCTATATTTAACTAATTAATTGCATTTCAAGCAATTTTTTGAAAGAAGTCAAATTTGAACTGCAAGTGATTCAAATAGTAGAATAAAATGAGTGCAAAATGATATTCATGTTATTTAGCCCAATTTGTGTTCTTCCCCTAAAATTAAAAGAAATTTTCAACATCTTGTCCTGGAAACACGATCACACTTGTGCGTCTGAATGATTTTAAAATTTTAGAAAAAGCAAATGGAGTCTGAAAATCATAAATTTGTTAATATCTCATGATATCATACGTGGAGGCTATGGTAAAAAAATCAGTGGGTTTCACACATTTTATCGTGCAGATGCTAAGAAACTGAAACATCTCCAATGAAGTTTCATAGAGTTAAGAAATATATTGTTAGATTTGTAAGTGATGTGATATTCAAATTGAGTTTTGTCATCAAAACTTCTTCTATAAGCAATAGACAACATAGCTTATTTTGTGTTAAATTTCAAAAAAATTTCAAACTTGTTTGATAATTTTTATTAATTAAGTATAATTATAAAAAAATTGACATGCGTCGGGAGAGCAATACACGGAAATAACCACAGGCCCACTCACCCCCTCCGCCCACCAAAATATCTTCCCACCAGCCCACTCCCTCTTCAGTCCCCCCCTTCTTTCTCCCACAACACGCCATTCTCCTCCCGCAGCGTCCAGTTGTTGGCATTTTTTAACATCGCAGCTAAGTTTATGTGCTCCCAGCAATAGCACCATAAATGACAGTAGTAATCCTCACGATCACAAATGAATCTGCAAGCGCACGGATAAACCATTGTAGCATTTCCCCATCGGAGTATTCCAAAGGGTATCGAATCCAAGGAAAGCGATGTAGGATAACAAGACTTATACTGTTGCAATGAATATAGATCATGGATAGAAGTAGAGGTCACACTCAAATACATGGGTAAGGAAGTAGAGGTCACACTCAAATACATGGGTAAGGATAATGATACGATAAGGGGTAGTGTGACACATAATGCTTACTCTTAGAGAACACTTCGGCATAGGGAGCAACATACAATTTAGATCTAGGTTCTAATGTACTACACATACAATAGTAAACGATACAAGAGATGTTACACAAATGTTGCATAAAACATCGGTCCAGCACCCAGGTACTACTGGAGATAGCCCCCGTGCCATTTTTATATGGCAAGTCACTTGCTACTTTCAGAACTCCTACAACAACATCCGAACGTAGAGGAATACAAAGGGTTCAACGGCTGTCATTACCGTGGCCTACCTCTATCTGAACGTGGGATGAGCTCGTAACCAACGGAGCTATCCAACACAAGCATCATGCTTGCAGTGTCAACTAGACCCTGACCGACCCAAGCTACTGTGTGTGACCCAAGTCAGAGGCCACCAAATAACTGGCCACTTGATCGTGAACCGTAGTTCAGACTCGAACATCATACAACAAGATGGTGCAAACTAACAAGATCTGATTGAGGCTATGCACACAAATGGATATGGGATTTCCTACGTCTGTACCATAGGATCGAAGGGTCGTGTTCATGAAGAACACGAGCCTCTAACTTATGAACAAACACGGAAAACATGTTCAAGTCACCTATCAACTGGATAGAAAGGTCGTGTTCATCAAGAACACGAGCCTCTAAATGATGAACAGATGAAGAACATATCATCGATGCATGCAAGCACTACTTTATTTGAAATACCTGAATAACTAAAGTAGATCAAAGTCATACAAAGAAATAAACATACAATAGGACTCGTAAGTAGATCCCATAGAACACTTGGAACCTGAATTAGAACTACTCTAGCCTACTCCGTAGCCTTGGAACCAAAGTGAGATAAGAGAAGCAAAGTTGTGTGTTCAACAAGTGAGAAGGGCCTCTTCTACTTATAGGCGGGGAGGGGTACTGAGGAGCAGCGAAAGCACTCCGGGAACGCAGCCTTGGACCAATGAGCAACCACCACATGGAAGGCCAGGAACAACCGGCCATAGGTCGGTTCGGCTGAAGCTCTGTGGGACCGGCTAGTCCACTCCTTCCTCCAGCTGGCTGACATGTGGGCCCTTGGGTACATCCTCGGTGTGAATAAGATTTTGAGTACACGTGTCGCTGTCTGATTCATCGGGGGTTGCCTCCCTTGGATCGATGATGTGGCGTGGACACATGGATCCCATGTGGCAGCTACTCGTCAGCTAAGGTGGCATGTCATGGCTCATAGAAGATACAATTCTTACTCCTTTTGTATGTATTTTCTTGCAATCACAAATCTTCCAAGGACAAGTGGAACCACATTATTCTTAACTAAAATGCATGTAAGAAATCCACTTTGCTCCTTTATTCATGAGAATATTGATGGCTAAAAGAGGTAATTAATAGCCATCAACACCAGCACCACCCCTCCCTCTCCCGTCGGCATCACCGCTGCCCCCTCTCTCCTCTGGATCCTCGGCGGACGGCTCCCGGCGCACTGGATCCGCGCGGCCCCAAGCTCGGGAGAGGAGTAGGGGAGGGGCCTCCACCATCGCGCTAGCCTCCGCGCCACCGAGATCTACCACCTTGGGCAGCAGGTGCCGTTGCCAACTAGCGCCGACCTGCAGGGGCCTCATGGCCACCACAACGGACAGGGGTGGGTGCCATCGTCGACTTGCACCGTCCTGCAGAGGCCTCACAGCCAACTAGATACAGTGGCCACGACTCGAGCTTGATGCGTCGGAACTTCGCAATAGGAAGACAACAGCAGCGACGTCCTCGCGGTGGCGGCGGCGCCCAAGCTCAGCCTCCTCATCCTGTCGACAGCGGCGGAGGCGCCGGATCCAATGGTCCTCTCCTTCCTCCTCACCTGTACATGACCTAGGTTCTCTCTCTCTCTCTTCCATAGGTGGCCAGGGCGGAGACATGGTTGGGATGCGGCGGTGGAAGTGGTTGTAGGGGCCGGACGGCGGCGGCGGCAGCAGCAGGGGCGGACCATGAGAGGAGGATTTTTTTTATTCATGTCAACAATATTTGTCGTGCGTCAACTTTGGCGCACGGTGATTTTTTTAATACATTTCGAAAATGTTTGTCGTGCGCCATTGCAAACGCACGGCAAAGTGTTCGTCATGCGCCCTGATAAACAACTTACGACAAAGGTCTGTTTGCCTTGCAAATCGTTGTCGATTGGCCTTTGTGGTGCGCCATGGCGGAAAACGCACGTGCCGTTTGATTCAGCATCCTGTTTGTGCGTCAGACAAAAAATCCTCGACCATACGCTCTTTAAAGATTATTCATGCGTGCAAGACAATACTTCTAGTCAAGGAGATCTGTATTTTTGTTGGTGCCGACACATGATCTAGGATATTTTTATTCTTCTTTCCACGAATGTCCAGATAAAGAGAAGAATTTGGCTTCGTATTTTCACATGCATGTGCGTATCCCTACAGATTAGGTGATTTGCTCAAGAATTTGCCACATGGTTCTCCACAGGGCAAGAAGAACACAACTTCCGAGGAATCAAACAATGGCTAGAGGGCTTTTCCTAATTCTAGTTCAAATTTTTCCCGGTTTTCCATCCTACTTATATGACTTTTTTTCCTATTGTAAATTTGTGAAATTTTAGGGTGTTTGTAATTAATGTAAGCCATCAATCCAGTAAAATTTATCAGTGGTAGTACCCGGTAGTACCATTTTGGTGGACCCAATACAGTCCTACCTGTTATTACCCAATACTACCCGGTACTACCTAATTAAATTAGCCGGTAAAAAAATATCAGTATGATACTACCCATGCACCAAAACAAAGCTTAATTTACTCTTTTTAACCTTAATATATTATAATCAACCAGTTGGATTCTGCCGCTCGCGCTCTCATAAAAGTAATTGGGTTCATACGTTAATGATTTTCCAATTGTGTTTTCAATCTTTATGTGCTCTTAGATGTGTACGTAGATGTCCTATGAATGGTTCGGATATGTCCGCATGTAATTCAGACTATTGATATTGAATATGGGTCATGTTCTTTGTCATCGTCTTTCAAGATTGGCTTACATATATTCACTGGTATAGTGAGGGGTTTTAGTCCCGGTTGGTAGAGGCTATAGGTCTCTCATGTCCAACCGGGACTAATGATGAGAGACAAAAGGGTCCCCTTTAGTCTCGCGTGAACGAACCTGGACTAAAAGTCAGTACCTGCGCCCACCCCCTTTAGTCTCAGTTGGTAATACTAACTGTGACTAAAGAATCTCATCTCTTTTTTTTCAATTTGAGCGTATATTCTAATTGTTGTCTCACCCTTATATGTATGTATACGTATTTGTATATATATATATACCATATAGGCACTTAGACTTATATATAAACCTATATATCTACATATGTGAACTTATAAATGTATATCAAAATAAATAGTATTTTCTTAAACTAGTATATATACATCAAAACCCTAAACCCTATAGTATATACACATCAAAGTATCATTTAGTTGAAATTTCTAGTCTCAACTTTCCTTGGAGGTGAGTCGGTCAATTGGATGGTTGTCATAAAAATGTTTTCCTTTTGGATCAACCACCTCGTTCATGAAGAATCCCGTGAAAGCTTCTTGAATTGCCAAGAGATGACCCTTCTCAAGGAGTGCGTCCCTTTTTATATCCCTCTATAATTTGTAAATGTGTTAATATATTACACCTAATGATTAAATATATAAGTGGTTAAAAATTATGTATATTAATAGGTTTATTTTACTTACACTAATCTGTCGAGTTGTCATAGAAAGTGTGTATGTGCTCACAGACGTAGTACCCTCATAAATTATTTCCTTGTTCATGTCTCAAACACTAAAGTGGAGAAGGGAACATATTATGAAATACTAGTGTTATACATTATAAATATTCTTAATCTGAAGTTGTTATTTGGATTACGTACCAGAAAATCAGTGACCCATCTAATTGATGGTCGAAATGGTCCTTGGTGGTTTGCAATGAACATGGTCCAAGCTCTGAGGGAAAATAATAAAAGATACAGTGTTAGTATAAAGCTAAATATATATATTGCATTAAAGAAAATGTCATAGATAGAATTATTACTCGTGAAATACTTCTTGAAGGTCTTGGTATTGTGAGGGATCTTTTCTCAATGAATCCCACACCATGATGTTGCTTCTGTCGACACTGATTATCAGTAGAATCCAGTGGAAACTGCATGCATGCTCATAAAGATTAGAATTGACTAAATAGAACTAACAAGGATAATTAGATGACAATCGTACTTACTTGAAGTTGTAAGGCAGCAGTATACAATTCTTGTAATGAAACTCAGATAAGGTCCTAAAAATTGTCTCGATTGTTGTTTTTGGTTGGTCCCAAATCTCGAATTGGTTAACTTTTGATGGGTCCATGAAAACAACTTTTGAATAACCCTTCCTTCGCATCTCAGTAAGTTGCAAGCTACAGAAAAAGAAAGCGAAATGTTAATTAGTAGATCGACAAATGTAATAAATTTATCAATAAACATATGAAAATATGCCACTAACAGACACCAGACCATCATATGATCGGTATTCACGGCGTCCAGATGGTAAACTTCATAGATATCTTTGAATTGGAGCCAGACCATCTTCTCATTTTGAAGGGCAAAATCTTCAGGTCTCAAAAGCATACCAAACATCTCCAGGCCATCAGCTGACTTCTTCAAGTACCAATCATGAAATTTGCGCATCTTAGTTGGGAGCTTCTTGACCAATTCTGGCTTCACTAAAGGTTGTCCTTGCTCAAAGCGCCATCTAGGTACGAAATTTTTATCCGCTGGTAGGTCTTGAAGGCTGAGAATACCAACAACAGGCATCCCTCTTTGTTCATAAAAATCAATGACATGAGCCAGTTGTTCTGCAGACATGTTTTCAAGAGCTGCTTGTTCTTTTGCACTGAGGCCTGCAACAAAGTCAGTCGGATTGGTCGTCGATGCATCTATTTGCTTCTCCTTGTTCTTGTTTGTGGCAATCCCCGACGTCGATGCAGGTATTTGCTCGTTGTAACTATTCGGCGACCCTCATCGTCTCTTCTTTTGATAAGACTTGTCCACCGGACAGTCATAGTCCGGTTTCAACTCTACCCTTCTCCTGCTTTCTTCCTTCTCGCGTATGAAAGCCTTGAGTCTCTGCGGACGACCTTTATATTGTTTTCCTCCAGTAGTTCACGTTGACGATTCTCTCAATTTTGCAAACCCATCCGCAACTTCTTGTTTTGAAATCGCGTATCTTTCTTCTTCTGTCCTCTCCCATGGTAGCTTCGTTCACTCGGGCTTTTTCTTTACTAGTCGTTTTTTCTTTGGTGGTTGCACTGACTTGCAAGATTGTGCTCGAGACCTCTGTGGCATGTGCTCAGCGGCTGATTGTTGCTGAGGTGGATTGGGAGGGATGTCATCATCATGATTGCTGGAGCTCGCTTCTCCCGGATTGTATGGTTCTTGCGGAGAAGGTGAGCGAGCAAGTAGTGATGACGGCCCCGGAGATGATTGTGGAGGCTGCAGGGGATCTCTCGGAGATCCATCATTCACAGGGATTATGACGATGTAACGTTTTGGCCATAATATGATACCGTGTAGCGCATCCTTAAGTGTCTTTTCCCCCATCACCTCCTGGCATATCTAGCTCTAGCTCCTCAAAAGCAGGTTGACAAATGTTCTCTACACTAAATGAGGTGTAGCCTGGTGGAATCGGTATGCCGTGGCTTGTCTGTCCAGGAAAATGCACAAAAGCACTTCCGTCCGCCACCTGTATATATGTATAGAAATAATAATTAATTAGTTATTAACATGAATTATACTGTCATTGTGAATGTCTGTCCAGAAATTTCTAAGTCATATGCATCAATTATTGAGCTAATAATAGCATGAATTACACTTACCTTCATTTTGATGTTGCCGAATGGCTTGTGTAGCTCACATGGGGTGCACCGACAGATGTCATCCACAGGGTACCGTTGGCTGTCGTCCACTTGAACTCCTTCTATTGCCCTTTGCTCTTCGGGGACCTCTGTGGAAGCACAACTGCTTCTGCGAGCAGAAGGATCTACTTGTACTTGGGGCAGTCCTCCAGATTGGGCCATCTCATTTATGGTGGCGTTCACTCGCCGTTCAATCTCTGCCGTCATGTTTTCTTTGTGTTCTTTAAGTATTTGCTTTATCGCTTGGCGCCATTCCTCCTCTTCACACTCTGTTCTTCTTCTGCGGCTTTGATAGGTGGCAAAGCCTCCCTTGAAAGCAAATTTCCACGGTACCACCCCGTAGCCCCGGCAACGTCCTGGGTGTTCTGGATTCCTGAGCGCCATAATGAGCTCATCCATCTCTCTGTCAACCTTCACTCTCCCCGCTTTGACATCTTCAATTATTTTCAATATCTCAAGTGCAGCTCTCGTAACGAGGGTGGGAATTCAGGGGTACCATCTTTAGAGTTAATTGTGCCTCCATGAGCATAATACCAATTCTTCACTCGCTCGGGCCACTCATAGACCGCTGGTATGGTACCTTGTGCGAGAAGGTCTTCTTCCATCTTCCGCCACTTGGGAATTGCAAGTGCGTAACCACCTCGACCAAGATGATGGTCGTGCCCCTTCTTACCACGAGTTTTCTTCCCTCGTGCACTCGCCTTGGCGATATCTTCAATTTTCTTGTATTCCACAAAGGACGTCCGGTGTTCTTTTAACTTGGGATATTCAATCCAATTTGGAGTTTGATTCTTCTTGATATAATCTTTATCCAGTTGCTGCTTGAACTTCTGAAATTGAGTTGCCATCCTCATGAGAGTCCAACGCTTCACATCATTTGGTTCAACACCTTCAGGAAGTGTGAAGTGTTTTAGGATTTCATCCCACAACAAATTTTTCACTGTCTGGAATCACGTGTGGGTTATCTGCTTTTCCCTTCCATTCTTTGTAGCTGAAGGGCACATTGTCCCTTACAATGGCCCCACACTGTAACACATATGTGTCCTTGATCTTTTTTGGAGCACATGGTTGGCCAACCTCTGACACTTCTATGATATGATACATGACATGGTCGGTGAGTACTTCTGTACGCCCTCTCTTTGTCTTTCTTGATGTTGAGCCTTGAAAGGATCTTGATGTCGTCTAGAGGGGGGGGGTGAATAGATGGCTGCACTTATTAAAAACTTCAACCCACTGTTAGCACTTAAACCGGTCATACCGATTTCCAAAACCAGTCAGACCAGTTTTACTACACAGAAACCAACAGTCTAGAATATGCCCACTACGAGTTCTAGCACAAACCAATCTTGGTGTAGGACTTCCACAGGTGTTTCCAAGAGTGTCAATGAAGTCCCTGCACACAGCACAAGCACACCAAAGTAGATCGAAGTGGAAGCACAAGGATTATGCTAGAAACAACTCAATGTAATGCAAGCAAGATATCAAGAAGTAAAGGCACAAAGACACCGGATTTATCCCGTGGTTCAGCTCGCCACTAAGGCTGGCCTACGTCCACGTTGTTGAGGTAGGCCACAAGGGCTTTGAGATCTCTTTCAATCCGCTTCTCTCTCACACCTATCACCAAGGCAATAGATGGAGTGTTCCACTATCTTTGATTTGCAATTACAAATTTCTTGGAGCTGCCATACAACGATCGGGAGCTTCCAAGCGACTTCTAGCCGTCTAGGAGCCAAGGGCTCCAAGAGTAACAAATGCTCCACAAGATGTTCAACAAGATCAGCAGGTGCTCAAGTGTGGGATTGCTCACTAGGCTTCAGAAAGCTCTCACACAAGTCACTCTCTCAACCTAACTCAAGGATAGGGCACTAAATGCTTGAATCTCACTTAGAGAGGTTGGGGAGAGCTCAGCTGGGGTTCTGGAAGGTGTTAGATGCGTGGAGAACCAGCAGCCGCTCAAAGAGGAGCTCATTGGTATAAATACCCAACTCTCAAAAAACTAGTCGTTAGTCTGTCAGACAAAATCGGTAAGACCAGTTTGCCAAACCGGTCAGACCAGTTTCCAAACCAACTAGCCGTTGGACTATGTCAGTGCCAAAACCGGTCAGACCGGTTTGGGCCAGAGAACACCACCAAGGTTAAGATTTCACAGGTTAGCCTCACATGGGTTCACTTGAGCACTTTTTGATGTTTGTTGTCCAACCAAGGTAGCATCTCTCTTGATAGTACGGCATGCCTAAACTCAAGACAAAAGGTAAATACTAATCAATCCACTCGAGCTTGAATCATCCAAAGGCATGCCGGTATTTGGTCTTCAACAATTTGAGGGCTTCCAATATTGTATACCAACTGAGCACATGCAATGGATAAGTAAATATAAGCATGTGCTTGAGCATATCCACCTTGAGCTAATGACTTAGAATTCTTCCATAATGTAGAGTATCATCCACTTGAATTCTAAAGCCATTCCAATTTATCAATACCAATTTATCAATCATAACACTAGATGCAATTCATTGCTTTCCTCGATAGGCTTGGATATGATACTTGGAAATCCCTTGACGCTATCAACTTCACTTTAGGAATTTGCTCGTGGTCACTATCCATAGCTTTTGCTTGGTTCCTCGTTTTAGCCATCTTGATTTCTTCATCACTTATCCTTGCCACATTTGAGTAAAGCCTTGCGTCATAGAGAGAGTTCCATTTGAGATGCCACTCAAACAATTGTCCTTTGATTGATAAGAAATATCCTTACTTTGCAAACTTCCATTTGTAGATCCATCACTTTTGAGGTAACCACAAGACCTTTCTCAAAGCTCTTCTTGAAGTCTTGCAAATAGCGTCCTTATATGAGTCAATATCCTTCTTTTGATGTAGGAGTGAAATTCACTTGATATCATACACGGAAAACTCATTGTATTGTTCATCAAGTTCCATCTTATATCAATAATAAAATCCCTTTGATGCTATACTCATCTTTGACTTAATTCTTCCATTTGTATACCACAAGCTTCTCCATTGTTTACAACATGCTTAACATATAGAAGCCAACCAAGTAGTATAATACAATCATACCTCTAACTTCACTTTCCTTTTTCTTTGGATCACTTGTTGTATGTCTCTTGTAAACTCTAATGGGAGGAACACACTAACCACATCATGACATTCATCTTTAGTATGCTTGCATACTTTCCATGTATAATGTCATGATCCACACTTGTTTTCTTTGCAATATGAGCCATATGCATTGATCTTTCACAGAAATATCATTTATCAATAATCAACAACCTGCTCACATGCTTCACAACAGTATTAGTTCTTTAATCAAGTTGTCACTCAACTCACCAAAATCCACTTAGGGCTCGATTGCACTTACAATCTCTCCCTTTTTGGTGATTGATGATGACCTTGATTAAAGCTTACAAAGGATATATAAATGAAGCTCATAAAGATGAAGATTTAGGTAAAGCTCCCCCTCAAAGTGTGCAATGAATGGAGTTCATCATTTTGGCTTAAAAATGCCAATTTGCACATATTCAAGAAAAACATGGAGCTCCCCCTAAATCTCAGCAAAGTGGGGTGCAACAAGTGTATGTGACAAAAGATAACAAGTGTGTGATGCATATGACAAGAATTTTCACAACAAGAGACAAACACAACAAAGGTGTGTGATGTCTGGGGCAAAACCGGTCAGACCGGTTTTGGAAACCGGTCAGACCGGTTTCACCTAGTTAGTACACAAAAAAACAAGGTAAGCTCAAAAACAACTCATTCATCATACAAACATGCATCACAGGCTAACAATAAGTCACTTAGAACATTAATAGTACATTACACACACAGTAGCACTCATTAAAATAGTTCTCAATTCCAACACATAGATAAGGTTCAACAGATAATTATTACAGATACAAGTTCTCTCAACAAGTTCTCATAATAAAAGATAACTAGATAAAACAGGAGCTGGGGGTGCTCAGCACAAACCGGTCAGACCGGTTTGAAAAACTGGTCAAACCTGTTTCACTAGCACAGCACAGACACATATAAGCTTTAATCTTCTTTTCTTCTCCCCCTTTGTCACTAAAAACTTGGAGAAGATGTGCTGCTGAGCTTGTCCATCACTGGCCACCATACTCCGGAGGAGCACCGGGCGGAGCGGAGTAATCTAAAAAATAACTTAAGGATTAGAGTTGAGAACTAAGGTAGAATGGTAGATGCTTATGTATAGAAGTTTAGAGACTCATCATACCGTCGAGATTTCCAAAGAGTGACTAATAAGATTGAGAAACAATATTATCTCCACTAGTCGATGGACCGGTAGGAGGAGGTGGAGGAGGAGGCACTTGATATCCATAGTGATGAGCGTATTGTTGGAAATAGCCTTCAGAGTTCAGCTGAGCAACCATGATATCTATTGAAGGGATCTCGGGCTCTACCATCTCGGGAGAGATGGGGGATCTAGGAGGTTCGAGCCCATGATGTGTATGCAACATCTGGATTGAATCTCTCATTTTCTTGCTCTCTCTCCTAGCCCTCTGCTGCTCAACCATTATGTCCCTCTGACTCCTACACATAGAGGTGAAAAAGTTCATGAGTCGGCGTATAGGAGAGGGTGGCTTGTCCCTTGGTTGAGTGCTGCCATACGCAAATCGGTCAGACTGGTTTTCCATTTTCCAAACCGGTCAGACTGGTTTAGTCCAGTCCAGTAGCCCCTACTGGTTGTTGCTGCTCCTGCTGCTGTACTTCTTCACCTCACCTTCCTCCATTTGAATCTCATCGTATCTTCTAGGTGAGGGGGTCTTGATCTTCTTGGGTCCAGGGATTCTAAATGGCTCATGCTTTGCATCCTTAAGAAATTTCTTCTTTGACACCTTTTCAAATATATGGATAATATACGGTGCATAACCACACGACCTCTGGGGGCTCTCACTAATGCTCTTGATCTCCTCCCAAACGAAGTCACTCACTGAGAATGGTAGTCCGGGAGGCCTTGTGTGAACAAGCAAGTCCTTAGCATAATTTGAGATATCCGCCAGGTTTCTGCCCCTAGGTGTGAGTGTCATCCGAAACATGCGGTTAAGCACACTATAGTAGGTGTAAATGCCTGCAACATACCCCACATTTCCTTGCTTGTTCCTCAGGTACATGAACCTCAACTCTCTAGGGTCCATTGGACGAGTGCCACGGTGAATACAAGGGAGAGTCACATCAGCCGGGCTAGCTCCAAGCAATCTAGCAAAATGTGTGAAGGTGACATTGTATCTAATGCCTTCGGTCATCCAATGCATTCTCCTTGCACCCTCATTTTCCTCAAAAGCAATAGTGGCAAAGAATTATGCAATTATCTTGGTGTTCCAACTGTGCCTAAAGCCCATAAGAGGCTTAATCCTCAGAGTAGTGCAAACCTCAATAATATCCGTGAAAATCACATTGTTTGCCTTCTCCATGTAACCCCAATCTATCCATCTAGCCTCTGCAACGATCCCCTTCTTTTTGGAGATAATGGCCATGGAATAGTAATCCTGCTGGAAGAAAGTGTGAAACCTGTAATCTATCCCACTGTTCATGTCCTTGGGTTCACTGTAACTGTAGGGTCACTCCCTTCTCTTCCTCCTAGCTGCCTTAGTCTTACCCAAGCCAAGATAATTCACCATCCGATGAGTGCCTAGATTGACTGGCCTCATAATCTCAAGCAAAAGCTACTCCTGACCCTCATCTCCTTCTTCCTCTTCTTGTCATTCTCTTCCACAATAATCCTCTTCTTCATCCTCTTCATCATCATCATCATCTCCTGCTGGTGCCTTTCCGGGACGGTGCTCAAGCCTCTAATCCTGATCGCTCTCATCATCATCACTAGACATCATACGCGCTTCATCTTCTTCTTCCACAATCTCATCCATAACAACTGTCTCTGCTGTCCTAGGCACCCTTGGCCTCAATACAGGGCCACTGGAGGCACCGGAGGGCTCTATAGGATCGGGATCAATTTCCAGCTCATCAACCCTCTTCTTCTTTCTTGTCCTAGAGTAGGTCTCAAGAAGTCCGACATTTGATTCTTGACCACAAATATGTGATAAATTAGGTATAAGGTCTTTAGGAATTGAATTTGAGACTTCACAAGATGAATTGAAGTTATGAACAAAAGAGAGATTTGCTGCCTAATGAAACCGGTCAGACCGGTTTCGTCGGCTGAAACCCTAGAGAGTGGAATTTGAAATGTGGCCATCCAAATTGATTCAAAATTTAGGGATAGCTTCCTGGGCATACTAGTTGATGATTGCTCAAAGGAATCCTAGAGATATGCATGGAGCAAAGAGATCGGGCAGAGGGAACTTTTGATACCTTGAGAGGAGAGGAGAAGTTGAGTAGAGCTCCAATCGAGTCAAACCGAAGATAATCAACCCAAAGCCTTAATCTCCAAAGGGCAAACCTTTTCCTTGGTCCATTCTCAAGAATCCAAGGTGGGAGAGAGTTTGGAGAGGAGGAGCATGGGAAGGAGAGGTGGAACACGGGCCTAGTTTGGTAAGAATGAAATGAGGAGGTGAGAGAAAAGATTCCCACGGGATGGAGTTAAAGAGGTGGACCTGGGGGCAAACCGGTCAGACCGGTTTCCCTCAGGAAACCAGATAAAGTTAAGAACCCGAGAATTTGAAGCTTAATCCAAGAACCAATATGAGAGATATACTCAATAGACCTGAAGCTTCAACTCTTTTCCAAAAACCTCTTTTTCTCTGAGAGTGTTGATAAGGAAGGAAGGATAAGATATTGAGAGATTTTTGCTCTTTTTCCTTTTTGAGATAGATCTAGTGAGAGATGGAGATATTCAGGTGAGCACAAGTCACTAGATAACTTATATAGAAAGAGTTTTCCAATTTGATCAAAAAGCTCCTTGATACTTCCAAGAGACTTAGAGAGAGGTAAAAGTGAAGAATATGTTGGACTCAAGAGAATCTCACCACTTGTGACTAGCCATCAATCAAGCAAGGTTAACTATAGTCACAAGCGGATCAATCGGGTCATAAAGACCAAAAACCAAATATTTTCATAAATCACACAAATCCTATCATGCTAGTTGAGTTTTGCAAAATCTAGCCTATGTCACACGATCATGTAGCCAAACAAGTTTTAGAGCCATATTGGGATGTTTAGTTTATGCCTCTCACATTATAACAAGCATTTGATGTTAAGCCAATATAAAGGTAGGGATCAACTTAATATCCAATAGGCACACAAGAGAGAGCCTTGAGTGGACCACATGCCAAGAAAAATGCACACACTAGCATGAACAAATCCTAGATGAAAAAGGTAGGATAAGAGTGAGTGTAAACCATACCTTTGCCTCTAGCTTATCACATTTTCACATTGGTGAATTATGATTTTTCTTTGGCTTGTGCATTACCATGTTAGGTCCAAGTTCTAGCTCTCATTTTGATAAGCCTTTTAAGCACAACACGAGAGAGACACTTAAATAGCAGAAGCACTAGTTCCAATCCTTAGTGACATTTTGGGTTAGAAAGGACAAGAGGATCACTAAAAATTGAAACCTCACAATATAGATCAAATTCCCTTCGTGTTTGGTGCACATGAAAGAAAATGTGGACGACTAAGGTCACATGCACCAATTTGGTCAATTAAGTTCAACTCGAGGAATTTAAACTATATTGTGGTGAGTAGCTATGCTTAAAGTTAGTTTCATAATCCAAAGATAAAGGTTAGGACAATTTTACCACTTTGAACTCAAAGTCATAGCATACTCCATGGGAAGAGAGACAAGCTCTCAATTTGAGACTACAAAAATCACTAAATGAAAGCATTAGTCTCAAAAACACAAATTGTAGAGTGATCTACCCCTAAATAGGTGCATCATGGATTTGAATTGCAAGAAACGAGCACTTAGTCAATTTAATGATCTTGGGGAGGTCACTTCACAATTTTGTCATGGCACAAAGAAAATAAGTTACAAAAATTGAAATTGTGAAGGACCGAACTGGCGACTAGAGAGGGGGGGAGTGAATGGGAGCCGATAAAAATTCTTCTCGAAGGAGATGGTTACTCCAACAAGATGAACACGGCTAACCAAAACACGTCTCCGGCTCAACTACCCAAGTTGGCCAGGACCACGTAGCCACTGGAGTGCTACTGGTCCTAGGAACCAACAACCACCGAAACATACTCAAGAACGCAGCGGAACAAGCAACTCGAGCAGCTACTAACCACACCGGTCAGACCGGTCACCCGCACCGGTCATACCGGTCAAGGCCGGATCACCCGACACCTTCCAGAGACACACCGGGTCACCCTGGACCGTGAGCCGGGTCACCCGAGCAGAACTTGAAGATTTCCACAGAAAGCTTCTACACCGGTCAGGCCGGTGTAGCTCACCGGTCAGACCAGTCTAAGCTAGGAAACCCCAAATCCGCAAAACTGACCTCCCGAGCTCCAAAACACTCCAAACTCGAAACAGCAGCAAACGCAGAGACTAGGGAACTCACCAAGACGTCCACCCGAGCAAAACCCAACAGGGGGTGGGCACCGGTCAGACCGGTGGAAGGCACCGGTCAGACCGGTCAATCCCTGGGCCCTCGGGATGAACAGCAACCCGCGGGTCAACTCCTCCAAATCCAAATCCCGATCTCCCGATTTGCTCCACAGATTCGCACAAGACTTTGGGGATAGTAGGAGTACCTCATGGGCATTCCATAGCCACGATTTGGTCCACCAAAACTTGCTAAATCAAGAGGAATCGAAGGATTTCCACCAAGAACGCCTCTAACCCTAGACCGGAGAAAACCCCAAAATTGAGCCCCTTTACTCACGGATTTGGAAGGGGAATCAAAGGGAAAAGAACCACGAAGGGTTCATGCATACATCCCCCACCAAATCCCAAAGAGAAAGGTGTCAAAACCACCACAAGGAAATCGCCAAGAAAAGGCTCCGAAAATCACCAAAAAGGAAAAACGGGAGAGACACAATCTAGCCTTGAGGAACCATGCCGAATCATCTATACATACCATGAAGGTTCATAAAAGGTCTACCTTGCCACCCTGTCATCCTTCCCTCTCTCAAGATCTCACCATGAAGCTCTCAAGCTAGTCCTAAAAGTCCTAAAGAAAAAAGGAAGGTAAAATAGCAAAAGCAAATGAGCTAGGGTTCCCAGAGGTGGCTGCCATCCTCTCACCACTGGTTTATATGGAGGCTAGCCGAAAGATGAAACTACCCCTATTACATTAAACTAAGATACACACCCCCGAAGGGCCTTTTGGGGAACTTCGTCATAGCACCATCGGACGGATGCCCGACGACCGCAAACTTGCTTAGCCTCGACGCAAGCCTTGCGATCCCGACGCGTGTCCTCCGCTTCGAAGTCTTCGGAACGCGTCGTCGCACACCGGTCAGACCGGTGTACCCACCGGTCAGACCGGTACCCACCGGTCTTCGGTCTTGGCTTTGTGGATCAACCAAGGAACCCAGCAGTTTTCTGGTGAGCCACTGGAAACCCCGCGAACTCGGTGTAGCCTCCGCCAATCACCACTCATGACACGGCTCCCACGTAATCCCGGCTCGACCTTGGTTTTGAGGCTCAACCAATAAACCGTCCATGACTTCATCATGCCGTTCTTGCCACCATGCGGCCCGTACTTGACTCCACTAGCCACCGAGTCCCTCGAGCCAAGCCTACTTGTCTTCTCCACACCTGGAGGCCTACCCGGCAATGACCTTTCGCGCTTGCTCTTCACCTGCACCAACACCAGTCAAGCCGAACCTGCACCTACAATACTTAGCCAAGAGTCAGTCCACACAACGTTGTCAATCACTCATCACACCAAGAAGCGACCATCCACCGGTCCTCGAACCAAACAGGCTCTCAATCTCCCCCTTGATGAGTGCATTGACAACACACACATTTGGTAGCCAAAGAGAAAAGGAAAAGAAAAGAAACGACTAAAAGAAAACTCAAACAAGCGATCGAAAGCCAAACAAAGGCAAAAGAGCAAGATCACTTGAAGGAGCAAAGTCTCGGTCCCCTTAGGCAAGGGCAACGGCTCGACACAACTGAGACAAAAACAAGCTCAAGCAAAGAGCACAAAACCACCAAAGCAAAGGCTCGAAAACCACAAAGAGCTCCCCCTGCAGACATGCAAGCTCCCCCTGAACCAATGCAACTCCCCCTGGACGAATGCATGCAAACCACTTCAAGAAACAGAGCAGCTGCAACAGCCTTGCTCTGACCGGTCAGACCGGTCCACCGCACCAGTCAGACCGGTGCCCAACAGAGCCCAAAAAAGGCTCGAACCCACTTGAAACCCCTCTAAATGCATTCAGTAGGCCAAAACATGCTCAAACTTCTCCCCCTTGTTGACAATACATGAATCAAGCCAAAATTAGGAAAAAATTCAACCTAGAGCTTCTCAAATAGACAAAATTCAACATATGATGCTACACATATCCAAATGAGCAAGTTAGATACTCTATAACTTCGTATGGACATAAACTACAAGATCACCAAGTTTCACAACCATTGGGCAAAGCTAAGATAGAATGGAGCATTTTTGCGAAAAATTCCCTCTCATGAGCAAAGTCCTAAACATGAGCAAAACATGTCAAAATGGCAAAGCCACACAAACTTCATGCTAGGACAACCATTCTAAGCATAAGATCATCATAAACACCCACAAGCACCTCATGTCATGTCAAAGCCACCGAGCCATGTGCTTACTTCTAGATATGAGACTCCTCATTGGTAAGCAACATGCAGCGGTTTAACACCCAAAACTAAGTAAATTAAGCACATATGACATGGGAGCACATTTTCCAAGCAAATTACATTTCATTTTCAGATTCATATTTGGTACATGAAATGTCTTTGCGACAAAAAGGAACTTATGCCCCTCCACAAGATAAAGCATGGGGGCTAAACATTCATGATGGCAAATGAGCCTTTGGCCCCATATGCTCAAAATAAGCTATCCAAGCACAAATTAAGCATAGAAAAGCCACTAAAACATGTCATGATCATATGAAGGCATTTACTCACAAGAGAGCATATATGTGACATTTTTCAAAAACATAGCTATCAACCATGGATATAAATCGAGATCATCAAGAGCTAAGCCACACTAAGCCATATCATACCAAACTAGCTCATAGGATCATATATAGCACATCATGGTGAACTATGTATATAGGAGAAGCTTTTCCTACACAATGCATATGATACAAAATGCATGCAACCTAAGATACAAAGATGCCTATGCATCATGTTACAAATGCAATGCAAAATGCAAGAAATTCGCAAAGGAAACTATACATATGCTATAAAGAGCTCCCACACCCAACTCAAGAGACCAAACACACACCAAGTTCTCCCCGCAAACGAGTGAAAGTTGCTTGATCTAGGGGCTTGGTGAAAATATCCGCTAGTTGGTTTTGTGTGGGCACATGGATCAAAGCGATTTTCCCTTTCTCAACATTGTCCCTCAGAAAATGGTATCTCACTTCTATATGCTTGGTTTTGGAATGAAGCACTGGGTTCTTAGCAACACTTATCGCACTCATGCCATCACAAAGAAGTGGAACCTAGGTATACTCCTCACCAAAGTCACTCATGGTGTATGTGATCCAAAGGAGCTAAGAGCAACAACTAGCTGCGGCAACGTATTCGGCTTCGGTTGTAGATTGAGCAACACTCGATTGTTTGCGGGAAGACCAAGACACCAAAGAAGAACCCAAGAACTGGCAAGTCCCAGAAGTGGACTTCCTATCCAACCGACACCCGGGAAAATCTGCGTCTGAAAAACTGTGAAGCTCCAAAGAAGAAGACGCGGAGTACCAAAGGCCGAAGTCGGGAGTGTATCGCAAATACCTGAAAATACGCTTGACTGCTTGCCGATGCGAAGTCCTTGGAGACGCTTGAAAACGAGCGCACAGACATACCAAGAATTGGATGTCTGGTCTCGTCGCCGTCAGGTACAGGAGGGAGCCGATCATGCTCCGGTACTCCTTCTGGTCCACGTGTTCACCGTCCTCGTCCGCATCAAGAGCTATAGTCGTACTCATCAGCGTCGCCATGGCCTTGGAGTCCTCCATCTTGAACTTCCTCACAATGTCCTTGGTGTACTTGGCTTGGTGCACGAATGTTCCTTCGATTGTTTGATCTGGAGCCCGAGGAAGAACTACAACTCACCCATCATGCTCATATCAAATTCCCTGCTCATGTCTTCTGCAAACCTTGCAACCAAAGAGTTAGACGAGCCACCAAAGACAATATCATCCACGTACACCTGCACAATTAGGATCTCTTTGCCCTGCCTGAGGAGAAACAAAGTCTGATCTACCTTCCCCATCTCAAAACCTCTCTCAAACAGGAACCCTCTCAACCTACCATACCAACCTCTAGGTGCTTGCTTCAGCCCATACAGCGCCTTCCTCAACTTGTACACCCTATGGGGGTACTTCTCACTCTCAAACCCCGGTGGTTGCCTCACGAACACTTCTTCCTCCAAAACACCGTTAAGGAAAGCACTCTTCACATCCATTTGGTACAATTTGAACCCTTTAGCCACGGAAAAGGCTAGAAGGATCCTAATCACCTCCAAATGGGCTACGAGAGCAAAGGCCTCCTCGTAGTCTATCCCCTCTTTTTGTGTGTACCCCTGAGCAACAAGCCTTGACTTATTTCTCACCACTTCACCTTTCTCTCCCTCTTTATTTTTCCACACCCATTTTGTCCCAATCGGCTTACACCCCAGTGGAGGCTCCACTAACTCCCAAACTTGGTTCCTCTCAAAATTCTCCAACTCCTCATGCATAGAATTAACCCAATTGTGATCAGATAACGCATGTCCAATGTCTTTGGGCTCAAAAGTAGCAACAAAAGCAGCATGGGCAAAGTGAGAATCATTTCGAAACCTCGAGCGTGTAGTGCGTTCGTTGATGTTCCCGATGATCGTTGAAACTGGATGATCCACTTGTACTCGCCGGGGAGCTTCTTGCCTCGAAGCCACCTCCCCCTCAGCTGGAGCTTCCTCACGATCTCGGCACGTCGTCGTAGGTGTGGGAGAAGGCCCGTCCTCGATCGTAGTCGAAGTAGTATGTACATGCTCAGCCGCGGGCACCACACCACCATCTTCATCATCACCTTGTTGCACCTCATCCTCGGAAATCTCCTCGCCAAGTTCCTCATCACCTGCACACTCAAACAAGCTGACTACGTGGCTGTGTCTCGTCGAAGGTAACCTCGCAAGTCTCCACGATTTGGTTAGTTTCAATATTGAGCACTCGAAAGGCTCTAGAATGAGACGCGTAACCAAAGAAAATGCCATCGACAGACCTAGCCTCGAACTTGTTCAACTTCTTTCCTTTCTTAAGGATGAAACATTTGCAGCCAAAGACGTGAAAGTGACTCACCTTGGGTGTTCTACCGTGCATCAACTCGTAGCAAGTTTTCTTCATATGGACCCTGAGGTAAATTCTGTTCGACACATAGCATGCGGTATTGACCGCCTCAGCCCAGAACCTTCTCAGAGTCCTATGCTCATTGAGCATCGTCCAAGCCATCTCACACAGGGTTCTATTTTTCCTTTCCACCACGCCGTTCTGGGGAGGTGTATACGGACTAGAGAACTGGTGTTCAAGACCCAAGTCATGGCAAAAGGTTTCGAAGCGAGAGTTTTTAAATTCCGAGCCATTGTCACTGCGGATTGCTCGTATGGCATCTCTGTGCCTCTCGTTTTTCAATCTCAAGACAAGATCTCGAACAAAACCAAACGTCTCCCCTTTCTCTTCCAAAAAGAAAACCCACACATACCGAGAGTAGTCGTCCACCACAACCAGGACGTACCACTTCCCACCCATAGATCGCACACGAGCTGGGCCAACAAGGTCCATATGGAGCAGCTCGTATGGACGCTCCGTCATCACATCGGTGAGGGGTGGATGGGAAGAGGCTACCATCTTGGCATGCCTACACGGCGCACAAACCAACTCTTTCTCAAACCTCAACCGTGGCAATCCTCGGACCAAATTGAGTTTACAAAAGCGAGACAAAAGGTCAAAGCTTAAGTGACTCAACTTTCTATGTCACTTCCACAATTCACTCGAAGAACCAGCCAAAAAGCAACGAGCCACACCAGAAGACTGAGAGAAATCCGCTCGGAAAACTTGACCCTCGGGAACGACCATGCAAACTAGGTCCCCTCGAGAATCCAAAATCCGAGAACCACCAGGCCGAAACAACACCTTAAAACCCTCATCCAACAGCTAGGACACGGAAAGCAAATTGAACCCGAGCGATTGAACAAGAGCAACACGCCTGAGGGTGACCTTATCACTTACCCTAATCTCACCTTCTGAAAGCACACGCCCTCGCCCATTATTCCCAAAGGTGACATATGTCTTGGACACCATCGGGACGAGACTTGAGAACCACCCCTTGTCTCCGGTCATATGCCTCGAGCAACCGGAGTCAATCAGCCAAATGTTCCTCAAGTCTCCCACCTGAAATTCAAAAATGAGCACGTGAGTGAACAAACGACTCAGCACTGGGGTTAGTACCAAAAGAGTAAAACCAGTGCCGAGCCATTTGCTCCAAAGTGGGGTTAGCACAAACCGTATCATCACGCCTATCAAAGCTACCACCACGAAAACCACCACGGGAACCACCACGAGGGAACCAACCCTGTCTTGCTGGAGGAGAACGAAAAGCATGAAAGGAAGACTGTGGACCGTTTCTCCTCTCAAACTCAAAGCTACAACTCCTCCCACCCTCGTATTGAGCACGAGGTGGAGAACGTCTAGCAAACAGACCACCACCAGACTCACTATGCCAACCACCTATACCACGACCAAAGGAACTGAACCGAGCATCCTCACGAGCACAGAAACCAAACTGCCTGGCACCCAGACCAGCACCGGTCTGACCGGTCCCATTGATCGGTCTGACCAGTGGTGCTCGGCCAGCAGCACCACCTACCACCTTTCGATCTCCCCACACCGGAACCGTCCTCACAATCGCATTGGCCCTGGGCATTTGCATACAAGGCTCAGGTACACCACTTGAAGGGTGGTACCTGTCCTTGTTAGCCCACTCCTTAGCTATTCTCTCCTCACGCTTCCTCTTGAAGCAAAACTCACCCTTGTGACCATCTCTCCCACAATAGTCACAATGAAACCATATGATCTTAGGTTTAGGCTTGGGTTGGGGCTGCTCACTTGGTTTCTCATTTGGTTTCTCCTCACTCGGCTTCTCTTTCGGTTTCTCCTCACTAGGCTTCTCACCCTCTTTCCCAAAGAACACATTCCCTAAGTTGCTCTTGAACTTGATGGGTTTTTGGAAATCATTTGTGGGGTGAGGGAATATGGGTGGATCTGGAGTTGTGTCAAGTTTGTTTCTCAATGGGTTTGGCTTAGAAGCATAGGCATTTTTATGGAAGGCTTTTGGTGGAGCTTGGATATCACCAATCTTCTCTCCTCTCTTACCACTACACTCTCCAATCTTATCCGACCCAAGCGCCTGCCCATCATAGCGCTTGTATTCCTCTATCATCATCCTAAGCTGTGGTTCATGACCCGACAACCAACCCATCATTTTCCTCAACTCATCGTTTTCATCCTGCAAGCGATCAACATAATGTGCAAGTTCCAGATTTTTCATAGCATGCAATTCACAAGTAGCGCAAGAAGTGGGAACAGGTGCTTTCAACTCAACCTCAAGAGAAACAATGTAAGCATGCATCTCATCAATCTTTCCATGCAAAACAGGGAAAGAAGTGCAAGCACCTAGCAAAGCAGGTCTAGACTTAAGCTCAGCCACTTCAACCCTAAGCACATCTAGTTGCTCACACTTGGAGGCATGCTTTTCCTTAAGAGCAGTAAGATCAGCTAGGAACACGGAATAATTAGCACAATCAACATCATCAGAAATAGCAGGTGAAGCCTTAAGCGAATCAATTTCAAGCTTAGCATCCAGGTTTTGTGTTTCTAGCTAAGCCACTCTAGTCCTAGCATCCTCAAGTGAGGCCCTAAGCTCCTTTCTCATCTTCTTCGCCTCTCTAAGCATGTCATCACGATTATCAAGCAACTTGCCAAGCTCCTCATTCTCCTGGCGCAAGAAGGAAAGCTCATCACGTACCTCATCCTCGGAGTCGGAGTCCGATTCGCTCTTGTGACTCTTCTTGCTGCCGGAGCTTTGTGCCATGGTGTAGAAGCCATCTCTCGCGTAGTAGCTCAGCCCACTCAAGTTCTTGGATGACTTCTTGCTCTTGCGTCGATCACCTTCGTCTTCACTGCTACTCGAGCTCGAGGTAGAGTACGCGGAACTGGAGTCAACGTCGCTCGCTCCGACCATCGCTCGGGCCTTGCCGTGGCCGTCCTTCTTCCTCGATCGTCCCTCGTCCCTTCCAAGCACGTCGAACTCCTCATCTGGCAAAGACATCAAAGAGGACAAAGAGTACATCCGAGAGGATGGGTTAGCGTTAGACTTAGCACCTGAGCCACCGACGAGAGCAAGACTACGGGAATCAGTCGGGCTCTCAAGACGGGCTGTCACACCATGATCCACCTTAGCAGACTTGAGCTTCAGAACAGCTCATCTACCGTCAGAGTGTCATACTTCTCGGACTCAAGAATGGCCTTGACCTTTCCATCCCAAACTGTACGATCCAAAGCGTGCAAGAGCTTCACAGCTCTGTCATGATCATCGTACGAGAGCACGGCCACATTAGCCCTCATGTTGTTCACAATCACCGTGAACCGCTGGAACATGGTGTCAATTGACTCACTGAGGAGATGAGTGAAGTTCTCGTACTCTCTCCGGCAAGTCGCGTACAACCGAGCCTGAACCTGAGTGTTTCCAGCGTGAGCATTCTTCAACTGCTCCCAAATCCTACAAGCCAAGTCCTCTGTCTGAACCCGATCGAATTCGGATTGACACAGAGCACAAAACAAGTAGTCGACTGCCTTGTTGTTGTCCCTCGATCCCGCAGCAAGGAAGTTAATCGGATGAACATAAGCTATGTTCACCGTAACGTCCCAAAGGATCTGACCCTTACCGCGGAGGAAAGCTGCCATTCGCCTCAGCCACATCTGGTAGTTTTTGCCATCGAAGTGCGGAGGACCAGATCCCCGTTCCTGGTACGCCATCCTTGGATCTTAGATTGGTTAGAATCACGAAGATCCGTAACTGGCTCTGATACTATTGATGGCTGTTAAGTGCTTACTTTAGCCGTCAATTTACTCATGAATAAAGGAGCAAGAGGCATTTCTTACATGCATTTTAGTTAAGAATAATGTAGTTCCACTTGTCCTTGGAGATTATGTGATTGCAGGAAAATAAGCATAAAGAAGCGGCAAACTCACCTTCTATGATTCATGCCACGTCACCTCAACAAGGAGTGGCTGCCACCTCAGGTGCCATGCATGCAAGCCATGCCACCTCAGGTGCCATGCATGCAAGCCATGTCACCAATCCAAGGGAGGCAAGCCCCAATGAATCAGAGCGCGACACGTGGACTTCACATAGATCCATGGGCCCACCAGAGCGCCTAAACCGCCTCAAGAGCACGTGTACACTGGGGACCGACCTAAGGGCCTATAGGACAGCCACCCCAAGGAAGCACACCCCGAGGGGGGCCCACCTAGGGTCGGCCGACCCTAGGATCGACCGAACCGACCTTGGGTCGGCTGATCGTAGGCTTCCACGTGGTTCTTGTCCATTGGTCCTAGAGGCCGTTCCCGAGGTGTTTCACTCCTGCTTGCATCGGTGCTCAGGCCTATAAATAGAAAGGGAGGGGGTTCATTTCTTACCAACACACCTTACTCCTCTCTCACTTTTCGTTTCTAAGGCTAGGATGTAGGCTAGAGTAGTTCTACTTCAGGTTCCAAGTCTACTTTGGGATCTAGGTATGAGTTCTCTTGTATCTTTATTTTATTGTATGACTTTGATCTACTTTAGTTATTCAGCTATTTCATATAAAGTTGTGCTTGTATACATGGGTGATTTGTTCATGTGTTCTTCGCTTGTTCATCATTTAGAGGCTCATGTTCTTGATGAACGAGGCCTTTCGATCCAGTTGACGAGTGACTTATACATGTTTTTGGTGTTTGTTCATAAGTTAGAGGCTCGTGTTCTTCACGAGCACGACCCTTTGATCTTGTTGAATAGACATAGGAAAGCACAAATCCGTTTGTGTACATAGCCTAGTTTGATCCAGTTAGATCCCATGTTTGTGTTGTATGAAGTCCGTGCTCAAGCTACGGTACTCGGTGTAATTGGTCGGTTTATCTGGCGGCTCTGACTTGGGTCACAATAGCCTGGGCCAGTCAGGGTCCTGCTAACAACGTAAGCATGGTACTTGGGTTGCGTAGCTACGTTGCTTATGAGTGTATCCCAAGGTTTGTCTTGGGGTAGGACGCGGTGGTGACAGCCGTTGGACCCTTCTGGAACCCCCCACATTCGGATACACTGTAGGAGTCTAAAGTCTAACAACCGGAGTCGTGCGTAAGCGACGCGGGAGGTTAGGTCCCCGTTTGTACCTAGGTGCTTGAGCCAGCAGTTATGCAATGCTAGTGTGTATCTAACTCGTCTGACTAACTTTGTGTGTTTAGTACCTTAGAACCTAGAACTGACTCGTATGTTGCCTCCTAAGCCTAGGACCTTTAGAGAGTGTGTGTTTGTGTGTTCACACTACCCTCTTATCTATCATATCTTACCCCTGTGTTCGAGTGTCTGGTTTGTTCCCGTCTATGATTTATACTCCTTGCAATAGTGTTGAACTTGTTAATCCGCCCAGCCTTCCTTGGATTCGATACCCTTTGGAATACTCCTTTGGGGAAATGCTACAATGGTACTTCCGTGCGCTTGCGGACTCTTGTAATCGTTAGGATTACCATTTGATTATTTCTGGCATCGTTGCTAGGAACTCATAACTTAGCATCGAGGTTATGAAATACGAACAAGCATTTCTGGCGCCGTTGCCGGGGAAGGCTAAGGATAAAATGTCCACACTTTGCAATATTTATAATCATGACAGGAATAAAATAGTTCTCAATGCAGGCTAACTTTGATTGTCTTTTTTGTCCATCGATGATGAAGATAGGTAGTGTATGACTGGTTTTGACTTACCGCCGAATTTCACTAAAGATCCTGAGTCACTCGTGAGGAGAGCTAGAACTCATTTCGGTTCTCCCCAGCGTGTACGTACGGAAGTCGACCCAGCTTCCTTTGTGCCATCTACATCAACTCCTATGGCCAATCAAGAGAAGACTCTTCACGAGTACTCTGCTCCCTCTGCTGATCAGGTGCCCACAGGCCCCGAGATCAACACCAGGAACGGAAACTTCGAGATCAAGACTGGCCTCATTACGATGGTACAAGCTAGCCCATTCTGTGGCAAGCCTAACGAAGACGCGAGCGCCCACTTGCAACAGTTCCTGGAGCTGTGCAGTACCTTCACTATACGAGGAGTGGAGGAAGATGCCATTCGTCTGCGACTATTTCCATTCTCACTTCTGGGAAAGGCGAAGCAGTGGTTCTATGCGAACCATGCAGATATTGACACCTGGGCAAAGTGCTCAGCAGCGTTCCTCGCGAAGTTCTTTCCGTTGGGCAGGACCAATGCTCTCCGGGGGAGGATTTCAAGCTTTCAGCAAGCAGCAAATGTAACCATTCCAGAAGCTTGGGAGAGGCTTCAGGAGTACATCCTGTCTTGTCCCCATCATGGGATGGACAACTGGCTTATTCTTCAGAGTTTCTATAATGGACTGACTCCGACAGCCTGATGCCATATTGATACTACTGCTGGAGGGGCTTTCTTCTCTCTCACTATCGCTGAAGCTACTAAACTTATTGAAAAGATGGTCTCCAACCAAGGGTGGAGTGATGATCGACTCCAGCCACGTCAGAGGGGTACACATACCGTCAAGGAAGCAGATATGCTGCACGCCAAGATGGATCTACTCATGAAGAGAATGGATGCTCTGACCAGTGAGAAGGTTGCTATGGCCGTCACTACTCAAGCTATGGATGCTCGCATGACCTGTGAAGTCTGTGGTGACACTGGGCATTTAGGGAATTACTGCCCTACTACCCAGGAGGATGTGATGTACATGAACGACAACAACAATGGTTATCGTCCACAAGGAGGTCAAACGTGGAATCAATCACGCCCTTACTATCAGGGAGGTAATCAAGGTAATTCTTTCAACCCAAGCCAACCTTCCCTGAGAGATCTGGTTTTCGGGCAAGCTAAGATTAATGATGGTTTTAATAAGAAAAAAGCTGCCTATGATAACGCTTTAGAAAGCCTTAATGTTAAAATTGATAGCCTTTCTTCTGCTCTTAAGAACCAGCTGAGCTTTAATAAGATGATAGAAACCTAGTTAGCTCAGTTAGCTGCTTTGGTCCCCTCTGCTGAGGACGGGAAGATTCTGGGGCAACCCATGTCTTCTTGTGAAAATGTTTGTGCAGTGTCCACTAGATGGGGTAAGCCATCTGGACGGGCACGAGCTGCTGACTATGCAGGGAGACCCATACAGCAGGTTCTTGATCCATGAGAATCTTTAGTAATTGTGCACAGAAGAGACCCTGGTTATCCGGCTATCACTTGCACGATATACTATCAGAGAATTAGGAATGCTCTCTGTGATCTTGGGATATCCTGCTCTTACTCCAACCTCGAGGACAGTTCAACTTGCTGATGCATCGATCCGGTATCCGGAGGGGATGTGGAGAGTCTGCTGGTATTTGTCCAAGGTTCCTGCATCTTCACGGATTTTGTGGTCCTTGATATGCAGGGTGATGCGAAAATGCTACTCATTCTTGGGAGGCCATTCCTAAGTGACGCAAGGGCAAGGATCAATGTGGAAAATGGAACCATCCGTTTCCGCATTGGAAAGAAGAACTTGATGTTCCGATTTCGACCAACAGAAGAGCAATGTTATTCCGTGCAAGGAAATGATGAACAAACTGGGGAATGGGCGGAGCCACAACCCCAGCTCACGCAACCTCTGACCGCACCAAGAAAAGCAAGGAAAACACGGAAGGTGTGGCGGGAGGCACGGAGATCACACCCCTCTACTTCTCGGGAGTGGGGTGATGAGTGGAACTAATCACCGAGGAAAAGTCTCGCTCTCGGACTTAAAATGATGAGTCCTTTCGCCAAAAGGTAAAATTGGTAAGTTATCTCATACTTCCCTTTCCAAAAAGTTTTATTTGATTTTTCCTGATGCATTTTTTGAATTTCCCATTCTTGCATCTGCATGCTAGAATTTTTCTAGCCAATTTCCCTTTTCGAATAAAAATTTCTGAAAATATAATTTTGAGTTGGAAAATCCTTAAAAATTCATTTGAGCAAGTTTTTGGGCGAGTTTGGACCGAGACACCTAGGCAGGCCATCATATGACCATTAGAGAGCCGTTGCAAAAGTTTGGATGCGGGCGGACCCGAGGTGGGTTCAGCCGACCCCACAGGTCGGCTGACCCAGCCTAACGGCTATCTCGGCCCTCCTTCCTCCAACGGCTCCCAGCCGTTGCACATGGCCCATGTCTCGGTGCCTGGCTGCATTGCCTATAAATACCAGGGGGTTTGCGGGGTGTCTTCACCCATTGCATCACTCTCTCCCTCTCTAGTTCTTACTCTCTGGTTTTCATGGATTTCTTGCTCGAGATTGAGGTGCCAAGTATTCTCTCCAAGTGTTGCTGAATTACTAATCATTGGTGGAGCAATCTCGGTAAGGATTTCATTTGGTTTCACTAACCCATCATCGAGTTGCTCGTGTTGTCCGATCATTGTGCAAGATGAGTTGGGCCTCTGGTGCACTCCGGAAGTTGACTCGCTCACACCGTTCATGTGATGGGGGGAGTTCATCTCGTCATTCCAAAGCTGCACCAAGCCCAATGTCAACCGACCGTGAAGAAGAGGGAGAGGAAGAGCTACCCACGCCACAAGCTGAAGAAGTGTACGCCGTCGACGCTGCCTTCATCGACTTGTGGAATTATCGCGAGAGACAAGCCTACGCTCTCATCAAGGATCGAGTCTTCACCAACACCAAGGAGTTCGACCCGGATCTTCTCAAGAAAATAGGTATGGTCTCCGAGTTCAATACCATTTGGCAAGCTCTAGGATGGGAGGATTTTGTCCTAGTTCAGGAGGTTGGTTCTAGACCTACCACCATCCAGTTCCTCTGCACTCTTCAAGAGGATGCGTCTCGTATTTCATTTCGATTTCATGGAGTTCCGTATCAAGTTTCATGGAAAGATCTTAGCCGCACCCTCGATTTTCATTGTCACTGCGCTATTTCTCTAGAGCAAGCTTGCGCTGGTTTTAATCATGAAAGTTTTTGGGAGGAGATCTCTGGTCGGCCTGTTCATGGCAAGTTGATACCTAGGTGCAACGATATCTTGCATCCCACTCTCCGACTGTGGCACAAGTGGCTCGCCGTCACTCTCTTTCCAAGGGATGACGTACGACCCGTGCGCACTGACGAGATGATGATCTTATATGCCGGGATCAGACGGATCAAGATCTCCCCTGTGCAACCTATGATTCGGAAGTGGTTGACAAATTTTAAGATGACAGGTTCTATTGAGTGTACGTCTCTGATTTCTCGCATCGTCACGAATCTTGGGATTACGTAAGGGCCCAACGTGCCCTCCATTGCTAATCCTCGGACTCAGATCGACGAGGCTTATTTGACTCAGGGGCATATCCTTAAGAAAGGTCCAGATGATTCTTTGGTTTTCTTTTACCCGGGCCATACAAACCAGATTCAGTTACCTAACCCGGATTTTAGGTTGTACGGCCAAGGGCCACTGACCGTTCCTCTCGAGGAACCTCATCGTTCTAGTGTCTCTGGTGACAGGGTAACTAGGAGTGCATCGAGGAGAGCAGCCGGAGCACAACAGCCGCCACCACAGCCGTCTCCGCAGCCGTCACCTCAACCACAGCCTCAGCCTACCACACCTCCGTCCGGTACATGGACCTCGACCGAGTACATGCCTGGGGTTACTCTCGGATATGCTCCCGGTTGGGATCAGCCCATGTACCAGCAGGGTGCGAGTAGCTCGACTTGGGCTAGTGCCGGCAATGGCGAGTGGGCCGTCCCTGTCGGTACTACTTACGGAGACGCGACATCTTCGTTGTCCGGGTTGCGCTCGTCATCTCGTGGGGCCACCCTCACTCAGCAAATGAGCGAGCTCAACATCCGAGTCAGTAACATGGAGGAGACCGTGCACCAGCACGTCGAGTCCACCCGGGACTGGCAGCGGATGTCTGGCGAGCAACTTCACGCCATCGAGCTGGCACAGCAGCTGCTGCTGGAGGAGCAGAGGGCCTACTACCGGTGGATGGGATTTCCCCCTCCACAGTAATGAGCTTGAAGCTAGCTTGGGGGAGGACCCCCACTCTGAGGTAACTTGTATCTTTATTTTTAGAATCTTATATGCTAAAAAGACATAAAAATTTGCAAAGTTAAAAGACCAAAAATATTTATTTGCTTTCTTAAATTAGTTTGCTTTCATATGCTCGGTAAGAATGCTTTTGTTCTTTATGGTTGAAATGATGAATAGTTGCTTTGTTTATTCCTTTTGTATGCCTTGCTACAGCTTAGTACCCTATCATAGTTTTGAGTTTGTTGGCTTGTATGATCAAACTTTAGCTTGAAACTTGTGGGTAGCAAAAAGCATGACCATTTCCTAGGTTGTTGTGAGGTATGATATGGTATAACAGGGTTGCTATGAGCTTGTGCTAAGTGATGTTTGATATCCGGAGTTTTCTTTTGAAAAAAATGATAAAATGATAAGTTCCTCAATGATGAGAAATTCCTATCCAAAGCCATATGTAGATCCTAGCTTTTGTTAGCCTCCACATATGCTGCTTGTTTTCTCCATTGAGTCTTGTCGAATTGTTGTGACCCTCGGCGAGAAACTTGTCATGCTCCCATGATCAAGATCACGTACACAGCCACTATATGCTAAACTTCTACACTAGAAGTTGGCACCCATCATTTCATCCACCCCCCATCCATTCCACAAATAAAGCTCCGCGCAGTGTTCTATGATTACTCTCTCTCCAAAAATATTCAGCAAGGACTATGGGCTATGAAAAAAAACGCATGCTCAAGAGCATGAAAGAAAAAGAAAAAGAAAGAAAAGAATAAAGAAACATAGCCTAAGTCTCAAAAATTTCAAAAGGAGAAGAGAGAATCATATACAAAAAGGAGTTCTCCATCCATCCACCATATACACACACATGCACATCTTGATCAAGTTGTATGACTTGTTGCTCTCAAGGATCTGGTTTTCGACTCGACAACATATGAGAAACAGGTATGCCACATGTTTTCCCTACCTGCAGCTCCACATATCAGCTTATTAGGAGTAGGTGGAGAAAGAAGGCAAATCAATGCCTTGGTGAGGAATCATACACAATCTATCTTTCAACCACCCAAGGCAGGTGAAGCTACAATCGATCCGAGAGTATCATTCGAGGAACTTTGATTTCTTTGTGAAAATTTGCAAAACCTCCGGATTGACAACTGATCAAGGTACTTGTGATTAGTAATTTCTATACAACCATTCTATCTTTCAACCACCCAAGGCAGGTGAAGCTACAAGCCCCATACCAATCAAGCATAAGGTAAGATTAATGCCAACTTACTCAATCCTTGATAGAGTACCTAGTCGTATACTTGTCATAAACTAGGAATACAACATCGTAGCAACTCCTGATCAACCAACCTAAGTCCTAAGTATGTTGCTCGGGATGAGCAAGAGGCTAGCTTGGGGGAGTTGTTGACGGCTGTTAAGTGCTTACTTTAGCCGTCAATTTACTCATAAATAAAGCAGCAAGAGGCATTTCTTACACGCATTTTAGTTAAGAATAATGTAGTTCCACTTATCCTCGGAGATTATGTGATTGTAGGAAAATAAGCATAAAGAAGTGGCAAACTCACCTTCTATGATTCATGCCATGTCACCTCAGCAAGGAGTGGCTGCCAGCTCAGATGCCATACATGCAAGCCATGCCACCTCAGGTGCTATGCATGCAAGCCATGTCACCAATCCAAGGGAGGTAAGCCCCGACGAATCAGAGCATGACACATGGACTTCACATGGATCCATGGTCCCACCAGAGCGCCTAAACCGCCTCTAGAGCACGTGTACACCGGGCACCGACCTAAGGGCCCACAGGATAGCCACCCCGAGGGGGGCCCACCTGGGGTCGGCCGACCCTTGGATCGGCCGAACCGACCTTGGGTCTGCTGATCCTGGGCTTCGACAGGGTGCTTGTCCATTGGTCCTAGAGGCCTTTCCCGGGGTGTTTCACTCCTCCTTGCGCCGGTGGTCAGGCCTATAAATAGAAGGGGAGGGGGTTCATTTCATACCAACACACCTTACTCCTCCTCTCTCACTTTTCGTTTCTAAGGCTTGGAGGTAGGCTAGAGTAGTTCTACTTCAGGTTCCAAGTCTACTTTGGGATCTAGGTATGAGTTCTCTTGTATCTTTATTTTATTGTATGACTTTGATCTACTTCAGTTATTCAGCTATTTCATATAAAGTTGTGCTTGTATACATGGGTGATTTGTTCATGTGTTCTTCGCTTGTTCATCATTTAGAGGCTCATGTTCTTGATGAACAAGGCCTTTCAATCCAGTTGACGAGTGACTTATACATGTTTTTGGTGTTTGTTCATAAGTTAGAGGCTCGTGTTCTTCACGAACACGACCCTTTGATCTTGTTGAATAGACATTGGAAAGCACAAATCCGTTTGTGTACATAGCCTAGTTTGATCTAGTTAGATCCCATGTTTGTGTTGTATGAAGTTCGTGCTCAAGCTACGGTACTCGGTGTAGTTGGCCGGTTTATCTGGCGGCTCCTGGGTCACAATAGCCTGGGCCGGTCAGGGTCCTGCTAACAACATAAGCGTGGTGCTTGGGTTGCGTAGCTACATTGCTTATGAGTGTATCCCACGGTTTGTCTTGGGGTAGGCCGCGGTGGTGACAGCCGTTGGACCTTTCTGGAATCCCCCACGTTCGGATACGTTGTATGAGTCTAAAGTCTAACAACCGGAGTCGTGCGTAAGTGATGCGGGAGGTTAGCTCCCCGTTTGTACCTGGGTGCTTGAGTTAGCAGTCATGCAATGCTAGTGTGTATCTAACTCATCTGACTAACTTTGTGTGTTTAGTACCTTAGAACCTAGAACTAACTCGTATGTTGCCTCCTAAGCCTAGGACCTTTAGAGAGTGTGTGTTTGTGTGTTCACACTACCCTCTTATCTATCATATCTTACCACTGTGCTCGAGTGTCTGGTTTGTTCCCGTCTATGATTTATACTCCTTACAATAATGTTGAACTTGTTAATCCGCCCAGCCTTCCTTGGATTCGATACCCTTTGGAATAATCCTTTGGGGAAATACTACAATGGTACTTCTGTGCGCTTGCGGACTCTTGTAATCGTTAGGATTACCATTTGGTTATTTCTGGCATCGTTGCTAGGAACTCATAACTTAGCATCGAGGTTAAGAAATACCAACTGATACCACTTGAAGGACCGAACTGGTGACCAGAGAGGGGGGAGTGAATGGGAGCCGATAAAAATTCTTCTCGAAGGAGATGGTTACTCCAACAAGATGAACACGGCTAACCAAAACACGTCTCCGGCTCAACTACCCAAGTTCGCCAAGACCACGTAGCCACTGGAGTGCTACTGGTCCTAGGAACCAACAACCACTGAAACCTACTCAAGAACACAACAGAACAAGCAACTCGAGCAGCTACTAACCACACCGGTCAGACCGGTCACCCGCACCGGTAAGACCGGTCAAGGCCGGATCACCCGTTCTAAGCCACTGGATCACCCGGACTAAGCCGCTGGATCACCCGACACCCTCCAGAGGCACACCGGGTCACCCTGGACCCTGAGCCGGGTCACCTGAGCAGAACTTGAAGATTTCCACAGAAAGCTTCTACACCGGTCAGGCCGGTGTAGCTCACCAGTCAGACCGGTCTAAGCCAGGAAACCCCAAATCCGCAAAACTGACCTCCCGAGCTCCAAAACACTCCAAACTCGAAACAGCAGCAAACGCAGAGACTAGGGAACTCACCAAGACGTTCACCCGAGCAAAACCCAACAGGGGGTTGGCACCGGTCAGACCGGTGGAAGGCACCGGTCAGATCGGTCAAGCCCTGTGCTCTTGGGATGAACAGCAACCCGCGGGTCAACTCCTCCAAATCCAAATCCCGATCTCCCGATTCGCTCCATGGATTCGCACAGGACTTTGGGGATAGTAGGAGTACCTCATAGGCATTCCATAGCCACAATTTGGTCCACCAAAACTTGCTAAATTAAGAGGAATCGAAGGATTTGCACCAAGAACGCCTCTGACCCTAGAACGGAGAAAACCCCAAAATTGAGCCCATTTACTCACGGATTTGGGAGGGGAATCATAGGGAAAAGAACCACGAAGGGTTCATGCATACATCCCCCACCAAATCCCAAAGAGAAAGGTCTCAAAACCGCCACAAGAAAATCGCCAAGAAAAGGCTCCGAAAATCACCAAAAAGGAAAAACGGGAGAGACACAATCAAGCCTTGAGGAACCACGCCGAATCATCTATACATACCATGAAGGTTCATACAAGGTCTAGCTTCCCACCCGGTCATCCTTCCCTCTCTCAAGATCTCACCATGAAGCTCTCAAGCTAGTCCTAAAAATCCTAAAGAAAATATGAAGGGAAAATAGCAAAAGCAAATAAGCTAGGGTTCCAAGAGGTGGTTGCCATCCTCTCACTACTTGGGTTATATGGAGGCTAGACAAAAGACGAAACTACCCCAATTACATTAAACTAAGACACACACCCCCGAAGAGCCTTTTGGGGAACTTCGTCATAGCACCATCGGACGGATGCTCGGCGACCGCAAACTTGCTTAGCCTCTACGCAAGCCTTGCGATCCCGACGCGTGTCCTCCGCTTCGAAGTCTCCGAAACGCGTCGTCGCACACCGGTCAGACCGGTGTACCCCACCGGTCAGACCCGTACCCACCGGTCCAGTGCTGCTGCCTCCGGTCTTCGGTCTTGGCTTTGTGGATCAACCAAGGAACCCAGCGGTTTTCTGGTGAACCACTGGAAACCCCGCGAACTCGGTGTAGCCTCCGCCAATCACTACTCATGACTCGGCTCCCACATAGTCCCGGCTCGACCTTGGTTTTGAGGCTCAACCAAGAAATTGTCCATGACTTCATATTGCTGTTCTTGCCACCGTGCGGCCCGCACTTGACCCCACTGGCCACCGGGTCCCTCGAGGCAAGCCTACTTGTCTTCTCCACACCTGGAGGCCTACCCGGCAACGACCTTTTGCGCTTGCTCTTCACCTGCACCAACACCAGTCAAGCCGCAACCTGCACCTACAATACTTAGTTAAGAGTCAGTCCACACAACGTTGTCAATCACTCATCACACCAGGAAGTGACCATCCACCGGTCCTCGAACCACACAGGCTCTCAAATTGTGCAAAGAGTACTTACTACCATTTCAGATAGTACATATATGATGCCAGTAAAGAGCTGAGGATAGTTGAATGATGTTCTTCAATTTTCTTAAAATAAATCAATCAATTGGAGCAGCACTGGGCCAGAACCGGTCAGACCGGTTTGGCAAACCGCTCAGACCGGTTTTGCTAGTGAGCCCAACTAAAAGAATTCTTCAAGACTCATAACAGCTCATGATGCAGGTATATCTTCATGAATCTTCAATTGATCACAAGCACTTTGAATCTTAATGCTCTGTAGGTCTCAATATCCAGATCCCGAAACCTCCAAAGAATTTCCCAGAGGTTAAGTTCCTGCAGCAATTTTCGGAACCTCCGGGGGATTGCTCGGAACCTCTGGAGTCCGCACTTCCACAGAATCAGGGATGTTTGACCCTTTGAGTTGGTGTTGAAGCTTAGAGTTTATTCTTCATGTTTTCTTGAGCTTCAACTCGATCTAGCATCACCTCTCGCCAAATGCTTGATTGACTTACAATTTCACTTCTTCTTTTACCTGCACCACTTACATCAACTTGCTCTCTAGAGAGCGGTTACGAGCATCATATGGTTAGAGGAGCATAAATCTACACCAAATTACCTAGTCAAGCCAAGTGCACAAAACTAAGGCCTTTTAGCACAAGTATCCACTTAGGATCAATTGACTAAGATGAAAGATGAAGCGTATATTACCGAGATGTCATTGGTGTAAGGATATAAAAATTTAGACTTGATGCTTGGTATTATTCTAGCTCATGGTCCTTCTCTTAAGTTTTGCCAAGCCTTCAATGCATCTTCATGCTCCTGCAATTCTAGCAAGCTCTTTTTGGTACCCAAACGATGTTGGGTCCTTTGAAGTTAGTCACAAGAGATTTGGGAATCCAAATGGCTCTTATGCTAGTTTGAGGTGAACTAATCACTCTAGTACCATAGATACTATTTTTATCATCCCTAAGTCTAGAAAATGCATAATCAACGAGTTTTGACTTTGGAATGTTACCATTTGGACAATTATTACTCTCATGTCCCTTGGACCGACAAGTGTAGAAAATGCGGCTTTTGATCTTGCTTGTAGAAGCCTTGCTCTTGTTTTTACTCACTTGTTCCTTTTTGGTCTTGTGTCTTGCTGTAGAAGCTTGATTCCTCTCGATATGCATTTGAGGCACTGCAGCTGCCAAAACCGGTCGGATACACCTGTCACTTGTGGACATGCCTCAATGAAGTGTCCATACTGCTTGCACTTGTAGCATATCCTTTTCCATATTTGTCTTTGTCTTTTCTTCTTGCCTTCGAGCTGAGAAGAGCACACAGATGCATAATTTCCCATGTTTGAGCACTTGAAGCATTATATGTGATCAAGCTTCTTTTTCTTGATTTCTTGAGCCTTGTGATTGTTGCCTTGCTTCTTCGGTCGAAGGGTTGAGCTAGTGCGGTTTGAGCCCTTCTCAAGCTTCTTCACTATGTTGACACGGTTATCTTGAGAATGTTGTACTTAACTCTTTTCCTTCAACTTACACAAGTCTTCTTTAAGATTTTCAACCTCCTGCATGAGTTGATCATTTTCTTTCGCAATGAGGTAATCACATGTCTCTACAAGTACATGCTCAATACTAGATTGGCTTGCTTGAGAACAACACGGTTTGGTACAAGACAATTCAATATTGACATGTGAGCATGTGCAAGTGTGTGAGAGAGATTGAGTAGATGTTACCGATGAAAGCACAACCTCATGAGCTACTTCTAGACGAGAATATGATTCTACAAGCCTATCATGAGAGCACTCAAGCTCCTTGTGACACGCTTGCAAAGTCATATGCTCGCTAGTGAGCTTTTCAAGCTTATCATTGAGCACTTGCTTTTCTTGCTCCAAAGAAGCTACACATGTAGACAAGTTAGTAGCACAAGCAACTTTATTTAGCAAGACATCATAGTTATTGACCAAGGTAGAGTGTGAGAGTTTGAAAGTTTCAAGCTTTTGAGTTAGGGACTTTATGATTCCAACTTGATCTTCAACTCTCTTAGTCATTTGATCTTCCTTGGTTTCCTTGCTCTTCTTGGCCATCAAGCACTTGTGATCATCAGCACTGGAAGTTGATGACCTTGTAAACACAAATACTTGTCTTGATCGCCTTCTTGAACACTTGTTACTCTTGACTGTGCTCATCCTGTGAAAACCGGTCATACTAGTTTTGGAAACCGGTCGGACCGCTTTCTCCACAGGGTCACCCAACTTGCTTTTCTCGCCTTGTTGATCCATGGGTGAGATCACTAGAGGATCAGTGTCTGCTTCTGAGGTAGGGCATTCTTCTGAAGGCACACATGCCCCTTGATCCTCTCTTGTTGACGACTTGTCATGTTCAAACCCCAAATCTTCATCTTTGCTTTTAATTTCTCTTTTCTCATCATCCTTGGCCAAGATGTCATTGTGAGCACATAAAGATGAGTGGTTTGCAGTTGTGGCTTCTTCTTGCCTACTTGCTCTATGATCTTGATCTTCACATTTGGGCTTGTCATAGGTATCTTGGAAAATCTCCCAACTGTCATGTGCATCAATTATATCATCACATATTAATTCCTGCACATCACAACTCAATGTACTACGAATATAATCAGTAACTCGAGCGTTGAGTTGCCAACATTATTCTAAATCCTCTAGAGATAAGCTCGACAAGTCAATGTTGTCCACTCTAGTGTGAGGAGGAAGAATACTAGCAACAACAACCTGCTCAGCAAGTGGACCAATGGTCCTAATTTCATTAAGTACATGAGCTGACCAAGAATCATAGTTTGAGCCACCTAGAGATAATGGCTCAAATGATACCTCATATGTTGTCGACATCTTTTCTCCAAGAGGTTAAGCTCGAATCGGAGTTCCCTGCTCTTATACCAATTGAAAGGATCTTGATGTCGACTAGAGGGGGGTGAATAGACAGATCTGCACTTATTAAAAACTTCAACCCACTGTTAGCACCGAAACCGGTTAGATCGGTTTTACTACACAGAGAACCAACAGTCTAGAATATGCCCTCAACGAGTTCTAGCACAAACCAATCTTGGTGTAGGACTTCCATAGGTGTTTCCAAGAGTGTCAATGAAGTCCCTGCACACAGCACAAGCACACCAAAGTAGATCGAAGCGGAAGCACAAGGATTATGCTAGAAACAACTCAAGGTAATGTAAGCAAGATATTAAGAAGTAAAGGCACAAAGACACCGAATTTATCCCGTGGTTCAGCTAACCAATAAGGCTAGCCTACGTCCACGTTGATGAGGTGAGCCAGAAGGGCTTTGGGATCTCTTTGAATCCACTCCTCTCTCACACCTATCACCAATGCAATAGATGGAGTGTTCCACTATCTTTGATTTGCAATTACAAACTTCTTGGAGCTACCACACAACGATCGGGAGCTTCCAAGCGACTTCTAGCCATGTAGGAGCCAAGGTCTCCAAGAGTAATAAATGCTCCACAAGATGTTCAACAAGATCAGCAGGTGCTCAAGTGTGGGATTGCTCACTAGGCTTCAGAAAGCTCTCACACAAGTCACTCTCTCAACCCAACTCAAGGATAGGGCACTAAAGGCTTGAATCTCACTTAGAGAGGGTGGGGAGAGCTCAGCTGGGGTTCTGGAAGGTGTTAGATGCTTGGAGAACCAGCAGCCCCTCAAAAAGTAGCTCATGGGTATAAATACCCAACTCTCACAAAACTAGCCGTTAGTCTGTCAGACAAAACCGGTCAGACCAGTTTGCCAAACCGGTCAGACCGGTTTTCTAACCAACTAGCAGTTGGACTGTGTCAGTGCCAAAACCGGTCAGACCGGTTTGCCAAACCAGTCAGACCGGTATGCCAAACCAGTCAGACCGGTTTGGGCCAGAGAACACCACCAAGGTTAACATCTCACATGTTAGTCTCTCATGGGTTCACTTGAGCACTTTTTGATGTTTGTTGTCCAACCAAGGTAGCATCCCTCTTGATAGTACAGCATACCTAAACTCAAAGCAAAAGATAAATACTAATTAATCCACTTGAGCTTGAATCATTCAAAGGCATGCTGGTATTTGATCTTCAACAATTTGAGGGCTTCCAATATTGTATACCAACTGAGCACATGCAATGGATGAGTAAATATAAGCATGTGCTTGAGCAATTCCACCTTGAGCTAATGACTTAGAGTTCTTCCATAGTGTAGAGTATCATCCACTTGAATTCTAAAGCCATTCGAATTTATCAATACCAATTATCAATCATAACACTAGATACAATTCATTGCTTCCCTCGATAGGCTTGGATATGATACTTCGAAATCCTTTGATGCTATCAACTTCATTTCAGCAATTTGCTCATGGTCGCTATCCATAGCATTTGCTTGGTTCCTCGTTTTAGCCATTTTTATTTCTTCATCACTTATCCCTGCCACATTTGAGTCAAGCCTTGCATCCTAGAGAGAGTTCCATTTGAGATGCCACTCAAACAATTGTCTTTTGATTGATAAGAAATATCCTTGCTTTGCAAACTTCCATTTGTAGATCCATCACTTTTGAGGTAACCACAAGACCTTTCTCAAAGCTCTTCTTGAAGTCTTGCAAATAGCGTCGTTGTATGAGTCAATATCCTTCTTTTGATGTAGGAGTGAAATTCACTTGATATCTTACTCGGAAAACTCATTGTATTGTTCATCAAGTTCCATCTTATATCAATAATGAAATCCCTTTGATGCTATACTCATCTTTGACGTAGTTCTCCCATTTGTATACCACAAGCTTCTCCTTTGTTCACAGCATGCTTAACTTAACATATAGAAGCCAACCAAGTAATATGATACAATCATGCCTCTATCTTCACTTTCCTTTTGCTTTGGATCACTTGTTGTATGTCTCATGTAAACTCTAATGGGAGGAACACACTAACCACATCATGACATTCACCTTTAGTATGCTTGCATACTTTCCATGTATAATGTCATGATCCACACTTGTTTTCTTTGCAATATGAGACATATGCATTGATCTTTCATAGAAATATCATTTATCAATAATCAACAACCTACTCACATGCTTCACAAGAGTGTTATTTCTTTAATCAAGTTGTCACTCAACTCACCAAAACCCACTTAGGGCTTGATTGCACTTACAAGCCTGAAGCCTACAAGTTGCAGATTTGTTATTTAATTAAATATGTAAGAATTGAGGTTAGAGAAATAATAATTATTATTTCTCTAACCTCAATTTATATATATATATATACCTCGTGGGAACATTCCATACTATCATTCACAAGACTTTCCTCCTTGTTTCCAGCATTGTCCTCATTATTTGTTGTTGTGTCCTCGACTGGGGCGGCATCCTCCTCAATCAGAGGTATGTTCAAGAACATGTCCACCTGACTACACTCCTCATCGGTGAAGGTTGCAATGGTATTTGTACCACTAGCAATAATGTCAGCCATAAGGCTGTCATTGTGTCATCCATTTGGAATAAACAAGAATTTTCTAAGAATTTCTGGAATATACAAGAATTAGCTATGAATTTCTGGAACAAATAAGAATTTTCTAAGAATTTCTAGAAGAAACAAGATTTTTCTTTGAATATCTAGAATAAACAACTATATTCTTAGAATTTCTGAAATAAACAACAAGTTCTATGAATTTCTGGAGTAAACAAGATTTTTCTATGAATTTTTGGAATAAACAACAATTTTCTAAGAATTTCTAGAATAAACTAGATTTTACTATGAATTTCTAGAATAAACAAGAATTTTCTTTGAATTTTTGCAATAAAAAACAATTTTCTAAGAATTTCTGGTATAATCAAGATGTCTCTATGAGTTTCTGGATTAAACAAGAATTTACTAAGAATTTCTGGAATAAACAAGAATTTTCTTTGAATTTCTGGAATAAACAACAATATTGTATGAATTTCTGGAATAAACAACAAGTTTCTATGAATTTCTAGAATAAACAAGAATTTACTATGAATTTCTAGAATAAACAAGAATTTTCCATTAAACTAAGTTGAAATATTTCTACTAACTTGTGCACAAACGATGCTTGCCGATAGCGGTGCCGTGTGGGAGAATGACGGGGAGGTGACGGGAAGACACTAGTTCGAGCCGATGCGGTAGTCGTCGGGTTCGGAACTATCAAACTATGAAATTGTGTATTAGAAAATAATTAAGAACTCAAATACACAAATAAGAATTTGGTCCATAGTCGTAGGTGTCGAAACTAATAAATTTATATGTATGACTATATATATATATATATATATATATATATATATATATATATAGGCCTGGCCGGCCGGCCATCGGCGCACGCACGCATGCCGGCCGACGACCGCACGGGGGGCCCCGATAAGCAGAGGAGGCGGTGCGGCGTACCGATCGGGCTGGCCGGCTGGTACGGTCGGGGAGGGCAGGGCGTGGAGGAGAGGGGGACGCCGCCGGCCGGCGCCGCGGCGGGGAGGGCGACACGTCGGGGAGGAGATGCGCGTCGGGGATGGGAGGTGCGGACCGCACGGAGGGCATCGCGTTAGGGTGGGGCCGCGCGGGGCGCGTGGACATCGGGGAGGGGCGCGGCGGCGCGTGGCGGGGAGGGGCGTGGCGAGGATGGCAGCGGCTGCTGCAACGACGACGGAGACGAGGCAGCGATTTGGGAGAAGTGCGGCTAAGTGCCGATCTGGAAGTCGAGGCGGCTTATATACTCCCCCATCCCTTTTGTCATGGGTGGAGTTTCGAACTGAGAAAAAATCGCCTTTAGTCCCGGGTTGTGTTATGACCCGAGACTAGAGGCCCCCCTTTTGTCACGGGTGGTGTTACAACTCGTGACAAAAGGGGTGTTTCGTGCAGGAGCCCCTGAAAGGCAAATTTTCGCCCTTTAGTCCTGGGTGGTGTTACCACCTGAGACAAAAGGGGTCCTTTTGTCTCGGCTGGTAACACCACCCGGGACTAAAGTGCAATTTTGCGCGGGATGTTAAAGTTTCTCTTTTCCTTCCTCATTTTTCTCATTCTTTTTGCTTGGAACATTTAAAAAAATCGTTAGTCAAAATATTTGTGCAATGCAAAATTATATTTAGTTAAGAACAAAAAATACCTCCTTTTCAATGCACATATTAATTCAAGAGTTGAAACTATTCTTTCTAATTTTAGTTGACAATCTTCATATATATGTTCCAAATGTTGGGCAAGCAGGCATGCTTCATTTGAAATAATTATAAAAAAATCTCAATTGAGTCAGTTTATGTATCATTAATTCAATTGACTGATAAATGACTTTCTGTCAAGTTTGACACCATTCCGGATCTTTTCATGGGTGGACTCAGGTCAACGTTTAATTACCGGGTGTATGTGTTTCAAGTGCTGGTTTAAATGCTAGGCGCTGACATATATAGCGCACGTAACCTCCAGTACCGACGGAGCAAGCTGTTCAAGCAAGATGTTGACATTCTCTCTCTCTCTGGAAAAGGTGTCTAAGAGAGCTAGTATATATATGCTGAAGCTGACCTCCGGAGAGGTGTCACTGAAAACACTATACTTGGGCAACTTGCTCCAATCGGCACTGGAGGTAGTGCAATATATATCTGAATGCATGGTATTCATTAGAATCCCTAAGCGCAAATTCAATTACATTGAAAATAGTACCAAACCAACTCAGAATGATAAACATGCTTACTGAACATGTTGATGATTTGAAGACAATACGTGAGTTCATAGATATGTGTTTCAAGTACTGGTTTAAATGCCAGAAGCTGACATATATATATAGCGCACGTAACCTCCAGTACCGACGGAGCCAGCTGTTCAAGCAAGATGTCGACATTCTCTCTCTCTCACTCTCTGGAAAAGGTGTCTAAGAGAGCTAGTATATATATGCTGAAGCTAACCTCCTGAGAGGTGTCACTGAAAACATTATGCTTGGGCAGCTTGCTCCTATCGGTACTGGAGGTAGTGCAATATATGTATGAATGCATGGTATTCATTAGAATCCCTAAGTGCAAATTCAATTACATTGAAAATAGTACCAAACCAACTCAGAATTATAAACATGCTTACTGAACATGTTCATGATTTGAAGACAATACGCAAGTTCATAGATATGTATTTCAAGTACTAGTTTCAATGCTTGAAGCTAACATATATAGCGCATGTGACCTCCAGTACCGACGGAGCAAGCTGTTCAAGCAAGATGTTGAGATTCTCTCTCTCACTCTCTAGAAAAGGTGTCTAAGAGAGCGAGTATATATATGCCGAAGCTGACCTCCTGAGAGGTGTCACTGAAAATATTATGCTTGGGCAGCTTGCTCCTATCGATACCGGAGGTAGTGCAATATATGTCTGAATGCATGGTATTCATTAGAATCCCTAAGCGCAAATTCAATTACATTTAAAATAGTACCAAACCAACTCAGAATGATAAACATGCTTACTGAACATGTTCATGATGTGAAGAAAATACGCGAGTTCATAGATATGTATTTCAAGTACTGGTTTCAATGCTAGAAGTTGACATATATAGCACACGTAACCTCCAGTACTGACAGAGCAAGCTGTTCAAGCAAGATGTCGACATTCCCTCTCTCTCACTCTCTGGAAAAGGTGTCTAAGAGAGCTAGTATATATATGTGCTGAAGCTGACCTCCTGAGAGGTGTCACTGAAAACATTATGTTTGGGCAGCTTGCTCCTATCGGTACTAGAGGTAGTGCAATATATGTCTGAATGCATGGAGTTCATGAGAATCCCTAAGCACAAATTCAATTACATTGAAAACAGTACCAAACCAACTCAGAATGATAAACATGCTTACTGAACATGTTGATGATGTGAAGACAATACGTGAGTTCATAATAAAGTAGCCAATTAATAATAATTAATACATTCATAAAGGTTCACATAGCTAGCTACTTAATACAAACTAGGTCATATAATAGGGTACGGTACAAAGCCTGATCCATGCATGCATAATGTTACTGATCAGCAGGACGCACTTGTAGATATGAAATATGGTTAATGTTTGAAATCGTCCAGCTGAGAACTCCCTCAAAATAAGCCAGAGCGCGTACTAGTGCACTCTCCTTCGCTTCCGGAGGACTGTCACAAACAACACTGCAAACATCAAACAATAGAGGCTCGGGTTCTGCTGGCTTGTAGAAAGTTAGAATTGCTTGACTCTTCCAATTGTTGGTGAAAAACGGCTCCCCATCATAGTAATCCACCCCAACTCTTTCCACATCTTGATTAAGAATCGCACGGAAGCTAATTGAAGCATAGGTAGAACCAAAGCGATCTTGCACACAATCAGATGATGATGAGATATAATAACCTTATGAAAGTTCAAAATATATATGTAACAGAAACAACTATATATATACCAAATCTCGATGAGCCCAGCAAAGCCTCTCTGTAGTCTGAACCACATTGCCTTCACCCGCCTCAAGTTGCATTAATTCAAAATAGGAAAGGTCCGACACGAAGCACACAACATTATTGTGGAGCTGTTGTAGACAAATCTCTGTGGCAGTCCTCTCTCGGGTTAACCGAATAGGTGATGTTGAGCCCACTGTTGCAATGGGAACCATCGGGTGTGGCACGCCTACTTGCAACTAGTAGTTTACATATCGAGCAGGTACGGTGAAAGAGATATACACTCTTGCCATGTTCTCATCAACACGCTCAGTTTGCACTGTAGGAGGAGTACCACTCATATCATTGATAATATCTCTGAGCCATCTGATATTGTTGATAACCTATAATAATTATATATGTAACTAAAATTATAGATTTTCCATGTGAAATGAAAAAAGATCTATTTAAAGCAAATTAATTTCAATTATTATATTACCACGTTGGCTACACGTGCCGGATCACGCGGTGAAAGTGCAATCCTGGACGTTGAGGCAACGGGTCCTCACAAACACCGCCACAAAGACCTCCATGGCCAAGGTCACGGCCACCACGCCCGCCACGGCGACGGACTATGCCACGGCCACATGCGCCATTACCAACGCCACTTGACGACGACATTGTTAGCTCAAACTATATCCAAATCAAAATAACACACATTATTCACAAAAAGTAGGGTTAGTTTACATATATAGATTGGATTCAATATATGTATAAATAGAAAAACAAAAGGGGATAGAATTCAACACTATTATTAATGTACATAACCTTTATGAACCAGCGACTCAGACGACCCAGATGCTCCGGGAACTACAACAGTCTCACCTCACCATCATATACACCTGGCTCTCCCACTTATAGTATTACATCACCAAGCTACAGCCCTACATCTCCTATCTAGCTACAGTCTTACATCACCGAGCTACAGTCCCCACCTAGCCAATGATGTACGACTGTAGTTAGGTAGGATGTGGGGCTGTATAACAAAAACAAGAAAAATAAGAGAATGCTTACATTTATTCTATGTAAAAATAAAAAAGTACTTAATAAAATAATTTAATCTTCTAGTTCCTCCTATGGCTACCAAGAAATAAAAGCATTTTTGAATGATGAAAGAATGAAAATACCTAGTACATTTTCTGTATGTCTATTATTTTCTTTATGAGCATATATTTTATAAATTATATGTACAAGTAAAATTCAATTTTCTCCCTATATGAAAAACAAGAAAATAAGAGAATGCTTAATACAAATTTAATGAAAGAAGGAACAATGCTAATACCATCCTAACTACATTTTCACATATATATACAAAATCTCATCTCTCTGAGCTCTTCCTACCTAGCTACAAATTAAAATTTCTATTTTCTCTATCTCTAAACCATAAAATAAAATTTAATCACAACAAATGAAGGGAGGATGAAGATTCCAACCTTGACAACACTTTGGAGGAGAGAAATCTTCACAAATTAATAAAGAAAAAATTCGCAGCAGCACCCTAGGCTTGAGTTGCCATGGAGAGGAGGAACTTGAGCTCGCGGGTGAGTACGGTGAACAATGGCTCGGGTGGCAGGAGGAAGAAGGAGGTACGGTGTTTATATGGACGCCGACCATTAGTCCCGAGTGGTGTTACCACCCGAGACTAAAGGGTAACACCACCTGAGACTAAAGCATTAGTCCCGACTGGTGTTACCACCTGAGACTAAAGCATTAGTCCCGGCTGGTGTTACGTAACACCACCCGGGACTAATGTTCGGAGTTAATAATTGCTGGACAGAGACGTTGGGAGCCCCCCTTTTGTCACGGTTGGTAATACCAACCGGGACTAAAGGGGGGCCGGCTACAACACCCATTTCGAGCTACGTCGATGAAAGACCTTTAGTCCCGGCTCCAAAGTTGAACCAGGACTAAAGGGGTGTGCAGAAGCCTCCCGCTCTACCATGTACTGTACTGGCTTCATCCGCTAGATTAGATCCTGCTTGGTGCTGGTAGGTTTTCCTTGTCCATGTGGTTTGCGTCTACCAAACTAAGAATAGTATTAACATTCTGTGTCCAACGTAAAAGTTTTAGCAATCCTGATTTAACCTCAAATTAATTAGATTCTGACCCTCACATGGTTCACACGGATCTTAGACTATCAAGTTTTGCAAAAAAGCTCTAGAACTTGGTGAATTAATTAGATATTAAATACAAGCAAAGACGCAACATGTAAATGAAAAGTGAAATATGCTTAATAGCACGAATATATATGTAATTTAACCATATCTGAAATAATATAAGTGCATCAAGAATATTACATAATACAATTTCCATCTGGGCCATATTTAATTTTACCAAACAGTATGAAAATTTCTGAAAACGTTAGATTTACCCTTTTATTTTCCAAGAAAACATTTGAACTAGTTGTTTATAAACTAGTGGCATTTCCATTTGTCATGCTCATGCATAAAATCTTGTTCACACATTGGAACTGTAGAAGTTGGTGCCCTTTGTTTATTTTCATTTCAATGGCCTTATTATTTTAAAAGATAACCATACATTCTAAAAATTAGAGATTGATTCATTGTCTTTATTTGATTTTACATATTTGACATTTACCCCAATATGAGAAAAATCAGTTTGTGAACAAAAGGATAGTAGTTCATGACTTTTCTATAGCAAAGCACTTTAATCCACTACGGGAAATCCTAAAGACGCAGGCATGGTACTGTCTCTATTCCAAATTATATGTCGTTTTTTCTAGGTTCATAGGTGTTTTGCATATGCATCTAAATATAATTTATGTTTAGATGCATAAAAATACCTTCAGATCTAGAAAAGTCAAAATGACCTATCATTTTTATGTTCTCTGAAGAAACTATTTTATGTTACCATCATTATAACCCTACTAACACCCAACAACTACTATTTGATCTAATTAATCTTTTTACAAATTCAGAAAAAACATTTAAATCTGTAAAACACATGCATCAAAAAGGAGGCCGGGTGTGATGAGAGTGTAGTCTTTGTTGCAACACAAGACCAAAAAGGAGGTAGGGTGTGATAAGAATTTGTAGTCTTTGCTGCAGCAACGTAACACAAGAAACCTTGCTTCTTAACTTTAGTAGATATAGATTATTTTTAAAGCAGCACAAAAGCATTATTTTAGGTAGAAAAATAGGCAATCTAAATATGTGCAAACAAACATAATAAGTTTTGATCCATTCCCGTTTGCTTCCTTTTCCTTGCATGTGCACAATATACAATGCAAACAATAAGCTACAGATGTATCAGCCACAAATAACTCATATCATCTGAATCAAAGTTGGATTCCTGAACTAGTAGCAAGTGTGCATCATCTCACATCTCAAAGCAAGCGTTGCATATGCAGCTGATGGAACTATAAAAGTCGGTATAGCTAAGAGAGGACCACTACATATATATGTGCGCAGATGTGGTCGGCGTGCAATTTAATTGTACTTAAACCAAAACCATGCTTTCACCTCGATCTCGAGAGATGGTTCCAAATCTTTTTTTTTAATTGGCGCATGCATACTTCCCTATTGTGACTTGTGAGATCATTGCAGCCGAACTCATGTGGAGAGTGGCTCTAAAGCACATGAGAAACTGCTAGTGCATGCTTAACAAACACAGGACCACCCCTACAATAATCACCAGCTAGCTATAGGATTCATCAGCAAATGATCAATTGTGTATTTCATGCCAACTCACCATGTAGAGAGAGAGAGAGACTAATTACTCGTGGCATCCCTTGATTAGTGGCTTTCTCAACTTTTGATACCCAGATTTACTAATTAAGTATGCAAGATTAGAGATAATCATTGGGAATATATTGGATGGAATTATTAAATATGTTATAGGCTTGTAGCCGTGCATATTAACCGAATCACCTGCCCCCTTGGTTAGGTTATTAGTTTAATAATGTCACGATTATAGGTGTGAGTGAGAATAACAAAGGCACAAATGTTTTTCAAAAAGGATCGGCGATGTGAAAGGAGCACACAAGAATACAAACCTAAATGAGGATCAATCGTGACAGAGGTGCATTTTGATGCGTTGTATGCCGCTCGCCAGCAGTGCCAATTCTGTTGGCTGTGTTTCAACTTAAAACAGTGCGGTGACATTCTCCAATTTTATATTTGAAGGGTATCAACTTTTTGCTAAGGGTAGCCTATGGATCGTCGAGATACAGTGTTTCAATCACATATATACATCTCACTGTCTCCAACTACTAATTGTACTAGCAGATGACATCGTAGATATAATTCTAGCATCTTATTCAGCTTTGTTTCTTGAATGGAGAGGCATCGAAGATGACAATTTAACTACTATTGAGTCCCTTTCGTATATATGCAAATGCCACACCCATATTGCAGAATCTTGAGTAGCTTGCTTGTCTAGTTAATCCGTTGCCCAAAGGTGACCAGCATTTTTCATAGCATATCGACAGGTCATTAATGCCTCCTATATCAATAACAATACTGCCAGATGGATGAATATTAGGCAATCCACATTAGCTAGATCCCAGGTTCGGCCTATGGCACAATGCAACTTCAAGGTCTTGTCAATTACGGTAAATTTGAGTCGAGTTGCCCAATAATGATAGGCTTGATCAAATGATTGCATTTCTACTTATAGGAAGCTTAAGCTTATCTGATCATCTTGTAGCTCATCTGTGTACTTGTAGAAGAGAACCACAACAGAAACAGTAGTAATGTCAAAAAGGAAGAGAAGAAACAGGAGCTTGTATCACTTACATGTTTGACAAGAACAATACAACCCTTATAAAGTTAAGCATCTTGTGTGTTCTGTGTTATGTTGTGCGGCTTTAACAGTTTGGTGTGCATTGTTGTCATATAAAGTAAATCGGGATGGAAATAGTATATATGAACCTTCTCTGGTAAGACATTTCACCAATAAGATATACTACCTACCCTGAACATTAGCTCAACTTGCATGCTACCAATGCTTGGTAGTGGAACAGAGACAATACCTTATTACTAGCTAAGCAAGATATATAGCCTTATTACTAGCTAAGCAAGATATTACCTTATTACTAGCTGGCTTGCGTCAGGCTAGCTACTTCTCATCTGCAATTTTTTAAATCTGGAGACGCGATTGTCCACATGGTATAGAAGATGTATACCATGCATCATGGATACTTGGACCAATAATGTCTAGATTTCTCTCGTACCTCTTGTTCCACGTTGAAAAAAGATGTATATGGTACTGTACATGTACGGGAGAAACTTATAAAGACACAGCATGGATATGCACATGTGACACATACGTCTGAATTATTGAGACGGAATTAATAGACCATGCGTAAACATGCCATTCGTCCTCTCGATGGTTATTCCAGCGTGCTGTATATTCTTCAACGGGCATGCTCATCCTCTCAGCTACACCAATGTTCTTGTTTTCTGCAGGAGCCGCTTTACATGCATGGAGTGCAGAATCCAATGCCATGACCAATTGTTAGAGAAAAGTGTGAGAAAAATAGAATGTCATGTTGTGAATTGGTGTCACGTCTTTGATGTCACCACGAATTAAACTTAAAAGCAATAAGGTGCCTAAAGTGAGGCTACCACCTTATGGCTTGCTTGTCCCATGAGACAAGAACTCCACCCTCTCTTCTATCCTAGCTAGCTCAGTTAGCACATTCACATCGTGCTTGATGGGACCTAGGTCAAAAGTGAGCAAACTTTGTGCATTAGTTATAAGTTACATGCGTAAAATGGGTCCAGATTTAGGGAATAACTGACACGGCAGCCTCAAGATTTTATTCACCAGTATTAGACAAGAGAGAGCAAATGGGTCTATGCACCCACTAGCCCTAAAGGATGGAGAAGCCGAGAAGGAGCCTCAACTTCTTGCCAGAGCCACCCAAATCACTTATTATGCCCTAAAGCAGATTCCAGAACCTCTGGAGCAATAGGATACACTTTATATTTCGGTCTCTTGCTAGTGATGGTGATGATGTCTTGATCAACATCCATCTCTCTATAAATAGGCCTCCTCACTTCCATCATCTCTCACAGTCTAAACCACATTTGAGCTCTTGTATCCTCACGTAGCTCGACAAGAACTAGTATTCCGTTCTCCCAAATCACACAATGTTCAATATGTCTAGGGACCCATTGGTCGTCGGACATGTTGTTGGGGATATCGTGGATCCCTTCATCACAACAGCATCAATGAGGGTCTTCTACAATAGTAAGGAGATGACAAATGGATCTGATCTTAAACCATCTCAAGTGACGAATGAGCCAAGGGTCCATATCAGTGGGCGTGACATGAGGACTCTCTACACACTTGTAAGTGCTTTACTATGGTTTTGCTTGTGATGGTAATTTGTAAAATTGTTGCTTGGTTTCTCTTTTTCTTTGACTTGAATTTGGAGTGGTCCAAATGGATAAACTTTCATATCTTGGCTAGTCTATAGTACTAGTTGACCTAGTTCAGCATATCTCTAGCTTAAAGTATACATCCTTGATAATAATTGATTTGAAAGCAAAGAATAAGTGTTTTTGTGGAGTCTCAAGCCTTTAGGTGTGCTTTTAAGATGATAAGACTAACTGACCTATCATAGTTTCGACAGAAGTGCAATTTTTGGTCATTTCATTATTATTAATTAAGCTCCATTTTCCCATTAAAAATTAAGCTCCGTTTCCCGTTAAAAAGTAATATCAATGTGTTCATGCAATAATTTCTATACATATTATCCACACACACACACACGTAACAATGCAAATATAACGCAGCAATGGATCAAATGAGACTATGTATGGAGACCTGATTCCTCAGTACCTATGTTGGTTATAGATTACTTAATTATGTGTACATCTATATGTTAACGTTTTGCTAGGTCATGGTGGACCCTGATGCACCAAGCCCTAGTAACCCTACTAAAAGAGAGAACCTTCACTGGTAAGCTCTTTGTAGCTTTTGTCCATGCGGCCCAGTGGTAATCCACTGGCCATTTCCTTGTTTACTTTATATGCATGCCATGCGTGGCATGCTGCTCCTGTTGTTGATTACAGGAGTATAATATTATCATCTCGTACTGATTGGTAGTTCTTAATGTCTGGTATAGGTTGGTGACAGACATTCCAGAGACAACTGATACCAGTTTTGGTAAGTGATTTGACACTCACTGGTTGCATTGCCTGAATGTAGCCTGCCATTTATGCTCTTCTTGATTAATATTTACATTTTCGGCGCCGGCAAATAAAAGTGCCTTTCATGTTTCCTTAGCCAAATTAAACAGTCATTATTTGTGGCATGAAAAAGGGAATATAACTATAGATTGACATTAAACTTAAGAGAAAATAATTCGCCAACTCCATTTACTCCTTTGAAGTAAAATCTGGAAAACATTTTCTTGGCACATCAGATGCTCGTTTGATTTGTACTAGTTCGCAAACAGTTCAATAAATAATCATCAGCTTATATCGGCACCGAGAACTTTTTAATTATATATATTTTGATCATTGAAATAAATGTTTTCCTAACAAAACTAATCATTTTTCTTACAGAAAGAATTAAATGTAATCTGATCACTAGATTCTGGTTGCATGTGGCATGCATGTCGTGGAAAATTAAAATAGAACTCCACATTAGTTGAAGAATGAAAGCATGCGCTGTTATCTATATATATAAATATTTCAATTTAACAAAGTTCATATTGTATGTACCAGGCAACGAAATAGTTCCCTATGAGAGCCCGCGCCCAACTGCTGGAATCCATCGCTTTGTGTTCATCCTGTTCAGGCAGTCAGTAAGGCAGACGACCTATGCGCCGGGGTGGAGATCAAACTTCAACACCAGAGACTTTGCAGCGATCTACAACCTTGGCGCACCAGTCGCTGGAGTGTACTTCAACTGCCAGAGAGAGAACGGTTGTGGTGGAAGAAGGTACATAAGGTGATATACGAAGTTGCTGTGTGCTTGACTCTCTGAAGACAGAAGCATAATGAGTACTTCTAGCAAATGAAAAAGATATCTTGTGTCATTGTGTGTTTGTGTGGTGTATTAGTAGTGTGGGTGAGCATTGTGCGGACGATGCTCACAATCATAAGAACTATCATTAGTTCACTACACATTGTAACTCGATCAGATGTAATGTTATCCTTACTTACCGCGGCCTTCTGAATCACAGGAAGTATAGCGGGGAAGTAGTTAAATTATTGTTGGGCAAATGGCATAGTTTGATATCTATATTTCTGTGATGCAAGTAAGTTCTGATGTTGAACATGTGCTATTTCACGCCGTGCAAGTTACACATCAAACGACACACCTATACCTGTCAAGATATATTCTTACTCACTGTGTTTTGTCAAGATATATCCTAAACAGAAGTGCAAGTTTCAGGTCAATGAAATCTAGCTATGATTCACTTTATCTTCGTAGAATTAGCCTCCATGGTCAAAATCTTGCCGTGATGCTTTGCTGATCGAGAATAGGTTTAATTGATACGTTTGGTGTACAATGCTCAAATCTTTCCCTGACGAAGCTCTATACCAAGACAACAAAATGATAATAAATTGCATTTATGTTTCAAAACTGTGCGGCTATCTATAAGTTGTTGTTAGCAAACACTACGTGAAAAACTCACATTAGTAACAGATATAGATGGTCTTTAGTAACAGGCAAAGTGTCCGTTACTGATCAAGCGTTACAAATGAGTGAACAAAGGTAACGGGCAGATGCCCGTTACTGATAACACGTATTTGTAATGGGCATCTAACAAAAACCGTTACCACAACTACTTACTGGTGACATGAAATGGTTGTTTTTCTGGGCCCACAGGGCCTTTGGTAATGGGCACAGACACCGAGCCCGTTATATGAACTCAACATCGGAGACATGTAAAATACTTCCATAACGCCTCTCCTGAGCAAGGCAAACGCGACTCGGGTTAACAACTCGCATCTCCTCTGTCGCGACGAAAGGAGACGCGTCTTGTGTACGTGTGTCTCCTCTGTCTCGACTAAAGGAGATGCGTGCTGTCAACACGCGTCTCCTCTGTCTCGACGAAAGTGTCAACTTCTGGGGCCCACCGGTCTGTATTGGTAATGGTCCTTTATGCAGCCCGTTACATTGTTGGCATACTTTCAACGGCCGTTCCAAGTGAAGCCTGTTACTCACTCATCAGTTTTTGTAACGTGCTTTAATTAACACCCGTTATTGATACGTAGGCCACCTCTACACTAACCCGCCTGTTTTCTGGCTGCATCTTGGAACCAGCTAGGATTTGGCAACCACTAGATGAGGGGCTGCATCCTGGAACCAGCCAGGATTTGGCAGCCACCAAAGCAAGGAGACATCACAAACACATTCTCATCACATATATACACAAGCAAGATCACATGAAGTTCCTCATCAGACATGCAACAGGTTTCAAGTTACTCATCAGGGCTTGTTTGCATGGAGTTATGAGAAAACTACCTGAACCAGGCAACAACATCTGACCCCAGTCAAGCAGGTTTCTCAGGCAACAACACCTGACTCAACGAGCCTGAATGCAGCAACTTTCAAGTTTCTGGCCACAATGAACTCACCGTGCACCATTATAGAAGTTACCCTTTCGGTCGAGGATCTCCTTAAGAATGTACTTGCACAACATCTCCCGGACCAGCTTTAGATCTTCTGTAGAAACATTTAGGGCAACTTTGAAATCCTGCAAAATACAATCATTATGAGAATACAAGTACAAATCAGTTTCTAAAATCAAATAGAGAATATGAGTAGAGACAAGGCTAAGCATTATCTACTTACAACAACCTTCTTGATGTCAGGTATGTCATCGAGTAGTCTTAACATATTGAATCCCATATGGAATCCACACAAAGAGGACCTGATGGCTGCTGAGTGTACTGCATCGAGTTACCAAAATGACAAGTTAATGCAGTACCAAATAGGTATGAAGGAACTAAAAACTTCGGTCTTATAGTGATATTTGCTTTGTGCTTGAGTGTATGATTGGTTTTTGGCTTTTCTTTCTTCCCTTTCATCACTCCATCCTTTGCGCATTTATCAAAGCCCCTGCATGATCAGAAATACTGATTAGAAACACTAAAAGATTGAATTTTTGTGAACAAAACCTACAAGATACTGACCAATCCACAATAATTCGGACGTCCCGGAACTTTCACGCGAATGTTATTTAGAAGAATCTATATACTAAACCTCTTTGAACAGCATGCAGATGATCAATGTTACCCGGTGGCCACCGGTGTTGTAGCCACCAACCACGTAGTCGTTCTTCATTACATTTTCCTTTTCTTGTACTACAAGGGTAGGCTACTGAGAAATATTTGTGGCTATGAAAATATGTGGATCCAAAAACCCAACACTAATCTGCATCTCCGCTGCCTTGTCCATCATTTTCCTACAAAAAATCCAATTGGTAGCATGCATGAACTTTGTGGTCAAAATTTAAGAAATATCTTTTTTGGTTTTAAGGGACTTACAATGTCCACAACCTCAAGAAGGTAACATCCAGAGCAACCTGGGTTATAAGGTCATACACACTACTGAATGCACTGCTTAACATTAAATCACCACCACCTTGAAAGTAATCTTGAGCCACATTTGCTGAAAAGCCAAGTTATCCTTACTGTGTTCTATGACATAAGCATGCATCCTAGCACAATTTGGTCTAGCGGCCTCTAAGTCCGCTTCTCACAACATAGGCACACGAGGCTTGTATTTTGGATCATGTTTTGTCCAAACAGAGTTAAGAATCACATCTTTAGACAGAGGTTTTCTTGCCCGCTTCTCCTTCTACGGCGGTTACTGCTCAGGTGGAGATTTTCGGTCCTCCTCCTCCTGTTGTGGCTACTGCTTAGGTGGAGATTGCCTGGGCTCCTCCTCCTCCTATTTCAGAGGTTGTTGTTGCAGCTTCTGCTTAGGCGGAGATTGCCTGGGCTCCTCCTCCTCATGTTGAAGAGGCTGCTGTTGCGGTTGCTGCTTAGGCAGAGATTGCCTGGGCTCCTCCTGCTGTTGTCGGCGCTCCTGATGTGTAGTTTTGTTGATCTGTTGCTCCTACTGCTGAGCCTTCTCTTGCTGACACTGAGTTGCAAGTACCTCCATCCCTACTACCTAATGCGGTTTTAGGGTTGGGATGTCTCGGCATGGGTGGCATAAGGATCCTATTTTTTGGCCATTGGATCCTTTGAATGAGAGCCCCAGCTAGGGTTGTTATCTCGTCCCCCAACTAGTACAGGCAGAGGGTAGTGACCCATATTGTCCCACACATAAGTAGTTTGCACCACAACAAACCCATCATGCACCGATACTGTATGGCAAGTCTTTTGAAACGGAAGGACTTTCGCTAGTGCGAACTCCACATTATTCCCGGCGCCATCCAAAAGGCTGCACGCGGTTGGATCTATCAGCTTATCTATTGTGTCCAGCATAGGTGATCGACTATCACTGTAGACTTGATTCGCTTCGTCCTCGTTGACATGCCAATGGTCTTCCTCTCTGCCACGCGCATCTTCCTCACTGTCATGCGCATCTTATTCCTTGCTGCCACTGATAGGTGGTGATTGGGAAGGATGAAGTATACTACTGGCAAGTTTCACCAACTAACTTGTCCACCATATTCGTTTCTTCTTCTTCCTGTACATTCCAACAAACTCTTCACCAAACCCTTTACCCTAGCCAAGTAAACTAGACACGCCTCAGACCCGACCTCGATGCTCTAGAGTCTCAAGTGTTGCGGTGAGGATATTATTCTCCCTAACCCTAGGGAAAGAACCATCACTAGCCTGAGCTGCAAGTGTTTTCACCCTATTTGCTACCCCCACCACCGTAGGGTTACTAAATGTTATATCCCCAGTTCCTTCACTAGTGGTCTTCCTCTTCCCTACCCTTGCCCGCAGATAAGGCCTCAAACGTCTAGGAAATTGGTCCCAAGGGTTCTGTTTTCCTTCTTCAGCTAGCTTTGCATCCTCCTCATCCCACTCTTTCCTTTTACCATGATAATCTTTTCTGCCTGTTTTGTGTGGCTTATTATGCAATGCTCTCTTTCCTTTCATCTCCTGACTCAATTGCTGAAATGAAGGAGAATTTCTTTCCTGCACAAACATGTCCTAGGCTTCTGGCTGCAAAAAGGCATGCTTCCCAAAGGGAGGCTTCTCTTTGCTCATATTTTTTCTTAAATGGCCTTGAACCGTCATTGTAAGGTTGCAATCTCTTACATAGCTGACTTAACTGTCTTCTTGCGAACAGATTCTTCCAGATTGGCTGAGTAATCTAGCTTTTCCTCTAAAATAGTGAACAGTTGTTCCTTCTTAATTGTTGAGAGATCCTCAGCCACCTTGTTGATTGACACCCTCTCCTAAGCAATGAGGCAACAGACCAATACAAATCTATCCCTCATAGCATCTGGGGTAGGCCCAAAATTGGCATCTAGTCCAGTTGCAGTCAACTTGTCTTCTGGATATTTGGTTTGTGTCCTTGACCCGCGGGATCGAGTACTACTGGCAGCAACCTATGAAGAAGGTTCACTGTCGATGGGCTGTGATGGTGCACTGGAGGTAGAGGAGTTTGTTGTTGTGGGAGACTGCATAAATGATATGTCAGATTGTCAATAGAGCAACATAAGCAACTCTGAAAATCTAAAAAAAAATCTTATTAGATAAATTCTTATTCTCTGACAGGCAAAATAGTTGATATTAGACTAGAAAGCAGTACAAGTCCTAAATAAAATCAACATAGACATACAGTTCATATTTTACTTAGCATACATGTTGGGGATAGGTGCTAGCAATTTTGACAGGGTGAAGCAATATACTTATATATCAAAGTAGAGACTAAATTCCTTCAACTACTTCCTTGTCCAACTTCAGCAGCAATGAATTGTGTGTTACATGTGTATATGCAACAAGAGGATAAAGCAATCAGTTATTAGTATGATTATCACAACAAAAAAATATGCAATCTAAATAAGCTACAAACAATTCGTTGGCTTGATGATTGAGTGAACCATGTAGTACCACTACGCGGGGATAACAGGGCACAAGCGATACGAAAGAAAATCGGTCATGCCCAAACCACTCTGGTGGGTTTTTATTGGCTATGCTTACACGGTTCAACCAATCATTAGGCCAAGTACCATCGACAGCTTACATACACACATCATGACACCAACAACAACAATATATATGACAGTTTCGAAAAAAACACTCACAACATAGCATAGGATAGTCTAGTTATCACTAAATTATAAACCATTGTGATGCATTTCCCACTGACATTTTGTGGCCTTCAGAATTAAAGTATGCTAATAGGTCCAAAGCATAACTGTCGATTTGGTACATCCAAAGCATAACAGAATTAATGTATGCACTAAAATCCTCAATGCTTTTCATGAATTTACAATGCAAAAATGGGAGCACCAAGAACATGAAAATGAATTTCAACATTTCATATAAGTTCATCTGTTAGCAACAATTTATTCAAACAGACATGGAGCAACAAAATTCATCCATCAAATCCATAGTCAATCAATTAAAAATGAACTATTAAGGCATGTTATACTAATGCAGGCAATTTCAGGAGAATAATCCTATGTGAACAGAACCTAATAAACAACTGCAAATTAGCATGTCTCCCTAATCCACCTTGACAGGAATAGCAGATTGGGTGGCTGAGCAGAGACAAGGCGTTGGGGTTCAAGCAGCACTAACCTCTGTTGCGAATGAAGTAGTTGTTCTCGTGGTGGTCGGAGGGGCCGGATCCATGTCGCCTTGTTGCTTGAGGTGACCGGCTCGTCATCATGGACGGGGACGCCGGATCCGCGTCACCGTCATTAGGTTGCCCGGGACGCCGTCCACACGCCAGTAATCGTGTCCTCGTCACAATCGTCACATCGGGAGCAGCATTGGGGCTAGACAAGAGCAGGACTGTAGCCAGGAGAGAGGCGAAGGCGAGCGAGGAGAGTGGCGGTGACGACTAGGGTTGGAAAAGGAGCAGGGCAGCGACTAGGAGAGTGTGGGTGTTGTGGATATGTTTAGGGATTAGCCAAATATGTCCCCTGACGAACCGCACGTGTTACTTTGTTTATGAAAATTACTGGCGGGCCCTTGAACGGCCCTCTGGTGCAATTGGAATTCCATGGGCATTATAGTCGATATAGGTGGGGATTTTTTAACAATGTGCACATAGTTTGCCTGCTGACGTGGACAATGGAGAGTCATTGGCGACACGGGCTAGTGAACCTGCGTCTCCTTTGTTGGCAGATGGGTCCGAGCGGGCAGGCAACGGTTATCTTCTTTAAAATGAAACTTGCATCCCTCAAATATTAGAGCCCATAAACAGCACCTAAAAATTCATTAAAAGTAACATCAATTTATATTTGGACATTTAGTATTTAAATAAAATATCAACAGTCACACTTATGTGCCCAAAATTCTTATAATTCAATTTTACTTCCCATGTTTATGATATAATAATTCTAATAATACATAATGTGATCCAAAAATTCTACAAATTGACTTGGCAACATAATTTGGGTACCTAAATTTGTCATAAAAATTTTTAAATGGTTTCGATAAAGTAAGAATATATTTGTGTACAAATGTCTACATCTCTCACATAGTTTACTAGAATGTTGTTCGAACATTGAAGTTTTCCACACTTTGCAACATGTTCGAACTCATATGCATTTCAAAGTTTAACACAACTTTATTTTCACCATAAGATTATGAAATGCAAAGTTTCATTACTAATGGTTGTGGAAAACAATTATTATTTCTATGTTGTACTTACAAAGAACATGATATGGCATATCAACATTATAACGAAACGGAATATGCACTAAACAATGAAATTAATGAAAAGATGAAGATTTTAGAAAAAATTAGAAAAGAAAAATCAAATTTGGACTAAGTACCACTGAGAAATACAAGTTACAAAATTTGATTGCATATTAAAAGGAGAAATGCGAACTGTTCTTCATTCCAATAGAACTGGGCCCCACTGTTCATTGGAGACGCAGGATGGTTAATCCGCGTCTCCTTTGCCCATCCTATCCGCGTCTTCTATGCCCATCCAAACTGTTGTTCATTCCAATAGAATAGAGCAGGAAGCAGGGGGTACCGACACCGTCGCCACCCCCGCCGTGCCCGCTTCGGCAGTTTTGACACCCAAGAGGGCACCCTAGGCTTCGGCGGCGGCAAATGAGACAACCGCAACCTTTTATTTGACTCAGAAATGTGACAAATCAAATCATGTCTATCAAAAACCGATCAAAAACCCTCATGTAATATGTAATAATTTACATTCAAGATAAAGAATTTTTATTAATGCATGCGCCTACATCCCGATGTTCATCCTGCTTGCGGCGTACTCCACCGGGATGCTGAAGTAACGCGTCAAGAGGTCAAACTCATGATGGATGCAACACTCGGTGCTGCAGTAGTGGATGATCTCTGAGGTCTCCGGCCTGTAGCGCCTACATCCTGCTGCCCAAATGCAGACGTGGGGATTCTAGATGGGTAGCAACGAAATGTCATCATCACCGTCACGAAGCCAGTACCACCACATAATGTTGTGTAGATCAAGGTGGATAAGGAAGTGTAGCCACCGCAGGTTGTGGTTCTTCCACTGCCCAACAAGGGGCGACGGGCCGCCGCTAATTTTGTGGAGCAGTGCCATCGCTTCAGGGTCCACAGGGTTGCAACGGTACTTCAACATCACTAAGAAGTACTTCGCACCGGAGTCTTTGGCAGCAGCCTCTCCAACGAGCTTCAGACCTTTATCGGGATTATGCCGCCTCATCAACCTCTCCATCCCCTCAAAGCATAAGGTCTCCAGATGATTGGCCTCACAGAAGCGTCGCTCAAAGCACGACTTGACATGGTGATTCCTACACACCTCACGAAGTGCATGCAACAACACGTGCAGGAGTACCTCAGTGGAGTCACAGATGTGCCGGAAGGGGCCGCAGACCTGGTTTTGAAGGATCAGGAAATGAATGATGAGATCATCCTTGATGGAGTGGATGATGATCTGGGTCATCCGATCATCTGCAGCAGCAGCATCAAGCACATTGTAGCCACCAAGGAAAAGGGGAAGGGAATTGAAAGGCGGTGGGGTTTGGAAATGGAAAGGTGATGTGGCATCTGGAAATACATGTTACTAACAATATGGAATTTTAAAGGTGACGTGAAATTGAAAGGCGATGCAATTTGGCTGCTGATGCTGATGTGTGGGCCCAACACCTTTGCCCCTGCCCCTTCACCTTCCTGCAAAATTGAAAGGAGACGCGTGTTTTTGGATGGTTGCGATCCCAAAATGGTTCCCGAGGCATAGTGGGAGTAGTGGCTAGTGGGAGGGCATGAGAGGCGCCCTAACGGTTCCGCATCTTGTCATCATAGTAAATCCCTGACTACTTGCTCCATAAAGATCTCATATCGTTTCTTTCACTTCATCTACTTCCCCCTCGCCATCACCACCACAATAACCGGACACCGAGAGATCACCAAGGAGATCAGAGCATGGTGTCGAGTGACCCATCGGCGAAGAAGTGGAGATGAAGGGAGGATGACAACGACGAAAGCCGCTGTCGGAGGAAGTTGACCATAAAGGAGAAGGGGAAGGAACTGTTCCCCGTCGACAACACCAGCTTCGCCATCGAACTGCTCCTGGGCGCGTTCAGGAAGCTTCGAGGTGTTGGCGAGGCGTTCAAGATTAAGGAACCTCATGATGATTTCAAAGACGTGAGCGTCAAGGGTCTCGCCTTCAGGATCCATGAGTTGGCTAAAAAGCTTGAGAAGCTCCCCATGGTCCAGCGGGCTGGCCTCATCGTCTTCGACGACGACGGCTTTGACAGCGACGATGATGGCTCCGACGGCGGGACTCCAACAGTGATGACCAACTAATTGATCCACTCCTCTACCATTAATAATGTGTTTGTGTTTGTGTGTTCGTCAGTTTGTTGAACTGCTTAGTTTGTTTGTCGATCAAGAACTTCTTAATTAGTTTGGTTGTTGGATGCTGTATGTCATGAACTCAATCTAAGAGACACTGGTAGATCTCCTATAATATGTGTTCCTCATGAGATGAACTAGATCTTAGATACAATGGAGAGTCATTGGCGATGCGGGTTAGTGCACCCGCATATCCTTTGTTGGCCGGTGGGTCCGGGCCAGCAGGCAACAGTTATCTTTTTTATATAGGTTGCTGACGCTGACGTGTGGGCCCATCACTATTTTTTTGGAATGAAACTTGCTTCCCTCAAATATTAGAGCCCATGAAACAACACCTAAAAAATCATAAAAAATACGAACAATTCATAGTTGCATATTTAGTATTTGAATAAAATATCAACAGCCACACTTGTGTAACCAAAATTCTTAAAATTCAAATTTTTATCTCATGTTTATGATATAATAATTCTAATAACATCTTAGTGTGGTTTAAAATTCTACAAATAGACTTGGCAGCATACAATATAAATCATGGATACAATGGAACATAATCCTCTCTATGATTGCCTATAGGGCATATCTCCAACACATTCAATCTTCTATAATCTACAAAGAATATCCAGCTTCCATCCTTCTTTTGAATAAGTAAAACAGGGAATGCAAATGGGCTTGTACGTGGCACAATAAGACCAGCCATCAACATTTCTTTCAATTGCTTCTCAATCTCATATTTGTGTTGAGGGGAATATATATAAGGTCTAGAATTCACTAGTATAGCCCCAGGAATCAGAGGGATTGTATGGTCATATATTCTTTCTGGTGGAAGCTTTTGGGGTTCAGAGAAGACATCATCATATTGATCCAGGACCTCATGCACTTCTGCAGGTATAGCTAGTTCATCTTAGGGCCTGTTTGGGACTGCTCCACTCTAGATTTCTCAGCTCCAATCCAACTTTGTCCAGCCAAACACCTCTAACTCCTAAAATTCTACTCCAAGAAAAAGGTGGAGTTTTGGGCCAACTCCATGTTTTTCCTAGAGCACCTCAAGAGGTACTCCCAAAACTCACGTTTTCAACTTCCTCACAGAGTTGGGGAAATCTTACCCACCAATGCCACTGGTTATGTAAAAAATGGCTTGCTTTTCTTTTTTCTATCCGCTTCTTCCTCGTCGCGCTCCTTCCTCCCTCCCGTCGTGCACTCGTGCCACCACCACTCCCTCTCATCGTGCCGACTCCCTCCCTACCATTGGCACCAGTCACATCGGCCCCACTATGCTAGGAATCGCTGCCACCAGGCTAGCTCGACCCCGCCGCAATGGATCCGCCATGCCCAGCTTCGGAGGTGCACAACGGAGACGGCGAGGTACGAGGTCCATGAGCGGATGAGCCCCGCGACACTGACAACAACCTAGAGCAGGATGTACCCTGCGGTGAGGAATGCGGAAAGGTCCCCGAGCTCCATGCAGAGGTAGGAGAAGGAGCCCCTGTGGATGGGATCTCAGTGGCGAGCTGCAGCGGTCCTCATCCTCTCCGACGCGGCTCGGGCCTCCACAGCTGGCCCCTAGCCTCCGGCGTGGCTAGGTCCTTGAAATCCACGTGGAGGTAGGAGGAGGAGCCCCTGTGGATGGGATCTCGGTGGCGAGCGCGGCTCTCCTCGTCGTCTCCGGTGCGGCGCGGGCGTCTGCGGCTAGCCCCTAGCCTCCAGGGTGGCAAGCGCGTGCCCGAGGGCCACGTCCCCGTCTGCATCGGTGAAGAGGGCGGCCCCATGGAGTGCTACACGGTGCGTGACGAGCTCCTGGGCCGCCCCACCTTCACGGCACTCCTCCGCCACACTGCCTAGGAGTACGGGTACGGCCACGCCGGTGCGCTCCGCATCCCCTGCGCCGTCGCCGACTTCTGCGACCTCGTCCAGGTCTTCTCCTCCTCCTCTGGCACTGCTGACTACGCCGACAATGTGACGCGGTCGTCTACTACTACTAGACGCCGCCGTCGCTTGCCGTCCATGTGGGGAAAAATCGTAGACTGCGTAATTGAGATTCAACTGCGCCAGTGCCTTGATGCTCGCAGCACTACTGCGGTATCCATCTCATGTTAGTCCTCTCATGAACAATCATCTGTTGCAAACAATCTGAGAACCCATACTTGCTCTTGGTGCTGATGGTGAGAATAAGTAATGTCTTGGCCACACTAGAGGTAGAAGAAGAAGAGAGAACAAGGGGAATATAGGAGATTGACAAGTGGGCCCATAATTCATGGGCATTTTAGACTTTTCTCAAGGAAATCTTGTGTTCCTAGAGTTGGAGCCAGACTGCTTGCGAAACAGGACTCCTTGCTCTAAAAACTCCACAGCAGAGCTACTTCATGGTGGAGCAGAGTTGGAAAAACGGGAGCGGAGCAGTCCCAAACAGGCCCTTAAGAATGTTGAGTCAATATCACCAATTCCCAATATCATTGCCTTGATATGCTTTGTCCACCTGGTCCAGAGATAACTCCTTGAGTTGTTCAGCTTTGTGCGTAATTCCCTACATAAACACCCTTCCGCCAGCATCATCAAATTCCATGGTTTTGTTTTCCCATTGGAATGTGATAGGACTATGAGGCTTCAACCAGTCACATCTTATAATGGCGTCAAATGTATTAATTAAGGTCCAACACCCTCATATTGTTTTCAGAGTAAACCCACTCACCACCAAAATAATTTAGGCACCCATTTGTCTTATATGAGAATATCCCCATTGGTGACATTTACTTGCTTTGGTGTAGCTGGTAAAGGTACTACCCCAATCCTCTTCAAAGTGGGCACTCACAAAATTGTGACTACTACCACTATCTATGAGTGTAAGCATCACTTGGTTCTTCACCAATGCCCTGATTCTCAATGCTACACCTTCATCGGTTCCGGAAATGGAATTTAAGGATAAATGGCAGAACTCTGCTGCTAGAGAATCCTCCATAGCTAGTTGTCTTAACACCTCCTCAGAAAGATGCATGTCCAAATCATTCGCCACAAGAGTATTTACTTGTGCTTTAGGCCTTTTAGTACAGACCTCAGCATGAGCTGGAGTATATGGTTCCGCACAATGAAAACACAAGTTATTGGGCCTTCTGTAATTCATGACTTGTCTCTCATTCCACAAAGTATTTCCCACAACAGTTTCTTTTGCATCAGCTTTATAGCTGGAACTTTGAGTTTTAGCCATTGTAGGTCTTTGTATTTGCTTTCTCCAATATTTGTGTTTAAATTCTTGCTAGCAAAATTGCTCTCTCCATAGTTTTAGGCACCAGACATTGCACTTTTGTCCTAATCTCAGAAGACGAGCCATTAACAAAAGGGGTCAAGAAAAGCATTTCACCCAGCGCATAGTTTAACATGGTTAGCTGGTACTGTAGATCTATTCAAAAGCAGATATATACTCATCCACAGTAGCAGTCTGTTTCAGCTCCATTAATTCCCCCAAAGCTGTTCTATACCCATTAGCCCCAAATTTCTCATCCACAGCTTTGATGAACTGCTCCCAAGAACCCAGCCCATTCTTTAGTTTGTAGACTTGAAGCACATTGGAAAAATTCCCATCCATATGCATTATTGCAATCACAGGCTTCATCACCTCAGGAGTATCCAAAATCTAAAAAGTGTTCTCACATTTATCCTTCCAGATTCTTTGATTTTTCCCATCAAACATAGGAAAAGCTAATTAGGCACTTGCACTTTAGGGACATCGGGAGATGATCCATATTGCTTGCCAGTGTGATTTCCTCATCTGTGAGGATGAAGCCTTTCATAATCGGGATTCCCCTGACTATGAAATGGATTCTCCTCTAGGAAAGTATCAGAAGATGTTGGACTCTGTGGGTGTTTCTCATGGGCTCTAGCCTGATTGATAGTCAGTCGAGCTACTGCTTGTTCAGTGGCATGAATCTGTTGAGACAACATCTATTGATCTTTCAAGATTTGTACAACGACTTTGTACTCATATTCACTTGTTCCTGCATTTTCTGCTGTTGTGTATTGATATTCCCTACTTGAGTAAACAACGCATCCAAGTTATCCATCACAAGCTACCAACAAGTATCATTCTCCCATTCATCCATCCTATTGAGCAATAGGGTGGTCTGGATCGAGGGCTTAGGAGGTGCCGTAGTGACCACACCTCAAGCCAAGCAAATTATAGTTTGATTTGACGCAACCTCGAACTCGAGGCACACACTGAATCCACTACAAGAAAAACACCGACTAGTAATGCAAAAAAAAATGTCGTTTCTCATCATAAACCGCGATTAATGACGCCGGTTGTTACGAAAATGCTCCGTCATTAATCGAGCGTCACAAACCGCGATTAATGACGAGACCTTATTTCGCGGCGTCATGAGTTTAATGATGCGTGCAAAATCGTCAATACAAAGCATCATAACTTGGTTTCTGCAGCTTTGCCACACTCGACATAATCTAATGTGGCATCCGATGTGGCATGCCAATTGTGACAAACCGAATGCGTCATAAAATGAATTTGGCCCATTTGTAGCTGGGTTGAGCCCAAAATTGTTCCTGTAGGCTGGCGTTGTTCATATAGCCCAAAAAGATTTTGTTGGGCCCAATTGTAGCTTTTTTAGATGAAATTTGATTAGGGTGGACCCATTTTGGTTAGGTCGAGTGCAACAGGTGCGCACATTGTTGCGGCCTTCTGTGTCACATTAATTTGAAAAAAAATTGACTTTTGGCCCAATTAAAAGTGGGCTAAGCCCACTGAAGGACAACATAAAATTAACTAATCATGCATCAGTATTAATGGATTTCATTTCAATTTTGATCCTTTTTTTAGAATAATTCCGATCTGGTTGGCAAAATAGTAATCAGCACATATTTCTTTAAACAATAAAGCAAACTGTTATTTACTATCAAGCACGATCATATTATTCATCACATATCACAAACTACTACAAGATAATAGTATCACAAGGAACATGATTCACAAAGCTAAATCCAGGTCATAATCACAAGAGAAAGTGGAGATTTGATCTAATGATCTTAACCTCTTCATCTTTTACTGCTAAGCAGTAGACGAAGGAGGTCATCACTGTCTTCGGTCAGCTTCTGCAACCTCTTAATCTCAGCCGACTGCATTTTCAGAATTGATTCTGATTCTTCGGTCTTCTTCTTCAAGCTACATAACTCTTTCTGGTGAGAAAAAACTGTTGTCGAAGTTGTACCCCATCCTGATTGGGAGCGTCAACTCGCTCTTCATCAACACTACTACATAAGGATTTGGTACCCATTCTTGAGTACTTGGCTGCCTCTGTTTTAATTTGTTTGGGAAGAAGCATCATTAACTTGGTAGCTTCCATCTAGCAACAGTGGATCCCAAGTCAGATTAGGACCTTGTAATTGATTCGAACTAAGGAACAAAGGTGTTAAGTTTGTTACCTTGGAGCAGGTCTGAACAGGAGCGACTTTAGATGTTGACCCTTTGGCCCGCTGAAACAAGTACAAGAACAAGAGGTAAGGGTTGAGATCATTCGCAATCAGAAACAAAGAAGGTGTTAAGTTTGTTACCTTGGAGCAAGTCTGAACAGGAGCGACTTCAGATGTTGACCCTTTTGCCCACTGAAAAAAGTACATGAACAAGAGGTAAGGGTTGAGATCATTCGCAATCGGAAACAAAGAAGGTGTTGAGTTTGTTACCTTGGAGCAGGTCTGAACAGGAGCGACTACAGATGTTGACCCTTTGGCCCGCTGAAACAAGTTCAAGAACAAGAGATAAGGGTTGAGATCATTAGCAATCAGAAGCAATTTCATCTATTAAGTTCAATGCGGTACATGAACAATCACACCCAATCCATCATCACCCAAGCATGCAATAAAAATATGGAAAGCCAAAGAGCATGTGTAAGCAATATAATAATTTCATCCTTTAATTTCTACAAACCTCAAATAAGTTGACTTGGAAAAATCTCTTGCAATAGGGAACAAAAGATCCACAATCACCCAAGCATGCAACAACAATATTCAAAGGCAAAGAGCATGGGGAATCAGTCCAATAATTTCATCTACAAATTTCTACAAACCTCAAGTAAAATGACTTCGAACAAACTCTTGCGATAGGGTACAGTAGATCCACAATCACCCAAACATGAAAGAATATTATAGAAAGCCAAAGAGCATGGGGAAGCAATCTAATTGAATCGATCAATATAGGGAGGAGACTGCAGACCTAACAAATAGGATGAGAAGAAGGTGCCGAATGCCGTCTCGATTTAGCAGCCCGACCTTGCGCCTTGAGCACGATGTTCTGCGCAACTGTTGCAGATCTGCGGCCGCCAGGGTGAGCCTCGGGGGAGCCGACGGACCAATGAGTTTGAACCATCTTGCAGCTTCAAGGACGTTGCCAAGGAAGCCGCCGCTCGTAGAAGATGAAGGCCGCCGCTCGTAGCAGAGGAATCCGTCGTCGGTAGCTAGGTCGTCGTTGCTGCTTCCGCCGTAGATCTAGGTCTCTTCGGCGGTTGAGGAGAAGATCCCCTGATTTTGGGAAATTACCAGTAGGGAATTGGGAGACCTGGCTTCCCTCTTTGTTTTATATATAAACGAGGAGGACCAGAAGGAGGAGCAGGGAATTCAAAATTTCAAGTCCCACCATTGTGGTCCAGAGCGGGAAACGAAAGACTTTGGATCATGGACCCAAACATCAGTGACCCAAATGAAAGACTGCTTGGGTGTCGGACCCAAACGTCAGTGACCTTACGCAGAGAGACTAGTTGTTGACTGGGTTGTCCGTGCCACCATGGATCATGGAATGGACAAACACACACAGGACTATACTCTAGTTCATATTCACGTTAGACGAATGATCCGATTATTGCATTACAAATGTACTCACTGCAACAAATTAACCTACCGTTTCAACAAATTATATGTGTATGCGATCTTCATTGGATGTTACGCGCTCAATGTCATGATGCTCCACCAAACATTCAAATTCTCTTTCTTGTAGATCCCGATTCATGAAACAAACTTCTTTTGTTGCTTGAACTCGAAACGTATCATCTTCATCGTTTGGGTCTCCAGCCATTGCACGCAACAATACTCACACCTACATGGAAGGAAGCAGTCACAGGCTTGACAACAATAATATAATGCGACCGTATCGCCATGTGTGAGTGTGTGTATTCATAGCAGCAACGAGACACGTACCATTTGGGATTTGTGCACAGGAATGAGGACAACGGCAATGTCATCTGGAACATCCATCCACTGATGATCATTCATACCTGTACGATAGCAACGTAGCTTCCATTGATGGCCACCCACAATGACAGTATCGGATTCCTTGTACTGGCCCATGGTTCCTTCTGCTTTCGCTTCCCAGCTTGAGACTGAGAAGTCGACTTGCATGGAAGGAATCATTTTAGCATCTAAAGCCATCGACACAAATGGCCTGCAATGATCGTCTCGTGCCTGAGCTGTCTCTTATTATAGTGGGAGTGAATGTGTCGTTTTGAAACATCTATTCGTGGACATCAGTTACCACACAGAATGGACGCGTCCCTTTAGTGCGGGTGTGGCCATGTTCGGGTCATGAACTTCCCGGTTCTAGTACTTAAGTGCGATTCACAATGATCGACACGTCTGTTCAGAGGGGGTGTGCACACAAGTTCGTCGGTTAATGCCCGGTGCCAGTACTTAACTGCAATTCTCAATGATCGACACGTGGATCAACTTGTGAGAGCGTGTCGTTCCCAAACACCCATTTGAGATGCCCTTCTGTGCTTATATGCATGTTAATATTACACACACACACATACACACAAAAACATGTATTGCTTTTCCAATTCCAGCTTATTCCATTTTGGTCTTGTCGCGTCAACAAGTTCATCACATTTCTCAATCTCCATGGCCTGCGGGAATCATCAAGTGCGAATCCAGACCATTTGTAGACCTTTACAGCCACGACTCACATAGCGTACCTGATCGAGGAGGACTTGTCAAGTCATCCCGCACCCTGTGTGTTGCAACGCAAGGACCATCCGGTCCATCTGATTACAGCACCCAATCTTGTTCTCCAGATGCAATTGACGCCTAAACCATTACATAAATAAACGGTAGAGAGTTGTCTCGTTGTTGATGCGGCATGAGTTGATGCAGTGAGACGGCCATTAGATGCTGCTGATGCGGCGTGATTTGTCCGCAGGACTTTCTTGTGCTCTAGAGAGGAAAGTCTAGAAGTAAACACATACCTAGACACGTCGGGCTCATCCCGTGATACCCATCGTCCACACATGTAATCGATGCACGCCACTGAAGATTCTAACCTAGATAGATTCCTATCACACGTAGGCCGACTATATTCCGAGCATCTCATGTTTTCCATAGTAACTTTAGCAATGCTACACCGAGCTCACGTGACCCCTATAGTCCTCGATAAATAGGTGAGTGTAGCACAGCGTTCTTGAAAGGCAAGGCCAACACTCATCGGTTCCCCGTCTTGCATTTCTCTACTTCAGTGGGATACAAGGGTGAGATCATCTTGTTGGCTAATCTTGTTTACTTTATGTATGCAATGGTATCGAGACGGTCACATTGTTAGCTTATGTAGGGTTTATTCATCGTTTGTGTATGCAGTATGTGGGGAATGGCCGGGCAAGGAAGGGACGGAGCATGGAACTTGGAGGAGTCGGGGATGCGGGAGCTGTCGGGCACATAAGCACCTCACCACAACCCAGTTCAGCCGCTGGCATCGGCACCGCAGCAGCACCCGGCCCCAATGGCACCTCCACATCTGCTGGTATCGGCACCTCAGTAGCACCCGGCCCCAATGGCACCTCTACTTCCGCTGGCATCGGCACCTCAGCAACACCCGGGGGAGATGCCACCTCCAGTTCAGCCGCTGGCAACGACAGCTCAGGATCAGCTGAACCTCATGGCACCACCTTTTCGCCCACAGCCCAGGCCGTCGCCTCTGCTGTTGCCCGTTGAAATGCCACCCCCGCGGCTAGTGCTCATTGAACAAGATGAATCGCATGACCTGAAATGGTCAGTGTTGCTTTGGCTTCAGCAGGGCGGCCCCGCCCGTGTTTATCACGAAGGTATGTGGGTGTACCCTTTTTGCCACAGGGGTCACAAGCAATGGACCATTCGTGACCTGCTATTACACGCGCATAACATCGCCATTTCGCCTGCCTGGCTTTGGGATACAAGGGCGAGGCATCGCGCTTTGGAGGAGTATCTGATCCAGGAGCCACGTTTTGCTGCACTTCGTGCAGCGGTTGGATTTCCATGAGCTCGTGATGGTAGTAGTATGTCGTGATGGTAGTAGGATGAGTCGTGATGGTAGATTGCTAGTAGTATGTCATTTAGAGTATGTCGTTGTAGTTCCAACTATGGTGGATCGAACCATCCTCATGTGTAGTCAATATGTCGTTGCTAGTACCATTTGTGTCATTTGTATTTGGATTGTGTTGTTCCTAATAAAAATGGTAATGCGTGTGTACTCCCTCAGTATAAATTCGTTGTATACGGAAAGTCTGTTCCCTTGATTTCTTAAATACCGGATGAACACAGGGCGAAAGTCCGGTTTGTAGTTTTCAGTCAGACCGGATTAAACTGTCAATGCTACGCAATGAGAAAACCAACATCTTACAAGGAAAAAACAGTAGTAGTAGTAGTAGTAGTAGTAGTAGTATTCAATCATACCAGATGAACAGAAGGCAAATGTTCATTCTGCTTATTCTACTCCTACTTCTACTAGTAGCAGTTACCACTAATCCACTAATCAAGGCGCCGCTTCTTTGTCGATGATGCACCCGGTGCCTTGTTGTAGCTGCTCACGGACAAGGATGTTGCTCTGTTGCCGTCGCCCGTGGAAGATGGTGGCGGACCTCCCAGGGCGCCGCCTGCGGATGAGGCCGTCCCTCCAATGCCGCAGCCAAAGGATGATGTCACCGCTCCATGGCAGCCGGTCGAGCACGGCCTTGGCGCCGCTCCATGGCGGATGATGACGGCCGGTCGATGATGGCCTCTGCTCGGCGAGGATGGTGGAGATCGACTGCCGCCGACCGATGAGGATGAGAGAGGATGACGGTGCTTGGAGACGACAGTTCCCCGGCGAGTGGCGGTGCTTCCGCATCCCTGACCCCTGGCACCTCTTGCTGACTTGCGAGGGGTGCGATTTTTCACAGGCACATGATCTTGGATTTCATTTTGTTCCACAAACTCTGAATCATCAGAGGATGTGTCAACCACCACCCGAATGGGCCTCCGCTCTGCCTCCTCTACATCAGACAACTGGGGATCCTCCCTTTCATCAGAAGAGGAGGAGGATGTGGCTTGCGCCGCACCTCTAGGAGACAATGACTCCATGGGGAGTGGAAGAGAGCGCTGTGTGAGGATGGGGTTTTTTGTTGGTTGCAAGAGTGGGGAGAGGAAGAGGGCGCTGTGCGAGAATGGGGTTTTTTGTTGGTTGCAAGAGTGGGGAGAGGAAGAGGGCGCTGGGAGAGAAGGGGCTTTTGTTGGTTGCCAGACTGGCATATTTATGGCCAGAGGAACCCATTTAGCCATTATTGAAAAAACTGCTCCCGAAAAGATTAGAGTACTTTTCTATAATTTGGGATCCGTTCTGGTCAAACTAATTCAATTTTGACCAATTTTACAGTAAATTGTGTTAACACGTATATCTTCATATAAACTTATTGGGAAGTGAGAATTGCATTCTTTTGTGGATGGAGGGAGTACATTCTGAGGAAGGGGGAAAGACCGTTCAGCGGAATGTTAACAGACTAGAAGAAATAATAGTAGTCCCAAAGGTCCTTTTAGCAATACATCAGTATACCGGACCTTCTGGACAACCTTTTCCACTCATTTGTCTTTGTTGGAGCTGTAACTCCTCCATTGTTCTCCCACAACCTTGTTCTTTGGCTATCCTATCAATGATGCCTCGTCCCTGGGCAAATCTTATTCCTGACATTGTTGTGAGCGTCGCCAATAAGATCAGTGATGCAAGAGATTTCATCATGTTCAAAGCTGTCTGCAAGGGTTGGAACTGCGCTCGTTCAGGTAAGGCACGCCCGTTTGACCCATGGATTCTGAAATCTGAATTTATCGGTGAATCTGGAGTAATGACATTCGCATCCGTCGCTGATATGCAACTTTTTGAGGTCTCCTTTCCTGCATTGGTTGGGAAAAGGACTAGATTGATTGGTTGCGGCGGATCTGAAAGCCTAGTCGCCCTAGATTGCAGATATTGGTGCAACGCGCTCATGATGAATCCTTTGTCTCCTCGGAAGCACATTCGCCTTCCTCGACTTCCAAAATGGAGCCAAATGTCTACTCTCCAAGCTTGTATCTTGTGCCCTGAAATAGTAGCTGGTGCAGAGTCATTTGTCGTGATTACTTTCTTTTGGCCAGAGAAATCTTTTGCAGCACTTGGGTCATTGCCCGTTTTCATGTGGAATTTGGGTAGCCAATCCTACTAGACTACACTACCTTCGGAAGATTTCTAGTGCAGTTCTTCTGAACACATGCGGATCTACTTGGGGCAAGATCTTCCAGCACCTCCCCATCCTGTTGGACTTCGGTTGTCATGGGTTATTGGCATGGGCAACTCTTCTCTACTCGAAGGTGAAGACTGATTGTTCTTTGTTGTTCTAGAGGAGAAAGAAGCTAAGGTGATAGAATTAACTTTGCATTCATTCGTTGGGGACATTTGGCAGCCTATTCCCTGGGAGAGAGCTCCTGAGTTCCGGAATAAGATCATCTTATTTGGTCCTAGCAAGTGCATTATTACAGAAGAGCATGCCATTTCTGGTTTGCCTGACCTGAGGGCAAATCACATTTACTTCCTACGAACATATCATCACGATGAAAAGAATGAGTACTGGATCTACCAGCAGGGAATAGGTATTGTTCCAGGCATCAACACTACTCCTGCGATCCACATTAAGCAGGTTCGTGGGGATGGATTTGGTCGCGAGGAACATGGCTGTTGCCTAGCTATCCGTAATGCGGAACTTCAATTGTGTACCACCTGTAATGCAATTCAATGTACAAATATCTACATCCTTCGTCAATTATTCAGCGCATATGTATGAGTTTCTACCATAATCACTGTAGGGAACAAGCAGTTACGCATTTGATAATCAGGAAGGTCCTTCCCGCAAAATATCAACAGAGCGGACAAGTATCAAAACATCATAAGATGGCATCTCACAGCTACTCATCACCACAAAGTTCACATCACCAACAAGTAGCAAATATCATAAGATGGTCAGGTAGAAAATACCAAAATACAAGCATGATTAGCACCTCTAAACCATCTACCTAGTAATAACACCACGAATCACATTATTCCTCATTGTTGTCCTTGAGTGGCCTCTTATATGAGGCCTGTCTCAGCAATTCCTTCACCTTCTGCTCCACAATTGTTGTAGAATCCAGGAGTTGCTTCACCATCTGCAGCTCAGAGGTAGTCTCTTGAATCTCCCTGTTAACCTTTGCACATTCTTCCTTCCACATCCTTGTCTCGCTTTCAGGTTTTAGGTACCTATTGGCTTCACCCTTTTCTGTAGGAGACAACAGAGCATTGTTTCTCATTTTCTTTCTCGTCTCAAACAGGTTATGGGTTACCTCCCCGTAGTATCACGTTATCGTCTGCAACTCAACTGCTTTGACATTGGCCTCCTCCTCAGCAGTTGTACATGCTTCTTTCCACAACCTTGCTTCCTCTTCTGCTTTTCCCTTCATTTCCATCAGTTTCTCTTGAACTTTTAGAGTGCTAATATCCCATTCAGGATCTATCCACCTACATGACGCGCACGTCATGCCAGCAGTCTGCAGTCACCGATTTCGTTCATATATTTAGCGATTGACCACACTAACATCAAACGCAGAAGCAACATTTATTAGAAGTGATACAAGTTATCGTTTACCTCACAGCAGCATATATATCAACGCCTAGGGTTGGCACCTGTCCAGTCATACCTCAGATGGACAGGCAACCCATCCTTGCACTCGTTTTCATTAGGATCTAGAACGATAACTTCACGAGGACCAGGCATCGGCAATCTGGAGCTTTCGGAGTCTACTCCAAACACATTTAAAATACGTGAATATAGTCTGTTAACTAGTATGACAGATCAAAGTAGCATGGCAGAACAGAGAACTGACCTGACCGGAGTGAGTCCTGCTTCTCCGTTCACCGCTAGGGCCGCTACGATTCTCCATTCCCGCCACGAGCAATAGCAGATCTAAGCACCGATGCTAGCTCTAGTCTTTGCCAAAAGGTAAAGGAGCGTGGTGCTAGTGAGTCTCTTGGAGAGTTGCAGTAGTGTACACCACGTCGCCGAGAGAAATGAGATATATACACTTGTCTGCGGGAAAACTTTTTTTTGGCTGTCGCACGCGCTTTTCTCCCGCCAACTTACCAGAATTGCTCCGTGCTGTTGTTGGGGCAGACATGTCCAGTTTCCGGGCGCGTGGCGGCCGGCCACGTGGAATAGTCGGCACTTGGAAACAAGCAGTTACACAATTGTTTCTCAGGAAGGTCCTTCCTGCAAACCATCAAAAGAACGGACCATCCGATTCAGGATCAATCCAACTAGATAGCATCTTAGCTTTTCCTCCCTTTTTACCACTAGGAAGGTCCTCCTTGCGAAACATCAACAGACTGGAGTTTCCTCAATCATAACTTCCCCCTTCTCTATCTATTATCACCATAACTCAATTGTTCTCCCTCTACCACCTTTGCAACGCGTATGAATTCTGAATGGTGAGTATGATCCAAACGAAAGACTTTGGATCATGGACCTAAACGTCAGTGACCCAAACGAAAGACCGCTTGGGTGTCGGACCCAAACGTCAGTGACCTTACGCAGAGAGACCAGTTGTTGACTGGGTTGTCTGTGCCACCATGGATCATGGAATGGACAAAGACGCACAGGACTATACTCTACTTCATATTCACGTTAGACGGATGATCCGATGATTGCATTACAAATGTACTCACTGCAACAAATTAACCTACCATTTCAACTGTTTATTACATGACTAAAAACACTTGAACAAGACATTAAACTACAGGGGACCCTGGTACAACCCTTTAGGTAATCTTTTACGGAGATTGTGCATAAATTCGGGATGATCAGTGCATACAACCGCCCAATCATATGTGAGTATTCCGTGAGGAAAGATTCGCTCTAAGAGAGACATGCACTTGTCTTGCAATTGTGTGCAGTTATCCTGAATTGCCCATCATAGAAATGAAGTCACAGTTTCCTCGCTTGCCATGTCCCACATCTTTGATGCATCTTTGACGCACAGTGCAGCTTCAACCTTTCGACTTGGTACATGTCGGCGACCAAGAGTAAATAAGGCCAGGCATTGGCAGGAGTGTCCCATAAATCAGCCTCCTCCGGGAGTGATCCTTCCCTAGCATATTTGATCAGGACCGAGAAGGCATCAGGGTGTGTGTCAATAATTGTAACAGTTTCAGAGCTAGACTCCACTCCTGGGCCGTAGAGCATTGCCTCCATCACACAAGATACTTTCGCCACATCGGCACGTATCGCTCGTATCACCCGGCATTCTACACTAGCGTGGAAGACAACTTCCACAGGGGCCGTATCGCCATGTGTGAGTGTGTGTATTCATAGCAGCAACGAGACATGTGCCATTAGGGATTTGTGCACGGGAACGAGGACGACGACAATGTCGTCTGGAACATCCATCCACTGATGATCATTCATACCTGTAGGATAGCAACGTAGCTTCCATTGACGGCCTCCCACCATGAACTTACTGGATTCATTGTACTGGCCCGTGGTTCCTTCTTCTTTCGCTTCCAGGCTTGAGACTGAGAAGTCGACTTGCATGGAAGGAATCATTTTAGCGTCTAAAGCCATTAACACAAATGGCTGCCGTCTGGAACATCCATCCACTGATGATTATTCATACCTATAGGATAGCAACGTAGCTTCCATTGACGGCCTCCCACCATGAACGTACCAGATTCCTTGTACTGGCCCGTGGTTCCTTCTTCTTTCGCTTCCTGGCTTGAGACTGAGAAGTCGACTTCAATGGAAGGTTTCATTTTAGCGTCTAAAGCCATTAACACAAATGGCCTACAATGATCGTCTCGTGCCTGAACTGTCTCTTATTATAGTGGGAGTGAATGTGTCGTTCCGAAACGTCCGTTCGTGGACATTAGTTACCACCCAGAATGGACGCGTCCCTTCAGTGTGGGTGTGGCCACGTTCGGGTCATGAACTTCCCGGTTCTAGTCCTTAAGTGTGATTCACAATGATCGACACGTCCATTCAGAGGGGGTGTGCACACAAGTTCGTCGGTTAATGCCCGGTGCCAGTCCTTAACTGCAATTCTCAATGACCTCCATTGCAATGCGTATGAATTCTGAATGGTGAGTATGCTCGAATCAATTTAGAATAGATTAAACCAAATCAGCATAATAAGATGACATCTCATAGCAACTCATCACCACAAAGTTCACACCACCAGTCCACCAACCAGTAGCAAACATCATACAATGATCCGGTAGCCAACACCAAAATACAATCATGATACAAGTTTCACAATAATCATGACTACTTATTCATAATCATAACTCCATCTCATGTTTGGCCTCCTGCAGCTGTTTCTTCACCTTCTGCATCTTCTACCATGAATTTTTGGTCTTGCAGGCCCCTCTTGCATTTCTTAAAGTTCTTTCAGAAGATCTAGATGTCTCGTCTCAGGGCGAGGACTCTATAGGATCTCAAAGAGATTGAAAACATCATAGAAAAACTAGCAAGCAAAGAGAAAGAGCTTCAGTATGCACCTTAGAACAAAAGAATTGACGACAAAGCTGATTCTCCTTACCATAGACATTGTTATAAATGCATCAATGAATGGGTAGGACATTGAGTTTGTTTGGTCAGTCTTTTCTTTTAAATGTTTAAGAAGTTCGTTGTCAGTTGGACTGAAACGAGTACTAATAGGCAAGGGTACCCGTTTTAGTCCAACTGACAACGAACTTCTTGAGCATTTAAAAGAAAAGACGGACCATGCAAACTCAATGTCCTACCCATTCATTGACGCATTTATTCCAATGTCTATGGTAAGTAGAATAAGCTCTGCCCTCAGTTTTCTTGTTCTAAGGTGTGTACTGAAGCTCTTTCTCTCTGTCAGCTAGTTGTTCTATGATGTTTTCAATCTCTTTGGAGATCCTAACAGAGTCCTTCCCCGAGACGAGACATCCAAATCTTCTAAAATAACATTAAGATGTTCTTGTAGAAATAAACTCATCCTTGGAGAAAACTCATCTCGATCTGAAAAATAAACTCATCTCAGTCTATAAAAAAACCTGAATCCCTTGAACCTAATTGTATGAGTACAGTAAAACAACCACCACACGCCACAAAACCTGGTTGTTTGCTACCTACATAAACTCAACAAGGGCATGGTTGTCCTAACTGAACCTATCGATCCATCAAACAATGCAAATTGGAAACTAACTGAATCTAACACCTATGAATTGTGCAAACGCTAACAATCGTGGCAGAATCCAGATGTCCCTTCATCGGTCTGCAGCTCCGAAATAGTATCTTCAATCTACCAATTCATAAAATGATAGACCTATCAATCCTATCAATTGTGCACCTCGACAAAAATTCATAAAACGAGTGGCTTGAAGCACATTCAGAAGCTACTAAAATACAAAATCTACTGTAAGACGATGCAAATTGAAAACTAACTGAATCTAACATGAATTGTCTATAGCCTATCAACTTCTAACACCTATCGAAGTGCAAATCTAAAGGTACGAAAATGAAATCTAAATCTACCATATATGCTCATCAATCCTCCAGATCCCCAAATATAGATATCCCCAACCCTAGTAAGATAGGGGAAAATATAGCGGCTCAAACCAGAGGTCCAACATCGTCATGTTGTCTCATCCTATTGTTGTTGGGATGTGGCGGCGCAACCATCTTCCCCTCACCGCTAGGATCCTCCATTCGTACCATGAACTATTGCAGATCTGCATAGCGGAAGTCAAAAGTCTTTGCGAAGTCTGAGTGAAGTGTCTCGCCAGCCATTCGATACGTAATTATAGACTCAACTGAAACTTACATGTGGGACCTGGTCACAGTAAAGAATTCGCATGAACTATTAGCTTTCCCATAAAACACGCACAACAAAGAAGTGGTGCAGTGGTAAACAGCACAGTCTTGTTCCTTCAGGTCCCTGGTTCCAACCCATGCCATGGCAAATTATTTTCGCAACATTTCGTGACCTAGCCTCCGCTGATCTGGTGAAAATGCTTACACGTGTGACCCTGGAACTATTTATGATGACTTGGAACACTCTATTTTCGAAAAAATGCTTACATGTTGGGACCCAACTGAATTTTATGATGACTTGGAACACTTTATTTTAAAATAATACTTACATGCGGGACCAAAGTTGGTTCATGACGCTGCTAACATGGCGAAAATGCTTACATGTGGGACCCTGGAAAATTTTATGACGACCTAGAACACTCTATTTTCGAAAAAATGCTTACATGTGGGACCCAACTAAATTTTATGATGACTTGGAACACTCTATTTTTAAAATAATGCTTACATGTGGGACCAAAGTTGGTTTATGACGCTATTGCGGAGCTTATGGCGTCACAAAACAAGCATGGAACAGGGAACGCTCGGCTACAGTAGCAACCGTTATGACGAAAGTTTTTTGTCACTAAATTTGCTCGGAAGTGAAATATTATGACGAGATCAGCCAGGAACGTCATAAATCAATGACGCCAAAATGTGGTTGCGTCACTAATCAACGATTTTCTTGTAGTGATCGCTCCAAGCCGAAGGAATTCAGTAGTCACCAGCACCAGAAGCACACAATGAGATGTTCGCTGCAGCGCCCGCTCCTACACCAGAAGCATCAATTGAGGTCTACCACCGCCGCAACACCAAAATACCAGCCGAGATCTACCGCTGCCTCGCTGCCAGAATTCTAGTTGAGATCTACCGCCGCCTTCACCACCAAAATCCCCAATTGAGTCTATTGCCTCTTGCTCCACCACTCAGCACTGCCACCCACGCTGCTAACAAGATCCGGTAGTCAAGTGGAGATAGCCACAACTGTTGCCCCCACAAATCGACTTGCGTGTGCTGGAATTACGAGGAAATCGAGGATCGTAGCCAATTCACGTATTCGTGGGTACAGTCATGCATTGAGGAACGACCGAATCTGATACCACTTGTAATGCCCTGTGGCCGCCGGCAAGGTCGCTGTCGACGTGAGATACGCACGATATGGATCGAAACCAGAGGATAGGGAGGATCGATGAACTCCTTCACCCGTTTTTCTCTCTTCTTTTTTGCTATTCAATATTTCATAAAGTCTATAGCTCCCCATCGGGGCATTTAACCCCAACTCCACACCACAGTTTACAAGTGCAATATGCAACACATAAAACGTAGATTACAAAATACATTTTCATAACAATGAATGTCGTTCCCGCCTTCCTTCTTCTATTGTCACACCTCTACAGCCATGAAAATTTTGGTTTACATTCTCTAGCTAGAGTAATTACTCTCCCTTCCATCCATAACTATAAACATTTCTATGGCCATGAACTTATTGACAGATGTACATTTGGTGGAAAAACCAAAGCTCCTCTAGTCTAGTTAGTTAGAGGAACTGAGGTATGGTCCACCAGTAGACCCAAGTCCGATTTCTTGTTGAACGGATTTATGGGACTCATTTTTTATTTCTTTTAAATCCCCTCGGCGGTCTTTCCAGGGTTAATTTTACGTTTGGTGGAAAACACCAAAATGATATATATTTGTGTACAAATTTTAGATGCTAGGTATCTTATATAAATTGATAAAGAGAGAGAGTAATAACTTGATTAACTTTTGAAAAAAAGTTTAGTAGGAGCGCTGCCGCATCATTTAAGAAGATGAAGCAAATAAGTTCTTGATTAACTTAGGCTGGATGATCTAGTGTAGATTTACATATAAGTTTTGAGTTGGCAAGACAACTAATAGTGAATTTAAATAAAGAGAGAGTAATAACTTGATTAACTTTTTTTGAAAAAAATTAGCAGGAGCGCTGCCGCATCATTTAAGAAGATGAAGCAAATAAGTTCTTGATTAAATTAGTCTGGACGATCTAGGGTAAATTTACATATAAGTTTTGAGTTGGCAAGACAATTAATAGTAAATTTTCAATACAAAGGTGGACTTTATTCCTAGAACATAGAGTTGCTGGAAGGACGGCAACGGCAAGTCTGCCGGCCTTGTCTGTCATGCATGAAAAGATGGCACTAACTCCCACTTGATCCATATGTTTTATTATAGGGAATAAATGGAATGAGAATTATACTCAACATAAGTTTATTTATTCAGTCTTATCTTGTAATTCTCTTGAAATAGTCACAAGAACTCCGATACTCAAAAAAATGTTGGACACTCCGACATATGTTTCAGTATTGACCTTAGATATTACAGCTATTATTTCCGTGTGTTTCACAGTGAATGTTATATGGTCTTCATGTTGCGGTGGAAACTTTATATCCCAAAGTCAAACAATGGGACTTAAGTAGATATTTTTTATATTTTTCAATGGTGCACCTATAAATTTCCTATGTTGTAGACACTTTGTTTTGATGTTGCAACAGAGCGTTGGACGTTCGAACTCTAGCAGCGCCGCAACAAGAATATTTCAAGCAGTTTGTAAAATAAGCACTTTGATCATTATCTAGGGATGGCAACGGGGCGGGGCGGGGCGGGGCCGGGGGGACGCTCCCCGTCCCCGCCCCGAAACCCGATCTGTGATCCCCGCCCCGGCCCCGATACTCCAATCGGGGGAAAAATTCGCCCCGTCCCCGTCCCCGCCAAATCCCCGAAACCCGACGGGCCCTGTGGGGATAAACATCCAGCAGATCGATTGCAAATCAGAAGTAAAAAAACAACAAAATTTCAACACATAAGCTCAAATATACAAAAGCATACATAGTTACAGATCGAGCACAGGGCTCCAAGCTAACAGATCGAGCATCATATAAGTAGCTACAGATAGAGCACAAGGCCACAAGCTAATAGATCGAGGACATTACTACTGCTACTACTTAAAGCTCACTACTAATCTGGATTTGCTGGCATATGGTGAAGCAGATTTGCACGGTGATTTGAGGGGTGGCGCCTTCACGGACGGAATGGAGTCTGGACGGAGTAGCTGAGTCCCATCAGTGGCTTGCCTTTCTTGGCAGGCGCAGCATGCAGCAACGCCCTCCACCTCCAGAGTCTGCTCCGCTCGCGTCAAGCTCGTATGGGTGGCGGCCGGCGCTCGGCTTGTGCCTGGCTGCATGGGTGGGGAGGGAGCTGCGGCTGCGGAGAGGGTGAGAGGAATGAGAATAGTGCTAGGGTTTGGAAAGGATGTTGGTTATATATGCTGGGGATTTTATTGGGCCATACTGGGTCATATTGGGCCGCGTATTTTTCTGCAGACCATGAGTATTCGGGGTCCCCGTGGTGGTCCGCAGGGAAAATCTCCTCCCCGGCCCCGCCCCATTGCCGTTTCGGGGCTCCGCTCCGCTTGCTTCGCGGGGGAAGTTTGACCCCCGTCCCTGCCCCGTTCGGGTCGGATCCCCGCGGGGATCCGTCCCCATGGGGAAAATTGCCATCCCTGACGTTCTCAATGTATTGAGTTTAGAAGATAAGGTAATTCTCCAAATCCATAAAAATTTTCTGAACAGTACATGTTTGTATATTTATATAATGTCCAAGGCCTGCGAATAGTTGACCAGCCAATAACCATTGTTAGGCAATGTAATGTAAATCTAATCTTTCTGTTCTTAAAAATTTTGAAGTAAAAATAGTAAAAAGGGCAACATCATGTACGTGGAATCTAATGGCTTCGAGCTTACTAAAAAATCTCTTATTTGCTATTCTACCAAAAAAAAAGATCTTTTGCAATGGTTGGACAAATAAGAGCCGTCCATCACAAGAAATCTAATGCTGGAATTAAATGAAGTAGCTTGAAGTGTCATGAATTACCTGAAATTAAAGAAGTACTACCAAATTGATGGGAGCAAGTACCAAAAGTAGTCCTTAAATTGATTTTTATATATTTTTCTGACAAGATGATATAGAAAAATCACAGACAAACACTGGTAGGGAGAGGGCTTTTAGTCCCGGTTGGTAAGGGGTATAGGTCTCTCAAGTCCAACCGGGACTAATGATGAGAGACAAAAGGCCCCCCCCCCTTTAGTCCCGGGTGAACCAACCTGGACTAAAGGGGTCCTTTAGTCCCGGTTTGTATTACGAACCGAGACTAAAGGGGGGCACGCCAGTGCCTGCGCCCACCCCCTTTAGTCTCGGTTGGTAATACCAACCGTGACTAAAGGGCCTCGTCTCTTTTTTTTTGCTGTTTTCGATTTGAGCGTATATTCTAATTGTTGTCTAACCCATATATGTACGTATACGTATACCTATTTGCACTTAACATCTATGTATACCTGTCTATATATATACCATATACGCACTTAGACTTATATATAAACTTATATATCCACATAAACAAACTTAGAAATATACACATCAAAATAGATAGTATTTATACATCAGAATATCGTTCACTTCAAATTTCTAGTCTCTATTGGATTTTTTAGATCCATCATAATAATGTTTTCCTGCTGGATTAACCACGTCGTTCAAGAGGAATCCCAAGAGACTTTCTTGAATCGCCGAAAGACGATCCTTCTGAATGACCTCATCCTTAACCATATCCATCTGTAATGTGCAGATATGTTAATATATTACACCCAATAATTAAATATAGAAGCGGTTAGGAAATGATGTATTATTAATAGGTTTATTTAATTAACTTACATTATAATTTCCAGAGTTTTCACTTGCCAAACATCGTATGTGCTCACAGACATAGTATCCACATAAATTATTTCCTTGTTCCTGTCTCAAACACTAAAGTGGATAGGAGAAAATGTTATGAAATATAAGTGTGATAAAATTTAAATTTTCTCAATCTAAAGTTGTTATTTGGATTACGTACCGGATAATCAGTATAGAATGTAATTGTTGGGTTAAATTCACCTTCTTTCTCTGCAATGAATTTTTTCCAAGCTCTGAGGAAAATTAATGAAAGATAATGTGTTAGTAAAAGCAATCTATATATATATATTGCATTAAAAAGAACGTCTTAGATAGAATTATTACTCTTGAAACATATTTTGAAGGTCTTGGTAACTTGCGGGGTTTTTTCTCAATGAATCCCACACCATGACGCTGCTATTGTCGACTTGAATGATTATAAGAATCCAGTGGAAACTGTATATACATGGTCATAATACTTTAGAACTAAATAGAATTAGCAAGGACAATTAGATGGCAATCGCACATACTTGCAGCTGTAAGGTAGTAGTATGAGATCCTTGTCATGAAACTTAGACAAGGTCCTATAGATTGTCGTGATTGTTGTGTCTGGTTGATGCTTGACCTCAAACTCGTTGACTTTTGATGGGTCCATGAAACCAATTCTGTTGGCAATATTCTTTTTTTGCATCTCTTGTTTTTGCAGGCTACCAAAAATGAAATACAAAGTTAATTAGTAGATCCACATACGTAATAAATTTATTAATAAACATAAAAAAATACGCCACTTACAGACACCAAGCGACGATAAGATCGGTATTCAGGGCGTCTAGATGGTAAACTTCATAAATATCTCTGAATTCCAGCCAGACCACCTTGTTGCCTTCAGTGCCAAAATCTTTCGGTCTAGCAAGTATACCTATGGTATCTACGCCTTTCGCTGATTGCCGCATGTACCACTCATGAAATTTGTACATCTTAGGTGAGAGCTTAAGTACCAGTTCTGGCCGGATAAGAGGTTTTCCTAACTGAAAGGGCCATCTATACTCGAAACTTGGATCCCGGGGTGGTTCTTCATGGCCGAGTGCAACACTTACAGGCATCCCTGTTTGTTCCATGAAATCAAGGACCTGCACTACTTGTTGTGTAGGCATTTCTGCTAGAGCTCGTTCATGTGCATTGAGGCCGGAGGCAACGTAAGTCTGTTTGCTCATCGACGCATCTGTTTTCTGCTCCAGCTTCTTTGCATGAGTATCTTCTTCAGATGACGTCGACGCCATTATGGCCATCAGTTTCTTACTGTTTTCACTCATTAGTTTGAAAAACCCAAGTTTGCCCGGATCTACTTTTTTGGTCTTCTCGAGCTCCCTCCGTTGCTGTTTTGTATTCAGATTGTTGTAAAATTCATGCACATGTTGGGCACCGATCGTCGTTTTTCCTTCTTCTTCTGTCGTCTCCCATGCTAGCTTCCTTTTGCTGATGGGCTCAACCATTTTCTTTATCATTGGTGGTTTTTTTAGCTTTGGTGGTTGCACTGGGTTGGAAGACTGTGCTTCGACGGTTTTTTCGGTTGTGCTTTCGTGGCTAGGTAGTTTTTTCTGTGGTGGTTTCTTCTGCGGTGGTTTTGCGGTTTTTTCTGATGTGCTTTGGTGGCTGGGCGGTTTTTTCTATGGTGCTTTGGTGTTTTTTTTCTGCTTTTGATGGAGCTTGCTTTGCCGCCATTGGTTTTTTCTGCTTTTTTGGAGGTGATTCGGGATTGATGTCAATATCATGGCTAGAGCTCGCACCTCTGGAATTGAATAATGGTTCTTATGTAGACGGTGAGCGAGGTGATATTGAAGGTCGTGGGGACAGCCTCGGAGATGATGATGGTCACGGCTACGGGGGATCTTTAGGAGGGATTGATCCCTCCGTCTGGGGATTATAATGTAACGTTTGGGCCACAATATGATACCGTGAACCGCATCCTTGAGTGTCCTTTCCCCGTCACCTCCTGGGATGTCTAGTTCTAGATCTTCAAATTATGGCTGACAAATCTCCTCTAAACCAACCGAGGCGTAGCCGGGTGGAATTAGCATGTCGTGGCTAGTCTGTCCAGGAAAATACGCAAAAGCACTTCCGTACGCCACCTATATATGTAGAGAAATAAAGAATTTATTACATTTTCTAAGTGATGCATCAAAAGTTGAGCTAATTGCATGTAATAATTATATTAATATATACCTGCATTGTTATGTTGCCGAATGGCTTGTGCTGCTCACATGGGGTGCACCGACACAGAAAATCCACAGGGTATTGTTGGTTGTCATCCACTAGAACTTCTTCGATTGCCCTCGCCTCTTCAGGGGCCTCTGTGCAAGCACCTGGTGCGACCTCTATGCAAGCACCTGCTACAACCTCAGTAGAAGCACAACTGCTTTTGCGAGCGGAAGGGCTAATGACGGGATCCAGCGGTACTTTGGGCAGTGCTCCAGATTGGGCTATTTGAGATATCGTTATGGCCACTCGCTGTTCAATCTCTGCCTGCATCTTTTCTTCTTGTTGTTTAAGTCTTTGCTCCATCATTTGGCGCCAATGCTCCTCTTCGCGCTCTCTTCTTCATTTGCGACTTTTATAGCTATCGAGGTTTCCCTTGAAAGCATACTTCCACGGCACCACCCCGTAGCCCCTGCAACGTCTTGGGTGTTCTGGATTCCCGAGCGCCATAGTGAGCTCATCCATTTCTCTGTCAACCTTCAATCTACCAGCTCTAAGATCTTCTATTTTTTTTCATTATCTCAAGTACCTTCTCTCGTAACGTGGGCGGGAATTCAAGGGTACCATCATCCGGGTTCAATCTACCTCCATGCGCATAATACCAATTCTTCGATCGATCGGGCCAGTGAAAGACCGCTGATATGATACCTTTGGCGATAAGGTCTTGTTCCATCTTCTGCCACTTGGGAATTGCTACCGCGTGACCACCTCGACCAAGACGGTGGTTGTACTCCTCTTTCTTACTAGCACTTTTCTTCCCTTGTGCACTTTTTTGGGCAAAAATTTCAGTTTTCTTGTATTCAACAAAGGACTTCCAGTGATCTTTTATCTTCGGATATTCATCCTAATTTGGAGTTCGGTTGTTCTTGATAAAATCTCTAGTCAACTTCTTCTTGAAATTCTGAAATTGAGTTGCCATCTTTCTAGAGTCCAAACCTTAACAAGGTTTGCGTCGACGCCTTCAGGAAGTGTGAAGTGTTTTAGCACATCATTCCACTTTACTGAGTCCGGAACCACGTATGGATTACTTGGTTTTCCCTTCCATTTTCTATACTTGATGGGCACGTTGTCCCTTACAATGGCCCCGCATTGAGACAAGAACTTGTCCTTGATTTTTTTTGGAGCACAAGGCTGGCCAAGCTCTGACACCTCCGTGATACGATACATCACATCGCCGACGATTAGTTGTGTACGACCTCTCTTAGACTTTTTCATCGTCGATCTAGAAGCCTACAAGTACCATGCATATTCATTATTTATTTATGTAAGAAATGGGGTTCTCAAATTAATACTAATGAACTTAATGCATGATATGTATACCTCGTTGGAACCTTCTGCATTAGCATCCTCAAGGTCCTCATTATTTTCTGAGTCGGCGGCTATGTCTTACTCGTTATTTGCAAAGTCATCGGCGGCGACGCCTCCTTCACCGATCATATTTATGTTGAGGAACCTGTCTGCCTGGCTACACTCCTCGTCCGTGTAGGTTGCAACGGTATTTGCACCGCGAGCAATAATGTCCTCCATAATCCTTTCATCGTTGTCACTGTTATCCATCTAGAATAAACAGTAATTTTCTATGAATTGACACGAATTTATGAGAATATACAATAATTTCTATCTATTTCTAGAATCAACAAGAGTAAACAGTCATTTTCTATGAATCAACACGAATTTATGAGAATATACAATAATTTCTATCTATTTCTAGAATCAACAAGAGTAAACAGTAATTTTCTATGAATCGACATGAATTTATGAGAATATACAATAATTTCTATCTATTTCTAGAATCAACAAGAATAAACACTAATTTTCTATGAATTGACACGAATTTATGAGAATATACAATAATTTCTATCTATTTCTAGAATAAACAAGAATAAACACTAATTTTCTATGAATCGACACGAATTTATGAGAATATACAATAATTTCTATCTATTTCTAGAATAAACAAGAATAAACACTAATTTTCTATGAATCGACACGAATTTATGAGAATATACAATAATTTCTATCTATTTCTAGTATCCATCTAGAATAAATAGTAATTTTCTATGAATCGACACGAATTTATGAGAATATAAAATTATTTCTATCTATTTCTAGAATCGACAAGAATATACACTAATTTTCTACAATAATTCATATTAATTTCTATCAATCTCTAAAATAACCACGATTTTATCGGTAGTGTTGCCTACCGGAGTCGGCGAGGAGCCGGGGCGAGACGGCGGCGGGATCCTGGGTGTGTCGAGGAAGGCAGCGGGGAGCCGGGGAGAGATGGCGGTCGGCGATGCTGGGGAGAGACATATTTAATTAGAATTATTATACACATAATTAGTACAATTTTGTACTTAAATTTAATCTTCAAATCAAATTTAAAAAATTGCTGACGCAAACAATTCATTTGTTTGCGTCAGCAAGTCCCAAAACTCCCAATTAAAATTTGGGGGCAGGCCAGTGTACGCCGGCGGCCGGGGGGGAAGGGCGCGCCCCTGCCGGCATTGGGGATGACGACCGTGAGGCTGAAGGCAGAGCGCAGCAGGACGAGGCGACGGAGGAGTGGGACAGACGATGTTGATGCGCGGGCGGAGGCGACGACGCGCCGGCCGGTCGGGAGGCAAGGCGCGCGGCGCGCGATGGCGGCGGAGCCCCGGAGGCCGGGGAGGACGGCACGGAGGAGGAGGATAGGGAGGAGGCCGACACGCGGAGGAGCCCCGGAGGCCGGGACAGGCCGGGGCGGTCGGGGAGGAAGCCGCCGCGTTCCGGGGGCCGGCCGACGGCGGCGGACCGGCGTGGCGGGGGCCGATGGCGTCGGCGGGTCAGTGGACAGCGGATTCCGGGAGGCCGACGGCGGCGGAGAATTCCGGGGGGCCGAGGACGGGGGGCACCGCGGAATGCGGCGGTCGGGGAGGATGACGGTGGTGGAGGAGGAGGAAGACACGACGACGACGATGGTGGCGGATCGGGGATGAAAAAAGTGGCCAAGTGCTGGAGGGGGGGTCGCTGTTTTATATATACAACCCGGCCTTTTGTCACGGTTGGTTACACGACCCGGGACTAAAGGGCGATTTCGCGCGGGAGCCCCCAAAAGAGAAAATTTCCCTCTTTAGTCCTGGGTGGTGTTACCACCCGAGACAAAAGGCCCCCCTTTTGTCTCAGGTCATAACACCACCCGGGACTAAAGGGCTATTTTGCGCAGGACTTTGATTTTTTTTCCCATTCTCCCTCCTCATTTTCTCATTCTTTCTCTTTGCAACATTTTTAAAAAATAGTAAGTTTAATATTTGAACCATGCAAAATTATATTTCGTTAAGTATTAACAACCTTCACTTTCCTATATAAAAAATAATTTAATAGTTGAAATAATTACTTCTTCTTTTCCGTTTATATCCACCTTATCCCAATTTTTAGTGATAAAAATGCTAATTTCATTTCATATAAATTTTAAAAACAATAATTATACATCGGACTCGACAATATTTGTCTCCTAAGACATAAGAGACCATGTGGCAAAATTTGGCACCATTCCATATCTTTTTAGTGGTGGAAATTCAATTAAACTGAATAAATGCTCAACTAATTCAGAAAAATCTCAAACTTTGTGGTTACTTCTCACAGGGCATCTGAAAGTCTTTAACAAGTTTTAGTTCAAATACATAAAGGAATACACTCATACAACATTACACAAATGATTTGAACATTAATCGTTACAGTACAGTATTGAAGTTCCTTTTCTTGACGAAAGTTCCTTGGTCATGGTCGTGACGTAAGTACGGTGTCTCTTCATTTCCAAGCGGTATGCTTGGGTCAACTTCGACAGCGAATGGAGGCATGCCATCGAACTGATCATAGTCATCCGATTTGTCTGTTCTGTCCTCGACTCCCACGATTACTCTTTTACCTGGAAGAACAATGTGTCGCTTTGGCTCTTGTGGTCCTTCATGGGGATTTTTATTCTTCGGTTTGCTAGTCATATCCTTGACATAGAAAACTTGATGCACATTTTTGGCAAGGACGAATGGTTCATCTTTGAAACCAATCTTGGTCAGGTCCACTATTGTCATTCCATATTGATCTTTCCTTATGCCACCTCCAGTTAGTTTTACCCATTGGCAAAGAAACAGAGGGATGTTAAGTGGCCCGTACTCAAGCTCCCATATCTCTTCTATGACACCATAATAGGAGTTCTTGTTATTGTTGCTATCCATGGCATCTATACGGACACCACGATTTTGGTGTGTAGTTTTCTGATCTTGGTCTCTTGTGTAAAAAGTATAACCATTTATATGGTAAGCTTGGAATTTCACAATTGTGCTAGAAGGTCCCCTAGCTAACAAAGCGAGTTGTGGGTGAATCGTGGAATCACCAATAACTTGTTCACTCAACCATGAGGGAAAATTTTCCAAGTGATGGCGTATAACCCAGGCTTCGGTTTTGGTTGGATTTTGTGAAGAAATAATCTGCTTGTGTTCCTCTATATACGGAGTCACCAAGGTTGATTGTTGCAGAACAGCTAGGTGTGCTTTATTGAACAAATCAGTATCATTGCTCAAACATGCTTTCCTTCCAATGGTGCCCTTTCCTAGTAGCCTCCCCTCGTGTCGTGATACTGGAACCCCAATCGAGTCAATTGAGTCGACAAAGTCAACACAAAACTCAATGACCTCCTCAGTTACATATCTTTTGGCGATGCTTCCTTCCGGATGTGCGCGGTTAAGAACATATTTCTTGAGGACTGACATGAACCTCTCAAAAGGCCACATGTTGTGCAGGAATACTAGACCAAGAATAGTAATCTCTTTCACAAGGTGCACCAGGAGGTGAGTCATAATATCGAAGAATGAAGGTGGAAATGCCAACTCAAAGCTGACAAGATATTACACAACATCATTCTGTAGCTTCACTAGGTTCCTTCGATCGATTGCCTTTTGTGAAATTGCATTGAGAAATCCACAAAGCTTTACGAGCGCTAATCGTACTTTCTCTGGTAGAACACCCCTCAACGCAACTGGAAGTAACTGTGTCATCAACATGTGGCAGTCGTGGGCCTTTAGATTTGTGAACTTCTTATCTTTCATATTTATGTCCCTTTTATATTCGACGAGTAGCCAGATGGAACCTTCATACAGTTTAGGCAATCAAACATGATGTCCTTCTCTTCCTTGCTCAGGGTGTAACTAGCAGGACCTAAGTAATCTTGTTCTTCCTCCTTAACCTCTTCAGGATCTGCTTCTTCATCAACCTCTATCGGAGGTGCTTCATTCCTTTGGATATCTTTCAGGTCCCGTCATGCTTCCAATGTATCCTTAGAGTTACCGTAACAACCCAAGAAGCCTAGGACATTCAAACAAAGATTCTTCGTCAAGTGCATCACGTCAATTGCGTTCCGGACCTCAAGAATTTCCCAATAAGGTAACTCCCAAAATATAGATTTCTTCTTCCACATTGGTGCACGCCCGTTAGCATCATGTGCAACAGGTTCACTACCGTCACCCTTTCCAAATACTACCCTTAGATCCTTTACCATCTCAAATATCTCCTCTCCTTTAAAATGGGGGGCTTTGTACGATGATCAGCCTTTCCTTTCCAATGCATACCTTTCTTCCTTAAGGGATGCTTCTTAGGAAGAAAGCGACGGTGACCCATATACACAACCTTCTTACAATTTTTTAGATGAATACCGTCTATTTTATGTAAACAGTGGGTGCAGGCCCGATATCCCTTGTTTGAGTGCCCCGATAGGTTACTTAAAGCAGGCCAATTGTTGATGGTAATGAATAACAATGCTCGTAGGTTGAAATTCTCTTGCTTATTCTCATCCCACACACATACACCTTCTTTCTTCCATAGCAGTAATAGTTCATCAACCAATGGTCTTAGATACACATCAATGTCGTTGCCAGGTTGTTTTGGACCTTGGATTAGCACCGGCATCATAATGAACTTTCGCTTCATCCACATCCAACCAGGAAGGTTGAACATGCATAGGGTCACAGGACAAGTGCTATGACCACTGCTAAACTCACCAAATGGATTGAAACCATCTGTGCTTAAACCAAATCTTATGTTTCTTGCTTCCCCAGCAAAATCTTTGTATTTTCTATCAATCTTTCTCCATTGAGACCCATCTGCCGGATGTCTCAGCATGTGGTCTTGCTTATGATCCCTTTTGTGCCATGTCATCAACTTAGCATGTTCTTTGTTCCTGAACAAACACTTCAAACGTGGTATTATAGGAAAATACCACATAACCTTCGCCGGTACTTTCGTCGTCTTGGGAGGTGTCCCCTCGAGAGCACCAGGACCATCATCTCTCCGGATCTTATAACGTAGTGCTTTGCACACGGGACAAGCTTCCAAATTCTCGTGTTCCTTGCCTCGATATAGGATGCAATCATTAGGGCAGGCATGGATCTTCTGAACCTCCAACCCTAGAGGGCACACAGTCTGTTTCGCTTCATATGTTGTCGACGGTAATTCATTGTTCCCGGGAAGCTTGTCCTTCACAATTTTTAGCATCCCCTCAAATGCTTTATCAGACACACCATATTTTGCCTTCCATTGCAACATTTCAAGTGTAGCACCAAGCATTTTGTGACCCTGTTTGCAATATGGGTACAATAGTTTTCTGTGATCTTCTATCACACGCTGCAACTTTGCCTTTTCATTATCATTTTCGTAGTCCCTTTGTGCATCTTTTAGAACTTGACCAAGATCATCAACATGGCCGTCTTCCGGTATCACTTCTTCGTCAGCATCTTCCATTAAAGTATTCGCAAAAGCTTGCCCCGCGGCCCAGTCAGGAATGTTATTATCATCCTCCTCTTCTTCGTTCTCTTCCATCACAACCCCTCTTTCACCGTGCCTGGTCCAAAGCACATAGTTTGCCATGAATCCGTTTTTAATCAAGTGGAGGTGAAGAGTCCAACAGTCAGAGTAGTCTTTGTCGTTTCTGCACACAGAGCATGGACAACACATGAATCCCTTTGGGTTCTTGTTGGCTTTGGCCACTTCGAGAAAAGCATGCATGCTAGCAATGTACTCCGGGGATCGTCTGTCGGCGTTCATCCATTGCCGGTTCATCTGCATCATATTAAATCCAAAAATTATTTCCTTTAAATCAAAATAACAAAGACAAAGATGAAGAAGGGTGAGTTTGATGATGTATTCTGTTATGAACTGGATGATGAGAACTGGAGGCCTACCTACATTCTTCCTGAACATGTTGATCATCTCAACACAATATGTGAATTCATAAATGTGTTTGAAGCAGAGGTTCAAAAGCTAGATGCTGACTAGTTTTAGCTTGGGCCTTGTACTCATTGCTATTGATATCGTGCCTTGTAATAGCCATCAAATGACCTCATCTGTATGTATGTCATTGTACCACAACCGCGTCAATCATTGCATCCTATGTGAACTACATACATCTGGCCATTTCTTGTGATACAATTACATACAGAGGTCACCTGATGGCTATTTTTTATCTCCATTATTAATGATCATATTTTTTTATAAACTAACTTCTAAAAAATTAGCTAAATGTAAAATCATAATTAATTCTATGTATCATTATATCAAAAAGTAAACAAAGACAAAGATGAAGAAGGTTGAGTTTGATGATGTATTCCGTTATGAACTGGATGATGAGAACTGGAGGCCTACCTACATTCGTCCTGAACATGTTGATCATCTCAACACAATACGTGAATTCATAAATGTGTTTGAAGCAGAGGTTCAAAAGCTAGAAGCTGACTAGTTTTAGCTTGGGACTTGTACTCATTGCTATTGATGTCGTGCCTTGTAATAGCCATCAAGTGACCTCATCTGTATGTATGTCATTGTTCCACAACCGCGACAATCATTGCATCCTATGTGAACTACATACATCTGGCCATTTCTTATGATACAATTACATACAGAGTTCACCTGATGGCTATTTTTTATCTCCATTATTAATGACCATATTTTTTATAAACTAACTTCTAAAAAATTAGCTAAATGTAAAATCATAATTAGTTCTATGTATCATTATATCAAAAAGTAAACAAAGACAAAGATGAAGAAGGTTGAGTTTGATGATGTATTCCGTTATGAACTGGATGATGAGAACTGGAGGCCTACCTACATTCTTCCTGAACATGTTGATCATCTCAACACAATACGTGAATTCATAAATGTGTTTGAAGCAGAGGTTCAAAAGCTAGAAGCTGACTAGTTTTAGCTTGGGACTTGTACTCATTGCTATTGATGTCGTGCCTTGTAATAGCCATCAAGTGACCTCATCTGTATGTATGTCATTGCACCACAACCGCGACAATCATTGCATCCTATGTGAACTACATACATTTGGCCATTTCTTGTGATACAATGACATACAGAGGTCACCTGATGGCTATTTTTTATCTCCATTATTAATGACCATATTTTTTATAAACTAACTTCTAAAAAATTAGCTAAATGTAAAATCATAATTAGTTCTATGTATCATTATATCAAAAAGTAAAATTCAATTTTCTCTACATCAATTTAACAGATAACAAGAGAATGCTAGTGTTTAGCCAACCACTTTTTTCTAAATCTAAAGTATATAAATAACCTCATCTCTTATTGGCTCCTCCCACCTAGGATTTAAGATTTCTATTTTCTCCATCTCTAAAATATAAAAAAAAATTAATCACAACAAATGATGGGAGGAAGAAGAATCAAACCTTGGCAACACTTTAGAGGAGAGAAATCTTCACAAATAGATGAAGAAAAAATTCAGCAGCACCTCTCTAAGGTTGAGGCGCCATGGAGGAGGAGCTTGAGCTCTTGGTGAAGAATGGCTCAGGCAAGAGAAAGAGGAAGAAGAAGTTGGATTTGTAGGGCGCGGGCTTTTAGTCCCGGGTGGAATTACCAACCGAGACTAAAGGGTACCCTTTAGTCTCGGTTGGTAACTCCACCCGGTGCTAAAACCCCGCGTCAATCATTGCGGGAAAGAGACGTTGGGAGCCAGCCCTTTTGTCACAGTTGGTTATACCAACTGGGACTAAAGGGGGGGTGTCTCCAGCCAGCATTTCGGGCCACGTCGACGAAAGGCCTTTAGTCACAGCTCCAAAGTTGAACCGAGACTAAAGGCCCGTACCAAAGCCTCGCTCTCTACCAGTGAAAAGTACCATAAAAGGAAAGTAGGTTTTATAATTTTCTAAATATAATAAACATCTTCATTGCAACTTATACCTTTCTCTACTTTTTTCAATTGAAAAAACATAGTTCCTATTAGAATAAGCTTTACACCCGTTTGGATGTATGTACTAGAAATTGGAATAAGGAATTGGAATTGGATTCAACAAATATTGATGTTTGGAAGTTTGTAGAATTGAGAATTAGTATTGGAAACCAATACCTTGAAAATCAATAAAAACTGAAACTTTCCTCCGCCAAAATCGAGTCTCACCCCTCCGTAAAAATCGAGCCTCACCCCTTCATCAAAATCAGCTTGCTATTTGCCTCCATCGTGTGTGAACTCCACCACTAATCTACACCGTTGCCGGAACTCCTCCATTGACATCCATCATTGGGATTCTGCTGACACGGCTACCACACCACCAGAGATTCCCTGCAGACCTTCTCCCTCATCTAGAGATCCATGCATCCGCGGCCATGGACCCATCCTCTTCCTCACCACTAGCCTCCTCCTCATCTTCCTGGCGTTTGGTGCCCATCTTCTTCCTTGCTGCTGCAGCCTCCTCCTCTTCCTCCTCACAGTTGTAACACCTCTGGTGTTTAGGACACAAAAAATCAAAAGGAGTTTAAGTTAAATTAAATTCTTAAAGAACGTATGCAAGAAATCAAAACAAAACAACTCAAATACATAAGTATGTGCAGGACTAACTATATCCAGGAGCTGATGTGTTAAGTTGAGTTTTGACATCAATATAATGGTTGTGATTGTCAACAATTTGAGGTTGCGATTGACAGTAAGTTGAGGTTGTGATTGACAACAAGCACTAGTAGGGATGTTGGCATCGATGACGTTCACCTTTCATCACCGAAAACACCATTTTCGTCACAGATATTCATTTGTGACGACTTTGTGACGATTTGTGTTTGGTCATGATGGTCGCGTCACATTTTCCACCTGTGACGAAATGTTAATTTCCGTCACAGATGTGTCTCCATTCTGTGACGATTGACACGTCGTCATGAAAGTGAATTCAATCTGTGACAGTCGCTTTTGGACACCGATGATACACCGTTTTCGTCATAATCTCTCATTTGTCGGGCGTCTTGACAGCGCCGTTAACGGCGTTTGTGTTCTGTGACGATCCGGTTACGTCATCGATAGTCTTATTTTTTGTCATTACCGGCCGTTTGGAAGCGTTTCAATGGCGTATGCCATGCTGTCGGATGACGTGCTTAATGACGTGATAGCTGACATGACAGATGTCGTGGTTGCTAACGTGGCATTTTCAAAATGACACGGGCCAAATTAGGTTCCACCACGTGTCCTCTTTTTATTGGGCCATGTGGCGTGCTATGATTGGTTAGGATTTTCGTCACATATGTTATTACCAGGAATAATTATATATTCATCACTGAAGACTCATTAATTTCATCACAAAGATGCACATGGTTTCATTACTATTTGCAAATAATATTGAAATGATCAAACAATTCCACAGATAAACAGATCAAGTATCCAGTGCTCCACAAAAACTGCACTCATTCCAAAGACAGAAACATCTATTACAGCCAAAGTATGTACTATTATAGCCCATATACAGACACTAAGAATTTTGGGCTTCACGATAGCAACTTGTATCATGGCACTGCTTGACAACTGTGGTAAAGTGACTCTGTGACCACCAAAGGGCCAATGCGGATCTTTATTCCCGAAGAAAATAAAGCAATAAAGTCATTTATTTATTTTTATTATCATATTATTACTGCGTGCGCATGATAAATGAATTCACATAGAACAAAGAAGCAACAAACAATATCCCTACAGTGAAGGCAAGCATATATAAGAGCAGCCAAGTAGTGCATTATTGGTTTTGCAAGAGCAGTCAAGCAGAACATTACCCCATCAGCAGCAGCTGCCTTTGCCGGAGCAATAATGAATTTTGGCTTTCTTGGGATATCAACAGCTTGAGCAATGAATGGAGTATCTAAACCTACAGTACATGTAAATAGAGCAGCAACATTCAGGTTAGATACAAATATTGCATGGTACCAGATGCCAAAGCTCCTTGCATAGTTTCTCTCAAAACACTGTGTTTACATTTCCCGATATCCTTGATTATGATTGCTGATCAACAAGAATGATAGTGAGTTAATACAAGTATCATGATATACGGTAACTGATATAGGAGCTCTCGAAGATTAATGCATTTTCTAGAAACTAGAATAAATAAGGTACAGGTCTATATATATATATATATACGACGCAATGCCAAATTGCACGCAAGTAGGCATTACCGAGCACAGTGCACAGCACAACTCCAATTCTGCGCCAACATATAGCAATTAGTAAGTAAAAATATTTCCATTAAAAAATAAAAGATCATTAGTCAATTAGATAAGATAATTACCTTCAAAGTTACACTCTTGATCTTCAGACTTTAGGAATTATGAATCAGGAACACCAAGACAGGAATTATGAATGGGACACAATCCAGATTCCTGGCTTACATAACAATAAATATATGTTTTCAAAGATTGGGAAATTAAAAATATATCATTGGATAAAAACAGTTACCACATACATATGAGTGTTCCTTGCATAAAGATTCTGTAACTTGCAGCTAAATCTTAGCACACGACTAAGCTGTACATAAAAATTTACCTCTTTAGCCCTGTGTAGTACTTAGGATCTGAACTGAAGAGGTTAAGGCTGGACACGGGCTATTTTGTTAGAAGATTATCCTCAAGTCAAAAAAATCAGTAGAATCTCCAGTAGATGAGGATTCAGGAGCAGCCATCATCTTTTGTGATGGCTACTCCAACAAGATGAACACGGCTAACCAAAACACATCTCCGGCTCAACTACCCAAGTTGGCCAAGAACACGTAGCCACTGGAGTGCTACTGGTCCTAGGAACCAACAACCACCGAAACCTACTCGAGAACGCAGCGGAACAAGCAACTCGAGCAACCCTGACCTGCACCGGTCAGACCGGTCGCACCCACCGGTCAGACCGGTCCCTGCTGGAGCACCCTGACTGAACCTGATGATTTCCACAGAAAGACTCCCACACCGGTCAGACCGGTCCGAGTCAGGAAACCCCAAATCCAACAATCAAACCTCCCGAGCTCCAAAACTGACCAAACTCGAAACAGCAGCAACACAAGACACCAGGGAACTCACCAAGACGTTCACCCGAGCAAAACCCAACCAAGGGTCAGCACCGGTCAGACCGGTGAGAGGCACCGGTCAGACCAGTCAAGACGTGGGCTCTCGGGATGAACAGCAACCCACGGGTCAACTCCTCCAAATCCAAATCCCGATCTCCCGATTCGCTCCACGAATTCGCACAAGACTTTGGGGATAGTAGGAGTACCTCATGGGCATTCCATAACAAAAATTTGGTCCACCAAAACTTGCTAAATCAAGAGGAATCGAAGGATTTCCACCAAGAATGCCTCTAACCCTAGAACGACGAAAACCCCAAAATTGAGCCCTTTTACTCACGGCTTTGGGAGGGGAATCAAAGGGAAAAGAACCACGAAGGGTTCATGCATACATCCCCCACCAAATCCCAAAGAGAAAGGTCTCAAAACCGCCACAAGAAAATCGCCAAGAAAAGGCTCCGAAAATCACCAAAAAGAGAAAACGGGAGAGACACAATCAAGCCTTGAGGAACCATGCCGAATCATCTATACATACCATGAAGGTTCATACAAGGTCTAGCTTGCCTCCCAATCATCCTTCCCTCTCACAAGATCTCACCATGAAGCTCTCAAGCTAGTCCTCTAAATCCTAAGGAAAATAGGAAGGGAAAATAGAAAAACAAAATGAGCTAGGGTTCCAAGAGATGGCTGCCATCCTCTCACCACTTGGGTTATATGGAGGCTAGCCGAAAGACCAAACTACCCCTATTACATTAAACTAAGATACACGCTCCCAAAGGGCCTTTTGGGAAACTTCGTCGTAACACCATCGGACGGATGCCCGGCGACCACAAACTTGCTTAGCCTCGACGCAAGCCTTGCGATCCCGACGTGTGTCCTCTGCTTCGAAGTCTCCGGACTGCGTCGTCACACACCGGTCAGACCGGTGTACCCCACCGGTCAGACCGGTCCTGGTGCTGCTGCCTCCGGTCTTCGGTCTTGGCTTTGTGGATCAACCAAGGAACCCAAGGGTTTTCTGGTGAACCACTGGAAACCCCGCGAACTCGGTGTAGCCTCCGCCAATCACCACTCATGACTCGGCTCCCACGTAGTCCCGGCTCGACCTTGGTTTTGAGGTTCAACCAAGAAACCATCCACGACTTCATCTTGTCGTTCTTGCCACCGTGCGGCCCGCACTTGACCCCGCTGGACACCGGGTCCCTCGAGCCAAGCCTACTTGTCTTCTCCATACCTGGAGGCCTACCCGGCAACGACCTTTCGCGCTTGCTCTTCATCTGCACCAACACCAGTCAAGCCGCAACCTGAACCTGCAGTACTTAGCCAAGAGTCAGTCCACACAACGTTGTCAATCACTCATCACACCAGGAAGCGACCATCCACCGGTCCTCGAACCACACAGGCTCTCAATCTCCCCCTTGATGAGTGCATTGACAACACACACATTTGGTAACCAAAGAGAAAAGGAAAAGAAAAGAAATGACTAAAAAGAAACTCAAACAAGCGATCGAAAGCCAAACAAAGGCAAAGAGCAAGGTCACTTGCAAGAGGAAAGACTCGGTCCCCTTAGACAAGGGCAACGGCTCGACACAACCGAGTCATAGACAAGCTCAAGCAAAGAGCAAGGACCACCAAAGCAAAGCTCGAAAACCACAAAGAGCTCCCCCTGCACACATGCAAGCTCCCCCTGAACCAATGCAACACCCCCTGGACGAATGCATGCAAACCACTTCACGAAACAGAGCAGCTGTACCAGCTTTGCTCTGACCGGTCAGACCGGTCCACTTCACCGGTCAGACCGGTGCACTAGAAAGCCTAGCACCTGACTCTCACACCGGTCAGACCGGTGCATCCCACCAGTCTGGCCGATGACCACCTGGGAAAAACTGGGAATTGCACGAGCTCGAAAATAGCTCGAAACCACTTGGAAACCTTCTAAATGCATTCAGGAGGCCAAAACATGCTCAAACTTCTCCCCCTTGTTGACAATGCATGAATCAAGTCAAAATTAGGAAAAATGCAACCTAGAGCTTCTCAAATAGACAAAATTCAACATAGGATGCTACACATATCCAAATGAGCAAGTTAGATACTCTATAGCTTCGTATGGACAAAAACTACAAGATCACCAAGTTTCACAACCATTGGGCAAAGCTAAGATAGAATTGACCATTTTTGCGAAAAATTCCCTCTCATGAGCAAAGTCCTAAACATGAGCAAAACATGTCAAAATGGCAAAGACACACAAAATTCATGCTAGGACAACCATTCTAAGCATAAGACCATCATAAACACCCACAAGCACATCATGTCATGTCAAAGTCACCGATCCAAGTGCTTACTTCTAAATATGAGACTTCTCATTGGTAAGCAACATGCAACGGTTTAGCACCCAAAGCAAGTAAATTTAGCACATATGACATGGGAGCACATTTTTCAAGCAAATTACATTTCATTTTCAGATTCATATTTGGTACATGAAATGTCTTTGCGACAAAAAGGAACTTATGCCCCTCCACAAGATAAAGCATGGGGGCTAAACATTCATGATGGCAAATGAGCCTTTGGCCCCATATACTCAAAATAAGCTATCCAAGCACAAATTAAGCATAGAAATGTCACTAAAACATGTCCATATAAAGGCATTTACTCACAAGAGAGCATACATGTGACATTTTTCAGAAACATAGTTATCAACCATGGATATAAATCAAGATCATCAAGAGCTAAGCCACACTAAGCCATATCATACCAAACTAGCTCGCAAGATCATATATAGAACTTCATGGTGAACAATGTATATAGGAGAAGCTTTTCCTACAAAATGCATATGATACAAAATGCATGCAACCTAAGATACAAAGATGCCTATACATCATGTTACACATGCAATGCAAAATGCGAGAAATGCACAAAGGAAACTATACATATGCTACAAAGGAGCTCCTACCCCCAACTCAAGAGATCAAACACACACCAAGATCTAGGGGCTTGGTGAAAATATTCGCTAGTTGGTTTTGTGTGGGTACATGGATCAAAGCGATTTTCCCTTTCTCAACATTGTCCCTCAGAAAATGGTATCTCACTTCTATATGCTTGGTTTTGGAATGAAGCACTGGGTTCTTAGCAACACTTATCGCACTCGTGCTATCACAAAGAAGTGGAACCTGGGTATACTCCTCACCAAAGTCACTCATGGTGTATGTGATCCAAAGGAGCTGAGATCAACAACTAGATGCTGCAACATATTCGACTTCGGTAGTAGATTGAGCAACACTCGATTGTTTGCGGGAAGACCAAGACACCAAAGAAGAACCCAAGAACTGGCAAGTCCTAGAAGTGGACTTCCTATCCAACCGACTCCCGGCAAAATCCGCGTCTGAAAAACAATGAAGCTTCAAAGAAGAAGACGCGGAGTACCAAAGGTCGAAGTCGGGAGTGTATCGCAAATACCTGAAGATGTGCTTACCTGCTTGCCGATGCGAAGTCCTTGGAGACGCTTGAAAATGAGCGCACAGACATATCGAGAATTGGATGTCCAGCCTCGTCGTCGTCAGGTACAGGAGGGAGCCGATCATGCTCCGGTACTCCTTCTGGTCCACGTGTTCACCGTCCTCGTCCACATCAAGAGCTGTAGTCGTACTCATCGGCGTCGCCATGGCCTTGGAGTCCTCCATCTTGAACTTCCTCACAATGTTCTTGGTGTACTTGGCTTGGTGTACGAATGTTCCTTCCTTCGATTGCTTGATCTGGAGCCCAAGGAAGAACTACAACTCGCCCATCATGCTCATCCCAAATTCCCTGCTCATGTCTTCTGCAAACCTTGCAACCAAAGAGTTAGACGAGCCACCAAAGACAATATCATCCACGTACACCTGCACAATTAGGATCTCTTTTCCCTGCCTGAGGAGAAACAAGGTCAAATCTACCTTCCCCATCTCAAAACCTCTCTCAAACAGGAACCCTCTCAACCTACCATACCAAGCTCTAGGCGCCTGCTTCAACCCATACAGCGCCTTCCTCAACTTGTACACCATGTGGGGGTACTTCTCACTCTCAAACCCCGGTGGTTGCCTCACGAACACTTCTTCCTCCAAAACACCGTTCAGGAAAGCACTCTTCACATCTCCATTTGGTACAATTTGAACCCTTTAGCCACAGAAAAGGCTAGAAGGATCGTAATTGCCTCCAAACGGGCTATGGGAGAAAGGTCTCCTCGTAGTCTATCCCCTCTTTCTGTGTGTACCCCTAAGCAACAAGCCTTGACTTCTTTCTCACCACTTCACCTTTCTCTCCCTCTTTATTTTTCCACACCCATTTTATCTCAATCGGCTTACACCCCGGTGGAGGCTCCACTAACTCCCAAACTTGGTTCTTCTCAAAATTCTCCAACTCCTCATGCATCGAATTGACCCAATTGTGATCAGATAGCGCATGTCCAATGTCTTTGGGCTCAAAAGTAGCAACAAAAGCAGCATGGGCAAAGTGAGAATCATTACGAGACCTCGACCGTGTAGTGCGTTCGTTGATGTTCCCGATGATTGTTGAAGCTGGATGATCCACTTGTACTCGCCGGGGAGCTTCTCGCCTTGAAGCCACCTCCCCCTCAGCTGGAGCTTCCTCACGATCTCGGCACGTCGTCATAGGTGTGGGAGAAGGGCCATCCATGATCGTAGTCGAAGTAGTATGTACATGCTCAGCTGCGGGCGCCACACCACCATCTTCATCATCACCTTGCTGCACCTCATCCTCGAAAATCTCCTCGCCAAGTTCCTCGTCACCTGCACACTCAAAAACAAGCTGACTACGTGGCTGTGTCTCGTCGAAGGTAACCTCACAAGTCTCCACGATTTGGTTAGTTTCAAGATTGAGCACTCGAAAGGCTCTACAATGAGACGCGTAACCAAAGAAAATGCCATCGACAGACCTAGCCTCGAACTTGTCCAACTTCGTCCCTTTCTTAAGGATGAAACATTTGCAGCCAAAGACATGAAAGTGACTCACCTTGGGGGTTCTACCGTGCATCAACTCGTAACAAGTTTTCTTCTTATGCAACTTGAGATAAATCCTGTTCGACACATAGCACGCGATATTGACGGCCTCAGCCCAGAACCTTCTCAGAGTCCTATGCTCATCGTGCATCGTCCAAGCCATCTCGCACAAGGTTCTGTTTTTTCCTTTCCACCACGCCGTTCTGGGGAGGCGTATACGGACTAGAGAACTGGTGTTCAAGACCCAAGTCGTGGCAAAAGGTTTCGAAGCGAGAGTTTTTAAATTCCGAGCCATGGTCACTGCGGATCGCTCGTATGGCATCTCCGTGCCTCTCGTTTCTCAACCTCAAGACAAGATCTCGAACAAAACCAAACGTCTCCCCTTTCTCCTCCAAAAAGAAAACCCACGCATACCGAGAGTAGACGTCCACCACAACCAGGATGTACCACTTCCCACCCACAGATCTCACACGAGCTGGGCCAACAAGGTCCATGTGGAGCAGCTCGGATGGACGCTCTGTCATCACATTGGTTAGGGGTGGATGGGAAGAGGCTACCATCTTAGCATGCCGACACGGCGCACAAACCAACTCTTTCTCAAACCTTAACCGTGGCAATACTCGGACCAAATTGAGTTTACTCAAGCGAGACAGAAGGTCAAAGCTTAAGTGACCCAACTTCCTATGCCACTTCCACAACTCACTCGAAGAACCAGCCAAAAAGCAACGAGCCACACCAGAAGACTGCGAGAAATCCGCTCAGAAAACCTGACCCTCGGGAACGACCATGCAAACTAGGTCCCCTCGAGAATCCAAAATCTGAGAACCACCAGACCGAAACAACACCTCAAAAACCTAATCCAAAAGCTGGGAAACGGAAAGCAAATTGAATCCGAGCGATTGAACAAGAGCAACACGCCTGAGAGTGACCTTGTCACTTACCTTAATCTCACCTTCTGAAAGCACACGCCCTCGCCCATTGTCCCCAAAGGTGATGTATGTCTTGGACACCACCAGGACGAGACTTGAGAACCACCCCTTATCTCCGGTCATATGCCTCGAGCAACCGGAGTCAATCAGCCAAACATTCCTCAAGTCTCCCACTTGAAATTCAAAAACGAGCACGTGAGTGAACAAACGACTCAGCACTGGGGTTAGTACCAAAAGAGTAAAACCAGTGTCGAGCCATTTGCTCCAAAGTGGGGTTAGTACAAATCATATCATCACACCTATCAAAGCTACCACCACGAAAACCACCACGGGAACCACCACTAGGGAACCATCCCTGTCTCGCTGGAAGAGAACGAAAACCACGAAAGGAAGACTGTGGACCGTTCCTCCACTCCAACTCAAAGCTACGACTCCTCCCACCATCGTATTGAGCACGAGGTGGAGAACGTCTAGCAAACTGACCACCACCAGACTCACCATGCCAACCACCTATACCACGACCAAAAGAACTGAACCGAGCATCCTCACGAGCACGAAAACCAAACTGCCGGCCACCCAGACCAGCACCGGTCTGACCGGTCACCCTGACTGGTCTGACCGGTGGTGCTCGGCCAGTAGCACCACCTGCCACCTTTCGATCTCCCCAAGCCGGAACCGTCCTCACAATCGCCTTAGCCCTGGGCATTTGCATACGAGGCTCAGGTACACCATTTGAGGGGTGGTACCTGTCCTTGTCAGCCCACTCCCTAGCCATTCTCTCCTCACGCTTCCTCTTTAAGCAAAACTCACCCTTGTGACCATCTCTCCCACAATAGTCACAATGAAACTGTATGAGCTTAGGTTTAGGCTTGGGTTGGGGCTGCTCACTTGGTTTCTCCTCACTCAGCTTCTCTTTCGGTTTCTCCTCACTAGGCTTCTCACCCTCTTTCCCAAAGAACACATTCCCCAAGTTGCTCTTGAACTTTATGGGTTTTTGGAAATCATTTGTGGGGTGAGGGAATATGGGTGGATCTGGAGTTGTGTCAAGTTTGTTTCTCAATGGGTTTGGCTTAGGAGCATAGGCATTTTTGTGGAAGGTTTTTGGTGGAGCTTGGATATCACCAATTTTCTCTCCTCCCTCACCACTACACTCTCCAATCTTATCCGACCCAACCGCTTGCCCATCATAGCGCTTGTATGCCTCTATCATCGTCCTAAGCTGTGGTTCATGACCCGACAACCAACCCATCATTTTCCTCAACTCATCATTCTCATCCTGCAAGCGATCCACATAATGTGCAAGTTCCAGATTCTTTACAGCATGCAATTCACAAGTAGAGCAAGAAGTGGGAACAGGTGCTTTCAACTCAGCCTCATGAGAAACAGTGTAAGCATGCATCTCATCAATCTTTCCATGCAAAATAGGGCAAGAAGTACAAGCACCTAGCAAAGCAGGTCTAGACTTAAGCTCAGCCACTTCAGCCCTAAGCACATCTAGTTCCTCACACTTGGAGGCATGCTTTTCCTTAAAAATAGTAAGATCAGCTAGGAACACAGAGCAATCAGCACAATCAACCTCATCAGAAACAACAGGTGAAGCCTTAAGCGAATCAATTTCAAGCTTAGCATCTAGATTCTGTGTTTCTAGCCCAGCCACTCTAGTCCTAGCATCCTCAAGCGAGGCCCTAACCTCCTTTCTCATCTTCTTAGCCTCTCTAAGCATATCATCACGATTATCAAGCAACTTGCCAAGTCGTTCATTTTCCTCATGCAACAAGGGAAGCTCGTCACGTACCTCATCCTCAGAGTCGGAGTCCGAGTCGCTCTGGTGACTCTTCTTGCTGCCGAAGCTTCGTGCCATGGTGCAGAAGCCATCTCTCGCGTAGCAGCTTAGCCCACTCAAGTTCTTGGATGACTTCTTGTTCTTGCGCTGATCCCCTTCATCTTTGCTGCTACTGGAGCTCGAGGAAGAGTAGGCGGAGCTAGAGTCGACGTCGCTTGCTCCGACCATCACTCGAGCCTTCTTGCTGTGGCCGCCCTTCTTCCTTGATCCTCGCTCGTCCTTGTGCTTGTGCTTGTGCTTGTGCTTGTGCTTGTGCTTGTGCTTGTGATCGCGCCTCGATCAGTACTTGTTGTCCGTCCTCGGCCGGTGCTTGTAGCCGTCCTTGTTCTCCATCTTCTCGGGGCAGTCGGCGACGAAGTGTCCTGGCTTGCCGCACTGAAAGCACGTCCTCGTGTTCCTCCTTGTGTTCACCCGGTTCTCGTGCATCCTCTCGAACCTCCTAGTCAGCAGCGCCAGCTCGTCCTCTCCAAGCACGTCGAACTCCTCATCTGGCAAAGACATCAAGGAGGACAAAGAGTACATCCTGGTGGATGGGTTAGCGTTAGACTTTGCACCTGAGCCACCGATGAGGGCGAGACTATGAGAGTCAGTCGGGCCCTCAAGCTTGGCTGTCATACCACGGTCCACCTCAGCCGACTTGAGCTCCGAGAATAGCTCGTTCACCGTTAGAGTGTCATACTTCTCAAACTCTACAATGGCCTCGAACTTTCCATCCCAAATTGTACGATCCAGAGAGTGCAAGAGCTTTACAGCTCTGTCATGATCATCGTACGGGAGCATGTCCACATTGGCCCTCATGTTGTTCACCACTACCGTGAACCGCTGGAACAAGGCATCAATTGACTCACTGGGAAGATGTGTGAAGTTCTCGTACTCTCTCTAGTAAGTCGCATACATCCAAGCCTGAACTTGAGCATTTCCAGTGTGAGCATCCTTCAACTGCCCCCAAATCCTACAAGCCAAGTCCTCTTTCTGAACCCGATCGAATTCGGATTGACACGAAGCACGAAACAAGTAGTCGACCGCCTTGTTGTTGGCGTCGTGCATGTCCCTCGATCCCGGAGCAAGGAAGTTAATCAGATGAACATAAGCTGTGTTCACCGTAACATCCCAAAGGATCTGACCCTTACCGCGGAGGAAAGCTGCCATCCGCCTCTGCCACATCTAGTAGTTTTTGCCATCGAAGTGCGGAGGACCCGATCCCCGTTCCTGGTACGCCATCCTTGGATCTTAGACTGGGTAGAATCCGAAGATCCGTAACTGGCTCTGATACCACTTGAAGGACCGAACTGGCGACCAGAGAGGGGGGGAGTGAATGGGAGCCGATAAAAATTCTTCTCGAAGGAGATGGCTACTCCAACAAGATGAACACAGCTAACCAAAACACGTCTCCGGCTCAACTACCCAAGTTGGCCAAGACCACGTAGCCACTGGAGTGCTACTGGTCCTAGGAACCAACAACCACCGACACCAACTCGAGAACGCAGTGGAAAAAGCAACTCGAGCAACCCTGAACTGCACCGGTCAGACCGGTCGCACCCACCAGTCAGACCGGTCCCTGCTGGAGCACCCTGACTGAACCTACTGATTTCCACAGAAAGACTCCCACACCGATCAGGCCGGTATAGCACACCGGTCAGACCGGTCCGAGTCAGGAAACCCCAAATCCAAGAATCAAACCTCCCGAGCTCCAAAACTGACCAAACTCGAAACAGCAGCAACACAAGACACCAGGGAACTCACCAAGACGTTCACCCAAGCAAAACCCAACCAAGGGTCAGCACCGGTCAGACCAGTGAGAGGCACCGGTCAGCCCGGTCAAGACCTGGGCTCTCGGGATGAATAGCAACCCGCGGGTCAACTCCTCCAAATCCAAATCCCGATCTCCCGATTCGCTCCACGGATTCGCACAAGACTTTGGGGATAGTAGGAGTACCTCATGGGCATTCCATAACCAAGATTTGGTCCACCAAAACTTGCTAAATTAAGAGGAATCGAAGGATTTCCACCAAGAATGCCTCTAACCCTAGAACGAAGAAAACCCCAAAATTGAGCCCCTTTACTCACGGATTTGGGAGGGGAATCAAAGGGAAAAGAACCACGAAGGGTTCATGCATACATCCCCCACCAAATCCCAAAGAGAAAGGTCTCAAAATCGCCACAAGAAAATCGCCAAGAAAAGGCTCCGAAAATCACCAAAAAGAGAAAACAGGAGAGACACAATCAAGCCTTGAGGAACCACGCCGAATCATCTATACATACCATGAAGGTTCATACAAGGTCTAGCTTGCCTCCCAATCATCCTTCCCTCTCACAAGATCTCACCATGAAGCTGTCAAGCTAGTCCTCTAAATCCTAAGGAAAATAGGAAGGGAAAATAGCAAAACAAAATGAGCTAGGGTTCCAAGAGATGACCGCCATCCTCTCACCACTTGGGTTATATGGAGGCTAGCCGAAAGACCAAACTACCCCTATTACATTAAACTATGATTCACGCTCCCGAAGGGCCTTTTGGGAAACTTCGTCGTAACACCACCGGACGGATGCCCGGCGACCACAAACTTGCTTAGCCTCGACGCAAGCCTTGCGATCCCGACGCGTCTCCTCCGCTTCGAAGTCTCCGGACTGCGTCGTCGCACACCGGTCAGACCGGTGTACCCCACCGGTCAGTCTGGTACCCACCGGTCAGACTGGTCCTGGTGCTGCTGCCTCCGGTCTTCGGTCTTGGCTTTGTGGATCAACCAAGGAACCCAGCGGTTTTCTGGTGAACCACTGGAAACCCCGCGAACTCGGTGTAGCCTCCGCCAATCACCACTCATGACTCAGCTCCCACGTAGTCCCAGCTTGACCTTGGTTTTGAGGCTCAACCAAGAAACCGTCCACAACTTCATCTTGTCGTTCTTGCCACCATGCGGCCCGTACTTGACCCCGCTGGCCACCGGGTCCCTCGAGCCAAGCCTACTTGTCTTCTCCACACCTGGAGGCCTACCCGACACTAACCTTTCACGCTTGCTCTTCACCTGCACCAACACCAGTCAAGCCGCAACCTGCACCTGCAATACTTTGCCAAGAGTAAGTCCACACAACGTTGTCAATCACTCATCACACCAGGAAGCGACCATCCACCGGTCCTCGAACCACACAGGCTCTCAATCTCCCCCTTGATGAGTGCATTGACAACACATACATTTGGTAACCAAAGAGAAAAGGAAAAGAAAAGAAACGATTAAAAAGAAACTCAAACAAGCGATCGAAAGCCAAACAAAGGCAAAGAGCAAGATCACTTGAAAGAGGAAAGACTCGGTCCCCTTAGACAAGGGCAACAGCTCGACACAACCGAGTCAAAGACAAGCTCAAGCAAAGAGCAAAGACCACCAAAGCAAAGCTCGAAAACCACAAAGAGCTCCCCCTGCACACATGCAAGCTCCCCCTGAACCAATGCAACTCCCCCTAGACGAATGCATGCAAACCACTTCACGAAACAGAGTAGCTGTACCAGCTTTGCTCTGACCGGTCAGACCGGTCCATTTCACCGGTTAGACCGGTGCACTAGATCGCCCAGCACCTGACACTCACACCGGTCAGACCGGTGCATCCCACCAGTCAGGCTGATGACCACCTGGGAAAAACTGGGAACTGCACGAGCCAAGCCTACTTGTCTTCTCCACACCTGGAGGCCTACCCGGCAACGACCTTTCGCGCTTGCTCTTCACCTGCACCAACACCAGTCAAGCCACAACCTTCACCTGCAATACTTAGCTAAGAGTCAGTCCACACAACGTTGTCAATCACTTATCACACCAGGAAGCGACCATCCACCGGTCCCCGAACCACACAGGCTCTCAACCAGAAGAAATTCCAAAAGTGAATTACCCCGAATCTTATCAAGCCATGTTTGTGGGTACTCCAGGGATTGTGCACATGACTAAAGAAGGGGTGGAGTTTGTCTATTTCAATCAGAGGATCAAGGGGTTCAAAAGGGTTAAGATAAATCCTGCTCATGCACATATGGTTGTACCAATGGAAAAAAGAGCTCCTATTCCACCTCAGGCATCGGCTCCTCGGCCGATCTTAAGTCAGCCCATACAAACTACTCCACTACAGCAGACAACAGCATTGCTACCTGTCATGACTCCGGCTCATTCGGTTACTCATATGGTTCAGAGATCACCACCTCAGCAACCAATTAGTCAAGGGATGACAAAGCAACCGTTAGCACAACAATGGCAGTTGAATCCTTTGCAGACAATGCAAATGCTTCTAAGTCAATTGGCTAGCTCGGGCCAGTTGAACTTGCATCAGCCTATTCCTTCGGCTGGATAGCCGATTGGGCAAACAGCACCTGTATTGGGTCAATCAAATCCGCAAAATCCTTCTGGAGCAAGATCATCAGCAGAAATGCTGAATCCTCAACCAGAAATCCTTGAAGAACAACCTTCAGAAACTCCATCGGCTAATGTAGAAGAATTGACTAATCAAATTACAGAGACGCTGCAGAAGCATTTTGGGATAAAGCCTAAGCAGCAAGTTTATATGTACAGGACACCGAATCCATCTGGTTATGATCAGATACATTTTCCTCCAAGGTTCAAGGTGCCTGATTTCACTAAATTCTCTGGACAAGATGATACATCTACAATGGAACATATCACCAAGTTCATCATACAATGCGGAGAAGTGGGGAATATTGATGCAATTAGGATACGGTTGTTCTCCTCATCTCTCTCAGGGCCAACATTCTCGTGGTTTACTTCACTTTCGACCAACTCCATTATCAAATGGGCCGATTTGGAGCAACAATTATTTCTTCTCTGGCATTCATGAGATGAAGATTATTGACTTAACCCGTCTCAAGTAAAGGAATGATGAAACTGTTGCTGGATTTGTTGAAAGATTTAGAGAGGTTAGGAATAAATGCTATAGTTTGAATCTGGGAGACAAACAATTGGCTGAGTTGGCATTCAAGGGGCTCTTGCCATCTTTGAGAGAAAAATATGCATCACATGATTTTGAGAGCCTCAGGCAGTTAGTAAGTCGGATGAGCCAAGAAACTGCAAAGTCTTATGAGCCAAGGAGGAATTTCCAAAAGAAAGTTTCCTATGTGGAATGCTCCGATTCAGAAGATGAAGAAAACATGGTAGGACTTGCAGAGTGGGTTAAAGGCAAAAAGATTGTGTCTTGTCCCTTTGCTAAGAAGGAACCAGAGAAATTCGGCTTCGATATCACTAAGGCTGATAAGATATTTGATCTACTGCTTCAACAAGGGCAGATTAAGCTTTCTCAGTTCCATACCATATCATCTGCAGAAGAGCTTAAAAGGATGTAGTATTGCAAGTGGCATAATGCAACGTCTCATGACACTAATGATTGCAAGTTCTTCAGGCAATAGATTCAATCAGCTGTTGAGCAAGGAAAACTTAAGTTCGAAACCCCAGCCAAAGCTGAAAAGCCAATGAAGATTGATCAGCATCCTTTCCCAACTAATACAGTGGAGGTGTCCAGTAAAGACACATCACGTACCAAATTGCTGACATCGGAAGCAGCTCAAAATAAAGGAGTTGTCGATCCCAAAGTACAATCAACTGCTGCAGATGTTAAAGGAAAAGGATTGTTGCTTGAAGAGGAAGACATGAAACCACGACGGTCTGTCATGTCTCATATGCTAATTAACAAGTTTCAGCGACGATAAGAGAAAGTATAAGAAAGAGAAGAGTGGGCATGGCGTAATGAAGGTCATTGGAGATGTCCGTTCTTAAAGTACTATTGAGAAGAAGGAATCAAACTACCAACGGCAGAAAATTGTCCAGAATGCAATGGAGCCTACAATAATGGCAGCTCATCCAAGAGGGTTTGCTACAATGACAGAAAGCTTGTGATTCATCGTGAATATAATAATCAACGGGTCCCAGTTCATCAATGGCTGGGCGGCAAAGCCAGCGTCCATGATCGACTGGGGGGCAAAGCCAATGTCCATGATCGGCTGGGAGGCTGAGTCAACGACAAGTCAGGCAATCGCAATCGGCTAGAAGAGTTGGCCGATTCTAGGGTTCCTGATGAAGATATCATGTGCCGGGCTCCTGAGCAACGACACACTGTGCAACTCGACGATGAAGTGTCAGATCAATCATACGCAAAGCCTAATCCACGATGGTGCCCAAATGGTTTGACCAAATCTCAGAAAAAGAGAGTTCAGCGCCTATGACAATTGGAACAACAAGAAGAAGAGAGACGTGTGCTGGACAAGAAGAAAGTTCGGTCTCAAGTATGGCGTCCCAAGTCTAGAGCCGATAATGATAAAGGCGATGAGCCAAAAGTTGACATAAACATGGTTTTCTTGCTACCAAAGGAGTTCATGGCCCCAATTGACTTGGATATATCTGATGAAGAACTGGGATTGGCTCAGTTAACGCTGGAACCCACACCGGCTATCTTCGAAAAGACAACATTTGAAAGCCTTGTTTCTCAGAGGGTTTGTCAACGGGAAGCCAGTCACCAGGATGCTAGTAGATAGTGGAGCGGCAGTTAATCTGATTCCGTACACCTTGTTGCGCAAGATTGGGAAGCTAGATGAAGATTTGACTCAAACAGACATGATGCTGGTGGACTTTGAAGGCAATGTTTCTTTAGCTCAAGGTGCAATCTGCACGGAACTCACAATCGGCAGTAAGACCCTTCCAACCACCTTTTTTGTTATTAAAGGGAGAGGTTCTTATAATTTATTGTTGGGCCAGGATTGGATACATACCAATTGTTGCATACCATCTACAATGCATCAATGTATCATCCAATGGATTGGAGATTCAGTTGAGGTGGTCAAAGGTGAGACTTCCTTAACAGTAGCAGCAACAGAAGCACAAGGATGGACCTATGATCGAGTAAGCTGCATATCTGGAAAGGCATGGGACACTAAATATCTTAAAGTGTCCGATTTCGGGCTACAGCCGGTTCAAGCAGTCGGCTCTGATGAAAAGTCTTAATGGATCAATTCATAGAAGATGAAGGAAAGCTTGGGCATGGGTTCACGTCGGCTAATGAATTAGAAAAGATAGATCTTGGAGATGGAAGTAAACCAAGGCCGACCTATATTAGTGACAAGCTAGATCCAGAATACAAAATAGAGTTGATCGCATTATTAAAGGAATTCAAAAATTGTATTGCCTGGGAATATTATGAGATGCCCGGCTTAGACCGATCTATTGTTGAACATCAGTTACCCATTAAGCTAGGTTATCGACCTTTCCAGCAACATCCTAGGCAATGTAATCCAAAAATTTATCTTGATATAAAAGTCGAGATAACAAACTTACTCAAAGCTGGTTTTATTCGGCAATGTCGATATGCCAAATGGATTTCTAACATAGTCCCTGTTTATAAGAAAAAATGGCAGGTTGCGTGTTTGCATTGATTTCAGGGACTTGAACAAAGCAACGCCGATGGACGGTTACCCAATGTCGGTGGCCGATGCGTTGGTCAATGCTGCTGCAGGGCACAAAGTCATCAGCTTCATAGACGGTAATGTTGGATACAACCAAATATTTATGGTTGTAGAAGATATTGCGAAGACTGCTTTCAGGTGCCCTGGTCACGTCGGCTTATACGAGTGGATTGTCATGACCTTTGGTTTGAAAAATGTTGGTGCGACATATCAGAGAACCATGAATTATATATTCCATAAGCTCATCGGCAAGATAGTCAAGATCTACATTGATGATGTGGTTGTCAAGTCAAAAGGCTACAAAGAGCATCTAGCCGATCTACGAAAAATGCTGGAGTGCACGAGGAAACATGGTTTAAAGATGAATCCCAACAAGTGTGCTTTTGGAGTATCGGTTGGTCAGTTCCTAGGTTTCTTGATACATGAAAGAGGAATTGAGGTTGGTCAGGAATCAATCAGTGCAATTGACAAGATAGAAGCACCATCAAACAAAAAAAAGTGCTTCAATCATTGATCGGCAAGATCAATTTTATTAGGAGGTTTATATCTAATCTATCTGAGAGAATTCAGTCATTCACACTTTTATTGAAGCTCAAGGCCGATCAAAAGTTTATATGGGGAGAAGAGCAGCAAAAGGCTTTGGACAACATCAAACAATATTTAAAATCTCCTCCTATCCTAATGCCCCCTCGAGACAAAAAGCCGTTCAAGCTATACCTATCGACTAATGAGTGGGCTATTGGATCGGCCCTTGTATAAGAGTTTGAAGGCAAGGAGCAAGTCGTATATTTTGTGAGTAGAAGACTCTTGGATGCAGAAACAAGATATTCGGCAGTGGAAAGATTATGCTTGTGCTTATACTTCTCATGCACAAAATTGAGGCCCTACTTATTAACTGCCGAGTGCATTATGGTTTGCAAAGATGACGTGGTCAAGTACATGCTATCATTGCCAATTCTGAAGGGTAGAATCAGAAAGTGGATCTTGGCTTTGTCGGAATTCGACTTGACTCATCAATCGGCCAAAGCAATCAAAGGTCAAGTGATGACCGATCTAGTGACTCAGCATTGTGGGCCCGAGATTACTGTCGTTGAACCTATTCTGTGGACCATGTTCTTTGATGGATCATCATGTGGAGTAGGAGCTGGGATTGGGATTGTCCTCATCTCACCTCGGGGGCGAGCTATGAATTTTCTATCCCAATTGAGAAGACTTCAACAAACAATCAAGCTGAGTACTAGGCAGTATTGAAGGGGGTAAAGCTGCTACGAGAAGTCAATGCTAAAGTTGTTGAGATATTTGGAGATTCTCAGCTCGTGATAAATTAGTTAGCAGGAGTGTACGAATGCAAAGATGACATATTGAGGGTTCATCATGAGGAGTGCCTTCAATTACTCAGAGAATTGAAGATGGTAAAGCTCGAGCACATCCCCAAATGCCACAACAATGAAGCCAATCGGCTAGCTCAGGGAGCATCAGGCTGTCGGCCGATTCTGGTTCTGGAGCTACCTGCCGATGATTGGAGGAGAGAATTAGTTGACTATTTGAAAGACCCATCCAAGAAGGTTGATAACCAACTAAGATACAAGGCCATTAAATATGTTTTATTGGATGATGAATTGTACTATCGCACCATCGATGGAGTCTTGCTCAAATGTCTTGGTGAAGAAGAAGCAAAAACCTTAATGGGAGAAATTCATGAAGGAGTTTGTAGAGCTCATCAATCGGCGTTCAAGATGATGTGGATGATCAGAAACAATAACTATTATTGGCCAATGATCTTGGAAGATTGCTTCAAATACTACAAAGGATGCCAGGAGTGTCAGAAGTTTGGAAGCATTCAAAGAGTTCCAACATCAGCAATGAACCCGATAATTAAACCATGACCGTTCAGAGGTTGGGCAATCGATCTGATTGGACAGATATTTCCATCATCAAGCAAGGGTCATAAATTTGTGTTGGTGGCCATAGACTATTTCACAAAGTGGGTTGAAGCTATCCCTATCAAGAACGTAACATCAAGCAACATGATTGACTTTGTCAAGGAGCACATTGTATATCGGTTTGGTATACCTCAGACCATCACAACCGATCAAGGGAGTCAATTCACTTCAGGAGAATTTGAAGAATATGCAAACTCCCTAGGGATCAACTTGCTGAATTCTTCTCCTTACTATGCTCAAGCAAATGGACAAGCAGAGGCAGCGAATAAGGGCATCATCAAGTTGATCAAGCACAAGATTTATGAAAATCCTAGGTGATGGCACACGATTCTTAATGAGGCATTATGGGTATATATACCGGATGGCGTGTCACGGTGCAACAAAGGTGTCTCCCTATCAATTAGTGTATGGTCACGATGCAGTGTTGCCCTGGAAATTAAAAACTGGATCTAGAAGGGTGTCTTTGCAAGATCAACTATCGGCTGATGATTATTCAGCCATGATGAAAGAAGAGTTGGAAGACCTGACTGGTGATCGTCTAAGAGCTTTAGAGAATATCGAGAAAAATAAAAAGAGAGTGGCCAGGTGGTACGATAAGAAGGTCAAGATCAAAGAGTTTGCCCAAGGAGATCTAGTTTGGAAACTCATACTACCGATCGGCTCTAGAGATCCAAAATACGGAAAATGGTCACCAACATGGGAAGGCCCATACCGTATCAGCCTACGCGTACCAGGCAATGCGTATATCTTGGAAACTTTGGAAGGAGAAGAGTTTGCTAGAGCATTAACGGAAAATACTTGAATAAGTACTATCCAAGCATATGGGTAGATGCCTAGCCGATTATCGTATCGAGCCTAACGGCCAATTGAGATTTCGAGCTATAGCCGTTTCTAAGTGTAATCGCCTCTAGTGTAAAATAGCCGATATCTGTGAAGGAATCGCCTCTGGTGCAAAAAATGTAAAGTAGCCGATTGTCAATTGACATACTCGGTTTTTCAGATACGGCCGATGTACAAACGCCCTTAGAACAATCTTATATATATATATATATATATATATATATATATATATATATATATATATATATATATATATATATATATATATACGAAGAGGTTAAAATGCAACAAGGTGCATTTTGTATAAGGGATACACAGACCCTACTCGCTGAACCAACCCCCAACCCAGCCGAACCTCCCGCGTGTGGGCCGCGCGCTTCCACCAGGGGCCTGAGTCAACCTTTCCTTCCTTCCTTCCAGGCTTCTATGCTGTGAGCGTCAGTCGTGAGCGCACGGAGTGCCGCGACCGACGAGTGCGAGAAAGGTCTGGGCAAGCGCACGGGCACGGCGCGGCCCCGACGGCGAGTGGCAGGTGGTGTGGTCGTTGGGTGGTGGGACTCGGAGCGGCCGCCGTGGGAGGACGCGCCGAGAAGCAGGCGTGCGCCGTGCGGCGGCTTCGAGCGTCCAATGCAAGATGTAGGCCTGCGCAGGCGCGGCTTGCCGGTGGTGGCGAGCGGCAAGCTGGAGCTCCATTGGCACCACGAGTGGGGGTGCAGTAGGCACGCGAACGCGGCAAGCGGCCAGCGTGGTGGTGCTTCCAGATCCCGCGGACGCCATGAGCGGCGGCCTGCTGATGCCGCACGATGCAATTAGTTAATTCGTACCTGAAGCTTATCTATTCCCACCAATCGATCTTCAGATTGGGGAAATCGACTCAGCAACAGCCATGCCCCAGTTGTTTCAAGTGATGGAGAGAAGCGGCCCTGCCCCTTGGAACTCTTGCGCCCAGCTCGTCAATTTGCGAATGGGCTCAGCACCCGTTGCTACATGCCTACATGAGGGCTGCATTTTGAAATAAAATTAACAATAATTTGGTTTTCCCACTGATGACTCAGAGAAACAGAGAAAAACATAGGTCTGCAAAAAAGTGAGTGTCTCCATAATTACAACAACACTTGTGTTTGTAATTTATGTCAATTCCTTCAGAAATCGTGAAAAGATGTATGTATGTATGTATGATGGAAAAGTAACTACTGATGATAGGTGTGGTGTCGTTTGACAGTAATTTCTTGGAATAATATTAGATGAGTTACAATTGCGACAAAAGGCTGCTGTGCAATTGCCAATCTAAAACTAACTAATTTCTATCATTAAATGTTTAATCGGTACTGCAAACAAAAAAGATTAAAAAATTCTCACAACCAAGACATAAAACCAATTGCCAAAATGGATACAATTTAATTCGAGGTAAAAACAATTCAAAAGAAAGGCCATGAGCTGGGCTTAACCCGGCTGGGACACTGAGCCAGATTTGCTCAAGTGCAAACTATTTTGGAACCTCCAATTACATTTAGAATAATAACCTTGTAACAAACTGCCAATGGACACACCATCGAGAAGTTATGGCTGGACAAATTACAACTTTATGGCTGGACAAATTACAACTCCATGGGTCCTTCAATTGCAGATATGATAGTAGCTCAATTACAACTCAGGTATTAAGAAATTTACACAACCTTGAAACAAATTACTACCAATGGGAAAGTGGTCTCCTTGATATCCTCAGCATTGTCGGGGGCTTGAACTAGATCAGTATGACTGTCAATGTCAAGAGCCATCAGCTTGGCGTTGCGCAAGAGCCTCTAGCAGATGACGTGCATTGTTTAGTCACTCCTTGCGTTACTCAGACAAACAAAAGTCCATGTTCATGACAAATAGAAAAATGAGGGGAAAACCTCACATAATCAAAGACCACCTGAGTCCTGGACATGAGGTACAACAGAATATGCTCCTTCACCTGCCCTAGGCACAGTTGATGGATCTTATACCCAGATGACAAAGACAAAGACCAACCTACCATCACATTAAGATCGTGGACCTCATGCAGTCATGCTGGAAGAAGTACAGTATTCTAATTGCAACTAAAGGAAATAACACAGTTACAACTACACTGCAAACCGAATCAATTCTAATTAATTGGGTACTCCAATTGCAACATGGACATAACTGATTAATAAATGAAACGAATTACTACTAATGCAATGGTCTAGTTGCAACAACAAAACTAAACCAATTACTACTATGTAACGGGCACAGTTGCAACACATATGAGTATGTTGATTGAGCTCCAATAAAAAATTAAGTCAAAGTGAACTCAATTACCGGTTACCACTGATGTAATGGACCAGTTGCAAAAATAAATTTAAAGCAATTACTGATGTGTAGGGCACAGTACCAGCACACATGAATGTGTTGATTGAGCCCAATAAAAAAATTAAGTCAAAGTGAACCGAATTACCAATAGTGCCATGGGACAATTGCAACAAAAAAACTAAAACAATTACTACTATGTATATTGGCATAGTTGCTACACATATGAATGTGTGGGTTGAGTTTTGATAAAAAAAAGTCAAATTAAACCAAATTGCTACTCATGACATGGCCCAGTTGCAACAGAAAAACTAAACCAATTACTACTATGTGTATGAGCACAGTTGCAACGATATAAAATTGCTACATCAGGCCAATCATAAAAGAAGTGTGATGACATATTTGGACAAGGAGTGATGCAAACATGAAAAACCTGGAAAAATTAGCATAAACAAGATATGTGAAAGCAATGACTCATCAAAATGTGAAGGTATAGTTAAGGATGCACAGTACAGACCATATGTATAGAGAAATAATTCATTTATTTTAAACAAATATAAGAAACCTAGAACCAATTGCAACCTGATGTAGCATATCACCAGTTGCAACCTGTATGTATCAGTTACTAGATATATGAAAAATAAAAAACTTACAACACGTGAATGTGAGGGTTGAGCTCTGATTAAAAAATTAAGTCAAGTTAAACCAAATTGCAACGGTGTGATGTGCTAGTTGCAACAAAAAACTAAACCAATTGCTACTATGTGTGTATTGTCACAATTGCAATGATATAAAAAAGGTTGATAGAATAAAAATTGGGGTCACGGGCGCACCCGACATCCACCATGGCCTCAAGGCCAAGATGTGGGGTCACGGGCCGGCCCAAAATCAGCAAAGTTTCTGAAGATGGGAGCATAGATATGGATTTGGTGCTCACCAGTGTGGTCACCAGTGAGTTGCAACTAGGGCAATAACCTAATTACAACCGGGGACACTTAACAGATTGCAACTAGTGCCAATTGCAATAGTCAAAGTAAAACCGAAATGCCCCTGGTGCTATGGGCCAGTTGCAACAAAACTACAAAAACAATTACTACTATATAGCAGTATAATTGCAACAAAATTGGAGAAACATCATTTTTTTAGATAAAGAGAAACATCACGACTATTGCATATCTACGATTAAGAATGTAACAAAATAAGACAACAGATTAAAAAACCATCTCTTTCTTGTACAGAAGTTCAGAATTGTCTCTGCAACTGCTGAGCCTGTGCATGTCATGTATTGATGCGAGCGAAATTTTGACGACAGATATTTGATCGGAAATTGAATGTGGGAAAAGGTAGGTTGTATGCCTGAGTGCAAAATTTGTACCCTTAAGTTTCTGAAGTCCCACTGCTGACTGCCTATTTGATCGGAAATTGAACAGGGGGGAATCGTAGGCTGTATGCCAGTAATGGAGGGAAGGGACTAACAGTTCAGACTATGGATGGTAATGGCCTAATGGACAACCCGGACTTTACCCCCATGGCCTCAAGGCTAAGTTTTGGGGCCACGGGCTAATTGCAGGGTAACCAAAACTAAGCTCACTCTTCTTTCTAAATTATAGACACCCCAAGGCAACCACACATCTAAAATGGAATCACCAACTTGTACATAAATCTATATATTGGATGTGACATTAGAACTATGATGGTAACAATTGCTATAGTTACTAGCTGAGTGAGAAAATATAGTGTACCTAGACGTGGGAATGAATTTTGGAAAATCCAAATCTAATTGGACTTTTTCCTGTTGGATTTCGTTGGACTGGATCAGTTTGGATGTGGATGTCCAAAGGCTAAAATAAATTGGATGTCCAAGCAGTATTGGACAGACTCATTAACCACCGCCTCCATCCCATCCTCGCCCCCCTTACCTTCCGCCGGGACTCCTCCCAGCTGGACCTGCGCCGTCGACTTCACAGTCCGACGGTCTTAGCACTACCGGCCCCGCCGCCGGCCGCGGCGCTACAGCTCGCGCGGAGGCTGTAGAGATCGAGCTGGCCTGCGCCAGAGGCCCCGTCCGGCCATCCTGCAGCCTCAGCGTGATGCGCATCTCAGGTTATGGACCTGTACTAGGCCTATGGCAGTAATGGGCCAAGTGCCATGTATCCTTGCCGGCCTGTGTGCCGAGACGGGCCCAGCCCATGTATCGTCTACTGCTGTAAAAGACCCTCAGTTTACTGAGAGAGGGTATCGAACATCACTGTAGCAACAAGCTAAACCTAATATATCTCTCTCTCGTGCTCGAGGCGGCACCGCCGTGCTCCTCCGCCGCGCGCGTACGCCGGCAACCCCTCCAGTTATCCGTGGTTCACCACATCTGGTATCAGAGCCTCGTCTCCCTCGCAGAATCGTGGGCAGTCCTGCTGGAGCGGACCGATCGGCGACGGATCGGGGAAAATTTTTTCCCCAATCCTGTTGACGAATCCGGCAACCCAGACGCGGTGACCTCGTGAATCTCCGGGTAGGACGCTGGCGTCTACCTCCGCCGCACCACCACCACCACCACCCAGATCTCCGACACCACCACCACCACCGCCGCCGCCGCCGTCGCTCAAAACCCGCCAGCGCGGCAAGAGAATACCGACGCCAACGCCAACGTCAAGGATGACCACAGCGGAAGAGAAGCTCGACCTCCTGGTCAACGAGGTGAAGGCGCTCCAAGAGGGGCAACTGGAGATAGCCACCACCGTCAAGGGGCTTCATACCTAGAGTCTCGACGCCGACCGATTCTCCGTCAGTCTCAGCAAGGAAATCGCAAGTCTCACATCGCGCATGAGGGCGTTGGAAGCAGCAACTGCTTCGCCTAAGGTCCCGCCGCGTGAGGAAGGGGGACGGCCCATCGGCCACCGCGATCCAACAAGTCACCAGGGTTTTGATGTGAGCTCCGACTCTCATCATACCCTGGTCAAGGGTAAGCTCAACAATTCCCACATCCATAACCCAAACGATGATCAGGATATGGGGATTAAACATGAGTATGTGCATAATTACTCTAGCCAGAAAGAGTATAGGCTCCCAAAAACTGATTTCCCTAAATTTGATGGTGAACACCCTAGGATTTGGAAGGAGCAAGCCGAAAAATATTTTGCTATGTACCATGTTCCCATGCACATGAGAGTTCCTTTTGCTACCATGCATTTTAAGCGCAATGCTTCTTACTGGCTGCAATCTTATGATGCTCAGCATAACTTAGAAACTTGGGCTGAGTTGTGTGTAGCTGTTGAGAATAGGTTTGGTAAAGATCTCCACAACAATTTTATGAGAGAGCTTCTTAGTTTAAGGCAGACAAGCACAGTAGAGGATTATGTGGAAAGATTTGAACAGCTTAGGCACAAAGTGTTGCTCCACAATGATAAATATGATGATGTCCTATTTGTTAACAGATTCATTGGTGGATTAAAATATGATATCAGAAATGCTATCTTGCTCCATAAGCCTAGAACTGTTGATGCTGCTGCATGTCTGGCTTTCATGCAGGCCGAGCTACTGGAGAATTCCCAAAGAAGATTTTCCCCAAGAAGTGCAAGAGGGTTTTCCAAGTACAATGCAAAACCATCAATGGCTACTCCATCTGCACATCCAAGTGTGTTGGGGACAACATCAGTTGAAGCTAAGGCCACTGCCAAGCAAAAAGGGGAAGACAAACTGTCCCAACTCATGACTCAAAGAAGAAAGTAGGGTCTCTGTATGAAATGTGGGGACAAGTGGAATAGGGGACACAAATGTCCAGAACAGATACCCTTGCATATTCTGGAGGAGGTGTTTGAAACCTTTCAGCTGGATATAACATCTGGTGGTTCTGATGATGGCTCATCCACTGAGGGTGAAGAACTGTTAACCCTATCCCAATGTGCCGCTGTGGGTGTACAAGGCAAAAAGACCATCAGACTTCAGGGTCAGATTGCAAAAAAGGACACACTGATCCAGATTGATTCAGGGAGCTCAACAACATTCATTAGTGCCAAGACAGTAGAACAGTTGGGCTACACTACTGAAGACATTCCTGTAGTGCAAGTGACTATTGCAAGTGGTGGTAGCATGCCCTGCAACAAGCTAGTTTCCCAGGTTACATGGTGGACACAGGGCAGTACTTTCACAACTGCTGCCAGAGTCTTGGACATACCACATTATGACATGATCCTGGGAATGGATTGGCTTGAGCAGCACAGTCCCATGTGGATACATTGGAAAAGGAAACAATTGAGGTTCACTCATCATGGCAAGAGGATCAGACTGCAAGGAGTCAAAGATTGCACATCGCAGTGCAAGAAGCTCAAAGTCCAGAAGCTCAAAGGGCTCCTGAAGAAAGGCAGTGTAGCTCACCTTGTGCAACTATCTCTGATGGCAACAACCAGTAAGGATAGTGATGTTCCTCCTGACATACAGCAAGTGGTAGAGGAGTATGAGCATATCTTCCAAGATCCCAAGGAGTTGCCACCCAGCAGAGCCTATGACCACCATATCCCGCTACTATACTAGGGGTCAAGCCGGTCAATGTGAAGCCATATCGCTATGCACCAACTCAAAAGGATGAGATAGAGCGGCAAGTCAAGGAAATGCTTGCCAATGGCATCATCAAACCTAGCACAAGCCCATTCGCTTCACTGGTTCTATTGGTCAAGAAGAAGGACGGCACATGGCGGTTTTGCATCGACTACCGTCAGCTGAATGCCATCACTGTAAAGAACAAGTATCCGCTGCCTATTGTCGATGAGCTACTGGATGAGTTAAAAGGGGCAGGATGGTTTACTAAATTGGATATGAAGTCGGGGTACCATCAAATACGACTCACCCCAGCAGATGAGCATAAAACAGCGTTTCGCACCCATCATGGCCATTGGGAGTTCAAAGTGATGCCCTTTGGATTGACAAACGCACCTGCTACCTTTCAGTCCATCATGAACACTATATTTCAGTCAATGCTACGGAATCAAGTGCTGGTATTTGTCGATAATATCTTGGTCTACAGCAAGACACTGGAAGAGCACAAGCAACATTTACAACAAGTGTTTGATATCCTGCAGCAGAATCAGCTGTTACTAAAAAAATCTAAGTGCTCCTTTGCTCAAACATCCTTAGAATACCTGGGACACATCATTAGTGGCACAGGAGTGGTAACAGATCCTGCCAAAATTCAAGCAGTGCAGCAGTGGGCAACACCAACAGATCTCAAGCAGTTGAGAGGCTTCTTGGGCCTATCTGGCTACTACAGATTGTTTATCAGAAATTATGGCATGCTGAGCAGACCACTCACTGATTTGCTTAAGAAAAATACACCATTTGTATGGACCCCACAGCTACAACAGTCTTTTGACCATCTGAAACAGGCCTCGATCTCTGCTCCAGTGCTGGCATTGCCTGATTTCACTAAGGAGTTCCAAGTGGAGACAGATGCATCTGCAGGGGGTATTGGGGCTGTTCTCATGTAAAATCATCACCCTATTGCTTATCTCAGTAAGGCATTGGGAGTCAAAGCACAGGCATTGTCTACATATGAAAAGGAGTGCCTGGCACTAATTATGGCTGTCACAAAATGGAAGCCCTACTTGCAACACAAAGAGTTCACAATTCTCACATATCACAAAAGTCTGATCCACTTAAATGAGCAGAAGCTACAACAGGGGATGCAGCAGAAAGCCTTCCTCAAGTTGCTTGGGCTGCAATACAAAGTGATCTACAAGAAGGGTATCCTGAACAAGGCAGCTGATGCCTTATCTAGGCAGGACCATCAAGAGGACCTCAATGCCATCTCCATCAGCAAACCTAAATGGATGGAAACTGTTATTGAGGGTTATCACTCAGATGAGATGGCTCAGGCCTTACAGAACAAGCTCTAACTGGCAAGAATGACAAGGGCTATGAGTTAGTGGATGGCATAATCAAGTACAAGGGCAGAGTGTGGCTTGGCAACAATGAGGAAGCTCACACAGCCATTATGCTTGCACTACACTCTAGTGGCTTGGGAGGACATAGTGGTATCACTGCAACCTACAACAAGATTAACGCCTTATTTGCTTGGCCTAGTATGAAGAAGTCCATCAAGACCTATATATCATCTTGTGAGGTATGTGCTAAGGCTAAAACTGAGCATTCTAGACTTCCTGGGCTGCTCTATCCCTTGCCCATTCCTAAAAAAGCCTGGCAGACCATTAGTTTAGACTTCATTGAAGGGCTGCCTAAATCCAAATCCTATAATACCATACTGGTAGTAATAGACAAACTCACCAAATATGCCCATTTCATACCCCTATCCCATCCCTACACTGCTATGACAGTAGCTTAACAATTCCTTAACCACATATATAAACTGCATGGGTTACCTGAGGTCATTATTTCAGATAGGGACAAAATTTTCACTAGTACCTTATGGCAAGAACTGTATAGACTCTCTGACACTACACTCAATATGAGTTCGGCCTATCACCCACAAACGGATGGCCAAACAGAGAGACTAAACCAATGTCTAGAAACCTACCTAAGATGTATGGTCAATGCTTGTCCAACTAAATGGGCACAATGGTTGGCTTTGGCAGAGTATTGGTATAACACCACTTACCACTCTGCTCATGGCAAAACACCATTTGAGGTGCTATATGGACAGACACCATGCCATTTTGGCATTTCTACTACTGACACATGCAGGTCTGATGAACTCAATGAATGGCTCCATGAAAGAGCAACTATGATGCAACTGATCCAACACAACTTGGAACGGGCTCAACACCGCATGAAGACCCAAGCAGATAAGCATCGCCAAGAGCGCACATTTGCTGTCGGTGATTGGGTGTTTCTGAAGCTGCATCCACATGCCCAGCAATCAGTGGCAAGAAGATCAAACAACAAGCTGTCCTACAAGTACTTTAGGACATACCTCATCACTCAAAAGATAGGCAAGGTCACCTACAAGTTGCAACTGCCAGCTTCAAGCCAGATACACCCAGTGGTCCATGTATCACAGCTCAAGAAAGCTCTTCCACCTTCTGCTCAAGTGAACAACGATGAACTCCTCAACATCATCACTGCAGATCAACAACCACAACCTGTTAAGGTAATAGCCACGCATCTTCAGTTGGTGGGTCATGCTGCCATGCCTTATGGTTTAGTTCAGTGGTCTGGGTGCCCTGTCGAGTGGGCAACGTGGGAGAACCTGAACAAGTTACCTGTGTGCTCATCTGGATGACTTTGCTGCACTCGAGACGAGCTGCATCTTAAGGGGAGGGGAATGTCAGGTTATGGACCTGTATTAGGCCTATGGCAGTAATGGGCCAAGTGCCATGTATCCTTGCCGGCCTGTGTGCCGAGACGGGCCCAGCCCATGTATCGTCTACTGCTGTAAAAGACCCTCAGTCTACTGAGAGAGGGCATCGAACATCACTGTAGCAACAAGCTAAACCTAATATCTCTCTCTCTCTCTCTCGTGCTCGAGGTGGCGCCGCCATGCTCCTCCGCCGCGCGCGTATGCCGGCAACCCCTCCAGTTATCCGTGGTTCGCCACACCTAGCTAGGAGCTTCGCCGCCTTGGTAGCTAGCTCGGCATGTTGCGAATCGCCGGCGCGAGCTCCCTCTGGCCGTGGCAAATCGAGCTGTGCGGCACGGGGAGGCTTGAAGCAGCAGCAGGCAGCGTTGTGCCGTTCGTGCCCGCATGAGGAGAGAGCCCAGAGCCGTGGCCAATCAAGCCGGCGGCTCTCCTCCCACCACCGTTCTGCATGTGCTCTCCGTCGATCAGGTCGCCGTAGCCGTCCTGTCGACAATGACGACGAGCCGACGCAGCTTCTATGGCCCACATTTGCAAACGGCGTTAGCTTATGTTGGATGACTTGGATGGACTTGGATGTTAGCCCGATTATTAGGATTGGACTGGATGGGATATGTCTGTAGTTGGATTTTAATTGGATTTGGATGTTGATCCATTCCCAGGTCTAAGTGTACCAAAGTCACATGTGGATTTTCACAAAAAGTCAATGAGCTCTTCAAGCCAAACTGCATTTGAAAATACATATATGTAATTTTTCTGAAAATAAAAACACATGGAAGTATGTTCAATAAAGAGCTAAGCAACATGAAGATGCATTCTGAAAAGGAACTGTAAGTCAATAGCTACACTACTGAATCGAATGAAAGGAAATGGGGAGTGACAGAACATACGCAATCAGGCACATCTTCCAGTAAACAAGCACTTCAGATTAGGGAGTGAACATACGCAATCAGGCACTTCAGATTAGGGAGTGAACATACGCAATCAGGCACATCTTCCGATAAACAAGCAGCATCGAACCGCATCACGCTCCGCTGCCCGTGTACTGGTGAGGGAGGCTGCAGCCGCACACCGCTCTCCGCTGGGCGCTAGGAAGGTTGCCTGGGGGTCTGGGCACCGGCATTCCCCGTAGTCGAGGTCGCCCCTGGTAGCCCGCGTGGCGTGGCCTAGATCTGCCACTACCGGCGCGGGGAGCTCGCCAGGAAGCCTGAGCGCCACGGCTCCCGGCGAGGTGCTTCGCTCCGGACTGGCGCCGCTGCTCCCTGCGGCGGAGCTCACCCTACATATCATGCCAGAGCTCGCCACGGCGGCGACCCATGTGGATCTTGCGGTTGGGATAGGGGTGGAAGAAGAAAATAAAACGATAAGGAGATGCTTCTGCGTGTGGCAGCCTGGACGGTTGCCGCAGGTATGGCTGGTTCGACCGGTTGGTTGAAACAGGTGCGCAGTTGGGCCTGGGTGCATTATGTATACAGAATACACCTAGGTATATAATATACATACAGTATATATATACATATATATATATATACATATATATATATATATATACATATATATATATATATATATACATATATATATATATATATATTGGGAGCCTAGGGCTTCCAATAATTATTGGAAGCCCCAGCCAGCCAGCCACCCGGTCACGCCCGGTCAGCCGAACCAGCCACATCCCACATGCTACCCTTCCACATGTGCGAGCCCCACCTTATCTATACACCCACCCAATCCCCCACCCCACCCCACACGTCATTATCCACCAGCGCCATTCAAATCACCCACCTACCCTGGCGAGTTGTAGGACGCAGGGAGCGGCGGCGCGTCGGTACAGGTGACCTCCCGGCGAGCTTCCGCGGGATCAGCCTCTGGAGAGCTCCCTGGCAGGATCGGCGACCTCCCCGCGCGGTAGCGGTGGCGGGCACGTAGGGGGCTTCCCCAGGCAAGCCGTGGCGCGGAGGCCGCATCCCGGCGACTGGCACCTGCCGCTGTGTCCGCGGGCTCCCCGGCGAGCATCCAGGTGTCGAGGAGTGGTGGCACCGGTGCGGACCGCAAGGAGCAGCCACCTACGGGATCTGCATCGTGGACGCTGACAACAACCACCGCCGAACCGACCTCCTCGACGAGCACGCGGCAGCGGCGGGCCCGGTGAGCTCCCCTCGCCGATGCACACGTCAAGTGGCGCAGGGCGTCCGGCGACCTCCTCTCGATGCAGCATGCGGCGGCGTCGAGCCTGGCGTGCTCCGATGGGGCAAGCTCAGGCTAGACGTCTGGCGCAGGTAAGGTGTTCGACCAAATCCCCCTAAAGCTACAAGATGCATGTTTATATGACTTCCTGTTGTAGTTTCTATGCCTTTGATGCATACCTCGGTGCTTGGATCATTGTTACGACATTGCAGTGCAATTTCTACAAACTCGGTAGCTTAGCGAACATCGAACCAAGGGTCCACGCTATAATCTGTTGGGTACATATCGCACTCCAAATCATCGGAAATTATTAGAGGCCCGCCATCTTGAATTGGTTGGATTGATTAATCTATGACTGAATAAACAATATTGTGTGACACTTTGGCTGTTTGTATTATGTTTATGACATTTTGATCATGCATGTGCTAGCATATGAGCATAGATACTATCTGCAGGATTGTATAACTGACCAAACAAGATTGGCCGGGTAGTATATATGCTTGTGACAGAGCATACAAACCCAGTTGTCGGATTCTATGACTGACTAATAGGATTATATGACATTGGCTAGTGTCGACCCACAGTCGAAGCTTCCAGAGGTTTTGTATGACTTTTGATGATTTTTCAGAAAAAGACTTATAATGATGTGTTACATGATTTCCTCCCAAGTATATATGATCGTCCTCACCGGTTTATACAACTGCCAAAATTTGATTATTTGATTAAGACTATGCTAACAGAATTGTATGACGTTTGGGCTCGGCCATGGAGCCTTGTTTTTCTGCAGGATCTCTGTGTCCGGCCTTCGAACTGTGTTTTGTTTGCAGGATTCTATGACTTACTTAACACGATTGTGTGACGTTTGATAGTTTGTATGATTGTTCTCACCTGTGTTTATATGACTGCCGAACTTTGTATTCAAATTTTAACACGATTGTGTGACATTTGACAGTTTGTATGATGGTTCTCACTTTTTTATATGACTGTCAACATTTGTATTCTAATTACAAATTCTGTAGTTGCATGCGTCAGGTTTATATGATTGCATGTGTCAATTTGAAATTTACAGGTTTATATGACTGCATGTGTCAATTTGACATTTATATGATTGTGCTCATAGATTTATATGCTCGTTTTTGTATGTTTGTATGCTTGAATTCATGTATTCCTATGACTTGGACGGCTAGTTTCTATGACCTTGAGATACATTATATGATCCCGGTGACAGATTGATATGATCTGGACGGCAGATTGCTATGATCCGAACGGCAATTTTCTCCGTTTGTATGCTTGAATTCACATATTTCTATGTCTTGGATCATAGAAATTTGTCGTTTAGGTAATAGAAACATGATGTTCGGATCATACAAACCTGTTGGCTAGGTCATATAAACTTGTTATTCACAACATACAAACTTGTTGTCAGGGTCATACAAATTTGTCATCTCGGTATCTACGCTCATGTAAATTTATGATGAAAAGGAAAGAAGTTCAACACTTTATATGACTATTGATTAGCAAAGTCACATTTTATATGCGCTTGCGTCAGGTGGCATGTGTCACCTGTATTCTTTTGGATTCAAACACTTTAGTGGCTCGTCTTTGCTTTTTTCACCTTCTAATCTCGACGACGAGCTACTCGATTGGTACTATAGGATTCTACACTAGTAGTATAAGATTCTATGACGAGCTGGAAAAATCATTTCAATGATTCAAATTTCAAATGTTAAAAAAACAAGTTGTACAACGTTTCTATGACACAGACAACAGATTCAAATTTCAAATGTTGAAAAAACCAAGTTGTGCAACGTTTCTATGACACGACAACAAATTTCTATGACTCTAACAACATGTTTATATAACCTGAAAAACAAGTTTATACGACCCAAATGTGTCAGGTGACATGTGGTCAAATTTCAAATCTAGAAAAATGATAGATAGCAGGCACACGTCAAGACTGCATGGAAGTGTAGCGGGTGTGTATGAAATCTACCGTCGTGGGTCATACAAACCTTCAGTCCTGGTCATATGAACTGGCAATCCGGATCATATTAAGCTGCGGTTCGGGTCAGACAAACCTGTAGTTCGGGTATCTCTAGTCACGTAAATTTTTGAATTCGAAAAACTGCAAAAAAAAACATTCCGAGACGCGCAGCGCGTGGGGTCCGCGGCGGGGCACTGGGGGCGTGGGGCGCGCGTCGCGGGTCGTGGGGTCCGCGGCCGCGCGGGGCGCGGGGGGGGGGTCCGCGGGCCGCGCGCGGGTGGTGGGGGGTCCGCGGGTCGCGAGGGGGCGCGTGGCTGGCTGCCGGAGCTTCCAATAGCTATTAGAAGCCCTGGGCTCCCATTAGTCTTACTCTCTCTCTCTATATATATATATATATATATATATATATGGAAAATCCAATGTACTCCCGGGTGTAGTTACTCCCATGTTCAAAAAACCACTTTGTGTATGTGTACATACCCATTTGTCAATTGGAGTATGTAAACATACCTAAAATAAGATTTATCAAAGTGATAACCATGAAAAAATTTTAGTGGAACTCGTAATTTTTTGCACCTTGTGATACATGTTATTTCCTATATAGAAACATGAGTATGTTCACAAACTGTATGTTTCCACATATATAAAAAGAGGGTATGTCCACATACCACTTCTAGAAATCAAGTATGTGTACATACTTATTTTACAAACCTCGAGTATGCAAAGTAGCTACTCCTGGGAGTAGAAAAAACTCGTCCTCTATATATATATAGGAAAAATCCATTCTACTCCCGGGAGTAGTTACTCCCACGTTCAAAAAAACACTTTGTGTATGTGTACATACCCATTTATCACTTGGAGTATGTTCACATACCTAAAATAAGATTTATCAAAGTGATAACCATGAAAAAATTTCAGTGGAACTCATAATTTTTTGCACCTTATGATGTATGTTATTTCCTATGAGTATGTTCACTAACTTTATGTTTCCTTACACATAAAAAAATAGTATGTCCACATACCACTTTTAAAAATCAAGTTTGTGTACATACTTTTTTTAGAAACCTCAAGTATACAAAGATACCTTCTAATTTGTGAGATACAAGTATGAGAGTAACTACACCCGGGAGTAGATAAAACTCGTCCTATATATATATATATATATAGTAACACTAATGGGAGCCCAGGGCTTCCAATAGCTATTGGAAGCCCCGGCCAACCAGCACGCCAAGCTCACCCTGCCCGGCCCCGTGTTTCCCCACGCGGCACGCGCCCGCGGCCCCCGTCCACGGGTCCCCCACGCATGCCCCGCAGCGCGAGCCCCCGCCCCCAGGCGGCACGCGCCCGCGGCCCCCTCCCCCAGTCCCCCCACGCGCGCCCCGTAGCGAGCCTGCCGCGTACGGCCCCGCGGGCACCCCGCGTGCCCAGCCACGTACGGCTCCACGCGCCCTGCAGCCCGGGCTAGCTCCTTAACAATCGTATAATATTAGTTACAGTGTCCTAGAAACCAAGATACACCAAGTTTACTTCGGCAATGTCGTTTCCAAATGGAATATAAACCTTATAAAAGAGCGTATATATCTTTTAAGCATACAAATTTGATGTGAGGGTCATAGAATTTAAAATCGTAACATAGTCTTCATGAGGCGGATATAGAATTTAAAATCAAGTCAAACAAACTTGTCATCAAGGTCATAGAAGGTCATAAAAATCCGTTGGCTCGGACATGTTTCACAAACATACTGAGGATCATCATATAAACATAAAATTTACGTCCATGCACAAGAATTTTTAGATCTATGCAATTTCTATGCCTAAGAACCATAGAAAGCAGTGTTGCCAGTCATACAAATTAGTGAAGACAATCCTATAAACATGTAATTTTAATGCACAAGAATTTCAATGTTCAACACTAACGTATATATGATCTCAAAATACAAACTCAGTCATTCAAATTAGTGAGACATCATACAATCTTGTTAGTTCAGTTATAGAATCCTGCAGATAGTATATATGCTCATATGCTAGCACATGTATGATAAAAATGTCATAGAATCATGTTAGCACAGTCATAGAATTCAAATGTCAAATAAATCCTGCTGAAAAACAAGACTCGATGGCCGGTCGGACACAACCTAGGCACAAATTCAAAATCAAAAGCTTGATGGGCATAAAAAACAGAAAAAAAACAAAAAAATCACTGTTTCCGATCTCACGGGGATTTCATAGAACATGTGTCCAACATGAACATGCAAACACTGGTGGATGTTCTTTGTTCTCTAATAAGATTTTGCACAAGCAAAAGAAAATACATGAATCAATTCCCCAGATTCTGAAAGAGACATGAGGAAAGGCTACTGATCGTCATTGTCATCCCATTGCTCAGCGTCCATTGGTACATCTGAACACAACAACATGTCATTTCAAGCAATGAACTTGCAGGAAGCAACCTCACACGAAAGATCCACGCTCCCTGCGACCTTGCCATCTGAATCAGCTCCCGTGCTGAAAAAAGGAATCTTGGGCATATAAACTTATGAGTACAAGCATATAAATGTTGGGCAGCTCGTTTTTTCTAGATTTGAAATTTGAATACAGTCATATAAACCTGACACATGGAGCCATACAATTCGAATTTTGAATACAAGAGTCATATAAACAATGGGGAATCATCATACAAACAATGAAACATCATACAATGCTGTTAATTCAGTCATATAATCCTAAAAAAACAAGGACGGTGCAGGGTAATTGAATCATGCAAATGAGATTTTTTGTGAGGGAAATTGTGAGGCAGCAATTGAATCATGCAAACAATTGAATCATCACCAGCAATTGTGAGGGCTTCCAATAACATCACATAAACATGGATTTGAATACAAAAGATGTTTCTATGCTCAAACACAAGAATATATATGATCCCAAAACAACATAGAAACCTATATGTGTAGGCATAGAAATCATGGATTTGAATACATGGGTTTGAATACATGGATTTTAAGTTTGCCACGAACTAGCATAGAAACCTATATGTGTAGGCATAGAAATCATATAAACAACATAAATTTAGCATGAAAACCTGTGTATAGAAACTTATGGTTGCAGGCATATAAAGTCAAGATTCCACACTTTCTATGCCAAAAAATATAAATTTCTATGCATCAAAATCAAAACTTCATAGAATCTTGTTAGACATATCCAACTAAATGTCATAGAATCTTGTTAGCATGATCATACAATCATGTCCATGATTTCTATGCCAAAAAATACAAATTTCTATGCATCAAAAGCAAAACTTCATAGAATCTTGTTAGACATATCCAACTAAATGTCTAGAGATAGTATCTATGATCAAATAAGATTCAAAATCCTTGGCCAGCATACAACCTCTCTATATAGAAAAGATTCCACACACTTGCAATCAAAATCAAAGGCATAGAACAACAGGAAGACCATCATATAAACATAAAACATGAGATCCGGTTTTTGGCAACCAAGCTCACACCAGCAACTAGCTCACACCAGCAAAACAAGCACTAATTTTTAATCCACCACACATCAGAAGTCATAGAAAGTAGGGTTGATAGTCATATATTTTTTAATCCACCACACATTAAAAGTCATACAAAGTAGTGTTGATAGTCATATAAACAAATGATGACCGTCATACAAACATTAGATTTGAATTCATTCATAAGATTATCTCCTCACAGGGACGTCCTAGGTACAGGCATGAAGAATAAATAAAAATACCAAGCTTTCACAGTTTGCTTTCTCGTCACAGGCATTTTGTCGAGTATGTTACCTGCATGAAAATGATGAGCTCATGGCTCTCGCCCTCAGGAACCACCACCTTGCCGTCGTCGAGCACGAGAACCACTAGCGGATTCCTGCAGGAACAAACATCGGCACGGACGAGTTCAAGAAGCCATCCAAGATTCAGAATGATTCAATAATCAAATCAACATCACAAATCGTGACCACATGAGCATTTAGACAACAACAACGCGAATCAAATTAAGCTGAAAACGAGGGGCAAATCGACTCACGGAGGACATCAAGTGAACGTCTGGCGCTCGGAGAGGATGCCGGGCTTGCCGCCGCTAGCTCCCGTGCGTGGAGGCTGGAGGGTCGACATCGCGAAGCAGTATGAGCCGGCCGTCGTCGAGCCCGTCGCCGTCGGATGGGATCTCGGGGAGCTCTCCACGCGCTCCTGTCCCCGCGGGCGCCGCTCCCCGTCGTTGTCGTTGCCGCAGCACCGTGCTCCAGCCGTCCAGAGCGGGATGGTCGCCGGGCCCTGGGTCGCGAGGTCAACACGCGCCGCCGGAGCTCCCTCGCGCCGCCGAGCTTGGGGCCGCTCCCCGCGCCAGTGCTCCCGGTCGCGCCTGGACGCTCGCCGGGCCTCCGTGCCGCCACTCGCAAGGGAGGCACAAATGTTGGTGGAGCTCACCGCGGAGGACTGGGACCGGCGACCTCCTGGACGCAGGTCGCCAGGATCTGCACCGCGCCGGGGAGCTCGTCGGTACCGGTGCCGTCCGACGGGGGGGGGCGCACGAGGAGGTCGCGGGTCTCACCGGGGACGTAGAGGAGGCGGTCGGCATCGATGGGGGCCGCCTCGCCGCCGGGGGCTCCCGCACGGCGAGCTTGCCGAACCCGCTGCCGTCCACCGGGGGCTCCCTCTCGCCGGCGCCGCTGCGTGCTCCCATGTGGCGAGGTCGTCGTGCTACGGACTTTTCGGATCTAGGGACCTCCGCCGCCAGACAGCTCGCCAGGGAGGCCGTCCGCGTCGCCGCTCCCCTGCGGTCGGCATCTCACCGTGGTGGTCGCCGGTCTGTGAGGAGGAGAGAGAGAGGTGTGGGTGGGTGGGATTTGAAATAAAGAGGATGGAGGGGTGGGTGGTGGTGGGCCGATGTGATATTTGTTGACCACCGAGTGGAGATAAGGTGGGGCCTGCACATGTGGATGCGCAGCTAGTTGGCTGGTTTGGTGGGTGCGTGCGGTCCGGTTGCAAGCCAGCTGGTTCGGTTGCACCACGTAGCTGGGGCTTCTATTAAACTATTGGAAGCCCTAGGCTCCCAATATACTCTATATATATATATATATATATATTTCAGTACATGGAGATTACATTCGCATTTGAAATTTACAAAGGCGAAGAAATGACTGTCCTATCTCTCGTATGATGAGGATATTGAATCGATGAACGAGAGAAGAACACCGAGAAAAGGAAACGAAAGACTAAAATCTTCTGCCAAAAGCTTTCCGAGTTGATGACCAAGATGGTCGTCCCCTTGGTAGGCTCCTCCTCTGGTACATGTGCAGCAAGACATTCTACCTTGCTCCTTCCCCTCAGCCGTTGAACCCAAGCTTTTTCACAAGGATTCTTCTAGCTATAGTGCCTCCTGGTTTTTCAAAAGAGGGTGGAGGAACACAAGTGACGCTGCACTACTTCACAAGAATTCTTCTAGCCATGGAGAGAAAGGGGGATAGAAAGACAGTCATACAACAAGAGCCTACGACCTATCAGATCTAATTTTTGCACCATGACTGAGAAGTGTGGCTTCCTCCGTTGAGCATCAGTTCTATTTATAGCCCGGACAACAGGAAAGGATAACTACGAGAGGGAATTGAAAAAGGCAGAAGAGGAGGCACCAGATCTAGTCAAAGAAGAAATAGTTTCCCGTGAACGGCTTAGGCCGAATGACTAACAATCACATAGTGATGCATTTCCTGAAAAGCAGGAGTGGGTTTTGGAAATTATTGGAATAAAGATAAACGACCCCACTCTGTATCCCAAAAGAGGAGGTTTCTAGGACTTCCCTCTCTCAACATTGCTAGCAACAGCGACAAGCTACCATGCGAAAGAGATTTACCAAGGAATGGAGATGACTATATTTTCTTGAGAATGCTCTTGAAGAAGCATGCCTCCTATTCCTAACAAAACCGATTTGTCTATTAGGCACATGACCCTGGTGCTTCGTGGATAAAAGGTTGCATCTTATAGTGGATGGAAGAACTGATATGAAAGTAGCTATGGACATATCAGAATAATTATCACCAAAATAGTGCATTCAGAATTCATCAATGCCAATAAAAGGGGAAGTTATTTTTCATAAAGATAGTCGATTGCATCGGCTGACAGTGCAGTACATCAAGGCTCGAGAAGATTCTTTGCCTTATCTAATTCCGCTCTAACTCAGACTATTTCTTCGCCTACATGGTCTAATTCCTGAAGGAGAGAGGTCCTCTTGGCTTCAAGGGCTTCCAGTTTCTTCTCGTCACTAGCAATCACGAGACGAAGACCCCGTTCTTGTCTAGATGGTTGCGCTTGCCGATTCGCACCGAAGGTGTTGATATTCGTCAAGATTCTCTCTACGTCTTCACGATTGGGAGACCAAAGGAAGAATGGAAGGAAAATATCAGAAAAGTTCAAAGACGAAAGAAAAAGAGATGAAGAACCAACCTGATTCACAAAGGAGGAGGAAGAAGCTATCACGCAAGAATGAAAAGGGAAAGGCAAAAGAATCTCGCATTTATAAAGACCAATTAAAACGTTCGGCCAAAGCAATAAAAGGGGAGCGTTGGGGGTTGGCTAGTAGGGGATAGCTACAATCTGAAATTACACAGTCAAAGGAATTAAACTATGCCTTAAGAATGGATGGCATTGATGAGATCCAGACGCAGCTGGTCAGTCTCCTCGATCTCCTGACGATCGGCATCGGCCGAACCTGGAATCGGCTTTTCTAGTTCTCGGAGGGCTTGAGCTTGCTGAGCAATGAAAGTTTTCTGTTCTTGCATGTTGGCGATAGTTCCTGGGAGATCCTCCAGCTTCTTCTCTTCAATAATCATCTCTTGATCGATCTGACCAAGTTCCTTCATCAAGTCAGCTTGACGCCGTTTCAGGCGATCAATGCTGCTAACAATGTCAGAATGAGAAGAAGACAACAACTCAATCCTGCTATCCAAATCATCCATACTGTTGTCTAGAATCTCTCTGTCTTGAGTAAGTTGCTCCTGGCGTTTTCTTTCTTCCAGCTGATCTTGGGCTTCCTGGACTTGAAGCTACCAATTCTCGATGAAAGCTACTTGAAGCACTTTAGCCTTGAGATCTCTGGGCAAGTGGCTCTGGATCTGTTTGAAAATAATCCTGATTGGTTCGGCATCTTGTACAAGTTGACCAATGTGTTGGTTGAGCAAGGGGAGCATCTCAAGAAGCTTGACTTTTATGTCATCAGGAAGGAAGTTAGCCGATACACCTTGGCCGATGAGCGGTAGAACAGACTGAACCTGCAAAAGAGAAGAAGATCAACATGATGATTAAAACAGGAGATAAGACAATTCAGGGGTTACCTTTGCAACAGAGGAAACTACTTGTGCTTGAATAATCGGCCCTTCAGCCGATTCTTGCTCTGAGGCTTTGTCAACTGACGTTTGTTGCCCATCATTGGTTGTATTCTGTGGATCATCCAGGGATTCATTAAGTTGGGTTTCAACCAGTGTCTCATTAACCGCCTGCATAAAATGAGAATTTAAAGACAAATGAAGTGAATAAAGCTAAAATGACAAGTAAAAGATTTTTACTTCGGCTATGGATTGCTCGATCTGAGGATTGGTTGGTTCAGGAGGGCTCTGCTGGTCTTGAATCTGGTCACCCGAAGCATCTAGAATATCTTCTTTTTGATGACCTATTTCGGATTGTTCAGTTATCGTGACAAAGACCTCTTCAACTGAACCTTCTTGAGTTGGCTCCGACACCACTTCTTTGCCAGAATCGGCAGTCAGGGCACTGGTTTTGGTCTGAGCCGATTTCCCCAACAGACCTAAATACTGCATGAGGAATAAAGTGATCAGATGAAGCTTTGGAAGAAAGAAGAGGGGAGTAAGTTGATTAAATACCTCAAAAGTGTTGGCCAGAGCTCCAGCCATGTTCGGGATATCAACAACTACAGTGTTGGTCTTTCTTTTCGTCCGACGACCAGGTGGCTTGCTTGAATCTGGAACTTTGCTGGCCAAAGATTTTCTCTTGAGGCTCGACAAGAGTGGGTTGTTCGAAGTGGGAATTACCGCTGGACCTTGCATAATTGAAGAGATTGTAGGGGCCTTATAGCCAATATACAAACGAGTCCTTGGAGGGAGGTAGGTAATCGGCTTGCTGCTCTTGCTTTGAGCAGGAGGTTCAATAGTGTCAGGCTGAGAAAAGAACTAGTTGGTCAGAACGTTTAAAAGAAACAAAATGCATGAAGTAATTGGATAAGGAAGTACCTCGTCAGTTGGTGCATCATATGTAGGGTCCAACTTCTCACAATAAGGTTTGGGAGATACACAAAAGAGGTGATCACACCACTCAACCCACCAGATGTTAAAAAGGGGAGAAGCAAAAATAGTAGAGGATTCAGGGATTAAGTCTCGCAGTCGACTATAATGGATGCTATTCGGAATGACTTCCCTTGGTTTGATCAGGTTAGAAAAATAAAGACCAATCGGCAACTGACCAAATCCCAGTTGGAGGGCACTTACTGACGGATTATAAAATTCATATGTTGCCAATTGATCTTTTCCAAAAACACAAGATGGAAGAAATCCTGGCTTAATTACCTCCTCAAATACCATCGTGTTGCCGTCATCACTGGAGATATCATCAAATCTGAACACTGTTTCGAAGGAAAACTCAGGGTCTTCGTATGCAAACCAAATGGTGGAATTTGGTCTGAAGCCGAGGTAGAAGCTCCTGAAGTATTCAACTATACAAGATGGGGTCCTCTTGTTTCCTGGAAACATGGAAATTGCCTCTCCAAAAGAAGTGCATTGACGTTTTTCAATCGGGACATCATCTGGTTGGTCTTTGGGGAAAGATAAACTAAAGATATCTTGCTCCAGACTATTGCTGAGATGAAGGTTCAGCCACATATTGATGAACCACCAGGGTCCTCCTGGAGTGCCTATGGGTGTGCCAGTTGATAAATTCAATGACACTTGATGAAGTAAATGATATACTGCTCCCAAGAGATATTGGCCGAGTGGGATTGAAGAGCCTATTGCCAGACGTTCAGCTATGATCTGAAAGTTGGAAGTTGGGCCAAAGGATTTGCCACAGAAGATGAATTTTTCAAGCCACATGTTCAGAAAGGCAACATGTTCTCTGGCATCAGGAGTACCTGTCTTCATATGCTCAGTAATTTAACCTGACCAGCCACCGACGCCTTTGGTTTTCAACCGATAGGAAAGTTGGTCATTCCGATGAGAGAAAAGATTGTCCGAAGATAATACATCCAGGACGGTAAGCATGAGGACATCAGGCAAAGTTGGAGTCATTGGTCCATGACCAAATAAGAAAGCATTGAGGGCATCAGACCAAAAATAGGAAGCGCCTATGAGAAGTGATTCATTCCGGGGCATGTCAGGCAAAGATAGGATGATGCATTGATTGATTTTAGACTTGTCCCAGAATTCCCTATTTTTTTCGAGATCCTACAATACTAGTTCCTCCATCCTTTGGTATACCCTGTATAAGACCTAAAACAGCTGTCTTAATCGGCTAAATCTAGGGAGGCATTCTTAAAAGGAATTCTGCCAGTTTCAAAATTGATTATTTCTGAAGGGTCAGGATCACCCATTGGACCAAGGAAAACAAAACCAGGCTTATCACGGACAGGGATAGTAAGGTTGGATCAGAGTTCTTGAAGAGAATTCAAATTTAAGATTCAGAAAACGAGTAACAGTATTGGAGTCGACGGAAGCAGAGGTCGCGAAAGTACATGGGGGACCAACGAAAGAGTCGCCACTGGAGGCGTGGGAGGTGGCTGAGAGCCGCCAGCAGAGCTTGAAGAAGCCATGGTTCGACGAAGGGTGCTGGCTTAGGGTTCGATCGCCTGGGATCTTGAGCTACGAGAGCAACAGAGTTTGGGAAAAAGGAGGTCCAAAGAAGTTGTATTTATTGACCCTTCGAAGTTTTGGTTCGGATTTTCGGCCGTTTTCAAATCGAGGAGATACTGGATTCGACTGAATTTCGGAGCAAAAGGATATTTGCTCTGAAATTGGGGGCATGTGTTGACACTGTTTTTTTGGAAACAGGTCAAAAGGTGAAAATGAGAGAATATAGCAAGACATGTCGATGGGGGAACAATGCGATCGGCTAATTCGAACAGGGATGGTGGTCAACGGAACCCGCCGATGGTCAAGCCAGTCCAACCCAATCTATCGATGGTCAAACAGGTCAGCCCAATCGGCCGACAGTCAATCCAAGGGATCGGCCGATTTTAAGGAAAGAAGGCGGCAACTGAAGAATACGCCAAGGACAGGATACGGTGGAGGCGGGTCAGTCAACGATTGACAGCGGGTCAGAGTCAGTTTTAGGAGAGTTCGACTCTTGCATGAGTCATTTTACTTTTGGTAGTGTTTGTTTCTTTAGATGCAAGTAATCAATATCGTAATCGGCTAGGAGTCGGGGTGTCCTCAGGACATAACTAGCGACCCTGCATGGTCGGAAAAACTGTACACACCGTAATCAAACAAACTGCCTCCGGGCAAACCCTTTACAATTTTCAGCATCTACTTTTACAGCATTTACTTTTCGACGATTTTGCCATTGCGCCTTTTCTCTTTTCTCAACGTCGTTCTTCGAGTTCATCAGGCTGCATCAATCGACCTCCAGCAAGCTTGTAAGTACCGTTTTACCGAATAACCCTAGGTTTTAACCTCCGGGCGCATCGCTAAGATTTTGTGTAGTTCTTTATTCACAATTTATCGATATTAGCTAGATCTGCAAGTTTCACACCAATTCTTGTAGTTTTAGCTCTTATCACCAATCTATCCAGCTCAATCTAGATCTCATTGGCTTTTACTACTTTTATTTATCAATTATTCACATAGCCGGCCTAGATTTGCTCGAGTGTTGTCGTCACAATCAGCTGACACAGCCGATCCTCTTACACATATTTGCACTTCGGCTGCTTTCGAGCCTACCGATCCTGCTTTACCGTATCGGCCGATTGGCAGATACGCACGCCACTGAAGATCCATTGGTTCTCTAGCCGATCTCTTATTATTTGACTTCTTTTTCCATTGTCAATCAACTGGTCAGATTGGCTGGCACGCCTCGCTACAGACCGGAGAGTCACGAGTGCTGCGCGCGGGGGTGACGTCCTATTTTCGCATCAACAGATGCAATCTTATGAATTTGGTGAACTACTTGCGGGCTTGCTTGCGCCCATGAATGAACTTCGGCGAGTTTGGTTTTCACCGAAAACCGAACCGAATTAACCAACACCGAATTGACCGGTTTTCAGTTTTTCCCTACACCGATTGGTTTCTGATTTCTGAAAACCGAACTTCTGACAAACCAAATACACCGAACTGAAATGTCGGTTTAACCGAATGTCCACCCCTACATCTAGTTGGCCTTTGATGCTACTACACACGCATGACTGCTCCATGCACGCCACCACCACCATTCACCTGTGACCTGTGGCTACCTGCGCACAACCTCGCCACAGCTCCCCGCACTGTTGTGCACCCTGACCTTCCACACACCGACCCTCAGTCTTAGTGCAGGGCGACCCTTGCCATTGACGGAGAGCTATTTCTTTTAGTTTTTGTTTTGCTAAATGTTAAGATGCTGGAATAGTCGGAAAATATTGAACATAGTATTTTTTGTAAAAAAATGTTAATCTATATATTTTAGAAAATGTTTTTTGAGAAATATATTTTATTAAATGTTGAATTTAGTATTTTTCATTGTTTATCTAGTTTTGCAAAATGTTGAACCCTATAGTTTTGAAATGTTGGTATAGATTTCTAATTTGGACTTAATGGACTTAAACAAGAAGCTTATCCAGCTTCCACAAGCTACACATATGAACCCCGGCAACTAGGGCGTCAACATTTCTCCACCTCATATTGCCTGCTGTTCCTTGCCTTAACTGCTGAATTTTTGCATTTTCGGATTACAATCATTACTCAGTTTAGAAGCTAATTTATTATGTGTTATAATCGCTACAGATTTTGTTCGTAGCAAAGGCTTAAATAAATGCAGTTTAAACAATAAAACTAAGCAGATCAGTCTATACAATGAAGTACAATGATCTAGCGACCTAAACCAAATATTTATAGAAGGTCCACAGAAGTAAGCTTTACAATCTAGAGGTTAATTTTGGCACTATATTCAACACCTCAGATACTCAAGTGACCCTATCGTGGCATTTGTTTCAGGTATCCCCAGTTCCCCACCAACTTCGATTCTGATACCATGTGCTTTTATTTCCGGTCATCACCTCCAAACTCGGTGGAGTTCCCGTTCCAAAAAACATTTCGATCATCAGATGGACCCTGCTCCTCACTCCCCAGAGTGTGGACATTGGCACCAAATGGCCTGGGCCGCCTTCGCAGTGTGTTTGCAGAGCCCTCATCAGTCGCTTCTTGGCCCCTGTTGCCAGGAAGAGGCTGGCCCTCACTCCATGGACGAGATCGGTGGCCTGTTTCACAGAAATATAAAGATGATCGCACAGATCAGAAATGACAACTGCAAAGACTTAAATGAAAATGCATATACAATCACTCTCAATCCAAATCTTGAGTGGACATAGGGTGGAAGAAGAAAAACATACCAAGCTGCTGTGGGCCTTCATTTGGCTGTTGCTCTGGCCTTGAAGTAGTGGGGTTTCCCCTCATGTAGGATAGGGGATTCACATAAGACATGATGGTCCTCAAGTAACCAAAATATCCCCCACCACTTGAACTGTCACCAGCATCATAAGGCGACGTCGACGATGATGTTAATTGAAGCCTTGATACCTGAACAGGCTGCCGATGTGGAACAACAATCATAGCTTGACGGTTTTGAATACCCAGCTCACATAGCGTGGTTTCCCTATCTGAACAAAATTTATATGGTCAGTTTAACTAAGGCCCTGTTTGGGTCAATAAGTGGACTTAATTTAGCCCTTTCCTCCCTTTTCAGGGTTGCTAAATTTAGTAAATGCAGTGCTAAGAGGACCATTATACCCCTCCAACCAAGGGGTAGGGCTGTCAACGAGCCGAGCTCGAGCGAGCCTGGCACCTCAAGCTCGAGTTTGACTAAATCTCGAGCCGAGCTCGAGCCGAGCCTGAAATCTGACCGAGCTTGCAGAGGTGTTCGAGCTCGGCTCGGTACAAACTCGAGTAGGATCGAGCTCGGATCGAGGAGGCTCGCTTACAGCGCATACGAGTAGTTGAACAAGGTCACCAGTCCATCACCGGACGCTGCTCATCACCAGTCGATCCGCGTGAGGAGATCAAGGCAGGCAGCTGGTCAGAATCATGGCGCTAGGGCTGAGAAGAAGCATGCGAAAAGTACACACACTATAATTTGTTATTAGGAAGAAGAAACAGAATGCAAAAAGATTTTTCTTTTTAAATAGCTGAATCGAGTGTGTGGCTCAAATTATTGAGCAGAGTAGCACGTGGGAATAGGGTCTGAAAGTAGGCAGTTTGGTCTAGAAAAATTGAACTGCTTGGAGGGAAGTAGTAGCAGCCGGTAGAAATTTACTGCACAATGCAAGATCGAGCTTTAACGAGTAGCTCGAGCTCGGCTCGACGAAGCTCGCGAGCTTCAATTCAAGCTCGAGCTCGGCTCGATTTCCTGCCGAGTGAGAGTCATGTGTGGTTCGAGCACCGGTGGATGGTCGATTCCTGGTGTCATGAGTCATTGACAACGTTATGTGGATTGATTCTTGGCTAAGTATTGCAGGTGCAGGTTGCGGTTTGACTGGTGTTGGTGCAGGTGAAGAACAAGCGTCAAAGGTCGTTGCCGGTGAGGCCTACAGGTGTGGAGAAGACAAGTAGGCTTGGTTCGAGGGACCCGGTGGCCAGCGGGGTCAAGTGCGGGCCGCATGGTGGCAAGAACGGCAAGATAAAGTCATGGACGGTTTCTTGGTTGAGTCTCAAAACCAAGGTCGAGCCGAGACTACGTGGGAGCCGAGTCATGAGTGATGATTGGCGGAGGTTACACCGAGTTCGCGGGGTTTCCGGTTGTTGACCAGAAAACCACTGGGTTCCTTGGTTGATCCACAAAGCCAAGACCGAAGAACCGAAGACGGAGGTGCAGCAGCTCCAGACCGGTCTGACCGGTGGGTCTGACCGGTCTGACCGGTGGGTACCGGTCTGACCGGTGAGGAGCACCGGTCTGACCGGTGTGCGACGACGCAGTCCGGAATCTTCGAAGCGGAGGACACGCGTCGGGATCGCAAGGCTTTCGTCGAGGGTAAGCAAGTTTGCAGTCGCTGGGCATCCGTCCGATGGTGCGAAGACAAAGATTTCCGAATTCGCACTTGAGGGGCATGTATCCCTAGTTAGCTAGTAAGGGTATTTTCGTCTTTCGGTTGCCTCCACATAACCCAAGTGGTGAGAGGATGGCAGCCATCTCTTGGAACCCTAGCTCATTTGGTTTTCCTATTTTCTCTTCCTATTTTCCTTAGGATATTCGTAGGACTAGCTTGAGAGCTTCATAGTGAGATCTTGTGAGAGGGAAGGATGATCGGGCGGCAAGCTAGACCTTGTATGAACCTCTTTGGTGTGTATAGATGATTCGGCGTGGTTCCTCAAGGCTTGGATGTGTCTTTCCCGTTTCTCCTTTTTGGTGATTTTCGAAGGCTTTTCTTGACGAATTTCTTGTGGCAGTTTTGAGACCTTTCTCTTTGGGATTTGGTGGGGGATGTATGCATGAACCCCTCGTGGTTCTTTTCCCTTTGATTCCACTCCCAAATCCGTGAGCAAAGGGGCTCGATTTTGGGGTTTTCTTGACTCTAGGGTTAGAGGTGTTCTTAGCGGAAATCCTTCGATTCCTCTTGATTCAACGAGTTTTGGTGGATCATAACTTGGCTATGGAGTGCCCATGAGGTGTTCCTACTATCCTCAAAGTCTTGTGCGAATCCGTGGAGCGAATCGGAAGATCGGGAGTTGGATTTGGGGGAGTTGACTCGCGGGCGCAGTTCATCCCGAGCTGCCCAGGCGTGACCGGTCTGACCGGTGTTCTTGACCGGTCTGACCAGTGCTAGCCTTTGGTAGGATTTGTCTCGGGGAACAGCCTTGTCCGTGTGGTTTTGTCCCGTGGTCCTGCTGGTCAGTTCTTGGTGTGTTTGGAGTTGTTTTGCTACGTTTTGTGAGGGGTTCTTCTTCCTTCCAGGTTGTGTTTCGGAGGTGGTTTTTGTTCCAAGGCCTAGAGGAGTCACTGAGGCTTCCTGGAACGTTTGCTGTGCGGCTGCTGTAGCCACCGGCCTGACCGGTGCTGTTCACCGGTCTGACCGGCGCAGGCCATCGGTCTGACCGGTATAGCATAGGCAGCAAGCCGTGCAAGTTTCCGCTGTGTATGTTGGTGAGTTTTGGCTCGGAAGGTTGTGTGTTGGTTCCTAGGACCAGTAGCACTCCAGTGGCTGCGTGGTCTCGACCAACTTGGGTAGTTGAGTCGGAGAAGTGTTTCGGAAGCCGTGTTCGTCTTGTTGGAGTTCCCATCTCCTTCGAGAAGAATTTTTATCGGCTCCCATTCACTCCTCCCCTCTCTGGTTCGCCTAATCGGTCCTTCAATTGGTATCGGAGCCGGTTCAGGTCTTTATTGACTCTTACCAGTCTAAGATCCAAAGATGGCATACCAGGAACGGGGTTTGGGTCCTCCGCACTTCGATGGGAAGAACTACCAGATGTGGCAGAGGCGGATGGCAGCGTTCCTCCACGGAAAAGGTCAGATCCTTTGGGACGTTACGGTGAACACAGCTTATGTTCATCCGATGAACTTCCTTGCTCCAGGATCGAGGGATATGTTCGACGCTAACAATAAGACGGTCGACTACTTGTTTCGTGCTCTGTGTCAGCCCGAATTCGATCGGGTTCAGACAGAGGACTTATCTTGTAGGATTTGGGAGCAGTTGAAGGATGCTCATGCTGGGAATGCTCAGGTTCAGGCTCGGATGTACGCGACTTACCGGAGAGAGTACGAGAACTTCACTCATCTCCCCGGCGAGTCCGTCGATGCCCTTTTCCAGCGATTTACAGTCGTGGTGAACAACATGAGAGCCAATGTGGCCGTGCTCCCATACGATGATCATGATAGAGCCATGAAGCTCTTGCACTCGTTGGATCGTACCGTATGGGACGGGAAGGTTGAGGCTATCCTTGAGTCCGAGAAGTATGACACCTTGACCGTGAATGAGCTGTTCTCGAAGCTCAAGTCGGCTGAGTTGGACCGTGGTATGACAGTCAAGATTGAGAGCCCGACTGACTCTCATAGTCTTGCTTTCATCGGTGTCAAAGGAGCTAAGTCTAACGCTAACGCATCTTCCAGGATGTACTCTCTGTCTTCTTTGATGTCTTTGCCAGATGAGGAGTTCGACGTGCTTGGAGAGAACGAGCTGGCGTTGCTGACCAGGCGGTTCGAGAGGTTGCACGAGAACCGGGTGAACACGAGGAGGACAGCACGGACGTGCTTTCAGTGCGGCAAGCCAGGACACTTCGTCGCCGACTGCCCGGAGAAGACAGAGAACAAGGACGGCTACAAGGACGGCTACAGGCACCGGTCGAGCAGGGACGGCAAGTACCGATCAAGGCGCGATCACAAGCACAAGAACAAGCACAAGGACGAGTGACGGTCGAGGAAGAAGGACGGCCGCGGCAGGAAGGCCCGAGCGATGGTCGGAGCGAGCGACGTCGACTCCAGCTCCGCCTACTCTTCCTCGAGCTCGAGTAGCAGCGAAGATGAAGGTTATCGGCGCAAGAGCAAGAAAGCGTCCAAGAACTTGAGCGGGTTGAGCTGCTTCGCGGGAGATGGCTTCTGCGGCATGGCTCGTAGCTCGAGCAGCAAGAAGAGTCACCAGAGCGACTCGGACTCCGACTCCGAGGATGATGTATGTGATGAGCTCTCTTCTTTGCGCAAGGAGAATGAGGAATTGGTTGACTTGCTTGATAATCGCGATCACATGCTTAGAGAGGCCAAGAAGATGAGGAAAGAGCTTAGGGCCTCACTAGAAGATGCTAGGAACCGTGTGGCTGAGCTAGAAACCCAAAACCTAGATGCTAAGCTTGAGATTGATTCGCTTAAGGCTTCTCCTGTGGTTTCTGATGAGATTGATTGCTGTGATTGCTCTGTGTACCTAGCTGATCTTACTGCTCTTAAGGATAAGCATGCTTCTACTTGTGATGAACTAGATGTGCTTAGAGTTGAAGTGGCTGAGCTTAAGTCTAGACCTGCTTTGCTAGGTGCTTGTACTTCTTGCCCTGTTTTGCATGGAAAGATTGATGAGATGCATGCTTACACTGTTTCGCTTGAGGCAAAGTTGAAAGAGCCTATTCCCACTTCTTGCTCTACTTGTGAATTGCATGCGGTTAAGAATTTGGAACTTGCGCATTATGTTGATCGCTTGCAGTATGAGAATGATGAGCTGAGGAAATGTATGAGCTGGTTGTCGGGTCAGGAGCCTCAGCTTGGTATCATGATAGCAGCTTTCAAACGCTATGATGGTCAGGCACTTGGGGCTGACAAGCTTGGAGAGAACAGTGGTGAGGGAGTTGAGAGAGTTGGAGAGATCCCTATCCCACCACCAAACAGACACAAGAACAAGTTTGAGCCCAAACCTAACCATCTCAGAAACAAACTTGACACTACTCCAAATCCACCCATATTCCCTCACCCAACAAATGATTTCCAAAAACCGGTGAAGTTTGTGAGCCCAAAGGGAGGTGAGGAAGGAGAGAAGAAGGGTGAGAAACCGAGTGAGCAGCCCCAACCTAAGCCTAAGCCTAAGCCACAGCCCATGAAGTTCCATTGTGAGTATTGTGGGAGAGATGGTCAAAAGGATGAGTTTTGCTTCAAGAGGAAGCGTGAGGAGAGAATGGCTAGAGAGTGGGCTAATAAGGACAGGTACCACCCCTCTAATGGTGTACCTGAGCCTCGTATGCAGATGCCCAGGGCCAAGGCGATTGTGAGGACGGTTCCGGCTTGGGGAGACCGGAAGGTAGCTGGTGGTGCTGCTGGCCGAGTTACACCGGTCAGACCGGTGCACTACACCGGTCAGACCGGTGCAGGTCTGGGCAAATAGCGAGTTGGTTTTCGTGCTCGTGAGGATACTTGGTTTAGTTCCGGTGGTCGTGGTTCTGCTAGTTGGTATGGAAAGTCTGCAGGTGGTCAGTTTGCTAGACGTTCTCCACCTCGTGCTCAATACGGGGGTAGGAGGAGTCGTAGCTTTGAGATGGAGAGGAGGAACAGTCCACGGTCTTCTTTTCGTGGCTTTCATCCTCCTCCAGCTAGAGAGGGTTGGTTCCCACTTTGGAGCAAATGGCTCGGCACTGGTTTTACTCTTTTGGTACTAACCCCAGTGCTGAGTCGTTTGTTCACTCACATGCTCGCTTTTGAATTTCAAGTGGGAGAGTTGAGGAACGTTTGGCTGATTGACTCCGGTTGCTCGAGGCATATGACCGGGGACAAGGGGTGGTTCTCAAGTCTCGTCCCAGTGGTGTCCAGGACATACATCACCTTTGGGGACAATGGGCGAGGGCGTGTGCTATCAGAAGGTGAGATCAAGGTAAGTGACAAGGTCACTCTCAGGCGTGTTGCTCTTGTTCAATCGCTGGGGTTCAATTTGCTTTCCGTGTCCCAGTTGTTGGAAGAAGGCTTTGAGGTGTTGTTTCGGCCTGGTGGTTCTCGGATTTTAGATTCTTGAGGGGACCTAGTTTGCATGGTCGTTCTCGAGGGTCAAGTGTTCCGAGCTGATTTCTCTTAGTCTTCTGGTGTGGAGCGTTGCTTTTTGGCTGGCTCTTCGAGTGAGTTGTGGAAGTGGCATAGAAAGTTGGGTCACTTGAGCTTTGACCTTTTGTCACGCTTGAGTAAACTCAATTTGGTCCGAGGATTACCACGGTTGAGATTTGAGAAAAAGTTGGTTTGTGCGCCGTGTAGGCATGCCAAGGTGGTAGCCTCTTCTCACCCGCCTCTCACCGATGTGATGACTGAGCGTCCATGCGAGCTGCTCCATATGGACCTTGTTGGCCCAGCTCGTGTGCGATCTGCGGGTGGGAAGTGGTATGTCATTGTTGTGGTGGACGACTACTCTCGGTATGCGTGGGTGTTCTTTCTTGACGAGAAAGGGGAGACGTTTGGTTTTGTTCGAGATCTTGTCTTGAGGTTAAGAAACGAGAGGCACGGAGATGCCACACGAGCGATCCGCAGTAACAATGGCTCGGAATTCAAAAACTCTCGCTTCGAAACGTTTTGCCATGACTTGGGTCTTGAACACCAGTTTTCGAGTCCGTATACGCCTCCCCAGAATGGCGTGGTGGAAAGGAAAAACAGGACCTTGTGCGAGATGGCTCGGACGATGCTCGACGAGCATAGGACTCCGAGAAGGTTCTGGGCTGAGGCGGTCAATACCGCGTGCTATGTGTCGAACAGGATCTACCTCAGGGTTCACAAGAAGAAAACCTGTTACGAGTTGATGCACGGTCACACACCCAAGGTGAGTCACTTCCATGTCTTTGGTTGTAAATGCTTCATTCTGAAGAAAGGGAAGAAGTTGGATAAGTTCGAGGCTAGGTCTGTCGATGGCATTTTCTTTGGTTATGCATCTCATTCTAGAGCATTTCGTGTGCTCAATCTTGAAACTAACCAAATCGTGGAGACTTGCGAGGTAACCTTCGACGAGACACAGCCACATAGTCAGCTTGTTTTTGAGTGTGCAGGTGACGACGAACTTGGCGAGGAGATCTTTCAGGAGGAGGAGTATGAACATGGAGATGATGAAGACGGCGGTGTGGTGCCCGAGGCTGAGCATGTACCTACTACATCGACTACGATCGAGAACGGACCCTCTCCCACACCTACGATGACAAACCCAGATCAAGGCGAAGCTGCTGTTAAGGGGGAGGTAGCATCAAGGTGAGAACCTCCCCGGCGAGTGCAAGTGGATCACCCAGCTTCGAGAATCATCAGCGACATGAATGAACGCATTACACGGTCGAGGGTTCGGAACAATTCTCATTTCGCTCATGCTGCTTTTGTTGTCACCTTTGAGCCCAAAGACATTGGACACGCGCTATCTGATCATAATTGGGTTAATTCGATGCATGAGGAGTTGGAGAATTTTGAAAGGAACCAAGTTTGGGTGTTGGTTAACCCTCCCCCAGGGTGTAAACCGATTGGGACAAAATAGGTGTTGAAAAAATAGAGGGAGAGAAAGGAGAAGTGGTGAGGAACAAGTCAAGACTTGTTGCTCAGGGGTACAGTCAGAAAGAGGGGATCGACTACGAGGATACTTTCGCTCATGTAGCTCGTTTGGAGGCGATCAAGATCCTTCTAGCCTTTTCCGTGGCTAAAGGGTTCAAGTTGTACCAGATGGATGTGAAGAGTGCTTTTCTGAACGGTGTGTTGGAGGAAGAGGTGTATATGAGGCAACCACCGGGGTTTGAGAGTGAGAAGTACCCCCACAGGGTTTACAAGTTGAGGAATGCGCTGTATAGGTTGAAGCAGACGCCTAGGGCTTGGTATGGTAGGCTGAGGGGGTTTCTGTTTGAGAGAGGGTTTGAGATGGGGAAGGTCGATCAGACCTTGTTTCTCCTCAGGCAGGGCAAAGATATCCTGATTGTGCAGGTGTACGTGGATGATATTGTATTTGGTGGCTCGTCTAACTCTCTTGTTGCAAGATTTGCAGAAGACATGAGCAGGGAATTTGAGATAAGCATGATGGGTGAGTTACAGTTCTTCCTCGGGCTACAAATCAAGCAATCAAAGGAAAGAACATTTGTGCACCAAGCTAAGTACACCAAGGACATTGTGAGGAAGTTCAAGATGGAGGACTCCAAGGCCATGGCGACGCTTATGAGTACGACTAGAGCTCTTGATGCGGACGAGGAAGGTGAGCATGTGGACCAGAAGGAGTACCGGAGCATGATCGGGTCACTCCTCTACTTGACGGCGACGAGGCCAGACATCCAGTTCTCGGTATGTCTGTGCGCTCGTTTTCAAGCGTCTCTAAGGACTTCGCATCGGCAAGCGGTCAACCGCATTTTCAGGTATTTGCAACACACTCCCGACTTCGGCCTTTGGTACTCTGCGTCTTCTTCTTTGACGCTTCATGGTTTTTCAGACGCGGATTTTGCCGGGTGTCGGTTGGATAGGAAGTCCACTTCTGGAACTTGCCAGTTCTTGGGTTCTTCTTTGGTGTCTTAGTCTTCCCGCAAACAGTCGAGTGTTGCTCAATCCACTACTGAGGAAGAGTATGTGGCCGCAGCTAGTTGTTGCTCTCAGCTCCTTTGGATCACATACACCATGAGTGACTTTGGTGAGGAGTATACCCATGTCCCACTTCAATGTGATAGCACCAGTGCCACAAGCGTTGCAAAGAACCTAGTGCTCCATTCCAAAACCAAGCACATAGAAGTGAGGTATCATTTTCTGAGAGACAACGTAGAGAAAGGAAAAATCGCCTTGATCCATGTACCCACACATGACCAGCTAGCCGATATTTTCACCAAACCCCTAGATCAAGCAACTTTCTCTCGTTTGCGGGGGGAGCTTGGTGTGTGTTTGATTTCTTGAGTTGGTGTGGGAGTTCCTTTGTAGCATATGTATAGCTTTCCTTTGTGCATTTCTTGCATTTGGCATGACATATGTAACATAATGTATATGCATCTTTGTATCTTAGGTTGCATGCATTTTGTATCATATGCATTGTTTAGGAAAAGCTTCTCCTATATACATTGTTCACCACAGAATGATATGTATGTCTTTGTGAGCTAGTTTGGTAAGCTATGGTTAGTTTGGCCTAGCTCTTGATGATCTTGATTTATATCCATGATTGATGGCTATGTGTTTGAAAAATGTCACATGTATGCTCTCTTGTGAGTAAATGCCTTTATATGATCTTGACATGTTTTAGTGGCTTGGCTATGCTTAATTTGTGGTTGGATAGCTTATTTTGATCATATGGGGCCAAAGGCTCATTTGCCATCATGAATGTTTAACCCCCATGCTTGATCTTGTGGAGGGGCATAAGTTCGTTTTTGTCGCAAAGACATTTCATGTACCAATTTCAAATCTGGAAATGAAATGTAAATTGCTTGGAAAATGTGCTCCCTTGTCATATGTGCTAATTTTAATTTGCTTTGGGTGCTAAACCGTTGCATGATGCCTACCAATGAGAAGTCTCATTTATAGAAGTAGGCACATGGCTCGGTGGCTTTGACATGACATGAGGTGCTTGTGGGTGTTTATGATGGTCTTATGCTTAGAATGGTTGTCCTAGCATGAAGTTTGTGTGGCTTTGCCATTTTGATATGTTTTGCTCATGTTTAGGACTTTGCTCATGAGAGGGTAAATTTTCGCAAAATTGCTCAATTCTATATTAGCTTCGTCCAATGGTTGTGAAACTTGGTGATCATGAAGTTGATGTCATTACGAAACTATAGAGTATCTAACTTGCTCAATTGGACATGTGTAGCATTCTATGTTGAATTTTGTGTATTTGAGAAGCTCTAGGTTGCATTTTTTGCTTTTTTACTTGATTCATGCATTGTCAACAAGGGGGAGAAGTTTGAGCATGTTTTGGCCTACTGAATGCATCTACAAGGTTTTCAGGTGGTTTCGAGCCATTTCTGAGCTCTGTTGTGCACTGGTCTGACCGGTTGAGGTCACCGGTCTGACCGGTCATAGTGCAGGTCCTGTTCACATGTTGAGCACCGGTCTGACCGGTGGTGTCGACCGGTCTGACCGGTCAGAGCTGAGCTGTTGCAGCTGCTCTGTTTCGTGAAGTGGTTCGCATGCATTCGTCCAGAGGGAGTTGCATTGGTTCAGGGGAGCTTGCATGTGTGCAGGGGGAGCTCTTTGTGGTTTTCGAGCTTTGGTTTGATGGTTTGTGCTCTTTGCTTGAGCATGCTTTGTCTCGGATGTGTCGAGCCGTTGCCCTTGCCTAAGGGGTCCGAGACTTGTTTTCTTCAAGTGATCTTGCTCTTTGCCTTTCTTTGGCTTTCGATCGCTTGTTGGAGTTTCTTTTAGTCGTTTCTTTTCTTTTCTTTTTCTCTTGGTTACCAAAATGTGTGTGTCGTCAATGCACTCATCAAGGGGGAGATTGAGAGCCATGTGTGGTTCGAGGACCGGTGGATGGTCGCTTCCTGGTGTGATGAGTGATTGACAACGTGGTGTGAACTGATTCTTGGCTAAGTATTACAGGTGCAGGTTGCGACTTGACTGGTGTTGGTGCAGGTGAAGAACAAGCGCGAAAGGTCGTTGCCGGTGAGGCCTCCAGGTGTGGCGAAGACAAGTAGGCTTGGTTCGAGAGACCCAGTGGCCAGCGGGGTCAAGTGCGGGCCGCATGGTGGCAAGAACGGCAAGATGAAGTCATGGACGGTTTCTTGGTTGAGCCTCAAAACCAAAGTCGAGCCAGGACTACGTGGGAGCCGAGTCATGAGTGGTCATTGGCGGAGGCTACACCGATTTCGCGGGGTTTCCGGTGGTTCACCAGAAAACCACTGGGTGCCTTGGTTGATCCACAAAGCCAAGACCGAAGAACCGAAGACGGAGGTGCAGCAGCTCCAGACCGGTCTGACCGGTGGGTCTGACCGGTCTGACCGGTGAGGAGTACCGGTCTGACCAGTGTGCGACGACGCAGTCCAGAATCTTCGAAGCGGAGGACACGCGTCGGGATCGCAAGGCTTGCGTCGAGGCTAAGCAAGTTTGCGGTCGCTGGGCATCCGTCCGATGGAGCGAAGACAAAGATTTCCGAATTCGCCTTTGAGGGGCATGTATCCCTAGTTAGCTAGTAAGGGTATTTTCGTCTTTCGGTTTGCCTCCATATAACCCAAGTGGTGAGAGGATGGCAGCCATCTCCTGGAACCGTAGCTCATTTGGTTTTCCTATTTTCTCTTCCTATTTTCCTTAGGATATTCGTAGGACTAGCTTGAGAGCTTCATGGTGAGATCTTGTGAGAGGGAAGGATGATCGGGCGGCAAGCTAGACCTTGTATGAACCTCTTTGGTGCGTATAGATGATTCGGCATGATTCCTCAAAGCTTGGATGTGTCTTTCCTGTTTCTCCTTTTTTGTGATTTTCGGAGGCTTTTCTTGGCGAATTTCTTGTGACGGTTTTGAGACCTTTCTCTTTGGGATTTGGTGGGGGATGTATGCATGAACCCCTCGTGGTTCTTTTCCCTTTGATTCCCCTCCCAAATCCGTGAGCAAAAGGGCTCGATTTTGGGGTTTTCTTGGCTCCAGGGTTAGAGGCGTTCTTGGTGGAAATCCTTCGATTCCTCTTGATTCAACGAGTTTTGGTGGACCATAACTTGGCTATGGAGTGCCCATGAGGTGTTCCTACTATCCCCAAAGTCTTGTACGAATCCGTGTAGCGAATCGGGAGATCAGGAGTTGGATTTGGGGGAGTTGACTCGCGGGCGCTGTTCATCCCGAGCTGCCCAGGCGCGACCGGTCTGACCGGTGTTCTTGACCGGTCTGACCGGTGCTAGCCTTTGGTAGGATTTGTCTCAGGGAACAGCCTTGTCCGTGTGGTTTTGTCCCGTGGTCCTGCTGGTCAGTTCTTGGTGTGTTTGGAGTTGTTTTGCTAGGTTTTGTGAGGGGTTCTTCTTCCTTCCAGGTTGTGTTTCGGAGGTGGTTTTTGTTCCAGGGCCTAGAAGAGTCACTGAGTCTTCCTGGAACATTTGCTGTGCGGCTGCTGTAGCCACCGGCCTGACCGGCGCTGTTCACCGGTCTGACCGGTGTCACCGGTCTGACCGGCGCAAGCCATCAGTCTGACCAGTGTAGCACAGGCAGCAAGCCGTGCAAGTTTCCGCTGTGTATGTTGGTGAGTTTTGGCTCGGAAGGTTGTGTGTTGGTTCCTAGGACCAGTAGCACTCCAGTGGCTGCGTGGTCTTGACCAACTTGGGTAGTTGAGTCGGAGAAGTGTTTCGGAAGCCGTGTTCGTCTTGTTGGAGTTCCCATCTCCTTCGAGAAGAATTTTTATCGGCTCCCATTCACTCCCCCCCTCTCTGGTTCGCCTAATCAGTCCTTCACCGAGCCGATCTCAAATCGAGCTTTTAGCGAGTCGAATTCGAGTGGCTCGCGATCCTCGAGCTTTTTTGACAGCCCTACCATGGGGGGACCGCCGGATCTGGTGGATATAAATGAGGGGTAGAGGTGGGAAGGGGTGAATAAGTCTCCATACGCAAGGTTTTGGGACTTTTAGGTTTGGACCTAAATTGAGTTCAGATAAGGAAGGTGTTTGGATGCTTTGGGACTTATTGGGACTAAATTTAGGCTGACTAAAATAAGCAGCCTGAATCCAAACAGGACCTAAATATCCAAAACTTCTGTGGTGACAAAAATAAAAATATGACAATACATAGGAGAAACCATAAATGCATGGAATATTCTGGAAATGGTTGTACTGAAAAAGAAAAATGTAGAAAGGAGGCATGCTTGAAATGCAACTTCAGCATGCACTCAGTAATATGTCTTTAAAGTTGGTTCACGGTACCAGATTGCATGGACTGTCTTCAAGGAAGCAAGCTGGAGAAGTTGATGGTTCTAGTTTTCTGTTTCTTTCTTTCTAGGTTCATAGCATCAGTCCAGATTGGAAAACAATGCTAAAGCAAAAAAATCGGCTAGCCTTAACAAACATGACTATGCAAAACTGAGAATGCAAAATACTAACAACCTGATGCAAAAACAAATAATGACTGCCAGAAATGAAGATTGAGTACCTTGTTCGGAGAAAATTCTTTTTGGATAAACCAGAGAGAGATCATATGAGCCAAGCACACTGCCTTTATTTTCATCCACAAAATTCTTCACTTTTCTTAGAACATCTTGTTTTGTCAATTTAATTTCCACCCTATTTCCACTGGGCATACGAATGCTAAGCTGAATATCATCTGATTTCACAGAATTATAAACAGGTTCACCAGGGGCACTAGAAGTTGTGATACCTTCTTGCACAAGCAACTGGGAAGAAACTCCTCTACTAATGCTTGTCTTAGGAGCTGCCACCATAGGAATGGCAGCGAGACTTCTATCATCTTTGTTCTTTCTTTTCAGTGTTGTAGTGTCTTCTTTTGGATCTGTAGAACTACCTGTGTTTGAACTCATTGAACTAACAGGCAAATCACATTCAATTTCAGTAGGCGCTGACTCTAGCTTCTCAACATTTCTATCACCTGAATCTGATTTTGAGCCCTTGCCTTTCTTTTCTTTTATCTGAATCAATTCCTGAATAAGCTATGTTTATCAGCTTAGCTAATGTACCAATTGGGACAAAATCTCAATTAGTGAAAAGGTCACACAGACTGAAAAAAGTAACTTACATCATGGTTGGTGCTACTAGGTAGTTGTGACACCAATTCAGCTGAATGAACAACTCCACTGGCTCCAGAAATGTCTGGTGCACTGGATGAAACAGAAGGATTTCCTGATGTGGAAGAACCTCCCTGTTGAGGCAAAGAAGTGGTAGTATTCACAGATTCAACATTTCTTGAAGCAAGTGATGCTGTCAACAAGGTTGCTGCTGTCTCCTACAGCAATTCAAAAGTATACATCTTTAGCAAAGCAAATAGTGGTAGTCGAAAAAGCTTCTAAACAGACTAACACAAATCATATGATAAGATGACATTACTTTAATCTTAAAAATATGATCCTATTAAGAGAAAGTTATGTGTGCCAACATGATTGCACACATGATGACTAACTGGTTAGAGTTGAACAAAAAGATAATACATTTTAATAGAGGTCATTTTTGGGGGTCAATTCCTCTGATAGCTGGGAAAATGTACTAATTTCCTGGCTAATTGAGGGCATTTGGACAAATACTCTAAATTCAGATTATCATGACAAACCCTAAATGAGTTGCCTGATTATTATTCATTATAGTCCTGTAGAGCAAAACGATTACAATCTCTGATAAAAATAAATAGCATAAGTGCAACAAATTTTTAATGCTTCAGCAGCTATTATACCTTACCGTAATTCTATTTATCACATGAAACAGTGTTAGATCTATTGAGTTGCATGCACCAACCAATTCAACTCAAAAGCTTAAGCTGATGAAGAAAGGTAGACAATTCACTTATACTCCAACACTCCCCCTCACGTGCAGGCTCCCCCAGGCCGCATACGTGGATATTGGAGTGGGCTGTAATTATTTTAATTAACGCGCCCGTCAGGACTCGAACTCGAGACCTCTAACCCTGATACCATATTGAGTTGCATGCACCAACCAATTCAACTCAAAAGCTTAAGCTGATGAAGAAAGGTGGACAATTCACTTATACTCCAACAAGATCAGTCCAAAAAGTTTATTCTATTATTACTATTATATTATGTTTGGTTAGCAAATTATGACTGTATCCATGTCTTGAACAACTGGACCAGATGTAGTAACAAATTATTAGAAAATAGATAATGAATGAACATTGGCCCATGCACATGAAAAATGATCCACCTCTAAATGCTCACCTGCAGTTTCAAGGCAAAATGGAAAGATTTTTCAGGGGTGTTTTGAAAATTATGGCATCCTTGTCATATGAGCACACAATTTCCCATTCCAAGAACAGAGGATTAGAAGAGCTTGTAGGCGCAGCACCAAGAAAACTAAATACACGCTTGTTTGTAAAAGAAAATGAAACGGATGAACAGAGTGTGACCATGTGTATTGATTAATGTTTACCGATGCTAACTGCGTTCATGTGAGCGCCAGGGCGAGTGAGCGATGGCTTACGGCGAAGGCAAAGTGGTCGAGGGCTATGCACAGGATGAGCACCAGATTATATTACATAAAGAAGGCACAACATTACCATCCATATATATGTGCACCGGTAAAAAAGGAAGCAATAATAATAATCAATCAATCAACATGATTTTTGGAGATAGTCACGACATGTCACACAAGGAAAGTAATCATTTTTGGATGTTCCTACACGATTGATAGAAAGAAAGGAAAGCGTGATTAGCTCGCAAAGAAAGGAAAACATGTGATTGATAGAAAGAAAGGAAAGCCTGATTAGCTCGCAAAGAAAGGAAAATGTGTGACTGATAGAAAGAAAGGAAAGAAATACTTAAAAAAATGGAAAGCGTGATTAGCTCGGCTGACCCTTGTCGGCCATCAAGGAATGCATGGACGTGTGATAGACAAAAGGAAAAGAAATGCAAAGAAAGGAAAGAAATAATTAAAGAAATGGAAACTGTGATTAAGCTTTGGCGGCCATTAAGGAATGTATGGACGTGTAGGACCGGCAGGTACCAAATGTGGGACCGGCGGGTGCAAAACAGGGTAGAAAAGCCTGTGGTAACAAAAAAATAGGGTGGGAGAGTGATTTACAATGTGGGAGTGACTCTCCCCCCCTCCCTTGATCCTTAATTTTTGGTCTCTTAAGTGGGGTCGCGCATGACATGTGGGCCACTTTGTGAGGGGTATGTGGGTACAACACTGGGTGAGAATTGTTTTCAATTCTTTCTGCCTTTATAGTACTAGTTTGAGAGCACGTGCGACACACACGTGTTAAAAAAAATACATATTATGTGTTTATTAAAAATAAATGTACATCAATTTTATGAGAGTGTTGGTAACGTCTCCAAGCGGAATTCGATCACATACCTTGTCCTCGTCTCTTCACACACCTCTCACGTCGGGGTAAAGATGAATTTTGAGTGTTGGTAACGTCTCCAAGTGGAATTCGATGGTCCATAGAAGATCCAAACCTTCGACGAAAAACCAAGTGATGAGAAATTGACTCAAACACAGGAGAGTCGGCAGTGCACCTTGCCTGAACAACGACGATAACGCAGGACTAACTTGGTGCTGGTCGGCGACCTCGTCCGAGCAGCAGCGGCTTGGGGTGGATCGATGGTGATGATGGCGTGTGGTGCTGGCCGGCGGGCTCATCCGATCAGCGGTGACTTGGGGTGGATCGACGGCGGGGTGAGGAGCGACGACGTTGGGGGGAGTAGCGATGACAGTGGGATGGCTAGCGACGCGGAGAGAATTGAGTTTTATAGGGACATGGGGTGTAAAAAAAGGAAGGAGTATTGATTGGCGTGATTGAAGGCATTGAACTCAAAAGGAAATAGTCAATGACTCAAAACATCATTTGCATATAAATGGCGTCCATCTAATTGCATTTGAATGTTGTTAATCTAATGACACGGTGAATCTTTCCTTAATCTTGCTAACTATTTATGAATAGCACAACAATTCTTTCCTTAGTTCATCTAATCACACAATGATTATTTCCTTGTTTTTCCTTTCTTTATGTGTCATCAATCACACCAATCAATTTTCCTTTACTTTGTACACCAATATCTCTTTCCTTTTGAGCACCTGAGTATTTCCTTTTGAGTCATACCATCAATCACGCCAATCAATTTCTTTTTCCTTGAGAAAAGAATGAAGAAAGGAATGAGCGAAGGAAGGTTTCGTGTGAATGAAAGGAAACAGACACACACGGTTTGGTTCTATTTGGAAAGGAGAAACAAAGGGGAAATAAATTTGGGTGTGATCGTGATTGGTGGGTGGGATTGGTGTCGTGTGTACCGTATTAGAAAGTTTGAGTACGTGAACCGTGGCATATAGTGTGCGCCAGCTGACATGAACACTGGCCCACGGGGTGGGTACACTTTGGGGATGGGTACACTTTGGGTGAAAAAAGTTTGGGGGAACGACGATGAAAGGGGGGGAGACACCCCCTCCCTTCCATATTTAAGGTTTCGTCGTCATTTTCCTTCCATATCTGAGAATTGACAGGTGGGTCTCACATGACATGCGGGCCACTCTGTGAGAGGTGAGTAGACTAAACTCTTGGTGAGAATTGTTTTCAATTTGCTCCTCTCTTATAGTATAGATATAGATCAAACAAAATAGATAAGTGCTACAAAACAGATAAGCTAACAGATCAGCACCCAGCCGAATATACCTATAAACGGAGAACTCTTGTATTCTACTATATACACCAACAGATTTCAACAGATTTTTCCTCTTTCAAAATTAGCAGGAAACCTCCTAGAATTGGAGGTTTACTCCAATACTAACCATATGCAATATACTTGTTTCATTAACAAAACCTCAATTAGCGTGCTCAGCTTGGAGGGATCTCTTTGTGTACAGGAGAGGAATCTAGTTGAAAGCAATCTGTCGATGTGCTGAACACGACGGATGGAAATACGGTGGCAGCGCTCAACTAAAGACTACAGGCCAGCCACTCTCCAGCAACTCATGCTTTCGATGTGAATGCCGGAAGAAACACCGTTGCAAGGCAGGGCATGCAATTGCACGACAACCTTGTCCATCCGACCAAGAACCCTATCGTTGACCCCTCACCACAAATCAAGAAACCTAATCGCAAGCATATCTAGCAAACCAAATCACCAACAAATCGATTACAACACCACAGTCCCCACCTGGATCAAGTACCGGATTGAGTGGAGGACACAGGAAGCAAGAAACCTAGGGCTAGAGGGAGGGAAGATGGGAAGGAGGCGGCTTACTGGCAAGAAGGGTGTCGTCGCTGTCGTGGTGGTGGCCGTCGAAGGCATGCCGCGCCGCCGCATCATCACCTCACACGCCGATGTCGAGCACAACGCCCTTCCCCTATTGTCCTTGAGGTCTAGCGGGCTACCGCCCATCAGTGACCTCACTGCCGCAGGCCCGCAGCCGCACGTACCCATATCATCGGCGTAGCCCATCCACATGGCCTCGTCGCTGCCATCACACCACCGTGCAGGTCCGATCGCGCACGACGCCCGCCGCGACTCCTAGGCTGCCGGGCCTGCCACCACCCCCTCCGTGGGAATGCGGGATCTCGCAGGGGTCCCAAGATGAAAAAAGAGAAAAAAGGGAAGTGGGCAGAGACAACATCGATGTCGGTGGTGGTGCTCCGGTGCAGAGGAGGAGGCGTCGATAGCGATCCGGTGTGGCGGAGACGGCGTCAATGTCGATGGTGATCTGATTGGACGGCGGCGGTGGAAGGAGCGACAAACGTGGGATTCCGATGTCGTCGCGGCAGTGCGGAGGAACGGTTGCTGTTGCTGAAAGGACCTTGATGTCGCCTAGAGGGGGGTGAATAGGCGAGAAGACCAACTTGAATTTTTCTTCCTCGAGAACTGGGTCGATCGGTCAGACCGGTCCCTTACTCTGCTCACAGGAGGGCGCCGGTCAGACCAATGCGTCACAAAGAACCTGCAAAAACAACTTCAAGATCCTCTTGACTTCTAGCAAGAACCAAACTTGGTGAGTGGCCTTGGTAGATGATCAAAAGTAGGGTAATGACCCCTGCACACACAAATAGCACACCCAAGTAGATCGAAGCGGAATCAAATCAAATATGCTAGAAATCAACTTAGAGAGACAAACCACAATGAGACGCAAGGATTTGTTTCCCGAAGTTCACCTCTGAGGACCGGAGCGTCCGAGGACCAGTGGATGGTCGCTCCAAGCTGTGATGAGTGATTGACAACATAGTGTGGACTGACTCTTGGCCGAGTATTGCAGGTGCAGGTTGCAGCTTGATTCGTGTTGGTGCAGGTGAAGAGCGGGTGCGAAAGGTCTTAGCCTTGCGGGGCCTCCGAGGAGTGGAGAGACAAGTAGGCTCGGCTCGATGGACCCGGTGGCCGAACGGGATTAAGTGTGGGTCGCATGGTGGCAAGAAAAGCAAGACGAAGTCGTCGACCGGAGCCGGTGCAGGGTAGCGGCTCACGACCAGAGTCTGCACGCGGGGTTTATGGCGGTTCACCACAAAACCATCGGGTTACTTGGCTGAGCCACAAAACCAAGACCGGAGGCTCGGCGGGCGGAGACGGGATCCGGACGCGTCGAGAAGCTTCGATGCCAGAGGACATGCGGCGGGATCGCAGGGCTTGCGTCGGGAGGACGCGGACTGCGGCAAAGGTGTGGCCGTCTGATGAAGAGGTGTGCTACTTGACCATATTGCCCCTGAGGGGTGTGTATCTCATTTCTAGTTCTAGGGGTAGCTTGGTCATTTGCCCAACCAAGAGGGACTCATATATATAGCTCTAGAGTTTCTGGGCAAACCATCCATCCAGACTGCTTCTCATTTCCCTGCTCCATAGGCTTAGATTTTCTTCACCGTTTTGTAGAGAATCTGACCTCCGAGTGTATGGAAGCTTTCATGGTTGCATCGATTTCCTTCTTGTAGCTCGTGTGATTTTCGTGTCTTTTTCGGGCTATTTTCGTTGGATTTTCGTGTGATTCTAAGGTGTTTGGGTTCGGATTTCTTTGTGGGGATCATGGATAGATGCCTTGTGCATATTTGTGCTTGATCTTGACCCCTCAAACTCCGGATTTGGCCTTGGATTTGAGGATTTCAGGTGGAACCCTAGCTCTTTGGTAGAGCTCGGTTCGTGATCGATTCCCGGCGACTTAGTTGGTTTGAGGGCTCAAGTTTTGGGGCATAGCATCCCCTATGGATGCTTCACATCTTCCCCAAATCTTGTCTCAATCCATTCAGCCGTTTGGGAGATCCATGGATGGATTGGTGGAGTTGACCTCACGGTTTTGAGCTCAGGCTGCTCTGTTCGAGGCCGGCGGACTATCCACCCGTGGCCTGTGGACTGTCCGCGCGAGGCCTGTTCATCGGGTGTTCGTCGCGTGTTCTTCAGTTCGTGAGCACGAGGCGTTTCGATCCGCGAAAGGGTTAGGGTTTTGTTGGAGGCTGTTTGCGGACTGTCCGCCTGTGGGTCACGGACTGTCTGCCGAGCTCGGACTGTCCGCAGACCTCTCACGGACCGTCTGATTTTCGGTGGTGCGGTACTGGAGGTTCGGTCGCTTATTACGGACTATCCGCCGTACAGGGTCGGACTGTCCGCCAGGCTCGCGGACTGTCCTCCAGGCACTCGCAGACCGTTCGCCCAGGGGCTGCCAGATTTGGTTAAGTCTTTTGCTTCTTGAGTTGTGCTTCCACTTTGCAACTTGTTTGGACTTGTTCCTAGGGTTGGTAGGTCCATTGTGACTACGCGACCTTGGCAAGCTCATGTGGGAATCCTTGGTTGTGGATTTGGGGCATAGGCCGAGTTCATCCTTTGGGAAGAATTTTTATCGGCTCCTATTCACTCCCCCCTCTCTGGTCGCCTAATCGGTCCTTCAATTGGTATCAGAGCCGGTTACGAATCTTCATGATTCTAACCAATCTAAGATCGAAAGATGGCGTACTAGGAACGGGGTTCGGGTCCTCCACTCTTTGATGGTAAGAACTACCAGATGTGGCAGAGGCGGATGGCTGCTTTCCTCCACGGCAAGGGTCAGATCCTTTGGGATGTTACAGTGAACACAACTTATGTTCATCCGATTAACTTCCTAGCTCCAGGATCGAGGGATATGCACGACGCCAACAACAAGGCGGTCGGCTACTTTTTTCATGATCTATGTCAATTCGAATTCGATCGGGTTCAGACAGAGGACTTGGCTTGTAGGATTTGGGAGCAGCTGAAGAATGCTCATGCTGGGAATGCTCAAGTTCAGGCTCGGTTGTTTGCGACCTACCGGAGAGAGTACGAGAACTTCACTCATCTCCCCGGTGAGTCCATTGACACCATGTTCCAGCGGTTCATTGTGATTGTGAACAACATGAGGGCTAATGTGGCCACGCTCCCGTACGATGATCATGACAGGGCCGTGAAGCTCCTGCACTCTCTGGATCATACCGTGTGGAGTGAGAAGGTCGAGGCCATTCTCGAGTTGGAGAAGTATGAGACACTCATGGTGGATGAGCTGTTCTCCAAGCTCAAGTCGTCCGAGGTGGACCGTGGGGTGCGAGCAAGGATCAAGAACCCGACTGACCCTCATAGTCTGGCTCTCGTTTCTGGACCAAGGACTAACACTAACATGTCTTCGAGACAGTTCTCTTTGTCTTGTCTTGTGTCCATGCCAGATGAGGAGTTCGACATGCTGGGCGAGGAGGATCTCGCATTGTTGAGTAGGCGGTTCGAGCGCATGTACACGAACCGGAAGAACGCTAGGAGGAGCTCGGGCATGTGCTACCGGTGCGGGAAGCATGGGCACTTTATCACTGAGTGCCCGAAAGCGATGGAGGTCAAGCCCGAGCACAAGCACCATCCAAGGACCGACCACAAGCACCGCTCGAGGGATGACCACAAGGGCAAGAACAAGTCCGAGCGGAGGCCGAGAAGGAGTGGTGGTCACAAGAAGAAGGAGCGTGCGATGGTTGCCAGAGCGAGCGACATCGACTCAAGCTCCTGCTACTCTTCATCGAGCTCAAGTGATGAAGAAGAACGGCACAAGGGCAAGCGGTCAAGCAAGAACATCAATGGCTTGTGCTTTGCCGCCAAGGCTTTTGTGGCATGGCACATAACTCCGCAAGCAAGAAGAGCAACAAGGATGACTCGGACTCTGACTCCGAGGATGAGGTACACAATGATCCATACTTCTTGGTAGCGGAGAATGCTAGGTTGAATGAATTGCTTGACAACCGTGATGATGTGCTTAGAAAGACCAACAAAGAGAAGAGGGAGTATAGGTCATTGCTTGGAGAGGCTAAGGAGAAGGTGGTTGAGCTAGAGTCTTTGCTTGTTGATGCTAGGGCTCAAATAGATTCTCTGATGTCTGCTCCTATTGTGATCGATGAACCTGAATGCACTGATTGTTCTACTTTCCTTGGTGATTTGACTATGCTTAAGGAAAAGTATGCCTCCAAGGTTGAGGAACTAGATGTGCTTAGGGTTGAACTAGATGAGATGAAATCTAGGCCCTCCTTGCTTGGTGCTTGCACTTCTTGTCCTATTTTGCATGAGAAACTAGATGTGTCGGTTGCTTATGCTAGATCTCTAGATGCTGCTTTGAAAGCTTCTATTCCGACATCATGCTCTACTTGTGAAGTAAATGCTATGAAGAATTTGGAGCTTGCACACTATGTTGATCGTTTGTAGGATGAGAATGATGAGTTGAGGAAGATGATGGGTTGGTTGTCTGGTCATGATCTTAGCTCAGGATGATGATTGAGGCATACAAGCGCTATGATGGGCAAGCGCTTGGGTCGGATAAGGTTGGTGAGAGAAGTGGTGAGAATGAGGGGAAGATCGGTGATATCCTAGAACCACCAAAAACCTACCATGTTGACGGTGTATATGCGTATCCAATTTCATTTGGACTTGCAAGCGGACAAGTCCTCCGTCGTAGCCAAGGGACCCTTCTTCCCTCAAGTGTGAACCCAAGGTATCGAATCTGTGGAACAAATGTGTGATGCAAGAACCTATCTATTAAAGCTGAGAACACTTAGATCTTCAAAGGGAATGCTTTTGCATCTAATCTAAAGAACATCATAAAAACGAATCTAATCTATGAAAACCGGAGGTAGCAAGAGATAGAGAGGGATAAGTAAAACCAATCTAGAGAGATTGGATCAAGCTTTTGTTGAAGTTCCGAACAAAGAAGAAATAGCCAAGTTGAATCTCATAAATAAGCATCTTTAAATCACAGCTTCCCGTCCAACTCCGAAGACGCCCACCTTTTGGAGCCACCGTTCTGTCACAACGCACTCCTATTCGTGTGGGTTAGCCTAGGGCAAGTCCAATGGACAAGTTGAAATCTCTTGGAAGGTCAGGCATGCACCTCTAGCCACCACGGCTACAAGAACACCCTCTATGATCTATCTCGAGAATAGATCTTAAAGTAAGAAAAGCCAATTGAAATCAAAGTCGTAGAAGAAGCACTCGATCGCTAGAAATTGGATTGCAACTTGATAATTCAACATAGTACATGATACATGAACAAGATCACCACCGGGATCCTACCTTGATCTTGCTTCTAGCTCCTAGAACTCCGACGTGGTCTTCCTTGCAAGGTTCCCACGTCGGCTAGGGAAACCCTAGACAACTAGCTCGACCCTCTCCTCTCCGGAATGGTGTCCCTCTCTTCTCTGCTCCTCGGCGGCGAATGACGAATGAGTTGATGCGTGGCTCTTGGCCAAGGGGCTATAAATAGTCCGAGAGGCGGCTAGGTCAAAGGAGGGCTCGAATGGACCCAGAAATGGGCTGGACCGGCCGGCCTGGGCCGGCCGACCTGGGCCCATTCTGGCCCATTTCGTGGCCGCCTTCCTCGGTGATGCTTCCCGTGTCTTCTAGAAGTTTCTCCCTCCTGCATGTGGGCCCTTGACGTCAGTTTCTCCGCGGTGTGGATGAAGCTCCTTGTCCCGTAAGATTCAGCATTTTCTATTCAGGTCCTCGGAGTTTTCCGTCTTCACGAGTTGGTCCTTGGGCTTCTTGGAGTCATGTTCACTTCATTGCTTGACTTGTACCGGGCTTCAAGGTCTTGTCACGAGGTGCTTGATGAACTTTACCCGGAAGTCTTGCTTTCAACGCTAAATTCCTGCATAAACATCAAACTACAAAACCGACATGCACGAACGAACTTGTTATACCAAGGGGGTTAGTACCAATGGATAAGATATAAAATTCATGCCAACACTGAAGGTAAACTCATGGCTAGGTTGACGGAAATTCACTGTCAACATCTCCCCCATGCTTAAACCTTGCTCGTCCTCGAGTAAGCCTTTGGTGGATATCAACGTTGCCTTTCATTGCTTAAACCCTGCACTTGATCATACACGAGAAAACACAATGCTCTCAAAAAGTTTAGTTCATTAGAGTTTCATAGCATACTAGCCTTCATCCCTACGGAGGGTAGATATTAATTAAGCTCTTCCCACAAGTATTAAACATGCTCCCAAAATTCAAATGGATCTCAGAAATTTTGAAATAAAGAACGAGATGAAAAAAAGAGCTAAACCAAGTTCAAAAATTTAAACCACCTTGCATCTTGCTCATGAACTCTCACCTCATCTTATCTCTCAAGCCTATTTCTTCTACTCCTTTCCCTCTCATAACATACATATATGTGGTAGGCTTTATATGGAGCTTTTTGGGAAAGATTAGTCCTACCAAGATATTATAAATGAGATGTTGTCAAGTCAAGACAAGCTTCTCATGGTCTTACCGAGACTCGTCAAAAAGGTCATTGGAAAATAATGTTATATCAAGGGGGGGGAGAGAAAAATACACACACTTTGAGATAGGTGGACATGTGTAAATGGCAAGGAGTGATCCCGAGGCACAAAGGAAGTCCTCGTTATCGGATTGCACATGGTTGGAAAGATGAGTTTGGATCTTTAAATCTTGAAACTTTTGAAATTCCTAATGCACTTTAGAGAACCGGAGAGTTCACTTTATTTTATTTTTATATGTACTCATATATATTTTTTTCTTTTCTTTATACTCATTTTTTTCTTTTTCTTTCTTTCTTTCTCTTCTTTTTTTTATTTGCTCCCCTTGAACTCTAAATTGCATTGTACCTACCTCCTCCCCCATGCTTAGACGTTTGCTCATCCTCGGGCAAAGATGTGATGGAGATTTTCCTCTTGGAAAGATACTTGAAATCTTCAATCTTGGCACCATCTTGCGATCTTCCTTGAATTGACGATCCATACTCAATGATAGGTTGTGGTCAAGGAGGTAAACACAAAAGATGATATTTTTGGTTTTAAGGGTGGATATCCGGCGAGGTTTGTGAAATCTCCGATGTGGGGATACACAATGCACAGATAAAAAGGGCTAGTAATAAGATAGATACGCAAAAACGAAATGACCAGCTTCTTAGTCTCGGGCCAGAGAAATCAAGGCCTGAAATAACTCACCCAAAAATAAACCTTGTACACTAAGTTTTTGCACTCAAATATATATATGGCTCTGGATAGGTAGAGCAACATGCAAGAGGTATTTATGACAAGGTTAGCATTACTTTTAAGAACAAAAATAAATCATCTTTAATCCATCCAAACTTGAGAGCACATAAAACACTATGGGTCTTATTTTTATCATAACCTCGACAAAAGATTAAGCTAGCATTTAGATAATTTGAAATTTGCATTTTAAGGGAGCATTAGCTTAATCATACATAAAACAAGTACAAAGATAAACAAAGCGGCAACTATCATCATATATCAACATGGCACAAACTTTGTATCTTTGCCAAAGGTAAAAACAAGGTGGTGATTTTATTCATGATGAAAATAAACACTAACACACATGCCGAAAATTAAATAAAAACTGAAAATACTACGCATACATAGGCGCATACAAGCTGAAAATTAAAGAAAAGGGAAAAGGAAAGATTAAACTAAAACTCCTCCTCTCTCTAATCTTCCGGCGGTGGATGATATTGATAATCTTGATTGTTGTACCCTTGCTCATAATAGGATTGCACCGCTCCTCCTATGAATTGCTCCGGCGGTGCTAGGTGAAGACGTCCAAGCTCATAGGCGATGTTTGCATTTCCTTCACCCATTTGGTTTGCATTGGTTTGGATGGCTGCGATATTTTGCATGTTTCTTGCAGCGTATCCTCCAATGATGGCCACACTTTGTTGTGGTTGAGGAAGGTGTGCATATGGCTCCGCAAAGGCTGCGTTGGGTACCACAAAATTTGGTGGAGGCATGGATGCACCACTCCCCCATGCTTGCATTGGTACACCACCGTAGTATCTCGGCGGCGCCGGAATTCCTCCAAACGGTGGCACATAATTTTGTTGCGCAACTTCTCCTTGGGCTGTGGAAGAACCTTCTTCTATAATCCTTCCTCTCTTGTTCTTCTTTGCCGGCACAAGAAGTCCTTCCTCTAACCAATCTTCTTTCCCCTCAAGAAAAAACCTTAATCTTGCATCCGGTAGGGGCAAATTTACTTTGCCCACTTTGAAGCCTCCTCTCTCATCTCCACTTATGTATTTTCCTTGCTTCATATAATCAAATCCTACGGAAGTCCCGACTAGGAGATGTTCCGGGTTTCTTGGAATTCCCGGTCTCAATGAGATAGCCAACATAGAGAGGTAGCACCCCGAACCAATATCTCCCGAACCCGATGTTGCTTCACAACACCACCGGTTGATCATAAGGTGAGTGGGGTCGATTGGCTGCCTGGCAATCAAGGCCGAGTAAAGCCAATTCACCTCCATGTCGGTTATCTTGGTCTCTTTCATTCTCCCCAAAATCCTCTTGCTCATCCATGAGTGAAACACTTGGATGATGGGGTTCCGGATACTATTTCTTTGCCGGTTAGCTTCTCCGGCGATCATTCTCCAAAAACCTTCCAATGTGCCTCCATGCACATCCACTTGTTCCGGGGCTCCCTTTTGAAAACCAAGCAACTCCCTAATATACTCATAGGGAACCACTTGTTCATCTCCCTCCAAACGAAATGAGAGACTCGACACTCCTTCATCAAGGATAGGCGCCATGGTCACGAGAATTTCCAAGGCGAATTCCTTGTGGGTGTTTGCCGACACTCCGTTGGAGAATTGCACCCAACCTTGGTGTCCCAACATGTAGTAAATATCCGTATAAAAACCCAGCACTTGGAGAGCTTAGTCATCGAAGTCGACGTTTGCCACAAGCCTCTTCTCAAGGCGAGTGAGCTTCTCCTCCTCCTCTGTCTTGATGATAAACCCATACTTGGAGTACCACGGAGTGTATGGAGGTGGAGCGGATGATCGTGTCGAGCGATGAGGTCGGACGGGCGGCTCCTCCGTACGTCCTTGTGGTTCGGTGAACCTCATAGACGAGCTTCGTGTGGCCCTCATGCCACCGAGGAGAAGAGTGTCGTTCCTCCTCGGCGGTGCTGTGTCCTCCTCCATACTCCGAGGAGACTCGGAGACCGAGTGCCTCCTCGAAGAGGTTGTCGATGATGGCTTGGACGACGATGATCCCTTCTTCTTGGTGAAAAGACTTGTAGTTTTCTTCCACATGGTTGCTGCACTCTCCCTCACAAATATATATCCGGGGTTTTCAACCGGTAACAAGGCACACAAATATTATTTGGAGTATGGACTTTGAGTGGATTTAGTGTGGATTTTGTTGGACGAACCAAAACTCGAAGTGGAAGGCTAAGTCTAAGGTGGTTCTGGACTAAGAGCTCATGAACACGAACAAGGAACTGGATGAGCGACTTACCTGACGAAGGGGAGCACCAGGGGGCTTAAAAAGGGGGAAGCCGGCCGGCCTGGGCCGACCGGCCTGGGTGGCCTGCTGTTCCTCCTAGCTCGATCTTCCTTCAGTGCACTCATGCTTGCTTTGTTGCTTTGTGACCGCGTGCTCCACGGGGTTGCACCGCCCAAATGCTCTCGTCCGCTCCTTTGCTTGCATGATTGATCCTTCCACTTGATGGTTTTGCTTTGAGTCACTTCCATGCTCCCTTGCCTCACATGCCTCCATGAGATTCCTGCAAAACAAAGCTTTGGCTGCCCCCCCCCATGCTTGTCCTTTGCATGTGGTTTGATGATAAATGTTGGAGGGGCATCCCGTGATGCATCATGGTGCATGCATAGTTAAGTTAACTCAATTGCCTCCCTCTAAGCATGTTTTAATGCTAAGCACTCCTCTAATTTCGAAAAATAAAAATAAACTTAGAGCTTGCAATGAGTTCAAATATATTTAGAGGAGTTTTTTTTAAGCATCAAAAACAAATGTAAGTCGAAAAATGTTTTCCGACTACTTTTATTTTGGTCTCACCGGTATTGTTTGCTTTCATTAGTTGAGAGCAAGCTTTTCCCGGCTTGATCATGGGGGCATAGGTTTAGGTTCTAATTTTGGTTAAATGAGAGAGATTTTGAATGAAATAAAATTAAATGAGGCTTAGAAAAATTCTAACTCTAGAGAAACCAAGGATATGAATTTTTTAAACCAACCAAAAGTTGAATTTCTAGGTTCACGCGAGTCCTACCATGTGCTGAAATTTAAATAACATCTAGGTACATGACGTGGCTCTACTCGTGTGTTTTTAGCATGCAAAACAAGTCAACCATAACATCATGAAGAGGATGAAAGGTTGAGGTAGGTTCTGAATTTTTTTGGTTTTGGTTTCTCGAAAAGAAGCAAATAACACATAGGATGGCTCATGTAAAGGGTTTATGATCCAAATAAAATATCCAAGATTTATAACTCTAAACATTATCCAACCACTTTAAGTCTATGAATGTCTTGCGTAGCAAATTTCAAAACTAACTTACTTGAAAGACTCGAAAACCTTGATCGGGTTGTCCTCCCGGTAGCTTATTCTTGACTCGATGAAACGGGTTGCCTCCCACCTAGCGTTTCGTTTATAGTCCATGGCTAGACTTCTTCACTTGATTACTTCGGATCAACGCTCTTTGCGGGCGTTGCAATCTTGGGTACCCACTTCCGCACCATCTTGGGCGCGGGCTTATTCTCCGGCTTAGTCATCTTTTTGGTCTTCACAGGCGGCTTTTGTTCCTTTATCTTGACGGATGCAACAACCTCTTTGATTTCCTTCGCTTCCTTCTTCTCCGGCCCTTCCTTCTTCCTTGGCTCTTCCTTACTAACGCGACGATGAGGCGGAATATATTTAACTTTGATCATATTGCATACCTTGAAGCGTGGTCGAAACTTGAAGGAACTTCTCTCGCCGTTGGTGTCGAACTTGATCTCCCCCTTGCCGACGTCGATGGTTGCTCCCACGGTCTTGAGGAAAGGCCTCCCAAGGATGAGTGGCGGCTTCTCCTTTTCTCCCATCTCGAGCACCACGAAGTCGACGGGGATGAAGTGGTGTCCGACCTTCACGGGCACATCCACGGCGATGCCCAAAGGGTAGCGAATGGAGTTGTCACCCAACTCCAAGCACATGGCCATAGGCTCTAACTCCGGTAGGCGTAGCTTCTCAAACACATCTCTTGGCATGACGCTCACACTTGCTCCAAGGTCGCATAATGCCTTTTCAAACTTGAATGAACCAACGGAACATGGAATCGTCGAGCATCCGGGGTCTCCTTGCTTCTCTAGTCCATTTGCAATAGCGACGCTACATTGCTCGGACATCTTGACATGATCCACCCCGAGTGTTGCTATCTCATACGTGTTTGGAAGAATATCTTTGAAGTAGCGAGAATATGTAGGAACTTGAAGGGCATCCAATAGAGGCATGTTGATGCTCAACCTACGCACAACCTCCACAAACTTCTCAAAATGATTATCAAGTTTACCTCGGAAGTAGCGTGGCTTGAGTCGCGGTATCTTCGTGTCTTCACCCGACATCTCAAACTCGAGCTCTTCGGTGACGATCTCGGTAACCTCCTCCTTAGCAAATTCCTCCGCCTCGGTAGATGGTTTAGGCTTTCTTGCTCCCGCGGAATGCTCCGGATCTTCGGTCTCCTTCCCCGAACGAGTTTGAATGGCCTTCGCCATCAAGGGACCTTGAGGTTGTCCCGGAAGCTTCCCTTCATTAGCGGATAGGCACCCGACAAGTTGTCCCACTTGCGTCTCGAGCATCTTCATCATGTTGAGCACTTGATGGTTGGAGCTTCCGACCTCCATCACCTTGCTATCGATGTTCTCCAACACCTTGTCTATGCCCTTGAACTTGGTGACGGTGTCCTTGTTGATCTTAGCTTGCTTGTCCATGAAGTCCTTCAATTGTATACGAAGCAGAACCAAATTCAGAATGGATGAGCTTGCATTAAATTGAGGTCTACCTTGCCCGTAGCGGAAGTTCGGCAAATCCCCCTTCCTCATGTAATCAAGCATCTTGGCTTCCTCCGGGCAATCCTTTTGGACATGGCCATATTCTCCGCACTCTTCACATGTGGATCTTGCCTCGGCAGCCTTTAAGTCTTGAGCTTCTTTCTTCTCTATCTCCATCTTCTCCAACCTCCGCATAAGCGAATCGATCTTGCCTTCGAGTAGATCTTCTTTCTCCACTTGCAAGACTCCCTTGACGTTCCCTGTGGGTTGAACCGGAAGTACGCGTCCGGATGACGCCCACGTGTCATTGTCCGCGACCTTCTTGAATAGAGTAAAAGCTTGGGTCGGTGTAAGCTCGATGATGGATCCTCCCGCTGATGCATCGATGATTGTCCTTGACGCCATGGTAAGTCCTTGATAGAACTTTTGAACGAGATCCTCCTTCGGGAACTTGTGATGTGGAACCGCCCGAGTGTACTCATTGAAACGCTCGAATGCCTCCGATATAGTCCCCGTAGGATATTGAGCAAAGGTAGCAATCTTATTGCGCAAGCTTTGAGTCTTACCCGGTGAGTAGTATTCCTTCATGAAGGCTCTCATCAAGGTGTCCCAATTATGCACCGTCTCCGCCGGTTGAGAGTAGAACCATTGCAAAGCCTTCCCGAGTAGCGAGAATGGAAAGAGCCTTGCCCTCATTTGATCTTGAGTCACCCCGTCCATATTGAATGTTTGACAAAGTTGAATGAACGCTTGGAGGTGAAGGTTTGGATCCTCTTTACCGGTGAAGGGTGAATGTTGCACCATGCGGATTGTTGAGGTCTTGATCTCGAACGGCCTTCTGATCTCCGCGAGGTTCAAGATTGGTAGGTCGACGATATCTGGGGTGCATAGCTCCCCGATCTTGCGTTCCGGCTGCGGTTGTTCTCCCATTGGTAGCGGTGGAAGTTGATTCTCCCTAGGGCTTGGAGGTGGTGATTCCTTTGGAGACTCCGACGATCCTTCGGCCTCCGCTTTTGGATCGGCAAATTCCAGCTTTTTAGCTTGTACTTCACGTCTCCTTAGACTGTAAAGTTTTTCTGGATCATCCACAAAATTTTCGTGTTTGTTGGAGAGGTAGCCGTTCATCTCCTGTTAGGGTTAGCAATAAACAAAATATATACAAAAATAAAAACAAATCTAAGAAAACTAGGGTTAGTCAAAAACTAGATTAGATTGATTTTGAGGATGATCAAAAGTTAGTAGATGTAAAAAGAAAAACCAAAAGAAAATAGAAATTATTCACAAAAAGCAATAAAAGATCGAATCTTGATCACTTGTTCCCCGGCAACGGCGCCAGAAAAGGGGCTTGTTGACGGTGTATATGCGTATCCAATTTCGTTTGGACTTGCAAGTGGACAAGTCCTCCGTCGTAGCCAAGGGACCCTTCTTCCCTCAAGTGTGAACCCAAGGTATCGAATCCATGCAACAAATGTGTGACGCTAGAACCTATCTATTAAAGCTGAGAACACTTAGATCTTCAAAGGGAATGCTTTTGCATCTAATCTAAAGAACATCATAAAAACGAATCTAATCTATGAAAACCGGAGGTAGCAAGAGATAGAGAGGGATAGGTAAAACAAATCTAGAGAGATTGGATCAAGCTTTTGTTGAAGTTCCGAACAAAGAAGAAATAGCCAAGTTGAATCTCACAAATAAGCATCTTTAAATCACGGCTTCCCGTCCAACTCCGAAGACGCCCACCTTTTGGAGCCACCGTTCTGTCACAACGCACTCCTATTCATGCGGGTTAGCCTAGGGTGAGTCCAATGGACAAGTTGATCTCTTGGAAGGTCAGGCATGCACCTCTAGCCACCACGGCTACAAGAACACCATCTATGATCTATCTCGAGAATAGATCTTAAAGTAAGAAAAGCCAATTGAAATCAAAGTCGTAGAAGAAGCACTCGATCGCTAGAAATCGGATTGCAACTTGATAATTCAACATTGCACATGATACATGAACAAGATCACCACCGGGATCCTACCTTGATCTTGCTTCTAGCTCCTAGAACTCCGACGTGGCCTTCCTTGCAAGGTTCCCACGTCGGCTAGGGAAACCCTAGACAACTAACTCGACCCTCTCCTCTCCGGAATGGTGTCCCTCTCTTCTCTGCTCCTCGGCGGCGAATGACGAATGAGTTGATGCGTGGCTCTTGGCCAGGGGGCTATAAATAGTCCGAGAGGCGGCTAGGTCAAAGGGGGGCTCGAATGGACCCAGAAATGGGCTGGGCCGGCCTGGGCCCATTCTGGCCCATTTCGTGGCCACCTTCCTCGGTGATGCTTCCCGTGTCTTCTAGAAGTTTCTCCCTCCTGCATGTGGGCCCTTGACGTCAGTTTCTCCGCGGTTTGGATGAAGCTCTTTGTCCCGCAAGATTCAGTATTTTCTGTTCAAGTCCTCGGAGTTTTCCATCTTCACGAGTTGGTCCTTGGGCTTCTTGGAGTCATGTTCACTTCATTGCTTGACTTCTACCGGGCTTCAAGGTCTTGTCACGAGGTGCTTGATGAACTTTACCCGGAAGTCTTGCTTTCAACGCTAAATTCCTGCATAAACATCAAACTCCAAAACTGACATGCACGAACGAACTTGTTATACCAAGGGGGTTAGTACCAATGGATAAGATATAAAATTCATGCCAACACTGAAGGTAAACTCATGGCTAGGTTGACGGAAATTCACCGTCAGCATACCACAAAAATGCCTATGCTCCTAAGCCAAACCCACTTAGGAACCGACTAGACACAACCCCAGCTCCACCCGTGTTTCCTACACACACCGACAACATCCAGAAACCCATCAAGTTCAAGAGTGACTTGGGGAATGAGTTCTTTGGGAAGAAGGGAGAGAAACCGAGTGAGGAGAAGCCAGAGCCCAAAGAGAGCCCAAAACCAAAACCAAAACAAAAACCCTTCCATTGTGAGCATTGTGGGAGGGATGGACACCTTGCTGAGTTTTGCTTCAGGAGGAAGCGTGAGGAGAGGTTTGCTAGGGAGATGGAAAACAAGGATAGGTACCGCCCTTCTCGTGGTGTGCCTGAGCCTAGGATGGTGCCTAGGGGTGAGGGTATGGTGCGTACCATTTACCCTCGAGAGCGGCGTGAGTTTGTGCCTCGAGGTGAGCCACCACAGAGAGATGGTGGTAGGCGTGTTGGGTTTGGGTGTGGTGAGTTTGCTGGACGTTCCTTCGCTCGTGGCCAATACGAGTATGGGGGGAACGATCATAGTTTTAGGTCCCAGAGGAGCTACGAGCCACGGTCTCCACCTCGTGGTACACGTGGTCCTCCAAGGGGACGTGTGGGTGTTCCACCTAGGAGAGATAGGATGGATTTTGCTAACCCCACTTTTGAGCAAATGGCACGGCACTGGTTTGATTCATTTTGTACTAACCCCAGTGCTGAATCGTTTGCTCACTCTCACTCTTGTTTTTGATTTTCAAGTGGGAGGCTTGGAGGGCTTTTGGTTGATCAACTCCGGTTGCTCTCGACACATGACCGGAGATCGAAGGTGGTTCTCCAGCCTCACCCCGGTGATGAACAAAGAGTACATCACTTTTGGGGACAATGGGAAAGGTAGAGTGCTTTCAGTGGGCACGGTGAAGGTGAGCGAGTCTGTGACTCTTAGACGTGTTGCTCTTGTCAAGTCTTTGGGGTTTAATCTTCTTTCGGTTTCCCAGCTTCTTGATGAGGGTTTTGAGGTCCATTTCAAAACGGGCGCTTCTCGTGTTTTGGATTCTCGAGGTGATCTTGTGTGCACGATCATCCCCGAGGGTCAGATTTTCAGAGTCGATTTTTCTTAGTGTGTCGACTCTTCTCATTGTTTGGTTGCTGGTGTTTCGGCGGAGCTTTGGAAATGGCATAGGAGACTACGTCACTTGAGTTTTAACTTGTTGTCATGCTTGAGTAGGCTATGTTTGGTCCGAGGATTGCCTAAGTTGAAATACCAAAAGGACTTGGTATGTGCTCCATGTAGGCATGGTAAGATGGTCGGCACCTCTCACCCGCCTCTGACATATGTTATGACAGAGAGGCCATGCGAGCTGTTCCATATGGACTTGGTTGGTCCAGCTCGTGTGTGCTCGGCGGGTGGGAAATGGTACGTCCTTGTGATAGTGGACGACTATTCTCGCTATGCTTGGGTCTTCTTTTTGGCTGACAAGGGGGAGACATTTGGTTTTGTGCGGGATCTAATCTTGAGGTTGAAGAATGAGAGGAATGGAGATGCTATTTGAGCTATTCGTAGCGATAATGGCACTGAATTTAAAACTCTCATTTCGAAACCTTTTGTCATGATTGGGTCTCGAACATCAATTCTCTTCTCCCTATGTGGCTTGTTAGAATGGTGTAGTTGAGAGGAAAAATCGTTCCCTTTGTGAGATGGTCCGGACGATGCTCGACGAGCATAGGACTCCGAGGAGATATTGGGCTGAGGCGGTGAATACCGCGTTCCATGTTGGGAACCGGATTTTTCTTCGGGCCTTCTTGAACAAGACGTGCTATGAGCTCATGCACGGGCGAGCACCTAGAGTGAGCCATTTCAGGGCTTTTGGTTGTCGGTGCTTTATTCTCAAGAAGGGTAGGCTTGATAAGTTTGAGTCGAGGTCTTCCGATGGGATCTTTTTGGGTTATGCGAGTCATTCTCGAGCATTCCGTGTGCTCAACCTTGATACTAACCTAGTCATGGAAACTTGCGAGGTAACCTTCGACAAGACCCATCCATGCAGTTCATCTGTTTTTGAGTGTGCAGGGGACGACGAGATTGGCAAGAAGATCTTTGAGGACGAGGAGGATGATGCTGAAGAGGACGGTGGTGATGATGGTGAAGCTCCAGCCGAGCATGTACCCTCTACTTCCACTACGACGACTACGGTGCAGGACGGCCTATCCCCTACACCGACTACAATCCAGCAAGATCAAGTGGAAGCAGCTGCCGAGGGGGAGGTCATCTCCAGGCGAGAGGCACCGAGGCGTGTTCAAGTTGATCATCCTCCCTCAAGAATCATCAGTGACATCAACAAACGTACGACACGGTCAAGGTCCTGGAATGTTTCTCACTTTGTTCATTCAGCTTTTGTTGCTACCTTTGAGCCGAAAGACATTGGACATGACCTCTCTGATCCTAATTGGGTGAACGCAATGCATGAGGAGTTAGAGAACTTTGAGAGAAACCAAGTTTGGGAGTTGGTAGAGCCACCACCACATTGCAAACCTATCAGAACAAAATGGGTGTGGAAGAACAAAGAGGGTGAGAATGGTGAGGTGGTGAGAAACAAATCGAGGTTGGTTGCTCAGGGCTATAGTCAGAAGGAGGGGATAGACTATGAGAAGACATTTGCTCCTGTAGCCCGTTTGGAGGCGATTAGGATCCTTCTAGCCTTTTCTGTGGCTAAAGGTTTCAAATTGTACCAAATGGAAGTGAAGAGTGCCTTTCTGAATAGGTTTTTAGAATAAGAGGTTTATGTGAAGCAACCACCGGGCTTTGAGAGTACTGAGTTTCCCCATCGGGTGTATAGGTTGAGGAAGGTGTTGTATGGGCTGAAACAAGCTCCCCGTGCTTGGTATGGCCGTTTGAGGGGGTTCTTGTTCAGCAAGGGGTTTGACATGGGCAAAGTAGATAAGACTCCTTTTCTCCTTAGGCAGGGCGATGAAATCCTAATTGTTCAGGTGTACGTGGATGATATTGTCTTTGGCGGCTCGTCTCACTCTTTGGTTGCCAGGTTTGCAGAGGACATGAGAAAAGAATTCGAGATGTCTGTGATGGGATAATTGCAGTTCTTTCTCAGGATTCAGATCAAGCAGGCGAAGAAGGGAACCTTTGTGCATCAAGCCAAGTACACGAAGGACATCCTCAAGAAGTTCAAGATGGATGACTCGAAGCCCTTGTCGACACCGATGAGTACGACTACAGTGTTGGATACAGACGAGGATGGAGAGCCCGTGGACCAGAAGGAGTATCGGAGCACGATAGGCTCCCTCTTGTACTTGACGGCGACGAGGCCGGACATTCAATTTTCTGTGAGTCTGTGCACTCGTTTTCAGGCGTCGCCGAGGACTTCACATCGGCAAGCCGTCAAGCGGATCTTCAGGTATCTTCGATACACTCCTGAGCTCGGTCTTTGGTACTCGGCGTCCTCTTCTCTTTCGCTTCTTGGGTTTTCAGATGCCGACTTTGCGGGGTGTCGAGTCGATAGGAAGTCGACTTCGGGGATGTGCCAGTTTTTGGGTTCCTCACTTGTTTCTTGGTCTTCTCGCAAACAATCTAGTGTAGCTCAGTCTACCACAAAAGCCGAGTATGTCGCTGCCGCTAGTTGTTGCTCCCAGCTGCTCTGGATCACATACACGCTGAGTGACTTTGGTGAGGAGTGTACCCATGTTCCTGTCATGTGTGATAGCACGAGTGCCATTAGTGTTGCCAAAAACCCCGTGCTACACTCCAGAACCAAACATATAGAGGTGAGGTACCATTTCCTAAGAGACAATGTTGAGAAGGGAAACATAGACCTCATCCATGTGCCAACCGAAAAACAGCTCGCCGATATCCTAACAAAGCCTTTGGACCAAGCTACATTTGCACGTTTGCGAGGGGAGCTTGGAGTGGTTTTTCCTTTTTGAGCTTCGGTTGGGGGTCTAATATACATATGCATGTTGTATTTTCATTTATGTATCATATCATGCTTGCATCTTTGTATCATAGACTGTATTTGTATCATATGTTTTAGAGATGTGCTTCTCCTATATACTTAGATCATATGATATGCTGGATGTTTGTGCTCATTTTGACCATGTTTAGGTCCTATGCTCATGAGAGGGAAATTTGTGTTGAAAAATGCTTCATTTTGATCATGGCTATGTCACATGCTTATATGTCCCTATCTATCTTGTTGGCGATGCTTGTACTAAATTTGTGGCAATCTTGCTTGTCTAAGTCTCATTTTTAGCATGTTGTAGTGCTCTTTGTCTATTTGAGAAGCACATGCTTGCATTTGTAGACTTGATTCATGCATTACCAACAAGGGGGAGGAAAGTACCCAATTCATGCACCCAGGGGGAGTTTTGCATAAAGGCGGAGAAAAATTGGGAGAAATACATTTGTTCAGGGGGAGCTTGCATTCATGCATTTGAGAGCTCGTTGTCGCCTGATTTTAGTTGTGCTCTTTTGCCGATGGGGTCGAGCCCTTTTGCCTCACATTGAGGAGTCGGCAATTTTAGAGCATTTTATCTCGGTTGTGTCGAGCCGTTGCCCTTGTCTTAGGGGACCGAGATTTTTCTCTCTCAAGTGATCTTGTTTTGGCTTTTGTTTGGCTTTTGATCACTTGTTTGAGTTTTTAATTCGTTTCTTTTCTTTTTCTTTTTTCTCTGAATTGGTTACTATGTGTGTTGTCAATGCACTCATCAAGGAGGAGATTGAGGACCGGAGCGTCTGAGGACCAGTGGATGGTCGCTCCTGGCTGTGATGAGTGATTGACAACATGGTGTGGACTGACTCTTGGCCTATTATTGCAGGTGCAGGTTGCGGCTTGATTCGTGTTGGTGCAGGTGAAGAGCAGGCGCGAAAGGTCTTAGCCTTGCAGGGCCTCCGAGGAGTGGAGAGACAAGTAGGCTCGACTCGATGGACCCGGTGGCCGAACGGGATCAAGTGCGGGCCGCATGGTGGCAAGAAAAGCAAGACGAAGTCGTCGACCGGAGCCGGTGCAGGGTAGCGGCTCACGACCGGAGTCTGCACGCGGGATTTGCGGCGGTTCACCACAAAACCGTCGAGTTACTTGGTTGAGCCACAAATCCAAGACCGGAGGCTCGGCGGGCGGAGACGGGATCTAGGCGCGCCGAGAAGCTTCGATGCCAGAGGACACGCGGTGGGATCGCAGGGCTTGCGTCGGGAGGACACGGAATACGGCTAAGGCGTGGCCGTCTGATGAAGAGATGTGCTACTTGACCATATTGCCCCTGAGGGGTGTGTATCTCATTTCTAGTTCTAGGGGTAGCTTGGTCATTTGCCCAACCCAGAGGGACTCATATATATAGCTCTAGGGTTTCTGGGCAAACCATCCATCCGGACTGCTTCTCATTTCACTGCTCCATAGGTTTAGATTTTCTTCACCGTTTTGTAGAGAATCTGACCTCTGAGTGTATGGAAGCTTTCATGGTTGCGTCGATTTCCTTCTTGTAGCTCGTGTGATTTTCGTGACTTTTTCAGGCTATTTTCTTTGGATTTTTGTGCGCAGCTTGTTCCTCTGATTCTGAGGTGTTTGGGTTCTGATTTCTTTGTGGGGATCATGGATAGATACCTTGTGCATCTTTGTGCTTGATCTTGACCCCTCAAACTCCGAATTTGGCCTTGGATTTGAGGATTTCAGGTAGAACCCTACCATTTTGGTAGAGCTCGGTTTGTGATCGATTCCCGGCAACTAAGTTGGTTTGAGCGCTCAAATTTTGGGGCATAGCATCCCCTAGGGACGCTTCACATCTTCCCCAAATCTTGTCTCAATCCATTCAGTCGTTTGGGAGATCCATGGATGGATTGGTGGTGTTGACCTCGCGGTTTTGAGCTCGGGCTGCTCTGTTCGAGGCCGGCGGACTGTCCGCCCGTGGCCTGCGGACTGTCCGCGCGAGGCCTGTTCATCGGGTGTTCGTCGCGTGTTCTTCAGTTCGTGAGCACGAGGCGTTTCGATCCGCGAAAGGGTTAGGGTTTTGTTGGAGGCTGTTTGCGGACTGTCCGCCTGTGGGTCACAGACTGTCCGCCGAGCTCGGACTGTCCGCAGACCTCTCACGGACCGTCCGATTTTCGGTGGTGCAGTACTGGAGGTTCGGTCGCTTATTACGGACTGTCCGCCGTACAGGGTCAGACTGTCCGCCAGGCTCGCGGATTGTCCGCCAGGCACTCGCGGACCGTCCACCCAGGGGCTACCAGATTTGGTTACGTCCTTTGCTTCTTGAGTTGCGCTTCCGCTTTGCAACTTGTTTGGACTTGTTCCTAGGGTTGGTAGGTCCATTGTGACTACGCGACCTTGGCAAGCTCGTGTGGGAATCCTTTGTTGTGGATTTGGGGCATGGGCCGAGTTCATCCTTTGGGAAGAATTTTTATCGGCTCCCATTCAATCCTCCCATCTCTAGTCGCCTAATTGGTCCTTCAACCTCTCACTAAAGAAAGGCTACGTCTTCGTTGAGGAGCTTGTAAGGGAAGTTTCCCACAACAAGCCGAGTCTCTTTCAACCAGTTTCCTCCTTTCCACTAAGGCGATCTTTTCCACGAGAGGCAAGATCACAGCCCTCACAAACTTTCCACTGCTCACCACAACCTTGGGAGCTAGCCGGCGCCATCTAGCCATCTAGGAGGCAAACCTCCAAGAGTAACAAATGCTTCAATTGCTTGTAGATGCGGAATCGAAGTGCTCAATCTATGGGAATGCTCTTGTTAGCTCACAAAAGCTCTCTTGACCTCACTCTCTCAACCCAACTCAAAGATATGGTTTGAATCCACAAATCTCACAAAAAGAGGTTGGGGAGAGTCACTAAGGCTTTGACTTAGCAAGAAATGGTTTGGGAGCTCAGCAACAACACTAGGAACAACAACCCACTACTGAAGAAGGCTTGGGGTACTTACACCCCTCAAAGGAGAAAGATAGTTGTTAGCTGTCGGGCGGCACCGGTCAGACCGGTGACCGGTGTTTGAAAAACTAGTCATTGGGCCGGCAGCACCGGTCGGACTGGTGCCCCTGACCGGTCAGACCGGTCAGGCCCGAGACACCCCCAAAACCCTTTCTTTCACTCCAACACTTCACGAAAGAGATGAAGTGGCTTAGGTTAGGAGGGATTGTTAGCGCACTATAAGGCTCTCAAGGCTATTTCTCACAAGGTTTTTCTAAGAGCACTTGACTTGGTCAACTAGCTAATGTTGCATCCCTCTTGATAGTACGTCATACCTATACTCAAGAATAAATAAAAGCACTATGTCAACCTCTTGAACTTGATTATCTTCAAACTTGCCATACTTGAACAATCTCCACTTGAGGGCTTTCAATTTAGCCGATGTCTTGAGCACGTCCAAACTTGAGCTAGTGACTTAGGATTTTTCCATCTAGCATAAGAATGCACACTTGAATCCCTAAGTCACTCCATATTGCCAATCATAACATTTAGATGAGTTGCATTGCTTCCCTCAGTTAAGGCTTGGATATGATACTTCGAGACCCCACGGATACTAGTTACTTCACCCTAGCAAAACACAAATGGCAGCCTAGCTTGAACCATAGATTGCTTAGTCTCTCGCCCTAGTCATCTCGATTGATCTCTTCATCACTTACCCAATCCACGTTGAGTTTGGCTATACTTCATCCACAAATAATCTTCATTTGAAATATCACTTCAAATGCTAGTTCTTGATTGACAACGAATATGCAAGCTTCTTATTGAGGACCATAAAATTTATACTCATCCTTGTATCCTTTTTCAATTACCACATGAAGCTTGCTTGTCTTCTTCAAAGTGATCCATATAATATTCATTCACTAATACATGTCAACTATAGCTCATGAATATATAAATAAAAATCTGCTCACATTCTTAGACAAAGAAAACCAAGTGCATAACTATATGCCTGCCAGGATCTATTTTCATACATATAGTGACATATAAGTGAATACAGAAACAATATCACGTAAGAAAAAGGAAGATTATCAGAGTATTACGCTAAGTCCTGGAAACGAAGGTATCGAACATCCACAAGCAGTCGACTAGGGGTTACGTATGCCTAGCACCAGCAACACCTTCACAACGTCTTCATAGTAGCTTCCTCTTTCTGAGCAACATTGTTTATAGCAAAGGTGAGCACATGTCGTACTCAGCAAGTGTGAGGAAAGTATGAATGCAAAGGCTTGACAAGGAAAGGCTGACAGGTTGACTGCATTAAGCAATTTTAGTTGGTCAAATTCTATTAGCACCTGATTACTAAGTCATAAGTATATACCAACCCACATTAAGCATAAAGGTAAGATACGCCATAAGCATATGGCAAGCATAACCAGAAATCACAATTTAAGTCCATCTTCAAGTTCAATTATCATGTGAGGGTCCAGGCCTCTCTTGACCGCGAGCACGGCTAACCGGTTAGTTTTACACTCTGCAGAGGTTGTACACTTTCACCACAAGTCGCGTAAAAGTTCCGAAGAACTTTGGACCCAACCATGCTGTGCAACAGTAGGCATGTGACGCCCTAGATTTTAATTAGCATTATTAGTGCTAATCACCTCCTTTGACCAAGTCAACAATCATTAGTAGTCAAAACTCTAGTCAAACCTTAGTCAAACCCCTCATAACTTTGGTCAAAAACCCTTTGTGTCCATACCCTTCTAGAACTTTTGCCACGTTCTCCAAAAATCATCGAAACACTTCAAAATCTCCAAATACCAAAGTTGTGCAGTTTTTCGTGGGACACAACTTTGCTGTTGAGTGGCATTCCAAATTTTGAGTGGAAGATGCCCAAAACCTTGGTCGAAGCCCTGCTGCACAGTGCTGTCGGGCCGAGATTTCTACAACCTTCAACGCGCATTCACGGGCAAACTAGGAACTTTTTGACATGTCGCCCTTTGTAAAAGTTGTAGTGCTTTGATTCCTCTACAACTTAGCTATTGGCAGAAGTTGAACTTCTATTCACGTTTTTGGAGTTTGAATCAGTCAAATGTGGTTAAACCGGTTGCAAAACGGCGACGCCGCGCCGGCACCGCGCTCCAGAGCGCCGCCCCGCGCGCGACGACCGGCGCCCGCGCGTCGCGCAATGCTACCCCTGGGGCCTGGACGCCGAGGGTCGGTGCGCCACGTGGCAGGCGCAAAGTGGTGGGCCACACACCCCCATCCCGGGTCCCCTCGACCACTTTCCCCCGCGACGCCACGCGATCGCGCCGGCGCCGGACCCCCCCGTCCGCGCCGTGCCGCGCCGGTCCCCCCTGCCTCGAGCACTGTGTCTCCGGGTCCCCTCCTCGCGCCGCCAGTTCCTTCGCGTCGAAGCATTGCACCCCTCATCCGCTATAAAAGAGGCCAAGCTCACTCCCGCGCGTGCCGTCGTCGCCGCCGCTCACTTGTGCCACGCGCCATTGCCGCTTCCATGACGAGTTCCCTGTTCCGAGCCACCACCTGCCGGGTTGAGCAGGCCAGAGCCGCCCTAACCTTTCACTGCAGCCTCCCGAGCCACCCCTTCCCCAGTCGAGCCGCCACCTTCGTCGGCACCCCCTTCACAGTGGCCGCCACCCAGCCGCACCGCCGTGCCCGCTTGCCGGTGACGCCTCGACCCCAAATCCGGCTACAAACCGAGGCAATGTGAACCCTAGATCCTCCCGAGCTGCTTCCCCGGCCAAGAACGCCGGCGAACCCGCTGGAATTTCGTCCGGACCGCCGCCGACCATGGCCAAGGACCACATTGCAAGGTCAAAAATCTTTCCAGGGGCTTGAATGCAAACCAGGGGCATATGTGTAAGGAAAAGAAAACTTCCAGGGGTCCCAATAGAAGTAGATTCTTAGATTCTTTTGAAATAGATCCCGCATCTTAGAAAATCCGTAGAAAATCGTAGAAAAATCAGAAAAATGTCAAACTAATTTTTTTGGTTTCATTGTGGCTAGATCTACAACTTTTACAAAGCATGACCATACTTTTCACTGGTAGGTTTTGAATTAAAATTCAAACTCAGTTTGACCTACTTTTGCTGTAGTTCAAAATCTAGATAAGATATGGAGCTGAAATTTAGATATGTTGCTAGATATGTCATGTGTAGACGCTGGACCAAAAATTGCACAAAGTTACTAAGTAGATCTTTTAATATGATTTATTTCGTATTTATGCTATATCTGTCTTAATGATTTTTGGTAGCTAAATATAAATAGATTTTTGTGCTCAATTTCTGGCTGTAGTCTTAATATGCCTAGGTGCACCTTTTCTGAGTTTATTAGGATTTTAGGACTGTTAGAAGTATTTATTCCTATTTTATGCTTAGATTTAAATATATTTGCCTAGTTCAAAATCTAGAATAGCCCTTGATATACTTTTTGAGTGCATAGCCTAGTTTTAGGTCAGAGCTGATGTGGGAGCAAATTTGGCTCCAGAAGTTGTTTATTTATTTTTATATGCATTTATCATATTTGTGGTAGCTAGAAATTGTCATTTTTGGTATAGTTAATTTATAGCTCATCTAAATGTGAAATCTTGCTCAGTGGCTTTATTTAGGTCTCTAGAGATTCAGAAACACCACTCACTATATTTTATGATTTAATTCATGGTTAAAAACATTAGAAGCAAATTAAGCTTAATAATAGGTTTAAATGGAAAAGCGCAAATTGCCACACTTAGTGACCCTATGGATGTGTTGTGGAGCATGATTGGGAGCTGAGAACCAACCCTTGCTATTTTGTGAAATTAAATTAAATTGATTTAATTTATATAAATATGTACGCAGTCACTATCAAAAAGAATAAATATTAAAGCACCACATGACATTCCTTTAATAGAGATAGTATGCTAAATATGTGTTTGTCAAGGTGAATATGGCCAATCATACACTCCATGTTTGTATGTGTTGCATAGCATTTTGTTTAATTAAATCCACCCCATTAAATGTTGCATATGCATTCCGTGTAGAACTTCCCGACGGTAACTACTCGCTCGTGCCAGAAGTTGAGGAAGGAGGATCTGACGCGGAGCTGCACTTCGTGGAGGTGAACCAGGACACCGAGGAGCCCCAGGCTAGCATTGCTGACGAAGGCAAGCACCGGAGCATTAACCTAAGTGTTTTTGAAATTATGAAACTATCTATGTATGTTTGTGCATTTACGTTCACGAGTTGAAATGAAACCCTAGATGCATGATCCCTAGGTACCTATGCCCTTTTACTAGTATGCTAGGTCGATAGTTGCTATGCTATAGGACCCGGTAAAAGTCGAGTGATGTTCGTCACTCGCGAGAATAGGTTCTTATGTTGGAATCATAAGATCTTTATAAATGGATTGCTCATGTGGTAAGAGCATGGGAATTGGGCTCCGGTCCAATGGCTTTCGTGGATTAAGTGTTTGAACATACTAAGCACTTGTCGGGAATGGGACCGGTAAGCCTAGTACCTTAATGAGGCGGTAAGGGATTTTACCGTCACTAATCTTGGGATGCGTCCCACGGCTAGCTACCGGTGGTGCATGTGTGAGGCTGGACGCTAGTGTGAGGCGTACCAGATAGCCTTGTACCAAAGACTGTGATCTTTTATCCTGAACCGAGGATTTCTAGGAACCGCCTGGTTGGTGAACTCTTTGTGAGGACACTCTTCCGTGTGTATAGGTCCACCTTGCAAGGTTATAAATCAATCGGTTGTCGGCCTCTCACCGTTATCTGAGACTACTTAACCAACTGGCCATGATATCCCTTATGATGGAATATTGTCAATATTGATGTCTGATTAATTGTATTGCACAACTTATGCTTGTAGAAAAGAGTAATAAACTAGAACTTGAGCTAAAATGTTGAAAGTAAGGACATACTCCTTGTTGCTTTTCAGCAAAAGAACCCACTGGCCAAAAAGCCTCTCATGTCTAGAGTTTGGTGATGTAGTTATCACCCGATGGGTAAGACTTGCTGAGTATTAGTATAGTCAGCCTTGCTTTAATTTATTGATTTCCGGTAATGCCTTTAGTGATGTGTGGCCTGGAGAGATTCCACCCGGCTGGGAGCTGGAGTGGGTGGATGACGACGAGTGAAGGCATCATGGATGGCCTCCTATGATGCTTATCGTACCGCTTAGTTGAATTTCCGCTGTTTTCGAACTCTGAACCTCTCTTATCATGACAAATACTTTGGTTTGTAATAACTAAACCCTTCGGGGCAAGTTTGGATTTAATTTATGTAATGTACTCTGGACTCGCCTTCGTGTGAGTTTTAATGCATATTGTCGATCCTTTGTTGCTATGTAAATGATTTCACCGGGCTTGACCCGCTAACTTACGACGGGATGATACTTTATTATTGCTTAATGACCAAAGTGGATTGGTTTAGGTGATAGTACGGTATTTTCCCGGGCAGGTTGTCACAAGGCACAATACCACACTTTCTAGGTGTGATTGCATAGGGACGCTACAAGGCCTTTACAAAGAGTCCTCCCACGTGTATTAGTCCATAGTAACATATCATAGAGGCTATCTTTCGTGCCACACTTCTACTCGTGGACAGTCAACCATAGAGTACTTCCGTTCCAATACCTATTCGGAATAGAAGAGCCATAAAAGCATTCCTCAGTGCCCAAGCTACCATGCGAGTAATGGCCACACAAAGACTTCCCTAATTACTCGGCCAAGACCAGAGCCATATAGTCCTTGTGGTTGCACTGTTGTCCTGGGTGGTTCTCCATGTTCCGATTAAGCATCGTGATCTTGTATTAACCAAAGATATATAGCATAAAGGTAAAGCAAGTTCATCATTAATGTTCATTAAACCACCATAACCCAGGTATAGCAACTAAGCAATGCTACCCAATAGAAAGGTAAAACCCAGGTTGACAAGGAATGATCATAAAGTCTAGGGTAATCCTTAATAGGACCCATCAATATTAAATGCAAAGCATATGCAATGGTGATTAAATAAGTTATTGGGACAAAAGAACAAGGACACACTTGCCTTTAGCAAAGTAATGTTGTTGCTCAGAGTTCTTCAACCTCTTGCTCTCCAAAGCTCTCGAACCACTTCCTTCTACTCCCATCAATCATCGGCACAAGCATACAAAGCAAACAGACAAGCAAACTAAGAACAATACACCAATCAATAAAAACTTTAAAAGAACGCACTAAAGGCTAAGCTCGATTCTATGGATCACTAAAGCACACAAACCATGCCGAGAAAAGGAAAGGCTTGGTTAGCTTTATGAAAGACACTAGGTTTGAGCATGAACTAGGATCAAAAGATCTAGAACAAGACACACTGAGATAAGCTTGACAAAGAACGTCTATCAAACTATTTGCATTTATGAACATGAAAGACTATAAGCTTAGGTTCATTTTAATTAGAAAAACATGTGTAATGGATATTTCAAAAAGAAAATCTCCTAAGTTGGAATTAACTCAAATTAAACTTTGTTTGCAAAACCGATGTAAAGATCTAGTTAGTTTTTATTTATAAATGTTCATGTATAAATTATACAAATTAAACATTAATTTGAGAAAACAACTTGAATGAGAAGATCTAGGCACATAGCTTTATGATTCGGATTGAACTAACCAAGTTATAATTAGAAACTCATTCATGTTGGTATTTAAACAAATTAACATTTATTTATAAAAGCCGGTGTAAAAGCCTAATCAACTTTTAATTAGAAAAGTTAATTAATTATTAAGCAATTAACATTTGGTTTACGAAAAACCGAGGTAAAGATCTAATTAGATTTTATTTACAATAGCATGTGAAATAATCATTAATCAAATTAACATTGATAACGAAAAACGGTGTATATCACTATATTGCTTTTATTTAGAAAAGGGCATGTTTAATAGACATTAACAAAATTAATATTAAATAATTTTTCAGTAAACAAACATGATGAAAACTCACTGCTAACGTGTACTTTATCTCATTATGAACCTAACGCAACTTGAACGCATAAAAATGGAGCTAAAACATGCAAGATATGGATAAAACAAGATTGGAGGACCTAGATGTGATTACCTAAAGATTTCAAGGGCTATCAGGGAAGTTTCACAAGACACATCAAATAGTGCTCACAAATAGATCTAAGATCGAGGATAGATCTGTAAAAAGGGCTCGGTTGGATCTGTTTGTGGGGATCTGGAACTACCAGGGCTGAGTCCGTGTTTCCTCCCTCGACCACAAAACCGGGTAAATTACCTCCCTCCACTCTCGAAACCGTTCACTTTACCTCCTTAGTCCGGTTTTGGGTGGTTTTCAAAGCGGTTTTGTCTTTTTATTTATTTATATACATCCACTGAATCTTTCAAAAATCATAATAAATTATCAAAAAAATCATAAAATGGAAAGTTTAGTTTTTTTACCCCACAGAAGTATAATAGTTTTAAATATAAAGTGTGTAAAATAGAAATGAGTATGAAATATTTACTACCGTTCAATCATACAATAATTAGCCCATTATAAAAATATCACCACAATGTGACTAGATGTGGCGTCTATGAATTAATTACATAAAACATAGATCTAAATCTAAAGGGACAACTTTGTGCTAAATCATACTATTTTATATGTTTGCTGTATAGATATACTTATGTGGAATACAACAAAATTTAATTTTCAATACCATGATACTTTTGTGATTTGTTATGATTTTTTAAAGATTCAGTCCAAATAAGAAAAAAGAAAAAGACAAAACCGTTTTTGAAACCACCTAAAACCGGATCAAGGTGGTAAAGTGAACGGTTTCAAGAGTGGAGGGAGGTGATTTATCCGGTTTTGTAGTTGAGGGTGGAAACACGGACTCGGCTCAATGTCGAGGGAGGTAAATTGGACTTTTTTCGGTTATTTATAGATGTACCGAGACACAAGAAAACATGATAAAGATTAAAAGAAACACAAGGGGCCTATTTGCAAAACGGCCACATCTTCATATTCTACCTCTGCTTAGGCGGACCGGAGGCACTGGCCGGCTCCAATTGCCAGTGATTCGGGCGGCCAGAGGCTCGGTCGGGTGGGGAAAACGGAGGAGGAGGACCAGGGAAACTCGGGGATGGGCTCACCGGTGGCAGGGAGACGCGGAGGCGACCGGAATCCAGCCGGCTGCGGAGGAGCATGGAGGCTGGCTAGGTCTGCAAGGGGCGGCAGCGTTCTGGTGGACTTCCGGCATCGGGAGGTTGCTCGACGGACATGGCTCGGCATCGCGGAACTTCTGGTGTCTAAGCATAAGATCATCATAAACACCCACAAACACCTCATGTGCCTACTTCTATATATGAGACTTCTCAATGGTAGGCATCATGCAACGGTTTAGCACCTAAAAGAAATTTAAATAAGCACAAATGACATGGCAGCATATTTTCCAAGAAATTTACATTTCATTTTCAGATTTATACATGGTACATGAAATGCCTTTGCGGCAAAAAGGAACTTATGCCCCTCCACAAGATAAGCAAGTGGGCTAAACATTCATGATGATAAATGAACCTTTGGCCCCATATGATCAAAATAAGCCATCCAAGCACAAATTAAGCATAACTAAGCCACTCAAACATGTCAAGATTATATAAAGGCATTTACTCATAAAGGGACATACAACTAGCATTTTCCAAAAACATAGCCATCAACCATGGATATAAAGCAAGATTATCAAGAGCTAAGCCAAACTAAACCATATCATACCAAACTAGCTCACAAGATCATATATAGCACATCATGGTGAACCATGTATATGAGAAAAGCTTTTCCCACAAAATGCATATGATACAAAATGCATGCAACCTAAGATACAAAGATGCCTATACATCATGATACATATGCAATGCAAAATGCAAGAATGCACAAATGGAAAGCTATACATATGCTACACAAGGAGCTCTCACCACCAACTCAAGAAAGCAAACACACACCAAGTTCTCCCTGCAAACGAGTGAAAGTTGCATGATCTAGGGGCTTGGTGAAAATATCCGCTAGTTGGTTTTGTGTGGGTACATGGATCAAGGCAATTCTCCCTTTCTCAACATTGTCTCTCAGAAAATGGTATCTCAATTCTATGTGCTTGGTTTTGGAATGGAGCACTGGGTTCTTTGCAACACTAATGACACTTGTGCTATCGCATAAAAGTGGAACATGGGTATAATCCTCACCAAAGTCACTCATGGTGTATGTGATCCAAAGGAGCTGAGAGCAACAAGTAGCTGTGGCAACGTATTCGGCTTCGGTAGTAGATTGAGCAACACTCGATTGTTTGCGGGAAGACCAAGACACCAAAGGAGAACCCAAGAACTGGCAAGTCCCAGAAGTGAACTTCCTATCCAACCGACACCCGGCAAAATCCGCGTCTGAAAAACCGTGAAGCTCCAAAGAAGAAGACGCGGAGTACCAAAGGCCGAAGTCCGGAGTGTATCGCAAATACCTGAAGATGTGCTTGACTGCTTGCCGATGCGAAGTCCTTGGAGACGCTTGAAAAGGAGCGCACAGACATACCGAGAATTGGATGTCCGGCCTCGTCACTGTTAGGTACTGGAGGAAGGCGATCATGCTCGGTACTCCTTCTGGTTCATATGTTCACCTTCCTCATCCGCTTCCAATGCTGTAGTCGTACTCATCGGCGTCGTCATGAACAATTAGAATGTCCTTGCCCTGCCTGAGGAGAAACAAGGTCTGATCTACCTTCCCCATCTCAAAGCCTCTCTCAAACAGGAACCCCCTCAACCCACCATACCAAGCTCTAGGTACCTGCTTCAACCCATACAACGCCTTCCTCAACTTGTACACCCTATGGGGGTACTTCTCACTCTCAAACCCCGGTGGTTGCCTCACATAAACATCTTCCTCCAACACACCATTCAGGAACGCACTCTTCACACCCGTTTGGTACAATTTGAACCCTTTAGCCATAGAGAAGGCTAGAAGGATCCGAATCGCCTCCAAACGGGCTACAGGAGCAAATGTCTCATCATAGTCTATCCCCTCTTTTTGTGTGTACCCCTGAGCAACCAACCTCGATTTGTTTCTCACTACTTCACCTTTTTCTCCCTCTTTGTTTCTCCACACCCATTTTGTCCCAATCGGCTTTCAACCTGGTGGAGGCTCCACTAACTCCCAAACTTGGTTTCTCTCAAACTTTTCCAACTCCTCATGCATTGAATTCACCCAATTGAAATCAGAAAGTGTGTGTCTAATGTCTTTGGGCTCGAAAGTTGCAACAAAAGTAGCATGGACAAAGTGAGAGTTGTTTCGAAACCTCGACCATGTAGTTCGTTCGTTGATGTCCCCGATGATCCTCGAAGTTGGGTGATCCACTTGTACTCGCTGGGGAGCTTCTCGCCTTGAAGCCACCTCCCCCTCAGCAACAGCTTCCTCTCGATCTCGGCACGTCGTCGTAGGTGTGGGAGAAGGCCGTTCCTCGATCGTAGTCAAAGTAGTAGGTACATGCTCAGCCGCGGGCGCCACACCACCATCTTCATCATCTCCTTTGCTGCTGCACCTCATCCTCGAATATCTCCTCGCCAAGTTCCTCATCACCTGCACACTCAAAAACAAGCGAACTATGTGGCTGTGTCTCGTCGAAGGTAACCTCGCAAGTCTCCACGATTTGGTTAGCTTCAAGATTGAGCACCCGAAAGGCTCTAGAATGAGTCGCATAACCAAAAAAAATGCCATTGACAGACCTATCCTCGAACTTGTCCAAACTCTTGCCTTTCTTAAGAATGAAACATTTGCAGCCAAAGACGTGAAAGTGACTCACCTTGGGGGTACGACAATGTATCAACTCGTAGCAAGTTTTCTTCTTATGGACCCGGAGAAAAATCCTGTTCGACACATAGCACGCGATATTGACCACCTTAGCCCAGAACCTTCTCAGAGTCCTATGCTCATCAAGCATCGTCCGAGCCATCTCACACAATAGTCTATTCTTCCTTTCCACCACGCCGTTCTAAGGAGGTGTATACAGACTCGAAAACTGGTGTTCAAGACCCAAGTCATGGCAAAAGGTTTCAAAGCGAGAGTTTTTAAATTCCGAGCCATTGTCACTACGGATCGCTCGTATGGCATCTCCGTGCCTCTCGTTCTTTAACCTCAAGACAAGATCTCGAACAAAACCAAACGTCTCCCCCTTTTCCTCCAAAAAGAAAACCCAGGCATACCGAGAGTAGTCGTCCACCACTACCAGGACGTACCACTTCTCACCCACAGATCACACACGAGCTGGGCCAACAAGGTCCACATAGAGCAGCTCGCATGGACACTCCGTCATCACATCGGTGAGGGGTGGATGGGAAGCAGCTACCATCTTAGCATGCCTACATGGTGCACACACCAAATCCTTCTCGAACTTCAACTGGGGCAATCCTCTGACCAAGTAAAGTCCACTCAAGCGTGACAAAAGGTCAAAGCTCAAGTTACCCAACCTCCTATGCCACTTCCACAATTCACCCAAAGAACCAGCCACGAAACACCTAGCAACACCAGAACTCTAAGAAAATTCCGCTCGAAATATCTGACCCTCGGGAACGACCATACAGACAAGGTCACCTCGAGCATCAAGTATCCGAGAACCACCCGACTTAAACAACACCTCAAAACCTTCATCAAGAAGCTGAGAAACCGAAAGCAAGTTAAATCCGAGTGACTTGACCAAGGCAACACGCTTTAGCACCACTTTGTCACTTACCCTCACATCACCTTCTGAAAGTACACGCCCTCGCCCATTATCCCCAAAGGTGATGTATGTCACCACCGGGGTGAGGCTGGAGAACCACCCCTATCTCCGGTCATTTGCCTTGAGCAACCAGAGTCGATCAGCCAAACGTTCCCCAAGCCTCCCACCTGAAATTCAAAAACGAGCACGTGAATGAGCAAATGACTCAACACTGGGGTTAGTACCAAAAGTGTAAAACCAGTGTTGAGCCATCTGCTCCAAAGTGGGGTTAGCACGATCCATCCTACCATTACTATCAAAATGGGAATCCATCCTACCACGAGCATCAAACCTAGAATCCATTCTACCATCACTACCAAACCTGGAATCACCACGAGGAAACCACTCCCGTCTCGCTGGAGGAGCACGAAAGCCACGAAAGGAAGACCGTGGCCCGTAGCTCCTCTGAGACTCAACGCTGCGACCTCTCCCAAGCTTGTATCGACCACGAGGAGGAGAACGTCCAGCAAACTCAACACCACTAGACTCACCACACCAACCACCAGTACCACGACCAAAAGAACTGAACCGAGCATCATCACGAGCACAAAAACCAAACTTTCCTCCATCCAAACTAGCATCGGTCTGACCAGTAACCCTGACCGGTCTGACCGGTGGTCCTCGGCCAGCAACACCACCTGTGCTTTCCTATCTCCCCAAGCCGGAACCGTAGGCACAATGGCCTTTGCCTTGGGCAGTGGCATACAAGGGTCAGGTACACCATGAGATGGGTGGTACCTGTCCTTTTTAGCCCACTCCTTAGCCATTCTTTCCTCTCGCTTCCTCTTGAAGCAAAACTAATCCTTGTGACCATCTCTCCCACAATACTCACAATGGAACCAGATCGGTTTTGGCTTGGGCTTTGGTTGTGGTTCCTCACTAGGCTTCTCTCCCTTGTTCTCTCCAACCACATCTCCCTTAGGACTCACAAATCTCACTGGTTTTTGGAAGTTGTTTGTTTGGGGAGGGAACACTGGTGGATCTGGAGTTGTGTCAAGTTTGTTTCTTAGATGATTAGGCTTAGGCTCAAACTTGTTCTTGGGTGTTGTATGTGGTGGGATAGGAATTGTTGACGGCTGTTAAACACCATATTTATAACTGTCAACTCCTGCATTTTGGCATGATAAATATACATCCACAGTAGAATAGGGGTTTATACTGACAATTTCCACAATTTGTGGTGTATATTTGAATGCAAGATATTAGTATGAGAAATAGACCAAAATCACACCTTATCCTTCCACCTCATCAAGCCAAGCCTCTCCACCTCAGCCAATAAGAGCCTGCCATGAAGAATGCCAAGGATCGTTGACGTCATGAATCCAGAGGAAATAGGCCCGACGAATCAGGAGCCGCCACATGTCTAACATAAGGATTCAAGGGCCCCCAACCCGAGCAAACCGCCTTCAACCGACCCATACATTGGGAACCGCCTTGGGGACCCACCTGCCAGCCACCTGGAGAAAGCACAAGGTGAGTGGGGTCACCTTGGGGTCGGCCGACCCCTAGGATCGGCCGAACCGACATTATGTCGGTTCATCTCAGCCTTCCACGTGGTGGTCTCTGGTTGGTTCCTGGTTGCATTCCGAGGGTGCTCGGGGTGTTCTCGCGCTAATGCTCTGGCCTATAAATAGAATTAGAGGGGGTAGGAATAGAGACACACACCTCTTCTCCTCATTTTGCCTTTGGGCTCCTACCTCTCTAGGAGAGGAGTGCCTTTGCATAGGATTAGTGCTGGCTTGCTAGTGCTTTAGAGATTAGAAGGAAGGTGAGGGGGTGACTTGGGGACGTGTCATGGTGTTGGCACCTTTCCCCAAGAACGAACCTCTACGGAAGCTTCTGTTCTTCATTTAGAATAAAGTGAGTATTTAGGCATTCTCTATTTAGACTAAAGTGGCTCCTTGCATGGGTGAATGGTTCATGTGTTCTTCACTTGTTCATGATTTAGAGGCTTGTGTTCTTCATGAGCTTAGCCTTTGATCTTTTGGTGTAGTTCATAAGTTGCTAATTCTGTTTGTATGCCTGCTAGTCCAATTAGAGTAAAGTGGATGCTCCTGCATTCTAGTTTAGACCAAAGTCCTTCCGTGATCCTTGTATAGATAGCGGTTACCTGAGTGAGTTCTGGTCTCTCTCTCGTGGGTTCATCGCTCCGTCTTCATACGGAGTGCTATAGTGTTGTTACAGGTCGACAGACGTAGCCGTACTATAGTAGTAATCGGTGGTGTAGATGTGGTGTCTAGACGACGGGTTATCCTTCGATTGCCCTATACCCCACGGTTTGTCTTGGGGTAGGCCGCGGTAGTGACAGCCGTTGGACCCTTTCGAAATCCCCCGTGTCCGGATACAGGTGTAGGCAACCATTTGCCGTGAACCGACTGTTATAGCCAGGAGGGTCCGGTGTCCGAAATGAGAGTCCCTAACCGAGAGATTGTTCTCAACTCTGCCCACTATCAGCAGGATCCTTTCCATCTTCATCTCATCCTATAGAGTTATGTCCTTGGACCGTTCTCCTAGGGTAGAAGGTAGTACACACCGTTCCTTGGATTCGATACCCTTGGGAACACTCCTGAGGTGAAGTGCTACAGCGGTATTTGCGTGCGCTTGCGGATTCTTTCGTACCCGTCGGTATACCCAGGTGGATCTTACGCTCACGCTAGGTTCGCAACTAGTGGTGAGGTTAAGAAATACCAACAAGCATTTCTTGCACCGTTGCCGGGGAACAGTTGCTGTATCTATCTTCGAAGCTAGTGGTCCTCGTATCTATCTTTTTCGTTTTCTTCTACCTTTACCCCCGTTGCCCTTCGAGATATCCTTTTTCGTTTTCTTGAATTCTACCTTTACCCCCGCTACCCATTGAGATGCCTTCCTGTCAAAGCCTCTCTACCCCTAGGGGCGAGTTCGTCTTAGAGCAACCATCAACTTTTTCATCTAGCTGTGAACTTCGTCCCGGCTTTATATCCATGGTTCGGAATTGACCATTCTCTGGAGCCATCAGTGATGATCCCCATGATCATTTAAAGGAGTTCGAAGAACTGTGTTCGTGCTTGGTAATTCCAGGTATGACACAGGAATCTTTGAGGTGGAAGTTGTTCCCTTTCTCTCTCGTAGACAGAGCGGAGTAGTGGTCCACCCGCACGATAGGGAGTGTACACGATTGGGAAGAACTACGAGATGACTTTTGTCACTCGTTCACCCCTTTGGGACGCTCAGAGTTGCTACCGTGTGAATTCCGTGAAGTTGGCCAATTAGAGGGTGAGTCTATAAGTGCAGCTTGGGCTAGGTTCTCACACCTGCTGGAGCTTAGCTCAGACTTGTCTATACCTGATGATGTATCATTGTGCATCTTTTACGAGAGTTTAGACATGGAATCTGCATTTGAACTCGACCTTCTAGCTAGAGGTTTGTTTGCACATGAATCCACAAAGGAAAGAAGATAGATCCTAGAATTCTTCTTAGAAGACTCTTCTTCCCATACCAGTCACAACGAACCCCACCAAGAATCAGAGTCGATCCACGAGAGTCTCCTAATAAATGAATTTGAGCTTCGACCCTGCACCTCCTATGATTCGTCTAGAGAGCCTCCTCCCGAACCGCGAACACCGAAGGAAGAAGAGATTCAACCTTCGGAGTTCCCTCACCTATTCGAGGATGATTCTTCCAGAGACACTATAAATACCTCGAATCACTATAGGCACGAGAATCCTACGACATTGATAGACCTTTATGAGGTCCTTGATGAAGTTTGGAATCATGGGACCATAGTGGATTGGTCGCCTCAGGAATCAAAGCCTACTTCTCAAGCAATCCGGGTTAGCTCGATTTCCATGACCAAACACTGTTCCATGAGGGGAAACGCCGTAGATGCTGTTCATGACCCTACTGCTGGAGCTTGCATCATACCGAAGAGCCTTCTGGACACTCTGGTGGGTGACATGACCCTCACCCCGACTGATAGATATTTCCGAAGTCCCAAGTGGAACTACTTTTTCCCATGTGTTAACACATTTTATCTTTAAATATTTCCCCTCATATTTACTAGAAAAAGGGCTAAAAATATAATTAGATCACCTTATTAGGGTTTGCACTGACAATTTCCACGAGTTTTGGTGAATTCATAAAATTACAGGGACTATTCAGAAATACAAGAAAAGAAACAAGTCTAGAAGGTTCCAGAACACTCCCGAACTCAACGTGACTTGGCTTGCAAGAAAGAAGCATCTGGAAGGGGCAAGGACCGTCCTGGCCAAGGCAGACCCCGAGGGGGGCCCACCACAGGCCGACCGGACCCCCCCGGCGCCAACTCAGCCCTACTTCTGGAATGTTCTTCCACCGCCTATGAGAAGCAATCTAAACCATATATTAGGTCAGTTTGATCCTACGGCGGCAAGGCACCTCCTCAGGACTATATGAACAGGCCCCCTGACCCCAGGGTAGGGGAACAACTCATTCTAGATCATCAATGCCTACTTGAGATAGAAGCTCTAGACTAGAATTAGAGTTGGAGGGTTAGTATCAAGTTGAGAGATTAGAGCCACGATCTATTCAGATCTAGCTAATCTTGTTCGAGAGAATTAGAGAGCGGTAGATGGCGGAATTGAAGGAAGGCCTGGACCTGTCGGTGCCTCCTCTTCATCTTCTTCCTCTGGGATCAACTCCATTGGAGCCTGATCTTGAGACCTTGTGGAAAGATCAACTTCTTATTCAAGTGAGTAACATTGTTATTATTGTTCTTACGATTCATAACTCTTTTATGAGTACTTTAATTCCTGTCGCTCTTGAGTTAAAGTTGCATGTTTAGTGTAAGCGTGGTGCTTAGACTAGCTAGCTTGTGAATGCCTTCTATATTCCGGATCGTGTGGTAGAAGCGGGAAGTGACCTCGTTCCCGTCTATCCTTTGCAGTCCACCTCCCGTCTATAGAAATCGTAGGACTCCCCCCATAGATTGTCGGAAGTTTCCCTTTCCTAAGTGTGCCTTCAGACAATCACCCCATAAGAACAATAATAGCATAGCTTGTGCGAGTAAGAACTAGACATCCTAAAGTTTTCCTTATCTCTCTTTCTGTCAAGTCCTTGATAACTACTCAGGGATTAGTTATACATCTCGGATCACTCTACCCTTCTCCCTGTGGATTCGATATTTAAAACCCTTTTCCCGGGTGAAGTGCTCACCGGCATCCGTGCGCTTGCGGATTATCCATCATAATATTTCTGTAGGCTTAATAAATACCAACAAGCATTTCTGGTGCCGTTGCTAGGGAGAACGGTTAAGAGAGAACTCGTAAGTATAACTATTTCTTGTACGTATACTTTTATCTTTTCCTTTTTAGTTTTAGATTTTTTCCTGTCCTTATGGATACTACTCTCATTAAAGACTTTTCGGCACCCTCAGAGCTCAGCCTTAGGCCCATACCTTCATCGAAGCCAATCTTATCTGATGCCTATGAGCTGCACCCACGGTTAATAGAGATGGTCCAAACCAACACTTTCTCAGGAATAGAAGACGAAGACCCTTATCATCATCTCCAACAGTTCGAACAAACTTGTGACTGCCTTCATATAGAGGGTATGTCTGATGAGACCATCCGTTGGAAGCTTTTTCCATTCACATTGAAAGGAAAAGCTCGCCAGTGGTATGACAGAACCAAAGGGAAGAAGAAAGGCGATTGGGGAATTCTCCGTGCGGATTTCTGCATGGATTTCTACCCTTTATCCAGAGTAGTCAACCTCAGAACCAAGATCATATCCTTCAAACAGGGGGATAGTGAGTCTATGAGTTCATCCTGGGAACGTTTTGAACTCCTTTACAAATCCGGACCAGATCTAGGCCTTCAAGACCATATTCTCCTTCAACATTTCTATATTGGTCTTAATAGGGAATCTAGAGCCTATTTAAATACCTCCTCACATGGATCATTCATACACCTTACATCCAGTGAAGCTAGAACGGTCCTAGATAATATTCTAGCCAGCACTAATGATGATCCATTAGAAGAGAAAACTTTAAAAGAAGAGATTCCAGAGATAGCTACACCAGAGCCTATGCCAGAACCATCTCAGCCTATAGTTATCCCTCTACCTGATTTTATAAATGATATCAAGGATGATTTATTTTTCGATTATGGAAACACCTTGAATTATCATAAAGAGAAGAGGCCTCAAAAGTACACATCATCTTCGCATGACAAAATAGACCCTTTTGAGCAGACCTTCTCAAGAGAACACACTGTGGAGCTTGCATCCATCATGAGTGGGGAATGGTTAGAAGAATCACAGCTTTCCTCTGACGTGGTCCGTTTGGATTCACCTTCTACACCAATTCAATGTACAATCTATGGAACCCCCTTTGATGCCCTTTATAATCCAGTTGTGGGAATCAATATAATGGCCTTATCCTTTTTCTATCAGTTTATTAAAAACACGCCATTATCCCCCACAACGAAATTATTAAAGTGCTCCTCAGGACAAATTATTCAAAGTTGAGGAATTCTTTATGTCCTACCAGTTTCGGTAAACGACATGCCAATTCACCTGAGCTTTCACATTTGTGATATTAAGGAGTTTGACCTTTTAATAGGCCATCCTTTGGAGAGACTCCTTAAGGAAGGCCACACAGGGAAACTTGACATTTGCCTAGGCAAAACCATTAGAGTTCCCTTACACTTCGCACATTCGATCCATACTAAGACCAAACCCAGTCCAGAACCAGACCTAATGGAAGAGGTGAATGAAGCATCTCTAGAACATTTTGTAGAATCCAATAAAGAAGATGTCACTGAATTCTTCATCGAGGAGGAAGAAGAAAATCCTACAGAATCTGAACCCCTCGATGAACTCGAGGAACCCTCGAGACCTCCCATTGAACTCAAACCATTACCACCTGGTCTTAGATATGCCTTCATGCACAATGATCCTGAGTCTCCTGTGATCATTAATGACAAGCTCACTCAGGAAGAGACTCATAGGCTGATAACTATCTTAGAACAACATCGCTCAGCCTTTGGCTACTCACTCCACGACCTTAAGGGCATCAATATTGCCCTTTGCACACATCGCATTCCTACAGACCCTGATGTTCTACCATCTAGTGAGCCTCAACGAAGACTCAATAATGCGATGAGAGAGGTAGTGAAGAAAGAAGTTCTGAAACTTTTACACGCCGGGATTATATATCCTGTGCCACATAGTGAGTGGGTGAGCCCTGTGCAAGTCGTGCCTAAAAAGGGAGGTATGACAGTTGTGAAAAATGAGAGGAATGAATTGATTCCTCAAAGAACTGTCACTGGTTGGCGTATGTGCATAGATTATAGGAAACTCAATAAAGCCACAAGGAAAGATCACTTTCCACTGCCCTTCATTGATGAAATGTTAGAACGGTTGGCAAATCACTCTTTCTTTTGCTTTCTTGATGGATATTCTGGGTATCACCAAATCCTAATCCATCCTAGTGACCAGAGCAAAACCACTTTTACATGTCCATATGGAACTTATGCTTATCGTAGAATGTCTTTTGGACTATGTAATGCTCCAGCTTCTTTTCAAAGATGCATGATGTCTATATTCTCTGATATGATTGAAGAGATCATGAAAGTTTTCATGGATGACTTTTCTGTATATGGAAAAACTTTTGATGATTGTCTAGAAAACTTAGATAAGGTTTTGCAAAGATGTGAAGAAAAGCACTTAGTCCTTAACTCGGAAAAATGTCATTTCATGGTTAGAGAAGGAATAGTGCTAGGCCATCTAGTTTCTGAAAGAGGAATTGAGGTAGATAGAGCTAAGATAGAAGTAATTGAACAACTACCTCCACCTGTTAATGTCAAAGGAATCAGAAGTTTTCTTGGCCATGCTGGTTTTTATAGAAGGTTTATAAAGAATTTTTCTCATATTGCTAGACCCCTTACAAACCTACTTGCCAAAGATGTTCCCTTTGACTTTGATGATGCTTGTCTTAAATCTTTTGAAATTCTGAAAAATGCTCTTATTTCTGCACCCATTATTCAACCCCTTGATTGGTCTTTACCTTTTGAAATTATGTGTGATGCAAGTGATTATGCTGTGGGGGCTGTTTTGGGGCAAACAAAAGACAAGAAACATCATGCCATTGCTTATGCTAGTAAAACTTTGACGGGACCTCAACTTAATTGTGCCACAACTGAAAAAGAGCTGCTAGCTGTTGTTTATGCCATTGACAAGTTTAGATCTTACTTAGTAGGAGCAAAAGTTATTGTTTACACTGATCATGCTGCTTTAAAATATTTGCTCACTAAGAAAAATGCTAAACCTAGATTAATAAGATGGATCTTGCTGCTCCAAGAGTTTGACTTAGAAATAAAGGATAAGAAGGGAGTAGAAAATTCTGTTGCCGATCATTTGTCTAGAATGTATTTTGAGAAACCGCAGGAACTACCCATCAATGACTCAATGAGGGACGACATGCTCTATCGGATCGCCCGATCCGACCCTTGGTATGCAGATATTGTTAATTTTATGGTTGCAGGATATGTACGACCAGGGGCCGACAAGAAAAAGCTCATTTACGAGAGTCGCCATCACCTGTGGGATGAACCATATCTCTTTCGAGTATGCTCTGACGGGTTACTCAAGAGGTGTGTACCGGCAGAAGAAGGAACGAAGATCATTGAGAAGTGCCACTCATCACCATATGAAGGTCACTATGGAGCTTTCCGCACACATGCAAAGATCTGGCAAAGCGGATTTTTCTGGCCAACCATGTATCAAGACACAAAAGATTTCATACGAAGGTGCAACTCTTGTCAGAGGCACGGAAACATCAATTCCAGAAATGCCATGCCACTGACGACCAACCTTCAGGTCGAGCTCTTTGATGTCTGGGGAATTAACTACATGGGACCTTTCCCAAAGTCCGGAAAATTCGAATACATCTTGGTGGCAGTTGACTATGTCTCTAAATGGGTTGAAGCCCTGCCATGCAGATCTGCTAACCACAAGAGCTCAATAAGAATGTTTGAAGAGACAATATTTCCAAGGTTCGGTACGCCAAGGCTAGTGATAAGTGATGGAGGATCCCATTTCATCGATAAGCGCTTCGAGAAATACCTCACGGACCATGGGATCCAACACAATGTCGCTACTCCTTATCACCCGCAAACAAGTGGTCAAGCAGAGACGTCAAATAAGCAGATCAAGAACATTCTACAGAAAACGGTGGACCAAATGGGAATAAAATGGAAGGACAAGCTACCCGAAGCGCTCTGGGCTTATCGGACGGCTTATAAGACTCCCATTGGAATGTCTCCCTACCAAATGGTTTACGGGAAGACATGTCACTTGCCGGTTGAACTAGAATTCAGGGCTCATTGGGCAATCAAGAGATGGAACATGGACTTTGAAGCAGCCGGAACAAAACGGAAAATGCAACTGTCCGAGTTAGAAGAATGGAGAGAGAAGGCATACCACAATGCCAAGATCTACAAGGAAAGAACCAAAAGATGGCACGACAAGAGAATCACGAAGAAGGAATTCAACCCAGGCGATCAGGTACTACTTTTTAATTCCAGGGTACGACTCTTTGGGCACGGGAAGCTACGAAGTAAGTGGGACGGACCATACAAGGTGGTGAGTTCATCGTCACACGGGGCCGTCACTCTTCAAGACGACGAAGGTACGTTATTCAAGATAACAGAAAACAAGTGTGGGGGAGAAAAATCGACGACCAAATGGCATCTTCCACGACCAAAATCAAGAAAAACGGAAAAAGAACGGAACAATCGACTCGCACGACGAAACGCACCCTGAACCACAGCAGGGGGAGACCGATCGGTCCCCTCCCTGGGCCGGCCGGCCTGCTACAGGGCCCACTTCGGCCAAGTTTCGTCCACCACTCGGTTTGCTTTCTAAACTTTTTAAATTTTTGCAAATTACTTTCCGTTTCGAATTAAAACAAAGATGCCTTGTTAAGATGTCCTGTAACCCAAAGGATAAAGTTTTGCATAATTATTCTCCTAGAAATATTTGTTGCTTTTGGGATGCTTTAGAATAATGAGAACCATCTTTCTTTTATCTTGTCTCTGGAGAGTTCTTTATTTCAAAAAGATTAAAATCATTAGCTATGCTTCTCCTTTGTGATCAATAAGAGCTTTAGCAATCATTGAAAATAAATTTAATTTAATTATTGCTTACTTGTATTAAGCTTTGTCAAATCTACGACCTATGTTGAAGTTTTGTCTAAGTCTAAGATCAAGATCACGAACATTGCTTTCACTAAAGTATATATGCTCTAAATTTTTGATCTCTATCTCCCATATCGTGAAAAAGGTACAACTATAAAAAAAAGAGAGAGAGAAAAAGCCAAAGATCGAAAAAAATTCAGAGTGGAGAGAAAAGTGAGTGAGAGGAGAAAAGGGTCAGAAGAACCCCCCTCTCTGAAAAAGAAAAAAGCATAAATAAGAGAAGAAAAATGGACGTGTGTCCGAGGGTGAGTAGGGCCCACTTCTCTAATAAAAGTGAGAGAGTAATAATGGACGCGTGTCCGAGGGTGAGTAGAACCCAACTCTCCACAAAATAGCTGAATACCTTGTTCTAAAAAAATAATATGGGAAAAAGATAGAAGATTCTAAAAAGTCAGAGCAGTGGTTTTAAAGTTGACACACGCACATATCTTGATCTATGACTCATGACACACCTCTCCATGGATCCGGTTTTGACTCGGCAATATATGCAAGGTAAGTTTGCTACATCTTTACATTCTAAAAACTCCACTTATACTTCGAAATAAATGCTCGAGTAAGGATATGATATATTTTGAAAATATCACAAAGGAGTAAGTAAGGCTATATTTTTCTTTTCAAAACTTATTCAAAAGCTCTCCATTGGCTTGATTTGAGAAATAAAGGTAACCTGTTCCTAACTGTTTCATGCTCAGATATCCCATAGGTGCATATATGACTAAGGAGTATGATTATGTTGATTCTTCGTCTCTACGGTTGTTAGACCATCCTTTTATCGAGGATGAGTAAAAGCCTAAGTGTGGGGGAGTTTGTTGACACATTTTTTCTATAAATATTTTCCCTCATATTTACTGGAAAAGGGGCTAAAAATATAATTAGATCACCTTATTAGGGTTTGCACTGACAATTTCCATGGTGAATTCATAAAATTACAGGGACTATTCAGAAATACAAGAAAAGAAACAAGTCTAGAAGGTTCCAGAACACTCCCGAACTCAACGTGACTTGGCTTGCAAGAAAGAAGCATCTGGAAGGGGCAAGGACCGTCCTGGCCAAGGCAGACCCCGAGGGGGGCCCACCAAAGGCCAACCGGTCCCATGGTGGGGCCGACCGGACCCCCCGGTGCCAACTCAACCCTACTTCTAGAATGTTCTTCCACCGCCTATGAGAAGCAATCTAAACCGTATATTAGGTCGGTTTGATCCTACGGCGGCAAGGCACCTCCTCAGGACTATATAAACAGGCCCCCTGACCCCAGGGTAGGGGAACAACTCATTCTAGATCATCAATGCCTACTTGAGATAGAAGCTCTAGACTAGAATTAGAGTTGGAGAGTTAGTATCAAGTTGAGAGATTAGAGCCACGATCTATTCAGATCTAGCTAATCTTGTTCGAGAGAATTAGAGAGCGGTAGATGGCGGAATTGAAGGAAGGCCCGGACCTGTCGGTGCCTCCTCTTCATCTTCTTCCTCTGGGATCAACTCCATTGGAGCCTGATCTTGAGACCTTGTGGAAAGATCAACTTCTTATTCAAGTGAGTAACATTGTTATTATTGTTCTTACGGTTCATAACTCTTTTATGAGTACTTTAATTCCTGTCGCTCTTGAGTTAAAGTTGCATATTTAGTGTAAGCGTGGTGCTTAGACTAGCTAGCTTGTGAATGCCTTCTATATTCCGAATCGTGTGGTAGAAGCGGGAAGTGACCTCGTTCCCGTCTATCCTTTGCAGTCCACCTCCCGTCTATAGAAATCGTAGGACTCCCCCCATAGATTGTCGGAAGTTTCCCTTTCCTAACTGTGCCTTCAGACAATTACCCCATAAGAATAATAATAGCATAGCTTGTGCGAGTAAGAACTAGACATCCTAAAGTTTTCCTTATCTCTCTTTCTCTCAAGTCCTTGATAACTACTCAGGGATTAGTTATACATCTCGGATCACTCTACCCTTCTCCTTGTGGATTCGATATTTAAAACCCTCTTCCCGGGTGAAGTGCTCACCGGTATCCGTGCGCTTACGGATTATCCATCATAATATTTCTGTAGGCTTAACAAATACCAACACCATGTCGAGGGATTGCTAGGGACGTGATGATCATCATAGACGAGATCGAGGTGTGCTTAGATTTTCATATCTATGACATCATGGATTTCGATCTTCTCCTAGGCTTCCCATTGGATGAACTTCTTGATAAATCTCAAGGGAGCCTAGATCATAAGCTTAGGGAATCCGATTTCACCACTTCTATCACAGGTCCAGGACCTCCACTGGCAAATCCTCTTCCCAAGCAAGACCCTCTCGAGAAGATGATGCATGTATCTCCGTTCGCATCATCCGAGCCCATTCTCATTGAGGTTGTAGAGTTTCCTACTCCTCATGAGAATGACTCGGAAGATTCTCTTCACTTCTGTGAAGGCGAATGATCATCATCCCTCTCAACCGAGTTTGAGGCTCTTCCCGCTGGCCCGTATCTTGTTGCTTTCGATCATGATCGAGAGTCGATATTGAGCTTTCATGATAAATCTCTTGAGGGAGAGGACTCATGGGCCATGGAATCTTATGAGGCACCGACTCTGGAATTCATAGGAAAGGATTCCACTGACGAGCATGGTTGCTTCATCCTTGATATACCTTATGAACCATGCTCGCATAATCCCTCTCCAGAGTCAGCCATGCTTAGTGCACTGACCACACATAAGGGCTACAACCACCTTCTGGTCCTCTATTGCAGAATGTTTAGAAGGTTGATTATGGATGCATATGTTTACCATAAGCATATCAAATTTCGTGTGTGCACTGTGGCACTAACCTTGCAGCTAAAGCTTCACTGATACATCCAAAATTGGTGGTGAGACGGGAATGACACCACCAATGATAGCTGCAAGATGAAGTTCCCTTGGTCGAGCTTATGACCTTGAATAAACAAAGCACTACCGGGAGATAGCCTGGATTAACATAGGTTTTATTTCCCTTTCAAATAAAAAGCAAGAACATGTTTTTGGCATAAGATGCACTAACCTTTTAGGTGGAGATTGAAAAGAACGGTGGATAGGTGATGTCTAAGAACATGTGACCTACATCAACTACAACACTTTGGTAAGATTTTGGTGAGGGAACATTTACAAAGGAAGCTTGATCTCCACACACTTGAGTTTTGTTGCTTAGCAATGCAAACCCCAAGTGTGGGGGAGATATGTGAGCATCCCGAGTAAAGCTCCTCTCATGCCAAATCTTATTCTGATTTGGAGATGATGTTAGCTCTCTCATCTTGCCTGATTAGCTAGGTAAATCCTGCTTTTGACTTTAAACAAAGCCCTTCCGAGAGGTTGCCCGAGGTTCACAGTTGTGCGCTCATGCTTATGTTCCCTTTGAAAGTAGTTTGATCATGCTTGCATGGTTCCCTCATTTGTGTTCATATGCTTTAGTTTGGATGTATGTTTCATGACACACGTTTATAGGCCTTTTAAATTAAGTGTGGTGCTTAGGTTAAAATGCCTTCTTCAACCAAACTAGACATGGTGTCAAGTTTGATTGATGAACCGTAGAGTTATGATTTCACAAGATCTTGGTGGCATGTATGTGGACTAACCCTTGCAGCAAATCATCAAATCCAAATGGGTAGGTCATCGAGCTAGATTCATACGGGAAGGTAAGTCAAGGTGTCGGATTCATGTTGCACAACATACAAACGAGGTACATATGACCTCTCAAAGGTCCAAGGTAAGTACATTCCCTTTTTGTTTATGGAGTGCAATATTGATCTAACCCCGCTTGAGTAAATGACATGGTGACGATAAAAAAACAAAAAAAATATTTGCTTTCAAATAAAGGCTCTATGGTTCTCAAACCAGTAGAGTTCATCTTTTGTTCCCACTTTTGCTTGAAGAACAACACCAGGTACAAGAATAAGTGTGGGGGAGTCCTCTCGATCTCATCATCATATCCACTCGAGAACTCCCACACAAGGGCTGCACAACATCGACTACACCTTCATGACAAGGGCAAGGTAAACTAGAGTGAGCTGGCTACCCCACGGGTTAGCCAAATCACCACTAGTCTTCCTTGATTCCCATATCTTTTAGGAGTGATGGTATGTGCACCCTTCATCTCACTCTCTACCCATGATTTTAAAATGATCTTCAATTCTTATCCAGTGAATCAAACTCAAATAATGGTGCTCTGCATGCTCTACATGATTCCAGTGGTTGTCTTGCATATGTTTTATTCCTTACTCATTATCTTGATGCCTGTGAACAAATATCATTAGGAAACTCATGCTTATCTAAGTAGTTGGTGTTTGTGATATGGTTTGATGATATGATCTTCTCTCTAATTGCTTGAGTGCTTGGGAATTTTATTTGAAAAATTTGAAAACCCTTTGCAAAGCTCCTCTTTGATATGTCATCTACCGTCAGGGTCTCATATTTTTCCAACTCCAAGATGGCCTCGACCTTTCCGCCCCAAATGGTACGATCCAGCGAGTGCAAGATCTTCACAACTCTGTCATGATCATCGTACGGGAGCACGATCACATTGCCCCTCATGTTGTTCACAATCACCGTGAACCGCTGGAACATTGTGTCTATGGAATGACTGGGGAGATGAGTGAAATTCTCATACTCTCTCCGGTAAGTCGCAAACAACCGAGCCTCAACCTGACTATTCCCAGTGTGAGCATTCTTAAGCTGCTCCCAAATCCTACAAGCCAAATCCTCTGTCTGGACCTGATCGAATTCAGATTAACAGAGAGAACAAAACAAGTAGTCGACCGCCTTGTTGTTGGCGTCATGCATATCCCTCGATCCTGGAGCAAGGAAGTTAACCGGATGAACATAAGCTGTGTTCACTGTAACATCCCAAAGGATCTAAACCTTGCCGCGGAGGAAAGCAGCCATCCGCCTCTGCCACATCTGGTAGTTCTTTCCATCGAAGTGCGGAGGACCCGATCCCCATTCCTGGTACACCATCTTTGGATTTTAGACTGGTTAGCGTCTCGAAAGACCCGTAACCAGCTCTGATACCACTTGAAGGACCGGATTGGCGGACCAGAGAGGGTGGGAGTGAATGGGAGTCAAATAAAATTCTTCTCGAGAGAGATGCCTTCTCCAACAAGATGAACACGGCTAGCCCAAAACACTTCTCCGACTCAAACTACCCAAGTTTGCCAGGACCACATAGCCGCTGAAGTGCTACTAATCCTAGGAAAAAATAACCACCAACCCTACTCGAGAAAGCAGCGGAACAAAGACTCGAGCAACACTCAGAACACACCGGTCAGACCGGTCACCACCACCGGTCCGACCGGTCCTGGCCGGATCACCTGGACAACACAGCCGGAACACCCGACAGCCTCCAGAGACACACCTGGTCACCCGAAACCCCCAGCCAGAACACTCGAGTAGGACTTGAAGATTTCCACAGAAAAGTTCCACACCGGTCAAACCGGTATACCACACCAGTCAGACCGGTTCAAGCTTGGAAACTCCGAATCCAAGAAAACAAAGCTCCGAGCTCCAAACAATACCAAACTCGAAACAGCAGCAAGCCTAGAGACTAAGCGACACTCCGAGATGTTCACCTGAGCCAAAACCCAACAGGGGTCGCACCGGTCAGACCGGTGTAGAGCACCGGTCAGACCGGTGTAGAGCACCGGTCAGACCGGTAAGATCCTGGGCGATCGGGATGAACAGCGAGCCGCGGGTCAACCCCTCCAAACAACCTTCCCGATCTCTTGATTTGCTCCACAGATTCGCACAAGACTTTGGGGATACTAGGTGTACCTCATGGGCATCCCATAGCTACGATTTGGTCCCCCAAGACTTGATAAATCAAGAGTAATAGAAGGATTTCCACCAAGAACACCACTTTCCCGAAACCTAAGAAAAGCCCCAAATCGAGCACCTTTTCCCATGGATTTTAGAGGGGGATTACAAAGAAAAGAACCATGAAGGGTTCATGCACACATCCCGAACCAAATCCGCAAAGGAGAGGCCTCAAATCCACCACAAGAAAAACGCCAAGAAAAGGCTCTGAAAATCACCAAAAAGGGAAAACGTGAGAGACAACAAAAGGCCTTGAGGAATCACGCCGAATCATCTATACATACCATGAAAGATTCATACAAGGTCTAGCTTGCCTCCCAATCATCCATCCCTCTCTAAAGATCTCAAGCTAGTCCTAGAAAATCCTAAGGAAAATAGGAAGGGAAAATAGCAAAAGCAAATGAGCTAGGGTTCCAAGAGATGGCTGCCATCCTCTAACCACTTGGGGTTATATGGAGGCAACCGAAAGACGAAACTACCCCTAATACATAATACTAAGATACACACCCCCTAGGGGCACTTTGGGAAATTTTCGTCGTAGCACCATCGGACGGATGCTCGGCAACCGCACCTTGCTTAGCCTCGACGCAAGCCTTGCGATCACTACGTGAAAACCTCAAATAGGTCACGCAGCATTTGTAACGGGCCCTTAACGCCCGTTACATGCACCCACATCTGTAACAGTTGTTGTTTGGCGCCCGTTACCCATAAGCGCGGTAGGCCGACCCCGGGGTTGGCCTCCACTATGCCTGTTACCAATGTGGACTTCTGGTAACTGGCTTCTTAAGCGTCCGTTACATGAATTCTTTGTAACGGATGTTAAATCGAGTCCGCTACAAAAGTTAAACCTATCGATAACGGGCTCGTAAAGTCCGTTACTGATCAATGCCCTATCGGTAACGGGCTGTTTAAGTCCGTTACTGATCACTACCGTATTGGTAACGGGCTATAAATTCTGTTACCGATAATTTCATACTGGAGACGCATGCTTGTTAGGATGCGTCTCCTTTGCTGGCGACCCAATTGGATACGCTCATTTCTTAGGACTCGTCTCCTTTGATTGCCACCCAGGGTCGCCTTTTTTCTCACATCGGAGACGCATGTTGTTATTGCTCATCTCTGTCTTCTCCTTCCGACACCACTCGCTCTCTCTCCGCAGAAGGCCACTCCCGTTCCGACAACAACACTCGCTCTCTCTCCTCAGAAGGTCACTCGCTCGATCTCTCTGCTCAGATGTCCCCGCCGGCCTGCCCCATTTGCCGCTGCCAGCTGCGCGCGCTCTGAGGATCACGCTTAATTTCTCTCCTCACAAAGCCGACGCTGCAGTAGGCCGGCCGGCCGCGTGCGCGACGGCGAAACGGGCCAGCGGACGTCGACCGCGGCGTCATCCAAAGCAGACGCCTCCGTGTCCTCTCCCCCTGGGGCTCGGCGCCGTCCTCCACGCTGTCACCGCGGCCGCGACGCCTCCTCCGATCCTCCTCCTCAGCCGCGCTCACCTCGTAGAAAGTCCTCGTCAAGGTGGAAATTATTTGCCCCCTTTTATTGAAATTCTTCAGCTCTCCTAATCCTCTTATGTTATCAGTTTTTTTGTGTGATGAATTATGCTCATTTGGTGTATGGAATGCAGATGGCGTCTGCTGCTCGGGCTTGGATGTACAGACAGCCCCAAGAAGATTGGGAGAATTTCTTAAGCGGGGTCAATGGTTTTCTAAATCAAGCATAGGCGGATATGAGAAATCATGGTGTTCAGGCAATGCTTTGCCCCTGTATAGATTGTCTCAACCAGAAGAAATTCGCACAACAGGAAATCATTTTTCATCATTTGGTCACATGTGGTTTCACAAAAAATTACATGTGTTGGAATAAACATGGTAAGGAAGGCCTTAATGAACTTGAAGCAGGCTGCCTAAATGAAGGTGAAGTGCGACACCATACTACCGACCATGACGAAGACCTTGATGACGATGGAGTTTTTGAGGAAAATGAACCATTATTCCCACGAAATGTGATGAGGCCTGAGGATATCACTGATCAAGAAGTTAGGGGCTTCGATGATGGTGAGGTGTTGCAACGTGTGCACAATGTTGATCAAATGTTGCGGGATGTTGAGTTTCAACGAGTGTACACACCTTCTGAATTAGCGAGGCTGAAGCAGTTCATTGAAGATTCAAAGAAACCCCTCTATCCTGATTGCCAGAAGTACTCTCGCCTTTCTGGTGATCTAAAACTTCTACAGCTTAAGGCAGATCATGGTTGGAGTAACAAAAGTTTCAAACATCTATTGGATGTGCTTAGAGACATGCTACCTGAAGGAAACCAAATAGCAGAGTCTATCTATGAGGCGAAGAAGATAATCTGTCCTCTGGGAATAGAGGTTGAAAAAATCCATACATGCAAGAATAGTTGTGTATTGTTCCGTGGAGATTATACAGACCTTGACAAGTGCCCCAAGTGTGGCTATGATCGGTACAAGAGGAAAAAGGATGGTGGAGATGATAATAATGCTGATGACGAGAACGAGCCCAGCGAGATCAGAGGCAAGAAGAAGAAGGCTAACAGAGGGGCTCCTGTGAGGGTGGCATGGTATTTTTGCATCATTCCTCGGCTGAGAAGATGGTTCGCAACACGAAAGGAGGCCCAACTCTTGCGTTGGCATGACGAAGGCCGAAAGGAGCTTAAGCAAGATGGCAAGTTTAGGCACCCCGCAGATGCAGCACAATGGGGTAACATTAATAACCACTTTCCATGGTTTGACGAAGACATAAGGAGCATACGGTTTGCTATGAGCACAGATGGCGTGAACCCATTTGGTAACCAGAGCTCAACACATAGCACCTGGCCTGTCGTGCTGTCGTTGTACAACCTTCCACCCTGGCTATGCAAGAAACAGAAATATATGATGCTGACAATATTGGTCTCCGGGCCAAAGCAACCTGGCGACCGTATTGATGTCTACTTGAGGCCACTAGTTGATGACTTGAAGATACTGTGGAAGCCTGGTGTGAAGGAGGTTTGGGATGAGTACAAGCGTGAGGAGTTCACAATGCGCGCCATGTTGTTCACCACCATCAACAACAACCCGGCTCAACGCAACCTCTCTGGCTAGAGTAAAAGGAAAGGTGTAGCTTGCCTACACTGCTTTGAAGACACTTGCGCAGTATGGCTAAGACATTCAAAGAAATACGTATTTATGGGGCACCGTCATTTCCTCGGCAAGAAACATCCATAATGGGCCATGGATTGTCAGTTTAATGGGGAAAAGGAGAATTGAGAGGCGTCGTTGCATGTGACTGGAGATTTGGTCCACTTGAATGTCAAGGACATCAAAACTATCGAGGAGTTACCCAAACTGACTGAAAAAACCCTTGGCAAGAGAAAGAAATTAGATGGTGAAGAAGAAGAAGAAGAAGGAATGTGGAACAAGAAATCAATTCTATGGGAGCTAGAGTATTGGCCGATGTTGGATGTGCATCATTCGATTGACAACATGCACGTCAAGAAGAATGTGTGTGAAGCTACTTGTGGAACATTGCTACAACTGAAGTCCAAAGGAAAAGATCATAAAAATGCAAGGGAGGATCTTAAAGAACTAGGCATTAGGCCGGAGCTCTATGCAGAGGAAACAGAGACGGGGACGGACCTTCCCGTTGCTGCAACCACCTTGTCAAAGGCAGAGAGAAAAGAATTCTGTCAGTTTTTGCATGATTTGAAAGTACCTTCAGGCTACTCATCAAACTTCAAGAGGCTAGTGTCGGTGAAGGACATGAAAATGAATTTCAACTTGATGAAATCTCATGATTGCCATGTGTTGATGACAGCTCTTCTTCCTGTTGCACTTTGGGGTATCAAGACAGAACAGGTTCGCGACGCGATCACGAGCTTGTGTTTATTCTTCAATGCAATAGAACAGAAGGTGATTGATGAGTAAAACCTATTGGACTTAGAGAGGAGGCATTTTGAGACCCTATGCCTGCTTGAAGCTACCTTCCCACCATCATTCTTTGATCTCATGCTGCATCTAACAGCACACCTCGCGAGGGAAATCTAGTTCCTTGGCCCATCTTACCTTCATCAGATGTTTCCATATGAGAGGTTCTATGGATTCCTGAAATCATTGGTACATAACCGGTTATTTCCGGAGGGAGCCATTGTTCGTGGCTACGAGACCATCGAAGCAGTGGAGTGGGCCATGGGTTATATGGACTCCCAAAACCCCATTGGTGTGCCTCGCTCATGGCATGAAGGTAGGCTTTCAGGTGTTGGGACCCTAGGGAAAATGTCAGTCACTCTGGAACCAGATGCCTTCCAAAAGGCTCATTTCACCGTGATACAACAGCTACACCTAATTACACCATTTGCCAATGAGCACAAGCGACAACTACGTGAAGACAACCTTGACCGTGGTAGGGCTTGGCTTGCAAAGATGCACATGCAAGGTTTCAGTAGGTGGCTCCGAGATTACGTCGAGACATGCAACAATGCTGTAATAACCGACGAGATAAGGAATCTAGCAGCGGGGCCATTGTTCACTGTTACAAGATACCAAGCAATGGATATCAATGGATACATGTTCTACACCATGGCCCAGGATAAAAAGAGCGTCTATCAAAATAGTGGAGTGCATGTACAGGCCGTCGTCGACGACAGTCATGATGATGATGACATGGAGACAGACACATATTATGGTCAAATAGAGGAGATATGGGAGCTTGATTATGTAGGATTGAAGGTAGTCTTGTTTCAGTGTAGATGGGTTACCAATGGGAAGAGAGCTGTGAGCAAGGACAAATATGGTTATGTTAGTGTTGATCTCCGGGTCTTTGGTTACAAAAACGAATCGTTTGTCTTCGCCAACGATGTTGAGCAAGTGTTCCATGTACCTGACCTTGCAAAGAAGAACTGGTCTCTGGTTATGCCTGGAAAAAAAGGATTGTTGGGGTTGAAAATGTTGTTGAGGAGGAGGAATACGACCAGTTTGACAAAATTCCATCCTTCGACACTTCATACAAGCCCCGACTCTTGGGAACTAACAAAACACCATACTTGCGAAGCGACCATAGTGAAAAAATCCATATACAGAAATCAAGGAAGAAAAAGCAAGCCTAATTTCTGCTGAATCCTTTTTGTAATGCAGGATGTGTCTATTGGTGGAAATGGAATCCGTTTTGTAATATATATAGGATGTGATGGAATTTGAATCCTTTTTGTAATATATTCTACCTAAGATACTATATATATTCTGTTTATATTCTGCTTCAGTTCAGTAACTGTGTTGCAGGCTGCTGACATTATTATCATTAGTAACGGGCGTTAATATAAAAGAGACGATGATTGAGCAACCTGCGTTGCCTTTGTTATGGGCAAGAGACGAGGATTAGCCAACCTGCGTCGCCTTTGTTATGGGCAAGAGATGCGAAATCACACACACAGATTACATCAAAAGGGACGCGGATTAGCCAACCCCCGTCAGCTTGTTCTTCTTCATGCTTGCAAGTGAGTAGGTAAATCATACAAAAAATTGTACTGCACACAGATAATCACAGAAGCATGTCTCTTGAGATGCAAAATTACACACACAGATTACAGTCATCATTGATACATCAGAAGGTTACAAAGCGGCAATCTATGTTCATCATCACTAGGCACTACCAGGATGAGGAACATAGATCTAAACTAAGCAAAAGAGATATACTTCCGTCAGCTTGTTCTTCTTCATGCTTGCAAGTGAGTAGGTAAATCATACAAAAAATTGGACTGCACACAGATAATCACACAAGCATGTCTCTTGAGATGCAAAATCACACACACAGATTACAGTCATCATTGATACATCAGATAGGGAGGCCTCGGGATCTTGGCCAGCTCGGTAGCCTCGAACTCGCGTCCGGCTCCAGCTGAATCTCCGGCCGGCTAGAGGTAGAAGACCACTGCAGTGGTGGGTGCTGACTTGGCGATGTTGAGGCTCAACGTTCGATCTTGCTCCTTCCCTGCCCGTCGGTCGATCATCGGAGGTGAAGAGAAAGGAGGCCGCCGTCGGCTTGTTCTTCCTGACGAGATATGCTCCAGATTCTGGCTTCTTCTTCATGCTTACAAGTGAGCACAAGAGAAAGATACAGCAGAGGGTGGAAACATATCCCTTCAAAAATCCTCCTCCTGGAGGAGGGAAAGCAAAAGGAAGCGCAAGTTTGACGAGAAAGATACAACAGTTGGTTCTGGGCTTCTCTCCCCAGACTTGATCTTTCCGTCGGCTTGTTCTTCCTGATGCCAGGAGGTTCTGGGCTACCTTCCCCCGACAGCTGATATATCACAAGGATTTTTCTAGCAGCTGTGCTAGAGGGATGAGCAACCCAGTCACCCATATCACAAGAATTCTTCTAGCAACTAAGAGAACGAGGAGGAGGAAGAAGAGAGAAAAGCAAAAGCTTGCGCCCTACAAGATCTATTCTTTGTGCCATAGCTTGATCTAGATCTAGAGAAGAAGGAAGCAAGTGAGGAGGACCGATAGGCATCGGTGCCTTTTTATAGCAAAAACAAGGAAGGTATAAGATCGGTTGTCAAAAATAAAGAGGAAGGGATAAGATTAAGAGCACAGGAAACGGGAAGGTTCCCAAGAAATTGATGCCAGATCCGGTCAATGGGGAAACAGTTGCCCAGTCAATGGCTGAGAGCAGAGGTAGTGATTCCAATGTAGAATTAAATGATACGTGGATTAACCAAATGTCGCCTCCAATGTAGAATTAAAGCATACGCGGATTAACCAAACGTCGTCTGCAATGGAGAATTAAAGGATACGCGGATTAGCCAAACGTCGTCTCCATTGCTTACTTAAACCGTGTTTGGAAACAAATCTCCAAAATAATTTAGATCCCCTACCCCTTCATCTACCCGCGAAAAAACAGCAACTGCCTACTCCTCATCGTCACCATTCTCGGCCGGAGATGAATAGCATGCCAGGAAAAAGCAGGCGGCACCAGCCGTCATCGCTGCTGGACCTCCCTCAAGACCTCTGCATTGAGATTGCGACACGCATCTGTGTGACCTCGGAGCGGCCCTTGGCTGACCTCCGCAGCCTATGCGTTACTTGCTCGACCATGCGCCGCGTGTGCGGCCACGACGACGTTGGCCGGCGTTTGTCGATAGAGGGGATAAGAGATGAGATTTCTTGGGTGTGGGACCCCACCGCCTACAAAGCCTTCCTTGCTATGCTGACCGATCTCGGGAATCCGGAGGCTTGCCTCTTCTCCGGGATCAAAGCCGTGTTCATGGAAAACAGGGGAAGCAATGATCTCCGGCGCGCCACCGAGGGTGGGCACGATGCGGCGGCCTATCTATACGCCATCTTGCTCTACAGGGACAATGGCGGTGCCGCCGCTGACGACACTGCGAAGCGGTACATGAGGCAGGTCGCAGGCGGCAGTACGACGTTGAGATGGCTGAGCAACGAGGGGTGTCTGCCTTTGCGCGAGAAGGCCGCGCGTGCGATCCACTCCTCGACTTGGCGCATTTGGGGTGAACCGCAGCTGCCTCGGACACAGGTGCGCGGCGATCAACCGTGCGCAGGCAACGGCGGCGGCTGCGGCGTGGATAAAGGATGGCTTGGAATTTCTCTGTTTTGCAGCGAAGACTGTAGGCTCCGTCGCAAAATGGTGAAGTTCGAACGGAGTATTGGAATAGGAAATCAGTAGTGGATTAGCTTTTGTATGTTGCTCGTATTATCTGTGTAAATTTTTGGAAGAGCAGCAAAGCCGACGCGGGTTATCAGTCCCATGTCGCTACTGACTGTGGGGCCCAGTTCTATTCGAATGAAGAACAGTTCGCATTTCTCCTTTTAATCTGCAATCAAATGTTGTAACATGTATTTCTTCGTCGTAATTAGTTCAAATTTGATATATTTTCTTCTAAATTTTTCTAAAATCACCATCTTTTCATTAATTTTATTGTTTAGTGTATATTCCGTTCCTTGAATAATGTTTATATGCCTTATTTTGTTCTTTGTAAGTACAACAACATATAAATAATATTTGTTTTACACAACCTTTAGTGATGAAACTTTGCATTTCGTAAGCTTAAGGTAAACACAAGGTTTTGTTAAGTTTTCAAATGCATATGAGTTCGAACATGTTGCAAAGTGTGGAAAACTTCAATGTTCAAGCAACATTCTAGGAAACTATGTGAGAGATGTAGACATTTGTACACAAGTATATTATTCCTTCATCGAGACCATTTGAAATTTTGAAGACAAGTTTAGGTACCCAAATTATGTAGCCAAGTCAATTTGTAGATTTTTAGAGCAAATTTGATGTTATTAGAATTATTATATAATTACCATGGGGTGTAAAAATGAAATATAAGAATTTTTGGCACACAAGTGTGACTGTTGATATTTTATTCAAATAATAAATGTTAAAATATGAATTGTTCGTATTTTTATGATTTTTTAGGTGCTGTTTTATGGGCTCTAATATTTTAGGGAAGCAAGTTTCATTCCAAAAAAATAGTGACGGGCCCACGCGTCAGCGTCAGCAGCCAATATAAAAAAGATAACCGTTGCTTGCCCGCCCGGACCCAACTGCCAACAAAGGCGATGCAGGTTCACTAACCATCGTCGCCAATGACACTGGCCCACGTGTCAGCGTCAGCGTCAGCAGGCTAACCCGCGTCGGCAATGACTATCCATTGTCTCTAAGATCTAATTTATCACAGCAGATCTCCAGTTCATCACAACAGATCTCTTGTTTATCACAACAGATCTCCAGTTCATCACAACAGAACACATATTATAGGAGACGTGGATGGATCTACTCGCGTCTATTAGATCGAGTTGATGACATACAAAATCCAACAACCAAACTAATTAACTAAGCAGTTCATGATCGACAAACAAACTAAGCAGTTCATGTCCAACAACCTGACGAAGACACAAACACACAAACACATTATTACTATACATGGTAGAGGAGTCTATCATTTCGTCGGTCGCCGCCGTCGGAGTCCCGCCGTCATCTCCGCCGTGGCTGCCGTCGCCGTCGTGGCTGCCGTCAGAGCCGTCGTCGCCGTCGGAGCCGCCGTCGTCGAAGACGAAGTGGCGGCCAGCCCACTTGACCACGGGGAGGTTCTCGAGCTTCTCAACCTACCTGTGGATCCTGAAGGCGAGACCCTTCACGCTCGGGTCCTTGTCCACTTCATGAGGCGCATTGATGTCGAAGGCCACGCCAACATCTTGAAGCTTTCTGAAGGCGCTCCTGAGCAGGTCGACGGCGAACTTAGTGTCGTCGAAGAATGATTCCTCGTCGGCGTCCTTGGTCGCCGGCTCCTTCCCCTTCTCCAACTTCCTCTGACGGCGGCTTTCATTGTCGTCGTCCTCCCTTCGTCCCCGCTTCACTGGCAGCGGGCTTCTCGATGCCATCTCCTCCTTGGTGATCTCTCGGTGACCGAAGATTTGTAGTGGTGGATCGCGAGGAGGAAGAAGAAGCGAAAGAGATGATAAGCTTATGGAAGAAGCAGGGGAAAGTAGGGGAAGGCAGGGGAGTTATATTGACAAGACGCGGAACCGTCAGGTGCCTCTGCCCCCACCCACTACTCTACTACTGCCACTCAATTGCGCATCGGGCTCCGTTTCGGGCGCAAAACTGTCCAAAACCATGCGTCGCCTTTCAATTATGCGAGAAGGTGAAGGGGCAGGGGCAATGATGTCGGGCCCACTCGTCAGCGGTAGCAGCCAAACTGCGGTGCCTTTTCAATTTCCATTTATTGTTTTAGATGGCCGAGTCGCCTTCTTCAACTTCAACCCTCGTCGCCTTCAACTTCAACCCTCGTCGCCTTTCAATTTCCAAACCCCGTCGCTTTTCTATTTCCTCCCCTCCTCCTTGATGGCCGTGGTGTGCTTGATGCAGCTGCTGCCAGATGATCTTGTCACCCAGATCATCATCCAATCCATCAAGGATGAGCCCGTCATCCATTTTCTGAACCTTCGTAATAAAATTTGCGACACCTTCCGGCGCATCTGCGACTCCGATGAGGTACTACTGCACGTGTCGCTGCGTGATCTTCATCAGGTGTGCAAGAATCGCTATGTCAGGTCGTGCTTTGAGTGGCGCTTCCACGAGGCCAATCATCCGGAGGCATTATGCTTCGAGGGGATGGAGAGGTTGGTGAGGCGGCGGAATCCCGATAAGGGTCTGAAGCTCGTCGGAGATGCCGCTGCTGAAGACTCCGTTGCCAAGTACTTCTTAGCGATGCTGAAGTACCATTGCAACCCTGTGGACCCCGAAGCCATGGCACTACTCCAGGAAATTAGCGGCGGCCCGTCGCCCCCTGACGGGCGGTGCAAGAACCACAACCTGCGGCGGCTGCGCTACCTCGTCCAACGGGATCTCGATAACATTGCGTGGTGGTACTGGCTTGGTGACGGCGACGACGACATTCCGTTGCTTCCCGTCCAGAATCCCCACGTCTGCATTTGGTCAGCGGGATGTAGGCGCTACGGGCCGGAGACCTCAGAGATCATCCACTACTGCAGCGCCGAGTGTCGCATCCGTCATGATTTCGACCTCTAGACGCGTAACTTCAGTGCCACCGTGGAGTACGCCGTCAGCAGGATGAACATCGGGATATAGGCGCAAACATCAATGAACATTATCTATCCTGAATGTAAATTATTAGATATTACTAAACGTGGATTTGATTTTATCGGGATGTCAGTTTGTAATCGGTTTTTGATAGACAAGATTTGATTTGTCACGTTTGTGAGTCAAATCGAAGGTTGCGGTGGTCTCATTTGCCACCGACGAGGCCTAGGAGGCCCTCTTGGGTGTCAAAACCGCCGAAGCGGGCACGACAGGGGCGGCGGCGGGCGGCGGTGCCCTCTGCTTCCTCCTTTGTTCTATTGGAGAATGAAGAACAGTTTATCCGTCCCGCGTCGCCGACGACATTTCTCTTTTTAATCCGCAATCAAATTTTGTAACATGTATTTCTCTGTCGTAATTAGTCCAAATTTGATTATTTTTTTCTACAGTTTTCTAAAATCACCGTGTTTCCATTAATTTCATTGTTTAGTGTATATTCCGTTTCTTGAACAATGTTTATATGTCTTATCTTGTTCTATGTAAGTACAACATATAAATAATATTTTTTCCACACCTCCTGTAATGAAACTTTGCATTTTCGTAATCTTAAGGTGAACACAAGGTTTTGTTAAGTTTTCAAATGCATATGAGTTCGAACATGTTGCAAAGTGTGGAAAACTTCAATGTTCAAGGAACATTCTAGGAAACTATGTGAGAGATGTAGATATTTGTACACAAGTATATTATTCCTTCATCGAAACCATTTGAAATTTTGAAGACATGTCTAGGTACCCAAATTATGTTGCCAAGTCAATTTGTAGATTTTTTAGAGCACACTAGATGTTATTAGAATTATTACATCATTAACATGGGATGTAAAAACGAATTCTAAGAATCTTGAGCACACAAGTGTGACTGTTGATATTAAAGATTTATTCAAATACTAAATGTCCAAATACGAATTGTTCGTATTTTTATGATTTTTTAGGTGTTGTTTTATGGGCTCTAATATTTTATGGAAGCACGTTTCATTCAAAAAAATAGTGGTTGGCCCACGCGTCAGCGTCAGCAGCCAAAATAAAAAGATAACCGCTGCCTGCCCGCCGGACCCAACTGCCAGCAAAGGCGACGCGGGTTCACTAACCATCGTCGCCAATGACACTGGCCCACGCGTCAGCGTCAGCAGGCAAACCGTGCGCGGGCTGCTCAGAATTTCCCACCTATATTGACTATAATGCCCATGGAATTCCAATTCCACCAGAGAGCCATCAAGGGCACGCCAGTAATTTCCTTAAACACAGTTACGCACGCAGTTCCTCAGGGGACATATTCGGCTCCTCGCTAGACAGATCCACAATGCCCGCACTCTCCCCACCGCTGTCGCCACTCTCCCCGCTCGCCTTCGCCGCTCTTTCCCCGCCACAGCCCTGCTCTTCTCCAGCCCCACCGCTCCCTGCGTGACGACGGTGACGAGGACGCGGTTACTGGCGTGTGGACGGCTTCCCGGCCAACCTAAAGACGGTTGATGCGGATCCGTCATCCCCGGCCACGACGACAAGCCGGCCACCTAAGGCCACGAGCCGACGTGGATCCGGCCCCTCCGACCATCACGAGAACAACTACTTCATTCGCGACAGGGGTTAGTCCTGCTTGAACCCCCAATGCGCTCTCTCTGCTCGGCCACCAAATCTGCTATATATTCATGTCAATGTGGATTAGGGAGACATGCCTTGATAGTTCATTTTTAATTGATTGACTGTGGATTTGATGGATGGATTTTGTTGCTCCAAGTCTGTTTGAATAAATTGTTGCTAACAGATGAAGTTATATGAACTGTTGAAATTCATTTTCATGTTCCTGGTGCTACAATTTTTGCACTGTAAATTCATGAAAAGCATTGAGGATTAATGCATACTTTAATTCTGCTATGCTTTGAATGTACCAGATCGACAGTTATGCGTTGGACCTGTTAACATACTTTAATTCTACTATGCTTTGAATGTACCAGATCGACAGTTATGCTTTGGACCTGTTAGCATACTTTAATTCTGATGGCCACATAATGTCAGTGCGAATTGCATCGCAGTGGTTTATAATGTAATCCACCCAATCTGCTATATATTCATGTCAAGGTGGATTAGGGAGACATGCCTTAATAGTTCATTTTTAATTGATTGACTGTGGATTTGATGGATGGATTTTGTTGCTCCAAGTCTGTTTGAATAAATTGTTGCAAACAGATGAAGTTATATGAACTGTTGAAATTCATTTTCATGTTCCTGGTGCTACAATTTTTGCACTGTAAATTCATGAAAAGCATTGAGGATGTTAGCATACTTTAATTCTGCTATGCTTTGAATCTACCAGATCGACAGTTATGCTTTGGACCTGTTAGCATAATTTATTTCAGATGGCCACATAATGTCAGTGGGAATTGCATCGCAGTGGTTTATAATGTAGTGATAACTAGACTATCCTATGCTTTGTTGTGAGTGTTAATTGTTTCACTACTGTCATATATATTGTTATTGTTGGTGTCATGATGTGTTGTGAGTGTTGTTTCACTACTGTCATATATAATGTCATGATTGCTTTATCCTCTTGTTGAATGTACACATGGAACACACAATCCATCGCTGATGAAGTTGGACAAGGAAGCAGTTGAAGGAATTTATTCTCTGCTTTGATATATAAGCATATTGTTGTGTCCCTGTCAAAATGGTTAGCACCTATCCCTATATGCTAATTAAGTAAAATATGAACTGTGTATGTCTATGCTGATTTTATTTACGACTTGTAATGATTTCTAGTGTAATATCAGCTATTTTGCCTGTCAGAGAAAACGAATTTATCTAATAAGAATTTTGTTTAGATTTTCAGTCTTACTTATGTTGCTCTACTGACAACCTAACATATCATCTATGCAGTCTCCCACAACAATAAACTCCTCTACCTCCAGTGCACCATCACAGCCTATCGGCGGTGAACCTTCTTCACAGGGTCACTCAGCACAGACTGCTGCGAGTAGTACTCGATCCCGCAGGTCAAGGACACAAACCAAATGGCCAGAAGACAAGTTGACTGCAACTGGACTTGATGCCAATTTTTGGCCTACCCCAGATGCTGCGAGGGATAGATTTGTATTGGTCTGTGGCCTCATTGCTCGGGAGAGGGTGTCAATCAACAAGGCGGTTGATGATCTCTCACCAATTGAGAAGGAACATCTGTTCACAGTTTTAGAGGAAAAGCTAGATTACCCAGCCAATCTGGAAGAATCTGTTCGCAAGAAGGCAGTTAAGGCAGCTATATCAGAGATTGGAACCTTGCAACGGCGGTTCAAGGCCCATTTAAGAAAAAAAATATGTGAGCGAAGAGGAGACTCCCTTTGTGAAGCATGCCTTTTTGCAGCAACAAGACTGGGACATGTTTATGCAGGAAACCAATTCTCCTTCATTTCAGCAATTGAGCCAGGAGATGAAACAAAAGAGAGCACTGCATAATAAGCCACACAAGATGGGCAGAAAAGGTTATCGTGGTAAAAGGAAAGAGTGGGAGGAGGAGGATGCAAAGCTAGCTACAGAAGGAAAACATAACCCATGGGACCAATTTCCTGGACGTTTGAGACCTTATCTGCGGGCAAGGGTAGGGAAGAAGAGGAAGAATACAAGTGAAGGAAGAGGGGGCATAACATTTAGTAACCCTGTGGTGGTGGGGGTAGCAGATAGGGTGAAAACACTTGCAGCTCAGGGTAGCGATGGTTCTTTCTCTGGGGTTTGGGAGGATGATATCCTCACCGCAGCACTTGAGACTCCAGAGCATCGAGGTCGGGTCCGAGGCATGTCTAGTTCACTTGGCTGGGGTAAAGGGTTTGGTGAAGAGTTTGCTGGAATGTACAGGAAGAAGAGGAGGAACAAGAGGTCTGATGATATGATGGATATAACATTTAAAACAGTTGTCCATGCTCTAAGACTATCACGCATCGAAATACCGAAAAATGTACTTCTTCCTTCCCAATTACCAGTGCCTGTCAGTAGCAGCGAGGAAGAAGACGTGCATGGCAGTGAGGAAGAAGATGCGCATGACCGCGAGGAAGAACATGCGCATGACAGCGAGGAAGATGCGTGTGGCAGAGAGCAAGACCGACGAAGCGAATCAAGTGCACAGTGATAGTCGATCACCTATGTTGGACACAATAGATAAGCTGACAGAGCCAACCGCATGCAGCCTTTTGGATGGCACCGGGATTAATGTGGAGCTCGCACTAGCGAAAGTCTTTCCATTTCAAAAGGCTTGCCATTCAGTACCGGAGCAGGATGGGTATGTTGTGGTGCAACCTACTTATGTGTGGGCCAATGCGGGTCACTACCCTCTGCCTGTACCAATTGATGGGGTGACATAGCAACCCTAGCTGAGGCTCTCGTTCAAAGGATCCAATGGCCAAAGGACAGGATCCTTATACCACCCATGACGAGACATCCTAACCCTGAAGCCGCAATAGGTAGCTGGGGTATAGCATCAGATGGAGGTACTGCAGCTCAGTGTCAGCAAGAGAAGGCTCAACAGCAGCAGCAGCAACAGATCAGCAAAACTACGCAGCAGGAGCGTCGACAACAACTGGAGGAGCCCAGGCAAACTCCGCCTAAGCAGCAGCTGCAACATGAGGATAAGCAACAGACGAAACAACAGCCTCTCCAGCAGCAGGAGGAGGAGCGCAGACAATCTCCCCCTAAGCAGCAGATGCAACATGTACAGCAGCCTCTGCAACAGGAGGAGGAGCCCAGGCAATCTCCACTGCAGAAGGGGAACCAGGCCAAGAAACCTCTGTCTAAAGATGAGATTCTTAACTGTATTATTGGGACAGAACAGGAACGACCAAAATACTAGCCTGGTGCACCTATGTTGTCAGAAGCAAACTTAGAGGCTGCTGGACCAAATTGTGCTAGGTTGCATGCTTACGTCATGGAACACAGTAAGGATAAACTTGCCTTTCCAGCTAAGGTGGATCAACACTACTTTAAAGGTGGTGGTGGCGCTTTAATGTTAAACATTACATTCAGTAGTGTATATAACCTTATAACTCTGGCTTCTCTGGATGTTACCTTCTTGAGGTTGTGGACATTGTAAGTCCCTTAAAACCTAAAAGGATATTTCTTTAATTTTGACCACAAAGTTCATGCATGCTAACAATTTGATTTTTTGTAGGAAAATGATGGACAAGGCAGCGAAGATGCAGATCAGTGTTGGCTTTTTAGATCCAGATTTTATTACTTCCACAAATATTTCTCAGCATTCTGGCCTTGTTACCAAAGCAATTGCAAATACAATGAACAACGACTACGTGGTGGGTGCCTACTACACTAGCCATTAGGTAATAGTGATCATCTATATGAAGTTCAAATAGGTTTGGTATCTAGATTCTGATAAACAACATCCCCCGCTAAAGTTCTCAGACCTCAAATCTGTTGTGGACTGGTCAGTATATTGTAGGTTTTGTTCACAAAAATTCAATCTCTTAGTGTTTCTAATCGGTATTGCTGACCATGTAGGGCCTTTGGTATAGTATCTTGTAGGTTTTGTTCACAAAAATTCAATCTCTTAGTATTTCTAATTGGTACTGCTGATCATGCAGGGCCTTTGCTGATCATGCACAAGACGGAGTGACGAAAGGAAAGAAAAAAAGCCAAAAGCCACACTCAAGCACAAAACAAATCTCGATGTAAGACCGAGGTTTTTTTATGGTCCGTTCTTACCTATTTGGTACTGCATTAACTTGTCATTTTGGTACTTCGATGCAGTGTGCTCAGCAGCCATGGCGGTCCTCTTTGTGTGGATTCCAAGTGGCATTCCATATGTTAAGATTACTCGATGACATACCTGACATAAAGAAGGTTGCTGTAAGTCACTACCACTATAAACTCACCAGTTCAATTCTTTGTTAAAGCTACCCAACTTAATATCCCAACAGTCATTGTCACACCTAAGTGGACCCAACAAAATGTACACACCAAACCAACTCTTTTAGATCCAACGAACCAAACTCAATGCTACCATCTTCTCTCACTCACTCAGTCACATCTAACGGCTCAGGTCATCCGGATCAATCCCTCCGCCTCTCCCCCGCACGCGCGCGCCGCGACCTCGGTCCCACACGCGCACGAGAAGACGGAAGTGTGGCGGCAATGACCGTGACCGTGAGCCTCTCCATCAGCCCCCACCCGACTCCTCGTCTCCACAATCACCGCGAGACCGGCTCCTCCTCTCCCTCGCCGACGCTGCCGACCCTGTACCCGAGGTCGAGGATGGGAGCAGAGGGGGTCGCCGACTCTGGTGCTGCGTCACCACCACTGGTTTCTCTACTCCTCAGCTCCGGATCCTCTCACATCTCGACCGTCGCCGTCAACCGTGATACTGCTGCCGTGTTCAACCGAAATACGCCGCCTCCCGTGCAGGTTTCATCTTCTTTCCCATCTCCAAGTTCCCCATCTCGCTCTAATTCCTGCTCCCGTCCCTTCTCCCTTACTGAACCCTAGATCTGGGAGGCGATGGGGTGGTTCTGGTGGGCGGCGGTGTGCTCGACGGCTGGGGGTGGGGGTCGTCTGGATGAGCAGCGGTGACAGCGTGGAGGTGGAGAGACAGGCCCGTGTCGTGACGATGCCGCGCCATGGAGGTACCGCCGTTGTTAGCAGCGTCTGCGTCGGCGGAAGAGTGTAGGAACGCTGCGAGCCCGCGACGGGTCATGCCTCCACCAACGTCCTCTGCTGTTTATCCATGCGCAGTACTACTAAGATGGTGAACCAGGTTGTACTCTACGTGCACCTCGGCATTGGCCCATACGTCTGCACCGAGTGGAATTTTGGGTAAGTGAACTTGCTTGGATTTGCAGTTTAGCTCGATTTCTGTGTGATTTTTTTTGTTTAATTGCTGTCACTATTGGAGTGGTTGTGATGCAGGAGGCTTGTTCCTTGGCGGAGTTCCCCAACGTCGCTGCCTCAACGTTCTCTCTGGCTGTGAGATTCACTCTCTACTTCCCTCTCTGGATCTGCGGTAGATTTAGCAATTGCAGGCAGTCATATTTAAATTAGTCATGTTTTGCTTTTGGATGCAACGTAGGTGTTTGATCATTTTCCAGTGAGAAGAGGAGTTCCAGTCCTATATACATCTTGGAGGTATCGATTTAGAATTGGGCCTGCAGCTAATTTTTGTGTAGGTAAGTACAAATGCAGTGCAATGCCTTCTGGTTGTTTTGCCGTATCTAATGATTTGTGTAGGTAAGTAGAAATTCTGACCCGAATGTTTCTGCCTTGCATTATGTGGTATCTTTTTTTATATATTTTTCATCTGTTGATTAAACCTGGAGCAGTTTGACGCGATATCCACTAAGGGATAGTGTTCATGACTCGTATGCAGTGTTATTGAAAGATGGAAAATTCAAAGATATATTTTGATTATCATATTTTTTTAGATTTGATTTTCTTGAAATATTGTCAAACATTCTGAGACTACGCTTTTACGCTTTTACTTGTCAGTAAAGATGAATGGTGACATTAATATATTTCTCTAAATACAGATGTGATGCTTTTTCTGTTCCTACATATATTAAAGAATTACTCTTTCTGAGTGTGCAATGCCCATGCTTTGTTCTCTGGTGTGAGTTTACATGGATGTGCCTATGGTAAGTGCTCATGTCCTGAGTCTACATTGTAGTGTCCAATTGGAATATGAGTGTAAGATTGGTTTATTGACAGTTGGAATGCTGATTAATAAAATACATATATATTTTTTGTCCATCTTGTGCCACATATATTCTTTGTAGGGGGCTGGGCCATGTGAATTAATGCTTTATTTTGTAGTGTCTGAACGATTATCTGTGCTTTTCTCATAGTGATTTCAGCTGTTAAGTAACATATTTCTGTCTGAAATCTGAATGCATGCAATCAGATTTGGTTATTTCACTCATGATCATTGCTTTCTCGGAAATAAAAAAAAGAACAATGCAACTGTTTGTCCTCTTGAGTTAACTAAAGAACAAAAAAAATCTAACTGTGTTTAACTAAACCTGCAAATGCTTGCAAATCCAGCTGTTTTAGTGCAGAAACGTCATATTTTAGCTACACTGCAGTTTAATTGTTCTTGTTTTGCTCACACATTTACATCTGCTTCCAGTTACGCTGCCAGATTATGTAAGAAGTGATGTTCTTTTACTGTCATAGAGCTGACTTTGATCAGTTATAAACTTCCACGCTGCTGCTAGATGTTTGATGACATGCTGTTGTTGTTTCACGGTTGGAAGGTTGCGTGAGCTTATCTTCAATTTCTTCCTTTTGAATTGAAATACATATTAGGATTTTTGGCAGTGTTTTACTCAACATTTTGAATTGAAATGCAATTTGAGGGGCTCGACGTCCCAATCCAACATTGTATTCTGGATTCTGGAGCTTGACGGATTCTGGATCCCTGAAAGCTGTTGATTTCAGGTAACATTGTATTCTGGATGGTTCCGTGATTTAGGTAAAGAACACTCATGTTGAGTAGTTATTTGCCATTGTGATTTGTGTTGTTTAATATGTCCAATGCAATTGAAGGTCCTAGGGGATCCTGGTGGGGGTGCAAGTTGAACCTGCTGGACAAGCAAGAGCTTAGCCTTCAGATGATCTGGTGGCCATCATGCGGAGATCGACGACTCCATGAGTGGGACCACCATTGTCACCGTGTGCATGTCTGCGCAATTTGTAAATAGGGTGACCATAACTGATGCTAAATATGTTCAACAGTTTTGTAAACTATAAACATAATTGATGCAAATATGTCATTTGTTTAGGAAGGGTGAGAATAAAGCCCTGCCCTTGCGATATCCATCCTATTTTTCTGAAGGATATTATTTTTGTGATTAGGATAACAAGTTTGAACTGGTAATTTGAAAACTTGTTTTTTATGTGCTTAGGTTAATCTGGTAGTTTGAAACCCGTAGCATTGGCACGGGCAATATACTAGTAGATAATAATGCTCAACCTTGTCTCTGCTCATATTCTCCATCTGATTTTAGAAACTAATTTCTACTTGTATTCTCATAAATGATTGTATTTTGCAGGATTTCAAAGCTGCTGTAGATGTTTCCACAGAAGATCTAAAGCGTGTCCGGGAGATGCTGTGCGAGTACATTCTTAAGAAGACCATCGACCGAAAGGGCAACTTCTATAATGGTGCACCGTGAGTTCATTGTAGCCAGAAACTTGAAACTCATTCAGTCTTCTTTAGTCAGGTGTTGTTGCTTGAGAAACCTGCTTGGCTTGCTTGGTTGGGGTCAGATGCTGCCTGGTTCAGGCAGTTTTCTCTTGATTCCATCCAAACAAGCCCTAATGAGAGTAACTTGAAACTTGATGTGATCTTGCTAGCTTGTCTATAAATGTGATCTTGCTTGTTTATAAATGTGATCTTGCTTGTCTATATCTGTGATGTGAGAATGTGTTTGTGATGTCTCCTTGCTGTGGTGGTTGCCATATCCTGGCTGGTTCCAGGATGGCAGGATGCAGCCCCTGATGGCTGCCAAATCCTGGCTGGTTCAGGATGCAGCCGGCAAGCAGGCAGGTTACTTTAAGGGTGGCCTACGTATCTGTAACGGGCTTAATTAAAGCTCATTACAAACACTGATCAGTGAGTAACGGGCTTCATTCGGAACGCCCATTACAAACATGCCAACAATGTAACGGGCAGTGTAAAAGCCCGTTACCATTACTGACCGGTGGGCCCCAGGACCTAGCCCGTTCGTCGAGATAGAGGAGACGCGGGTTGACAGCACGTGTCTCCTTTAGTCGAGAGACAGCAGACGCGCATGGAAACAGATGCGTCTCATTTCGTCAAGACAGAGGAGACGCAGGTTCACAGCACGCGTCTCCGATGTTGAGTTCACAGTAACGGGCTCTGTTTTCGTGCCTGTTACCAAAGTTCCCTGTGGGCCCAGAGAAACAGCCATTTCACGTGACCGGTGACTAGTTGTGGTAACGGTTGTTGTTTGATGCCTGTTACGAATCCTAGATGTGCTGAGACGCGTGTGAAATAGACGCGTCTCATTTCGTCTAGATAGAGGAGACGCAGGTACACAGCACGCGTCTCCGATGTTGAGCTACTGTAACGGGCTCTGTTTTAGTGCCCGTTACCAAAGTTCCCTGTGGGCCCAGAGAAACAACCATTTCATGTGATCGGTGGCTAGTTGTGGTAACGGTCATTGTTTGATGCCCGTTACGAATATGTGTTATCAGTAACGGGCATCTGCCCGTTACCTTTCTTGGCTCATTTGTAACACTTGATCGGTAACGGGCACTTTGCCCGTTACTAAAGGCAATCTATGCCCATTACCAAAGTGAGTTTTTCACGTAGTGGATCCCGATGCGCGTCCTCCGCTTCAAAGTCTCCGGAAGCCGTTCTGACCGGTGACCAGTGAGACCGGTCCGACCCACCGGTCAGACCGGCCTAGTGCTATAGCCGTGCACGCTTCGGTCTTCGGTCTTGGCTTTGTGGCTCAGCCAAGTAACCCAGTGGTTTTGTGGTGAACCACTGGAAACCCCGCAGACTTGGTGCGGCCTCACGCCAATCTCCACTCATCACTTGGCCCCCACGTCGTCCCGACTCAACCTTGGTTTTGAGGCTAAACCAAGAAACCGTCCATAACTTCGTCTTGCTATTCTTCCCACCATGCGACTTGCACTTGATCCCGCTGGCCACCCGGTCCCTCAAACCAAGCCTACTTTCTGCTCCACACCTGGAGGCCTCACCAGCATCAACCTTTCGTGCTTCTTCTTCACCTGCACCAGCACCAATCAAGCTGTAGCCTGCACCTGCAATACTTAGCCAAGACTCAGTCCACACAACGTTGTCAATCACTCATCACACCAGGAAGCGACCATCCACCGGTCCTCGAACCACACAGGCTCTCAAAAGTGTTGAACGCTTTAACCTTATCAACCTCCCACCATAAGCCTTGCATGTTGTTATAGTGTTTTCCCTTGTTGAGTACGATATGTGCTCATGCTTGTTGTTATTCATATTGCATCTACACAACCCGGCTGCTGCTCAGACAGACGCTTTGAAGACTTTCCTGGAGAGTTCGACGAGTTCTAGGCGAGCGTGCCACTAGTTAGCTACCTGTGGAGACATTTTTTCCGCTGCTAGTACTCGCTTTTGTTACGATTATGAGACTTTCGGTCATGTAATAATTATTATACCCCTTTTACTCTTTGACACTGTGTTTTGGTATTCACTAAGTCGATGCATGTGTGAACTTTGATCCTGGCACACATGTATTCTATGCATTCGAGTTTGCCTTCAAATTCGGGTGTGACAAAGTGGTACCAGAGCCATGTTGACTGTAGGACGTTAGCCTAGTAAGAAAATAGTCGAATTTAAGGATTATAATATCTTAGAAGCTATTCTCACTTCATGCTATGCTTTAATTCTATTTTTAATATACTTATCCTTGCTTTTACCCCCTTCCTTGATATTCTACTTGTTCTCTATCTTATCTTTGGCTAATCATTTCACTCTATACTTCCTTGTTCTTGCTTTAAGGTTTCTTTAGCATTTGTTCTATGCTCTCTAATCTTTTCCTATCTTTACCCTACCCGTGTTCATAATTGTTTTCAGTAATCTAGTGACCCTATCATGTTCAACCCAAAGATCTTCATTAGGATCTAGGAGTTCTTTAGGCTTTATACTTATGTAACTGTTAGCCACGATCGTCGTTTAGGTGTGCTTAGCTTAGTGAAGTGTTTGGATGCTTGTACTTGTGATAATGCTTGATTTGGATCTTTGCTTGAGTGCAATGTGTCGTGGATTGATAACCACAATAACATTGGTCTAATAATAAAGTTGGCTTAGTTGGGTTTAAGTTCTGTCTCAACTATCCCTAACCTTGCAAAATCTTAATCCTTTATCTATCTTTATTTATCCATCATGGAAATCTTCTAGATACAAAAGCTGTTCACGAAGTTCTCTGACACAACAGTAGTGTTTTAATTTTATCTCGAGCTACAAAACTCCGATTGATGCAAATCCAGTTGGGTTAGTTCAAACATTTCATGGGTGATGTTCTATCAAAAGTTCAGCACCATCCAATAAATAGTCTGGGAGTTATGCATGAAGCATTGGAGCTATCAGAATCTGCAAAACTCTGCTGACACAGTCGACTTAATCATTTTGTATCTCGAGTTACAGACCTCCGTTTGAGACAAATCCAGTTGGAGGAGTTCAGTAATTTGATACACATGTCCCAGTAAATTTTTCATATTTTTTGGTTATTCACACAGGGAGTTATACCTGTTCTTTCGTGACCAACAGAATCTGTCCTAAACTAAAAATCTGCTCTGGTTTATCTTTTAAGTTTTTCTCTTAGTGCAATAATCTAATTCAATATTCCTAACACTCAGATGCTGAACACCAGGTCCGGATCAGGAGTTGATCAACCCCCAGTGTGACCCGTCAGAGGAGAAGTGGTAGTTCGAGCAGTGCTCAGCAGCAGACTCAGATGGATCCCATGATGCAGCAGTTTCTGGAGGCCCAGACTCAACTCCTCTAGAACATGACCAACACTATGGCAAACCTGCAAGCCCAAGTCAACAATCCACCTCAACAACAGCAGCTGCCCAAGGACAAGCATTGGGAGTTTATGAGCCATCGTCCGCCGGTGTTTACACATGCTGCAGATCCGTTGGAAGCTGATGATTGGCTGAAGACTGTGGAGAAGATGCTCACTATCGTATAATGCGATGATAGAGAGAAGGTCCTGTATGCTTCAGGACGACTTCAGGGTACAGCAGGAGCTTGGTGGGATGCATATGTTGCCGCTCACGCTACTCCGAACGCTATCACTTGGCAGAAGTTCACCACCAACTTCAGGAGTCATCATATAGCTGCAGGCCTGATGAAGCTAAAGAAGAAGGAGTTCCTTTCTCTCAAGTAGGGAGGAACGACAGTGGCTGAGTTTAGGGATAAGTTCATTGAGTTGTCTCGCTATGCGCCTGAGGATGTTACTGATGATCGTAAGAAACATGAGTTATTCATGGAGGGATTAGCTGGACCACTTCAGTACCAACTTATGTCTCACACCTTTCAGTCGTTCCAGCAGCTGATGGACAAGGCTATCTGCTTGGAGTCAAAGCGCAGAGAGTTGGGAGATCTGAAGAGGAAGACCACCACTTTGGGACAGTCAGGGAGCAGCACTCTCCCCCGTTTCACTCCACAGCCGAGGACAACACCTCATCTTGGAGGTTCAGGTGGTAATTTTGGGCAGAATCAGTTGCAACGTAACAATCAACCGTTCAAGTACCCCATTCAAGAGTTACAGTAGTCCACTCCATAGACTCCACGCCCCAATGACCAGCAGTCCAGTCCGGACACCCCAGCGGGAACCCTAGTGAGACCTAGTGTGCCCAACACACCTGTTGGAAACACTTGCGTTAAGTGTGGAGAGATTGGTCACTATGCCAACAGTTGCCCTCGGAGAAGCATCCAGAATACTCCAGTGTAGAGTCAGCAGATAAGGAATGGAAACAATTCTCCGCAAAGCTCCAAGGGACAGCAGAATTCCGCATGTGGTAGATTGAACCACGTGAATGCAAAGACCGTGTTTGGTACGTTCTTTATCAACACTACCCCCACATCAGTTCTATCTAATAATTCTCAAAAATCTTTCTTAGTTCATCCGAATCTCGAGGACGAGATTCCTTTTAAGGGGATAGATTTGACACACCCTGAAATTTCCAAATTTCGGGATGTGAATAGAAAGAAAAGTTAAACAACGATTTTCTCTTAATTTTAAATTTTTTCCCAACATTTATTTTCTTTACAGAGAATATAATATAGAAAAGAAAATTATTGTTCATTTTTCTAAATTAAATAAAGGGATGTTTGTTACATTCATGTTGGTGCATTATTTTTGGTTGCTTGAATTCAAATTTGAATTTGAATTCATTTGCTTGAGCTCCTTTAAAAAAACTCTCTTTTCCTCCCTCCCCTTTCTTTCTTTTCCCCGCGGCCTGTTAGTTGAAGTCCGGCGGATGTCCCTGGAGTCTTCGCTTAGTTCGTTTGCCACCCCTCATCTCTGCAGCCTGTTGGCCCAGCTCCAGAACACGGTCCATCGGCCGAAAGTCTGGCGCTGCCCGCCGGACTTCTCGGCTCTGCTCGCTCATCGTCCTCCAGCCCAGCAGCGGCCCGCACAGCCCGCTCTGCCTCCCGCGGCGATGGTCGCTGACGGGTGGACCCCGCGCGTCATCCCCCACCTCTCACTCGAGCCGGACTCTGGCTCGAGTCCGACCTCACGCCCCTACACCCGTGCGCCTCTCTTGGCCCGCACGCCAAGAAGGCCATCCTCCAGCCTATATAAACCCCACCACCGCCTCCGCCTTGGTCTCTTTCTTGAACCCTAGTCCCGAGCTCCGCAGCGCAGCTGCCCGCAAACCCTAGTGCCGCTGCCTGCAAACCCTAGCGCCGCCGCCGTGTTGATCTCCCTTACCGCCGTCTTTTCATCACCATGGATGCCACTAGGACCTTCGCAAGGAGGTGAGCAAGATGCCGGTGCCACTTGGTTTCGTCCTCGTGCCTTGCTTCACCCGCGAGACCTCGTCGGAGTTGCGCCGACGAGACCGTCTGCCTCGCGGAGCCGCGCGTCGTCGTCGTCGCCCGACCGCCCGTCCCGATGCCCTAGATCGATCCCCCGAGTCGACCGCTTCATCTTGGTGCAAACCGTGTCGAAAACCGTGCCTCCTAGCCCTGGATTGAGCTAGCTCGCCGGAGTTGTCCGAGCGCCACCGCTCGCCGGCGAGTCCTACGCCACCTGTGCCGCCACCCCGCTGTGTTTGCCGCCTGCCGTCCGATCTGGCCCGTGCGGACAAGATCGATCTGACCCCGGGTCAATCCGGTCAGGTACCGGTCAACACAGCCTGCGCCGTGAGTTTTGCAAAAGAGACCCTCAGGTTTCTTTGTTTCACAGGTATATCCTTCCACAGTTCAAAAGTAATTAGATCTATGTCCTTTTCATTATGCTTTAGACCCTGAGTTCTATAGTTTTTGCGCCCAAAGTCCAGCCATAGTGATTTTGCACCGTAGACCTTTAGTTTTTGTACGTAATCATGTTTTAGCCCTCGGTTTCTTACAATTTAGCCCCTGGTGGTTTAGTTTTCCTGCAGATAAGCCCCTGCAACTTGTTTTAGCCATAGGTTACACATTTTATGTCCGTTTTTGGCGTTCTTTATATCCATGTGGTGTTGTTTATGTTTCTGTTTGCTATGATTGGTGTACTGTTTCCAATTTTATTGTATTGTTCCGTTGTTTGTGAATGTGTGGTGCATAGAGAACGATTCGTTCGAGGAGTTTACTACCGTTGAAGACCTTGAAGACTTTGAGCAGCAGCGAGAGTTTGTGGAAGGCAAGTCATTGCTGCATCCCCATTTACCCTATACAACATGCATTTTAATTACATCGTTATTTATTTATTGCTCTGCATCAATATGACGGGTCCTATGTGATTAAGGTTCTACTAGTGTTGTTTACCTCTATGCCTTGACCAACCTGGGTTTATTTTAATGTTGGGTAGCACTTGCTAGCGCATATCTTGGTTTGGGTTGTTTAATGGAACAATTATTAATTTGGATTTATTTCTGTTGTACCTTCATGTAATACAAGAACACTCTATCTGTTAATCGGGACATGGAGAACCACCCAGGAAAACAGTGCAACCACAAGACATATGGCTCTGTCTTGGCCAATTAATTAGAAACTTTAGTATGTGGTATGCTTTACCTGAAAGGGGATGGGGGCTGACAGGAGTTGGTGTATAGATCTGCTCTGGTGGGGAGTTGGGCTTTGCTAAGACACGGTACCCGCTAGGGAGCTTTATGCGCTGCACTGATCAGGTAACCTAGCGAGCAGCCCGTGCTAGGGAATCTTTGTAAAGGCCTCATAACGTCCCTATGTAGCCACACCTCGGTAGTGTGGTATTGTGCCTACTTTTGCACAACATGGTTGGGTTCAAAGTTCTTAGAACTTTTACGCGACTTGTGGGTAAAGATGTACAACCTCTGCAGAGTGTAAAACTGACCGGTTAGCCGTGCCCACGGTTAAGGGCGGCCTGGACCCTCACATGAGTAACTTTATGGAAGATGTAACTTTAAATGTGTGCATTTCATTTTTATGATACTGATGCATATGTTAATTGGGTTCGGTATATACATATACTTGCTAGTAAATAGCTGCTTAATAAAACTTTGACCAACTAAAAGTGTTGAACGCTTTAACCTTATCAGCCTTCCACCATAAAGCCTTGCATGTTGTTATAGTGTTTTCCCTTGTTGAGTACGATATGTGCTCATGCTTGTTGTTATTTATATTACATCTACACAACCCGACTGCTGCTCAGACGGACGCTTTGAAGACTTTCCTAGAGTGTTCGACGAGTTATGAAGCACAGAACTGGCGACTAGAGTGGGGGGAGTGAATGGGAGCCAAATAAAATTTATTTCGAGGCAGATGCCTTCTCCAACAAGATGAACACGGCTAGCCCAAAATCACACGCTCCACACACAACCTTTCGTTTGCCAAAACCATGTAGCCACTGAAGTGCTATTGGTCCTAGGAACAAACACTACCTGCAGGCGCAACTTCACCTCACAAACGATAGCAGAAACAACTCGGAAGCTTTCTACCCAGCAGGGGCGGTCAAACTGCATATAGGGGGCGGTTAGACCGCCTGCTCATGGCAATCAAGAACTCCACCGAAAAACCTCTTTCGAGCTCCAAAACTCTCCACGGTTTCAGCCACAAGATCCTCTGGTCAAGGCCAAGCCAGCTACCAGAAAATCTTGGCAAAAACAAGAACTTCACCCAAAGAACCTAGGGCGGTTAGACTGGCTACCAGGGGCGGTCTAACCTCCTGTACCTAGCAAGAATCACCTCCAAGGAAAACCCTGCAAACAACTCCAAAACGAGCCAATATTTCACCAGAACGCTCCTCTGATCAAGGCGAACAAACTCACAAAGGAAAATCCGGCAAAACCAAAACTTCAACCTGGATGACCCAGGGCGGTTAGACTGCCCCCTATGGTAGTTAGGCCGCCCCTCTGTTGACGGCTGTTAAACACCATATTTATAACCGTCAACTCCTGCATTTTGACACAAGAAATATACAACCATGGTTGAATAGGGGCTTATACTGACAAATTCCACAAGTGGCAATGTATATTTGAATGCAGGCACTTAGCACAAGAAATAGAGCAAAAGCACACCTCATCCTTCCACCTCATCAATCCAAGCCCCTAAATCCCAGCTAATGAGAGGCTGCCATGCAAGGCACCATGGATCACTGATGTCACCAATCCAAGGGAGAGAAACCGGACGAATCAGAAGCCGACACGTGTGCATCACATGGATCCTATGGCCCACAAACGTGTCCAAACCGCCTCCAAACCCCGTGGACACCTGGAACCGACTTGAGGGCCAACCTGACAGTCACCTCGCGAAAGCACACTGCCACTGGGCCCACAAGGGGTCGGCCGAACCGACCTTGTGGCCGCCAGTGAGCTGCCGCCACATGGTGCCTCCTGGTTGGCTCCTGGTCCATTCCTGCGGTGCCCATGCCGTTCTCACGAAGTTGTCCAAGCATTATAAATAGAAGTGAGGGGGGGTTAGAATAGGACACACACTTCTTCTCCTCATTTTGCCTTTGGGCTCCTGCCTCTCTAGGAGAGGAGTGCCTTTGCATAGGAATAGTACTGGCTTGCTAGTGCTTAGAGATTAGAAGGAAGGTGAGGGGGTGACTTGGGGACATGCCATGGTGTTTTGGCATCTTTTCCGATGAACGAACCTCTACGGGTGTACTTGTTCTGCATTTAGACTAAAGTGAGTATTCCGACATTCTCTGTTTAGACTAAAGTGGGTTCTTGCATTATTGAATAGTTCTTGTGTACTTCATCTGTTCATGATTTAGAGGCTTGTGTTCTTCATGAACCCTACCCTCTGATCTTCTGGTGTAGTTCATAAGTTGCTAATTCTGTTTGTATGCCAGTTAGTCTAACTAGAGTAAAGTGGGTGCTCCGTATGTTCTAATTAGACCAAAGTCCCTCCGTGATCCTTGCATGAGATAGCTAATACCTGAGTGAGTTCTAGTCTCTCCCTCGTGGGTTCGTCGCTTCGTATTTATACGGAGTGCTATAGTGTTGCTGTGGGTGCACAAACACAGTCGTGCTATAGTAGTGATCGGTGGTGTAGACGTGGTGTCTAGACTGCGGGTTATCCTTCGTTTGCCCCGTATCCCACGGATTGTTAGGGGTAGGCCGCAGTAGTGATAGCCGTTGGACCCTTTGTACTCCCCCACGTTCGGATACAGCGTAGAGTTTTTCGGCCAGAACCGACCTGTTATAGCCAGGAGGGAAGTGGTGCCCGAAATGAGAGTTTATAATCGAGAGACCGTTCTTAACTCTGTAGGCTATCAGCCGGATCCTTTCCATCTCCCATCTCATCCTATAGAGTGGTGTCTTTGGAACCTAGCTAGGCTAGGAGGTAGAGCTCATCGTTCCTTGGATTCGATACCCTTTGGAATACTCCTTAGGTGAAGTGCTACAGCGGTATGTTCGTGCACTTGCGGACTCGTTCGTACTCATAGGTGTACCCAGGTGGATCTTACGCTCACGCTAGCAAGGCGCCATTAGCAGTGACTTAAGAAATACCAACAAGCATTTCTGGCACTGTTGCCGGGGAACGGTTGTTGTATCTATCCTCGAACCTTGTGGTCCTCATATTTATCCTTATTTCTTATCTTTCTTTCTTTTTCATCTTCTTTTTGTCTCTTCTTATTTTACCATTGCTATGGAGCAACTATCTATTCATGATCTTTCGGCTCCCAGGGCTGAATCATTTGAGCCACCACCATCTAAACATCCAATTCACACATCTAGCTATGAACTCAGCCCTACCTTAATCGACTTGGTTCAGAGGACTTGCTCCTTTTCGGGGTTAATCAGTGAGAATCCATACACACACTTACAGTAATTCGAGCGTATATGTGCATGCTATGCTATTGCCGGCATGTCACATGACACCCATAGGTGGAAATTATTTCCTCTCTCTTTAGCGGGAGAGGCGAAACGATGGTACACCCGGGATGTAGGTAGCGTAAAGAGCAGTTGGAATGAACTAGTAGGCAGTTTTTGCCAAAAGTATTTTCCTCCTCCCCGTATCGTTACCTTGCGGAGGGACATTCTCGGTTTCCAGCAAGGTGAAAAGGAAACCTTAGGCACGGCCTGGGAAAGATTATCACATTTGGTGAAATCATGCCCAATCCTGTCAATACCCGAGCATGTAACACTTCAACACTTTTACATGGGTCTTGAGAAGGAATACGCCTCACGACTCGACATGTCCTCTGGGGGGATCCTTTTCTCAGAAACCCACGACTGAGGGGAAGGAAGTCTTGGATCGAATCGCCCAAAACTCCTCCTTCACAGCTGACTATAAACCTGCCCTAGCAGAGTGTGCACCCGAAAGCGAGAACATTCTAGCAGCTGAGACCAGCACCACGCCATCCAGACCTGTAGATCCAGCTCTAGATGACACCCCTGAACCACGAGCATCGGAGGATGAGACTTCTCAATCTCCGATTCTCCATATGGCATTTGAGGATGACCTTTTTGAAGACTATGGAAACGCCTCAAACTACCAGTGTAGAGGGAAACCGCCGATCCCTGTCACTCCCCCTGATCCCGAGGAAATTGCCTTCTTTGGAAACACGGTTCGGGAGCTAACAGCCATAATGACTCAGGAGTGGTCGAAAGAGATTGAGCAATCATTCAACCGTCCCTTGCGTCATGCAAGGTAGGCAGATAAATGCCCTCTACAACCCTTTAGTTGGAGCTAACATCATCTCCACTGCTTGCACCTTAGAATTCTTAGGAGATGAACCACTAGTTCCTACCAACACTGCCATCATGGGTCTTTGTGGAGAGCCCATGGATAGGATAGGAATCCTCAGCCAGATACCCATCACCTGAAGCGGTGTTCAGTCTGTCCTTGATTTTCATGTTTTCGATATTAAGAATTTCGATCTCATGATTGGACTTCCTATTGAGAAATTTCTCACAGAAGTTCCAACTCAGGGGAGGCTAGATTTTTGTGTAGGAATGGAAGTTCTGTCAGTTAAAATCGCTGGAGCTAAACATGTAGTGACAGACACATCTCCCGATTCTGAATGGATCGAGGAAGTCAAGGCAATCATTCCGGGAGAATTCCCAGAATCCTTCCTGGATGAGAACGCTGGGGACTTTATAGAGGAGTAGGCTGAACCTGCTGAGCCCATAGACATTTCAGACTGTGCCACCCCTCCTAAACCTCCCATTGAGCTCATACCCATGCCTGACGGGCTTCGCTATGTTTTCCTTCATGGGGATGCTGAATCCCAGTGATCATAAGCGATAAACTCACAGATGAGGAATCCCAAAGACTCATTACCATCTTAGAAAAACACCGAGCCGCCTTTGGATATTCTCTCCAGGATTTGAAGGGAATATGCCCATCTCTCTGTACCCATCGCATCCCTGCGGATTCTGAAATTCCACCCTCCAGGGAACCTCATAGGAGGTTAAATAATGTGATGAGGGATGTTGTCGAGAAGGAGGTTCTAAAGCTCCTGCACGCCGGGATCATTTATCCCGTACCATATAGCGAATGGGTTTGCCCCGTTCAGGTCGTGCCCAAAAAGGGAGGGATGACAACAGTCACCAACGAACAAGGCGAGCAGATCACCCATCACCTCCCTACTGGTTGGAGGATGTGCATAGACTATAGGAAGCTTAACAAGGCTACGAAAAAGGATCACTTCCCATTACCATTCATCAATGAGATACTGGAACGGTTAGCGAACCACTCCTTTTGTTTCCTTGACGGGTATTCAAAGTATCATCAAATCCCCATCCATCCGGACGATCAAAGCAAAACCACCTTCACATGCCCTTATGAAACCTATGCTTATCGTAGAATGCCCTTCCGATTGTGTAATGCACCCGCATCATTTCAAAGGTGCATGATGTCTATATTCTCAGACATGATTGAGCAAATCATGGAAGTTTTCATGGACGATTTCTCTATCTATGGAAAGACCTTTGATGAATGTCTAAGAAACTTAGACAAGGTCTTGCAACGGTGCATGAAAAGGATCTCATCCTAAATTGGGAAAATGACACTTCATGGTACACGATGGTATTGTTTTGGGACACTTAGTGTCCGAACGAGGGATAGAGGTGGATCGAGGCAAAATCGAAGTCATAGAAAATCTTCTACCACCTACCAATGTAAAGCGGTTTCGTAGTTTTCTAGGCCATGTGGGGTTCTATCGTCGTTTTATCAAGGGCTTCTCTCAAATTGCTAGACCCCTCACGAGTTTGCTAGCCAAGGACGCTCCGTTTGAATTCACAGAGGACTACATGAAAGCTTTCCTTACTTTCAAGAAAGCTCTCATCTCAGCCCCAATCATTCAGCCCCCCGATTGGACGCTTCCCTTTGAGATTATGTGTGATGCTAGCGATTATGCTGTAGGGGCCGTGTTAGGCCAAACCAAGGAGAAGAAGCATCATGCGATTGCCTACGCTAGCAAAACTATGACCGGAGCTCAGCTTAACTATGCTACCACTGAAAAGGAGCTCCTAGCAGTTGTCTTCGCCCTAGATAAATTCAGATCTTACCTAGTAGGAGCTAAGATAATCATTTACACTGATCATGCTGCGTTGAAATGTTTGCTCACTAAGAAAGATTCAAAACCTCGTTTAATTCGATGGATCCATTTACTCCAAGAACTTGACATCGAAATAAAAGATAAAAAGGGAGTAGAAAATTCTGTTGCAGATCACTTGTCTCATATGCGTCTTACTAACTCGCAGGACATACCGATAAACGACTACCTCCAGGACGACATGCTGCTAAAGGTCACCGACTCCAACCCCTGGTATGCAAATATTGTTAACTACATGGTTACAGGATATGTACCACCAGGAGCAGACAAGAAAAAGCTGGTACATGAAAGCAGAAGACATATGTGGGATGATCCCTATCTATACAGAGTCTGAAGTGATGGTTTACTGTGAATATGCGTGCCCGCTCCTGAAGGACTGCAAATCATTGAGAAATGTCATGCGGGACCATATGGAGGACATTACAGTGTTTTCCGCACACATGCAAAAATCTGGCAAAGCAGTTTCTTTTGGCCAACCATGTATGATGACACCAAGGAATTCATTCGAATATGCAAAAGGTGCGAAAAACATGGGGGGATCACTACAAGAGACGCAATACCCTTACAGGATAATCTTCAAGTAGAACTCTTTGACGTATGGGGCATTGACTTCATGGGACCATTCCTGAAGTCGGGTGATTGTGAATACATCCTAGTTGCATTTGACTATGTGTCAAAGTGGGTGGAGGCATTACCCTGCCGATCTGCAGATTCTCAACATGCTTAGAAGATGTTCCGAGATATAATTCTACCTCGGTTCGGCACACCAAGGCTGGTAATTGGTGATGGAGGTTCTCATTTCATTGACAAAAGATTCAGGGGATACCTGAAGGAGATGGGAGCACACCATAATGTTGCCACTGCATATCATCCCCAAACAAATGGTCAGGCCGAAACTTCAAATAAACAAATCAAAAACATCCTGCAGAAGACAGTGAACGAGGCAGGAAGGAGCTGGAAGAAACATCTATCTGATGCATTGTGGGCATACAGGACTGCCTTCAAAACACCACTCGGAATGACCCCTTATCAATTAGTCTATGGGAAAACATGTCACCTGCCAGTGGAAGTTGAACACAGAGCTTGTTGGGCCATCAAGAAGTTCAACTTAGATTTCACCAAGGCAGGAAGACAAAGGAAGCAGCATATCTCAGAATTGGAAGAATGACGAAACAAAGCATATCACAACGCCAAGATCTATAAAGAAAGAACGAAGAGATGGCACGACAAGAGAATAAAGAAGAAAGAATTCACAACAGGAGACAAAGTGATGCTCTTCAATTCACGGGTTAAGCTATTTGGACATGGGAAGTTACGAAGTAAATGGGAAGGACCTTTCACTGTCATTGAAGGTGCACCACACGGGGCAGTCACACTGAAAAATGATGAAGGGGAAACCTTCAAAGTGAATGGCCATCGTCTGAAAATCTTCCTGGAACTCGATGATAATGAGTACGAGATCATCAAGTTCGTGGAAGGACCCTAGCTCAGGCTGCGACCCTCCACGACAACAGGTAAGAAACCAGTGTGGGGAGCTCTTAATCCCACACTCACCAATAAAAGCACGTAAAGGTATGTATCCCCACTCTTTAAGTTCAATAAAAGTTATGCTCAGAAGTCTGTGTTCCCGTTGCATGCTCTCAAGGGATAGCTTGCAATTAGTTTCATTCCTTACTTGACATCTTGATGCTTGCGAGCAAAACCTCTTTAGTGAACTCGTGTTCATCTAGGTGGTTGATGTTTGAGACATGGTTTGATAACATGATCTTTGTTTCTCCATGTTGAGCACTTAGGAATTTTATTTTAAAAACCTGAAAACCCTGTGCAAAGTTCCTCTTTGATATGCCAAGTCCCACCATAGCCATATGATGTTTCTAGTTGAAAACCTTCTACTCATATGCTGCTTGTTATTGTATTGAGCTTGGTCAAATTCTGTGACCCTTAGGTGAATTCTTTTCATGCTTTCTTGATCAAGGTTTATGTGCACACCACCCTTTTCCCCCCTTGCTATACTTCTACTCTGGAAGTTAGCATTGTATCATTCATCTATTCACCTACATAAATGCTCCATCATATGCTTGATTTCTCTCTCCTCAAGAATTTTGCAAAAGGGGCATGGCTATCTAAAAAAAGGGGACACATGAAGGTCCCCGCAACATTCCAAAAAAAAGTGGGCACATGAAGGTCCACTAAAAAAAGGGGAATATACATGCTCTCATAAGACTTTTCATATATATGAGAGAGAGAATCAAGCATTGGAGTCATTCATCTCATTCAACAAATATGGTAATAACTAGCACCCATTCCGGGCCTAGTATTCACCTTACCATATCCATCATACCCATATTTGTGCACATCTTGATCTGATCATATGACTTGATTTTCTCCTTGGATCCCGTTTTTGACTTTGCAATACATGTGATGCAAGTATGCCTTATCACTCATACCTACCTTGAGCTCCACATAAGCCATCATTAGAAGTAGGATGAAGAAAGGCAATTCTAAAGCCTTGGTAAGGGCATACACACAACGAGTGACCGAGAGAATCAAATGAGGAACAAAGCCAGGTTTGTTTGAAAAATTCATTTCAAAAACCCCAAGTGCCTACACGATGAACGAAGTGACTGGAGTCACAACTACTCCATCCCTCAACCGCTCAAGATGACATGATAGACAATCCACAGAGCTCGCAGGTCCAAGGTGAAGGTTAGGTTTGATTCTGTTTACTTGCCTAATAACTTTGAGTAGTTTGTCTCACCTCGATCTTCTCACCTTCACTCGAGCACGAGCAAAGGTCGAGTGTGGGGGAGTTGTTGACGACTATTAAACACCATATTGATAACCGTCAACTCCTGCATTTTGACACAAGAAATATACAACAATGGTAGAATAGGGGCTTATATTGACAAATTCCACAAGTGGCAATGTATAATTCAATGCAGGCACTTAGCACAAGAAATAGAGCAAAAGCACAGCTCATCCTTCCACCTCATCAATCCAAGCCCCTAAATCCCAGCCAATGAGAGACTGCCATGCAAGGCACCACGGATCGGTGATGTCACCAATCCAAGGGAGAGAAGCTGGACGAATCAGAAGTTGACACGTGTGCATCACATGGATCCTATGACCCACAAACGTGTCCAAACCGCCTCCAAACCCTGTGGACACCTGGAACCGACTTGAGGGCCCACCTGACAGTCACCTCGTGAAAGCACACCGCCACTGGGGCCCACAAGGGGTCGGCCGCCAGTGAGCTGCCGCCACGTGGTGCATCCTGGTTGGCTCCTAGTCCATTCCTGCGGTGCCCACGCCGTTCTCACGAAGTTGTCAACTCCTCATTTTGCCTTTGGGCTCCTACCTCTCTAGGAGAGGAGTGCCTTTGCATAGGATTAGTGCTGGCTTGCTAGTGCTTAGAGATTAGAAGGAAGGTGAGGGGGTGACTTGGGGACATGCCATGGTGTTTTGGCATCTCTTCCTCGTGGGTTCGTCGCTTCGTATTTATACGGAGTGCTATAGTGTTGCTGTGGGTGCACAGACGCAACCGTGCTATAGTAGTGATTGGTGGTGTAGACGTGGTGTCTAGACTGCGGGTTATCCTTCATTTGCCTCGTATCCCACGGATTGTTAGGGGTAGGCCGCGATAGTGACAGCCGTTGGACCCTTTGTACTCCCCCACGTTTGGATACGGCGTAGAGTTTTTCGGCTAGAACGGACCTGTTATAGCTAGGAGGGAACTGGTGCCAGAAATGAGAGTTTCTAATCGAGAGATCGTTCTTAACTCTGTACGCTATCAGTCGGATCCTTTCCATCTCCCATCTCATCGTATAGAGTGGTGTCCTTGGACCCTAGCTAGGCTAGGCGGTAGCGCTCACCGTTCCTTGGATTCGATACCCTTTGGAATATTCCTTAGGTGAAGTGCTACAGCGGTATATCTGTGCGCTTGTGGACTTGTTTGTACTCATAGGTGTACCCAAGTGGATCTTACGCTCATGTTAGCAAGGCACCATTAGTAGTAACTTAAGAAATACCAACACCCTCCCAGAAAACCTGGCCGCGGGTCAAGTCTCAACTTCCCATCGCCCGATGTCCCAATTCACCCCACGGATTGCAGCAAAACTTCGGGGATAGCTGGGTTACCTTTTGGGTAACCTTTCCACCAAAGGAAATCCTCCGAAACGCTCTCAATTAAAGGGAATCGCAAATCTTGGCCCTCTAGGTCATGATCTCGAGGAAATCCGAAAACTACCAAATCGAAGCCGTTTCGGGGGGATTGCTAGGGTAAGGTCACCAAGAAAAGAGGCACAAGGTCCTCATACGTGACACCCAACAAGAATCTGAAGGACCGAACTGGCGACCAGAGGGGGGGGAGTGAATGGGAGCCGATAAAAATTCTTCTCGAAGGAGATGGCTACTCCAACAAGACGAACACGGCTAACCAAAACACGTCTCCGACTCAACTACCCAAGTTGGCCAAGACCACGTAGCCACTGGAGTGCTACTGGTCCTAGGAACCAACAACCACCGAAACCTACTCGAGAACGCAGCGGAACAAGCAACTCGAGCAACACTGACTCACACCGGTCAGACCGGTCACCTGCACCGGTCAGACCGGTCAAGGCCGGATCACCCGGACTAAGCCGCCGGATCACCGACACTCTCCAGAGACGCACCGGGTCACCCTGGACCCTGAGCCGGGTCACCAGAGCCAAACATGGAGAATTCCACAGAAAAGCCCTTGCACCGGTCAGGCTGGTGCAGCTCACCGGTCAGACCGGTCTGAGCCTGGAAATCCCAAATCCGCGAACCTAACCTCCCGAGCTCCAAATTGAACCAAACTCGAAACAGCAGCAACACAAGACACCAGGGAACACACCAACACGTTCACCCAAGCAAAACCCAACTGAGGTTGGCACCGGTCAGACCGGTGAGAGGCACCGTTCAGACCGGTCAGGACCTGGGCAGCTCGGGACGAACAGCAACCCGCCGGTCAACACCCCCAAATCCAAATCTCGATCTCTCGATTCGCTCCACGGATTCCCACAAGACTTTGGGGATAGTAGAAACACCTCATGGGTACTCCATAGCCAAGATTTGATCCACCAAAACTTGCTAAATCAATAGGAATCGAAGAAATCCCACCAAGAACGCCTCTAACCCTAGAGCCAAGAAAACCCCAAAATTGAGCCCCTTTACTCACGGATTTGGGAGGGGAATCAAAGGGAAAAGAACCACGAAGGGTTCATGCATACATCCCCCACCAAATCCCAAAGAGAAAGGTCTCAAAACCGCCACAAGAAAATCGCCAAGAAAATGCTCCGAAAATCAGCAAAAACGGAAAACGGGAGAGACACAATCAAGCCTTGAGGAACCACGCCGAATCATCTATACATACAATGAAAGTTCGTACAAGGTCTAGCTTGCCTCCCAATCATCCTTCCCTCTCACAAGATCTCACCATGAAGCTCTCAAGCTAGTCCTCTAAATCCTAAGGAAAATAGGAAGGGAAAATAGCAAAACAAAATGAGTTAGGGTTCCAAGAGATGGCTGCCATCTTCTCACCACTTGGGTTATATGGAGGCTAGCCGAAAGACCAAACTACCCCTATTACATTAAACTAAGATACACGCTCCCGAAGGGCCTTTTGTGAAACTTCATCGTAACACCATCGGACGGATGCCCGGTGACCGCAAACTTGCTTAGCCTCGACGCAAGCCTTGCGATCCCGACGTGTGTCCTCCGCTTCAAAGTCTCCGGACTGCGTCGTCGCACACCGGTCAGACCGGTGTACCCCACCGGTCAGACCGGTCCTGGTGCTGCTACCTCCGGTCTTCGATCTTGGCTTTGTGGATCAACCAAGGAACCCAGCGGTTTTCTGGTGAACCACTGGAAACCCCGCGAACTCGGTGTAGCCTCCACCAATCACCACTCATGACTCGGCTCCCACGTAGTCCTGGCTCGACCTTGGTTTTGAGGCTCAACCAAGAAACCGTCCATGACTTCATCTTGTCGTTCTTGCCACCATGCGGCCCGCACTTGACCCCGCTGGCCACCGGGTCCCTCGAGCCAAGCCTACTTGTCTTCTCCACACCTGGAGGCCTACCCGGCAACGACCTTTCGCGCTTGCTCTTCACCTGCACCAACACCAGTCTAGCCGCAACCTGCACCTGCAATACTTAGCCAAGAGTCAGTCCACACAACGTTGTCAATCACTCATCACACCAGGAAGCGACCATCCACCGGTCCTCGAACCACACAGGCTCTCAATCTCCCCCTTGATGAGTGCATTGACAACACACACATTTGGTAACCAAAGAGAAGGAAAAAGAAAAGAAACGACTAAAAGAAACTCAAGCAAGCGATCGAAAGCCAAACAATGTCAAGGAGCAAGATCACTTGAAAGAGGAAAGACTCGGTCCCCTTAGGCAAGGGCAACGACTCGACACAACCAAGTCAAAAACAAGATCAAGCAAAGAGCAAAGAACACCAAAGCAAAGCTCGAAAACCACAAAGAGCTCCCCCTGCACACATGCAAGCTCCCCCTGAACCAATGCAACTCCCCCTGGACGAATGCTTGCAAACCACTTCATGAAAAAGAGCAGCTGCAACAGCTTTGCTCTGACCGGTCAGACCGATCCACCTCACCGGTCAGACCGGTGCACTAGATCGCCCAGCACCTGACACTCACACCGGTCAGACTGGTGAGCAGCACCGGTCAGGCTGATGACCACCTGGGACCTGCCCGAGCTCAAAAATAGCTCGAAACCACTTGGAAACCTTCTAAATGCATGGAGCAAGCCAAAACATGCTCAAACTTCTCCCCCTAGTTGACAATGCATGAATCAAGCCAAAATTTGCAAAAACTCAACCTAGACCTTCTCAAATAGACAAAATTCAACATAGCATGCTACACACATCCAAATGAGCAGGTTAGATACTCTATAGCTTCGTATGGACAAAAACTACAAGATCACCAAGTTTCACAACCATTGGGCAAAGCTAAGATAGAATTGACCATTTTTTCGAAAAATTCCCTCTCATGAGCAAAGTCCTAAACATGAGCAAAACATGTCAAAATGGCGAAGCCACACAAACTTCATGCTAGGACAACCATTCTAAGCATAAGACCATCATAAACACCCACAAGCATCTCGTGTCATGTCAAAGCTTACAAAGCCATGTGCTTACTTCTATGTATGAGACTTCTCATTGGTAAGCAACATGCAACGGTTTAGCACCCAAAAGCAAGTAAATTAAGTACATATGACACGGGAGCATATTTTCCAAGCAATTTACATTTCATTTTCAGATTCATATTTGGTACATGAAATGCCTTTGCGACAAAAAGGAACTTATGCCCCTCCACAAGATAAAGCATGGGGCTAAGCATTCATGATGGCAAATGAGCCTTTGGCCCCATATACTCAAAATAAGCTATCGAAGCACAAATTAAGCACAGAAATGCCACTAAAACATGTCATGATCATATAAAGACATTTACTCACAAGAAATCATACATGTGACATTTTTCAAAAGCATAGCTATCAACCATGGATATAAATCAAGATCATCAAGAGCTAAGCCACACTAAGCCATATCATACCAATCTAGCTCACAAGATCATATATAGCACATCATGGTGAACAATTTATATAGGAGAAGCTTTTCCTACAAAATGCATATGATACAAAATGCATGCAACCTACCATACAAAGATGCCTATACATCATGTTACACATGCAATGCAAAATGCAAGAAAGCATAAATGGAAAGCTATACATATGCTACAAAGGAGCTCCCACAACCAACTCAAGAGACCAAACACACACCAAGTTCTCCCCGCAAACGAGTGAAAGTTGCTTGATCTAGGGGCTTGGTGAAAATATCCGCTAGTTGGTTTTGTGTGGGCACATGGATCAAAGTGATTTTCCCTTTCTCAACATTGTCCCTCAGAAAATGGTATCGCACTTCTATATGCTTGGTTTTGGAATGAAGCACTGGGTTCTTAGCAACACTTATCGCACTCGTGCTATCACAAAGAAGTGGAACCTGGGTGTACTCCTCACCAAAGTCACTCATGGTGTATATGATCCAAAGGAGCTGAGAGCAACAACTGGCTGCGGCAATGTATTCGGCTTCGGTTGTAGATTGAGCAACACTCGATTGTTTGCGGGAAGACCAAGACACCAAAGAAGAACCCAAGAACTAGCAAGTCCCAGAAGTGGACTTCCTATCCAACCCACACCCGGCAAAATCCGCGTTTGAAAAACCGTGAAGCTCCAAAGAAGAAGACGCAGAATACCAAAGGCCGAAGTCAGGAGTGTATTGCAAATTCCTGAAAATGCGCTTGACTGCTTGCCGATGCAAAGTCCTTGGAGACGCTTGAAAATGAGCGCATAGACGTACCAAGAATTGGATGTCCGGTCTCGTCGCCGTCAGGTACAGGAGGGAGCCGATCATGCTCCAGTACTCCTTCCGGTCCACGTGTTCACCGTCCTCGTCCGCATCAAGAGCTGTAGTCGTACTCATCGGAGTAGCCATGGCCTTGGAGTCCTCCATCTTGAACTTCCTCACAATGTCCTTGGTGTACTTGGCTTGGTGTACGAATGTTCCTTCCTCTGATTGCTTGATCTGGAGCCCGAGGAAGAACTGCAACTCGCCCATCATGCTCATCTCAAATTCCCTGCTCATGTCTTCTGCAAACCTTGCAACCAAAGAGTTAGACGAGCCACCAAAGACTATCATCCACGTACACCTGCACAATTAGGTTCTCTTTTCCCAGCCTGAGGAGAAACAAAGTCTGATCTACCTTCCCCATCTCAAAACCTCTCTCAAACAGGAACCCCCTCAACCTTCCGTACCAAGCTCTAGGCGCCTGCTTCAACCCATACAGCGCCATCATCAACTTGTACACCCGGTGGGGGTACTTCTCACTCTCAAACCCTGGTGGTTGACTCACGAACACTTCTTCATCTAAAACACCATTTAGGAAAGCACTCTTGACATCCATTTGGTACAATTTGAACCCTTTAGCCACGACAAAGGCTAGATGGATCCTAATCGCCTCCAAACGGGCTACGGGAGCAAAAGTCCCCTCGTAGTCTATCCCCTCTTTCTGTGTGTACCCCTGAGCAACAAGCCTTGACTTGTTTCTCACCACTTCTCCTTTCTGTCCCTCTTTATTTTTCCACACCCATTTTGTCCCAATTGGCTTACACCCCGGTGGAGGCTCCACTAACTCCCAAACTTGGTTTCTCTCAAAATTCTCCAACTCCTCATGCATCGAATTGACCAAATTATGATCAGATAGCGCATGTCTAATGTCTTTGGGCTCAAAAGTAGCAACAAAAGCAGCATGGGCAAAGTGAGAATCATTATGAGACCTCGACCGTGTAGTGCGTTCGTTGATGTTCCCGATGATCGTTGAAGCTGGATGATCCACTTGTACTCGCCGGGGAATTTCTTGCCTCGAAGCCACCTCCACCTCAGCTGGAGCTTCCTCACGATCTCGGCACGTCGTCGTAGGTGTGGGAGAAGGACCATCCACGATCATAGTCGAAGTAGTTTGTACATGCTCAGCCGCGGGCACCGCACCGCCATCTTCATCATCACCATGTTCATGCTCCTCCTCCTGAAAAATCTCCTCGCCAAGTTCCTCATCACCTGCACACTCAAAAACAAGTTAACTACGTGGCTGTGTCTCGTCGAAGGTAACCTCGCAAGTTTCCACGATTTGGTAAGTTTCAAGATTGAGCACTCGAAAGGCTCTAGAATGAGACGCGTAACCAAAGAAAATGCTATCGACAGACCTAGCCTCGAACTTGTCCAACTTCTTACCTTTCTTCAGGATAAAGCATTTGCACCCAAACACATGAAAATGACTCACCTTGGGGGTTCTACCGTGCATCAACTCGTAGCAAGTTTTCTTCTTATGCACCCTGAGGTAAATCCTGTTTGACACATAGCACGCGGTATTGACCGCCTCAGCCCAGAACCTTCTCGGAGTGCTATGCTCATCGAGCATCGTCCGAGCCATCTCACATAAGGATCTGTTTTTCGTTTCTACCACACCATTCTGGGGAGGCATATACGGACTAGAGAACAGGTGTTCAAGACCCAAGTCGTGGCAAAAGGTTTCGAAGCGAGAGTTTCTAAATTCCGAGCCATTGTCACTGCGGATCGCTCGTATGGCATCTCCGTGCCTCTCGTTTCTCAACCTCAAGACAAGATCTCGAACAAAACCAAACGTCTCCCCTTTCTCCTCCAAAAAGAAAACCCACACATACCGAGAGTAGTCGTCCACCACAACTAGGACGTACCACTTCCCACCAATAGATCTCACACGAGCTGGGCCAACAAGGTCCATATGGAGCGGCTCGCATTGACGCTCCGTCATCACATCGGTGAGGGGTGGATGGGAAGAGGCTACCATCTTAGCATGCCGACACGGCGCACAAACCAACTCTTTCTCAAACCTCAGCCGTGGCAATCCTCAGACCAAATTGAGTTTATTCAAGCGAGACAAAAGGTCAAAGCTTAAGTGATCCAACTTCCTATGCCACTTCCACAACTCACTCGAAGAACCAGCCAAAAAGCAACGAGCCACACCAGAAGACTGAGTGAAGTCCGCTCGGAAAACTTGACCTTCGGGAATGACCATGCAAACTAGGTCCCCTCGAGAATCCAAAATCCGAGAACCAACAGGCCGAAACAACACCTCAAAACCCTCATCCAAAAGCTGGGAAACAGAAAGCAAATTGAATCCGAGCGATTGAACAAGAGCAACACGCCTGAGAGTGACCTTATCACTTACCTTAATCTCACCTTCTGAAAGCACACGCCCTCGCCCATTGTCCCCAAAGGTGATGTATGTCTTGGACACCACCGGGACGAGACTTGAGAACCACCCCTTGTCCCCGGTCATATGCCTCGAGCAACCGGAGTCAATCAACCTAACGTTCCTCAAGTCTCCCACCTGAAATTCAAAAACGAGCACGTGAGTGAACAAACGACTTAGCACTGGGGTTAGTACCAAAAGGGTAAAACCAATGCCGAGCCATTTGCTCCAAAGTGTGGTTAGCACAAACCATATCATCACGCCTATCAAAGCTACCACCACAAAAACCACCACGGGAACCACCACTAGGGAACCACCCTTGTCTCGCTGGAGGAGAACAAAAACGACGAAAGGAAGACCGTGGACCGTTCCTCCTCTCCAACTCAAAGCTACGACTCCTCCCACCCTCGTATTGAGCACGAGGTGGAGAACGTCTAGCAAACAGACCACCACCAGACTCACCATGCCAACCACCAGAACCACGACCAAAGGAACTGAACCGAGCATCCTCACGAGCACGACAACCAAATTGCTATCTGCCCAGACCAGCACCGGTCTGACCGGTCACCCTGACCGGTCTGACCGGTGGTGCTCGGCCAGCAGCACCACCTGCCACCTTTCGATCTCCCCAAGCCGGAACCGTCCTCACAATCGCCTTGGCCCTAGGCATTTGCATACGAGGCTCAGGTACACCATTTGAAGGACGGTACCTGTCCTTGTTAGCCCACTCCTTAGCCATTCTCTCCTCATGCTTCCTCTTGAAACAAAACTCACCCTTGTGACCATCTCTCCCACAATAGTCACAATGAAACCGTATGAGCTTGGGTTTAGGCTTGGGTTGGGGCTGCTCACTTGGTTTCTCCTCACTCGGCTTCTCAACCGGTTTCTCCTCACTAGGCTTCTCACCCTCTTTCCCAAAGAACACATTCCCCAAGTTGCTCTTGAACTTTATGGGTCTTTGGAAATCATTTGTGGGGTGAGGGAATATGGGTGGATCTGGGGTTGTGTCAAGTTTGTTTCTCAATGGGTTTGGCTTAGGAGCATAGGCATTTTTGTGGAAGGTTTTTGGTGGAGCTTGGATATCACCAATCTTGTCTCCTCCCTCACCACTACACTCTCCAATCTTATCCGACCCAAGCGCTTGCTCATCATAGCGTTTGTATGCCTCTATCATCATCCTAAGCTGTGGTTCATGACCCGACAACCAACCCATCATTTTTCTCAACTCATCGTTTTCATCCTGCAAGCGATCAACATAATGTGCAAGTTCCAGATTCTTTACAGCAATCAATTATTCACAAGTAGAGCAAGAAGTGGGAATAGGTGCTTTCAACTTAGCCTCAAGAGAAACAGTGTAAGCAAGCATCTCATCAATCTTTCCAAGCAAAACAGGGCAAGAAGTACAAGCACCTAGCAAAGCAGGTCTAGACTTAAGCTCAGCCACTTCAGCCCTAAGCACATCTAGTTCCTCACACTTGGAGGCATGCTTTTCCTTGAAAACAGTAAGATCAGCTAGGAACACAGAGCAATCAGCACAATCAACCTCATCAGAAAAAACAGGTGAAATCTTAAGCGAATCAATTTCAAGCTTAGCATCTAAGTTCTGTGTTTCTAGCTCAGCCACTCTAATCCTAGCATCCTCAAGCGAGGCCCTAAGCTCCTTCCTCATCTTCTTAGCCTCTCTAAGCATGTCATCACGATTATCAAGCAACTTGCCAAGCCGTTCATTCTCCTCACACAAGAAGGGAAGCTCGTCACGTACCTCATCCTCAGAGTCGGAGTCGAGTCGCTCTGGTGACTCTTCTTGTTGCCGGAGCTTCGCGCCATGGTGCAGAAGCCATCTCTCACGTAGCAGCTCAGCCCGCTCAAGTTCTTGGATGACTTCTTGTTCTTGCACCGATCACCTCCGTCTTCACTGCTACTCGAGGTCGAGGTAGAGTACGCGGAACTGGAGTCGACGTCGCTCGCTCAGACCATCGCTCGGACCTTGCCGCGTCTGTCCTTCTTCCTCGATCGTCGCTCGTCCTTGTGCTTGTTCTTGTGCTTGTGCTTGTGATCGCGCCTTGATCGGTACTTGCCGTCCGTCCTCGACCGGTGCTTGTAGCCGTCCTTGTTCTCCATCTTCTAGAGGCAGTCGGTGATGAAGTGTCCTGGCTTGCCGCATTGAGAGCATGTCCTCGTGTTCCTCCTTGTGTTCACCCGGTTCTCGTGCATCCTCTCGAACCTCCTGGTCAGCAGCGCCAGCTCGTCCTCTCCAAGCACGTCGAACTCCTCATCTGGCAAAGACATCAAAGAGGACAAAGAGTACATCCTGGTGGATGGGTTAGCGTTAGACTTTGCACCTGAGCCACCGATGAGGGCGAGACTATGAGAGTCAGTCGGGCCCTCAAGCTTGGTTGTCATACCACGGTCCACCTCAGCTGACTTGAGCTTCGAGAACAGCTTGTTCACCGTCAGAGTGTAATACTTTTCTGACTCTACAATGGCATCTAACTTGCCATACCAAATTGTACGATCCAGAGAGTGCAAGAGCTTAACAGCTCTGTCATGATCATCGTACGGGAGCACGTCCACATTGGCCCTCATGTTGTTCACCACAACTGTGAACTGCTGGAACAAGGCATCAATTGACTCACTAGGGAGATGAGTGAAGTTCTCGTACTCTCTCCGGTAAGTCGCATACATCCGAGCCTGAACCTAAGCATTTCCAGCGTGAGCATCCTTCAACTGACTCCAAATCCTACAAGCTAGGTCCTCTGTCTGAACCCGATCGAATTCGAATTGACACAGAGCACGAAACAAGTAGTCGACCGCCTTGTTGTTGGCGTTGTGCATGTCCCTCGATCCCGGAGCAAGGAAGTTAATCGGATGAACATAAGCTGTGTTCAACGTAACGTCCCAAAGGATCTGACCCTTACCGCGGAGGAAAGCTGCCATCCGCCTCTGCCACATCTGGTAGTTTTTGCCATCGAAGTGTGGAGAACCCGAACCCCGTTCCTTGTACGCCATCCTTGGATCTTAGACTGGTTAGAATCTGAAGATCCGTAACCGGCTCTGATACCACTTGAAGGACCGAACTGGCGACCAGAGAGGGGGGAGTGAATGGGAGCTGATAAAAATTCTTCTCGAAGGAGATGGCTACTCCAACAAGATGAACACGGCTAACCAAAACACGTCTCCGGCTCAACTACCCAAGTTGGCCAAGACCACGTAGCCACTGGAGTGCTACTGGTCCTAGGAACCAACAACCACCGAAACCTACTCGAGAACGCAGCGGAACAAGCAACTCGAGCAGCTACTGACCACACCGGTCAGACCAGTCACCTGCACCGGTCAGACCGGTCCCTACCGAACCTCCCGGACTGAGCCGCCGGGACACCCGACTCCTACCAGAGACACACCGGGTCACCCTGGACCCTGAGCCGGGTCACCCGAGCAAAACCTGAGGACTTCCACAGAAGGCTCCTACACCGGTCAGGCCGGTGTAGCACGCCGGTCAGACCGGTCTAAGCCAGGAATCCCCAAATCTGTCAAACAGACCTTCCGAGCTCCAAAACTGACCAAACTCGAAACAGCAGCAACACGAGACACCAGGGAACTCACCAAGACGTTCACCCGAGCAAAACCCAACAAAGGGTCGGCACCGGTCAGACCGGTGAGAGGCACCGGTCAGACCGGTCAAGACCTGGGCTCCCGGGATGAACAGCAACCCGCAGGTCAACTCCTCCAAATCCAAATCCCGATCTCCCAATTCACTACACGGATTCGCACAAGACTTTGGGGATACTGGAGTACCTCATGGGCATTCCATAGCCAAGATTTGGTCCACCAAAACTTGCTAAATCACGAGGAATCGAAGGATTTCCACCAAGAACGCCCCTAACCCTAGAACGAAGAAAACCCCAAAATTGAGCCCCTTTACTCACGGATTTGGGAGGGGAATCAAAGGGAAAAGAACCACGAAGGGTTCATGCATACATCCCCCACCAAATCCCAAAGAGAAAGGTCTCAAAACCACCACAGGAAAATCGCCAAGAAAAGGCTCCGAAAATCACCAAAAAGGGAAAACGGGAGAGACACAATCAAGCCTTAAGGAACCACGCCGAATCATCTATACATACCATGAAGGTTCATACAAGGTCTAGCTTGCCTCCCAATCATCCTTCCCTATCACAAGATCTCACCATGAAGCTCTCAAGCTAGTCCTCTAAATCCTAAGGAAAATAGGAAGGGAAAATAGCAAAAGCAAATGAGTTAGGGTTCCAAGCGATGTGGCTGCCATCCTCTCACCACTTGGGTTATATGGAGGCTAGCCGAAAGACGAAACTACCCCTATTGCATCAAACTATGATACACGCCCCCGAAGAGCCTTCTGGGAAACTTCGTCGTAGCACCAACGGACGGATGCCCGGCGACCTCAAACTTGCTTAGCTTCGACGCAAGCCTTGCGATCCCGACGTGTGTCCTCCGCTTCGAAGTCTCCAGACTGCATCGTCGCACACCGGTCAGTCCGGTACCCACCGGTCAGACCGGTCCTGGTGCTGCTGCCTCCGGTCTTCGGTCTTGGCTTTGTGGATCAACCAAGGAACCAAGTGGTATTCTGGTGAACCACTGGAAACCCCGTGAACTCAGTGTAGCCTCCGCCAATCACCACTCATGACTCGGCTCCCACATAGTCCTGGCTCGACCTTGGTTTTGAGGCTCAACCAAGAAACCGTCCATGACTTCATCTTGCCGTTCTTGCCACCATGCGGCCCGCACTTGACCCCGCTGGCCACCGGGTCCCTCAAGCCAAGCCTACTTGTCTTCTCCACACCAGGAGGCCTACCCGACAACGACCTTTCGCGCTTGCTCTTCACCTGCACCAACACCAGTCAAGCCGCAACCTGCACCTGCAATACTTAGCCAAGAGTCAGTCCACACAACGTTGTCAATCACTCATCACACTAGGAAGCGACCATCCACGGGTCCTCGAACCACACAGGCTCTCAATCTCCCCTTGATGAGTGCATTGACAACACACACATTTTGGTAACCAAAGAGAAAAGGAAAAGAAAAGAAACGACTAAAAAGAAACTCAAACAAGCGATCGAAAGCCAAACAAAGGCAAAGAGCAAGATCACTTGAAAGAGCAAAGTCTCGGTCCCCTTAGGCAAGGGCAACGGCTCGACACAACCGAGACAAAAACAAGCTCAAGCAAAGAGCTAAGATCACTAAATCAATGCTCGAAAACCACAAAGAGCTCCCCCTGCACACATGCAAGCTCCCCCTGAACCAATGCAACTCCCCCTGGACGAATGCATGCAAACCACTTCATGAAACAGAGTAGCTGTACCAGCTTTGCTCTGACCGGTCAGACCGGTCCACCTCACCGGTCAGACCAGTGCACTAGATCGCCCAGCACCTGACACTTACACAGGTCAGACCGGTGAGCCCCACCCGTCAGGCTGATGACCACCTGGGAAATCTGGGAACTGCACGAGCTAAAAAATAGATTGAAACCACTTGAAAACCTTCTAAATGCATTCAGTAGGCCAAAACATGCTCAAACTTCTCCCCCTTGTTGACAATGCATGAATCAAGCCAAAATTCAGAAAAATGCAACTTAGAGCTTCTCAAATAGACAAAATTCAACATAGCATGCTACACACATCCAAATGAGCAAGTTAGATACTCTATAGCTTCTTATGGACATAAACTACAAGATCACCAAGTTTCACAACCATTGGGCAAAGCTAAGATAGAAATGACTATTTTTGCGAAAAATTCCCTCTCATGAGCAAAACATGTCAAAATGGCAAAGCCACACAAACTTCATGCTAGGACAACCATTCTAAGCATAAGACCATCATAAACACCCACAAGCACCTCATGTCATGTCAATGCCACCGAGCCAAGTGCTTACTTCTAAATATGATACTTCTCATTGGTAAGCAACATGCAACGGTTTAGCACACAAAAGCAAGTAAATTAAGCACATATGACATGGGAGCACGTTTTCCAAGCAATTTACATTTCATTTTCAGATTCATATTTGGTACACGAAATGTCTTTGCGACAAAAGGAACTTATGCCCCTCCACAAGATAAAGCATGGGGGCTAAACATTCATGATGGCAAATGAGCCTTTGGCCCCATATACTCAAAATAAACTATCCAAGCACAAATTAAGCATAGAAATGCCACTAAAACATGTCATGATCATATAAAGGCATTTACTCACAAGAGAGCATACATGTGACATTTTTCAAAAGCATAGCTATCAACCATAGATATAAATCAAGATCATCAAGATCTAAGCCACACTAAGCCATATCATACCAAACTAGCTCACAAGATCATATATAGCACATCATGGTGAACAATGTATATAGGAGAAGCTTTTCCTACAAAATGCATATGATACAAAATGCATGCAACATAAGATACAAAGATGCCTATACATCATGTTACACATGCAATGAAAAATGCAAGAAAGCATAAAAGGAAAGCTATACATATGCTACAAAGGAGCTCCCACACCCAATCTCAAGAGACCAAACACACACCAAGTTCTCCCTGCAAACGAGTGAAAGTTGCTTGATCTAGGGGCTTGGTGAAAATATCTGCTAATTTGTTTTGTATGGGCACATGGATCAAAGCGATTTTCCCTTTCTCAACATTGTCCCTCAGAAAATGGTATCTCACTTCTATATGCTTGGTTTTGGAATGAAGCACTGGGTTCTTAGCAACACTTATCACACTCGTGCTATCACAAAGAAGTGGAACCTGGGTATACTCCTCACCAAAGTCACTCATGGTGTATGTGATCCAAAGGAGCTGAGAGCAACAACTAGCAGCGGCAACATATTCGACTTCGATGGTAGATTGAGCAAGACTCGATTGTTTGCGGGAAGACCAAGACAACAAAGAAGAACCCAAGAACTGGCAAGTCCCAGAAGTGGACTTCCTATCCAACCGACACCCGGCAAAATCCGCGTCTGAAAAACCGTGAAGCTCGAAAGAAGAAGACGTGGAGTACCAAAGGCCGAAGTCGGGAGTGTATCGCAAATACCTGAAGATGCGCTCGACTGCTTGCCAATGCGAAGTCCTTGGAGACGCTTGAAAATGAGCGCACAGACATACCGAGAATTGGATGTCCGGCCTCGTTGCCGTTAGGTACAGGAGGGAGCCGATCATGCTCCGGTACTCCTTTGGGTCCACGTGTTCACCGTCCTCGTCCGCATCAAGAGCTGTTGTCGTACTCATCGGCGTCGTCATGGCCTTGGAGTCCTCCATCTTGAACTTCCTCACAATGTCCTTGGTGTACTTGGCTTGGTGTACAAATGTTCCTTCCTTCGATTGCTTGATTTGGAGCCCAAGGAAGAACTACAACTCGCCCATCATGCTCATCTCAAATTCCCTGCTCATGTCTTCTGCAAACCTTGCAACCAAAGAGTCAGACGAGCCACCAAAGATAATATCATCCACGTACACCTGTACAATTAGGATCTCTTTGCCCTACCTGAGGAGAAACAAGGTCTGATCTACCTTCCCCATCTCAAAACCTCTCGCAAATAGGAACCCTCTCAACCTACCATACCAAGCTCTAGGCGCCTGCTTCAACCCATACAACGCCTTCCTCAACTTGTACACCCTGTAGGGGTACTTCCCACTCTCAAACCCTGGTGGTTGCCAAACGTTCTTCAAGTCTTCCACCTGAAATTCAAAAACGAGCACGTGAGTGAACAAACGACTCTGCACTAGGGTTAGTACCAAAAGAGTAAAACCAGTGCCGAGCCATTTGCTCCAAAGTGGGGTTAGCACAAACCATATCATCACACCTATCAAAGCTACCACCACGAGGGAACCAACCCTGTCTCGCTGGAGGAGAACGAAAACCACGAAAAGAAGACCGTGCACCGTTCCTCCTCTCCAACTCAAAGCTACGACTCCTCCCACCATCGTATTGAGCACGAGGTGGAGAACGTTTAGCAAACTGACCACCACCAGGCTCACCATGCCAACCACCTATACCACGACCAAAGGAACTGAACCAAGCATCCTCACGAGCAAGGAAACCAAACTGCCAGCCGCCCAGACCAGCACCGGTCTGACCAGTCACCCTGACCGGTCTGACCGGTGGTGCTCGGCCAGCAGCACCACCTGCCACCTTTCGATCTCCCCAAGCCAGAACTGTCCTCACAATCGCCTTGGCCCTGGGCATTTGCATACGAGGCTCAGGTACACCATTTGAAGGGCGGTACCTGTCCTTGTTAGCCCACTCCTTAGCCATTCTTTCCTCACGCTTCCTCTTGAAGCAAAACTCACCCTTGTGACCATCTCTCCCACAATAGTCACAATGAAACCGTATGAGCCTAGGTTTGGGCTTGGGTTGGGGCTGCTCACTTGGTTTCTCCTCACTCGGCTTCTCTTTCGGTTTCTCCTCACTAGGCTTCTCACCCTCTTTCCCAAAGAACACATTCCCCAAGTTGCTCTTGAACTTTATGGGTTTTTGGAAATCATTTGTGGGGTGAGGAAATATGGGTGGATCTGGGGTTGTGTCAAGTTTGTTTCTCAATGGGTTTGGCTTAGGAGCATAGGCATTTTTGTGGAAGGTTTTTGGTGGAGCTTGGATATCACCAATCTTGTCTCCTCCCTCACCACTACACTCTCCAATCTTATCCGACCCAAGCGCTTGCCCATCATAGCGCTTGTATGCCTCTATCATCATCCTAAGCTGTGGTTCATGACCCGACAACCAACCCATCATTTTTCTCCACTCATCGTTTTCATCCTGCAAGCGATCAACATAATGTGCAAGTTCCAGATTCTTTACAGCAATCAATTATTCACAAGTAGAGAAAGAAGTGGGAATAGGTGCTTTCAACTTAGCCTCAAGAGAAACAGTGTAAGCATGCATCTCATCAATCTTTCCATGCAAAACAGGGCAAGAAGTGCAAGCACCTAGCAAAGCAGATCTAGACTTAAGCTCAGCCACTTCAGCCCTAAGCACATCTAGTTCCTCACACTTGGAGGCATGCTTTTCCTTAAAAACAGTAAGATCAGCTAGGAACACAGAGGAATCAGCACAATCAACCTCATCAAAAACAACAGGTGAAGCCTTAAGCGAATAAATTTCAAGCTTAGCATCTAGGTTCTGTGTTTCTAGCTCAGCCACTCTAGTCCTAGCATCCTCAAGCGAGGCCCTAAGCTCCTTTCTCATCATCTTAGCCTCTCTAAGCATGTCATCTTGATTATCAAGTAACTTGCCAAGTCGTTCATTTTCCTCACGCAAGAAGGGAAGCTCGTCACGTACCTCATCCTTGGAGTCGGAGTCCGAGTCGCTCTGGTGACTCTTCTTACTACCGGAGCTACGTGCCATACCGCAGATGCCATCTCTCACGAAACAGCTCAGCCCGCTCAAGTTCTTGGATGACTTCTTGTTCTTGTGCCGATCACCTTCATCTTCGCTGCTACTGGAGCTCAAGGAAGAGTAGGCGGAGCTGGAGTCGACGTCGCTTGCTCCTACCATCGCTCGGGCCTTCTTGTCGTGGCCGCCCTTCTTCCTCGATCCTCGCTCGTCCTTGTGCTTGTGCTTGTGCTTGTGATCGCGCCTTGATCGGTACTTGTTGTCCGTCCTCGACCGGTGCTTGTAGCCGTTTGAAGGACCGATTTGGCGACCAGAGAGGGGGCGAGTGAATGGGAGCCGATAAAAATTCTTCCCGAAGGATGAACTCGGCCTATGCCCCAAATCCACAACCAAGGATTCCCACACGAGCTTGCCAAGGTCTCATAGTCACAACGCACCTACCAACCCTAGGAACAAGTCTCAAACAAACCCCAAGCGAAAGCGCAACTCAAGAAGCAAAGGACTTAGGCAATCTGCGAAGCCCTGGACAGACGGTCCGCGGTGACCGGGGGACAGTCCGCGTGGGCCTAGCGGACGATCCGCGGGTCAGGGGCGGACGGTCCGCAAAACAACCCCGAGCCTCCAGTATGCACCCTCCGAAATTCGGACGGTCCGGCCTCCCCAGGCGGACGGTCCGACCAACTTCTTCCAACCAAAACCTACCGACTCGACGGATCGAAACAAAGCGACGCAAGAACTCGCGAAGAACACGACGAACAGCCGGCGGGCAGGCTCCTCGCGGACGGTCCGCCGACCAGGCACCGACGGTCCGCCAGGTGCGAACAGAGCAGCCTGAGCACGAAAACACGAGGTCAACTCCCCTATCCATCCATGGATCTCCCAAACGGCTTAAGGTCTTGAGACAAGATTTGGGAGAGATGTGAAGCATCCCTAGGAGATGCTATACCCCAAAACTTGAGACCTCAAACGAACTAAATCGCTGGGAATCGAAGTTCTACCGAGCTCACACAAAAAAGCTAGGGTTCCAACCGAAATCCTTCAATTGGAGGCCAAATCCGGAGTTTGAGGGGTCAAGATCAAGCACAAAAATGCACAAGACATCTATCCATGATCCCCACAAACAAATCCGAACCCAAACACCTCAGAATCGAAGGAACAAGGTGCGCACGAAAATCCAACGAAAATACCCCGAAAAAGACACAAAAATCACCCAAGCTACAAGAAGGAAATCAACACAACCATGAAAGCTTCCATACACTCGGAGATCAGATTCTCTACAAAATGGTGAAGAAAATCTAAACCTATGGAGCAGGGAAATGAGAAGCACTCCGGAAGGATGGTTTGCCCAGAAACCCTAGAGCTATATATATGAGTCCCTCTGGGTTGGGCAAATGACCAAGCTACCCCTAGCACTTAAACTAAGATACAATCCCCTCAGGGGCAATATGGTCAAGTAGCACTCCTCTTCATCAGACGGCCACGCCTTTGCCGCAGTCCGCGTCCTCCCGATGCAAGCCCTGCGATCCCACCGCGTGTCCTCTGGCATCGAAGCTTCTCAGCGAGCCCGGATCCCGTCTCCGCCTGCCGAGCCTCCGGTCTTGGTTTTGTGGCTCAACCAAGTAACCCGACGGTTTTGTGGTGAACCGTCGCAAACCCCACGTGCAGACTTCGGTCGTGAGCCCCTACCCTGCACCGGCTCGAGTCGACGACTTCGTCTTGCTTTTCTTGCCACCATGCGGCCCGCACTTGACCCCGTTTGGCCACCGGGTCCATCGAGCTGAGCCTACTTGTCTCTCCACTCCTCAGAGGCCCTGCAAGGCGGCTTGTCAGTCCACACCACATTGTCAATCACTCATCACACTAGGGAGCGACCATCCACTGGTCCTTGGACGGTCCAGTCCTCACCGTCCTTGTTCTCCATCTTCTCGGGGCAGTCGGCGATGAAGTGTCCTGGCTTGCCGCACTGAAAGCACATCCTCGTGTTCCTCCTTGTGTTCACCTGGTTCTCGTGCATCCTCTCGAACCTCCTGGTCAGCAGCGCCAGCTCGTCCTCTCCAAGCATGTCTAACTCCTCATCAGGCAAAGACATCAAGGAGGACAAAGAGTACATCCTGGTGGATGGGTTAGTGTTAGACTTTGCACCTGAGCCACCGATGAGGGTGAGACTATGAGAGTCAGTTGGGCCCTCAAGCTTGGCCGTCATACCCCGGTCCACCTCAGCCGACTTGAGCTTCGAGAACAGCTCGTTCACTGTGAGAGTGTCATACTTCTCAGCCTCTACAATGGCCTCGAACTTTCCATCCCAAATTGTACGATTCAGAGAGTGCAAGAGCTTTACAGCTCTATCATGATCATCGTACGGGAGCACATCCACATTGGCCCTCATGTTGTTCACCACTACCGTGAACCACTGGAACAAGGCATCAATTGACTCACCGGGGAGATGAGTGAAGTTCTCGTACTCTCTCTGGTAAGTCGCATACATCCGAGCCTGAACCTGAGCATTTCCAGCGTGAGCATCCTTCAACTGCCCCCAAATCTTACAAGCCAAGTCCTCTGTCTGAACCCGATCGAATTCGGATTTACACAGAGCACGAAACAAGTAGTCGACCGCCTTGTTGTTGGCGTCATGCATGTTCCTCGATCCCAGAGCAAGGAAGTTAATCGGATGTACATAAGCTGTGTTCTCCATAATGTCCCAAAGGATCTGACCCTTACCGCGGAGGAAAGGTGCCATTCGCCTCTACCACATCTGGTAGTTTTTGCCATCAAAGTGCAGAGGACCCGATCCCCGTTCCTGGTACGACATCCTTGGATCTTAGACTGGTTAGAATCCGAAGATACGTAACCGGCTCTGATACCACTTAAAGGACCGAACTGGCGACCAGAGAGGGGGGGAGTGAATGGGAGCCGATAAAAATTCTTTTCGAAGGAGATGGCTACTCCAACAAGATGAACATGGCTAACCAAAACACGTCTCCGGCTTAACTACCCAAATTGGCCAAGACCACGTAGCCACTAGAGTGCTACTGGTCCTAGGAACCAACAACCACCGAAACCTACTCGAGAACGCAGCGGAACAAGCAACTCGAGTAGCTACTGACCACACCGGTCAGACTGGTCCCTGCCGGATCTCCCGGACTGAGCCGCCGGAACACCCGACTCCTACCAGAGACACACCGGGTCACCCTGGACCCTGAGCCGGGTAACCCGAGCAAAACCTGAGGACTTCCACAGAAGGCTCCTACACCAGTCAGGCCGGTGTAGCATGCCGGTCAGACCGGTCTAAGCAAGGAAACTCCAAATCTGCCAAACAGACCTTCTGAGCTCCAAAACTGACCAAACTAGAAACAGCAGCAGGACAAGACACCAGGGAACTCACCAAGACGTTCACCCGAGCAAAACCCAACCAAGGGTCGGCACTGGTCAGACTGGTGAGAGGCACCGGTCAGACCGGTCAAGACCTGGGCTCTCGGGATGAACAACAACCCGCGGGTCAACTCCTCCAAATCCAAACCCCGATCTCCCGATTCGCTCCACGGATTCGCACAAGACTTTGGGGATAGTAGGAGTACCTTATGGGCATTCCATAGCCAAGATTTGGTCCACCAAAACTTGCTAAATCACGAGGAATCGAAGGATTTCCAACAAGAACGCCCCTAACCCTAGAACGAAGAAAAACCCAAAATTGAGCCCCTTTACTCACGGATTTGGGAGGGGAATCAAAGGGAAAAGAACCACGAAGGGTTCATGCATACATCCCCCACCAAATCCCAAAGAGAATGGTCTCAAAACCACCATAGGAAAATCACCAAGAAAAGGCTCCGAAAATCACCAAAAACAGAAAACGGGCGAGACACAATCAATCCTTGAGGAACCACGCCGAATCATCTATACATACCATGAAGGTTCATACAAGGTCTAGCTTGCCTCCCAATCATCCTTCCCTCTTACAAGATCTCACCATGAAGCTCTCAAGCTAGTCCTCTAAATCCTAAGGAAAATAGGAAGGTAAAATAGCAAAAGCAAATGAGCTAGGGTTCCAAGAGATGGCTGCCATCCTCTCACCACTTGGGTCATATGGAGGCTAGCCGAAAGACGAAACTACCCCTATTACATTAAACTAAGATACACGTCCCCGAAGGGCCTTTTGGGAAACTTCGTCGTAGCCCGGCGACCGCAAACTTGCTTAGCTTCGACGCAAGCCTTGCGATCCCAACTCGTGTCCTCCGCTTCGAAGTCTCCGGACTACGTCGTCGCACACCGGTCAGACCGGTGTACCCCACCGGTCAGACCGGTCCAGGTACTGCTGCCTCCGGTCTTCGGTCTTGGCTTTGTGGATCAACCAAGGAACCCAGTGGTTTTCTGGTGAACCACTGGAAACACTGCGAACTCGGTGTAGCCTCCGCCAATCACTACTCATGACTCGGCTCCCACGTAGTCCCGGCTCGACCTTGGTTTTGAGGCTCAACCAAGAAACCGTCCATGACTTCATCTTGTCATTCTTGCCACCATGCGGCCCGCACTTGACCCCACTCGCCACCGGGTCCCTCAAGCCAAGCCTACTTGTCTTCTCCACACATGGAGGCCTACCCGGTAATGATCTTTCGCGCTTGCTCTTCACCTGCGCCAACACCAGTCAAGCCGCAACCTGCACCTGCAATACTTAGCCAAGAGTCAGTCCACACAACATTGTCAATCACTCATCACACCAGGAAGTGACCATCCACCGGTCCTCGAACCACACAGGCTCTCAGAGTCGGCCGGAATCGGCGGAGGACGACGGACGGCAGCCGGCTCGGGTGTCGCACGGGCGGCGTCGTCCCGGTGGCTTCCTAGCGACGAGGAGGCGCTCTCTGGATGCGGCTCGGCATCGCGCAACTCTTGGTGTCGGTCGTTTCGCTTGACGGTGCGACGTCGCGACGACTCGGCCGGTGTGGCCATGGCGCACGGCTCCGCGGACGACGTGCGGCGGTGCTGCGCACATGCGATCTAGGGCGGCGCGGGGTGAGGCAAGGCATGGATGGCGAGGCGGCGGCTAGGGCACGCAGGAGGCCAGGGCGGCACGCTTTATAGTGGTGCGGGCAGCCCCTCGCCTTGGCGCGCACTCCAAGGGCGACCAGCGGCGGCGCCCAGGCCATGAGGCCATGGCCGGTTTGGCTGCCGGGCCCGGATGGGCTACGGCCGGGCCGGAGGCTGGGCCAGAGAGGGTGCGGGTCGGGCTGTCGGGCTCGGCTCGGTTAGAAAGGATTAGATACACTCAAGAAACACCAAGATGCATCAACATGAATGCAACACTCACACATAACTATTTATTTAATTTAGAAAATCAAACAAAGACTTTTTCCTACACTATATTTCTTGTAAAGAAAAATAAATGTTGGGAAAATTTTAAAATTACGAGAAAATTGTTATTTAATTATTCTCTCTATTCACATCCTGAAATTAGAAATTTCAGGGTGTGACAAATCTACCCCCTTAAAAGGAATCTCGTCCCGAGATTCGAAGAAAGAAGAAACAAGGAGAAGGGAGATAAACAAGAACATTGCTATTGAGGTAGGTAGGCGGTCATCCTCTTTTGTCGATCGGTGCGGAATCTTTAATCTTCATCTTTCTTGGTTGTTGGGGTCTTCATTAGAGTGAGCTAGATGGGATAATAGCAAGCACAAGGTGGGAAGGAAAGTAGAGTAAGGTCTTTTTTCTTCAACGTGCTCACTTCTAAATGGCGATGGTGGAAGTAGCATTCACTTGTTGACGTTGGTGTGGGCTTCAATTTCTTCTTCTGAAGTCCTTTATTTGAGCAGAGAGAAAGAGAGATAACAAGGTTGTGGGAGATACAAAAGAAGAATCCAACTAGGCAACTGATGTTATTGCAGATATAAGACCCACAATACACTAACACTCACTTCAAAGAACCAACTCAAACAAGGTCATAAAGACAAGCATCATCAAGCAAAACACAGAACTTCACCAATCAAGACACAGTTAAAGGAATGATGCTAAATGTTGTTAATAGTCATAGGTTATCCTCCTAAGCATGGGCATAGCTTCGCCGATCATTGATCGTCTAAGGATGTTGAATCAAAAAGGACACTTTGGAATCAAAAGTCAAGGAAAGAATCTAATGAAGCATTGTTTGAGGAAGAAACAAAAGTTCAAGGATGAGTATGGATGGATGGGAATTGACAGATATGTTTAAAGTGGATAGGAAAGCAAGATATCAAGGGGGATTATCAAAAGAAAATGGTCAAGGAGTGGGAATATTCATCACAGAGTTAAAGGGAAAGGTAGTGATGAATTTTGGATCAAAAAAACCCTTAAGGAAAGACCATTGCTATCTAGGCTTACGTCCTACAGTTGATACAGCTCTGATACCACTCTGTCAACCAAGTGCATAACTGTATGTATGCTAGGATCTATTTTCATACATATAGCAACATATAAGTGAATACAGAAACAATATCATGTAAAAAAGGAAGATTATAAGAGTATTTACGCTTTATCCAGGAAACGAAGGCTCAAAACATCACAGGTAGTTGACTGGGGGTTGCGTACGCCTAGCACTAGCAACATATTCACAACGACTTCATAGCAGCTTCCTCTTTCTGAGCAACATTGTTTATAGCAAGGGTGAGCACTTGTCGTACTCAGCAAGTGTGGGGAAAGTATGAATGCAAAGGCTTAAGCAAGGAAAGGCTGACAGGTTGACTGCATTAAGCACTTTTAGTTGGTCAAATTTTATTAGCACCTGATTACTAATAAAGTATAAGTATATACCATCCCACAATTAAGCATAGAGGTAAGATACACCATAGGAATATGGTAAGCATAACCATATCATAGATCACGATTTAAGTCCATCTTCAAGTTCAATTATCATGTGAGCGTCCAGGCCGCTCTTGACCATGAGCGCGGCTAATCGATTAGTTTTACACTCTGCAGAGGTTGTACACTTTCACTACAAGTCGCGTAAAAGTTCCAAAGAACTTTGGACCCAACCATGCGATGCTAGCTAGGCATCATACCACACTACCGAGGTGTGATTGCATAGGGACGCTACGAGGCCTTTACAAAGACTTCCCTAGTGTGTTCCAGTGCACGAGGTTCCGCGAGTCATGCCTCCCTAATCACCAGTCCAACACTAGAGTCCTCTAATTAATTGGCCAAGACAGAGCCATATGTCTTGTGGTTGCACTGTTTTCCTGGGTGGTTCTCCATATTCCAATTAAGCATGTGGTCTTGTAAATAGAATTATCATAAAGGAACATAGAGTATAAAAAGGGTAACCATGTTGATTATTACCAACCCAGTTGAGCAAACTAAGCATCATCTACCATAAATATTAATTAAACAACCCGGCTATACAAGGCAATGGTAAAAAAATACTAGTCATCATCCTTAATAGGAACCCATCAAAATTAATGCAAACAATGCAATGAGTGATTAAATAATTATTGGGACAAAAGAACAAGGACACACTTGCCTTTAACCAGAGAATAGTTGCTCAGAATGTCTTCACTTCTTGCTCTCCAAAGCTTCTCGAACCACGTTCTTTCTACTCGCATCAATCGTCAGCACACACATATACAAAGCAAACAAACAAGCAAACTAAGAACAATACACACTACAAGAAAATCGTTGATTAGTGACGCAACCACATTTTGGCGTCATTGATTTATGATGTTCCTGGCTGATCTCGTCATAATATTTCACTTCCGAGCAAATTTAGTGACAAAAAACTTTCGTCATAACGGTTGCTACTGTAGCCGAGCGTTCACTGTTCCATGCTTGTTTTGTGACGCCATAAGCTCCGCAATAGCGTCATAAACCAACTTCGGTCCCACATGTAAGCATTATTTTAAAAATAGGGTGTTCCAAGTCGTCATAAAATTTAGTTAGGTCCCACATGTAATCATTTTTTCGAAAGTAGAGTGTTCCAAGTCGTCATAAAATTTTCCAGGGTCCCACATGTAAGCATTTTTGCCATGTCAGCGGCGTCATAAACCAACTTTAGTCCCACATGTAAGCATTTTTTCGAAAATAGAGTGTTCCAAGTCGTCATAAATAGTTCCAGGGTCCCACTCGAAGGGAAATTTTTTACATTGACTAGGTCCCACCTGTAAATTTCTTGTGAGTCTTTAATATAAATCGGTAATTCGAATGCGAAACGCTTCACTACATTCACAAAGACTCTCGAGTTTTGCTACGCAGATCAACAATTCCAAGGTGAGACTTTTGGCCAGAATGGCGGATCCTAGCGGCGACGGGAAGATGGTTGCGCTGCCATATCCAAGCAACGAGAGGATGAAACAGCATGACGAGGTCAGTCCTCTCCTCTGGTTTGAGTCGCTATATGTTCCCCTATCTTCCTAGGTTTGGGGATATAGAGATTTAGGGATCTTGAGGATTGATGATCATATATGTTAGATTCAGATTTCATCGCACTCTTAGATTTGCACTTCGATTGGTGTTAGAAGCTAATAGGCTATAGACAATTCATAGGTGTTAGATTCAGTTAGTTTTCAATTTACATCATCTTACGATAGGTTCTTGTATTTTAGTAGCTTCCGGATGTTCTTCATGCCACTCGTTTTATAGATTTTTCTGAAGGTGCACAATCGATAGGATTGATAAATCAGGTGTTACATTCAGTTAGTTTTCAATTTACATCATCTTACGATAGGTTCTTGTATTTTAGTAGCTTCCGGATGTTCTTCATGCCACTCGTTTTATAGATTTTTCTGAAGGTGCACAATCGATAGGATTGATAAATCCTTATATTTTCAATTTGCATCATTTTATGGATTGATAGATTGAAGAGACTATCTCTGAGATGCAGACTGTGAAGGGGCATCTGGATTCTGTCATGATTCTTATCCTTTGCACAACTCATAGGTGTTAGATTCAGTTAGTTTCCAATTTGCATCGTTTGATGGATTTATAGGTTCTTGTATTCTACTAGCTTCTGCAGGAGCTTCAAGCCACTGTCGCTGAGCTCCAGAAAGTGAAGAGAGACCTGCAAGACCAAGAGCAAGAGGCTGCACTATACAAGGGCCTATATAAGCTTTCGTTACAGCAGCTGAATGACTTGTCTCTGCTATTGTTACAACGGGAGAACGCCGCGCTGAAAGAATTTAATGAGTTACAGAACGAACATACTGACGTGTTGAAAGTGGCTTGCAAATTGATGGAAGAGGCTAACCAAGAGATCCGGGAGAAGATATCCTAGTTGAAAAAATGTAACATGAAGTGTGAAGCTGCTAGTGTGAAGCTGCAGGAGGCCAGAAATGAGCTGGAGAAGTTCCAGCAATCTTAATAAACATGTTTCTACCTCATCATCTTATGATGTTTTCTACTTGGTAGTGTGAACTTTGTGGTGATGAGTGCTATGAGATTCCATCTTATTATGCCGATTTGGTTTAATCTATTTCAAATTGAGTCGAGCATACTCACCATTCTGAATTAATTTTGCTGATGTTTTGCTGGTCCGTTCTGTTGATGCTTTGCTGGAAGGACCTTCCTGAGTAACGATCGCGAAACTGCTTGTTTCCTACTGTCGGCCACGAAATGTTGCAAAAACAATTTGCCATAGCAAGGGTTCGAACTAGAAACCTATAGGAACGAGACATCACTATCTACCACTGCACCACCTCTTGGTTGTGTCAATTTAATGAGAAACACTTTCCACCCCAACCACAGCATGGCGCGGTTGTTCTGATAAGTTGGCGGGAGAAAAGCCCGTGCTGTAGCCAAAATTAGTTTTCCCGCAGCCCGCTGCCCCGAAACAGGGAAACGAAGAACGGAGAGGCGAGTAGGCTACCAAAACGGATCATTCCGGCGGTGATTTGCGACTTCCAACAGCTGCTCACTCCTACAGGCGCAACCTGGGTGATACTTGCTGCAGCGGCACGTCAATCTGGTAAGTAATTCTGTGTTCAATCCGGAAAATTTCATTTCGCAGAATGTTCTCCTTTTCGATTTGTTTTGTGGTCAGTAATTTTGAGTTGGATTCGCCAAAAACTTTCCAGATGGATAGACGCTGGATAACCGGTTGTACTGGTTTTACCACCGATCATGAGAAAGGGGTCCAGGATTTCTTGGCATTTCTTCGGACAAGATACGCTGAGGACGAAGAAATACTATGCCCGTGTCGTCGATGCCTCAATAACTCTACAGGGACTATAGAGCGAATTGGAGTTCACTTACTTGTGAGTGGGATGGCAACCACTTACACTAGGTGGATCCATCATGGAGAAGCTTTGGAGGATATGGTTGACGATGATGCAAATGTACAGGATAACGCAATTCTGCCGGATGCAGAGGGGGATGTGGATAATGCAGCTCCACGGGATGGTGGTGATCAGGAAACGGTCCAGAAAAACCAATACATATCGGGTATGGAGGAGGATGAAGGCCCTGGAGACAATGAGATGTCTGAATTGATTGCTGACTTGGGCAAGGGTCAGGTGCTCGGTGAGAAAATGTATGAATTTGTAAAGGAACATCTGAACCGTAAGGTGTCACCGACATCTTCATATGCACAATTTACATTTGTTGTGAAGTTACTTCATATAAAGTCTTTCAGTCGGATGAGAAACAACGCATTCAATGCAATGATGAATTTGTTACAAAAAGGATTCCCAGAAGCATGTCTTCCAGACTCTTTCGATGCGCCAATGAAGTACATACGTTCCAGGGGACTCGGCTATGAAAAAATCCATGTTTGCAAAAATAATTGTATATTGTTTCGCAAGGAGAAGTATGTCAAACTTGATGTGTGCCTAGTATGTTGTGAAGCGCATTCAAGATGGAAGGATGCAGACACCAACAAGTGCGTTTCTCAAAAGGTATTGAAGCATTTTCCGCTGATTTCTAGGCTGAAGAGGATGTTTCTTTCATCAAAAACTGCAAAGGATGCACGATGGCACCAGTCGAAGTGAAAACCGGTGAACAATGAGCTTAGCCATCCAGCTGATGGTGAGGCATGAAAAGAATTCAATAAAAGTTGGCCAGAATTTGCAGAAGATGCTAGGAACCTTAGACTTGGTCTTTCAACCGATGGTTTCAATCCATTTGGCAACATGACCAACTCATATAGTATGTGGCCAGTATTTGTTGTGCCGTATAAGATGCCACCATGGGTATGCATGGAAGAATCAAACTTCATGATGGCCTTATTGATCCCTGGGCCGAGTTCTCCATCAAAGGATTTTGATATCTTCATGGAACCTCTCGTCGAAGAGCTGCAGCAACTTTGGAAGGGTGTCTGGGCAATCGATGCTGTTGAGGGTAAAGGATTTAAACTGCGTGCTGCGGTTCTTTGGTGCATACATGATTATCCAACATTGAGCATGTTGTCTGGGCGAGTCACGAAAGGCTATTTTGCCTGTGTGCGTTGCGACAAGGATCCTTACTCATGGAGATTGAAGAACAAGATATGTTCATTAGGCATCGTCGTTTCCTTCCAACTCACCATCCATGGAGAAGAAAGAGAGCAGACTTTGATGGTACTATTGAAAACTGAGAAAAGCCAGAGCAGTTTACCCATGAGGAGCTGAAGCAGCAACTGGAGAAGGTTAAAGACGTTAGACCAGGAAAGCATCCTCTACCTCATGGAAAGAAAAGGAAGTGGGAATCCGGACAGTGCTGGAGCCGAAGGGTTTGTTTGTGGGAATTGTCGTACTGGTCATCTCTGAAGTTGGCACATAACCTTGATGTGGTGCACATTGAGAAAAACATATGCGAAAACCTTATTGGAACGTTGCTTAAAATTGCTGGGAAGACAAAGGACACCATCAATGCTAGGGTTGATTTGGAAGAGATGGGCGTAAGATCAAATCTACACATGGTGGCAACTGAGGATGGTGAGTCATACAAAATGCCAGAAGCTCTGTATGTACTTTCAAAAACGAAACAGAAGCTATTTTGTGATTTTATAAATTCGGTGAAGTTCCCAGATGGATATGCTTCAAACTTAGCTAGGTGTATTGCTGCAGATGGATGCAAACTACAAAGACTGAAAACTCATGATTGTCATATCCTACTCCAAAGGGTTTTGTCGGCTTGTCTCCGCGGTTTAGTGGACAAAGAGATATACACAGCTATTGCAAAATTAGGAAACTTCTTTTGGCAACTATGTTGCAAAACTCTGAAGTTGGATGTCTTGCAAAAACTGAAAACAGATATCACAATAATTCTGTGCAAGCTTGAGAAAATTTTCCCTCTTGCCTTCTTTGATGTTATGATCCACTTGGCTGTCCATTTGCCTGAGGAAGCAATCCTGAGAGGTCTAGTACAATATGGATGGATGTATCCCGTCGAAAGAAGGCTATGCACATTGAAGTGTTCAGTGAGAAACCAAGCTAGGCCTGAAGGATCCATTGCAGAAGCATATGTTGCTAATGAGGCCTTGACATTTTGCTCTAGGTACTTCGCGGCTGATGATGTAGCCACACGATTAAATCAGGTTGGAAGGAACAGAGAGAATGTTGATTTGTCTGTAGATGGAACATCCTGTTTCGATCACAATGTTCAAGTACTTGAAGCAGGGACCACTTGTTGGCTTGGGTCAAAGTACGACAAGGTGGTTTGGTATGTGCTAAACAATTACGAAGAGGTGAAGCCATATATCGAGTAAGTAAATCACCATTGCAATGATAGAACTACAATTATTTCATTCTAACTTTGAAGGTACTACTTTGCAGAGTGTTCAAGAATGAATTAAAAGCGAAAGGTGTGTCGGACGAGGATATTGATCGTCAAATTGTTACAGAATTTCGGCATTGGTTTAGATCGCATGTTAGTATTCATTTTTTTGTTTGGTAGCTAGCTTATAATACCTGGTGAGGACCTTTACACAAGACTATATTCAAAAAAACTATGGCTCTTCTATACAGATTACAAACAATCCAGTGAGCGACGACAACCTATATGCATTATCAGCTGAACCAGACTGGCGACCAAAAACTTATATAGCATGTATTGTAGGTGGTGTCCGGTACCAAACCAAGGCCCGAGAGGCAAATAGGAAGACACAGAATAGTGGAATCATGACTACAGGATCACATAAAGACATTGCAGAAATTGAGTTTTATGGTTCACTAAGAGACATTATTGAGCTGCGGTACAACTCGGGGCTTGACAGAGATCGAACTGTTGTTTTATTCTAGGTTGACTAGTATGATCTGGAAGGGACCAAGAAGGAACTGAAGATTAGAAATGATGGTTACTTCACAAGCGTCAATACTGGAGATTACTGGTACCAAGATGATCCCTACATTCTTGCTGAACAAGCAACGAATGTCTTTTACTTGCCAGACACCCTACTACAACACCCATGGAGAGTGGTGCAAAAATTTGAGCACAGGCATTTGTGGAGCTATAATGAAAATGAGGAGGACATAGCTCCCATTGGCATGTTACTTGCATATCAAGATGATGAAATTGACCAAACCTTGCATGATGTTATACTTGATGATGGTCTCGGTGATGGTTCGGAGGTTCCGGTGCCTATTACTGGCGAGGAGACTATGGTTGCAGCCGCTGAAGTTGACGCAATTCGCTAGCAGGAGCTGTCTGATGTGGATGGATTCAATTCTGAAGATGAGAATGACGACACTCTATGGTAATACATCGATGAAGATGAAAATGCTGCCGATGAAAGTGACGACAACTAGGATATCAAACTAGTAAATGTTTAGGTCGATCCGAACTGAAATCATGTGGACCTTATGATTTATATGTAATTTATATGTAGTTGAAGTGCACTTTCCTGAATATTAAACCTACCATAGGTGCCTACTATCTGGTTCACTGTATTATGTAGCATCGGAACTTCCTGTTGCGACTTATACAAAATATACGATCGCGCATGGGGATGACCGATTATCCGGTACGTTGTATTATAAAACAACGGAACGTCCTGTTGGGCTACATGAATGGTAGGTTAGAAAATATCCATTTGTTATCCTCTCCAATGTGGGCATGATCGAGTAGTATGCAACGTGATGTGCTCATGATCATGTAGTACTAGGCGAATCGAATTGACGAAGGAAGGGATGTATTGATCTCCAATGTGGGCATGATCGAGGAGTATGCAATGTGACGTGCTCATGATCATGTAGTACTAGGCGAATCGAATCGATGAATGAAGGACCGAACTGGCGACCAGAGAGGGGGGGAGTGAATGGGAGCCGATAAAAATTCTTCTCGAAGGAGATGACTTCTCCAACAAGATGAACTCGATCGGGTACCCAAAATCACACGCTCCGCACACAACCTTTCGTTTGCCAACACCACGTAGCCACTGGAGTGCTACTGGTCCTAGGAACAAACACTACCTGCAGCCACAGCTCCTACACACACACGGCAGCGGAAATGACTCTGAAGCTGTCTGGCCAGCAGGGGGCGGTTAGACCGGGTATGGGGGGTGATTAGACCACCTCCACCTGGTAACCGAGAAATCCTCCGAACGACCTCTTCCGAGCTCCAAAACTCTCCACAATTTCACCCACTGGATCCTGTGGTCAAGGCCAAGCTAGCTACCAGAGAATCTAGGCGAAAACAAGAACTTCACCCAAAAGGGCCTAGGGCGGTTAGACCGGCTCACGGTGGCGGTCTAACCTCCTGTACCCAGCAACGAACTCAAGGCAAGAACTCCTAGCAAACAGTGCCGAAACGAACCAAGATTTTACTTGAACGCTCCTCTGATCAAGGCAAACTAACTCACAGAGGAAAATCCGGCAAAACCAAAACTTTCACCTAGGAGGCCCAGGGCGGTTAGACCGTCCACCTATGGCGGTTAGACCGCCCCTCCCAGAAAATCTGGCCGCGGGTCAAACCTCAACTTCCCTTCGCCCGATCTCCCGATTCACCCCATGGATTGCAGCGAGACTTCGGGGATACCTGGGTTACCTCCCGGGCAACCTCTCCGCCAAAGGAATCGAACCGAAACGCTCTCAATCAAAGGGAATCGCGGATCTTGGCCCTCTAGGTCATGAACTCGAGCAACTCGAAAAACCACCAAATCGAGGTCGATTCAAGAGAGTTCTTGGGGCAAAGTCACCAGCCAAAGAGGCACAAGGTCCTCATAAGTGACACCCAACAAGAATCCCGCATGAAATCACCCTCAAAACTCCGCCATGAAAATCACAAGAAAGAACTCTGAAAATCACCAAAAAGGAAAACGGGAGAGGCAACACAAGGCCTTGAGGAACCACACCGAATCATCTATACATACCATGAAGGTTCATACAAGGTCTAGCTTACCACCCAGTCGTCCATCCCTCTCTCTAGATCTCACATGAAGCTCTCAAGCTAGTCCTAGAAAAACTAGAGAAAATAGCAAACGAAAATGACAAAGGGAAATGAGCTAGGGTTCCAAGAGTTGGCGGCCATCCATCCCTCCAAGTGTTTATATGGGGGCAACCAAAAGACTAAACTACCCTTACTAGCTAACTAGGGATACATACCTTTCAAGGGCAATTTCGGAAGTCTTCAGTTCAGCACCATCGGACGGATGCCTAGCGACCGCAAACTTGTTTAGCCTCGACGCAAGCCTTACGATCCCGGCGTGTGTCCTCCGCTTCGAAGTTTCTCGACGGCTGCGACCCGGGTGGTCAGACCGCCCCCTGGGCGGTTAGACCGGCCCAGGCGGTCTGACCGCCCCTCCTGGGCGGTTGAACCGGCCTGGGTGGCCACACTCCTCTGTTGAGTCTTCAGCCTCGATTTTGTGGCTCAACCGAGTAACCCAGTGGTTTTCTGGTGAACCACTGCAAACCCCGCGAACTCGGTGTAGCCTCCGCCAATCACCACTCATGACTCGGCTCCCACGTTGTCCCGGCTCGACCTTGGTTTTGAGGCTCAACCAAGAAACAGTCCACAATTTGTCTTGCTGTTCTTGCCACCATGCGGTCGGCACTTGACCCCGCTGGCCACCGGGTCCCTCGAGCCGAGCCTACTTGTCTTCTCCACACTTGGAGGCCTCACCGGCAACGACCTTTCGGGCTTGTTCTTCACCTGCACCAACACCAGTCAAGCCGCAACCTGCACCTGCAATACTTAGCCAAGAGTCAGTCCACACAACATTGTCAATCACTCATCACACCAGGAAGCGACCATCCACCGGTCCTCGAACCACACAGGCTCTCAATCTCCCCCTCGATGAGTGCATTGACAACATACCTGATTGGTAACCAAAGAGAAAAGGAAAAGAAACGACTAAAAGAAACTTCAACAAGCGATCGAAAGCCAAAGGAAAGGCAAAGAGCAAGATCACTTGAAGAAGGAAAGTCTCGGTCCGCTTAGGCAAGGGCGACGGCTCAACACAACCGAGACAAAAAGAAGCTCACACAAAGAGAAAGACCACCAAAGGCACACAAGGCCGCAAGCCACAAACTCACACAAGAGCTCCCCCTGCACATATGCAAGCTCCCCCTAAGCCAAAGCACACTCCCCCTGAACCAATGCAGCCATGCAACAAGGAGCAAAGACCTACTCACACTGCCCAGGGTGGTTAGACCGCATGCCCAGGGCGGTTAGACCGCCCATCTGAGATCTGACCGCCTGGGGGGCGGTTAGATCGCCCCAAGAAACCGGCCCTGCACAAAACTTTTCAAAACCTGCCCGAACCACTTGAAACACCTTCCAAATGCTCCCAGGTGCCCAAAACATGCCCAAATTTCTCCCCCTTGTGGACAATGCATGAATCAAGGCAAAATGCGAAATGTTTCAACATAGAGCTACTCAAATAGACAAAATTCATCATAGTATGCTACACATATCCAAATGAGCAAGTTAGATACTCTATAGCTTCATATGGACATAAACTACAAGATCACCAAGTTTCACAACCATTGGGCAAAGCTAAGATAGAATTGATCATTTTTGTGAAAATTTACCCTCTCATGAGCAAAGTCCTAAACATGAGCAAAACATGTCAAAATGGCAAAGCCACACAAACTTCCTGCTAGGACAACCATTCTAAGCATAAGACCATCATAAACACCCACAAGCACCTCATGTAATGTCAAAGCCACCGAGCCATGTGCTTACTTCTAAATATGAGACTTCTCATAGGTAAGCAATATGCAACGGTTTAGCACCCAAAGCAAATTAAATAAAGCACATATTACATGGGAGAACATTTTCCAAGCAATTTACATTTCATTTTCAGATTCATATTTGGTACATGAAATGTCTTTGCGACATAAAGGAACTTATGCCCCTCCACAAGATAAAGCGTGGGGGCTAAACATTCATGATGGCAAATGAGCCTTTGGCCCCATATACTCAAAATAAGCTATCCAAGCACAAATTAAGCATAGAAAAGCCACTAAAATATGTCATGATCATATAAAGGCATTTACTCACAAGAGAGCATATATGTGACATTTTTCAAAAACATAGCTATCAACCATGGATATAAATCAAGATCATCAAGAGCTAAGCCACACTAAGCCATATCATACCAAACTAGCTCACAAGATCATATATATAGCACATCATGGTGAACAATGTATATAGGAGAAGCTTTTCCTACAAAATGCATATGATACAAAATGCATGCAACCTAAGATACAAAGATGTCTATACATCATGTTACAAATGCAATTCAAAAAGCAAGAAATGCATAAAAGGAAAGCTATACATATGCTATAAAGGAGCTCCCACACCAACTCAAGAGACCAAACACACACCAAGTTCTCCCCGCAAATGAGTGATAATTGCTTGATCTAGGGGCTTGGTGAAAATATCCCCCAGAAAATGGTATCTCACTTCTATATGCTTGGTTTTGGAATGAAGCACTGGGTTCTTAGCAACACTTATCGCACTTGTTCTATCACAAAGAAGTGGAACCTGGGTATACTCCTCACTGAAGGACCGATTAGGCGAACCAGAGAGGGGGGGAGTGAATGGGAGCCGATAAAAATTCTTCTCGAAGGAGATGAGAACTCCAACAAGACAAACACGACTTCCAACTCACGTCTTCGACCCAACTACCCAAGTTGGTCAAGACCACGCAGCCACTGGAGTGCTACTGGTCCTAGGAACCAACACTCAACCTTCCTAGCCAAAACTCACCAAAACACACAGCGGAAACTTGCACGGCTTGCTGCCTGTGCTACACCGGTCAGACCGATGGCCTGCGCCGGTCAGACCGGTGACACCGGTCAGACCGGTGGACAGAGCCGGTCAGGCCGGTGGCTACAGCAGCCGCACAGCAAACGTTCCAGGAAGCCTCAGTGAATCCTCTAGGCCCTGGAACAAAAACCACCACGAAACACAACCTGTGAGAAAGAAGAACCCCTCACAAATCCTAGCAAAACAACTCCAAACACTCCAAGAACTGAACAACAGGACCACGGGACAAAACCACACGGACAAGGCTGTTCCCCGAGACAAAAACCCACCAAGGGCTAGCACCGGTCAGACCGGTCAAGAGCACCGGTCAGACCGGTCGTGCCTGGGCAGCTCGGGATGAACAGCGCCCGCGAGTCAACTCCTGCAAATCCAACTCCCGATCTCCCGATCCACTCCACGGTTTTGCACAAGACTTTGGGGATAGTAGGAACACCTCATGGGTACTCCATAGCCAAGATTTGGTCCACCAAAACTTGTCAAATCACGAGGAATCGAAGAAATCCCACCAAGAACGCCTCTAACCCTAGAGCCACGAAAACCCCAAAATCGAGCCTCTTTGCTCACGGATTTGGAAGGGGAATCAAAGGGAAAAGAACCACGAAGGGTTCATGCATACATCCCCCACCAAATCCCAAAGAGAAAGGCCTCGAAATCGCTCCAAGAAAATCGCCAAGAAAAGGCTCCGAAAATCACCAAAAAGGAGAAACGGGAAAGACACATCCAAGCCTTGAGGAACCACGCCGAATCATCTATACATACCAAAGAAGTTCATACAAGGTCTAGCTTGCCGCCCGATCATCCTTCCCTCTCACAAGATCTCACCATGAAGCTCTCAAGCTAGTCCTACGAAAATCCTAAGAAAATAGGAAGGAAAATAGGAAAACCAAATGAGCTAGGGTTCCAAGAGATGACTGCCATCCTCTCACCCCTTGGGTTATATGGAGGCAACCGAAAGACTAAAATACCCTTACTAGCTAACTAGGGATACATGCCCCTCGAGGGCGAAATTGGAAGTCTTTGTCTTCGCACCATCGGACGGATGCCCAGCGACCGCAAACTTGCTTAGCCTCGACGCAAGCCTTGCGATCCCGACGCGTGTCCTCCGCTTCGAAGATTCCGGACTGCGTCGTCGCACACCGGTCAGACCGGTTCTCCTCACCGGTCAGACCGGTACCCACCGGTCAGACCGGTCAGACCCACCGGTCAGACCGGTCTGGAGCTGCTGCACCTCCGTCTCCGGTTCTTCGGTCTTGGCTTTGTGGATCAACCAAGGAACCCAGTGGTTTTCTGGTGAACCACCGGAAACCCCGCGAACTCGGTGTAGCCTCCGCCAATCACCACTCATGACTCGGCTCCCACGTAGTCCCGGCTCGACCTTGGTTTTGAGGCTCAACCAAGAAACCGTCCATGACTCCATCTTGCCGTTCTTGCCACCATGCGGCCCGCACTTGACCCCGCTGGCCACCGGGTCCCTCGAACCAAGCCTACTTGTCTTCTCCACACCTGGAGACCTCACCGGCAACGACCTTTCACGCTTGTTCTTCACCTGCACCTGCACCAGTCAAGCCGCAACCTGCACCTGCAATACTTAGCCAAGAATCAGTCCACACCACGTTGTCAATCACTCATCACACCAGGAAGCGACCATCCACCGGTCCTCGAACCACACCTGGCTCTCAATCTCCCCCTTGATGAGTGCATTGACAACACACACGTTTTGGTAACCAAGAGAAAAGGAAAAGAAAAGAAACGACTAAAAGAAACTCCAACAAGCGATCGAAAGCCAAAGAAAAGGCAAAGAGCAAGATCACTTGAAGAAGACAAGTCTCGGACCCCTTAGGCAAGGGCAACGGCTCGACACATCCGAGACAAAACATGCTCAAGCAAAGAGCACAAACCATCAAACCAAAGCTCGAAAACCACAAAGAGCTCCCCCTGCACACATGCAAGCTCCCCCTGAACCGATGCAACTCCCCCTGGACAAATGCATGCGAACCACTTCACACAACAGAGCAGCTGCAACAGCTCAGCTCTGACCGGTTAGACCGGTCGACACCACCGGTCAGACCGGTGGGCAACATGTGAACAGGTCCAGCACTCTCACCGGTCAGACCGGTGACCTCAACCGGTCAGACCGGTGCACAACAGAGCCCAAAAATAGCTCGAAACCACCTGAAAACCTTCCAAATGCATTCAGTAGGCCAAAACATGCTCAAACTTCTCCCCCTTGTTGACAATGCATGAATCAAGCCAAAAATGCAAAAAATGCAACCTAGAGCTTCTCAAATAGACAAAATTCAACATAGGATGCTACACATGTCCAAACGAGCAAGTTAGATACTCTATAGCTTCGTAAAGACATAAACTTCATGATCACCAAGTTTCACAACCATTGGGCGAAGCTAAGATAGAATTTAGCAATTTTGCGAAAAATCACCCTCTCATGAGCAAAGTCCTAAACATGAGCAAAACATGTCAAAATGGCAAAGCCACACAAACTTCATGCTAGGACAACCATTCTAAGCATAAGACCATCATAAACACCCACAAGCACCTCATGTCATGTCAAAGCCACCGAGCCATGTGCCTACTTCTATATATGAGACTTCTCATTGGTAGGCATCATGCAACGATTTAGCACCCAAAGCAAATTAAAATTAGCACATATGACATGGGAGCACATTTTTCAAGCAATTTACATTTCATTTTCAGATTTATAATTGGTACATGAAATGTCTTTGCGACAAAAAGGAACTTATGCCCCTCCACAAGATGAAGCATGGGGGCTAAACATTCATGATGGCAAATGAGCCTTTGGCCCCATATGATCAAAATAAGCTATCCAACCACAAATTAAGCATAGCCAAGCCAATAAAACATGTCAAGATCATGTAAAGGCATTTACTCACAAGAGAGCATATATATGAAATTTTTCAAAAACATAGCCATCCACCATGGATACAAACCAAGATTATCAAGAGCTAAGCCAAACTAACCATAGCTTACCAAATTAGCTCACAAAGACATATATGTCATGCCATGGTGAACAATGTGTATAAGAGAAGCCTTTCCTAAACAATGCATATGATACAAAACGCATGCAACCTAAGATACAAAGATGCCTATACATCATGTTACATATGCCATGCAAAATGCAAGAAATGCACAAAGGAAAGCTATACATATGCTACAAAGGAGCTCCCACACACCAACTCAAGAAATCAAACAAACACCAAGCTCCCCCCGCAAACGAGTGAAAGTTGCTTGATCTAGGGGTTTGGTGAAAATATCGGCTAGTTGTTCATGTGTGGGTACATGGATCAAAGCTATCTTCCCTTTCTCTACGTTGTCTCTCAGAAAATGATACCTCACTTCTATGTGCTTGGTTTTGGAATGGAGCACTGGGTTCTTTGCAACGCTTATGGCACTAGTGCTATCACATTGAAGTGGGACATGGGTATACTCCTCACCAAAGTCACTCATGGTGTATGTGATCCAAAGGAGCTGAGAGCAACAACTAGCTGCGGCCACATACTCTGCCTCGGTAGTGGATTGAGCAACACTCGACTGTTTGCGGGAAGACCAAGATACCAAAGAAGAACCCAAGAACTGGCAAGTCCCAGAAGTGGACTTCCTATCCAACCGACACCCGGCAAAATCCGCGTCTGAAAATCCATGAAGCGCCAAAGAAGAAGACGCAGAGTACCAAAGGCCAAAGTCGGGAGTGTGTCGCAAATACCTGAAAATGCGCTTGACTGCTTGCCGATGCGAAGTCCTCGGAGAAGCTTGAAAACGAGCGCACAGACACACCGAGAATTGAATGTCCGGCCTCGTCGCCGTCAAGTAGAGGAGTGACCCGATCATGCTCCGGTACTCCTTCTGGTCCACATGTTCACCTTCCTCGTCCGCATCAAGAACTGTAGTCGTACTCATAGGCGTCGCCATTGCCTTGGAATCCTCCATCTTGAACTTCCTCACAATGTCCTTGGTGTACTTAGCTTGGTGCACAAATGTTCCTTCCTTTGATTGCTTGATTTGTAGCCCGAGGAAGAACTGCAACTCGCCCATCATGCTCATCTCAAATTCCCTGCTCATGTCTTCTGCAAACCTTGCAACAAGAGAGTTAGACGAGCCACCAAAGACAATATCATCCACGTATACCTGCACAATCAGGATATCTCTGTCCTGCCTGAGGAGAAACAAGGTCTGGTCGACCTTCCCCATCTCAAACCCTCTCTCAAACAGGAACCCCCTCAACCTACCATACCAAGCTCTAGGCGCCTGCTTCAACCCATACAGCGCCTTCCTCAACTTGTATACCCGGTGAGGATACTTCTCACTCTCAAACCCCGGTGGTTGCCTCACAAACACCTCTTCCTCCAATACACCGTTCAGAAAAGCACTCTTCACATCCATCTGGTACAACTTGAACCCTTTAGCCACGGAAAAGGCTAGAAGGATCCTGATCGCCTCCAAACGAGCTACAGGAGCGAAAGTCTCCTCGTAGTCGATCCCCTCTTTCTGACTGTACCCCTGAGCAACAAGTCTCGACTTGTTCCTCACCACTTCTCCTTTCTCTCCCTCTTTATTTTTCCACACCCATTTTGTCCCAATCGGCTTACACCCTGGGGGAGGGTCAACCAACACCCAAACTTGGTTCCTCTCAAAATTCTCCAACTCCTCATGCATCGAGTTAACCCAATTATGATCAGATAACGCATGTCCAATGTCTTTGGGCTCAAAAGTGGCAACAAAAGCAGCATGAGCGAAATGAGAATTGTTTCGAACCCTCGACCGTGTAGTACGTTCATTCATGTCGCCGATGATTCTCGAAGCTGGGTGATCCACTTGCACTCGTCGGGGAGGTTCTCGCCTTGATGCTACCTCCCCCTCAACAGCAGCTTCGCCTTGATCTGGGTTTGTCGTTGTAGGTGTGGGAGAAGGTCCATTCTCGATCGTCGTCGAAGTAGTAGGTACATGTTCAGCCGCGGGCATCACACCGCCATCTTCATCATCTCCATGTTCATGCTCCTCCTCCTGAAAGATCTCCTCGCCAAGTTCGTCGTCACCTGCACACTCAAAAACAAGCTGACTACGTGGCTGTGTCTCGTCGAAGGTTACCTCGCAAGTCTCCACGATTTGGTTAGTTTCAAGATTGAGCACACGAAATGCTCTAGAATGAGATGCATAACCAAAGAAAATACCATCGACAGACCTAGCCTCGAACTTGTCCAACTTCTTCCCTTTCTTCAGAATGAAGCATTTACAACCAAAGACATGGAAGTGACTCACCTTGGGTGTGCGACCGTGCATCAACTCATAACAGGTTTTCTTCTTGTGAACCCTGAGGTAGATCCTGTTCGACACATGGCACGCGGTATTGACCGCCTCAGCCCAGAACCTTCTCGGAGTCCTATGCTCGTCGAGCATCGTCCGAGCCATCTCGCATAAGGTCCTGTTTTTCCTTTCCACCACGCCATTCTGGGGAGGCGTATACGGACTCGAAAACTGATGTTCAAGACCCAAGTCATGGCAAAAGGTTTCGAAGCGAGAGTTTTTGAATTCCGAGCCATTGTCACTGCGGATCGCTCGTATGGCATCTCCGTGTCTCTCGTTTCTTAACCTCAAGACAAGATCTCGAACAAAACCAAACGTCTCCCCCTTCTCCTCAAGAAAGAACACCCACGCATACCGAGAGTAGTCGTCCACCACAACAAGGACATACCACTTCCCACCCGCAGATCGCACACGAGCTGGGCCAACAAGGTCCATATGGAGCAGCTCGCATGGACGCTCAGTCATCACATCGGTGAGAGGCGGGTGAGAAGAGGCTACCATCTTGGCATGCCTACACGGCGCAAAGTCACTCATGGTGTATGTGATCCAAAGGAGCTGAGAGCAACAACTGGCTACGGCAACGTATTCGGCTTCGGTTGTAGATTGAGCAACACTCGATTGTTTCCGGGAAGACCAAGACACCAAAGAAGAACCCAAGAACTGGCAAGTCCCAGAAGTGGACTTCCTATCCAACCGACACCCGGCAAAATCCGCGTCTGAAAAACCGTGAAGCTCCAAAGAAGAAGGCGCGGAGTACCAATGGCCGAACTCAGGAGTGTATCGCAAATACCTGAAGATGCGCTTGACTGCTTGCCGATGCGAAGTCCTTAGAGATGCTTGAAAACGAGCGCACAGACATACCGAGAATTGGATGTCCGGCCTCATCGCCATCAGGTACAGGAGGGAGCTGATCATGCTCTAGTACTCCTTCTGGTCCACGTGTTCACCGTCCTCGTCTACATCAAGAGTTGTAGTCGTACTCATCGGTGTCGCCATGGCCTTGGAGTCCTCCATCTTGAACTTCCTCACAATGTCCTTGGTGTACTTGGCTTGGTGTACGAATGTTCCTTCCTTCGATTGCTTGATCTGGAGCCCGAGGAGGAACTGCAACTCGTCCATCATGCTCATCTCAAATTTCCTACTCATGTCTTCTGCAAACCTTGCAACCAAAGAGTTAGACGAGCCACCAAAGACAATATCATCCACATACACCTGCACAATTAGGATCTCTTTGCCCCGCCTGAGGAGAAACAAGGTCTGATCTACCTTCCCGATCTCAAAACCTCTCTCAAATAGGAACCCTCTCAACCTACCATACCAAGCTCTAGGCGCCTGCTTCAACCCATATAGCACCTTCCTCAACTTGTACACCCTGTGGGGGTACTTCTCACTCTCAAACCCCGGTTGTTGCCTTACGAACACTTCTTTCTCCAAAACACCGTTTAGGAAAGCACTCTTCACGTCCATTTGGTACAATTTGAACCCTTTAGCCACGAAAAAGGCTAGAAGGATCCTAATCGCCTCGAAACGGGCTACGGGAGCAAAGGTCTCCTCGTAGTCTATCCCTTCTTTCTGTGAATACCCCTGAGCAACAAGCCTTGACTTGTTTCTCACCACTTCACCTTTCTCTCCCTCTTTATTTTTCCACACCCATTTTGTCCCAATCGGCTTACACCCCGGTGGAGGCTCCACTAACTCTCAAACGTGGTTCCTCTCAAAATTCTCCAACTCCTCATGCATCGAATTGACCCAATTGTGATCAGATAAAGCATGTCCAATGTCTTTGGGCTCAAAAGTAGCAACAAAAGCAGCATGGGCAAAGTGAGAATCATTTCGAAACCTCGACCGTGTAGTCCGTTCGTTGATGTTCCCGATGATCATTGAAGCTGGATGATCCACTTGTACTCGCCGGGGAGCTTCTCGCCTCGAAGCCACCTCCCCCTCAGCTTGAGCTTCCTCACGATCTCGGCACGTCATCGTAGGTGTGGGAGAAGGCCCGTCCTCGATCGTAGTCGAAGTAGTATGTACATGCTCAGCCACGGGCTCCACACCACCATCTTCATCATCACCTTGCTGCACCTCATCCTCAAAAATTTCCTCGCCAAGTTCCTCGTCTCCTGCACACTCAAAAACAAGCTGACTACGTGGTTGTGTCTTGTCGAAGGTAACCTCGCAAGTCTCCACGATTTGGTTAGTTTCAAGATTGAGCACTCGAAAGGCTCTAGAATGAGACGTGCAACCAAAGAAAATGCCATCGACAGACCTAGCCTCGAACTTGTCCAACTTCTTCCCTTTCTTAAGGATGAAACATTTGTAGCCAAAGACGTGAAAGTGACTCACCTTGGGGGTTCTACCATGCATCAACTCGTAGCAAGTTTTCTTCTTATGGACCTTGAGGTAAAGCAACGAGCCACACCAGAAGACAGAGAAAAATCCGCTCGGAAAACTTGACCCTCGGGAACGACCATGCAAACTAGGTCCCCTCGAGAATCCAAAATCCGAGAACCACCAGGCCGAAACAACACCTCAAAACTCTCATCCAATAGCTGGGATACGGAAAGCAAATTGTACTCAAGTGATTGAACAAGAGCAACAAGCCTGAGAGTGACCATGTCACTTACCTTAATCTCACCTTCTGAAAGCACACGCCCTCGCCCATTGTCCCCAAAAGTGATGTATGTCTTAGACACCACTGGGACAAGACTTGAGAACCACCCCTTGTCTCTGGTCATATGCCTCGAGCAACCGGAGACAATCAGCCAAACATTCTTCAAGTCTCCCACCTGAAATTAAAAAATGAGCACGTGAGTGAACAAACGACTCAGCACTGGGGTTAGTACGAAAAGAGTAAAACCAGTGTCGAGCCATTTGCTCCAAAGTGGGGTTAGCACAAACCACATCATCACGCCTATCAAAGCTAGCACCACGAAAACCACCACGGGAGCCACCACGAGGGAACCAACCCTGTCTTGCTGGAGGAGAACGAAAACCATGAAAGGAAGACCGTGGACCGTTCCTCCTCTCCAACTCAAAGCTACGACTCCTCTCACCATCGTATTGAGCACGAGGTGGAGAACGTCTAGCAAACTGACCACCACTAGACTCACTATGCCAACCACCAGAACCACGACCACCAGAACTGAAACCACTCGAATCGCCACCTCGAAAACCAAACCGCCCAGAATTCTGGGGAGGTCTGACCGCCTAGCCAGGCCGGTCTAACCGCCCCTCTCTGGGCAGGGCCGGTCTGTCCGCCCCTCCAGGCCGGTCTGACCGCCCTCTCCAGAAAACCTCCTCGGTTGCGGGAACTCACATCTCCCCATGCCAGAGCACTTCTCACAACCGCCTTACCCCTGGGCAGTGGCATACGAGGCTCAGGTACACCATTTGAAGGGTGGTACCTGTCCCTGTTAGCCCACTCCTTAGCCATTCTCTCCTCACGCTTCCTCTTGAAGCAAAACTCACCCTTGTGACCATCTCTACCACAATAGTCACAATGAAACCGTATGAGCTTAGGTTTAGGCTTGGGTTGGGGCTGCTCACATGGTTTCTCATTTGGTTTCTCCTCACTTGGCTCCTCTTTCGGTTTCTCCTCACTAGGCTTCTCACCTTCTTTCCCAAAGAACACATTCCCTAAGTTGCTCTTGAACTTGATGGGTTTTTGGAAATTATTTGTGGGGTGAGGAAATATGGGTGGATCTGGAGTTGTGTCAAGTTTGTTTCTCAATGGGTTTGGCTTAGGAGCACAGGCATTTTTGTGAAAGGTTTTTGGTGGAGCTTGGATATCACCAATCTTCTCTCCTCCCTCACCACTACACTCTCCAATCTTATCCTACCCAAGCGCTTGCCCATCATAGCGCTTGTATGCCTCTATCATCATCCTAAGCTGTGGTTCATGACCCGACAACCAACCCATCATTTTTCTCAACTCATCATTTTCATCCTGCAAGCGATCAACATAATGTGCAAGTTCCAGATTCTTCACAGCATGCAATTCACAAGTAGAGAAAGAAGTGGGAACAGGTGCTTTCAACTCAGCCTCAAGAGAAACAATGTAAGCATGCATCTCATCAATCTTTCCATGCAAAATAGGGCAAGAAGTGCAAGCACCTAGCAAAGCAGGTCTAGCCTTAAGCTCAGCCAATTCAACCCAAACCACATCTAGTTCCTCATAGTTGGAGGCATGCTTTTCCTTAAGAGCAGTAAGATCAGCTAGGAACACAGAGCAATCAACACAATCAACCTCATCAGAAACAACAGGTGAAGCCTTAAGCGAATCAATTTCAAGTTTAGCATCTAGATTCTGTGTTTCTAGCTCAGCCACTCTAGTCCTAGCATCCTCAAGCAAGGCCCTAAGCTCCTTGCTCATCTTCTTCACCTCTCTAGGCATGTCATCACGATTATCAAGCAATTTTCCTAGCTCCTCATTTTCCTGGCGCAAGAAGGAAAGCTCGTCACTGAGAGCCTGTGTGGTTCTAGGACCGGTGGAAGGTCGCTTCCTGGTGTGATGAGTGATTGACAACGTTGTGTGGACTGACTCTTGGCTAAGTATTATAGGTGCAGGTTGCGTCTTGACTGGTGTTGGTGCAGGTGAAGGCAAGCGTGAAAGGTCATTGCCGGGTAGGCCTCCAGGTGTGGAGAAGACAAGTAGGCTTGGCTCGAGGGACCCGGTGGCCAGCGGGGTTAAGTGCGGGCTGCATGGTGGCAAGAACGACAAGATGAAGTCATGGACGGTTTCTTGGTTGAACCTCAAAACCAAGGTCGAGCCAGGACTACGTGGGAGCCAAGTCACGAGTGGCGATTGGCGGAGGCTACACCGAGTTCGCGGGGTTTCCAGTGGTTCACCAGAAAACCACTGGGTTCCTTGGTTGATCCACAAAGCCAAGACTGAAGACCGGAGGCAGCAGCACCAGGACCGGTCTGACCGGTGGGTACCAGTCTGACCGGTTGAGGACACCGGTCTGACCGGTGTGCGATGACGCAGTCCGGAGACTTCGAAGCAGAGGGCACGTGTCGGGATCGCATGGCTTGCATCGAGGCTAAGCAAGTTTGTGGTCACCGGGCATCCGTCCGATGGTGCAACAACGAAGTTTCCCAAAAGGCCCTTCGGGGGCGTGTATCTTAGTTTACTGTAATAGGGGTAGTTTCGTCTTTCGGCTAGCCACCATATAACCCAAGTGATGAGAGGATGGCAGCCATCTCTTGGAACCCTAGCTCATTTGCTTTTGTTTTTTCCCTTCCTATTTTCCTTAGGATTTTTAGGACTAGCTTGAGAGCTTCATGGTGAGATCTTGAGAGAGGGAAGGATGACTGGGTGGCAAGCTAGACCTTGTATGAACCTTCATGGTATGTATAGATGATTCGGCGTGGTTCCTCAAGGCTTGATTGTGTCTCTCCCATTTTCCCTTTTTGGTGATTTTCAGAGCCTTTTCTTGGTGATTTTCTTGTGGTGGTTTTGAGACCTTTCTCTTTGGGATTTGGTGGGGGATGTATGCATGAACCCGTCGTGGTTCTTTTCCCTTTGATTCCCCTCCCAAATCCGTGAGTAAAGGGGCTCAATTTTGGGGTTTTCTTCGTTCTAGGGTTAGAGGTGTTCTTTGCGGGATTTCTTCGATTCCTCTTGATTTAGCAAGTTTTGGTGGACCAAATCTTGGCTATAGAATGCCCATGAGGTACTCCAACTATCCCCTAAGTCTTGTGCAAATCCGTGGAGCGAATCGGGAGATCGGGATTTAGATTTGGAGGAGTTGAACCGCGGGTTGCTATTCATCCCGAGTGCCCAGGTCTTGACCGGTCTGACCGGTGCCTCTCACCGCTCTGACCGGTGCCGACCCTTGGTTGGGTTTTGCTCGGGTGAACGTCTTGGTGAGTTCCCTGGTGTCTTGTGTTGTTGCTGTTTCGAGTTTGGTCAGGTTTGGAGCTCGGAGGGTTTGTTTGGCGGATTTGGGGTTTCCTGGTTTAGACCGGTCTCACCGGCTTGCTACACTGGCCTGACCGGTGTAGGAGCATTCTGTGGAAGTCCTCAGGTTCTGCTCGGGTGACCCGGCTCAGGGTCCAGGGTGACCCGGTGTGTCTCCGGAGGGTGTCGGGTGATCCGGCGGCTTAGTCTGGGTGATCTGACCTTGACCGGTCGGACTAGTGCAGGTGACCGGTCTGACCGGTGTGTGTCAGTAGCTGCTCGAGTTGCTTGTTCTGCTGCGTTCTCGAGTAGATTTCGGTGGGTGTTGGTTCCTAGGACCAGTAGCATTCCAGTGGCTACGTGGTCTTGGCCAACTTGGGTAGTTGAGTCGGAGGTGTGTTTTGGCTAGTCGTGTTCATCTTGTCGGAGTAGCCATCTCCTTCGAGAAGAATTTTTATCGGCTCCCATTCACTCCCCCCCTCTCTGGTCGCTAGTTCCGTCCTTCAAGTGGTATCAGAGCCGGTTACGAATCTTCGTGATTCTAACCAGTTTTAAATCCAAGGATGGCGTACCAGGAACGGGGATCGGGTCCTCCACACTTCAATGGCAAAAACTACCAGATGTGGCAGAGGCGGATGGCAACTTTCCTCCGCGATAAGGGTCAGATCCTGTGGGATGTTACGGTGAACACAACTTATGTTCATCCGATTAACTTCCTTGCTCCGGGATCGAGGGACATGCACGACGCCAACAACAAGGCGGTCGAGTACTTGTTTCGTGCTCTGTGTCAATCCGAATTCGATCAAGTTCAGACAGAGGACCTAGCTTGTAGGATTTGGGGGTAGTTGAAGGATGCTCAGGTTCAGGCTCGGATGTATGCGACTTACCGGAGAGAGTACGAGAACTTCACTCATCTCCCCGGTGAGTCAATTGATGCCTTGTTCCAGCGGTTCACGGTAGTGGTGAACAACATGAGGGCCAATGTGAACGTGCTCCCGTACGATGATCATGACAGAGCTGTAAAGCTCTTGCACTCTCTGGATCATACAATTTGGGATGGAAAGTTCGAGGCCATTGTAGAGTCTGAGAAGTATGACACTCTGATGGTGAACGAGCTGTTCTCGAAGCTCAAGTCGGCTGAGGTGGACCGTGGTATGACAGCCAAGCTTGAGGGCCCGACTGACTCTCATAGTCTCGCCCTCATTGGTGGCTGAGGTGCAAAGTCTAACGCTAACCCATCCACCAGGATGTACTCTTTGTCCTCTTTGATGTCTTTGCCAGATGAGGAGTTCGACGTGCTTGGAGAGGACGAGCTGGCGCCGTTGACCAGGAGGTTCGAGAGGATGCACGAGAACCGGGTGAACACAAGGAGGAACACGAGGATGTGCTTTCAGTGCGGCAAGCAGGGACACTTCGTCGCCGACTGCCCCAAGAAGATGGAGAACAAGGACAGCTACAAGCACCGGTCGAAGACGGAGGGCAAGTATCGATCGAGGCGCGATCACAAGCAGAAGCACAAGCACAAGCACAAGGACGAGCGACGAGCGAGGAAGAAGGACAGACGTGGCCGGGCCCATGCGACCGACGTCGACTCCAGCTCCGCGTACTCTACCTCGAGCTCGAGTAGCAGTGAAGACGAAAGTGATCGGCACAAGAGCAAGAAGTCATTCAAGAACTTGAGCGGGCTGAGCTGCTACGCGAGATATGGCTTCTGCACCATGGCAGGAAGCTCCGGCAGCAAGAAGAGTCACCAGAGCGACTCCGAGGATGAGGTACGTGACGAGCTTCCCTTCTTGCGTGAGGAAAATGAACGGCTTGGCAAGTTGCTTGATAATCGTGATGACATGCTTAGAGAGGCTAAGAAGATGAGAAACGAGCTTAGGGCCTCGCTTGAGGATGCTAGGACTAGAGTGGCTGAGCTAGAAACACAGAACCTAGATGCTAAGCTTGAAATTGATTCGCTTAAGTCTTCACCTGTTGTTTCTGATGAGGTTGATTGTACTGATTGCTCTATGTTCCTAGCTGATCTTACTGTTTTTAAGGAAAAGCATGCCTCCAAGTGTGAGGAACTAGATGTGCTTAGGGCTGAAGTGGCTGAGCTTAAGTCTAGACCTGCTTTGCTAGGTGCTTGCACTTCTTGCCCAGTTTTGCATGGAAAGATTGATGAGATGCATACTTACACTGTTTCTCTTGAGGCTAAATTGAAAGCACATGTTCCCACTTCTTGCTCTACTTGTGAATTGCATGCTGTAAAGAATCTGGAACTTGCACATTATGTGTATTGCTTGCAGGATGAGAATGATGAGTTGAGGAAAATAATGGGTTGGTTGTCGGGTCATGAACCACAGCTTAGGATGATGATAGAGGCATACAAGCGCTATGATGGGCAAGCGCTTGGGTCGGATAAGATTGGAGAGTGTAGTGGTGAGGGAGGAGAGAAGATTGGTGATATCCAAGCTCCACCAAAAACCTTCCACAAAAATGCCTATGCTCCTAAGCCAAACCCATTGAGAAACAAATTTGACACGACTCCAGATCCACCCATATTTCCTCACCCCACAAATGATTTTCAAAAACCCATAAAGTTCAAGAGCAACTTGGGGAATGTTTTCTTTGGGAAAGAGGGTGAGAAGCTTAGTGAGGAGAAACCGAAAGAGAAGCCGAGTGAGGAGAAACCAAGTGAGCAGCCCCAACCCAAGCCTAAACCTAAGCTCATACGGTTTCATTGTGACAATTGTGGGAGAGATGGTCACAAGGGTGAGTTTTGCTTCAAGAGGAAGCGTGAGGAGAGAATAGCTAAGGAGTGGGCTAACAAGGACAGGTACCGCCCTTCAAATGGTGTACTTGAGCCTTGTATGCAAATGCCCAGGGCCAAGGCGATTGTGAGGATGGTTCCGGCTTGGGGAGATCGAAAAGTGGCACGTGGTGCTGCTGGCCGAGCACCACCGGTCAGACCGGTCAGGGTGACCGGTCAGACCGGTGCTGGTCTGGGTGGCCGGCAGTTTGGTTTCCGTGCTCGTGAGGATGCTTGGTTCAGTTCCTTTGGTCGTGGTACAGGTTGTTGGTATGGTGAGTCTGGTGGTGGCCAGTTTGCTAGACGTTCTCCACCTCGTGCTCAATACAATGGTGGGAGGGGTCGTAGCTTTGAGTTGGAGAGGAGGAACGGTCCACGGTCTCCCTTTCGTGGTTTTCGTTCTCCTCCAGCGAGACAGGGGTGGTTCCCTAGTGGTGGTTCCCATGGTGGTTTTCATGGTGGTAGCTTTGATAGGCGCGATGATATGGTTTGTGCTAACCCCACTTTGGAGGAAATGGCTCGGCACTGGTTTTACTCTTTTTGTACTAACCCCAGTGCTGAGTCGTTTGTTCACTCACGTGCTCATTTTTGAATTTCGGGTGGGAGACTTGAGGAACGTATGGTTGATTGACTCTGGTTGCTCGAGGCATATGACCGGAGACAAGGGGTGGTTCTCAAGTCTCGTCCCGGTGGTGTCCAAGACATACATCACCTTTGGGGATAATGGGCGAGGGTGTGTGCTTTCAGAAGGTGAGATTAAGGTAAGTGACAAAGTCACTCTCAGGCATGCTGCTCTTGTCCAATCGCTCGGATTCAATTTGTTGTCCGTTTCCCAGCTTTTGGATTTAGGTTTTGAGGTGTTGTTTCGGCCTGGTGGTTCTCAGATTTTGGATTCTCGAGGGGACGTAGTTTGCATGGTCATTCCCGAGGGTCAAGTTTTCCGAGCAGATTTCTCTCAGTCTTCTGGTGTGGCTCATTGCTTTTTGGCTGGTTCTTCGAGTGAGTTGTGGAAGTGGCATAGGAAGTTCGGTCACTTAAGCTTTGACCTTTTGTCTCGCTTGAGTAAACTCAATTTGGTCCGAGGATTGCCACGGCTGAGGTTTGAGAAAGAGTTGGTTTGTGCGCCATGTAGGCATGCCAAGATGGTAGCCTCTTCCCATCCAGCCCTCACCGATGTGATGACGGAGCGTCCATGCGAGCTGCTCCATATGGACCTTGTTGGCCCAGCTCGTGTGCGGTCTATGGGTGGGAAGTGGTACGTCCTAGTTGTGGTGGACGACTACTCTCGGTATGCGTGGGTTTTCTTTTTGGAACAGAAAGGGGAGATATTTGGTTTTGTTCGAGATCTTGTCTTGAGGTTGAGGAACGAGAGGCACGGAGATGCCATACTAGCGATCTGCAGTGACAATGGCTCGGAATTTAAAAACTCTCACTTCGAAACCTTTTGCCATGGCTTGGGTCTTGAACACCAGTTCTCTAGTCCGTATACGCCGCCCCAGAACGGCGTGGTGGAAAGGAAAAATAGAACCTTGTGTGAGATGGCTCGGACAATGCTCGATGAGCATAGGACTCCAAGAAGGTTCTGGGCTGAGGCGGTCAATACCGCGTGCTATGTGTCGAACAGAATTTACCTTAGGGTCCACATGAAGAAAACTTGCTACGAGTTGATGCACGGTAGAACTCCCAAGGTGAGTCACTTTCATGTCTTTGGCTGCAAATGCTTCATTCTTAAGAAAGGGAAGAAATTGGACAAGTTCGAGGCTATGTCTGTCGACGACATTTTCTTTGGTTACGCGTCTCATTCTAGAGCCTTTCAAGTGCTCAATCTTGAAACTAACCAAATCGTGGAGACTTGCGAGGTTACCTTTGACGAGACACAGCCACGTAGTCAGCTTGTTTTTTAAGTGTGCAGGTGACGAGGAACTTGGCGAGGAGATTTTCAAGGATGAGGTGTAGCAAGGTGATGATGAAGATGGTGGTGTGGCACCCACGACTGAGCATGTACATACTACTTCGACTACGATTGTGGATGGTCCTTCTCCCACACCTACGATGACGTGCCGAGATCGTGAGGAAGCTCCAGCTGAGGGGGGGTGGCTTCAAGGCGAGAAGCTCCCCGGCGAGTACAAGTGGATCATCCAGCTTCAACGATCATCGGGAACATCAACGAATGCACTACACGGTCGAGGTCTCGTAATGAATCTCACTTTGCCCATGCTGCTTTTGTTGCTACTTTTGAGCCCAAAGACATTGGACATACGCTATCTGATCACAATTGGGTCAATTCGATGCATGAGGAGTTGGAGAATTTTGAGAGAAACCAAGTTTGTGAGTTAGTGGAGCCTCCACCGGGGTGTAAGCCGATTGGGATAAAATGGGTGTGGAAAAATAAAGAGGGAGAGAAAGGATAAGTGGTGAGAAACAAGTCAAGGCTTGTTGCTCAGGGGTACACACAGAAAGAGGGGATAGACTACGAGGAGACCTTTGCTCCCGTAGCCCGTTTGGAGGCGATTAGGATTCTTATAGCCTTTTCTGTGGCTAAAGGGTTCAAATTGTACCAAATGGACGTGAAGAGTGCTTTCCTGAATGGTGTTTTGGAGGAAGAAGTGTTCGTGAGGCAACCACTGGGGTTTGAGAGTGAGAAGTACCCCCACATGGTGTACAAGTTGAGGAAGGCGCTGTATGGGCTGAAGCAGGCACCTAGAGCTTGGTATGGTAGGTTGAGAGGGTTCCTGTTTGAGAGAGGTTTTGAGATGGGGAAGGTAGATCAGACCTTGTTTCTCCTCAGGCACGGCAAAGAGATCCTAATTGTGCAGGTGTACGTGGACAATATTGTCTTTGGTGGCTCGTCTAACTCTTTGGTTGCAAGGTTTGCAGAAGACATGAGCAGGGAATTTGAGATGAGCATGATGGGCAAGTTGCAGTTCTTCCTTGGGCTCCAGATCAAGCAATCGAAGGAAGGAACATTCGTACACCAAGCCAAGTACACCAAGAACATTGTGAGGAAGTTCAAGATGGAGGACTCCAAGGCCATGGTGACGCCGATGAGTACGACTACAGCTCTTGATGCGAACGAGGACGGTGAACATGTGGACCAGAAGGTGTACCGGAGCATGCTCAGCTCCCTCCTGTACCTGACGGCGACGAGGCCGGACATCCAATTCTCGGTATGTCTGTGCGCTCGTTTTCAAGCATCTCCAAGGACCTCGCATCGGCAAGCAGTCAAGCGCATCTTCAGGTATTTGCGATACACTCCCGACTTCGGCCTTTGGTACTCCGCGTCTTCTTCTGTGGAGCTTCACGATTTTTCAGACGCGGATTTTGTCAGGTGTCGGTTGGATAGGAAGTCCACTTCTGGGACTTGCTAGTTCTTGGGTTGTTCTTTGGTGTCTTGGTCTTCCCGCAAACAATCGAGTGTTGCTCAATCTACAACCGAAGCCGAATACATTGCTGCAGCCAGTTGTTGCTTTTAGCTCCTTTGGATCACATCCACCATGAGTGACTTTGGTGAGGAGTATACCCAGGTTCCACTTCTTTGTGGTAGCACGAGTGCGATAAGTGTTGCTAAGAACCCAGTGCTTCATTCCAAAACCAAGCATATAAAAGTGAGATACCATTTTCTGAGGGACAATGTTGAGAAAGGGGAAATCGCTTTGATCCATGTGCCCACACAAAACCAACTAGCGGATATTATCACCAAGCCCCTAGATCAAGAAACTTTCACTCATTTGCGGGGAGAACTTGGTGTGTGTTTGGTCTCTTGAGTTGGGTGTGGGAGCTCCTTTGTAGCATATGTATAGCTGTCCTTTGTGCATTTCTTGCATTTTTCATTGCATGTGTAACATGATGTATAGGCATCTTTGTATCTTAGGTTGCATGCATTTTGTATCATATGCATTTTGTAGGAAAAGCTTCTCCTATATACATTGTTCACCATGATGTGCTATACATGATCTTGTGAGCTAGTTTGGTATGATATGGCTTAGTATGGCTTAGCTCTTGATGATCTTGATTTATATCCATGGTTGATAGCTATGCTTTTGAAAAATGTCACATGTATGCTATCTTGTGAGTAAATGCCTTTATATGATCATGGCATATTTTAGTGGCTTTTCTATGCTTAATTTGTGCTTTGATAGCTTATTTTGAGTATATGGGGCCAAAGGCTCATTTGCCATCATGAATGTTTAGCCCCCATGCTTTATCTTGTGGAGGGGCATAAGTTCCTTTTTGTCGCAAAGACATTTCATGTACCAAATATGAATCTGAAAATAAAATGTAAATTACTTGGAAAATGTACTCCCATGTCATATGTGCTTAATTTACTTGCTTTTGGGTGCTAAACCGTTGCATGTTGCTTACCAATGAGAAGTCTCATATTTAGAAGTAAGCACTTCGCTCGGTGGCTTTGACATGACATGAGGTGCTTGTGGGTGTTTATGATGGTCTTATGCTTAGAATGGTTGTCCTAGCATGAACTTTGTGTGGCTTTGCCATTTTGACATGTATTGCTCATGTTTAGGACTTTGCTCATGAGAGGGAATTTTTCACAAAAATAGTCAATTCTATCTTAGCTTTGTCCAATGGTTGTGAAACTTGGTGATCTTGTAGTTTTTGTCCATACGAAGCTATAGAGTATCTAACTTGCTCATTTGGATGTGTGTAGCATGTGATGTTGAATTTTGTCTATTTGAGAAGCTCTAGGTTGTATTTTTCCTATTTTTGGCTTGATTCATTTATTGTCAACAAGGGGGAGAAATTTGAGCATGTTTTGGCCCACAGAATGCATTTAGAAGGTTTCCAAGTGGTTTTGAGATATTTTTTACCTCGTGCAGTTCCCAATTTTTCGCAGTTGGTCATCGGCCTGACCGGTGGAATGCACCGGTCTGACCGGTGTGAGTGTCAGGTGCTGGGCGATCTAGTGCACCGGTCTGACCAGTGAGGTGGACCGGTCTGACTGGTCAGAGCAAGGCTGTTGCAGCTGCTCTGTTTCATGAAGTGGTTTGCATGCATTCGTCATGGGGGAGTTGCATTGGTTCAGGTGGAGCTCTTTGTGGTTTTCGAGCTTTGTTTTGGTGGACTTTGCTCTTTGCTTGAAGCTTGCTTTTGACTCGGTTATGTCGAGCCTTTGCCCTTGCCAAAGGGGACCGAGTCTTTCCTCTTTCAAGTGATCTTGCTCTTTGCCTTTGTTTGGCTTTCGATCGCTTGTTTGAGTTTCTTTTTAGTTGTTTCTTTTCTTTTCCTTTTCTCTTTGGTTACCAAATGTGTGTGTTGTCAATGCACTCATCAAGGGGGAGATTGAGAGCCTGTGTGGTTCGAGGACTGGTGGATGGTCGCTTCCTGGTGTGATGAGTCATTAACAACGTTGTGTGGACTTACTCTTGGCTAAGTATTGCAGGTGCAGGTTGCGGCTTGACTAGTGTTGGTGCAGGTGAAGAGCAAGCGCGAAAGGTCGTTGCCGGGTAGGCCTCCAGGTGTGGAGAAGACAAGTAAGCTTGGCTCGAGGGACCCGGTGGCCAGCGGGGTCAAGTGCGGGCCGCATGGTGGCAAGAACGGCAAGATGAAGTCATGGACGGTTTCTTGGTTGAGCCTCAAAACCAAGGTTGAGCCAGGACTACGTGGGAGCCGAGTCATGAGTGACGATTGGCGGAGGCTACACCGAGTTCGCAGGGTTTCCAGTGGTTCACCAGAAAACCGCTGGGTTCCTTGGTTGATCCACAAAGCCAAGACCGAAGACCGGAGGCAGCAGCACCAGGACCGGTCTGACCGGTGGGTCTGACCGGTGGAGGACACCGATCTGACCGGTGTGCGACGACGCAGTCCGGAGACTTCGAAGCGGAGGACATGCGTCGGGATAGCAAGGCTTCCGTCGAGGATAAGCAAGTTTGCGGTCGCCGGGCATCCGTCCGATGGTGCTACGACGAAGTTTCCCAAAATGCCATTCGGGGGCATGTATCTTAGTTTAATGTAACAGGGGGTAGTTTCATCTTTCGGCTAGCCTCCATATAACCCAAGTGGTGAGAGGATGGCGGCCATCTCTTGGAACCCTGGCTCATTTGCTTTTGTTTTTTTCCCTTCCTATTTTCCTTAGGATTTTTAGGACTAGCTTGAGAGCTTCATGGTGAGATCTTGAGAGAGGGAAGGATGACCGGGTGGCAAGCTAGACCTTGTATGAACCTTCATGGTATGTATAGATGATTCGGCGTGGTTCCTCAAGGCTTGATTGTGTCTCTCCCGTTTTCTCTTTTTGGTGATTTTCAGAGCCTTTTCTTAGCGATTTTCTTGTGGTGGTTTTGAGACCTTTCTCTTTGGGATTTGGTGGGGGATGCATGCATGAACCCTTCGTGGTTCTTTTCCCTTTGATTCCCCTCCCAAATCCGTGAGTAAAGGGGCTCAATTTTGGGGTTTTCTTCGTTCTAGGGTTAGAGGTGTTCTTGGCGGGATTTCTTCGATTCCTCTTGATTTAGCAAGTTTTGGCGGACCAAATCTTGGCTATGGAATGCCCATGAGGTACTCCTACTATCCCCAAAGTATTGTGCGAATCCGTGGAGCGAATTGGGAGATCGGGATTTGGATTTGGATTTGGAGGAGTTGAACCGTGGGTTGCTGTTCATCCCGAGTGCCCAGGTCTTGACCGGTCTGACCGGTGCTGACCCTTGGTTGGGTTTTGCTTGGGTGAACATCTTGGTGAGTTCCCTGGTGTCTTTTGTTGCTGCTGTTTCGAGTTTGGTCAGGTTTGGAGCTCGGAAGGTCTGTTTGGCGGATTTGGGGTTTCCTGGCTTAGACCGGTCTGACCGGCGTGCTACACCGGCCTGACCGTTGTAGGAGCCTTCTGTGGAAGTCCTCAGGTTCTGCTCGGGTGACCCGGCTCAGGGTCCAGGGTGACCCGGTGTGTCTCTGGAGGGTGTCGGGTGATCCGGCGGCTTAGTCTGGGTGATCTAACCTTGACCGCTCTGACCGGTGCAGGTGACTGGTCTGACCGGTGTGTGTCAGTAGCTGCTCGAGTTGCTTGTTCCGCTGCGTTCTCGAGAAGATTTCGGTGGGTGTTGGTTCCTAGGACCAGTAGCACTCCAGTGGCTACGTGGTCTTGGCCAACTTGGGTAGTTGAGCCGGAGGTGCCTTTTGGTTAGCCGTGTTCATCTTGTCGAAGTAGCCATCTCCTTTGAGAAGAATTTTTATCGGCTCCCATTCACTCCCCCCTCTCTGGTCGCTAGTTCCGTCCTTCAAGTGGTATCAGAGCCGGTTACAAATCTTCATGATTCTAACCAGTCCAAGATCCAAGGATGGCGTACCAGGAACGGGGATCGGGTCCTCCACACTTCGATGGCAAAAACTCCCCCCCTCTTTGGTCGCCAGTTCGGTCCTTCAGTCACGTACCTCATCCTCGGAGTCGGAGTCCGAGTCGCTTTTGTGACTCTTCTTGCTGCCGGAGCTTCGTGCCATGGTGCAGAAGCCATCTCTCGCGTAGCAGCTCAGCCCGCTCAAGTTCTTGGATGACTTCTTGCTCTTGCGCCGATCACCTTCGTCTTCCCTGCTACTCGAGCTCGAGGTAGAGTACACAGAGCTGGAGTCGATGTCGTTCGCTCCAACCATCGCACGGGCCTTGCCGCGTCCGTCCTTCTTCCTCAATCTTCGCTCGTCCTTGTGCTTGTGCTTGTGCTTCTACTTGTGATCACGCCTCGATCGGTACTTGCCCTCCATCTTCACCGGTGCTTATAGTTGTTCTTGTTCTCCATCTTCTCAGGGCAATCGGCGACGAAGTGTCCCGGCTTGCCGCACTGAAAGCATGTCCTCATGTTCCTCCTTGTGTTCAACCGGTTCTCGTGCATCCTCTCGAACCTCCTGGTCAGCAGTGCCAGCTCGTCCTCTCCAAGCACGTCGAACTCCTCATCTGGCAAAGACATCAAAGAGGACAAAGAGTACATCCGAGAGGATGGGTTAGCGTTAGACTTAGCACCTGAGCCACCAACGAGAGCAAGACTACGGGAGTCAGTCGGGCTCTCAAGACGGGCTGTCACACCATGATCCACCTCAGCTGACTTGAGCTTTGAGAACAGCTCGTCTACCGTCAGAATGTCATACTTCTCAGACTCAAGAATGGCCTCGACCTTTCCATCCCAAATTGTACGATCCAAAGCGTGCAAGAGCTTCACAGCTCTGTCATGATCATCATACGGGAGCACGGTCACAATAGCCCTCATGTTGTTCACAATCACCGTGAACCGCTGGAACATGGTGTCAATTGACTCACCGGGGAGATGAGTGAAGTTCTCGTACTCTCTCCGGTAAGTCGCGTACAACCGAGCCTGAACCTGAGCGTTCCCAGCGTGAGCATTCTACAACTGCTCCGAAATCCTACAAGCCAAGTCCTCTGTCTGAACCTGATCGAATTCGGATTGACACAGAGCATGAAACAAGTAGTCGACCGCCTTGTTGTTGGCATCGTGCATGTCCCTCGATCCCGGAGCAAGGAAGTTAATCGGATGAACATAAGCAGAGTTCACCGTAATGTCCCAAAGGATCTGACCCTTACCGCAGAGGAAAGCTGTCATCCGCCTCTGCCACATCTGGTAGTTTTTGCCATCGAAGTGCGGAGGACCCGATCCCCGTTCCTGGTACGCCATCCTTGGATCTTAGTTGGTTAGAATCATGAATATCCGTAACTGACTCTGATACCACTTGAAGGACCAAACTGGCGACAAGAGAGGGGGGGAGTGAATGGGAGCCGATAAAAATTCTTCTCGAAGGAGATGACTTCTCCAACAAGATGAACTCGATCGGGTACCCAAAATCACATGCTCCGCGTAGAACCTTCCGTTTGCCAACACCACGTAGCCACTGGAGTGCTACTGGTCCTAGGAACAAACACTACCTGCAGCCACAGCTCCTATACACACACGGCAGCGGAAATGACTCGGAAGCTGTCTGGCCAGCAGGGGGCGGTTAGACCGGGTATGGGGGGCGGTTAGACCGCCTCCACCTGGTAACCGAGAAATCCTCCGAACGACCTCTTTCGAGCTCCAAAACGCTCCACGATTTCACCCACTGGATCCTCTGGTCAAGGGCAAGCTAGCTACAGAGAATCTAGGCGAAAACAAGAACTTCACCCAAAAGGCCTTGGGCGGTTAGGCGGCTCACGGGGGCGGTCTAACCTCCTGTACCCAGCAACGAACACATGGCAAGAACTCCTAGCAAACTGCGCCGAAACGAACCAAGATTTTACTTGAACGCTCCTCTGATCAAGGCGAACTAACTCACAGAGGAAAATCTGGCAAAACCAAAACTTTCACCTGGGAGGCCCAGGGCGGTTAGACCGCCCCCTATGGCGGTTAGACCGCCCCTCCCAGAAAACCTGGCCGCGGGTCAAACCTCAACTTCCCTTCGCCCGATCTCCCGATTCACCCCACGGATTGCAGCGAAACTTTGGGGATACCTGGGTTACCTCCTGGGCAACTTCTACACCAAAGGAATCGAACCGAAATGCTCTGAATCAAAGGCAATAGCGGATCTTGGCCCTCTAGGTCATGAACTCGAGCAACTCGAAAAACCACCAAATCGAGGTCGATTCAATAGAGTCCTTGGGGCAAAGTCACGAGCCAAAGAGGCACAAGGTCCTCATACGTGACACCCAATAAGAATCCCACAAGAAATCGCCCTCAAAACACCGCCACAAAAATTACAAGAAAGAGCTCCGAAAATCACCAAAAAGGAAAACGGGAGAGGCAACACAAGGCCTTGAGGAACCACGCCGTCTATACATACCATGAAGGTTCATACAAGGTCTAGCTTGCCACCCAGTGATCCATCCCTCTATCTAGATCTCACATGAAGCTCTCAAGCTAGTCCTAGAGAAACTAGAGAAAATATCAAACGAAAATGACAAAGGGAAATGAGCTAGGGTTCCAAGAGTTCGCTGCCATCCATCCCTCCAAGTGTTTATATGGGGGCAAACAAAAGACTGAACTACCCTTACTAGCTAACTAGGGATACATACCCTTCAAGGGCAATTTCGGAAGTCTTCAGTTCAGCACCATCGGACGGATGCCCAGCGACCGCAAACTTGCTTGGCCTCGACGCAAGCCTTGCAATCCCGACGCGTGTCCTCCGCTTCGAAGTTTCTTAGCGGCTGCGACCCGGGCAGTCAGACCGCCCCCCTGGGCGGTTAGACCTGCCCAGGTGGTCTAACCGCCCCTCTTGGGTGGTTGAACTGGCCTGGGTGGCCACACTCCTCCGTCGAGTCTTCAGCCTCGGTTTTGTGGCTCAACCGAGTAACCCAGTGGTTTTCTGGTGAACCACTGCAAACCCCGCGAACTCGGTGTAGCCTCCGCCAATCACCACTCATGGCTTGGCTCCCACGTTGTCCTGGCTCGACCTTGGTTTTGAGGCTCAACCAAGAAACCGTCCATGACTTCGTCTTGTTGTTCTTTCCACCATGCGGCCCGCACTTGATCCCGCTGGCTACCGGGTCCCTCGAACCGAGCGTACTTGTCTTCTCCACACCTGGAGGCCTCACCAGCAATGATCTTTCATGCTTTTTCTTCACCTGCACCAACACCAGTCAAGCCGCAACCTGCAATACTTAGCCAAGAGTCAGTCCACACAATGTTGTGAATCACTCATCACACCAGGAAGCGACCATCCACCGGTCCTCGAACAACACAGGCTCTCAACGAAGGAAGGGATGTGTTGATCTCCAATGTGGGCAAGATCAAGTAGTATGCAACGTGACATGCTCATGATCATGTAAGGAAGGGATGTGTTGATCTCCAATGTGGGCATGATCTAGTAGTATGCAACATGATGTGCTCATGATCATGTAGTACTAGGCGAATCGAATCGACGAAGGAAGGGATGTGTTGATCTCCAATGTGGCCATGATCGAGGAGTCTGCAACGTGACGTGCTCATGGTCATGTAGTACTAGGCGAATCGAATCGATGAAGGAAGGGATGTGTTGATCTCCAATGTGGTCATGATCGAGTAGTATGCAACGTGACGTGCTCATGATCATGTAGTACTAGGCGAATCAAATCGACGAATGAAGGGATGTGCTGATCTCCAATGTGGGCATGATCGAGGAGTATGCAACGTGACGTGCTCATGATCATGTAGTACTAGGCGAATCGAATCAATGATGGAAGGGATGTGTTGATCTCTAATGTGGGCATGATCGAGCAGTATGCAACGTGACGTGCTCATGATCATGTAGTACTAGGTGAATTGAATCGATGAAGGAAGGGATGTGTTGATCTCCAATGTGGGCATGATCGAGTAGTATGCAATGTGACGTGCTCATGATCATGTAGTACTAGGCGAATCGAATCGACGAAGGAAGGAATGTGTTGATCTCCAATGTGGGCATGATCGACTAAGTATGCAAATGGATTGTCTGGTTTTATGTATTATGTACGACAGGACCATCCTGTGATGACTTTCATACTCATCGACATACGTCCGGAGGATGGTCCGGTCTGGTATACATCGGAACAGAGGAACTTCCTTGTAAACTATAGGTACGAAAGGCGTTTCCCATTTCCTGGTCACAGGGTGCCAACAACACACTACACACACCTTTATGGCTTTATCCAATGGCGTGTCACTCGTGCTGACCCGCCATCCCCCCATTTACTGCCTCCTCACTTGCGGCGCAACCCCTTAGTAGGGTTCCGTCACTGCTGCTGCTACCACCGCCTGCAGCAGCCTCCAGCGGATACCTCAATCCGTCGCTGAAATCAGAGGTATGCGTCCGCCTCCAGGCTCCAGTGGATATCGCAATCCGCCGCCGAATTCTTGGAATGGCACTAATTCGAGAAAGTTTTTGCAGATGGGCCAAGATGGTGGCAAGAGAGATGGAAAGGCGCTTGATCCTCCTCCGGCGAAGCGACAACGAAAGTCGCAGCTAACTTCTTCAGGCACGTCTGGTCCTCAGACGAGGCTAAGGTGCAGGCCTGCGGCACGGGATTCTTCCTCTGCCCCTACACACCACACATGGGGTGGGTCAACCTCGGTGCCTTCCTGCCGCACACGGGGTGGGTCAAGCTCGGTGCCTTCCTGCCACACACGGGGTGGGTCAACCGCGGGCCGTCGCCCGCCCCGCCCTTCAGAGTTTCCTGCACCAGATCCCAGGAAGGAGAAACAGGTACAACTTCACCCTCCATCGGAAGAGTCGCTTAAGATGATGGACCTGCGCAACCACACCTACCAAATGATTAAAGGTCTTAGATGGGTGCCTGAGAATCAGTGCTGGGACAAAACCAAGGACAAACGGGTCGAACCAAGATTTAGGAATGTCATTTAGCAAACTTTATATTACAACTAGAAATACCTGCCCATGAAACTGTACCACACAGGGTTATAAATTGGGATCATATGACGTTGGCCGCGGGAGGGGATGTTAAGGTATACTTCGATGATCATCCCAGATTGGCTGATTTACTCTCAATGCATCATCAGTATGTTGAGGATTGGGTGAGAGTTTTTTATGCTACTGTGTACATTACCGATACTAGGGAGTACATCATGTTCATGTTTTAGGGATGCCAGTATACTCTTTTTCGACACCATATTGCTGACAAACTTGGATTGAGGGATTTGGAAATAGGAAAGTATGACCATAAGACATCCCTACATAATATTGTCTACGGGGATCGTGAACCACCTCGGCGTAGTTTGCTCGGTTGGTCGTTCCCGTCCGATGAGGAGATGGCCGGACTTTTTGTTGAGTCGTTCACAGGTAGGCGAGCATATCGCACGCCTGACATGCTTATCCCTGAGGCAAATGTGGTTCACCGGGCACTACGGAAGACATTGTTATCACGGATTGGCAATGTATAGTCGATCACTAATCTTCAGCAGTGGCTTCTCCTTCACGTCATGACTGGCCGGCCCTTCGACATCGTTGACTTCATTTTAGCCAAGATTGAAGATGTTATCTTTGATGGGTTGACCGTGGCCCAACATATGCCATATGCTCACTGGATCTCCTTCATCCTGAGTCGTGTTACCAGAGTAGATGAAGCCGGGGAAAGGGTGCGAACCGAACCCAAAGATTGGCGTCCCGAGTACATGATGTCCGAGACACATTTCAAGGAATATAGACCTGCGAGGCTAGGAGACAGACGTCATGGCCTAAGGGCTACAATTGAGCCATCTCCTGATGACATTTGTTCCTCAGACAGTGAAGGAAATGAGGCATCTCCAGTGAGACATCTCCGAGTACATGATGGTGCATCGCTACCCACTAAAAAACAGAAATAGTTCCAGTCACTCCAGCAACAACCAGTGAGCCAATGGACTCTTCCTTCTTTCTGAAACTGATCCTTGAAAATCAGCACGAGCAGAAAAAGTTCCAGTCAATGATGGAGAAGAGGATGGCACAACAGGAGGAGTTAAATCGCGCACACTTAGAGCAGATATTACAAATGGTAACACAGCAGCAGCGCACTATGGAGAATTTTGTGAATGCTTCACTCAGTCACCTTCACCAAGTTAACGGCTTACCGCCACTGCCCGCTCTACTTGCACCTATTGGTCAGACGCCCTTGAAACTCATGCCTCCTGCTAACTTGGGTAAATCATTTGAAGTCTATGAGCTGCCTCACAGTTCAGCAATTGGTTCACAATGGATGACAGGAAAGGATTCCAAAGAAGAAAAGGAAGCAGATGCAACAATACTCAAGGTTCTATCTGATATTGCAGCAGAGGAAACAAATAATGAAGATCCTTTGGTGGCAGCAGCAAATGGTTCGAAAGATCCTGCTCCAGCTACCTCAGAAGGCTCTCGTGCAGCTGATCGTGCTCCAGCTCCTGCTACATCGAAAGGCTTTCCTGCTCCTACTCCTGCTACCTCAGAAAGCTCTCCTGTTCCTGCTACCTCAGAGGGCTCTCCTACTCCTGCTCCCTCAGAAGTCTCTCCTGCTCCAGCTCCTACTCCTGCTACAGAAGAAGGCTCTCCTGCTCCTGTTCCTGCTCCAGCTCCAGCTCCTGATGACCCTCTTCACAATCCTGTTACATCGGCTCCTTCGAACACTGATGAAAAAGAGGTAGAATGTTAAACATTCCTTTTATTGTCAATGATTCCATTTGATTGTTGTATTCGAGTTGAACAATACATTTTTTCACATGTGCGAACCAACCATAAATAATTGTTTTGCCTGGGCTTTGTGCCCAGGTGTTCACAATTGCTGACCAAGATGAAATTGTACCGGAGTCAGAAGACTCCCAATACTCTTGTACCGGGTTGCAGAATGAGATACAGGTACCAGCACTTCGTTTCTAGAATAGAACATTGTACTTGTGTCATGACGTTAAAGACTGCGACTTCCATACGATTGAATCCTCCGATTGGATTAATGGCTTGGATCAATGCGGGATTCCTACAACCAAAACGGAGAGTTCTACGGCCTCGAGATCACGCAATGCATGAGTCGTGCTATGCATAAAACGAACCCAACACTCCCTACGCATGCTTTTGTTTGTAATTTTCGATATAATCCTTGAATCATGTCACAATACTGATGTTTGATGAGAGGAGGGATGTGTTGATCTCCAATGTGAGCATGATTGAGGAGTATGCAATGTGACGTGCTCATAATCTTGTAGTACTAAGAATCGAATCAGCGAAGGAAGGGATGTGTTGATCTCCAATGTGAGCATGATCGAGGAGTATGCAACGTTACGTGCTCATAATCTTGTAGTACTAAGCCAATCGAATCGACGAAGGAAGGGATGTGTTGATCTCCAATGTGGGCATGATCGAGGAGTATGCAATGTGACGTGCTCATAATCTTGTAGTACTAAGAATCGAATCGACGAAGAAAGGGATGTGTTGATCTCCAATGTGAGCATGAACAAGGAGTATGCAACGTGACGTGCTCATAATCTTGTAGTACTAAGAATCGCATCGACAAAGGAAGGGATGTGTTTATCTCCAATGTGGGCATGATCGAGGAGTATGCAACGTGACGTGCTCATAATCTTGTAGTACTAAGCGAATCGAATCGATGAAGGAAGGGAGATGTGTTGATCTCCAATGTGGGTATGATCGAGGAGTATGCAATGTGACGTTTTCATAATCTTGTCGTACTAGGCGAATCGAATCGACAAAGGAAGGGATGTGTTGATCTCCAATGTGGGCATGATCGAGGAGTATGCAACGTGACATACTCATAATCTTGTAGTACTAAGTGAATCGAAACGATGAAGCAAGAGATGTGTTGATCTCCAATGTGGGCATGATCGAGGAGTATGCAACGTGAGCTGCTCATAATCTTGTAGTACTAAGCGAATCGAATCAACGAAGGAAGGGATGTGTTGATCTCCAATGTGGGCATGATCGAGGAGTATGCAACGTGACGTGCTCATGATCAAGTAGTACTAAGCCAATCAAATCGACAAAGGAAGGGATGTGTTGATCTCCAATGTGGGCATGATCGAGGAGTATGCAACGTGGCGTGCTCATAATCTTGTAGTACTAAGTGAATCGAATCGACGAAGGAAGGGATGTGTTGATCTCCAATGTGGGTATGATCGAGGAGTATGCAACGTGATGTGCTCATGATCATGTAGTACTAGGCGAATCGAATCGACGAAGGAAGGGATGTGCTGATCAATATAAGGGGAGCAGTACATAAACGAAATGAGTAGTTCCTAATCAAGGAATATCCTATGTAGTGGTATCTTGATAAGAGGAACATCCTTTGCCGCTAGTATATAGCGCTGACCAGCCCTCAGAACAAACCAGCGCGCGATTCAAATATTCGGAATTTCGGACGCCCGGGCAAAGCAGATGTTAAATATCCTTTTTGCTTCCGCCTTCCCAATGCACCTTGTTTCAGTCACCACCATAATGAAAGGATATATTGGTAATCTGACAAGGCCCTCCACCGAAATAGATAAATTACCCGTGCCCCCGTCGCTTCCCTCCCTTCTACTCCTCTCCTCGCCATCTCAAATCTTTCCGCCCCCATTTCACCTTCCCTCCTCGTCAGAAGCCTAATTCTTCACCTCCTCTCCTCCATCGTCTCAAATCTACCGCTCATAGCTTCAGCCCCTTTCCCATCTACCTCTGTAGTAGCAGCGGCGACGACACAATGGCACCAGGAGGGAAGGTCGTACGAAGGAAAAATCCAGAACAAGGTACAATGTTTTCCTCCTCGGTTCAGCTTCCTCGGTGGATTCGTACTTGCGTGTTTTCCCATGTGGCAGATCCCATGTGTGCTCTAGTTTTTTTTGATCACGTAGATCTCATGTCTACACTAGTTCTTTTTAGGATCTTGTTTTGACTAGGAACATCCTTTCAGGATCTTGTTCGGCCAGGAACATCCTACTAGTTCTTATAGAAGTTTTTAGATCTGACAGATCCCATGTCTACACTATTTCTTCTCAGGATCTTGTTTTGACTAGGAACATCTTTTTCAGGATCTTGTTTCGGCTAGGAACATCCTATTGGTTCTTATAGAAGTGTTTAGATCTAGTTTTATTTACAGTGGTAGGCCAACGTTACAGAAGTTTCTCTGCTTTCCTAACAGAAGTAGACGAGCGCGGTGATTACGAGCGGCAGAGGGACATGAATGTTTTGAAGAATCACAATTTCTTCTCTAGTCTTGACATCGAGAAAATGAAAGCACTTTTAGCAACTGACCGACCAAGCAGAAAGGGTACCAACGATACAACAATACAAGATTCGGATCCGGAGTACAACCCTTCTGATGAACATGAATCTGACACAGAGACATGTCAACAAGAGTTAATCTTATCATGAACTCATTTCATGTACCAGTTATGCAGGATTGCTTCTGATCTTCTCTTTCTTTGTTGAATTTTGTGTAATCAGGTCACTCATAGCATACCTGTCAGTGGAGGAAGAGGGACCAAGAGAATTCGGGCACCGGATGACCCTACCAAAATGCCTCCTAGACTGACTAGGACCAAGGCAAGGGAATTGGCTTTAGCTGATGGGAGTGGGACAACTCTTGATACACAAGAATTGCCCACTGAAGGCGAAGCAACAACAACCCACGATGAGAACATCATCAACATGACGACTGCAGAAGGCAAGTCATTTGATCTTATATTAGAATGTCCTAATTACCAACTGAATAATTATTAACTTGTATGGCTGTAACAAACTTGTTAGGTGATGCACGCCCTTCCAGAGCACAACGGGGGCCACGGGATTCAAGAAGATTGGGCAGAGATCTAGATCGAGGCTTAAATGGCAAGATCCCTATACACATTCAAGAAGGGCTCAAACGCCCAGAGGCACCAATGCAAGCTGCAAAGTTTGCATCAGAAGGTGGGATCATAGTGCGTGGGCACATATCGATCCTTCCTAGCTGGAAGGACTACAAGCCAAAGAAGAACCAGCAAGATGGTGAAAAGACTGAAGACCATCTCAAGAACTACATGGGCAAACTAGCGGTGTGCATATGTCCACTCATCTACTACCATAGTTCTTTGCATCCGTTCTTGTCATCCATTTTGCTAATAATTGCCTTGTGCTAGGGGCAATTCGACATTGACACCACCAGTGAGCCTGTAAGGGTGGCATGCATTGACATGCTGAAGTCGATACAGAGACAGGCGAGGTATCGCTTGAAGCAAAAGTACTTCAATGATGTTCCAGCAAATGCAGTCCCAACTAAATTTCCTGTGCCCAATCTGACTGACGCCCAATGGAAGGCACTGGTTAACATGTGGTCTTCCCCTGAGCACAGGGTATGATAGAACTTCAACTTGCCACTACCACATTTTCATGTACTTATATATTGTTCTTAATCTTATTTCTTACACGAGTTCTTATTATTGTAATGGCGAGGTGTAGTACAAACACTGGTAATCGAGGAAAGGACAAGTACCATCAGTGCACGGGATCTCGAGGCAACATTGTACAAGCTAATCTTGTGGTAAGCAGATGAACAAGTCATGTTTTTGCTCTATAGTTCATTTCATGAACCATTTTACAATGCTAGCACTTTAATAATTATGTCTGTTTTCGAAACAAATTTAGAGGCAGAAGTATACTACTAAAGGAGAAGGGCTAAGTCCACTTGATTATTTCAAGTTCTTCCACTGCAGCAAGAATGGCTTCACCGCTCCAGTACAGGCAGCCATCGTAAGTACTTGTCTGCTTTTGCATTTTTCTTTGCAACAATACTAGAAACATGTGTGACTATTTTATTTTAAACCTTTCATTTTATTTCCTTTTTTAGGCTCGCATGGCACAAATTGTCGCTGAACCTCAAGGCGACCAACCAAGAAAGAATGTCGCTGAAGCAGTGGCGGAAGTTGTCCAATCTAGGACTTTTCGGGAGGTTGCTGGCATTCGCCCGCCCTCCATGAAAAAGACTAGGGTTACTACTGTACTTCAGGTTCAGGAAATAAGAGCTGGACTTAACAATGAAAAAGCAAGGGGGGCACAACTGTGGCAGAAGATTGTTGAACAGGAGGCCGAGATGAGCGAACTGAGATTGAAGGCTCAAGAACAGGAGACAACATTGAAGTCTCAAACAGAAGCGCTTGAAGCTTTGAAGAAGAGCACAACTGACATGCATAATCTGATCCAAGGCTTGATAAATTTCAGCCAGGTTTATCCTCCTCTCAACTGAAGTGTGGTCCTGGTGAACTTGTGTTGCTGATGACTTGTTATATGTTGATTCGATTCGATGCTAACTTGATGTATATTGCACAATTGTACAGGTTGAACTATTCCCTGAATGTGGTGTGAATTATATGGAAGTGGGAAATGTTTTGTTTTGTTGTCTGATTATGTGCTGGCGATCAGCAGCAGCTAGAACAGTATACAGTACCCTACGAAATGCAATATGGGCTGATCTAAAAAAAAAGCAATATGGGTCGAGGCCCAGGAAAGGCCCTGTGGATAATTGCCCAAAATCAAATGTCCAACCATAATGCAATATGGGCCAAGTTCGTTAGATTGCTAGGGCCCAAAATAAAATAGCCCAATATACTGTGCAACAAACATTTCGGGAATGGCCAAAAAAAAACACAAAAACCTGAAACGGGCTAAAATTGGCCCAACAATATTAGGCACACAAAGGCTCTTACATGGACCGGGCCTCAATTTGTGACGAACCGAAATCATCATAACCCCCTGCCACGTCGGAGCCACGATGGATCTCGGTCGGACATGGCATATAGCTTATGACGCCTTAGTGCTACGAATTCATACGCGTCATTAAACTCATGACGCCACGAAATAAGGTCTCGTCATTAATCGCGGTTTGTGACGCTCGATTAATGACAGAGCGTTTTCGTAACAACCGACGTCATTAATCACGGTTTATGATGAGAAACGGCCTTTTTTTTGCGTCACTAGTCGGCGTTTTTCTTGAAGTGACACCAAGCGAAGAAAAGCTTTAAAAAACACACTAAAGGATAGGCTCGATTCTATGGATCACCTAAAGCACATAGACTGTGTTGAATAAAGGAAAGGCTCAGCTGGATGTAGGAAACAACTTGATTTGAGCTGGAATTGGATTTAGAAAGATCTAAAGCTTACACAAGGATAGATACACAAAAGAGAACGTCTAACGAACTATTTGCATTTATGAGAGGACAAGACTATGAGCTTAGGTTCATTTTAATTAATAAAAACGATGTAAAGGATATTAAAAAAATACCCTGAGTTCAAATTAAAGCAAGTTAAACTTTATTTACAAACCGATGTAAAGAACTAGTCAACTTTTATTTATAAATGTTCATGTACAAATTATACCAATTACACACTTTACTTTAGAAAAGGTTAGAACAACTAATCGAATTGAAGCATATGACGTGTTGAGCTAAACAAACTTTATTTAGGAAAACATGCATGTCAACATTAGTCACATTTAATTAGAAAAGTTAATTAAATATTAAACAAATTAACATTTGGTTTATGAAAAACCGAGATTGGGTACAAATCATATTTTATTAACAAAAGCATATGAAGTAATCTTTAATCAAATTAATATTGATTATGAAAACGGTGTATAACTCTATATAGATTTTATTTAGAAAACACATGTTTACTAAGCATTAAACAAATTAATTATCAAATTAATTTTCAGAAAACAAGCACGATGGAAACTCACCACTAACGTGTACTTTGTATTATTATGAACCTAATGCAACTTGAACGGATAAAAACGGAGCTAAAACAAAGGATCTATGGATTAAACAAGATTGTAAGGACTTAAACGAGATTAACTCTAGACAACAGGGACTAGCTCATAAGATTGGCAAGGCACATCCAACAGTGCTCGCGAAAAGAATAAAGGACTGGGTTAGATCTGAAAAAGAGCTCTGTTTGATTTATGTGTGAAAGGTGGGATTTCTGTAGGGGGTTTTCCACAAAAGGTACAAGACACATATCTTTGGTGGGGATTTTCTTTTTCTCCAGGGATCTAATCATAAAGCTGCATCACATCTTCTTCCTTTGGCCATGGTGGACGGGAGCCAGCAGGAGCTCCTGGCCGGCGGTGATTAGAGTAGTCCGGCGGCCTAGGGCTCCGATTGAAGCGCAAAACGGAGGGAGGAGAGCGAGGAGAAGTCGAGGAGGTGCTCACCTGTGGCTAGGAGGACGGGAGATGGCCGGAGTTTGGCGCACAACGGACGATGGAGATGGCGGCCGGCAGGTCTACTCGTTCCAATCGCCAGCAACCTACGCAGCTAGGGCTTCGATTGGGTGGCACAGGAGGTAGAAGAGAGGAAGGGGAGCTTAGGGAGGTGCTCACCATGGGCGGAGGTAGAAGGAGTCGGCCGGAATCGGTGGAGGATGACGGACAGCGCCCGGCTCGGGTGTCGCACGGGCGGCGGCGTCCCGGTGGCTTCCTGGCGATGAGGAGGTGCTCTCCGGACGCGGCTCTTCATCGCGCAACTCCTGGTGTCGGTGGCTTTGCTTGACGGTGCGGCGTCACGACGACTCAGCTGGTGTGGCCATGGCGCACGGCTCCACGGAAGACGAGCGGCGGCGCTGCGCACAGGCGAGCTAGGGCGGCGTGGGGTGAGGCAAGGCGTGGATGGAGAGGCGGCGGCTAGGGCACGCGGGCGGCCAGGGCGGTGTGCTTTATAGAGGCGTGGGCAGCCCCTCGCCTTGGCGCGCACGGCAAGGACGACCGGCGGCGGCGCCCAGGCCATGAGACCATGGCCGGTTTGGCTGCCGGGCCCGGATGGGCTACGACCGGGCCGGAGGCTGGGCCGGAGAGGGTGCGGGTCGGGCCGTCAGGCTCGGCCCGGTTAGAAAGGATTAGATATTTCTGGAATTTATTTTTAATGCGAAAACAAATCCAGAAAAAGTCTTGAAACGTTTTGGACGCACGAAAAATACTCAGAAAATTCATGAAACGTTCTCAGAGATAGATTGGAGCACGAACAATCCAAATAAAGTATTTGGAGTTCATGAAAAGAATTTTAGATCCTTCTAGTAAATAGAAATATCTCAAGGAAATAGAGAATAAATCCCGAAAAAAACTGGAAAATACTCAGAACGTTTTGGACAGCACCTAAACGCATTTTTGAAATCTTTTACACTCAAGAAACACCAAGATGCATCAGCATGAATGCAACACTCACACATAACCATTTATTTAATTTAGAAAATCAAACAAAGACTTTTTCCTACACTATATTTCCTGTAAAGAAAAATAAATGTTGGGAAAATTTTTAAATTACAAGAAAATTGTTATTTAATTATTCTCTCTATTCACATCCTGAAATTAGAAATTTCAAGGTTTGACACCAATCATCAGCATCGAGGGGATCCACTGAATGAGAGTAAGTGGGTGGGTGGTGGCTCATAAACTCTTTATGCTTATTTGGAGGTGGCAGGGGTGCTTGAGGTGGCAGTTGGTTCTGCTGTGCTTGCAAATTCTGGACGGTGGCAGTGAGGTTTTGCAAGAGCTGCATCTGAGCTGCAAAGAACTGTTGCATCACCGGATCTATTGTTGGTCCTGGTGGTGGAGGAGGTACTTGATTCTGCCGGTTAGCGATGTGAGCACGTATCACCGGCGAAACATCCTGTCCACCTCCTAACGTGGTGTTTACCATCTGATTGTTAGGGAAAAGTATTTGCGATAAGGAGTTGAATTGATAAAGATGAAAAGAGAAAAGGGGGCTAAGATTTAAATTTTAACTTTAATTAATTTATTGATGCATTTGTGGACATCACTCCACAAAGCATTCCAATCATGTCAAAGATCCAAATCATGCATGTTCACAACCAACAAGCATTTACATCGCACGTCCTCGTAGGAACGGCTCTATCAAAGCAAAACTGATAGAAGGGGAGGCAACCTAAGAAGCTATCTTAGAAAACACGGGTGGTAGTTCAAGGTGGAAGAACACACTACAAGAAACTATTTAATTTGTGACATTTCCAGAGAACGTCGTGGATTCACTGTTATCGGTACCAAGTCCAAAAATCATAACATTTTATCAGTTTCATCACGGTTTGGCCCAGAACACTGTGACGAATTGTTAAATTTGTCACAATCCGGCCCACAACTCTGTAACATTTGAGTAGATTCGTCGCGATCGACAACTAAAAAATAGTCATGTTATGGATGAAAAAAATTGATAAATTGAAAAAATCTAATAAAACTAGAAAAGGGGAGAGCCCAGAATCAAATCTTGGACATCATGAATGTTTAAAAACATAGAACCTCATGAATGTTAAAAACATTTAAAAATATGAAAAAGATACGATTGGAACCTTGCACCTCATAAGAGGGAAGGAGGGTACTTTACCACCAAAGCACCTCTGTTCACTTGCTCAAACTTGTGTTTGTTTACTTATTTATACTTTTTTTGGCACTGATGCTTAGGTGGCAGCCCCTAGGCGTGGACGCCACATCACCTGACCCGCCATGCCCCGTCATCGGCCACCGCGCGCCACGTCACCAGCTAGCCAGCCATGTGCGCTCGCTCACCGGAAAATTGGACAAAAAATTGGCGTCGTAGGGGTTCGAACCGAGGTCACCAGGTTGCCAGCCACGTGACTTACCACTGAGCTACGGAGTTGTATGTGGTAGGTTTCCTTGCTCAAACTTGTGTTTGTTTACTTATTTATACTTTTTTTGGCACTGATGCTTAGGTGGCAGCCCCAAGGTGTGAACGCCACATCACCTGACCCGCCATGCCCCGTCATCGGCCACCGCGCGCCACGTCACCAGCTAGCCAGCCACGTGCGCTCGCTCACCGAAAAATTGGACAAAACATTGGCGTTGTAGGGGTTCGAACCGAGGTCAACAGGTAGCCAGCCACGTGACTTACCACTGAGCTACGGAGTTGTATGTGGTAGGTTTCCTTGTGTTTCTTAATTTATAACAAATTTCACGTGCGCTCACCATTAAATTGGACAAAAAATGGGCATCGTAGGGGTTCAAACCCAGGTCACCAAGTAGCCAACCACGTGACTTACCACTGAGCTACAGAGTTGTATTTGGTAGGTTTCCTTGTGTTTCTTAATTATAACAAATTTCTCGTGTTTCAGTTGGGCCTCCGAAATATAAGACACAAAAAATAGAGCGTGGGTGGGATTTGAAACTAGGTGGCGGAGATAAGGCAACGACGCCTTACCACTACGCCACGACCATGTTGGCGATTTAGAATGACAATAAACATTATGATAGTTTGTTTCATATACCGAGTGGTGGAGCTTCGGGACCACGTGGCAGCACTAGGTTGGTCGATTTTCTTCGTCGGGACCACATGGCACACGCTAAGGTCATTTCCCCAGCGTTTTTTCTTTTTAATCTATAGTTAAAATTTGAAACTAGTGTTTCTCGGTCATAGTAACTCCAAATTCATTGATTTTTTTCTAATCTTTTGTAAAATCACGATCTTTCATGTAATATCGTTCGTTTGCATATTATTTGCTATTTCATTTATCTTTTTTATACAACTTCTTTTCTTGTACTTAAAAGAGAATAAATAAAAGATATTTTCAATAACAAATGGTAACATAACTTCATATTTTCTAGTGTTATGATAAATATAAGGTTGTATCCAATTTTGAGATGCATACAACTTCAAAAATGTAAATCACCACTCAAATCTCAAAGTTTGTGTTGAGTTATTAGAAAATATGTCACACATGTATCCATTTGTGAGCAATGTATGTCGTCACTTCCTTGAAATCACTTAAATTTTTTATGGCAAGATTGTGGACCAAAAACATGTTGTTATGCCATTTTGTAGAATTTTTTGACCAAATTCAAATATTATTGTGATTATTATATTGTACTTTTGACATAAAAGTTTGAATGCTCCTTATAACTCAAATTGAATTTGTCATCAATCTCTAAAACATGGCCTAGAATGGAACATAGAAGCCTAAATATAATTTTGTAAAATTTTTCTAATTTTATTGGAGGTACACATAGGTCAACTTGGAATTACTTTTGGTATGCATGCAGAAATTCAATTAAATAGTAGAAAATAGTATTAAAAAATCTTGAAACTCCTATATTGCAATTAAATGTTGTCTTTTACATGTGAAAAATGTGTTGGGGGTATATAAGGTAAGTAATTTTTGAGTTGTTTGAAAGGGTTTGTTATTTAGGTATTTAAAAAAATAGAAAAGCAACTTTTTTCACAACAAGTGGCAATGTAACTCCTCAATGTTAATTGGAGACTAAAGGTAAGTTTTCATCCATGTTTGATGTGTATACGAGTAAAAAAATGCTTTAGAGTGTATAAACTTCAAAGTTTAAGTTGAGTTGCATGAAAGAATGTGAGAGATCCATCCATTTTGTGAACAATGTACATCAATTTTTAGCAAAATCTAATGAAACTTTTATGTCAACATTTTACATCCATAAAAAGATTCTATGCCAATTTACATAATATTTGGATAAGATTTAGGTATTATTATCATTATTTTATAACAAGGTGACTAGTAGAAGTTTGAGTTTTCCCTACAATTCAATTGAATTTTTCGTCAATCTCCTAGTTGCGACCTAGAATGGGCCATAAGCGCCTAAATATAGTTTTTTTTATTTTTTTTAATCTTATTAGAGGTACATATAGGTCAATTTGGAATTACTTTCGGTAAACATCTCAAAATTCATTTAAATGATAGAAAATAGCAAATCTATTCCAAAAATTCTGAAACTCCTAGATTACAACTTATTTGTTGTCTGCTACATGTGAAAAATGGATTGGTGGTATTTAAGACAACTAAATTTTGAGTTATTTGAAAGTGTGTGTTATTTAGGTGTTTAAAAAAATAGAAAAAAAACTTTTTTGCACAACAAGTGGTAGTGTAACTTCATATTTTATCATACTAAGACTAAAATAAGATTTGACCAAATTTTAGCTACATACGACTTCAATAATGTTATGAGGTGTTCAGACTTCAAAGGTTTGAGTATAGTTATAAGAAACTATGTGAGAGATGTTAATATTTGTGAACATCTATAATCTCACTTTATTAAAACCATTTGAATTTTTTATTGCAGCATTATATGCTTAAAATATGGTTCCATGTCAATTTGTAGAATGTTTTTAACAAATTTAAATATTATTATCATTATTTTATAGCAAGGTGACTAGTAGAAGTTCGAGTTTTCCCTACAAGTCAATTGAAGTTTTCATCAATCTCCTAGATGTGGCCTAGAATGGACCATAAACGCCTAAGTATAATTTTTTTGAATTTGTTTGAATCTTATTGGAGGTACATATAAGTCAACTTGAAAATACTTTTGGTAAGCACGCAGAAATTCAATTAAATGATAGAAAATAGAAAATATGTTTGAAAATTCTATAAACTCCTACAGTACAACGTATATGATGTATAGTGTGTATAAAAAATTACTTGGTGTATATATGACATTACATTTATGTGTTACTTCACAATTGTACAATAAAAAGTAAAAGAAAAAAAATATTAAGCAAGCGAGGCCCGTTTCAGCCCAAAGATCCCGATTATCTCTAGCATTTCATCCACAATCTAATGGCTCTGATCGTGATCGTATAGTATATAAACGGCTGCAACCCTAGCTCCCTTCTCTCCCCACCCAGTCCCGCCGACGCCTCCCCTCCCCTCCCAATCCCGGCGCCTCCTCCTCTCCCTTCTCCCTTCGCAGTGCCGCTCCCTGCTACCTCTCCACTCCCCACGCCGTCGCCTGCTCCATGGCCGCAGATGCCTTCGCTCACCGCCGCCTCCTCAGATCCGCCGCCAACCACCTGCCGTCCGCCGCCAACCACCTGTCGTCCGCCGCTTCCTCCTCCTCTCCCGGCGAGGCACTCGGGCAAGCTCCACCTGCATGCCAGGCTCGATGCTCAAATCCGCAGCATGGACGGCCGGTGGCTCTCAGATCCAGAGTCCTCCCGGGCTTGGATGCGTTCGACAACCGGATTTGAGATAAGTCCCCCTCCTCACCCTACATCCTTGCTCTCCCCCCTTCTTGTTCTCGCTCCAGCTATGAACCCTAGAGGCGTGCCATGACGCAGCGTCCTCCGCCACCAGCACCTACTGAATCATTTTTTATGCAACCGGGGTCGGAGGCGAGCAGCACGCCAGCATGGAGGCGAGCATTAGCCGGGGCTCAAGCTCATCCACTCGGCGCGTCGGGTCTGGGGTGGTGCGGTGCCGCTCCAGATCCACCTCCATGCCGCCGACATCACCGTGCTCCCACTCCGCCGCTTTTCTTGGTACACCTGCCTCCCCTCCCTCGCTCGCCGCCCCTCCTCTTCAAATGTTATCTGTTGCTGCCTTCATTATGCAGTGCAAGTGCAATATTAGCTTGGCTGTTTGTATAACCCAGTTCTTAATGGAATGTTGATAATGTCTAACTTTGTGTGTGCTTGTGTTTAACCATCCTGCTCTACTAAAAATAGGATGAAATGGCATCTGTTTAAAAGCTTGCAAGTCACATTGATGTCCCTGCTTGTTGTTGTACATAGCTTGTGTCTGCTTAGAACTTTCATCTGAATATGCCTGTGCAAACAAGTAGTAAACATATGTGATTTATTAAAGAAAAGAGAGCTACTGTAACTGATTTAAACATGTTGCAGTGGTCTGTATGTTTGCTGGCTGCTTGAGAAATGAGTTCAGTGATGTTAATTGCTTCTTTTGGTATGTTTTGGTGCAGAAGAGCGTTGTTCCTACTGGTGAGATGCCTCCAAATCAACAATGACTACATGGTAGAGGGGTTGGCTTCACCAACAAGCATGTTTCTTTGCATGGTATGCTGCAAAACACATATTCAAGATGCTGTTCTCGCTACTTTATTGTCTGTGAGATCATGTGTGATGAAAAATTGATTTATATTGAAATTGGCATTGCAAAGTGATTAGCATGATGACATATGATTATGTGCATGTATGCTATGTGTTTGGTATTTATGTAACACACTCATGGGAGTGGTTGCATGGACTGATCTTGAGTCAAGTCATGGACTTGTGCTCGTACGCGGTTGCGTGTTATTCATGTGCAGGTGTTGCTTGAGGCAGAACGTGGTCGGTGACGGACTGGAACTAGGTTCGGGAGGAACTGAGGTTTTGGGACTAAGTTCAGGGAGGAACTGAGGTCCCGTTGATCGAGGATGTCATGCGGGACGTTCGGGCTAGAGAATGGTGTACATGAAGACTTGTCGATGCGCGAGCATGTGTCTCGGTGTCGACGGATGATGTTGATTGGAACGGGACTGCCAGCGTTCTAATCAGAGGAGCTAGCGATGTGATCTTTAGCTGTGGCGGCGTGGTCGCGGATATGCGTCATGGATGCATGGTTGTTGTGAAGTTGACGTGCATGGTCAGGATGATGCCTGGACATGTACTGTGGCCACGTCATCATCCGCGTAGGATGCCACATCATCGTCCGCGTAGGATGCCATGTCATCGGCCAAGTCAGCAGCAATTGTGACGATTTATTTTGTCACGGATAGTGGGCTAGGGGTTGGGTTGTATGGGCCTCGGGCTGCTTCGTGACGATCCAGATACGTCACAGACTGCGACGTTTATTAAGAAACTTCGACCGATTTAATCAATGACGCTCATTCCACCACGAAAATTTAAATCGTCGCAGACGCTGATTTGCGACGAATTTTCAACAATCTGCGACAGAATGATTGCGTCACAGATTAAATAGTTTCTTGTAGTGACAAAACCAAACTCAGCGTAGAAGAAAACAAAAAGATATATTTTTGATAAAGAATAAAGAATTAAATGTATTTTATGTGCAAATAAGATATTTTGAAAGCTGAAAAGGCTTTCTAGAAAGAGAGTCCTTTCAACCATTTCTACCTGAGACTGCGTCCTACAGTCAGTATTTCTCTGATACCACTCTGTCACACCCGTTTTTCCAAAGAAAACCAGGTGCATCTCATATGTGTGCTAGGATCATAAATTCACACATATGATAGACAAATGAGTGTAATATCACAAGACAATACTCAAAATGCACATAAAAGTTTTATTAACTTTTATTACACTCACGTGGGTAGACACGAAGGTCTTAACATGAACAATGATAACTATGACGGTGCGACTCCATCTTCATCTTCCACAGGCATCTGACTGGTGGATCGCATGCCTTAGAACTCCTCGTAGCCACTGAAGTACTCCTCTCCAGGGTTCTCCTCTGAACAACATTTATGGAAGGATGAGTACACTTATGGTTGGTACTCAGCAAGGCCACAGAAATAACCGGAAAGCAAATTAAATCCATCTTTAAGTTCATTAATCATGTGAGAGTCCAGGCCGCTCTTGACCCTGAGCACGACTGATCGATTAGTTTTACACTCTGCAGAGGTTGTACACTTTCACCACAGTTCACGTAAAAGTTTCGAAGAACATTGAACCCAACCATGCGTGTGCTAATCAGGCACAATACCACACTTCCGAGGTGTGATTGCATAGGGACGCTATGAAACCTTTACAAAGACATGCAAATGACCAACAACCAGCATAGTTACAGATCAGGGGGGACCATAACCCTCCCTAGTGGTCAGCACCTTAGCAAAGGCTGCTACCCCAAAAGGACCGGGCTATACCCCTGCAACCCCAATCCCCCTCTGCTCCTTTCGGATAAGGTCATTAGTACAATCACACACCTAATTAATTGGCTATGCCAGAGCCATATGGACTGTGGTTGCACTGTTTTCCTGGGTGGTTCTCCATGTTCCAATTAATTTATAGTATTCTTGTATTAAAGCATAGGTAGAAGGGTGGTTAGGGTCACTTGCCTTTCTCCAACCAAAAGTTACTCTCCTTTTCTTCAAACTTCTGCACTTGCTCTTCCTCGATCGGCACGTTGTCTACGATCACACATGAAAACATACAATAAATAAAACACTACATCAAACATTACCAAAACACTAAAACAAGCTTCTAAACTAACGGGCTTGCTGAGATGATCGCGTGGACACCAAGAACGCTTACAACGGAGCTAAGACGGAAAAGATATGGCTTAAACAAGGTTCAGGGGTTAGATTGTGAAGGAAACTAACTTCCAAGGACTTAACTGCAAGAAAACAAGGACCTAAACCTAATTATGTATAAAACTAGGAGGTCTAACTTGTATAAGATCAAGGGTGGACTGCGGAACATAAAAATTAAGGTGATCAAGGGCCTAAGCATAAAAGAAAGGACCTGACTATAAGGGTTTTCAAACGTGGAAGGACCAGCTTGTGATAATGAGAAAACACAGGGTCTCTTTAGCAAAAAGGCCGGTGGCGGCTCTGGTTGACTGTTACGGCTTGGGTTGACTGGGGATTGGGATCAATCTGAGCCGTCGATCTGCAAGCGGGTGGCTGAGAGTGGTGGGTGGCGTCGAACACGCTGGAGACTGGCAGCGCGCGGTGTGAGTTCCCCAGCGAAGCTCGAAATCGAGCTCCTGGACACGAAACTTGATGGGAAAAACCTAAAAATGAAGCTAAGGACCTTGCGAACTCACCTAGGAGCTTGGAGAGGTGGGCGAAGCGGCGGAGGAGGAGATCGAGGCGGGCGGCGGCGCTCCGGTCTCGGGCTGCTGCTGCGTTCTGCGCGAGGAGATGGCGAGAGGAGGTGCGGGGAGAGGGGAGCTCAAGCTCGCCTTTTATAGGGCGGAGGGAGAAGAGGAGGGGACGCGGTGAGGTGGTGGGGGAGCTCTGGCGGGCGGCCGACATTAAAGCTCGGTGGAGCTTGGGTGGGGGAGAAGTTAAGGGAAAGAGGCGGTGGTGGGGTGCGTGCTCCACTAGGCATTGACTGCCGCGATCAGTGGAGGAGGGAAAGAGCGGGGGAGGCTGGGGAGACGGTGGTGCGACGCACGGCCATGGTGGTGATGGGGGGCGGCAGGAGGTTGGGGTTGAAGGGAGCTAGGGAGAGAAGCTGACAGCAGGCCCCACCTGTCGGCGAGTGGAAGAGGGGGGAGAGGAGTTGGGCCGGCGGGGTTTTCTGGGCCGCGGAAAGAAACGGGCCGATGGCCTGCTTAGTGGTTTGGGCTAAAAAGAAAAGGAAGGAAGCTGGCGGGATGGGTTAAAAAGAAAAAGGGGAAAGGAGATTCAGAGAGAGAGAGAGAGCTTGAGGGTGGTTTTGAGACTTTGAACTTTCGATCTTTTTGTTCGAAAACTTCAACACACATTCAAACAAAACAAATGCAAAGGCATGTATGCATTCAAACATTTGGTGAATTCTAAATTTAAATTTTGTTTAATTTAATTAAAGGCAAATTAAATTTATTTAATCCTTGGAAAATAAAATCTATACCATGTTGCTAGCATTATTTTATTGTGATGGAATTTTCAGGTGTTACATCGAGGAACTCCGAAAACCACCAAATCAAAGCCGCTTCGGGGGGATTGCTAGGGCAAGGTCACCAGGCAAAGATGCACAAGGTCCTTATACATGACACCCAACAAGAGTCCCTCGAAGAAACGCCTCCAAAACTCTACCACGACATTCCCAAGAAAAGGCTCCGAAAAGTACCAAAAAGGGAAAACGGGAGAGACAACAAAAGCCTTGAGGAACCACCCCGAATCTTCTATACATACCAAGAAAGGTTCATACAAGGTCTAGATTGCCTCCCAATCATCCATCCCTCTCTAAAGATATCACCATGAAGCTCTCAAGCTAGTCCTAGAAAATCCTAAGGAAAATAGGAAGGGAAAATAACAAAGGCAAATGAGCTAGGGTTCCAAGAGTTGGCTGCCATCCCACAACTCAAGTGTTTATATGGGGGCAACCAAAAGACTAAACTACCCTTACTAGCATACTAGGGATACAAGCCCCTCAAGGGCAATTTTGGAAGTCTTCAGTTCAGCACCATCAGACGGATGCGCATCCACTGCAAGCCTGCGTAGCACCAACGCAACTCTTGCGATCATGTCGTGTGTCCGGCGCTTCAAAGCTTCTAAATAGCTGCGACCCGGGCGGTCAGACCGCCCCACCTGGGCGGTTAGACCGACCTGGGTGGTCGTCCCTCCTCATCGAGTCTTCGGCATTGGTTTTGTGGCTCAATCGAGTAACCCAATGGATTTGTGGTGAACCACTACAAACCCCGCGGACTTTGTGTAGCCTCCCGCCAATCTCCACTCATGACTTGGCTCTCACGTCGTCTCGGCTCAACCTTGGTTTTGAGGCTCAACCAAGTCACCGTCCACGACTTTGTCTTGCTGTTCTTGCCACCATGTGGTCCGCACTTGACCCCGTCGACCACCGGGTCCCTCGAACCCAGCCTACTTGTCTGCTCCACACCTGGAGGCCCACCGGCATAGACCTTTCGCGCTTGTTCTTCACCTACACTGACACCAATCAAGCCGCAGCCTGCACATGCAATACTTAGCCAAGAGTCAGTCCACACAATGTTGTCAATCACTCATCACACCAGGAAGCAACCATCCACTGGTCCTCGAACCACACAGGCTCTCAAGTTCTAGGCGAGCGTGCCACCAGTCAGCTGCCTGTGGAGACATCTTTTTCCACAGCTAGTACTCTCTTTTGTTACGATTATGAGACTTTCGGTCTTGTAATAATTATAATACTCCTTTTACGCTTTCACACTGTGTTTTGGTATTCACTAAGTCGATGCATGTGTGAACTTTGACCCTGGCGCACATGTATTCTATGCATTCAAGTTTGCCTTCAAATTCGGGTGTGACATCCCTCCTATGTGAGAAAAAAGAAATGAGGCAATGCATATGAGAGAAAAGATAATTATATTCAGATATGGTGATTTTACAGAATGGAGCAAGAAGATCATCAACCATACCATCATAGGGAGGAGGAGGAGGAGGATAGGACCACCCAAAGATCTCCGTGGATATGCGACCAGCCCAATCTGGAGGAGCCTCTGGACCCTCTGGAGCGTCTGAAGGCTAAGGAACCTCCTCTGTACAAAGTGGAGGAGGAGGTGGTGCTGAGGATGAACTTCCCTCACCCGACTCAAAAAATATACTACCATACTCATTTATCATGCCGGAGTTAACCATGCTCCTCACCCTCTCCTCAAATGTCGGTATCTCAACCTCAGGCGGTGTATGAGAGATAGGTGAGTGAGGTGGCTAAATCCCAAAGTGTGTATGCATCATCTTGATCGAGTCCTTCTCTTTCTTTCTCTCCCTCCTCACTCTTTGTTGCTCAATCTCAATGTTGTATTGGGTCTTGCACATGCCAAATAAGAAGTTCAGAAACTTTCTGAGAGGAGTGGTGGATTTTCGAGGTTGACCCGGTCAGGGTGACCGGTCAGACTGGTCACAGTCTGGGGGCCAGTCCACCGCTGCTGCTATTACTCATCCTCCTCTAGAATCTCATGCTCATGTGCAGGTGCATCCTCATCTCTAGGAGAAGGAACCCTAGGCTCTTTGCTCAGATTTAGCTTTAGGGGTTTATGCTTGACATCTTTTGAAAAAGTCAATCTAGATACCCTCTAACCATGTACATGATGTACGGGCTATAGCTGCAAATTTTCTTTAGATCTTTCGAGAGGTTCTTGATCTCTTGCCAAATGAAATCCGCCACACTAAATGGAGGTGCTCCCGGTCTCCAAGCAATCATCAATTTTTTCTGAAAATTTGTCACCTCGGAGGGGTTGCCATCTCTAGGAGTGAAAGTCATTCTAAGGAGCCTATTCAAAACTGCATAGTAAGTGTAGAGGCCCTTAACCTTTCCCACATATGCTTGATCACCTCGAGGGTACATGAAGTACATATCATGTGGCTCAAGAAGTCCCTTGTCATGGAGTTTGGGAAAGTCCTTATCACCCTCTAATATGTTGAAGAGCACCAAAAAATTGGGAAAAGTGATATGAAGCTTTCTCCCATTTGTCATCCAAAACATTGTTCTCTCATTATGCAAATGACCAAAATGCACTGTGGCAGAGAACTGGGCAATGATTTCTTTGTTCCAATCATACTTGAACCCCATAAGAAACTTGACCCTCTGCTGCTCACAAGTGCTAATAACCTTATTCTTACTCTCCATGTGCCCCCAATCCACATACTGAGCAATGTGGGTTATCTTGGATTTCTTTAGGATGACCGTGGTATAGAAATCCTGCTGAAACTTAGCCCAAAACCTAGCATCAGAGGCGGTCTTCTCACTGTCATAGGGATTCACATTTCTCAATTTCTTCTACTTTCTAGTCATTCCCTCCCCATGATATACAACTGGACGATATGGAAAAAAGTAGATGGGTTTTAGTAACCTTCAACCCTCCTGCATTACCATCATTGTCCTCATCCATAGGGTCCTCTCCCTCATCACCAACATCCTGCTCTTGACCACCGAGGTCATCTTCCTCATCCTCATCACCTTCAATTTCATCAATGTCCCCTTACCAGTTGCCCCTTTACCAAGTCTCATCCTCCTCTCATACCTATCATAGTCCACATAGGTCTCATCCTCAACATCATCATCACTGCTGGTCCCTGTGTCCCCACCAAGATCATCCACTGCCACTGCTCTTCTCTTTGAAGCACGAGGCCCCAAATTCCTTCCACTGCTAGTGCCCCCTTCACCACTAGCCATAACTACTGTCCCTGGGTCATAAAAAATATGACAAGATAGTATAAGACAATAGGAGACTGATTTGAAACAATAAGGGATTGAAATTCACAATTTTGAGCAACTGGGTCAGCTCTGGTCGTGACCAGTCAGATCGGTCACAGCCACCGGTCAGACCGGTGCCGTCCAGAGCCGAGCCAATGGCTCTAATTGCCAATCTGAGCAGCCAGGATGACAAGTTATGAAAACATGGATAAAACAAGATTTAGGGTTGGACGGGGCGTCATCGGTCAGATCGGTCACCCCGACCGGTCAGACCGGTCAGGGCCGTCCACCCCCAAATCTTGAGTTCTCACAATGTGTCCAACAAAACGTTTTGGATCTATAGGTATGTCTTTTAGGGGTTGTCAAGAGATGATATACTAAAGGAAATTCAAATATATGCAAGGAGTAGAGATATCGGTTGAAACGAATATTTGAATACCTTTGGAGAGAAGAACTCGATTTGAATCCAAGGAACTCGATGGGGAACTAGTAGAGGGGCCTTGGGAGAGTCTTTTCCTTCAAAGATCGAACCCTTTCCTTGGTTGAATCTTCAAATCTCCATTGAGAGAGAGTGGGGCGATTTTGGAGGTGACAGAGGTGTTCACGGGTTGGTGAAGGTGAATGGTGTGGGTGGACGCTGGTGAAAAGGATAGGGATGGAGAGAAATAATCCCAGGAGCAAAATGGGAAACCCCAGGTCACATTGATCAGACCGGTGCCCCCCTTTGGTCGAACCAAAGACTGTCGGTATTTCCGATGCATGGCTGGAAGTTCTGATGATTTTGATAATTCAAACAGAGAGCTCTTATTGGTAGTTCTGCCGTAGGCTCGGAAGTTCTGATCCATCCTTTTCATATTGAGATTTAGATCCTTGAAAATTCATTAGATATTTGAATAAGCATACATTCTTCCACTTAGGGCTCAAAGGAGAGAAAGTGTGACTCTAGGGTGCCACCGGTCAGACCGGTGGCCGGCACCGGTCAAACCAGTGCCCCCGTGAGACACAAACTGATCTGATTTTGCAAAAACTTGATCCTTAATCCTTCACAAAGATTGGATAAAAGATATAGAATTGATATTGATACAATTTTTGACAAATCTTGGAGAAATAGGAAATAATCCAATTTATTTAATAGCTCTTGATTCTTCCAAGAGTGAGAGAGATAGATAAAGATAGATTTTATGGACTTGAGAAAATCTTCTTAATTGTGACTAGCCATTAATCAAACAAAGGGAAATATAGTCACAACTAAGTTGATTGGGTCACAAAGACCAAGAATCAAATATTTTTCAAATAAGCACACTTCCTATACATGCTAGTTGATTTTTCGAAAGATCTAGCCTATGTCACAAAGTGCATGCATCCACTTCAAACAAATAGCCGTTCTAGTATATTGGCTCATACCTTACTACAAGACAACCACAAGACACCAAGTTGAGTGCATGTGAAGGTGTCAACCAAATATCTAGAGAGGCACACAAAATTCACTTGAAGTAATTACATGCTAAGGATGGCGCACTAGCATGGTATAATGGCCTAGTTGCATTACGATATTTAAAGAGGTTTATGAAAACATACCTTACCTCAAGACCATTGCATTTGTGCATATTTAATATTTTAATGAAAGTGCTAGCTCTTACTTGTATTTTTGAGAGTAGTGCTTTTTACGAGCTTGCATAACGTGCACAATTAAATGAGACTACAAGATCACTAGAAGAAATTGTTAGTCCCACAAATGACATAAGTGTTGTGATGAGTTCCCCCTTAAATAGTGCTAGAGATACTTGAATTTCTCATATGAAGCACTTTATTTGATTAAGAATATGGAGAGACTCATTCCACACTTGGTCATGACACATAAATAATTTATCAATTGAAATGTGTTGAGTATCTCATTACCTTTGATGCTAAATCACCAATTTTCATGAAAAACAGCTCCTCCTCAGGTCATCCGGGCCTAGGGGCCAGATCACCCGACAACGAACAGAGACGAACCGGGTCACCCGGTATTAGGGGCCCGGTCACCTGAATTCACCTTAAGTGTCCAGCACCGGTCAGACTGGTTCCCGTCACAGGTCAGACCGGTGACCCCCGGTGCACAAGCTTTTGGTGATTTTGCCCTTTTTGTCCCATGGTTGTGTGAACACATCACTAATCTAATATCTGAAATAGAGACAAGGCAATGCTCCACTAGAGAGCTTTTAAAAGCATCGAATGGCATGAGAGGGTAAATTTTCATAAAAAACTTGTCAAAGTCACTACCTCATGTTTCACCTGTACAAGACTTGTGTCACATGAGTGTTCACTAAGAACCAAGGGTGACTTAGACTCAAGAATTAGGAGCTAGTTACGAAGATGTTATTGATTTAAGAATTTATATAAATTTGCCCTTCTCATGGCCATTAGGTCAAAAATGATTTCCATTTCTTCTAGCCATGGGTTCAATGCATCTCGTTCTTCCTGCAAGCTCAACAAGCGTTTCTTGGTACCCAACACATGTTGGGTCCTACACGGTTAGTCACAAGATGCTTAGGGACCCAAATAGCCCTCATGCTAGTTTGAGGTGAACCAATCTCCCTCATAGCACAAGTCCTATTCTTATCATTCCAAAGCTTATTGAAATAATAATGGACAAGGTTTGATTTAGGAATGTTACCATTTGGGCAATGTTGGCGGTCGATTTCCGTCAACCAAGAACACTTGTTATGTTATGGTTTGAACTTCATTTTGGAACTAACCCGCCACTAGGCATACTAATGATATAACAAGTTCACCGTTGGATGTGCGTTTTGGAATATAGTGTTTTTGCAGGAATTCACGTATTAAATGAGGAAAGATGCAACTATTTCGGAGAACGTTTTGCAAGACAATCAATGAGCTCCGACCATGTGCGAACTTGCCCCCAAAGGTGTCAAGGACCAATGTCCTTAAATGGAGAACTCCCGAGGACCGAGATGAAAAGACCGGAAGTTCATGCATAAAGATCCCACTATCTTGATCGCGGGGATGACGACCTCAAAATGACACAAATGAAGGGGGCCATGTGCAAAATGTCAAGATGACCCGCGGGAAGAAGGACGGGCCCGAACTGGCCCAAAAAGGGCCCAGGCCGGCCGGCTTGGTCGGATCGGCCCAGGCCGTTTTTGTGGCGGTTCGAGCCCCCCTTTCTTCGGTGTTAAGTTCGTGGAACCCTAATCACGTGGGCAAGCCGCCATTCGCCAGAGACACCGTCTAGTTCCTCAGAGCCACCAAGAAAGAGATAATCGACTACGAGAGAGACTCTTGGGGGAGGACACTCGGGAGAAATCATTGCCAAACCCAAGGGAGGTCGCCATGAGGAAGGAGGACGCCGAGAGCTTGCCACGGCGCCACCGGAGTTGAAGGACAATGAGGATCCATCTTCATCGGAGGCATCCACCATCTCAATGGTGCCATGCCTAGCGCCATGATGGGGTAAAGTCTTTCATTTGTCCATGGAGTTGTAACGGAACTTGAAGTGTAGTCACTTATATATCTTGTTTGGATCATATGTCTATCATATCTCTTGTTGATGATGCTTAATGTTGAAGGCTAGCTACCGTGCTTTCGGGGTTGCTCCCGTAGATCGCGTCAACATACCGTGTTCATTAGGGTTAGTACCGATTACCTTTGTGTAGTGACATGTATGAGGGAAGGGAAAAGTCTAATCCTTGATCACACACCTAGATAGATTGGATCCGGGGTTTATAATATTTAGGGTGATTGCATCTTCAAGTGCCTAGACTCCATGGGCATACGTTCTTCATACTTTTGCACCTTTAATCTCTCTTTAACGTAATCTAGGCTTAGTTTGTCTTTACTTTATAGATTAATCTTTCTATCATAAGTCTTCAATCAACTAGATTAGTGTAGGGTTAAACGCTAGTGATCCCCTTGCTCCTTGGGTTGACAAGAACCTTGGGATCTCCCGTAGGTGAAGAAGGGCATAGGAGATCCGTACGCTTGCGGATCGAAACTTCATACGAGTTTTACCTATCAACAAGCCCCTTTTTCTGGCGCCGTTGCCGGGGTGCAAGCTAGTTTACTTCATTTAATCTTTCATCGATTTTGTTGATTACTAACATCTAACCCCTTTGTACTAGAAAAACACTCTTTTTTGTTTTTGTTTTCTTTTGATTGTCTAGATGGCGTTCGTTCGAAATCCCTTGGAGGAACCGGAAAAATTGCTAAGAGACTACGCTAGCCCTCGATGTGAGGACGTCAAGATACAAGAGTCGGACTTTGTTCTCCAAGCGACAAGGTACGAAATCAAGCCTCGAATCATTGAGATGGCAGCAACTAATCCGTTCCGAGGAGTGGAGACGGACAACCCATATAGACATATCCAGTGCTTCACGACACTATGCAATACGGTACGACAAGAGGGAGTCCCCGATGATTGGTTTAAATGGAATCTCTTCCCCTACTCACTTGCCGATGAAGCAATTAAGTGGTATTCATTCGCATCCTTCGAAGTCGAGGGAAATTGGAATCAATTGATAAAGAAATTTTGTGCCAAGTTTTTCCCTATAAGCAAGATTCAACATATAAGGATGCAAGTGATTAACTTTAAGCAAGGACAAGAAGAGGGGATTGATCAAGCGTGGAATAGATTCAATGAGCTAGTTGAACAAGGACCAAGACTCGGATTTCCCGGTGATGTACTTTTGCATACATTTTTCTTTTCCCTAACCCCTAGTTGCATGCAATACGTTCAAATGTGTGCAGGAGGGGATCTCATGGAGAAAACACTCACGGAAGCTGCCCAACTTCTACAAAAAATAAGCAAAGCGGCGGCCACGCAAAGAGATTGGGAAACACGACTTTCGGGGAAGCCGGAATGTGATACAAGTGTGAGACCACTTGCTGGAATTTTCAGAAATACGGTCCTGGAAGAGAAGAAAGAGGAGCCAATCCCGAAAAAGGTTGAAGAAATTAAACACGCGGAAGCTAGGACTATCCCGGAGAGTGATCACGCCGAGATAAGCAAAGCAAGTGAAAGAACTATGTCAAGTGCGAAGCCACTAAGGGAGTTCGAGCAAATGGATTGGGTCCCGATTGATTTTGGAGAAATCTTTGACAAAAGAAGACCGTTCTCTAATCAAAAGGGGATGGCGAAAGCCGTGGAGATAGACTTTCTGCCAGAGAAACATGTGGAACAACCATACAACCTAGAGACAACCGGGGAGGTCCTTCAAAAACTCTTTAGCGAAGAAGAAGTGGATCCGGACCATGTGGCCGAAGCAAAAAGGATTATGGGAATCAAGCCCGAGGCATCACCATTCCCTCGCCTCGCTGAAATTTATGCCATAGGATTCGATGAAGAAGAGAAGACATCGCCACGTATAGATTGCAAGGTCAACAACATTGATTGCAAGGCGTTATGCGACATTGGAGCACAAGTAAGTGTCTTGTCTTCTAAAATTTTTGATGAAATTCATGATGATACCATTGACCTACTTCCAACCACTACTAAGTTAATCATGGGAGATGGTAGAATTATTAAACCTATTGGAATTGCTCGAAATCTAGAAGTTTTAATTTCTGGAAAACATATACCAACCGATTTCTTCATTGTTGATGTCTACTATGATAAAAATGATCATGTACTTCTTGGTAGACCGTTTCTCAAGTTGGTTAATGCCGTTTTAGATGCCGGAAAAGGAAAAGTAACTATTAATCTTGATGGGGATAATCACACATATAATTTTCTTCCCGCTTCTAGAATTGCCTCACCCCTACCTCTTGATGACGAAGAGGTAGAGAGCCTTCGTTTTGTTGAAACATTTAGGGATCCTTTGCAAAGAGCAATGGAGAATGAATCTAATAATGAGCTAGATGGAGAATTAGCGGAAGCAAATAAAGGACTAGAACCACAAGACGGAAGCTTAGAGGAAGATAAGTTTGAAGACATTGGGGAAATTAAACATGAAGAACCACAAGTGCCGGAGGTGGATCTTAAGCCATTGCCCAAAGGATTGAAATATGAATTTTTGGGGCCGGACAAGACCTATCCCGTGATCGTGAGCGACGAATTGAGTCCCGAGGAGAATGACATGTTGCTGAATTTATTGAAAAAGCACAAGAAAGTAATAGGATATTCGATAAATGACCTTAAGGGACTTAGCCCAGCGTTTTGCACTCACCGCATACCTATGGAGGATCAATGCAAGCCTGTTGTGGACCATCAAAGGAGGTTAACCCATGCCATGCGAGAGGTGGTGAAGAAGGAGGTTATCAAGTTGTTGGATGCCGGAATCATCTACCCGGTGCCGCATAGTGAATGGGTGAGCCCCGTACATTGTGTGCCGAAGAAAGGAGGTTTGGCCATGGTGAAGAATGAGAAGAATGAACTAATACCGCAAAGAACCGTGACCGGATGGAGGATGTGTATTGATTATCGTAAGTTGAACAAAGCAACGAAGAAGGATCACTTCCCCCTACCGTTCATCGACGAGATGCTTGAGAGGTTAGCAAACCATGAATATTTTTGCTTTCTCGATGGATACTCGGGGTTCATGCAAATTCCCATTCACCCGGATGACCAACACCAGACAACATTCACTTGCCCTTATGGAACATTTGCATATAGAAGGATGCCCTTTGGTTTATGTAATGCTCCAGCCTCTTTTCAACGATGCATGATGGCGGTATTTTCGGAGTTCATCGAGGAAATTGTTGAAGTATTTATGGATGACTTCTCCGTTTATGGTAAAACTTTTGCGGATTGTTTAGCAAATTTGGATAAAGTTCTTACAAGGTGTGGGGAGGTTGACTTGGTTCTAAATTGGGAGAAATGTCACTTCATGGTGAAATAAGGAATAGTGTTGGGACACGTGATATCTGAGAGGGGGATTGAGGTGGACAAGGCTAAGGTTGAAGCGGTTGAGAAGCTTCCACCACCGACGGATATCAAATCTTTGAGGAGTTTCTTAGGCCATGCGGGATTCTATAGGAGGTTCATCAAGGATTTCTCAAAGATTACAAAGCTGTTGACTAATCTTCTCCAAAAAGATGTGCCACTCGATTTTAGTGAGAAGTGCTTGGCAGCGTTCCGGACACTAAAGAGAGCTCTCATAACCGCACCTATCATTCAACCGCCCGATTGGAGTCAACCATTTGAGATCATGTGCGATGCTAGCGACTATGCCGTTGGAGCCGTGTTGGGACAACGAAAAGAAGGCAAGGTACATGCTATATATTATGCTAGCAAAACCCTTAATGGAGCTTAATTGAATTATGCAACAACGGAGAAGGAATTCCTTGCGGTAGTATTTGCCTTTGAAAAATTCAGATCCTATATTGTGAGTTCTAAAGTAATCATCTACACCGATCATGCGGCAATCAAGTATCTCTTGTCTAAAAAGGATGCCAAGCCAAGGTTGATTAGGTGGATCCTTCTCTTGCAAGAGTTCGATGTGGAGATTCGGAATAAAAAGGGGTCAGAAAATGTTGTGGCCGACCATCTATCAAGAATGAATCGTGAGGATGATAAAGAGCCCATCAAAGACAAGATGAGAGATGATCATCTATATCTCATCCTTGACAAAGACACTTGGATGATCAACATTATTCGAGCCATACGAAAGATGCCACTTGATCACTTAGATAAGAATGCTCAAAGAAGGGTGATGGCTGAAAGTCAAAAATATTATTGGGATGCACCTTACCTCTATAGGCTTGGAGCGGATGGAGTCTTGCGAAGGTGCGTACCAAGGGAAGAAAGAGTCGAAATATTAAGGAAGTGTCACTCGGGCGAGTATGGAGGTCACTATGGACATTTTAGGACTCAAGCAAAGGTATGGGCTAGTGGCTTCTATTGGCCGGAAATCTATGTTGCTTCTTGTCCGGAATGTCAAAGAACGGGGAATATATCTCAAAGGAATGCTATGCCTTTAAATTATAACTTGCAAATTGATCTATTCGACGTATGGGGAATTGACTTCATGGGGCCTTTCACTAATTCAAATGGATATGAGCATATATTAGTAATGGTTGATTATGTATCCAAGTGGGTAGAGGCCATCCCTTGTAGAAAAGCTTCAACGGAGGAATCTATATCAATGATCAAGAATGTTATATTCCCACGCTATGGAGTCCCGCGAGTTTTGATAAGTGATGGAGGAACACACTTCACGGTAAATAGTTTTAGAAAGTGCTTGTCGAAGTTGGGGATCGAGCATAGAGTGGCCACGGCTTACCACCCACAAACCAATGGTCAAGCGGAAACTTCAAATAGGCAACTCAAGAGTATTCTTAACAAGACCATTGAGAAGGGAGGTAAAGATTGGTCGAAAAAGTTGGACGGAGCATTATGGGCATATCGGACGACACACAAGACACCAATAGGTATGACACCATATCAATTTGTTTATGGTAAATCTTGTCATTTGCCTTTGGAACTAGAGCACAAAGCATATTGGGCGATCAAGGAGATGAATCTTGATGTGGATGCCGCGAGAATCAAACGGAGAATTCGAATAAGTGAATTAGAAGAGATGAGGCTTAAAGCTTATGAGAGCGCAACCATCTACTAGGAAAGAATGAAGCGATGGTATGATAAAAGGCTTCAAGCGAAGGAATTCAAAGAAGGCGACAAGGTCCTCCTCTTTAACTCAAAGTTCAAGATATTCGGGAAAGGCAAATTAAAAAGCAAATGGGATGGACTGTATGTCGTCCACTCGGTCTCGCCAAGCGGAGCGGTAACGATTATGGATATAAAAGGAGACCAATATGTGGTTAATGGACAACGATTGAAGGATTTTCTTGAGCCCGATGTCATGCCCATCGACTACATTGACATATACACCATGGAGGACGAGCCCGAGCGTCAAGCCTAAGACGTAAAACAAGGTAACTTTTCTGTAAATAAATTTTTATTTTTTTCCTTATTTTTATCGAGTGCTTTTCGCGATTTTTAGCTGGACCTTTTCATCACATAGGCTAGTATGCACGAAACATAGAGGCCCGCAGAAGATGGGCCACGGGGGCCCAAAACCAGGGGGTAGGCCGGCCGACCCATGCCGACCGGCCCAGCACCCCTGTGCATCGGTTCTTGCTTGTTTTTCTCTGGGAAACGACTCGGTTTATTTCCTATATTTGCCGACCTTTTTAGCAACTTCAAAATTAAGAAGGGTAGGGTTTAGGCTGAGTTTTCCCTTAGAAGGAGTGGTGCTCTTCTTGTGGGAAATTTCATTAGGTGTAGTACCTAGCATCCCTCTTGTACCTCTTGAAAAATTACGACGAGGACGTCGTAAGATCTAAGCGTGGGGGGGAGCTAGCTCTTTTAAAATTTTTGCTCAAGTGGTGAGATGTCGAGTCTTTAAGTCGAGTAAAGTTTGAGTCTTGTTTTTAAAATTTTTAGCTCGTGATGTATGCTAAGTTAGCGTTGAGTCAAGAAAAAGAAATAAAAAGAGTCTTATATGTTTTTGTTATGCAAAGTCTTTTGTTTCTTTTACTTGTTATTTCTTTCTTTTATCCTTATTATTTGAGCATGAGCATTGTGAATCATTGTTTACCGTGGTGCTTAGTTGAAGTTTATGTTTGAAAGTATCCATGCTCAACTTTGATCTAGGACCTTACTTTGGCTATGCTTTGAGTAATACTAATATTGCAGGTGTTTATTTCTGAAAATTATGAAAAACCCCTTGCAATGAAGGTTAGCGATTTCTTTCTCCAAGTTGAGAGGCAAGTCTATCCTATACAATGCCTAAACTATATATATATACTCCACCGTAAGTGTTGTTTAGCATGATGAATTGGGTTAGGACTTTACTCTCTTGGGAGGTCTAATTTCAAGCAATGATCATGTCCTTGATGTTATATCTTTTATTGCTAGCCTCGTCATATATTCGGTAATGGGAACTTCACATTGAATGCCCCATACATCGCCGGATTCCATACCCGAAACCATAAACATCTTTTTATCATCTTATTCCTTGAACACAACCCATGTTCGAAGATTCGTTCAATTTTTAGGTAAGGTTTTATTTAAAATTCAGATTGGTATTCATAGCAAAAAGATGGGCGAAAGGCTTCGGAAAAGAAGATAAAGATGTGGAGGAAAGAAATATATATATATATATATATGTGTGTGTGTGTGTGTGTGTGTGTGTGTGTGTGTGTGTGTGTGTGCACACACAAGAAAAAAAAAGAGAAAGAAAGAAAAGAAAAAGAAAAGAGAGAAAAGAAAAGAAGAGAGAAAAAGAAAAGGAGAGAAAGATCCAAGGCAAGGCAATAAGGATATAATGAGGGATGATAAGTCAAGTGAAGATCAAGAGAAGTGTGAGGAAGGATGCGATGATGTTGAGAACGAATCTTCGATATTCCATACCATGTGCAATCCGACATCGAGGACATCATTAGTGCCTTGAAGTCATTATTCTTTTTCCCTTTGCACATGTCCACCATTCTAAATCTTCTCATCCTTGATACCCTTACATATGGTTTAACTCTCATGATCATTGGCTTGGAAGGTGAACTACCACTAGAGGATTTTCTTAGCTTGATAATACTTGTGCTAACTTCACTAGCCATACCTATAGCTCCACCTACATTATAAATGAGAGACTTATGGGAGGTGAGAGTTTATGAAATTATCTAGGATAGCCATTTTAAATGAGTGACATGTGAGAACTTGGAGGAGGACTTTGTCTAACACTTTATGCAGGAATTTTATTTCTAAAAGCTTGTGAAAACCCTCCGATGGAAGTAAGAAAGTAAGTATGGTTGGAGATGAGGATCTCTAGTGAAAGGTATGAGTTGTGGGGTAAGTCTTGAGTTGGTAAATTTCTAAACGCCCATGTTTACGGTACGATCTTTGTTTCATGTCTCTTATATTAAAGATGAATGATTGGCTAACTTGTAAGGAAGTAATTGACGAAGCATGTTTCAACTCCTTGGATGAACAACTTGTGAGCAACTTGCTCGAGGACGAGCAAGATCTAAGCGTGGGGGGATGTTGGCGGTCGATTTCCGTCAACCAAGAACACTTGTTATGTTATGGTTTGAACTTCATTTTGGAACTAACCCGCCACTGGGCATACTAATGATATAACAAGTTCACCGTTGGATGTGCGTTTTGGAGTATAGTGTTTTTGCAAGAATTCACGTATTAAATGAGGAAAGATGCAACTAGTTCGGAGAATGTTTTGCAAGACAATCAAGGAGCTCCGACCATGTGCGAACTTGCCCCCAAAGGTGGCAAGGACCAATGTGCTTGAATGGAGAACTCCCGAGGACCGAGATAAAAAGACCAGAAGTTCATGCATAAAGATCCCCCTATCTTGATCGCGGGGATGACGACCTCAAAATGACACAAATGAAGGGGGCCAAGTGCAAAATGTCAAGATGAGCCGTGGGGAGAAGGACGGGCCCGAACCGGCCCAAAAAGGGCCCAGGCCGGCCGGCCTGGTCGGATCGGCCCAGGCCGTTTTTGTGGCGGTTCGAGCCCCCCTTTCTTCGGTGTTAAGTTCGTGGAACCCTAATCGCGTGGGCAAGCCGCCATTCGCCAGAGACACCGTCTAGTTCCTCAGAGCTGCTAAGAAAGAGATAATCGACTACGAGAGAGACTCTTGGGGGAGGACACTCGGGAGAAATCATTGCCAAGCCCAAGGGAGGTCGCCACGAGGAAGGAGGACGCCGAGAGCTTGCCACGACGCCACCGGAGTTGAAGGACAACGAGGATCCATCATCATCGGAGGCATCCACCATCTCAACGGTGCCATGACTAGCGCCATGATGGGGTAAAGTCTTTCGTTTGGCCATGGAGTTGTAACGGAACTTGAAGTGCAGTCACCTATATATCTTGTTTGGATCATATGTCTATCATATCTCTTGTTGATGATGCTTAATGTTTAAGGCTAGCTACCGTGCTTTCGGGGTTGCTCCCGTAGATCGCGTCAACATACCGTGTACATTAGGGTTAGTACCGATTATCTTCGCGTAGTGACATGTACGAGGGAAGGGAAAAGTCTAATCCTTGATCACACACCTAGATAGATTGGATCCGGCGTTTATAATGTTTTGGGTGATTGCATCTTCAAGTGCCTAGACTCCATGGGCATACGTTCTTTATACTTGTGCACCTTTAATCTCTCTTTAACGTAATCTAGGGTTAGTTTGTCTTTACTTTATAGATTAATCTTTCTATCATAAGTCTTCAATCAACTAGATTAGTGTAGGGTTAAACGCTAGTAATCCCCTTGCTCCTTGGGTTGACAAGAACCTTGGGATCTCCCGTAGGTGAAGAAGGGCATAGGAGATCCATACGCTTGCGGATCGAAACTTCATACGAGTTTTACCTATCAACAGGCAATCTTTGCCCATGTGACCCTTTTGACGACATGCGTAGCAAATACAGCTTTTGTCCTTGTTGGTCACACCTTCCTTTGCAATTTATTGTCCTTGATTGCTTCTGAGCCTTGTTCTCGGAGAAGGGGCTTTCCTTGCCTTGCTGCCTTGAAGGGTGGCTGCCATGGCCGGCACCGTTCTAACCGGTCGGGAGGACCGGTCTAACCGGTCACGGTCAGAGCCACTGCTCGCTGCAACATTTGGGCAAGCATCGGCCAAATGTCCCTTCTCTCTGCATTTGTAGCACACTCACCACTTGTTTGAGCTTCTTGAATTCTTGGAGAGTGTTTCTTGTGTCTTGTGCTTGGTTGGGCAATGGGAAGCAATGTGTCCCATCCTTGAGCACTTGATGTGCCCATACTTGCTCTTTTGTTAAATCTTGTTCTTGTGAGTCTTGGTATGTTGTTGAGGAGTTGAGCTAGTGACGGTTGATCCCTTCTCAAGCTTCTTCACCATGTCTTCACAGTTATCTTGAGAAGGTTGCACTTGGCTCTTCTCCTTCAACACATACAAGTCTCTTCTAAGCTTATCAACCTTTTGCTTGAGTTCATCATTTTCTTTAGCAATGAGGTCATCATAAGATTCTACAAGTACATGCTCAATGCTAGATTGGCTTGCTTGAGAGAGACAATCATTAGTGCAAGAAAAATCAATTTGAACTTGTGAGCATGTGCATGTGTGAGAGAGAGGTTGCATAAATTTTACCGATGAAAGCACAACCTCATGAGCCATTTCTAGTGTTGCATAAGAATCTACAAGCTTCACATGAGGACACTCAAGTTCCTTGTGATTAGCTTGTAGAGCCGTATGCTCACTAGTGAGCTTCCCTAATTTTTCTTCAAGCACTTGATTTTCTTGATCCACTTCAGCTATGCAAACAAAGGATTTGACAACCTTATCATATTGTCTTGCAAATGAATCATACTTACAAACCAAATAGGCATGCTCAGATTTGAGAGTCTCAAGTTCCTTAGACAAGGAGCTTAAAGCTTCATTCTTCTCAATCTTTCCTCCTTTGGTCCTCTTATTCTTTTCCTTCTTGGCCATCAGACATGTGACTGCTCCCCTGCCGGCACCGGTCTAACCGGTCATAGACACCGGTCTGACCGGTCCCTGCAGAGCAACAGAGCCTTCACTTCTTTGGCCTTCTATTTGCTTGGGATGTGGCACTTGAGGATCAGTGACTGTGTATGAAGACTTTGAACACTCCTCAAGTGCCTTCTTCTTTTGTTGTTGATCAATCCATTTGAGCTTTTCATATGCTATTCGAAGCATTTTCCAAATGGTGTGTGCATCAATCTCATTTTCCTGCACATCATCACTCAAAGTACTACAAATGTAGTTAAATACTCGAGAGTTGTGTTGCCAATGTTCTAAGTCCTCTAGAGATAATTTTGACAACTCAATGTTGTCTTCCCTAAGGTGAGGAGGTAGAATACTAGCAACAAGGACCTTCTCGACAAGTGGACCCATGGTCCTAATATCATTGAGTACATGAAGTGACCAAGAAGCATAGTTGGAGCCATCTAGAGCTAGAGGCTCAAAAGGTACCTCACTAGTTGTCGACATCGTCAAACTCCAAGCGATTAAACTTGAAATGGAGCACTCGGCTCTGATACCAATTGAAAGGACCTGGATGTCGCCTAGAGGGGGGGTGAATAGGCGAGACGACCAACTTGAATTTTTCTTCCCCGAAAACTTGTACTGCCAGGGGCCACCGGTCAGATCGGTGGGGTCGACCGGTCAGACCGGTCCCTGACTCTGCTCGCAGGAGGGCACTGGTCAGACCGTTGCCCTACACCGGTCAGATCGGTGCATCACAGAAAACCTGCAAAAACAGCTTCAAGCTCCTCTTGACTTCTAGCACAAACCAAACTTGGTGAGTGGCCTTGGTAGATGATCACAAGCAGCGTAACGACCCCTGCACACACAAATAGCACACCCAAGTATATCGAAGCAGAAGCAAATCAAATATTCTAGAAATCAACTTAGAGAGGGAAACCACAATGAGACGCAAGGATTTGTTTCCCGAAGTTCACCTCCCGCTAAGGAAAGGTGACGTCTCCGTTGAGGAGCTTGTAAGAGAACTTTCCCACAACAAGCCGGGTCTCTTTCAAGCACTTTCCTCCTTTGCACTAAGACGATCTTTTCCACAAAGAGGCAAGATCACAGCCCTCACAAACTTCCCGCTACTCACCACAACCTTCGGAGCTAGCCGGCGACGCCTAGCCGTCTAGGAGGCAAACCTCCAAAAGTAACAAATGCTTCAATTGCATGTAGATGCGAAATTGAAGTGCTCAAGCTATGGGAATGCTCTTGTTAGTTCACAAAGGCTCTCTTGAGCTCACTCTCTCGACCCAACTCATAGATATGGCTTGAATCCACAAATCTCACAAAGAGAGGTTGGGGAGAGACACTAAGGCTTTGTGAAGGACCGTAACGGCGAACCAGAGAGGCGGGGAGTGAATGGGAGCCGATAAAAATTTTATTTAAGAATTCATCCTATGAACCCAAGATCACTCAGAGACCTCCGTGTACTACTCTTGCCAAGTCCACGTAGCCACTGAAGTGCTACTGGACCTAGGAGTAAGACCCAACCAACAGCTCTTGAAAACAAATAGCGGAAAACACCACGAACACAGCTGCTAGAACCTAAAACTGGTCAGGCCGGTTTCTGAAAACCGGTCAGACCGACTCTCTGAGACTTAGCCTCTCATAGGCAGGGGAAACCGGTCAGGCCGGTTTGGCAAACCAGTCAGGCCAGTTTTGTTCAGGAAATCCCTAAAAGACCTACGAGACCAACTCAGAGCAAAACCACCTCAAGAACATACCAAAACTTGAACAGGGAAAGCCATAGCCTAAAAGAGACTTGCCTGTTCGAAACTCCTCTCGACAGCCCACTGGAAGCCAAACCGGTCAGACCAGTTTAGGAAACCGGTCAGGTCGGTTTTGCCTGGACAGTCGGGAAGAACTCAGCCCGCGGGAAAAACTCACCCTTCACCTCAATTGATCTCACGATTCGCTCCACAGATTCAAGAGAGACTTTGGGGATAGCTGGGGTACCTCATGGGCTACCTTTGGCTAGAAGCTCAAGCCCCAAAACTCACTCAATCAAGAGGAATCGAAAGTCAACCCTCAAGAATACCTTCTCAAAAACTCCACTGAAAACCACCAAATCGAAGATGTTTCGGGAGGATTGCTGGAGCAAAATTGCCAAGCAAAGAGGCACAAGGTCCTCATATGTGATATCCAACAAGAATCCCCCAAGGAAACGTCTCCAAAACTTCACCATGAAATTCCCAAGAAAAGGCTCCGAAAATCACCAAAAAGAGGAAACGGGAGAGACAACAAAAGGCCTTGAGGAATCACCATGAAGGATTCATCTAAGGTCTAGCTTGCCTCCCGATCATCCATCCCTCACTAAAGATCTCACCATGAAGCTCTCAAGCTAGTCCTATGGAAATCCTAAGGAAAATAGCAAAAGCAAAATGAGCTAGGGTTCCAAGAGATGGCTGCCATCCTCTCTCTCTACTTAGTTTATATGGAGGCAACCGAAAGACGAAACTACCCCTATTACATAAACTAGGATACACGCCCCATAAGGGCACTTTGAGAAATCTTCGTCGTAGCACCATCGGACGGATGCCCGACGACCGCACTTCGCTTAGCCTCGATGCTAGCCATGCGATCCCAACACGTGTCCTCCGCTTTGAAGCGTCTCGATGCCCTGCGACCCCAAACCGGTCAGACTGATTTTGGCCTGACAGCCACACCGAGTCTTCGGCCTTGGCTTTGTGGCTCAGCCAAGCAACCCAGTAGTTTTGTGGTGAACCACTGGAAACCCTGTGGACTTGGTTTAGCCTGCACCAATATCCACTCATGACTTGGCTCTCACGTCATCCCAGCTCGACCTTAGTTTTGAGGCTCAACCAGGAAATCGTCCATGATTTCGCCTTGCTGTTCTTGCCACCATGCGACCCGCACTTGATCCCGCTGGCCACCAGGTCCCTCGAACTAAGCCTACTTGTCTGCTCCACACCTGGAGGCCTCACCGACATCGACCTTTCGCTCTTGTTTTTCACCTACACCAGCACCAATCAAGCCGCAGCCTACACCTGCAATACTTAGCCAAGAGTCAGTCCACACAACATTGTCAATCACTCATCACACCAGGAAGCAACCATCCACCGGTCCTTGAACCACACAGGTCCTCAATCTCCCCCTTGATGAGTGCATTGAGAACACACACATTTGGTAACGAAAGAGAAAAGGGAAAAGAAAAGAAACGAACAAAGAAACTCAAACAAGCGATCGAAAGCCAACCAAAGGCAAAGAACAAGATGAAGGACCGGATTGTCGACCAGAGAGGGGGGAGTGAATGGGAGCCGATAAAAATTCTATTCAAGAACTCGGCCTATGAACCCAAGATCACTCGGACACCTCCGTGCACTTTTCTTGCCTAATCCACGTAGCCACTGAAGTGCTACTGGACCTAGGAGCAAGAACCACCAAAGAACTCTTGAAAACACGCAGCAGAAAATAACTCAAGCACCTACTGCCAGAGTAAAACCGGTCAGGCCGGTTTCTCAAATCGGTCAGGCCGGTTTCTCAAACCGGTTAGACCGGTTTTGCAAGGGGAGAAAATGACTAAGTCACCCGAAACTGGTCAGACCACTTTGCCAAACCAGTCAGACCGGTTTTGCCAGACTTAGCCAAAATCCAACACACCAAAACCGGTCAAACCTCTTTCCCAAACCGGTCAGACCTGTTTCGCCTAGGGAGCTCCAACTGAAAGACCCAAAACTAGAGCAAACGAACTCGAAACTTGACAAAACTTGGACCAGAGCTTCTTCTACCAAAAGGAAACTTGTTCCCAGAAGATCTCCCCAAAAACACACCTTGGCCAAGGCGTTGACCAAACCGGTCACCAAACCGGTCACGAAACCGGTGAGACCGGTTTTTCCAGGACAGCACGGGAAGAACTCAAACCGCGGGCCAAACTCAACCTTTCAACCAATCGATCTCCCGATTCACCCAACGGATTGCAGCGAAACTTTGGAGATGCCTGGGTCACCTCATGGACGACCTCTCCCTCAAAGGAATTCCACCAAAACACTCTCAATCATGGGGAATCGCAAATCTCATGGCTCAACCTCAAGAACTCAGGCTCCACCAAAAACCACCGAATCGGAGAGCTTTCCACGGGTTTGGAGGGGCAAGGTAACCAAGAAAAGAGGCACAAGGCCCTCATGTGTGACTCCCACAACAAATCCCGCAAAGAAATGCCCTCAAAATCCCTCCACGAAAATCGCCAAGAAAAGGCTCCGAAAATCACCAAAAAGGAAAAACGTGAGAGACAACAAAAGCCTTGAGGAATCACGCCGAATCTTCAATACATACCAAGAAAGATACATACAAGGTCTAGCTTGCCTCCCGATCATCCATCCCTCTCTAAAGATCTCACCATGAAGCTCTCAAGCTAGTCCTATGGAAATCCTAAGGAAAATAGGAAGGGAAAATAGCAAAAGCAAATGAGCTAGGGTTCCAAGAGATGGCTGCCATCCTCTCTCTACTTAGTTTATATGGAGGCAACCGAAAGACGAAACTACCCCTATTACATAATACTAGGATACACACCCCCAAAGGGCACTTTGGGAAATCTTCGTCGTAGCACCATCGGACGGATGCCCGGCGACCGCACTTCGCTTAGCCTCGACGCAAGCCTTGCGATCCCGACGCGTGTCCTCCGCTTCGAAACACTTTGGTGCCCTGCGACCCCAAACCAGTCAGACTGGTTTCACCAACCGGTCAGACTGGTTTTGGCCTGACAGGCACACCGAGTCTTCAGCCTTGGCTTTGTGGCTCAGCCAATCAACCCAGTGGTTTTCTGGTGAACCACTGCAAACCCCGCGAACTTGGTGTAGCCTCCGCCAATCACTACTCATGACTTGGCTCCCACGAAGTCCCGACTCGACCTTGGTTTTGTGGCTCAACCAAGAAACCGTCAATGACTTCGTCTTGTTGTTCTTGCCACCATGCGGCCCGCACTTGACCCCGCTGGCCACCGGGTCCCTCGAACCAAGCCTACTTGTCTTCTCCACACCTGGAGGCCTCACCGGCAACGACCTTTCGCGCTTGTTCTTCACTTGCATCAACACCAGTCAAGCCGCAACCTGCACCTGCAATACTTAGCCAAGAGTCAGTCCACACAACGTTGTCAATCACTCATCACACCAAGAAGCGACCATCCACCGGTCCTCAAACCACACAGGCTCTCACAAGATTACTTGAAAGAGCAAAGTCTCGGTCCCCTTAGGCAAGGGCAACGGCTCGACACAACCGAGACAAAAACAAGCTCAAGCAAAGAGCAAAGCTCAAAACACACAAGAGCTCCCACTACACATATGCACACTCCCCCTAAACTTGTGCCTGCACTAGGCACAAACCGGTTAGGCCGGTTTCCCAAACCGGTCAGACCGGATCCACCAAACCGGTCAGACCGATTAAACTCGGCAGAAGCTCACCCCCAAAAGCCAAAAATGCAAAAGAAATGCACAAGCTCCCCTTGACAGCTGGGATAGGTTCTAGGGATGCAATGCAACTTTTCTCCACCTTTCTTTATCCCCCTTGTTGCCAATGCATGAATCAAGGCTCAAATTTGAAAAGATGCAAGCTAGAGCTTCTCACATAGACAAAATTCACCACAAGATGCTACACATGACCAAATGAGCAAGCTAGATACTCAATAGCTTCATAAGAACATAAGCATAATGACTACCAAGTTTCATAGCCATTCGACAAAGCTAAGATCAAATTGAGCATTTTTGCGAAAAACATCCCCCTCATCAGCAAAGTCCTAAACATGATCAAAACATACCAAAGTGACTATATCACACAAACTTCATGCTAGGACAGGTATTCTAACCAAAAGACCATCATAAACACCACAAGCATCTCATGTCATGTCAAAGCCACCGAGCCATGTGTCTACTTCTAGATATGAGACTTCTCATTGGTAGACATCATGCAATGGTTTAGCACCCAAACTAGCATAGATTAAGCACAAAAGACATGTGAGCATATTTTTCAAGCATAAAACACTTCAAACTCAGATTTATACATGGTACATGAAGTGCCTTTGCAGCAAAAAGGAACTTATGCTCCTCCACAAGATAAGCTAGTGGGCTAAACATTCATAATGGCAAAGGATCTTTGACCCCAAATGATCAAAATAAACCATCGAACCATGAATTAAGCATAACAAAGCCACCAAAACATGTCATAAGCATATAAAGGCATTTACTCACAAGAGAGCCTAAAGCTAGCATTTTCAAACCTCATAGCATTCTCATATGGATATAACCCGAGATAGTCAAGAGCTTAGCCTACCAAACAAGCTCAAGAAGGTCATCCATAGAATGTCACAATGAACAATGTATATAAGAGAAGCTTTTCCTACAAAATGCATATGATACAAATGCATGCAAACCTTAGATACAAAGATGCCTATACATCATAATACAAATGCAATGCAAAAAGCAAGAAAGCACAACCGGAAAGCTATACACATGATACACAAGGAGCTCACACCACCAACTCAAGAAACCAAACACACACCAAGTTCTCCCCGCAAACGAGTGAAAGTTGCTTGATCTAGGGGCTTGGTGAAAATATCTGCTAGTTGGTTTTGTGTGGGCACATGGATCAAGGCTATTTTCCCTTTATCAACATTGTCTCTCAGAAAATGGTATCTCACTTCTATATGCTTGGTTTTGGACTGTAGCACTGGGTTCTTTGCAACACTAATGGCACTCGTGCTATCGCATAGAAGTGGAACCTGGGTATACTCCTCACCAAAGTCACTCATGGTGTATGTGATCCAAAGGAGCTGAGAGCAACAACTAGCTGCGGCAACGTACTCGGCTTCGGTTGTAGATTGAGCAACACTCGACTGTTTGCGGGAAGACCAAGACACCAACGAAGAACCCGAGAACTGGCAAGTCCCAGAAGTGAACTTCCTATCCAACTGACACCCGGCAAAATCTGCGTCTGAAAAACCGTGAAGCTCCAAAGAAGAAGACGCGGAGTACCAAAGGCCGAAGTTGGGAGTGTAACGCAAATACCTGAAGATGCGCTTGACTGCTTGCCGATGTGAAGTCCTTTGAGACGCTTGAAAATGAGCGCACAGACATACCGAGAACTAGATGTCCGGCCTTGTCGCCGTCAGGTACAGGAGGGAGCCAATCATGCGCCGGTACTCCTTCTGGTCCACGTGTTCACCTTCCTCGTCTGCATCAAGGGCTGTAGTCGTACTCATCGGCGTCATCATGGCCTTGGAGTCCTCCATCTTGAACTTCCTCACAATGTCCTTGGTGTACTTGGCTTGGTGTACAAATGTTCCTTCCTTTGACTGCTTGATCTGAAGGGCGAGGAAGAACTGCAACTCACCCATCATGCTCATCTCGAATTCCTGCTCATGTCTTCTGCAAACCTTGCAACCAAAGAGTGAGACGAGCCACCAAAGACAATGTCATCCACGTACACCTGAACAATTAGGATCTCCTTGCCCTGCCTGAGGAGAAACAAGGTCTGATCTACCTTCCACATCTCAAAGCCTCTCTCAAACAGGAACCCCCTCAACCTACCATACCAAGCTCTAGGTGCCTGCTTCAACCCATACAACGCCTTCCTCAATTTGTACACCCTGTGGGGGTACTTCTCACTCTCAAACCCTGGTGGTTGCCCCACATACACTTCTTCATCCAATACACCATTTTGGAATGCACTCTTGACATCCATTTGGTACAATTTGAATCCTTTAGCCACAGAGAAGGCTAGAAGGATCCTAACCACCTCCAAACGAGCCACAGGAGCAAATGTCTCCTCATAGTTTGTCCCCTCTTTTTGTGTGTATCCCTGAGCAACCAACCTCGACTTGTTTCTCACTACTTCACCTTTCTCTCCCTCTTTGTTTTTTCCACACCCATTTTGTCCCAATCGTCTTACAACCCGGTGGAGGCTCCACTAACTCCCAAACTTGGTTTCTCTCAAAATTCTCCAACTCCTCATGCATAGAATTTACCCAATTGTAATCAGAAAGCGCGTGTGCAATGTCTTTGGGCTCAAAAGTAGCAACAAAAGCAGCATGGGCAAAGTGAGAGTCATTTCAAAACCTCGACAGTGTAGTTCTTTCGTTGATGTTCCCGATGATCGTTGAAACTGGATGATCCACTTGTACTCGCTGGGGAGCTTCTCGCCTCGAAGCCACCTCTCCCTCAGCTGCAGCTTCCTCTCGATCTCGGCACATTGTCGTAGGTGTGGGAGATGGCCCGTCCTCGATCGTAGTCGAAGTAATATGTACATGCTCAACCGTGGGTGCCACACCACCATCTTCCTCATCTCCTTGCTGCTGCACCTCATCCTCGAAAAGCTCCTCGCCAAGTTCCTCGTCACTTGCACACTCAAAAACAAGCGAACTACGTGGCTGTGTCTCATCGAAGGTAACCTCGCAAGTCTCCACGATTTGGTTAGTTTCAAGATCGAGCACCCGAAAGGCTCTAGAATGAGTTGCGTAACCAAAGAAAATGCCATCAACAGACCTAGACTCGAACTTGTCTAAACTCTTGCCTTTCTTAAGAATGAAGCATTTGCAGCCAAAGACGTGAAAGTGACTCACCTCGGGGGTACGACAGTGCATCAACTCGTAGCAAGTTTTCTTCTTATGCACCCGGAGAAAAATCCTGTTCCACACATAGCACGCGGTATTGACCGCCTCAGCCCAGAACCTTCTCAAAGTCCTACGCTCATTAAGCATTGTCCGAGCCATCTCACACAGGTTCTGTTTTTCCTTTCGACCACGTCGTTCTGGGGAGGCGTATACAGACTCGAAAATTGGTGTTCAAGACCTAAGTCATGGCAAAAGGTTTCGAAGTGAGAGTTTTTAAATTCCGAGCCATTGTCACTGCGGATCGCTCGTATGGCATCTCCGTGCCTCTTGTTCTTCAACCTCAAGACAAGATCTCAAACAAAACCAAATGTCTCCCCTTTTTACTCCAAAAAGAAAACCCAAGCATACCAAGAGTAGTCATCCACCACAACCAGGACGTACCACTTCCCACCCACAAATCGCACACGTGCTGGGCCAACAAGGTCCATATGGAGCAGCTCGCATGGACGCTTCGTCATCAGATCGATGAGGGGTGGATGGGAAGCAGCTACCATCTTAGCATGCCTGCACGACTTACACACCAAATCCTTTTCGAACTTCAACCGGGGCAATCCTCGGATCAAGTTGAGTCCACTCAAGCGTGACAAAAGGTCAAAACTCAAGTGACCCAACCTCCTATGCCACTTCCACAACTCACCCGAAGAACCGGCCATGAAACACCTTGAAACACCCGAACTCTGAGAACAATCCGGTTCAAATATTTGACCCTCGGGAACGACCACACAGACAAGGTCACCTCAAGCATCAAGTATCCGAGAAGCACCCGTCTTAAACAACACCTCAAAACCTTCCTCAAGAAGCTGGGAAACTGGAAGAAAGTTAAATCCTAGCGACTTGACCAAGGCAACACGCTTCAGCACCACTTTGTCACTTACCCTCACTTCACCTTCTAAAAGTACATGCCCTCGCCCATTGTCCCCAAAGGTGATGTATGTCTTTGACACCACCGGGGTGAGGCTGGAGAACCACCCCCGATCTCCGGTCATGTGCCTCGATCAACCAAACATTCCCCAAGCCTCCCACCTGAAATTTAAAAACGAGCACGTGAATGAGCAAACGACTCAACACGTTGGGGTTAGTACCAAAAGAGTAAAACCAGTGCTGAGCCATCTGCTCCAAAGTGGGGTTAGCACGATCCATCCTACCATTCCTATCAAAGTGTGAATCCATCCTACCACGACCATCAAACCTCAGACCCATCATACCATCTCTACCAGAACTGAAACCACCACGGGGAAACCACTCCCCTCTAGCTGGAGGAGCACAAAAGCCACGAAAGGAAGACCGTGGACCGTAGCTCCTGTCCAACTCAAAGCTGCGACCTCTCCCAGACTCGTATCGACCACGAGGAGGAGAGCATCCAGCAAACTCAATGCCACCAGACTCACCACGCCAACCACCAGTACCACGACCAAAGGAACTGAACCGAGCATCATCACGAGCACGGAAACCAAACTGGCCAGCACCCAGACTAGCACTGGTCTGACCGGTCACCCTGATCGGTCTGACCGGTGGTGCTCGGCCGACAACACCACCAGCAGCCTGTCTATCTCCCCACGCCGGAACCGTACGCACAATGGCCTTAGCCCTGGGTAGTGGCATACGAGGCTCAGGTACACCATGAGAAGGGTGGGACCTGTCCTTGTTTGCCCACTCCTTAGCCATTCTTTCCTCACGCTTCCTCTTGAAGCAAAACTCATCCTTGTGACCATCTCTCCGACAATACTCATAATGAAACCGGATCAGTTTTGGCTTGGGCTTTGGTTGTGGTTCCTCACTCGGCTTCTCTTTTGGTTTCTCCTCACTTGGTTTCTCTTTTGGATTCTCCTCACTAGGTTTCTCTCCCATTTTCCCAAAGAACACTTTACCCTTGTCACTCTTGAATTTGATGGGTTTTTGGAAATCATTTGTTTGGGGAGAAAACACTGGTGGATCTGGGGTTGTGTCTAGTCGGTTTCTGAATTGATTTGGCTTAGGAACATATGCATTTTTGTGGAAGGTTTTTGGTGGAGCTTGGATGTCACCAATCTTCTCTCCTCCCTCACCACTACACTCTCCAATTTTATCCGACTCAAGCACTTGCCCATCGTAGTGCTTGTATGCCTCTATCATCATCCTAAGCTGAGGCTCATGACCCGACAACAAACCCATCATTTTTCTCCTGCAAGCGATCAACATAATGTGCAAGTTCAAGATTTTTCACAACATGCAATTCACAAGTAGAGCAGGAAGTAGGAATGAGAACTTTCAAATCAGCCTCAAGCGAAACAATGCGAGAACGAAGCTCATCAATCTTTCAATGCAAAACAGGACAAGATGTGCAAGCACCTAGCAAAGAGGGCCTAGATTGCAGCTCAGCCAACTCAACCCTAAGCACATCTAGTTCCTCACACTTTGAGGCATGCTTTTCCTTTAGAGCAGTAAGAACAGCTAGGAAAACAGAGTAATCACCACAATCAACCTCATCAGAAACAACAGGTGAAGCCTTAAGCGAATCTATCTAAAGCTTAGCATCAAGGTTCTGTGTTTCTAGCTCAGCTACTCTACTCCTAGCATCTTCAAGCGAGGCCCTAAGCTCTTTCTCATTTTCTTAGCCTCTCTAAGCATGTCATCACGATTATCAAGCAATTTTCCTAGCTCCTCATTCTCCTGGCGCAAGAAGGAAAGTTCATCACGTACCTTATCCTCTGAGTCGGAGTCTGAGTCGTCCTTCTGGCTATTTTTACTGCCAAAGCTGTGTGCCATGCCGCAGAAGCAGTCTCGCGCGAAGCAGCTCAACCCGCTCAGGTTCTTGGACCCCTTCTTGCTCTTGCGCCGATCACCTTCATCTTCACTACTACTCGAGCTCGAGGTAGAGTAGGCGGAGCTGGAGTTGACATCGCTTGCTCCGACCATCGCTCGGGCCTTCTTGCCGTGGCCGTCCTTCTTCCTCGGTCTCCGCTAGTCCTTGTTCTTGTGCTTGTGCTTGTGATCGCGCCTCGACCGGTACTTGCTCTCTGTCCTTGATCGGTGCTTGTAGTTGTCCTTGTTCTCCATCTTCTCCAGACAGTCGGTGACAAAGTGTCCTGGCTTGCCGCACTGAAAGCATGTCCATGAGTTCCTCCTTGTGTTCACCGGTTCTCGTGCATCCTCTCGAACCTCCTGGTAGGCAGCGCCAGCTCATCGTCTCTAAGCACGTCGAACTCTTCATCTAGCAAAGACATCAAGGAAGATAGAGAGTACATCCTTGTGGATGGGTTAGCATTAGACTTTGCACCTGAGCCATCGATAAGGGCGAGACTATGAGAGTCAGTCGGGCCCTCAATCTTGGCTGTCACACCACGGTCCACCTCAGCCAACTTGAGCTTAGAGAACAGCTCGTCCACCGTTAGAGTCTCATACTTCTCTAACTCCAAGATGGCCTCGACCTTTCCACCCCAAATAGTACGATCCAACGAGTGTAAGAGCTTCACAGCTCTATCATGATCAATGTATGGGAGCACGGTCACATTGGCCCTCATGTTGTTCACAATCACCGTGAATCGCTGGAACATCGTTTCGATGGACTCACCGGGGAGATGAGTGAAGTTCTTGTACTTTCTCCGGTAAGTTGCAAACAACCGAGTCTGAACCTGACTGTTCACAGCGTGAGCATTCTTGAGTTGCTCCCAAATCCTACAAGCCAAATCCACCGTCTGAACCCGATCGAATTTGGATTGACAGAGAGCACGAAACAAGTAGCCGACCGCCTTGTTGTTGGCGTCGTGCATATCCCTCGATCCTGGAGCAAGGAAGTTAATCGGATGAACATAAGTTGTGTTCACTGTAACATCCCAAAGGATATGACCCTTGCCGCGAAGGAAAGCAGCTATCCGTCTCTGCCACATCTGGTAGTTCTTTCCGTCGAAGTGCAGAGGACCCGATCCCCTTTCCTGGTAAGCCATCTTTGGATCTAAGACTGGTTAGAGTCAATTAAGACCCGTAACCGGCTCTAATACCACTTGAAGGACCGGAATGGCGAACCAGAGAGGGGGGGAGTGAATGGGAGCTGATAAAAATTCTATTCAAGAATTCAGCCTATGAACCCAAGATCACTCAGATACCTCCGTGTACTTCTCCCTAAAAGTTCATGTAGCTACTGAAGTGCTACTGGACCAAGGAGCAAGACCCAACCGACAGCTCTTGAAAACGCATAGCGGAAAATACCACGAACACAGCTGCTGGAACCTAAAACCAGTCAGGCCGGTTTCTGAAACTGGTCAGACCGACTCTCTGAGACTTAGCCTCTCACAGGCAGTGGAAACCGGTCAGGCCGGTTTGGCAAACCGGTCTGGCCGATTTTGTCTAGGAAATCCCCAAAAGACCTACGAGACCAAATCAGAGCAAAACCACCTCAAGAACCTACCAAAACTTGAACAGGGAAAGCCATAGCCTGAAAGAGACTTTCCTATTCGAAACTCCTCTCGACAGCCAACTAGAAGCCAAATCGGTCAGACCAGTTTAGAAAACCGGTCAGGCCAGTTTTGACTGGACAGTCGCGAAGAACTCAGCCCGCGGGAAAAACTCACCCTTCACCTCAATCGATCTCCCGATTCCCTCCACGGATTCAAGTGAGGCATTGGGAATAGCTGGGGTACCTCATGGGCTACCTTTGTCTAGAATCTTGAGCACTAAAACTCACTCAATCAAGAGGAATCGAAAGTCAACCCTCAAGAACACCTTCTCAAAAAGTCCACCAAAAACCACGAAATCGAAGTCGTTTCGGGAGGATACCTGGAGCAAAATCACCAATCAAAGAGGCACAAGGTCATCATATGTGACATCCAACAAGAGTCTCCCAAAGAAACGTCTCTGAAACTTCACCACGAAATTCCCAAGAAAAGGCTCCGAAAATCAACAAAAAGAGAAAACGGTGGAGACAACAAAAGGCCTCGAGGAATCACGCTGAATCTTCTATACATACCAAGAAGGATTCATCTAAGGTCTAGCTTGCCTCCCGATCATCCATCCCTCTCTAAAGATCTCACCATGAAGCTCTCAAGCTAGTCCTATGGAAATCCAAAGGAAAATAGGAAGGAAAATAGCAAAAGCAAAATGAGCTAGGGTTCCAAGAGATGGCTGCCATCCTCTCTCTACTTAGTTTATATGAAGGTAACCGAAAGACGAAACTACCCCTATTACATAAACAAGGATACACGCCCCATAAGGGCACTTTGGGAAATCTTTGTCGTAGCACCATCGGACGGATGCCCGGCGACCGCACTTCGCTTAGCCTCGACACTAGCCATGCGATCCCAATGCATGTCCTCCGCTTTGAAGCGTCTCGATGCCCTGCGACCCCAAACCGGTCAGACCGGTTTCACCAACCGGTCAGACCGATTTTGGCCTGACAGCCACACCAAGTCTTTGGCCTTGGCTTTGTGGCTCAGCCAAGCAACCTAGTGGTTTTGTGGTGAACCACTGGAAACCCCGTGGACTTGGTGTAGCCTCCACCAATATCCACTCATGACTTGGCTCCCACGTCATCCCGGCTCGACCTTGGTTTTGAGGCTCAACCAGGAAACTGCCCATGACTTCGTCTTGCTGTCCTTGCCACCATGCGACCCACACTTGATCCCGCTAGCCACCGGGTCCCTCGAATCAGGCCTACTTGTCTGCTCCACACCTAGAGGCCTCACCGGCATCGACCTTTTGCACTTGTTATGCACCTGCACCAACACCAATCAAGCCGCAGCCTGCACCTGCAATACTTAGCCAAGAGTCAGTCCACACAACATTGTCAATCACTCATCACACCAGGAAGCGACCATCCACCGGTCCTCGAACCACACAGGTCCTCACTTTGGTTTAGCAAGAAATGGATTGGGAGCTCAGCAACAACACTAAGAATAACAACCCACTACTGAAGAAGGCTTGGGGTACTTACACCCCTCAAAGGAGAAAACTAGTCATTAGCTGTCGGGCAGCACCGGTCAGACCGGTGGCCCACACCGGTCAGAACGGTGTTTGAAAAACTAGCCGTTGGGCCAGCAGCACCGGTCAGACCGGTCAGGCCCGATACACCCCCAAAACTCTTTCTTTCACTCCAACACTTCACCAAAGAGATGAAGTGGCTCAGGTTAGGAGGGATTATTAGCACACTCTAAGGCTCTCAAGGCTATTTCTCACAAAGTTTTCTAAGAGCACTTGACTTGGTCAACTAGCTAATGTTGCATCCCTCTTGATAGTTCGGCATACCTATACTCAAGAATAAATAAAAACACTATGTCAACCTCTTGAACTTGATTATCTTCAAACTTGCTGTAACTGAATAATTTCCACTTTAGGGCTTTCAACTTAGCCAATGTCTTGAGCACGTCCATACTTGAGCTAGTGACTTAGGATTTTTCCATCTAGCATAAGAATGCACACTTGAATCCCTAAGTCACTCCATATTGTCAATCATAACATTTAGATGAGTTGCATTGCTTCCCTCGGTTAAGGCTTGGATATGATACTTCGAGACCCCACGGATACTAGTTACTTCACCCTAGCAAAACACAAATGGCAGCCTAGCTTGAACCGTAGATTGCTTAGTCCCTCGCCCTAGTCATCTCGGTTGATCTCTTCATCACTTACCCAATCCATGCTGAGTTTGGCTACGCTTCATCCACAAATAATCTTCATTTGAAATATCACTTCAAATGCTTGTTCTTGATTGACAACGAATATGCAAGCTTCTTATTGACGACCATAAAATTTATAGTTATCCTTGTATCCTTTTTCAATTACCACATGAAGCTTGCTTGTCTTCTTCAAAGTGAGCCATATAATATTCATTCATTAATACATGTCAACAATAGCTCATGAATATATAAATAAAAACTTGCTCACATTCTTAGACAAACATGTTAGACCTTTAATCGCTTTGTCATTCAATTCACCAAAATCCACTAGGGGCCTAGATGCACTTTTAGCTGCAAGTGGAGGAGGCGTGGAGGAGGAGGTGGAGGCTGCGCCGAGGAGGCGGATGCGGAGAGGTAGGTTTCATGATGTGGAGGACACGGGGTGGAATGGTATGGAGGAAGGGGGTCGCGACTCACAACACGGAGGACGTGGGGGCGGACGCGCTTTGGGCCCGTGAGCGGAAGGCCGACACAGTGGGGCGGAAGCACGGGGCGGAGGGGAAAAAGGACGACCAGGTTTTGTCTCCACTTCGTACTTTTTACGAGTAAAGAAAAAATGATTTCCTCCTTCCCTAAGCAACCCAAATCATGACTAGATCGGAGGGGTAGCAGCTTTTCAGTATTCTTTCCAGGAACACATCTGATTTTGATCTCGTGCGTTCCAAGGTCCCATGCTTGCATTGCTTAGAGTATTTAGTAATGGGCTAGAGACTGGATTGCTTAGAGTTTTTTAGAAAGAGGCTAGAGACAGGAGTAGTCCTCTGTATCATTCAAATTTAATCAGGTCGGATGTCAAGTACCAGAGTTCAAGCCCCGTCCGGACCATCTTCTATTCTAGCGAAGATGCACCCGATGAGAATCGAAATCGAGTTGTCAAGCTCCACTCTAACTGAGCTACCCAACCCGGATCAACCCTTGCAGCCCATGCTCCATTGATCACTATGGTTTATTCTTCTTATCTGGATTAATTAATGACTTTTCAAGCCCAGAGAGAAGAAGGGATGGAAATTGGGAAAACTAAATTATTCTTATACCAAGGAGAGGTAAATCTTTGTTTTCTCCATTGGATTCACGAATCAGAAGTGAAATTGTTGACATTTCAGATGGTTGAGTATAACAGGATTATCAAATAAAATTAATGGATGTAAAGACCCTGATTTCTTTTTTGCAACTTGAAAGTTGCAACTACTAGAGACATGCTTAGATTGCTCTACTTGACGAGGCAGACTAGCTTGCTAAGCCGTAAAGCATGTGTCAGTGTCACTGTATATAAACTTTTCCCTTTTTATGACTATGAGTATAAGTTTCATTTGTTTCATTTCCATTCCATCACATTTCAGTAAGTTGCTTTATGAACACGTGCGACACACGTGTGTATCGCGCGTGCACGTTACTAGTACTATAAAAGATTGAATAATCTGAAAAACTTTTCTCACCCAATCCGAGTCTACCTTACCCCTCACGTCAGACCCACCAATCAGGTTATTAAAGGACCAAAAAGTAGGTAGAACCATAGAAATCACAACTATGAGAGGTTTTTTTATACCCACCGGCCACCGCTGCACCCACGTTCTGCCTTCCCCGTCGCCCTCCCTGGCCTTCGCTCATGTGAGTCTGCCCGCGCGAGTGTCTGTCGGTGTTTTAACCCGGCTAACCTACCAAGGGGGTACCTAAGGTAGTAGATTGTGCGGTGGGGATCGTGAGACCTAGAACTCGAAGGTAAAGGCAGGGACACGGGACACAGATTTATACAGGTTCGGGCCCCCAAGATAGCGTAATACCCTAGGTCCTATTTGGGGGGTGTGTATATGGTGTCCTGCACTTGGGTGTTGTGTTGGTTGTTTAGGTGTTCTCCTAGGTACCCGACCCTCCTTTATATAGTCCAGGGGCGGGTTCCTAGTCAGTTGCAATTAGGAGTCTTAATTGGATTACATGGTATGAGTCCTAGTAGGATTACAGGGGAATTCTAGTAGGAGTCTGTCTTCATCCTTCCTTGCATGGGCACCCAGCGTGTATGCCCGACAAGCCCCCGAGCACTTTGTAGTCTAGAGTAGTAGTTGGAGTAGTCTTGAAGCCTCTTCGAGTAGTTTTGAGCATCCTCGAGTATTACTTGGAGAAGTTTTCAATAGTACTTGAACTGCCACGATGCTGGAAGGTAGTCCAGCTCACTAGTCTTGAAGTCGAGATATAAGGAAGTGCGATTGCAAAATCGCACTTTATATGATGTAGCCCCTGAGCCTTAGGTTGAGTCGTGGACTCTAGCTGAGGGTCAATCTTTATTCTGCATTTTATGTCTTGAGAAATTGAATCATGGGTGTAGCATAGTAGCCCCCGATCTTTGAAATGATTTAGATAATCAATCCAAGGGTCTTCAGAGTTCGCGAAAACCATCATCTGAGTACTCTTGCAGCATCCAGCCCCCGAGATTATGTGTCAAGTGAGCCGTATGAGCCATGTCGAATAGTTTTTGGTGCGGAGCCCACGAGCTTGAGAGCAAACGAAGCCTGCTGGAGTTATCCTCGAGTAGTAATTTGAAGTTGAGTCATCAAGGTTGATATGTAGTGGAGACTGCATGAGTTATCTTCGTGTAGTAATATTGAACTTGAGAAGTAGCCGTGCCATCAGAGTGGAGTTTAGATGCGACCAAAGTCGACTTTAGATGCCGTCAGAGCAGACTTTGGAATGCGACTTGACATCCGAAGTGGACTTTTGTGCCACACAAAGCGGACTTTAGAGATGCGACTAGAGTAGTCGACTTTATGCGGTACGGACTGGACTTTGAGATGCGACTACAGTTGCTGACTTTATGCCGTGCAGAGCGGACTTTGAGATGTGACCAAAGTCGACTTCGTGCCACGCGGAGCGGACTTGAAAGCCAGAGACTAAAATTACTTCCGGAAGGGAAAAAATAATGAAAACCAGAAAAACTGAGTTGTTTTGCCACTGGAGTGGGCTTAGGTGCGACCGGAGTTGGCTTGAGATTGCGACTATAGAAGTCGACTTATGCCGCCAGAGTGGGCTTTGAGATTGCGACTATTGAAGTCAACTTGTGCCACCGGAGCGGGCTTAAAATTGTGACCGTTCAAGTCGACTTGTGCCACCGGAGCGCGCTTGAAATTGCGACCATTCAAGTCGACTTGTGCCGCAGGAGCAGGCTTTGAGATTGCAACCATTGAAGATGACTTGTGCCGCCGGAGAGGGCTTGAAATTGAGACCATTCAAGTTGACTTGTTCCACCGGAGCGGGCTTGAAATTGTGACCGTTCAAACCGACTTGTGCCGCCGGAGCAGGCTTTGAGATTGCGACCGTTGAAGTCGACTTGTGCCGCCGGAGTGGGCTTAAAATTTCGTCCATTCAAGTCGACTTGGAGCATCGGAGCGAGCTTGAAATTGCGACCGTTCAAGTCAACTTGTGCCGCCGGAGCGAGCTTGAAATTTGCCTCATTTAGATACAACCATTGTGACCTCCGAAACTCAGTACACCCAAAGCTGTGGACAAAGCTGTCGTATGGACATCCCTGGGCCCACTACTCTGGTGGGTACCAGGACTGACTACTCGATGGGCCCCTGGGACTACTCGACTTGGGCAACACGGCACCTGCTGGCGTGGGGTGCAAGGACTACAGAGGGATAGTACTCGGTTAGGAAGCTACGCATGTCCGGATCCATGTGAGGTACTCCTAGCTGTACACGACTAGTACTCTCCCCTCAAACCGACTTGTAACCCTGCCTCCCGGACTATATAAGGCGAGGCAGGGACCCCTATCTCATCATCCGCATCATCTTGTAAGCACATCCAATCAATCCAGAGCTACGCAGCATACAGGACGTAGGGTATTACGCACCTCGCGGCCCGAACCTGTCTAAATTGTGTGCCACGTGTCTCTCCTTCGAGTTACCGATCTCGGCGAGGCCACATTCATCTACCTCGGGTACTCCCCTTGGTAGGTTGCCGGTCTAAAACACCGACAGCTGGCGCGCTAGGTAGGGGAGCTCGCCGAAGATCACATGGCGAACTCGACGGCTTCAATCATCATCAAGCCAACCGTCGCCTTCAACCGCGGCGACACCTTCGTCTTCGGCTCCTGGGTCTGCTCCACTGACAGCGCTGGATCATTCCAGCGCTACCTCACCATGACCCTGGACCCAAAGACCGGGCTCGTGACGCTTCTCGAAGTCGCCATGGGCGCACTCGTCGAAAAATTCGGTGAAATTTCGCTCTACAACCAAGTCGCCGACTTCGAGCTCGGATCCGCCTCCAACTCGAACTCGACGTCGCCCTGGATCGCCTCATGCGAGCCGGCTCCTGAGCCATCGTGTGAAGCGGGCCCCCTCCATGAGCACTTCCCATACAGTCTCTGCAATGCTAGCAGGGCCCACGCGGAAGCTCTCGCTGCACGCCGGGCTGACAAGGAGATCGCCTCCGAGTACTCCTCGGACTCCAACACCGCAACCGGCTACTACTCGGACTCCTCCTACGAGTTCGACTTCGGATCGGACCCAATCGAGTCCGAGTCCGAGCTCAACATGACTGAGGAACCTCTGTCAGGTCCTGCCACTGGCCTGGTCATTACATCTACTCCTGCCGACAGATTTGTCTACTGGCCCGACCGCAAGCCTGCAGACCTGACGGACGACAACTCACGCTACGTCTCCTACCTCGATTCACTCCCCTTCCAGGAGGGGACCCCGCTGGCTCTAAATGATGAGCACACCCCCACCGAGGTGGCGACTACTGACTCTAGTCTCTGCACTCCCGACCGTGATGTCTTCATGATGGCCACAGATGTTGGGACTTCGGAAAACCGACCCGACCGGTACCTTGACGACATCTCAGAGGATGAGTTGTCTGCCAACGCACCTCCGAACGAGACCACCGAAGACAAGAACGCTCGGCGTGACTGCAACAGGAAGCGGAACGATCGACGCAGATGTCTTCGGGAAACTCTCCCTATCCGGAACCTCAATGAGGCCCTGGAACAAGTTGCCAACCGGGTACACTCTACTCCTGAGCAGTGCCTCATGTCTATCACCACGATAGCACGGCAGGCCCGGGGATCCACGCGGGCAAAGCCATCGCCAAACTCGCTGAAGATGCCTACTTCATGCAGGTCAACAACAGGGTTGCTCAAGTACCTCCTGTCAGAACTCACGACGCCAGAAACAACGAAGCCACTAGCCGCAGCCCGGCAGACGGCGGACGCAACTGTGTCCGTGGTGAACACCAGCCAAATCCCAACCGCTCTAGGGTCTCGGGTGGAGGACCCTCACAGGGCGGCATAAGCCAGGGTGGTACCGGAGGTAGTCGCGGCGGTGGTGGCAGCAGCGGCGGGAGCTCATCCCATGACGCCGGCAGAACAGCTGGTGGCGGCGGCGATCGCGGCGGCCGAGGCCACGCGACTAGCCACGCCACCGGCAATGCACGTGGCGGCTACGACGCCCGCCACAAGATCGATGAGATCCGCCGCAAGAAGGCTACTGAAGCAAGCGACAGCGACGGCTTCCCCGCATACTCCGCAAGACTTCGCAACCTGCTTCTTCCTGAGAAATTCAAACCTCTCGGGATCTCCAAGTATGACGCGAAGCAAGATCCAGTTCAGTGGCTCTGGTGCTACGCCTTGGCCATCGAAAATGCTGGTGGCAACAATGACGCGAAGTGCCTCTTCTTCCCCTTCTGCCTGGACCAGGCTCCACTCACATGGCTCGAGTCACTTGAAAAGAACTCGATCGACCAGTGGGACCAGCTGAAGGCTCAATTCACCAGCAACTTCGCGGGCGCCATGGGGCGCTCGGGTACTCGCATGGACCTGGTGATGATCAAGCAGGAACAAGGCGAGACGCTTCGCCAGTACATGCGGCGCTTCTTCGACAAGCGCGCGACCGTAGTCGACGTCACCGACAAAGAAGTCATCGACCTCTTCCAAGACAGACTCTACCACCGTCGCACCTTCGAAGACTTCGGTCGCCACCGCCCGAGCTCCATCACCAAGCTCAAAGACATGATCACGTCATGGGCCGATGAAGAGGACAAGGCAAACGCCAAGTACGACTCCATTCACGGCAAGAACAAGAGCAACACGGGCGGCAACAACAACAACAACAAAGATCAAGGGGGTCGCCAAAACAACAACTACTCGAGCTCCAACCGCAAGCACAAGCCAGACAACACAGACGCGGCTATACAGCACCCTGCAAAGGACAACTCAAAAAAGACTTCAGGCGGCTTCAGAGACTTGCTCAAAGAGAAGTGCCCGTGGCATCTGGATGGTAATCACACCACCGAGCAGTGCTATCAGCTCCGGCGAGCACTCAAGGATACTCCCGACCCACGGCCTCCTCACGATAAGAAGGGTAAGAAAAAAGTCCACGAGGGCAACGACGACTTCCAGGAACCTGACAAGACGGTGAATGTCCTCTTCGGCGGACTACCCACCAGATGGTCTCAGAAGGCCACCCGACGGGAAGTCTTGAACATCAAACTAGCGGTGCCGACACCTCTGAGGTGGTCGGAGTTACCCATCACCTTCTCCCGCGCGGATCAATGGACAAGCTTCTCCGAACCAGGACGTTTCCCACTCGTCCTGAAACCTATAGTCGCGGGCTCCAGACTCAACAAGGTCCTCATCGACGGCGGGAGCGGACTCAACGTCCTCTTCACCAAGACCTTGAAAAAGATGAAGCTCGACATCACCGACAAGCTCACCAAGAGCGCGTCACCCTTCTACGGCATTGTCCCCGGTAACGCGGCTATTCCACTGGGCTCAGTGGTCCTGCCAGTTACCTTCGGGGAGACAAGGGAGAACTACCGCACCGAGTACATCAAGTTCGAGGTTGCGGACTTCGAAACCTCCTACCATGCCATCCTCGGCAGACCAGCTATCGCCAAGTTCATGGCGGTACCGCACTACACCTACTTAGTACTCAAGATGCCAAGTCCTGCCGGAGTACTCACACTGCAAGGGGACTTGAAGATTTCGTTCGACTGCGACACCGAAGCCGTGGAACTTGCAGCAACCAACCAAGTACCCAATGCTATGATGGAGATCTTTGCTGCGTCCAAGAAGCTCACCCCAACCGAACTCAAGATTCCCGAGAAGACCGACACCGCAAACAAGCCTCAGCCATCAGAGGAAGTCCAAGTGAAGGCCATCGACCTTGGGACGGGCGACAGCAGCAATACTACCATTATCGGGGCGGGTCTTGACCCGAAATAGGAAGACGCGCTCGTCAGCTTCCTCCGGGCTAACCGAGACATCTTCGCATGGAAGCCAGCGGACATGCCACGGGTGCCCAGGAGGCTGATCGAGCACTCACTCAACGTCGATCCTAAAGCTACCCCCAAACGACAACACCTTCGCCATTTTGCCGACGACCGATGGGATGCCATCAAGAAGGAACTCGCCAAACTACTCACGGCGGGCTTCATCCGTCAAGTCTTCCATCCTGAGTGGGTCGCCAACCCCGTCCTCGTCCGCAAGAACACCAACGAGTGGAGGATGTGCGTCGACTACACCGACCTCAACAAGCACTGCCCCAAAGACCCCTTCTGGTTGCCGCGGATTGATCAAGTCATCAACTCCACGGCGGGCTGCGACCTGCTCTGCTTCCTCGACTGCTACTCTGGGTACCACCAGATCGCTATCAAGGAAGAAGACCAGGAGAAGATCGCGTTCGTCACCACGTTCGGCGCCTACTGCTACACAACAATGTCGTTCGGGTTGAAGAACACCGGCGCCACCTACCAACGAGCTATCCAGGCCTGCTTCCAGAAGCAGCTCAACAAGAACATCGAAGCCTACGTGGATGACGTGGTCGTCAAGACCAGAAACTCCGATATGCTCATCGCCGATCTTGAAGAGACTTTCGCATCCCTGCGAGAGTACCAATGGAAGCTCAATCCCAACAAGTGCGTCTTCAGCGTACCATCTGGGAAACTACTCGGCTTCATCATTAGCCATCGTGGCATCGAAGCCAACCCCGAGAAGATCTCCGCCATCACCAACATGAAAGCTCCAACCTGCATCAAGGATGTCCAGAAGCTGACCGGGTGCATGGCGGCCCTGAACAGATTTATCTCAAAGCTTGGAGAACGGGGACTACCCTTCTTCAAACTACTCAAGCATCAAGAGAAGTTCGCGTGGACCGCGGAGGCTGATCAAGCTCTGGCGCAACTCAAAGACTTCCTGTCTAAGCCACCAGTCCTCACGGCTCCTCACAAAAGGAGCAGCTACTGCTCTACCTCGCTACGACTACTCATGTGGTCAGCACTGCCATCGTCGTCGAGCGGCAAGAAGAAGGCCACGCCTACCCAGTCCAGCGACCAGTCTACTTCGTCAGCGAGGTTCTTTCAGAGTCCAAGGCACGGTACCAGCCGGTCCAGAAGCTACTCTACGCAGTGCTCATCACCTCACGGAAGCTATGACACTACTTCCAGGAGTACTCGATTGTTGTTATCACCGACTACCCGCTCGGTGACATACTCCGCAATCAGGATGCAACTGGAAGAATCTCCAAGTGGGCGGTCGAACTCGGCGCCCTCAACATCGACTTCAAGCCACGTACTGCTATCAAGTCCCAGGCACTAGTCGACTTCATGGCAGAGTGGCGGGAGAATCAGCTACCAACTCCAACCGAGCGCCCAGAACACTAGGTGATGTACTTCGACGGCTCACTCAAGCTCGAAGGGGCAGGTGCAGGGGTACTACAGATCTCTCCAAAGGGTGAACAACTCAAGTACGTCCTGCAAATCTTCTGGAAGGTCTCAAACAACGAAGCCGAGTACGAAGCCCTACTTCACGGGCTCCACCTCGCAATCTCTTTGGGCATCAAGCGGCTACTAGTCTACGGCGACTCCACAGTGGTCATCAACCAAGTCAACAAGTCTTGGGATCACAACAAGGAGAACATGGACGCCTACTGTCTGGAAGTCCGCAAGCTCGAGAACAAGTTCTATGGTCTCGAGTTCCACCACGTCATCCGCGACAACAATGTTGCCGCGGACGTCCTGTCGAAGCTTGGTTCTACTCGCGCGCAAGTACCTGCTGGAGTTTTCGTCCACGAGCTTCACGTGCCATCCATCTCGGAGTCGGCGCCAACGGCCACTAACCCTATCCCACCACAATCCGGCCAGGAGGTCATGATGGTTGACGTGGACTGGAGACAACCCTTCATCGACTACATCCGCGAGCAGAAGGTCCCATCCGACAAGAACTTGGCCGAACAACTCGTCCGCTGAGCCAAGGCCTACGTACTAGTCGGAGACAAGCTCTACAGGCGAGGTGCCGCTTCTGGAGTACTCATGAAGTGCATACCTCGAGAAGAAGGCAAGGATATCTTGGAGGAGATCCACAAAGGCGTCTGCGGCAACCACGCGTCTTCTCGAATGCTGGTGAGCAAGGCTTTCCGACGAGCTTTCTACTGGCCCACAGCTCTGGCCGACGCTGAAGAACTCGTCAGAAAATGCCAAGGATGTCAATTCTTCACCAAGCAGCAACACGTCCCGGCCTACAAGCTAGTCACCATACCACCAACCTGGCCCTTTACCTGCTGGGGGCTCGACATGATTGGGCCTCTGCCAACTGCGCCAGGAGGATTCAACAGAGTCTTGGTGGCCATCGACAAGTTCACCAAGTGGATCGAAGTCAAGCCGGTCACCTGCTCAAAGGCCGACAGAGTACTCGATTTCTTGGATGAACTCGTGCATCGCTACGGGCTGCCCCATCGCATCATCACAGACTTGGGTTCCAACTTCAACAACCATCAGTTCTGGGAGTACTGTGAGAACAGTGGGATCGACGTCCGGTACGTCTCAGTCGCCCACCCCCGCGCCAACGGTCAAGTTGAGCGCGCCAACGGGATGGTACTCGACTCCCTCAAGAAGCGATTGCATGACGCAGCCAATACCAAAGGAGGCAAGTGGATCAAGGAACTACCCAACGCACTCTGGGGCTTCGTACTCAGCCTACCAAGCTGATGGGGCAGTCGCCCTACTTCCTGGTCTACTGCTCCGAAGCTATTCTACCTGCCGACGTGATGTGGGAATCCCCGGCAGTAGAGCAATACGACGAAGGCATCTCAGAAGACAGCAGACAGGTTGACATTGACGGTCTCGAAGAAGCTCGCTGCGCCACCCTCGTCCAATCAGCAAGGTACCTCAAGGGTATCCGACGCTACCATGATCGCAACGTCAAGGAACGCTCCTTCAACGTCGGCGATCTAGTCCTCCGTCGTATCCAGAACACGGACGGACTACACAAGCTCAGCTCACCATGGGAAGGTCCCTTCTCAATCTCCAAGGTGACCGGACCAGGCTCCTACCGCCTCCAAACACTTGAAGGCGACGACATCAGCAACTCGTGGAACGTCGACCAGCTGTGTCGCTTCTACGCGTAGTTGCTCGACTACTCTACGGGTCCAGGTCTACACGACTACTCACGGACTCCTCGCTGTAAGCGGCCTTCCGGTCCTGGCACTAGTCTCCGGACTACTCTTCTCCAAGATCCAGCGTCAACAGCTACTAACGGATCTTGGGCTGCTTAGAGCACTAAGGACTCTAGCGGCGGTCTGCAAGACCATGTACTTTAGATCCAATCTATACGACTAATAACGGATCTCTAGCTGTAAGCGGCCTAAGGGTCCTAGCGCCACTTAGCCGTAGGCGGCCTCCGGGTCCTGGCGACTACACTTGTAAACGGCTTTGACCATCCAGGTGTACTTACTCATCAGTAATAAAGTTTGATTTTCATTCAACTTATTTACTGTGCCTTCCAATCAGGCATCTCCTACTGAGTACTACTACTCACAAGCTCTACCACGGTTTGGTACTCCGCACACTTTGTTGCAAGTGGCGGCTACGAGTACTTATTTCACAAGATATATCGTGGACAACTTTCATTGATAATCCAAACAAGTTACTAACAACTCTGTTTGTTTTACATCAACTACTCTAAGCTACTCCTACAGGTACTCCTACTGAAGGTTGAGCTTTTCCGCCACTTGTTCAGCAATGGGCACCATCTCCTCCAGGAGGGTCTTGTACTGATCGTCAGTACAGTTCACTGCAAGTCCACCGGCGACTACGTTCACTGGAGCCTTGGGAAAATATGACTTCATGTATGCCAAGACTTGGTTCGGGATCGACTTCGCCAAGTGGTTGACATACGTCGCCAGATGCCTGGGGGCTTCCTTCAACCGGTCCACCAGTGGAGCAATCTTCGGCCCGCCCGGGTGTGGCACCAACAGCCTTGCAATGGGTAGCGCGGATTCCTCAAGTTCCTTCAGTTGGCCCCGCAGCTTCTCGCAATCTTCATTGAGCTTCTGCAGAGATTTATAGCAATTGACAAGGTCACGGTCTGAGGCTTCACGAAGCTCCATGTGCTTGATACACTCATGGCGCAACTGAGCATACTCATACTCAAGTACCTCTCTTTTGTCGGTCTCACGGTACACGATGTTCTTCAAGTCTGTCTCCGACGCCTTCAGCTGGTCGACCCTTTCCTCAAGCTCTGCAGACAACTCATCACGCTGTCAGATTACACCAAGGTACCCTAATAAGTACTCAAAGGCTTTGGCGGGAAGCATACCTTTATTCTTCTGGTGCAGCGACTTGTTTTTCCAAATCAAGTCGTCCCTCTTCGCCTGCATCTCTTGCACTTCGTTATGATATTGGGCGAAGGCACCATCGAGCTTGGATTGGAGTAGGGCGGAATGTTTCTTCGACTTATTGAGCTCCTTCTCCAAGGCTTTGGCACGAAGGACTGTGTAGCCGTACCCCTTCAGCAGCTCGGACTTCTCACGGGATCTTTCAATAATATCCTGCGGAGACAGAACAGTCAAACGGGTACTTTGTATTTTGTCGTACAAGACTACTCGAGGTACTCGCAACGTACCTTGACCCACTGCTGGGTACGCCGACATGACTCCATGTTCAGAGCAACAACGACCAGATCGACAAGATTGTCTTCCAGCAGCTCAAGACCCCCGCGGCTCGAAGATGCCTCCTCTGCCATAGCCGCCGAACGGATCGGCGCGGCTTCCTCTATGATGGGCGAGCAGACGACTACGTCCGTGCTCGTCCCGTGGAGCAGATCGTCCTGCACTTTCGCACCCAACTCAGGGGACACCGCAGTCCCCAGCTCGGGGGCTGTTTCTTCCGCCATCCCGGCCATCGATCCTGTGGGCTCTGACTCCACAGCAGCCGTTCCCATGGCCCCGGCTTCAGGAATCGAGGTTCCCTCAGCTTGTGCTTCTAGCACAATGAGTACACGCAGTCAATCTCAGCGGCTCCGACTACTATGCATGATGACTACCAGTGGTGACAGGACACATACCTTCCACCAAGGTGGCTTCCTCCAATGTTGACCCCACCGCGACTTCAGTCTGTGGCGGTGGCGTGGGTTCGCGCTCCTCCGCCGAGCGGCCCTCTCCGTCGGCTGGAGTGCTGGTCTCCTCACCGTCCCATGACAGGTCCGTGGATTTCCTGCATCATGAAGTAATCAAGTCAGCAATACAAGTCTGCCGACTACACGACTACTTGAAAGTTCATAAGAACTTACAGTGTTGACCGCACCACGGTCACGGTCGGAGCACCTAGTATACTGGCAATATCAACTATGCCAGCCTCGGCGGCAACGCCGGCCTCAACAGACACCTCCTCTGGTTGCTCCACAGCTGCAGCAGGCAGAGGGTTTCGTCCTTCTTCAACCGATGGCTGCGGCTCCGCAACGCCGGTCTCCTGCGGTGCCGCTGCTGGCACGACTTCTTCGGTTGATGGAGGCGGGCTGATACTCCTATCAGCTGCCGCTCCCACGGTGTCCAGAACCCCCTCGTCGCCCTGGTCTACGGGGTCCAGGGAGGGGATATCCTGCAACATTACAGGACAACTCATCAGCACACGACTACTTATCAGCTGTGCTCGACTACTCTAGTCGCGGTGTTTACCTCTTGGTTGGTCGTCTCGGAGATCTTCAGCTTCTTGATGGCGTGTTTCCGCGCCACGTTGCGAGGCCTCCTCAGCGGCACCAGCAGGTTAGCCTCGAGACTCGACGGCCTCTCGATGATGACTGGGACGTCTGGCATCCCAGCTCGCCTGAACCTGGAGCGCAGCTGGAACCTTTGCTGCAGTGTTTCTTCATCTTCATCGTCATCAGAGCCGGACTCGATGACAACGGCGTCACTGCCTTCACCGACTTCGCGGCGTTCCTTCTTCTTGCCCTTCTCCTCCGGTTGCTCCACAAGTCGCGGAGGAGAAGTCGGGACAGAGACGTATTTCGCCACGTCATCCTACAACATGTAGCACATATGAGTACGACTACTTCAAGCAAATCAGTACTCGGGGGCTTTTGTCACGACTACTGACCTGGCTTGGCGGCCGAGCTGCGGAGTACTCGGGAACCGGGCAAGGAGTGTACGGCGGCATGTCCTTGAAGATCTTGCCCAGCCTCTCGATAATGGCGTCGTCCTCGACTTCAAAGCCAGGCATCTGGGATGTATCCTTGTCGCTATTGTACTGGTACCCGAGGGTGTCTCGTGCCATCAGTGGCTGCACCCTCCTCTTCATGAAGTTGAAGGCCACGTGTTCGGCCCTCAGTCCGGCTTCTCGCAAAGCCTTGATCTTCTTCAGCAACTCAGGTAGCTGAATACCCTCTTGCATGGTGGGCTCTGTGTTCCACCACAGCTTGTGCTTCGGTTGACACCCGCTCGGCTTCGGCAGCTCAGGATGGTGGTTGCTGATGTAGAACCACTTGGCCTTCTAGTCCTGGTTGGAGTCTATCAACTTGTACGGCAGGTACTGGTCGGCGGCATCCTCACGCATCTGGATACCGGCACCTCCGACTACTCGTGTATCGTTGGTGCTCGGTTGCGGCTTCAACCGGAAGAACTTCCGAAACAGCACCCAGTGGAGTTTGATACCCACAAATGCTTCGCAGAAGTGGACAAAAATAGAAACATGGAAGATTCTGTTGGGGTTGAGATTAAGGTACTCGATGCCGTAGTACCTGAGCAGACCCTTGAAGAAATCACTGACGGGGAGCGCCAATCCGCGCTCTACGAACCGAGCGAACATTGGGATTTCGTCCGGGTTCTTCTCCATCGGGTATGGATCACCAGTGGCAGTGCGCCATAGATCTGCCTCCTTCTCCCGAAGGAACCCACTGTTGACCAAGGTGAGCAGGTCCTCGGTCTTCAGTTTCACCTTCTTCCACTCCTTCGCCGGATTGGGGCGAGGGGACGAGGGCGGCGACATCGACGACTGGCCGGCATCCCCGGTTTCTTCATCGCGGCTCTTTTTCTTCGACGCACTGGTCTTCTTGCCCTTCGCTGGAGATCCCTTCATTCTCCAAATGATGGGTGTCTTCACTCGCATTCGCTGGGGGGTACAGCGGCGGGTGAACTGCGGCGGCGCGAGCAAATGAATCTAAGTCTTTGCGCGGCAGCGGCGGCAGCAGAGGAGCGGAGGGGGCGGCGATTCAGATCTAATTTGAGGAATGCAACTGCTAGGAGTGAAAAACCCTAAGGGACTCAACGGTTATTTATAACCGGCCCTAGCGGCTCGATTCTCAGCGGGCAGATACGGTGCCAGACGGGTGACCTAGCGGCAGCAGCGTGACTCTTCAACTTCCAGTACTTGATGCTCTCCATCTCGGGGGCTCGACTACTTTAGACGACCTCAGTGGGATACAACCAGATTCAAGACCCACTCAAGACACATTCTACAGTCAAGATGACCTTTTAATTCGAGAGGAAGTACTCGACTCAAGGCTCGGGGGCTCCATGCCATGTGTCCTTCAGTTTTTTCTCTGGATTTTTCGGGATAAGATTGGCAGAACTTCAGATTGACCCTCAGCTTGAATCTACGATTCGACCTAAGGCTCGGGGGCTACATTCCATATGGAATGCGATTCTCCGAATCGCATTTTCCATATGGTCTCTTCATCAAGACATCGCGAGTACTATTGAAGACCTTCAAGAGAAGCACTCGGGGACGCTTGGGGACTACTCGAGAAGACTTCAAGACTACTCAAGATCAGCTGGAGTACCTTCCAGCCTCGGGATGGTTCAAGCACTCTTGAGCACTTTCAGCTTGTGGAACTCGGGGACGCTCAAGGACTACTCGCCAAGGCCATCAAGACTACTCGAAGACATCCTGCTCGACTACAAAGTACTCGGGGGCTTGTCGTATGGACATCCCTGGGCCCACTACTCTGGTGGGTACCAGGACCGACTACTCGGTGGGCCCCTGGGACTACTCGACTTGGGCAACACGGCACCTGCTGGCGTGGGGTGCAAGGACTACAGAGGGATAGTACTCGGTTAGGAAGCTACGCATGTCCGGATCCATGTAAAGTACTCCTAGCCGTACACGACTAGTACTCTCCCCTCAAACCGACTTGTAACCCTTCCTCTCGGACTATATAAGGCGAGGTAGGGACCCCTATCTCATCATCCACATCATCTTGTAAACACATCCAATCAATCCAGAGCTACACAGCATACAGGACGTAGGGTATTACGCACCTCGCGTCCCGAACCTCTCTAAATTGTGTGCCACGTGTCTCTCCTTCGAGTTACCGATCTCGGCGAGGCCACATTCATCTACCTCGGGTACTCCCCTTGGTAGGTTGCCGGTCTAAAACACCGACAAAAGCCCCTGTGATGTAATGTACCGAACTCGTGGTGAAACCTCCAAAACTTAGTATACCAAATTTGTGGCCGGAGCCCCCGAGATTCAGTGTTGTAAGCCCTTGGCGGTTTGGTCGATATACCCCAAGAGTAGTTGGCAGTGTAGCTCTCATGAAAACCCATCGAGAAGCATACACAAATGAGTAATTGTTTTAACTGTTCCGCGTGGTGGAAAGAAAATAGCACAGTCGTGCGTGGTGCCTCCTTAGGGTGAAGCCGCTGTGCACCTCCACAAAACGTCGTGGCAATAGCCATCTAATTAGGTTCTCCACAGCCTGTGGCAGTCGGTCATCATGCCCAAGGAATAGTTGGCGAAGTGCAGCTCTGCTGACAAGTAGCCGTTGAGAGACGTACACACGTAGGTATTCTGCATGTTGTCCTACATGATGAGGAAAACAAGCCAAGGAAATAAAAATAACCATTTAAATAAATGACTTAGCTTTTGCCACCTAGGCGGATTTGTAGATGCAACTGTTGAAGTCAACTTGATTAATGGACGATTGTTGACGAAACCGTAGCGGTTGGCGGGGAGCCGCAACAGTTGTTGGTAAAGTTGACTTCTCCCTCCGTCCCAAAAAGAATGACGTTTTAGGATTCAAAAGTTGTCCAAAAAAGAATGACATTTTACTTAATTTGGCATTTGTGCGTGTGCATGTGTGCATGCAACATTCAGTTAGCACCAATTATGACAAATAAATAGGGGCAATCATGGTCATTTTGCCTCCTTAATAATATGTCCTAAATTTTTTGGAATGACATTCTTTTTGGGACAGAGGGAGTAGTCAAAGTTGATTCTGACTAGTTGCTGGGAGTGTGACAGTCGTTCTCGACTAGTTTTCTAGCCGAAACTAGTCGAGGTGAGTAGTTGACGCAATGCCACCGAGAGACGATGTAGTCGCGGTGCACGACGTAGTCGAGGTAGAGCCGGTGCGGTCGACAGACGAGTAGTTGCGGCGCACGACGTAGTTGATGTAGAGCCGATGCGACCGGAAGACAAGTCGTCGCCACGAATGACGTAGTTAATGTAGAGCTGATGTGACCAGAAGACAAGTAGTCACAGCGCACGACGTAGTTGAAATGGAGCCGATGCGAACGGACAAGTCGAGCGACGGCACATGGAGTAGTCACAGCGCACGACATAGGCGAGATAGAGCTAGTGCGACCGGACAACATGCCGAGCGAGAGACCATGTGACCGGATGCATGACAGAGGCGAAGTAGAGCCAGTGCGACTAGACAATAAGTTGAGCAGCGAGACCATGCGACGGGACGCGTAGGCGAAGTAAAGCTGGTGCGGCCGGAAGATGTTGTCGTGGCGGCACATGCCATTGTCGAGGTAGAGCCGGTGCAACCGGAAGACAATTAGTCCCGGCGCATGGCATAGTTGATGTAGAGCCGATGCATCCTGATGTAGGCATAGTAGTGCTCGTGTACGTCTTCTTTGTGCACCAAGCGATGATCTGGAGGCTGCCTAGTACGTAGTAGGTGTGCACGTAGCAGCAGTCACATGAAAAAACAAGTTCGATGCTCTATTGTTTGCTTCATGTTTGCGCTGCTGCTGAAAACTTTATTGGCATGTGACTCCTACGTGGTGGGCCTTGATCTTGATACGTGTGTCTGGTCAACAGGTAAGATGCGGATGCTTGGACTCTGGTTCCGCTTGGCTGACAACGTTTCGATCTCGAACTCGACGAGTTCTAGCATGCGGCCAAGAGCACGTAAATTGATTTTGCCTCGACGGAACATGGCGACTTAGCTTCAAATTGGAACTTGGCGACGTCAACTCAGGAACGTTGCATAACACAAAATTGAATCCGCTCTGAATTGAATTATCGTCCACCAGCAGACACACCCCGCACTATGTAGCTTGATATTGATGGATGAGGTCCTTCAAATTCGCCCGGTGTGGATGATCACTCCTACCTGGCGCGTCAACTCTCAGCGTTTTAACTCAGCAAACCTACCAAGGGGTACCCGAAGTACTAGATTGTGCAGAGGGGATCGTGAGACCTGAAACTCGAAGGTAAAGGCAGGGACACGGGACACAAAGTTATACAGGTTCGGACTGCCAAGATAGCATAATACCCTACGTCCTGTTTGAGGGTGTGTATAGGGCGCCCTGCGCTTGGGTGTTGTTGTGTTTGTTGTTCAGGTGTTCTCCTATGTGCCCGGCCCTCCACTACATGAAAACCTTAAATAGGTCATGCAGCATTTGCAATGTGCCCTTAACATCTGTTACATGCACCCACATCTGTAACGGTTGTTGTTTGGCGTCCGTTACCCATAAGCGAGGCAGGCCGACCCTAGGGTTTGCTTTCACAACACCCGTTACCAATATGGACTTCTGGTAACGGGCTTCTTAAAAGCCCGTTACATGAATTCTTTGTAATGGACGTTAAATTGAGTCCGTTACAAAAGTTAAGCATATCGGTAACGGGCTTGTAAAATCCGTTATTGATCAATGCCCTGTCGGTAATGGGTTCTTTAACTCCGTTACTGATCACTGCCGTATCGGTAACCGGCTTTAGTGTCCATTACCGATGACCATTTGACGCCCGTTACTAGACTGGGAGCTCAATAATTGAAGTCTAATAGCACTCTTCACTGTCGTGAAGTGGGAGCGCGACGGCAGGGGATTATTAGCCAAACCGGGGGTCTCCAATGCACGGAGATGGTGATCCTGCATATATAGAATCTGTGCTACTATAAATTTTATCTCCTTTGTGAACAAAGGAGACGGGGGTTTGTGAATCCACGTCTCCTTTGTGTCTGTCTTCATTGACTAGTCAGCTCGATCTCTCATTGCTACCATTTCGACATATAGGCACATTCAACACATATATCTTTTGAGACAAAACAGACATCATAAGACAGTTAACTTGTCCATCTGGGTAGGACTTAACTTGTCAATCACATTTTTTACTATGGTCGTGCTATCTGACCATACACATCAACAAAAGCATACCCCTTGAACATTCACAAAAGTTTGGCTATATGACCCTGCACATCAACAAGCTTGAACTTCCACATGCCCCATCAAGATTGACTCTTTTTGCAGCCTCTTCGTAAGCAACCAAGGATTCTTGAAGCCCTTCGAGCGCATCTTCAATGGGCTCGAGATTTTGTTCAGTCGTATACTTGTACCTCCTTATGTGCTTAGCCTTTTTTATGAGGATGTTCACTTCTTTCGTGACTTTTTCAAACTCAGGTTTCACATAATCCCAGATACTAAGGTTTAGAAGTAACGCAAGCTCTACTCGCGACTCATAGAATTTTACCTAAAACAGGGTTAAACATGGTATAAGAATAACATAGTTAATTCAGAACTAATTTGCCTCAGAACTTGGAGCAGTATAGGCACAGTAATCATCAAAGGAAAATTATATAAGAACTTGAAAATTATCCTAGGCTTCATAGCAGGGTGACAATTAAAAGCAGAACTTAGTTCAGAATTGATTTGCCTCAGAACTTAGTATAAAATCATGATAAGCATGGAAGACATCATCATAGGCACCAACTTTATCAAGCTCAACCTCAAGCTCCATCTATAGAACAAGTAAAAGGCAGTGAGATTCAGAGAAACTTGCCTCACCGTCGTCGTGGTCATTGCCAGAGTCAGAAATGAGGTCCTATACAGCATCACCGCTCCCTCGACCCCTCTTCGTCGTTGCCAGACACTTGTGCTCGCAGATGTGAGGCAGGCGCCTCGGCCACTTCGCTGCCCCCTCGCCGGCACGCTCCTCCTTGCTGCTGCTTGGCCCCTCATCAGAACCCGAGAGGATCCAGTTGAAGACCCTCGTCTCCGGCATTGGGTTCGCTCTACCGCCGCTTGGCCCCTCTCCGGCGCTCATCATTGTCTCCCTCTTCGCCACCATCACTCCGGCATGCGGACGGATCCAGTTGCGGCACCGCTTCACGTTCCGGTTCTCCTCCTCGATCCCGAGTGCGCGGGGTCGTCCGCTGCTTTGCCCCTCGCTGGTGCTCATCGTCATCGCCACGCCTCCGCTCACCCTAGTGAGAAATGAGGAAAGCGTCGTGCTGCCCTTTTTCGAAGGAAAGTGCAGCTCTTATCCATTCAGAAAGAAGAATGGGAGACGGAATGGGGCCGAGGCGGATGAATATTCATTTTACAAAATGGATAGTCACTGCCGACGCGGGTTAGCAAACCCGCGTCGCCTTTGTTGGTTGGTGCGCGGGCGGGCAACGGTTACCTTCTTTATACTAGGCTGCTAACGCTGACGCGTGGGCCTGACACTTTTTTTGAAATGACACTTGCTTCCCTCAAAAATTAGGGCCCATAAAACAGCACCTAAAAATTAATAAAAATACGAACAATTCATAGTTGGGCATTTGGTATTTGAATAAAATATGAACAGTCGCACATCTCTTTTGTGGCCAAGAGTCTCCTGAGCGTATGCGGGTTCCGAGGTGTGTGACCGGCCGCCTGACAGTTCCCCGTCTTGTCACTATAAATCCCCGGTCGGCCAAGAACTTCGTCAAGCGCGCCACCAAGAAAACCCCAGTACCACCATCTCCAGTCACCAATAAGTGAATCCAAGAGCTTCTTCTAGCTCAAGCGCGCGCATGGCATCGTCAAGAGAGCCATCCAGGAAGCGGAGGAGGGAGGAGGATGATGACGACGAAAGCCGCCGCAGTCGGCTCATCAAGGAGGGGACGGTGCCGGCGCCCGAGGAGGCTGAGGAGGTGCCGCCGCCTCCGCCTGAGGAGCCCGAGGAGGTGCCGCTGCCCCCGCCCGAGGAGCCCGAGGAGGTGCCCCTGCCACCGCCCGAGGAGGCGCCGGCGCCGCCGCCCGTGGAGGCCGCCCCTCCTCCACTAATTGCTGTGGACACCATGTGGTCAGTCAACATATTCCTCGAAGCTTTTAGGACGCTTCGACGGGTGGCCGTTTGTCTCGGCCTCCCATCACCCAATGATCTGCTGCAGACAGGGGTGTTAATGGGCCCTTCATTTTGTACTAAGAAATTTAAGGATTGGGCCCTATAAGGATCGGTCCGTAATTCTATTCAATTTTGAACTAAAAAATAAAAGGGCCTAGTTGGATTGTGAAGGATGCATTAGGGCCATGCCCCATTACCACCCCTAGCTGCAGAGGACCGTGAAGGATTTTGCCTTCAAGATCCATGGCTTGGCTGGAGACCTTGAGAGAGTCGTGGTCAGCCCCGACGACGACGACGATAGCGACGATGGCGGCTTCGGCGGCGGCGACGACGGCGGCCTCGACGGCTCCGGCTCCGACTCCGACTACAACGGTGGGGCTCCTCCGATGGCGACTACCTCTGCTTAATTAATTTGTTCCTCCTCTGTTTGTCATTCTCTGCTTATTTGTTATGAACATGTTCCTCTGTTAATGTGTTCCTCCTCTGTGTTTCTTGAACTTGTGATGAACTAGTAGGTCTAATAGACGCGGGTAGATCATTCCGTGTCTCCTATAACACATTGCAATGTCTATGGCAGCAATTTACAATAAATTGCAATGTGTATGCCAGAAGTTTGTTACTCTGTTTGTGTCTATATATGGCAGAAGTTTACAATGAATTGCAATGTGTATGCTAGAGTTATGCGAGAAGTTTGTTACTGTGTTTGTGTTAATCCGCGTCTCCTTTGGCTCGTGCTACAATGAAATGTCAGCACAGATGAATTGATGAATTTTGTGTTATGTGACACATTAAGATTTGTGACCCAATTGTCATTCCATCCATTCTTCATTCATACATTAAAGTTTGTCATCTGTGACAAATTTTTCATTCTTCATCTACACAGATGAAGCAAAAGCACCCACTTTTAACATCAGAATTACTTCTTTGCAGCATACATCCCCAGTAAACATCCAAATACTACACAAACAACAGCCACAATAATCAAGTTTATCTTCCAGATCACATTGTCCATCTTCTCCTCTAGTGCTTTCTTCCTCTGCTTGTCCTCCAATGCTTGCCTTTGCTCGCCGCTCCCAATTTGACAATCCACTGAATCAACTACTTCATCGACCGCGTCTGCCCAGTTCGACGGTCGAAAAACAATGACACCAGCATCCTTCAGCATCTGGAGATACTCCTTGTGGAAACGATAATATCCACAATTCTTGGTGTACTGCAAATCAAAAGCACATAAGAACCCTACCTCACCGAGTTCCTTACAGACTTGAAATAAAGACGACCGTGGTTTTCACATTCCTTCTGTGTCTGCCCCTCCACCACCCGAGCCATACCATAGTCTAGGCAACAGACCAATGGAAAGCCGCTTAGCTCACCGACTGGATCCAAGCCGATGGAGTGAATGCGGCTGCTCCGACCACCTTGAACCCTGCTCCTGGCACGTGCACCTCCAGACGAATCGGCGTAGTGCGACATGTGCGTGATGGCGGGGAAGGATGGGTGGGCGGCGGCAGTGGAGCTCAGATCGGGGAAGAAGAACGGGGCCGGGACGGATGGATATTCATTCGGCCAGGGGCATTTCGGACAATGGAGCACTTGTTGGCGACACGAGTTAGTGTACCAGCGTCACCGGGGCGGATGCATATTCATTCGGCCAGGGGCATTTTGGACAATAGAGCACTTGTTGGCAACGCGGGTTAGTGTACCCACATCACCTTTGTCGGCCGGGCAGGCAACGGTTATGTTTTTTATATAGGCTTTTGACGCTGACGCGTGGGCCCGACACTATTTTTTCTGAATTGTAACTTGCTTCCCTCAAATATTAGAGCTCATAAACAGCACCTCAAAATTCATAAAAAATACGAACAATTCATAGTTGGTAATTTAGTATTTGAATAAAATATCAACAGCCACACTTGTTTAACCAAATTTCTTAAAATTAGATTTTTTATCTCTTGTTTATGATACAATAATTATAATAATGTCTTAGTGTGTTCTAAAAATTCTACAAATTGACTTAGCAACATAATTTGGGTCCCTAAACTTGTCGACAAAAATTCAAATAGTTTCGAAAAAGGAAGATTATGCTTGAGTACAAATGTCTACATCTCTCACATAGTTTCTTAGAATGTTACTTCAACATTGAAGTTTTCCACACTTAACAACATGTTCGAACTCATATGCATTTGAAGTTTTAACATAACCTTGTGTTCACCATAAGATTACGAAATACAAAGTTTCATTAGTAACGTTTGTGTAAAACAAATATTATTTCTATGTTATACTTATAAGGAACAAGATAAGGCGTATAAACAAGATCTAAGAAATGGAATTACATACAAAAAATGTCATAAATGAATAGTTGTTGATTTTGGAAAAATTCAGAATCAAATATCATCAAATTTGGATTACGAATGACGGAGAAATACGTGATACAAAATTTGATTGCGGATTAAAAGGGGAAAACAAACTATTCTTCATTCGAATAGATCTGGGCCCGCCCCTTCATTGGCGACGCATGGCTGTCAATTCGCGTATCATTTGCGCCTCCGAACCTTTTTAATAAATGCTCCGCACCACCTTCCGCCTTCCTCGTCTCCATCGCAGCCTCGTCTACATCGCAAGGATGGCCCGTGACTCTAGGGGGAGGTTCTGCAAGGAGGAGGCCCCGCGGCCACGTCCCCGTCCGTCTTCCTCGGTGCTGTCCGCCGCCCACGCCAAGAGAGTGGGTTTCCGCAGTGACGAAGAGGAGCCGTCCTTGCGCACCGCCCCCATGCGTCTTCCTTGGCGCTCCATGGAAGAGGTTGGTTCTTCGTTGGCCCAGGGGAGGAAACAATACACGCACGCAAGGGCCAAGTTGGCGGACTCCAGCAATGCCCGCCATGGAGAGGCAGGGTTTTTTTCCTCGACGTGAAGGAAGAAGCGGTTCAGACGCATTGAGGTGAGCGCGGACTCCTCCGGCGACGACCCGGGAAGAAGAGTGGTGGTAGACTTATCTCCTCCGGCGACGACTCCGGCAACAACTCCGGCGACGACTCCAGTAATAACTCTGGCGATGATTCTGAAGACCATGAGGCAAGTTCTGAAACCATCACGCACGATTTGTCCTTGTACCTTCACACCTTCACTGATCAATTGTTCTAATGCATCAATTTCCATTTGTTGTAGGAAGTTGCTGCACATGACATTAACAGGATTTGGACTGAAATCAACAAGCTCAAGGAATCAGCTGAAGAGAAGCAGGCAAGTTTTGAAACTAGTTAGAGCTAAATAACTTTCTTGTAAGAAGTTACAACTGTTATGAAACTTGCATCAATATAATTTGCTTTGTTTTAGGAATGTGCTGTTACTCGAGATGATATTGACAACATCTAGAAAGGAATTGACAAGCAGGATGAGCAGCTTAAAGCCGCACAAAAGAGGCAGGAGATTGAACTTCTAAAGAAGAATGCTGAGCTGGCAGAAAGAGTTGCAAAACTAGAGACAAGGATAGCTGAACTTGAGGCAGCAGCACAAAAGAATCCATCTAGCTAACTAGTTCCCTTGCAGCTACAATCTAGTTTGGTGATGCACCCAACTGATGCAGTATTATTTTGGTGTGCCCTGCTGATGCATGTCAGATGTGAATATGTTTGTTATGAATTAGTTTGCTTGGTGATGTGAACTTGTGATGCATGTCATATGTGAACATGTGATGCTATATATGCATATATCTTAAAATATGTAGAATATGCTCCTTTGTGTTTCTCTAGAATTTTTTCCTACTGTATTATAAAAACATCACAGCATTCCTTACACTAATTTCGGACAATGGAGCACTTGTTGGCGACGCGGGTTAGTGTACCCGCGTCACCTTTGTCAGCTTCTGACGCTGACGCGTGCGCCCGACACTATTTTTTTCTGAATTGAAACTTGCTTCCCTCAAATATTGTTGCCCATAAATAGCACCTAAAAATTCGTATAAAATACGAACAATTCATAGTTGGTAATTTAGTATATGAATAAAATATCAACAACCACACTTGTTTAACCAAATTTCTTAAAATTATATTTTTTTATCTCATGTTTATGTTATAGTAATTATAATAATGTCTTAGTGTGTTCTAAAAATTCTACAATTTGACTTGGCAACATAATTTGGGTCCCTAAACTTGTCAAAAAAAATTCAAATGGTTTCGATAAAGGAATATTATAGTTGTGTACAAATGTCTACATCTCTCACATAGTTTCCTATAATGTTACTTCAACGTTGAAGTTTTCCACACTTAACAACATGTTCGAACTCATATGCATTTGAAATTTTAACATAACCTTGTGTTCACCATAAGATTACGAAATGCAAAGTTTCATTAGTAATGGTTGTGTAAAAAAATATTATTTCTAAGTTGTACTTATAAGGAACAAGATAAGGCATATAAACAACATCCAAAAAATGGAATTATATACGAAAAATGTCATAAATGAATAGATGTTGATTTTAGAAAAATCAGAAACAGATATCATCAAATTTGGATTACGGATGACGGAGAAATACGTGATACAAAATTTGATTGCAGATTAAAAGCGGAAAAGCAAATTGTTCTTCATTCGAATAGATCTGGCCCCGCCCCTTCATTGGTGACGCGTGGTTGTTAATCCGCGTATCATTTGCACCTCCGAAACCTTTAATAAATGTATATGATTTTTTGGGAGATTAATGACACGAGGGGCTTAATTTCTTTTCCTTGGTCTTTGAGTCAAGTAAAAATTTGTCTTGGATAAATGAACGGAGGGAGTAGCAGAGTACTTGACTACATTACTCGTTTTAAGGCCCACACAAGCCCACTCGCGCTAGGTTAGTAGGGAAAGACGCCTCCCTCACGCAGTCTCCTCCCACTCTCCCCTGGCACCGCCTCCGCCGCTTCCTCCCCCTCGCCTTCGCCCCCTCACCTCCCCCACGCGCCGACACATGCTACACCCCTTCGCTGAGACGCGCTCCACACCTCTGACAGCGAGATCTGGAGGAGGTGGGACCTAGCAGCGGCGACGACGATGATGACTAGAGGAGGGATCCAACGACGACGACGACGACAACGACTAGGAGGAGGAGGGATCCAGCCACGAGGTCGACGCGAGGATGAGGACGTGGCAGCGAGCAGGCAGCAACGAGGAGTAGAGATCCCTCCGCTCCGACAGTGACAAGGTCAGTGGCGAATCTAGGATTTGAGCTTAGGGTATGGCACTCTAAAAATGTCTTCTACAATTCGGTAAATCCATTCTACCAATTCGGTAATAATTGTAAAATTAACAACAATTCAGTAATAACTGTAAAATTAACAATGTAATTTGGTATAAATGCTCGAGTTTATGTAATTAGGCCAAGCGAGCGTATGCAGCACACATGCATTCAGATAATCAAGTATACAACATATATGTGCGTATGCTTTTCTTTTTATATAAATACGTATAAATATACTTGTACTTGTCAGAATTGCAGGGTATGTCGGTGCATACCCGGCATACCCTGTGGCTCCTTTGTATAAGTACATGTGGACATACCTAGTTGTTGATGGTATACATACTTAGCATTTCCCTTTAGATTGACTCTTATATTTGGTTTTGCTCTTGTTCCCTATGTACATGTGCACATTCCCTCCAAGTTGAATAAGTACCTCATCAGCAACAGAGGCAGCCAGCATCTTCCTCTTTAAAATGGTAAAGTCGCATTTCTTGAAATAATTTTTTGGTTACTGAATTTTGCATTTATGTTAATGGTTTACCATAGAACCAATGATATTATAGTGGGCTAAAGTAGTTACTGTAATTGTTTTCTTATGTGTTTTCTTATGCTTAGCTGCTAAGCATGGTTAACTAAAAATGTGCTCTACTTGTCTTCTGTCGTAGCATGTCTCCTGCGAGAGCTAGCAGTATGGTCTGTTTTTTGTGCTATTCTTGGACACTGAGCTGACCTTTCTCCAAATCCCTTGACTATTAATTCACAGGATAAATCTGAGGAGGACTATAGACCTGGGCCACAAGATGAAGAAGAGGGTTATGGCACTACTAGTGAAGAACAAGACCAGGTGGGTGGGGCTCCACGATGAGGCAGAGTGCCAAGGACATCCAAAAGTGGCCAAGTGACACAATGATAGTCACTGAGATCGATATTGGGGGGATGCCAGTACCATTGACACAAAAGCGCAGGTTCAGGAGAGGACCGGAGCGTCTGAGGACCGGAGTCTGCATGCGGGGTTTTCAGAGGTTCACCACAAAACCGTCAGGTTACTTGGTTGAGCCACAAAACCAAGACCGGAGGCTCGGCGGGCGGAGACGGGATTCGGGCGCACCGAGAAGCTTCGATGCCAGGGGACACGCGGCGTGATCGCAAGGTTTGCGTCAGGAGGACGCGGACTGCGACGAAGGCGTGGCCGCCAGATGAAGAGGAGTGCTACTTGACCATATTGCCCCTGAGGGGTTTGTATCTCAGTTTATGTTCTAGGGTTAGCTTGGTCATTTGCCCAACCCAGAGGGACTCCATATATATAGCTCTAGGGTTTTTGGGCAAACCATCCATTTGGACTGCTTCTCATTTCCCTGGTCCATAGGCTTAGATTTTCTTCACTGTTTTGTAGAGAATCTGACTTTCGAGTGTATGGAAGCTTTCATGGTTGCGTCCATTTCCTTTTTGTGGCTCGAGTGATTTTCATGTCTTTTTTGGGCTATTTTCGTTGGATTTTCGTGCGCGGCTTGTTCCTCGGATTCTAAGGTGTTTGGGTTCGGATTTCTTTGTTGGGATCACGGATAGATGACTAGTGCATCTTTGTGCTTGATCTTGACCCCTCAAACTCCGGATTTGGCCTTGGATTTGAGGATTTCGGGTGGTTCCCTAGCTTTTTGGTTGAGCTCGATTCGTGATCGATTCCTGGTGACTTAGTTGGTTTGAGGATCCAAGTTTTTGGGTATAGCATCCCCTAGGGACGCTTCACATCTCCCCCAAATGTTGTCTGAATCCATGCAGCCGTTTGGGAGATCCATGGAAGGCTAGGTGGAGTGGACTTTGTGGGTTGGGCAATTTCTGCTTCTGTTCGCGTGGGATGGACCGTCCGTAGGGTCCCCACGGACTGTCCGCGAGTCAGCAGTTCGTCGCGTGTTCGTCTAGTTCTTGCGAGCTCACGTGTCGATCTGTTGAAGGGTTAGGTTTTTGTTGCGTGAGGTTTTCAGACTGTCCGCCGTGAGGTGACGGACCGTCCGCGCAGAGTCTACGGACTGTCCTCCGTCATCGGACCGTTCAGAGGGTTGGATTGGATTGTCCGTATTTTTGAGGGTAGCTACTAGAGGTTCTGTCCGTTAATACGGACCATCCGTCCGAGGGGGTCGGACTGTCTGCCAGGGCCTGACGGACCGTCCGCGACATCAGGTCGGACCGTCCGTCCTAGGCTGGCAGATTTGCCTAAGTCCTTTGCTTCTTGAGTTGTGCTTCCGCTTTGCAGCTTGTTTGGACTTGTTCCTAGGGTTGGTAGGTCCGTTGTGACTACGTGACCTTGGCAAGTCATGTGGGAATCCTTGGTTGTGAGTTTGGGACATAGTCGAGTTCGACTCTTCGGAGAAGAATTTTTATCGGCTCCCATTCACTCCCCCCCTCTCTGGTCGCCTAATCGATCCTTCAATTGGTATCAGAGCCGGTTACGGATCTTCGTGATTCCAACTAGTCTAAGATCCGAAGATGGTGTACCAGGAACGGGGTTCGGGTCCTCCACACTTCGATGGTAAGAACTACCAGATGTGGCAGAGAAGGATGGCCGCTTTTCTTCGCGGCAAGGGTCAATTGCTTTGGGACGTTATGGTGAACATAGCTTATGTTCATCCGGTTAACTTCCTGGCTCCGGGTTCGAGGGACATGCACGACAACAACAACAAGGAGGTAGATTACTTGTTTCGTGCTCTGTGTCAATCCGAATTCGATCGGGTTCAGATATAGGACTTAGCTTGTAAGATTTGGGAGCAGTTAAAGAATGCTCACGCTGGGAACGCTCAGGTTTAGGCTCGGTTGTTTGCGACCTACCGGAGAGAGTACGAGAACTTCACTCATCTCCCCGGTGAGTCTACTGACACCATGATCCAGCGGTTCATTGTGATTGTGAACAACATGAGGGCTAATGTGGCCGTGCTCCTGTACGATGATCATGACAGGGCTGTGAAGCTCCTGCACTCTCTGGATCATACCGTGTGGAGTGAGAAGGTCGAGGCCATTCTTGAGTCGGAGAAGTATGAGACCCTGATGGTGGACGAGCTATTTTCCAAGCTCAAGTGGTCCGAGGTGGACCATGGGGTGCGAGCAAGGATCGAGAACCCGACTGACCCTCATAGTCTGGCTCTCGTTTCTGGACCAAGGATTAACGCTAACATGTCTTTGAAACAGTTCTCTTTGTCTTATGCTGTGTCCATGACAGATGAGGAGTTCGATGTGCTAAGCGAGGAGGATCTCGCATTGCTGAGCCGGCGGTTCGAGCGCATGTACACGACCCGAAAGAATGCTAGGAGGAACTCGGGCATGTGCTACCAGTGCGGGAAGCACGGACACTTTATCACTGAGTGCCCGGAGGCCATGGAGATCAAGCCCGAACAAAAGCACCGTCCAAGGACTGACCACAAGCACCACTCGAGGGACGACCACAAGGGCAAGAACAAGTCTGAGCGGAGGCTGAGGAGGACTGGCGATCACAAGAAGAAGGAGCGTGCGATTGTTGCCGGAGCGAGCGACATCGACTCAAGCTCCTGCTACTCTTTATCGAGCTCAAGTGATGAAGAAGAGAACCGGCACAAGGGCAAGCAGTCAAGCAAGAACATCAACGGCTTGTGCTTTGCCGCTCAAGTCTTTTGTGGCATGGCACATAGCTCCGCAAGCAAGAAGAGCAACAAGGATGACTCGGACTCCGACTCTGAGGATGAGGTAAACAATGATCCATCCTCCTTGGTAGTGGAGAATGCTAGGTTGAATGAATTGATTGACAACCGTGATGATGTGCTTAGAAAGACCAACAAGGAGAAGAGGGAGTATAGGTCTTTGCTTGGAGAGGCTAAGGAGAAGGTGGTTGAGCTAGAGTCTTTGCTTGTTGATGCTAGGTCTCAAATAGATTCGCTAAAGTCTACTCTGATTGTGACCGATGAACCTGAATGCACTGATTATTCCACTTTTCTTGGTGATTTAACTATGCTTAAGGAAAAATATGCCTCCAAGGTTGAGGAACTAGATGTGCTTAGGGTAGAGCTAGATGAGATGAAATCTAGGCCCTCTTTGCTTGGTGCTTGCACCTCTTGTCCTGTTTTGCATGAGAAGCTAGATGTTTCGCTTGCTTATGCTAGATCACTAGAGGCTAAGCTGAAAGCTCCTATTCCTACATCATGCTCTACTTGTGAAATAAATGCTATGAAGAATTTGGAGCTTGCACACTATGTTGATCATTTGCAGGATGAGAATGATGAGTTAAGGAAGATGATGGGTTGGTTGTCGGGTCATGAGCCTCAGCTCAGGATGATGATTGAGGCGTACAAGCGCTATGATGGGCAAGTGCTTGGGTCAGATAAGGTTGGGGAGTGCAGTGGTGAGAAGGAGGAGAAGATTGGTGATATCATAGATCCACCAAAAACCTTCCACAAAAACGCCTATGCTCCTAAGCCCAACCCACTTAGGAATCGACTAGACACAACCCCAGATCCTCCCGTGTTTCCTCCACACACCGACAACTTCCAGAAACCCATCAAGTTCAAGAGTGACTTGGGGAACGAGTTCTTTGGGAAGAAGGGAGAGAAACCGAGTGAGGAGAAGCCAGAGCCCAAAGCCAAAGCCAAAACCAAAACCCTTCCATTGTGAGCATTGTGGGAGGGATTGGCACCTAGCTGAGTTTTGCTTCAGGAGGAAGCGTGAGGAGTGGTTTGCTAGGGAGATGGCAAACAAGGACAGGTACCGCCCTTTTCGTGGTGTGCTTGAGCCTAGGATGGTGCTTAGGGGTGAGGGTGTGGTGCATACCATTTACCCTCAGGAGAGGCGTGAGTTTGTGCCTCGAGGTGTGCCACCCCAGAGAGATGGTGGTAGGTGTGTTGGGTTTGGGCGTGGTGAGTTTGCTGGACGTTCCTTCACTCGTGGCCAATACGAGTTTGGGGGGAATGATCACAGCTTTAGGTCTCAGAGGAGCTACGGGCCACGTTCTCTACCTCGTGGTACGCGTAGTCCTCCAAGGAGATGTGTGGGTGTTCCACCTAGGAGTGATAGGATGGATTTTGCTAACCCCACATTTGAGCAAATGGCATGGTACTGGTTTGATTCATTTTGTACTAACCTCAGTGTTGAGTCATTTGCTCACTCTGGCTCTCGTTTTTGACATTCAGGTGGGAGGCTTGGAGGGCTTTTGGTTGATCGACTCTTGTTGCTCTCGACACATGACCGGAGATCGAAGGTGGTTCTCCAGCCTCACCCTGGTGATGACCAAAGAGTACATCCCTTTTGGGGAGAATGGGAAAGGTAGAGTGCTTTCAGTAGGCACGCTGAAGGTGAGCGAGTCTGTGACTCTTAGGCGTGTTACTCTTGTCAAGTCTTCGGGGTTCAAACTTCTTTCGGTTTCCCAGCTTCTTGATGAGGATTTTGAGGTCCGTTTCAAAATGAGCACTTCTCGTGTTTTGGATTCTCGAGGTGATCTTGTGTGCACGATCATCCCTGAGGGTCAGATTTTCAGAGCCAATTTTTCTCAGTGTGTTGGCTCTTCTCGTTGCTTGGTTGCTGGTGTTTTGGCGGAGCTTTGGAAATGGCATAGGAGACTAGGTCACTTGAGTTTTGACTTGTTGTCACGCTTGAGTGGGCTAGGTTTGGTCCGAGGATTGCCTAAATTGAAATACCAAAAGGACTTGGTATGTGCTCCATGTAGGCATGGTAAGATGGTCGCCGCCTCTCACCCGCCTCTGACATCCGTTATGACAGAGGCCATGCAAGTTGTTCCATATGGACTTGGTTGGTCCAGCTCATGTGTGCTCAGCGGGTGGGGAATGGTACGTCCTTTTGATAGTGGACAACTATTCTCGCTATGCTTGGGTCTTCTTTTTGGCTGACAAGGGGGAGACGTTTGGTTTTGTCCGGGATCTAATCTTGAGGTTGAAGAATGAGAGGAATGGAAATGCTGTTCGAGCTATTCGTAGCGACAATGGCACTAAATTTAAAAACTCTCGCTTCGAACCTTTTGTCGTGATTTGGGTCTCGAACATCAATTCTCTTCTCCCTATGTTGCTTGTCAGAATGGTGTTGTTGAGAGGAAAAATCGTTCCCCTTGTGAGATGGCTCGGACAATGCTCGACGAGCATAGGACTCCGAGGAGATATTGAGTTGAGGCAGTGAATGCTGCGTGCCATGTTGGGAAACGGATTTTCTTCGGGCCTTCTTGAACAAGACGTGCTATGAGCTCATGCACGGGCGAGCACCTAGAGTGAGCCATTTCAGGGCTTTTGGTTGTCGGTGCTTTATTCTCAAGAAGGGTAGGCTTGATAAGTTTGAGTCGAGGTCTACCGATGGGATCTTTTTGGGTTATGCGAGTCATTCTCGAGCATTCCGTGTACTCAACCTTGATACTAACCTAGTCATGGAGACTTGCGAGGTTACCTTCAATGAGACCCAGCCATGCAGTTCGTCTGTTTTGGAGTGTGCAGGTGACGACGAGATTGGCAAGAAGATCTTTGAGGACTAGGAGGATGAGGGTGGAGAGGATGATGGTGATTATGGTAAAGCTCCAGCCGAGCATATACCCTCTACTTCTACTACGACGACTACGGTGCAGGATGGCCCATCCCCTACACCGACTACGATCCAGCAAGATCAAGTGGAAGCTGCTGCTGAGGGGGAGGTTGTCTCCAGATGAGAGGCACCGAGGCACGTTCAAGTTGATCATCCTCCCTCAAGAATCATCGGCGACATCAACGAGTGTACGACACAGTCAAGGTCTAGGATTGTTTCTCACTTTGCTCATTCGGCTTTTGTTGCTACCTTCGAGCCAAAAGACATTGGACACGCCCTCTCTGATCCTAATTGGGTGAACGCAATGCATGAGGAGTTAGAGAACTTTGAGAGAAATCAAGTTTGGGAGTTGGTAGAGCCACCACCACATTGCAAACCTATCGGGACAAAATGAGTGTGGAAGAACAAAGAGGGTGAGAATGGTGAGGTGGTAAGAAACAAATCGAGGTTGGTTGCTCAGGGTTATAGTCAGAAGGAGGGGATAGACTATGAGGAGACATTTGCTCCTGTAGCCTGTTTGGAGGCGATTAGGATCCTTATAGCCTTTTCTGTGGCTAAAGGGTTCAAATCGTACCAAATGGATGTGAAGAGTGCCTTTCTGAATGGGTTTTAGAAGAAGAGGTTTATGTGAAGCAACCACCAGGCTTTGAGAGTGTTGAGTTTTCTCACCGGGTGTATAGGCTGAGGAAGGCGTTGTATGGGCTGAAACAAGCTCCTCGTACTTGGTATGGCCGTTTGAGGGGATTCTTGTTCAGCAAGAGGTTTGAGATGGGCAAAGTAGATAAGACTCTTTTTCTCCTCAGGCAGGGTGATGATATCCTAATTGTTCAGGTGTACGTGGATGATATTGTCTTTGGCGGCTCATCTCACTCTTTGGTTGCGAGGTTTGCAGAGGACATGAGCAACGAATTTGAGATGTTTATGATGAGAGAATTGCAGTTCTTTCTCGGGCTTCAGACCAAGCAGGCGAAGGAGGGAACCTTTGTGTATCAAGCCAAGTACACGAAGGACATCCTCAACAAGTTCAAGATGGACGACTCGAAGCCCCTGTCGACACCGATGAGTACGACTACAACGCTGGATGCAGACGAGGACAGAGAGCCCGTGGACCAGAAGGAGTACTAGAGCATGATAGGCTCCCTCTTGTACTTGACGGCGACGAGGTCGGACATTCAGTTTTCTGTGTGTCTGTGCGCTCGTTTTCAAGCGTCGCCGAGCACTTCACATCGGCAGGCCGTCAAGCGGATTTTCAGGTATCTTCGATGCACTCCTGGGCTTGGTCTTTGGTACTCGGCGTCCTCTTCTCTTTCGCTTCTTGGTTTTTCGGATGCCGACTTTGCGGGATGTCGAGTTGATAGGAAGTCGACTTCGGGGACGTGCCAATTTTTGGGTTCTTCGCTTGTTTCTTGGTCTTCTCGCAAACAATCTAGTGTAGCTCAATCTACCACAGAAGCCGAGTATGTCGATGCCGCTAGTTGTTGCTCCCAGCTGCTTTGGTTCACATACACGCTGAGTGACTTTGGTGAGGAGTGTACCCATGTTCCTCTCATGTGTGATAGCACGAGTGCCATTAGTGTTGCCAAAAATCCTGTGCTGCACTCTAGAACCAAACATAGAGAGTTGAGGTACCACTTCCTAAGAGACAATGTTGAGAAGGGAAACATAGACCTTATCCATGTGCCAACCGAAAAATAGCTCGCCGATATCCTAACAAAGCCTTTGGACCAATCTACATTTGCTCGTTTGCGAGGGGAGCTTGGTGTGGTTTTTCCTTTTTGAGCTTTGGTTGGGAGTCTGATTTCATTTCTGTATCATATCATGTTTGCATCTTTATATCATAGACTGCATTTGTATCATATGCTTTAGAGATGTGCTTCTCCTATATACTTAGATCACTATGATTGCTGGATGTGAGCTTATGACTTTGCTAGTGATGCTCATGTGATGTATAGCTATGCTCTTGGTAGCTTTGGGATGTATATGCATGTGGTTGGCTTAATTTTGTGAAAATGCGATATATGATCCTCTCTTGTAAGTTGAATGCCTTTCATGTTCAAATTGTGCGCATATGGCTATATCTTGCTTAATTTGTGCTTGGGAACCATGTTCTTTTCATTTGGGGTCAAAGACCCATGTGTTATCATGAATGTTTAGCCTACATGCTACCTTGTGGAGAAGCCTAAGCTTCTTTTTGCCGCAAAGGCACTTCATGTACCATGCTTAATTTCAAATCATGAAATTGGTAAATGAAATGCTTATGCTTGAAAATTTTGCTTCCATGTCAAATTTGCTTTAAATTCCTTATCTTGGGTGCTAAACCGTAGCATGATGTTCACCATTGAGAAGTCTCATATTTAGAAGTGGACACATGGCTCGGTGGCTTTGACATGACATGAGATAGCTTGTAGGTGTTTGTGATTATCTTGTGATGAGAATTTGTGACCTTGCATGAAGTTTGTGAGTTATAGGTTGTGTGTGCTCATTTTGACCATGTTTGGGTCCTATGCTCATGAGAGGGAAATTTGTGTTGAAAAATGCATCATTTTGATCATGGCTATGTCACAAGCTTATATGTTCCTATCTATCTTGTTGGCGATGCTTGTACTAAATTTGTGGCTATCATGCTTGTCTATGTCTCATTTTTAGCATGTTGTAGTGCTCTTTGTCTATTTGAGAAGCACATGTTTGCATTTGTAGACTTGATTCATGCATTACCAACAAGAGGAGGAAAGTACCCAATTCATGCATCCAGGGGGAGTTCTGCATCAAGGGGAGAAAAATTGGGAGAAATGCATTTGTTCAGGGGGAGCTTGCATTCATGCTTTTGGGAGCTCTTAGTTGTGCTCTTTTGCCGATGGTGTCGAGCCCTTTTGCCTTACCTTGAGGAGTCGGCAATTTTGGAGCATTTTATCTCGGTTGTGTCGAGCCGTTGCCCTTGCCTTAGGGGACCGAGATTTTTCTCTCTCAAGTGATCTTGTTTTGGCTTTTGTTTGGCTTTTGATCACTTGTTTGAGTTTTTCGTTCATTTCTTTTCTTTTTCTCTTTTCTCTGAATTGGTTGCTATGTGTGTTGTGAATGCACTCATCAAGGGGGAGATTGAGGACCGAAGCGTCCGAGGATCGGTGGATAGTCACTCCCTGGTGTGATGAGTGATTGACAACATGGTGTGGACTGACTCTTGGCCGAGTATTGCAGGTGCAGGTTGCGGCTTGATTTGCGTTGGTGCAGGTGAAGAGCGGGCGTGAAAGGTCTTAGCCTTGCGGGGCCTCCGAGGAGTGGATAGACAAGTAGGCTCGGCTCGATGGACCCGGTGGCCAAACGAGATCAAGTGCGGGCCGCATGGTGGCAAGAAAAGCAGGACGAAGTCGTGGACAGGAGCCGGTGCAGGGTAGCGGCTCACGACCGAAGTCTGCACGCGGGGTTTGCAGTGGTTCACCACAAAACTACCGGGTTACTTGGTTGAGCCACAAAACCAAGACTGGAGGCTCGGCGGGCGGAGACAGGATTTAGGCACGCCGAGAAGCTTCGATGCCGGGGGACACGCGGTGGGATCGCAAGGGTTCCGTCGGGAGGACGCAGACTGCGACGAAGGCGTGGCCGCCTGATCAAGAGGAGTGCTACTTGACCGTATTGTCCCTAAGGGGTTTGTATCTCAGTTTAAGTTCTAGGGGTAGCCTGGTCATTTGCCCAACCCAGAGGGACTCCATATATATAGCACAAGGGTTTCTGGGCGAACCATCCATCTGGACTGCTTCTCATTTCCCTGCTCAATAGGCTTAGATTTTCTTCACCGTTTTGTAGAGAATCTGACCTCCAAGTGTATGGAAGCTTTCATGGTTGCGTCCATTTCCTTGTTGTGGCTTGAGTGATTTTCGTGTCTTTTTCGAGCTATTTTCGTTGGATTTTCGTGCGCGGCTTGTTCCTCGGATTCTGAGGTGTTTGGGTTCGGATTTCTTTGTGGGGATCGCGGATAGATGCCTACTGCATCTTTGTGCTTGATCTTGACCCCTCAAACTCCAGATTTGGCCTTGGATTTGAGGATTTCGGGGGTTTGAGGATCCAAGTTTTTGGGTATAGCATCCCCTAGGGACGCTTCACATCTCCCCCAAATCTTGTCTCAATCCATGCAGCCGTTTGGGAGATCCATGGAAGGCTAGGTGGAGTTGACTTCGCGGGTTGGGCAATTTCTGCTTCTGTTCACGTGGGACGGACCGTCCGTAGGGTCCCCGCGGACTGTCCGCGAGTCAGCAGTTCGTCGTGTGTTCGTCCAGTTCTTGTGAGCTCGCGTGTCGATCAGTTGAAGGGTTAGGTTTTTGTTGCGTGAGGTTTTCGGACTGTCTGCCGTGAGGTGATGGACCGTCCGCGCAGAGTCCACGGACTGTCCGCCGACATCGGACCGTCCGGAGGGTTGGATCGGACTGTTCGTATTTTCGAGGGTAGCTACTGGAGGTTCTGTACGTTAATACGGACCATCCGTCTGAGGGGGTCGGACTGTCCGCCAGGGCCTAACGGACCGTCCGCGACATCAGGTTGGACCGTCCGTCCCAGGCTGGCAGATTTGCCTAAGTCCTTTGCTTCTTGAGTTGTGCTTCCACTTTGCAACTTGTTTGAACTTGTTCCTAGGGTTGGTAGGTCCGTTGTGACTACGTGACCTTGGCAAGTCGTGTGGGAATCCTTGGTTGTGAGTTTGGGACATAGTCGAGTTCGACTCTTTGGAGAAGAATTTTTATTGGCTCCCATTCACTCCCCCCCTCTCTGGTCGCCTAATCAGTCCTTCATCAGGGTGTTTGCGGGGCTCATTGCTAGACAAAAGATACCTTTGCATTTGCCAGAAATTAAAGAACTAAGCATTGATGAAAAGTGGGACTTGTTTGATAAGCATGTGAAGAAACACTTGAATTAAGTTCCAGGAAGGTGTGAAACCGCATGCATTCAAGCTTTTCTGGAAGATGGCAGCCAAGGCATCGAGACAATTCAAATTTCAGCTTAGACGAGATTTTATCAGGAAAGGACTTGAGCCATTTACAAGGCACCCGTTTATCGACCTGGAACAGTGGAAGGAGTTCATGAAACAGGAGGAAACCGAGGAAGCCTCATCTGTTAGTGTCAAGTTCAAAGAACTTCGAAGCCGGAACACAAGCGAGCACAGCATGGGTCCAGCTGGTTATATTGTGAAACTACCACAATGGGATGAAGAGGACAGACAATTAGCTGCAGCTGGGATCCCCAACCCATATGACGCCTACCCTGACGATCGTTCCAAGAATTGGCTGCGAGCAAGGAGTAAGCTAGTGATTAAAGACCGTGTTGTCGTGATAGTGTTCAACAACAAAGTAATTGAAAATTGGCTGCAGACATCGAGGAGAAGAATGTATGTGCAGAATCTTCAGGAATGACAGGGCAGAGGGAGTATGATGTGCTAAGTTAGTGCTTGGGCCGCCCCAAACAACTAGGTCGCGTGCGTGGTGTCTCCAGCTACCAGGGCTGGAAGTATGCATGGCCTCAGCACACTTCCATGTACAGGAAGAGAAAGAGGACGAGGACCGATGCATCAATTGATAAAGAAAAAGATAAAAGAATAAATCAAGCAAGAACTCAAGGCTGAGATGCAGAACGATTTGCTTGCCATGCTGGGTGAAGGGTACCAGGTGGTGTTATCACTAGTGTCCAATCGCGCAAGCCCTTCACCCGCCGCACTGAAGAGCAGTTGTGCGTCCGCAGGTAATATAGATTTGATCAATGGCACTGTAGTGTTAACGGAGGTGCACTGTGACGATCGTACACAGGAAGACCTTATAGGAATGTTGACTAAACCCGCACACTGTGGCCTATGTATCATGTGGAGGGGTGTTGACTGTGAGGCTGTAGTTGGTGTGGTTCATCCAGAGCAGAGTACGCTACAAACAATCCTGATTCATGAAGACTATGTTGTGGTCGAAGTGCTGCATGTATATACTGTCTTTGTGGATGAACCGCTGGAATACCCTCCTAATGACGAGGTGACGACACTCGGACAAGCTGTAGGACAGAGGTTACAGTGGAGAAGTGTCGCATTCAAGTCAAGGGAGCACCAACATATAATTCTTGTTCACAGGCTACAGTACAGATTCCTTTTAGTTCACAGAGTACGGGACATGTTCCTTCCTCACATGGTTCCCCACCTCCTCCTCCTCCTCCTCAATCCCCACATCCGCAAGACATTCCATTCCCACCTCCTCCTCCTCGTCCTGAAAAACTTGCATCCCCACACCCGCAAGATTCACCAATGATTATTCCATCCCCACCTCCTTCTCCTCCTCGTCATCCTGAAAAAACAGAAAAACTTACATCCCCACATCCACAAGATACACCAAATATTCCATCCCCACCACCTCCTCCTCCTCCTCCTCCTCCTTCTCCTCCTCCTCATGAAACATCAAAACCTACACCTCCAAACGAAAGTGCTCAAAACAATCACGCCAAAGTAGAAGCCTAGATCGATATGTTGGCTGATGCTGATAAGTCTGTCGATGTCATTTCAAAGAAAGCTGCAGGTACAGCTGGGCCTAATACCTCTGTAATAGCTCTCCTGGTGAGACACCACCGTTACTAGGCAACCAGAGTGATGTGTTGGCTGGTGCTGATAAATCTGTCGACGACATTTCGAAGAAAGCTGCAGGTACATCTGGGCCCAACACCTCTGTAATAGCTCCTGGTGAGACACCACCATTACCAGGCAAGAAAGCCCTTGAGAAACCTTCAGCCATTTCAAAGCAGCAAGAAAAGAAACTTGCCGAAAATAGAAGCTCTACACCACCTACAGCAGACAAGAAAGCCCTTGAGAAACCTTCAGCCATTTCAAAGCAGCAAGAAAAGAAACTTGCCAAAAATAAAAGCTCTACACCACCTACAGTAGGCAAGAAAGCCCTTAAGAAACCTTCTTCAACCATCTCAAAGCAGCAGGAAAAGAAAATTGCTGAAAATAAAACCTCTAAGATGCCTACTAGAAAGCGATCTGCGAGAAACACCGAGAAGAATCCTTGGACTATGACTAACCCAAATTACAAATTTGGAGATAGCATTCTCAGTGATGATGTACTCAATGTGGCTGCTCCTTGTACCAGAGATCTCCACACATTCTTCATGCAACATTGTAAGGCAGAAGATAATTCTTCGATTATGGTCGCACTTCGGCCTGGGACCAGCTAGTGGCCTAAGAGAGAAGAATCGTCAAACGGACTCAAGCAGATACTTGTGCAACTCAGTGATTTGTACGGTCTCTTCAAGTTGGATGCTTTGGATGTGACACTTATCCACTGCTTCATCCTGTAAGTCGCTGAAAATTTAATCTGCTTCTCACTAATCATTCTCTATCGAAATGTGCTTTTTGCCTCACATCATCTTTACCATGTATTTTGCCTCCTTACACTTTGTTTTTTCTTACTAATAGGAACATGGCTGTAGAAGTTGAGAAGACGGGAGCTGCCGTTGGCTTCCTTGATCCTGAATGCTTTAACTTGACAATGTTGACCAGCAAGGCTCACTCTGTTGATTTCGCTGTGTCCTATATGAAGCGTGCCTTCGAACTATATGCTAAAAAGAAACTCATCCTTTCCGCGTATCTCAATGAGAACAACTAGATTGCAGTGGCGATCCTTCCGAAGCAGAAGAGGGTCTTGTATCTTGATTCATTGAAGAGCCTTAAGACTGATATTTCCCTTTTGACACTAATCATTAATGAGTAAGTTCTTTCTTTCTTAACTTGCGGACGTTCCTCAACAAACTCTACAGAGTATATTAATAGTGCCCTAACCATTGTTTCATATTTCGTTGTAGGGGTTGGGACTGTTACTGCATCGACAAGAAGTTGCCCTGCAGCACCTTGGAACATGTCAAAGAGGTTAAGGTACATACCACTTATTTCCTTCCTGTGGAAGCTAGTACTAAAGCTTGAGTTTATTTCTTCTCGATCACCACTATTTTTCTTTGTACATTTATTGAAGTGCCACCAACAACCTTCTCATTCCAAAATCTACGGCTTCTATTGTGCCTATCACATGCTTAAAGTAAAAGATTGATGGAGGGAACATGTACTTTCTTGGGATCTGCATTTGTAACATCTGCAACTAAGCACAGTTCTTGCTTATTAGCATTGCACATGTTTGGTAACCACCTATATATGTGTGCTGACTGGTGACAGTGTTATATCCAGAAATTTAAGCAACCGGAGCATCATCTCCACGAAACCACGCTGGTCTATATTTGTGATAGAATTACCACATTCCTCATGGAATAGGTGATCGCAGTCGGAGGGAAATTTCATGCTGATGAAACTGTGTGGGCTAATATTATATATGGTTCTGTGTAATATTGTTGTCAAGCTAGTTAACTATGGCTGTGATATTGTTGTCAAGCCAGTGATGCTTCTTTACTTGTGAGATGATGATGATGCTGAATTTTGTCATATGATGCATGTGAATTATGTGGATTTCTGTGAATTTGGATGCTGGATCTAATTTCTGTGAATTTTGTCATATCATGGCTGGTTCCAGGATGCAACCCCTGATGCCAGCCAAATCCTGGCTGGTTCCTCGATGCAGTCGGCAAGCAGGCAGGTTACTGTAGGGGTGGCCTACGTATCTGTAACTGGCGTTAATTAAAGCTCGTTACAAAAACTGATCAGTGAGTAACGGGATTCATTTAGAATGCCCGTTACAAACATTTCACCAATGTAATGGGCAGTATAAAAGCCCGTTACTAATACTGACCGGTGGGCCCTAGAAATTAGCCCTCTCGTCGAGATAGAGGAGACGCGGGTTCACAGCAAGCGTCTCCTTTAGTTGCGACAGAGGAGACACGCGTACACAGCACACGTCTCCTTTAGTCGAGAGGCAGGAGACGCACGTGAAATAGACGCGTCTCATTTCGTCGAGACAGAGGAGACACAGGTTCACAACACTCGTCTCCGATGTTGAGCTGATGTAGCGGGCTCTGCTTTGATGCCCGTTACCAAAGTCCCCTGTGGGCCTAGAGAAACAGCCATTTCACGTGACTGGTGACTAGTTGTGGTAAGGTCGTTGCTTGATGCCCATTACGAATATGTGTTATCAGTAACGGGCATCAGCCCGTTACCTTTCTTCGCTCATTTTGTAACACTTGATTGGTAACGGGCGCTTTGCTCGTTACTAAAGGCTATCTGTGGCCGTTATCAAAGTGAGTTTTCACGTAGTGATCCACAGTAGAATAGGAGCTTAAACTAACAAATTCCACCAGTGGCAATGCAAAGTTTATTACAGGTATTTGGCACAAAAAATGAGAAGAAAACACACCTCCATGATCCAAGTAATTCAGGCTCAGCCAATGAGGGGCTGCCATTCAAGCATCCCCTAGATCCATGACGTCATCAATCCAAAGGGAGAAGACCCGACGAATCAGAAGCCACCACGCATGCATCACATGGATCCTATGGCCCACCTATGCGCCCAAACTGCCTCAAACCTGTGTGGACACCTGGAACTGCCATAAGGACCCCACTTGACAGCCACCACGAGAAAGCACAAGGCGAGGGGGCCCACTAAGGGGTCGGCCAACCCCACAAGTCGGCCGAACTGACCTTGCATCAGTTCATCATAGCCTTCCACGTGGTGCTTCCTGGTTGGCTCCTAGACGCGTTCCGGGGGTGCTCGGGGTGTTCTCTCGTCGGTGCTCATGCCTATAAATAGAAGAGGAGGGGGTAAGAATAGGACAACACACTTGAAGGCAACTTCTCACCTTTGCCTCTTTCTCCTCTCTCATTCTCTCTTGGTTGAGGTGAAACCTCACCTCACCATGGGTGTGTGTGTGTGTGGAGGATTTAGCCTAGGTGGTGCTAGGTAGAGAGGGAGTGTGTGGGTGAGTAGAGGTGAGATGGTGATGATCCGTTCATCATCCATCATCCCCTTGTACCTCGTGGATGATACTGTTCTTCATTTAGGCCAAAGCGAGTATTTCAGTATATTCCAATTAGACTAAAGTAGCATTCATGGATAGGTGATATGTTCTTGTGTTCTTCGTCCGTTCTTGATCTTAGGCTTGTGTTATGGTACAACCACTCCTTTTGATCCTGTGAAGACGTTACATAAGTAGTTTATCCGTTTGTGTGGTTGTTCATCAATTAGAATTTATTGGACGCTCATGCATATCTGATATAGATCAAAGTATCATTCATATCTCCTGTCGTCTATTTGATTCCATGATGAGTGAGGCCTAGCCCGTACTCGCGGGTTCGTCGCTTCGTAGGACGTCAGACGTAGTCGTGCTATAGTAGTGATCAGTGGTGTAGACATGGTGTCTAGACTGCGGGTTATCCTTCGTTTGCTCCGTATCCCACGGTTTGTCTTCAGGTAGGCCGCGGTAGTGACAGCCGTTGGACCCTTTGTACTTTTCCACGTTCGGATATGGCGTATAGCTTTCGGCCGGAACCAACTGTTATAGCAAGGAGGGAACCGGTGCCCGAAGCGACTGTCCCTATCACGTGCTTGCGACCTTCTAGACTCATTATCCATAGGAGACTCCTCATCTCCCGATCTACCTCAGCAGGGATCCTGTATCCTTGGATTGTCATTCCTAGGGTTCCCCTTCTGTTCCTTGGATTCAATACCCTTTGGAATACTCCTTAGGTGAAGTGCTACAATGGTATATCCGTGCGCTTGCGAAGTCGTTCGTACCCATAGGTATACCCAGGTGATTCTTAGGCTCACTCTATCCCGGCGCCGTAGTGGTGACGTTAAGAAATACCAACAGCGTGTACGGGCTGTCATCGATGACAGTGATGATGATGATGACATGTAGACAGACACATATTATGGTCAAATAGAGGAGATATGGGAGCTTGATTATGTAGGGTTGAAGGTAGCCTTGTTTCAGTGTAGATGGGTCACCAATGGGAAGAGAGCTATGAGCAAGGACAAATATGATTTTGTTAGTGTTGATCTCTGGGTCTTTGGTTACAAAAACGAACCGTTTGTCTTTGCCAGCGATGTTGAGCAAGTGTTCTATGTACCTGACCTTGCAAAGAAGAACTGGTCTGTGGTTCTGCCTGAAAAAAAGGATTGTTGGGCTTGAAAATGTTGTTGAGGAGGAGGAATACAACTAGTTTGACGAAATTCCATCCTTTGACACTTCAATACAAGCCTCGACTCTTGGGAACTAACAAAACACCGTACTTGCGAAGCGACCATAGTGACAAAAATCCATATACAGAAATCAATGAAGAAAAAGCAAGCCTGATTTTTGCCTAAGATGTAATCCTTTTTGTAATATAGGATGTGATGTATTAGTGGAATTTGAATCCTTTTTGTAATATATAGGATGTGGTGGAATTTGAATCCTTTTTCTAATATATTCTGCCTAAGATATTGTCTATATTTTGTTTATAAATGCTTCAGTTCAGTAAGTGTGCTGCAGGCTGCTGACATTATCATCAGTAATGGGCGTTAATATAAAGGAGACGCGGATTAGCCAACCCGCGTCTCCTTTGTTCTGGGCAAAAGAGATAAGCTCCTGTCGGCTTGTTCTTCTTAATAATTGCAAGTGAGCAGGTAAATCATACAAAAAATTGGACTGCACACAGATAATCACACAAGCATGTCTCTTAAGATGCAAAATCACACATACAGATTACAATCATCATTCATACATCAAAAGGTTACAAAGCAGCCATCTATGTTCATCATCATTAGGCACTACTAGGATGAGGAACATATATCTAAACTAAGCAAAAGAGATATGCTACCATTGGCTTGTTCTTCTTCATGATTGCAAGTGAGCATAAGAGGAAAATACAGCAAAAGGGGTCATCATTAGGCACTACCACGATGAGGAACATAGATCTAAACTAAGCAAAAGAGGTGCTCCCGGTGGCTTGTTCTTCTTCATGATTACAAGTGACCATAAGAGGAAAATACAGCAGAAGGGGGGAAACATACCCCTTCAAAAAACCTCCTCCTGGAGGAGGGAAAGCAAAAGGAAGCGCAAGTTTGATGAGATATGCTCCAGATTCTGTGACCTTCCCGTCGGCTTGTTCTTCTTCCTGATGCCAAAGGTTCTGGGCTACTCTCCCCGACAGCTGATGAACCCATGTCACAAGGATTCTTCTAGCAGCTGTGCTAGAGGGATGAGCACCCCATGCACCCACATCAAAAGAATTCTTCTAATAACTGAGAGAATGAGGACGAGGAAGAAAAGAGAAAAGCAAAAGCTTGTGCTCTACAAGATCTATTCTTTGAGCCATAGCTAGATCTAGATCTAGAGAAGAACGAAGAAAGTGCGGAGGATCAATAGGCATCGGTCCCTTTTTATAGCAAAAACAAGGAAGGGATAAGATCTGTTGTCAAAAAAAGGAAGGGATAAGATCAAAAGCACAGGAAACGGGAAGGTTCCCAAGAAATTGATGCCAGATCTGGTCAAGGGGGAAAAAGTCACCTAGTCAATGGCTGACAGCAGAGGCAGTGATTTGTCTCCCATGAAAAACGAAAGAGACGTGTATTTGCCAAACCGCGTCTCCAACGTAGAATTAAAGGAGATGCGGATTAGCGAAACCGTGTCTCCAATGTATAGTTAAAGGAGACAGGGATTATCCAAACCGCGTCTCCATTGCATACTTGAACCGTGTTTGGAAACAAGTCTCCTATATCTTCTCTTTCCAAAATAATTTAGATCCACGGCACCTTCATCTACCCGCGAAAAAACAACAACTGCCTACTCCTCATCGTCACCATTCCCGGCCGGAGATGCCTAGCATGCAGGCAAGAAGCAGGTGGCACCAGCCGTCGCTGCTGGACCTCCCTCAAGACCTCCGCATTTAGATTACGGCGCGCGTCGGTGCGACCTCGGAGCGGCCCTTGGCTGACCTACGCAGCCTACGAGGTATTGCTCGACCATGCGCCGCATGTGCGGCCACCATGACATCAGCCGGCGTTTGTCGATAGAGAGGATAAGGGATGAGATTTCTTGGGTGTGGGACCCCACCGCCTACAAAGCCTTCGTTGCTATACTAACCGATCTCGGCAATCTAGGGGCTTGCTTCTTCTCCGGGATCAACGCCGTGTTCTTGGAGAACAGGGAAAGCAATGATCTCTGGCGCGCCACCGAGGCTGGGCACGATGCGGCGGCCTATGTATACGCCGCAGACGACACTGCTAAGCGGTACATGAGGTGGATCACGGGCGGCGGCAGTATGATGTCGAGGTGGCTGAGCAACGAGGGGTGTCTGCCTTTGCGCGAGAAGGCCGCGCGTGCAATCCACTCCTCGACGTGGCGCATTTGGGGTGAACTGCTGCTGCCTCCAGCACAGGTGTGCGATGATCAGCCATGTGCAGGCAACGGTGGCGGCTGCGGTGTGGATAAAGGATGCCTTGGAATTTCTTTGTTTTGCAGCGAAGCATGTAGGCTCCACCGTGAAATGGTGAAGTTCGAACAGAGTAATGGAATAGCAAATCAGTAGTGGATTTGCTTTTGTATGTTGCTCATATTATCTGTGTGACTTTTTGGAAGAGAAGCAAAGGTGACACAGATGATTCGTCCTGTGTCGCCAATGATTGTGGGGCCTAGTTCTATTTGAATGAAGAATAGTTCACATTTTTCCTTTTAATCTGCAATCAAATGTTGTAACATGTATTGCTTTGTCGTAATTAGTCCAAATTTGATTATTTTTTTCTAATTTTTTCTAAAATCACCATCTTTTCATTAATTTCATTGTTTAGTGCATACTCTGTTTCATGAATAATGTTTATATGCCTTATTTTGTTCTTTGTAAGTACAACAACATATAAATAATATTTGTTTTACACAACCATTTGTAATGAAACTTTGCATTTCGTAATCTGAAGGTGAACACAAGGTTTTATTAAATTTTCAAATGCATATGAGTTCCAACATGTTGCAAAGTGTGGAAAACTTAAATGTTCAAGCAACATTCTAGGAAACTATGTGAGAGATGTAGACATTTGTGCACAAGTATATTCTTCCTTCATCAAAACTATGTAGATTTTTTGGAGCACATTAGATGTTATTAGAATTATTATATCATTAACATGGGATGTAAAAACGAATTATAAGAATTTTGGGCACACAAGTGTGACTGTTGATATTTTATTCAAATACTAAATGTCCAAATATGAATTGTTCGTATTTTTATGATTTTTTAGGTGTTGTTTTATGGGCTCTAATATTTTAGGGAAGCAAGTTTCATTCCAAAAAAATAATGATGGGCCCACGCGTCAGCATCAGCAGCCATTATAAAAAGATAACCGTTGCCTGCCCGTCCGGACCCAACTGCCAACAAAGACGATGCGGCTTAACTAACCCACGTCGCCAATGACTATCCATTGTCTCTAAGATCTAGCTCATCACAACAAATCTCCAGTTCATCATAACGGATCTCTACATCATCACAACAGGAGGAACACATATTATAGGAGACGTGGATGGATCTACCCGCGTCTATTAGATCGAGTTCATGACATACAAAATCCAACAACCAAACTAATTAATTAAGCAGCTCATGGTCGACAAACAAACTAAGCAATTCATGTCCAACAACCTGACGAACACACACACACATTATTACTATATATGGTAGAGGAGTCTATCAATTAGTCGGTCGCCGCCGTCGGAGTCCGACCGTCGTCGCCGTTGTGGCTGCCATCGGAGCTGTCATCGCCGCTGTGGCTGCCATCGGAGCCGTCATCGCCGTCGGAGCCACCGTCATCGACGACAAAGAGGCTAGCCCGCTTGACCACGGGGAGGTTCTCAATCTTTTCAGCCAACCCGTGGATCCTGAAGGCAAGACCCTTCATGCTCGGGTCCTTGTGCACTTCATGAGGCGCCTTGATGTCGAAGGCCTCACCAACATCTTGAAGCTTCCTGAACGCGCTCTTGAGCAGGTGGATGGTAAACTTAGTGTCGTCGCCGAACGGTTCCTCATCAGCCTCCTTCTTCTTGGCCGTCGGCTCCTTCCCTTTCTCCAACTTCCTTCGACAGCGGCTTCGTCGTCGTCGTCCTCCCTTCGTCCTCGCTTCGCCACCGACGGGTTACTCGACGCCATCTTATGGAAGAAGCAGGGGAAGCTAGAAGGGGAGTTATATTGACAAGATGCAGAACGGTCAGGCGCCTCTACCCCCACCCACTAAGCCTCGGGCTCTGTTTCGGGAGCAAAACCATCCAAAAACACGCGTTGCCTTTCAATTACGCAGGAAGGTGAATGTCACACCTGAATTTAAAGGCAAACTTGAATGCATTGAATACATGTGCGCCAGGATCAAAGTTACACACATGTAGTGACTTATTGAATACCAAAACACAGTGCCAAAGAGTAAAAGGAGTATTATAAAATTATTACATGACCGAATGTCTCATAAACGAACCAAAAGCGAGTACTAGCAGCGGAAAAGGATGTCTCCAGAGGCAGTCGACTGAGGGAGCGTGCACCTAGAACTCGTCGAACTCTCCAGGAAAGTCTTCAAAGCGTCCGTCTGAGCAGTAGCCGGGTTGTGTAAATGCAATATATCAAAACAAGCATGAGGACATATCGTACTCAACAAGGGAATAAGCTACAACAACCTGCAAGGCTTTATGGTGTAAGGCTGATAAGGTTAAAGCGATCATCACTTTTAGTTGGTCGAGTTTTAATAAGCAGCTATTTACTAGCAAATATAAGTATATACCAAACCCAATTAACATATACATCATTATCGTAAAATGAAATGCACAAGTTTAAAGTTCCTTCTTCCACAAAATTACTCATGTGAGGGTCCAGGCACCCCTTGACCGTGGGCACGGCTAACCGGTCAGTTTTACACTCTGCAGAGGTTGTACATCTTTACCCACAAGTTGCGTAAAAGTTCCAAGAACTTTAGACCCAACCATGTGATGTCGGCCAAGCAACATACCACACTACCAAGGTGTGGCTGCATGGGGATGCTACGAGGCCTTTACAAAGATCTCGTAATGCAAGCTGCTCGCTAGGTTACATGACAGCGCAATGCATAAACCTCTCTCAAGACTCTGAAGCTACCATAGAGCAGATCAGCCTGAGGGCCGGGCTATACACCAACTACCAGCATCCCCCAACCCCTTTCAGGTAAAGCATACCTAACACCAATGTTTCCAATGAATTAGCCAAGACAGAGCCATATGTCTTGTGGTAGTACGGTTTTCCTGGGTGGTCGCTCCATGTTCCGATTAACAGATAAAGTGTTCTTACATTAAATGGAGGTATAAAAAAGTAAATCCACATTAGCAATTGTTCCATTAAACCACCCAAGCCAATATATGCACTAGCAAGTGCCACCCAACATTAACATAAACCCAGGTTGGTCATGGCATAGGGGTAAACAAAACTAGTCGAACCTTAATCACATAGGACCCATCATATTGATGCAAAACAATAAATAAATAACAATGTAATTAAAATGCATGTTGTATTGGGTAAACAGGGATGCAACAAGGACTTGCCTGCTGCTGCTCAAAGTCTTGAAAGTCTTCAACTGCAGCAAACTCCTAGAACAGCTCGCTCTCTACGCATCTCAAATTCACATGCAAAGGAACAATACAATAAAATAAGAAACAGTACACCAATCATTGCAAACAGAAACAAAAGTAGCACCAAACTATTCTACTCATCAATACGAACACAAGGATATAAAGAACGCTAAAAACAGACTTAAAATGGTGAAGATATGAACTAAACAAGGTTTAGGGGTTAAACTGCGAGGAAACTAAACTAACAGGGGCTAAACTGCAAGAAACCGAGGGTTGAAACATGATTATGTATAAAAACTAAAGGTCTACAGCGCAAAAAGGCCAAACTAGATCTCAAGTGCAAAAACTAGGGAGTCTAGGGTCTAAACCAACCTATCTCTAATTACTTTTGAACTGCGGGAGGGTACACTTGTGAAACTGAAACCTGAGGGTCTCTTTTGCAAAACACGTGGTTTGGTGCTGGGTTGACCGGTACGCCTCCAGTTTGACCCACGGTCAGAATGGATCTGGGACGCCGGCTTGGAATCGGACGGCTGTGGGCGGTGGGACGCGGCGTGCGGCGGAAGACGGCGGCGGGTTCACCGGTGAAACTCGATCTCGAGTTGCCGGGCACGGTTTGATACGAGGATTGTCCTGGGATTTAGCTTGCAACACGGTGGATCGATCTAGGGCACCAGGACGGACGCACGGGCAATGAAGGCTGCATGCGGCTCGGCGAGGTGCACGACACCGGCGGCGCCAACTCCGGCGAGCGCATACGGGTGAAACAGGCCACGAGGACGCGAACGAGCAGCACGGACGGCTTCCTCACCTCCACTTGAAGCTCTGGGCGGTCTTTTCATTGACGGGGAGGCGGTGACAGCGGAGATCGAAGGCGGTGGCGCAGCTAGGTTTTGGTGGCGGGCTATGGAGCTCGGGTGGCTAGGGTTTTGGGGAAAGCGAGGCCACAGGAGGCAGAGGCGCTTAATAAAGACCAGGACGGGGTGCCTTGGCGTGCGAGTCAAGGCCAGGAGGCGGCACGGGTGTGGGATGCAGCACGAGTCTGAGCCTGGCTCGAGTGCGGTGGGAGGTAGGCGATAACATGCGGGGCCCGCCTGTTGGCGACCGTGGGCGCAGGAAGAGGAGTGGGCTGTGCAAGGCCGCTGCTGGCCTAGCTGGTGGGCTGAAGGACGATGAGCGAGCAGAGCCGAGGAGTCCGTGGGGTAGCGTCGGACTTCCAGCTGATGGACCGTGTAGTGTAGCTAGGCTAACAGGCTGCAGAGATGAGGGGTGGCGAACAAACTGAGCGGAGACTCCAGGGACCTCCTCCGGACTTGAACTAACAGGCCATGGGAAAAAGAAAGAAAGGGGAGGGAGAAAAAGAAAGGGTTTTGTTTTTTAAAAAGCTCAAGCAAATGAATTCAAATTAAAATTTGAATTCAAACAACCAAAATAAATGCTCCAGCATGTATGCAACAAACACCAAGCCACTTATTTAATTTAGAAAAACAAATAATGTTTTCTTTTCTATACCATATTCCCTGTAAAGAAAATAAATGTTGGGAAAAAATTTAAAATTAAGATAAAATCATTGTTTATTTTTTTATATTCACATCCTGAAATTTGAAAATTTTAGGGTGTGACAGTGAAGGGGCATGGGCAATGGTGTCGGGCCCACTCGTCACCGTCAGCAGCCAAACTGCGTCGCCTTTTCAATTTCGCATCTCCTTTCAATTCCCATATATTGTTATTAACAGGTGTTCTAGATGGCCGCGTTGCCTTTCTATTTCCAAACCTCGTCTCCTTTCATTTTCGAAACCCCATCACCTTTCTATTTCCTCCCCTTCTCCTTGATGGCCACGATGTGCTTGATGTTGCTGCTGCCAGATGATCTTATCACCCAGATCATCATCCACTCTATCAAGTATGAGCCCGTCATTCGTTTCCTGATCCTTCGTAATCAGATCTACAGCACCTTTCGGCGCATCTGCGACTCCGATGAGGTACTACTGCATGTGTCGCTGCGTGAGCCTCGTCAGGTGTGCAGGAATTGCTACGTCAGGTGTGCAGGAATTGCTACGTCAGGTCGTGCTTTGAGTGGCACTTCTGCGAGGCCAATCATCCGGAGGCCTTATGCTTCGAGGGGATGGAGAGGTTGATGAGGCTGCTGAATCCCGATAAGGATCTGAAGCTCGTCGGAGATGCCGCTGCTAAAGATTCCAGTGCAAAGTACTTCTTAGTGATGTTGAAGTACCGTTGCAACCCTGCGGACCCCGAAGCCATGGCACTGCTCCACGAAATCAATGGCGGCCCATCGCCCCCTGACGGGCGGTGGAAGAACCACAACCTACGATGGCTACGCTACCTCATCAACCGGGATCTTCGCAATATTGTGTGGTGGTACTGTCTTCGTGACGGCGACGACGACATTCCGTTGCTGCCCGTCCAGAATCCCCACATCTGCATACCTCAGAGATCATCCACTACTGCAGCGCCGAGTGTCGCATCCGTCATTAGTTCGACCTCTGGACGCGTAACTTTAGTGTCGCGGTGGAGTACGCTATCAGCAGGATGAACATTGGGATGTAGGCCCAAGCATCAATAAAAATTATCTATCTTGAATGTAAATTATTACATCTATACTATAAAAGCAGAAAGAATTGATGTCCATTCTCACCCAGAGTTGTACCCGTGTACCCCTCACCGAGTGGCCCACATGTCATGCACGACCCCACTTAACAGACCAAAAACTGAGGATGAAGGGAGGGGGGAGAGTCACTCCCACGTTGTAAATCGCTCTCCTACCCTGTTTTTTTTTGTTACCGCGGGCTTCTCTATCCCGTTTTGCACCCGTCGATCCCACATTTGGCATTAAAGGACGGGGCAAGATTGATTTGGTCGCCCCCTCCCTCCTCCGAATTCTTTTCACCAGCGTCCCAATTGCCGTGATTGAGGTTCTCAAGTTTCGAATGGTTAATTACCCTCATATCCTTGCAATCGCATGGTAATTATGGACTCCGAAATCCTGGCCTCGAATTGACAAATATAATTTCCTTGTGTGGCCTCTAATCATGCAGTCCTGAAATTGCTTACCTTGTGTGGCCACTAATCATGCTATGCTGAAATTGCTTTCCTTGATAATTGCATTGTATATTTATGGAGGTGATTGGTGGCTTCAAATTGTTTCTTTAATTATTACTTTCAAACAAGATAAACCCAGATTACCTCCTTGTAGTTTCTTTTTTTGTTTCACGTTTCAATCAATCAACACATCTCCCTTATGTACCTTCTCATATGGAAACAGCTATGGGAGGTTCAAAATTAAGCCTGTCAAACATTTTCTTCCGTCTACATAACCCCGTGCGCCTCTCTAGCTCTCTCCCGCCGCCTCATGTGCCCTATCTACAGAAGTTGCCTCCATGATCTCCGCTGCCTCTCGTGCCTCCCTGCCATCGACGACAAGATCTGCGCGTGGCCATCCATCCTCTTGCAATCCCTCTACTGTCTGTGGCCGCTGCAAGGCCACAACAGTCCTACCTCCAACCGCCTTCTGTCCAGGGTACAACATTGTTAGAGTGGTTCACGGCATAGGTATGTGGATCTCCGTGGTTTTTTTTATATCCACAAATTTGCTGCCGGTGATAGTTTATTATGTTGTCATCGTATGTCTTCCTATTGGTTATTGCCAAGGTGGATGTGGATTACTGGTCGTCTTCAGCTTCGTCTCAAAAGTGCTCCAGCTGCCCTCTCCTACTCCATCTGGAGGCAAGTAATTCCGTCCAGTCATCCATTTATGGTTCTGTTTCCAGTGATCAGTCTATGTTTATTTTTATGGTTCCAGTTCTCCCATTATTCTTTCAAAATGAGATATCTTTAATTATTTAAAATGAGTTCCAGACCTTCATATTTTTTCCCAAACAAAGCACCTAAATTTACAGTTTGCCCCTTTAATTTGCTTCTTGACTATGTTAATCGTAAGGTTAGGTGCCATTTTTAGGAACCAACTGGTTGTTCATTTTTGTTATGGGAATTTTTATTTCAGCTAGGGTAGATAGACGTGTCCTACATAGGCCAAGTAGAATAAGTAAGTGACAGACGAGAATAATTTCTCCCATCGCTTTCTCATTAGGAGCTCATGCGCTAATGACCATTGCCAACACAAGGATTTGATTTGAAAATAAAAGAAAAACTCTCTAAGAATGGAAACTGGACATACGTGATAACATAAGGATTTGATTCGATTTGAAAATAAAAGGAAAACTCACTATGAATGGAAACTGGATAGACGTGATGCCAAATCATGACAATGCTTACCAGCCATTTTTTTTAGAAAGAGGTATATATCAGCACCGCTAAATTGCTAAAATAGTATCGGTGGGTAATTTGTACTTATTGCCTTCCATCAATCAATCTTTCCTAATTACTCTCACCTTCCATCATAAAATTCCATAAATGCACGCATGCACTTGGTCACGGATTGCTATTATTTTTTCTATACTATATGTGCATGCAATTGATCACAAATTACTTCTTTCTATACTATATGTGTGCACACACTCGATTACGGGTTGTTGTTATTCTTGACTATGCGTGCATACACTTTCCATTTTAATTTATGCGTGCGTCCACTTTCCATTTTTATATATTATATTTTTTTATTTTCTAAATCACATGCTTAGACACGTGCACTTTGATTTCAGGTCTTCCATCTTAACAAATCACACTACGCTGGTGTCGGCCGTCGGCAATGAAGCCCTAGATGGCGGCGAGGCCCTCTACTATGACGAGGTCTAGCATCGTGACCACACCACACCGTGCCGGTACAACAATTCACAGCGTCATGAGTTCGATCCAAATTGCATGCTGCACACATAATGCAATTAAATTTATTCCGGCTGCTTGGGTGTGTTCAGGTATGTTGCATGCAGTGATCAACTACGGGACAATGTAGTCGCTAGAGGACACCACTGAGCGACTATTGAGACCTCAGGTTAGATTGTGATTTTTCTCATGTTAAACCTCGTGTACTAATTAGGTTTGAATCCTACGTGTGAGGGTGCAGGAGAGAAAGGAGTCCGACGTGCGCGAGGTGGGATGCGGTGAGGTGGTGGGCATCGGCCGTGACCGGTGACTGATTAGTCACGCATGGGCTTGCTTTAGAGGGCCGAGGTGCGGACCGGCAAGGAGGAGGGCACTGTACTCCGACGAGCGGAAGGTTCATAGTGAGTGGCAGCTATGATTTCTTACGTTCAACTCAATTCCATAAAAAGTAGAATACACCTCACGTTTGGATCATTGTTTAGTGCTCCATTCAACTTGTAGTACCATTGTTTTTGCAGCATATGCATCTCTAATGTTTTGTCTATATGTTTCTGATTTTCTAATATGGATTCTGAGAATCTGATAGAATTATTTTGGCAGAGGAGATACATCTGGTTGTATAGATGAGCCAACGCATTCCATTTGGGGGGTGTTACAAACACAACATCTCGCCATCCACTTGTCGCCAGCAAAATGAGCTTCGATGAATCAAGCAATATTTCCGTCGATGGTGAGTCGTTCTAATTTACTATAATTTTTTATTATTTTCTAAAACGCATTTCCTATCTGTGTTTGAACTATTGTTTTCCTCTGGCTAAGATGCAGCCAATGAACCTATATGTGAGGTCGAACCTAATCGGCAAAAACGATGGACGAGCTATGCAAATTTACTCGACTGGGAATAGCAAGAAGAACATTGTATATAGGGAAGTCTTGGAGTGATGAGGTGTGTTACTTACGCTGTATATATTTTAATGTTTTTTTAAAACCTACTACTATATGTATGATATGTCTTCGCATATACATGATGCCATTATTTGTTCTTGATTTCTTGATTATTGAGGTCTTTAGAATAAAAAATGTACTAATTTTTTAAAACGCGTGCCAATTTTTTTAAACACGTGCGTGTCGCACGTGCACTTCCACCAGTATTACTAAACGCAGATTTGATTTAATCAGGATATAGGTTTTTAATCGGTTTTTGATAGACAAGATTTAATTTTTCACATTTGTGAGTCAAATCGAAGGTTGTAGTGGTGTCATTTGCCGCCGACGAGGCATAGGGTGCCCTCTTGGGTGTCAAAACCGCCGAAGCGGGCACGGCGGGGGCGGCGGTACCCTCTGCTTCCTCCTTTATTCTATTGGAATGAAGAACGATTTAGATGGGCGAATGAGACGCAGATTGGATGGGCAACGGCAACGCAGATTATCCGTACTTCGTCGCCAATGACGGCGGGGCCCAGTTCTATTGGAATGAAGAATAGTTCGCATTTCTCCTTTTAATCTGCAATCAAATTTTGTAACATGTAATTCTCCGTCATAATTAGTCCAAATTTGATTATTTTGTTAAATTTTTTTTCTAAAATCACCATATTTTCAGTGTATATTCCGTTTCTTGAACAATGTTTATATGCCTTATCTTGTTCTTTGTAAGTACAACATATAAATAATATTTGTTTTCCACAACCTCCTGTAATGAAACTTTGCATTTTCGTAATCTTAAGGTGAACACAAGGTTTTGTTAAGTTTTCAAATGCATATGAGTTCGAACATGTTGTAAAGTGTGGAAAACTTCAATGTTCAAGGAACATTTTAGGAAACTATGTGAGAGATGTAGATATTTGTACACAAGTATATTCTTCCTTCATCGAAACCATTTGAAATTTTGAAGACAAGTTTAGGTACCCAAATTATGTTGCCAAGTCAATTTGTAGATTTTTTAGAGCACATTAAGTATTATTAGAATTATTACATGATTAACATGGGATGCAAAAACGAATTATAAGAATTTTGGGCACACAAATGTGACTATTGATTTTTTATTCAAATACCAAATGTCCAAATATGAATTGATGTTATTTTAATGAAGTTTTAGGTGCTGCTTTACGGGCTCTAATATTTGAGGAATGCAAGTTTCATTTTTAAAAAATGGTGTCAGGCCCACGCGTTAGCGTCAGCAGCCTATATAAAAAGATAACCATTGCCCGCTCGCTCGGACCCGCATGCCAACAAAGGAGACGCGGGTTAAAGAACCCGCGTCACTAATGACACTCCATTGTAAGCGTCAGGAGACAAACCGTGCGCGGGCTATTCAAAATTTCCCACCTATATTGACTATAATGCCCATGGAATTCCAATTCCACCAGAAAGCCGTTCAAGGGCACGCCAGTAATTTCACTAAACACAGTTACGCATGCAGTTCCTTAGGTGACATATTCGGCTACTCGCTAGATAGATCCACAATGCCCGCACTCTCCCCGCCGCCGCCCTGCCACTACGTGAAAAACTCACTTTGGTAACGGGCATAGATTGCCTTTAGTAATGGGCAAAGCGCCCGTTACCGATCAAGTGTTACAAATGAGCCAAGAAAGGTAATGGGTAGATGCCCGTTACTAATAACACATATTCGTAACGGGCATCAAACAACGACCGTTATCACAACTAGCCACCGGTCACGTGAAATGGCTGTTTCTTTGGGCCCACAGGGAACTTTAGTAACGGGCACCAAAACAAAGCCCGTTACATCAAGTCAACATCGGAGAGCAGTGCTGTAAACATGCATCTCCTCTGTCTCGACCAAATGAGACGCGTCTATTTCACGCGCGTCTCAGCACAGCTAGGATTAGTAACGGACATCAAACTACAACCATTACCACAACTAGTCACCGGTCACGTGAAATGGCTGTTTCTCTGGGCCCACAGGGAACTTTGGTAACGGGCACGAAAACAGAGCCCATTACTGTGAACTCAACATCGGAGACACGGGCTGTGAACCTGCGTGTCCTCTGTCTCGATGAAATGAGATGCATCTGTTTTCACGCGCGTCTGCTGTCTCTTGACTGAAGGAGACGCGTATTGTCAACCCGCGTCTCCTCTATCTCGACGAACGGGCCAGGTTCTGGGGCCCACCGGTCAGTACGGGTAACGGGCTTTTACGCTGCCCGTTACATTGTTGGCATGTTTGTAACGGGCGTTCTGAATGAATCTCGTTACTCACTGATCAGTGTTTGTAACGAGCTTTAATTAACGCCTGTTACAGATACGTAGGCCACCCCTACAGTAACCTGCCTGCTTGCCGGCTACATCCTGCCATCCTAGAACCAGCCAGGATATGGCAGCCACCATAGCAAGGAGACATCACAAACACAAAAGCAAGATCACATTTATAGACAAGCAAGATCACATGAAGTTTCAAGTTACTCATTAGGGCTTGTTTGGATGGAGTCATGAGGAAACTGCCTGAACCAGGTAGCATCTGACCCCAACCAAGCAAGCCAAGCAGGTTTCTCAGGCAACAACACCTGACTAAAGAAGACTAAATGCCGCAAGTTTAAAGTTTCTGGCTACAATGAACTCACGGTGCACCATTATAGAAGTTGCCCTTTCGGTCGATGGTCTCCTTAAGAATGTATTCGCACAGCATCTCCCGGACCCGCTTTTGATCTTCTGTGGAAGCATCTACGGCAGCTTTGAAATCCTGCAAAATACAATCATTTATGAGAATACAAGTAGAAATCAGTTTCTAAAATCAGATGGAGAATATGAGCAGAGACAAGGTTGAGCATTATTATCTACTTACAGCAGCCTTCTTGATGTCAGGTATGTCATCGATTAGTCTTAACATATGGAATGCCACATGGAATCCACACAAAGAGGACCGCCATAGCTGCTGAGCACACTGCATCGAGGTACCAAAATGACAAGTTAATGCAGTACCAAATAGGTAAGAAGGGACCATAAAAAAACCTCGGTCTTACATCGAAATTTGGTTTGTGCTTGAGTGTTGTGCCTTTTGGCTTTTTTTTCTTTCATTTCGTCACTCCGTCCTGTGCATGATTAGCAAAGGCCCTGCATGATTAGGAATACCGATTAGAAACACTAAGAGATTGAATTTTTTTGAACAAAACCTACAAGATACTGTACCAAAGGCCTTGCATGATCAACAACACCGATTAGAAACACTAAGAGATTGAATTTTTGTGAACAAAACCTACAAGATACTGACCAGTCCACAATAGCTTTGAGGTCTGAGAACTTTAGCGCGGGATGTTATTTAGAAGAATCTAGATACCAAACCTCTTTGAACTTCATACAGATGATCAGTGTTACCCAGTGGCCAGTGTAGTAGGCACCCACCACGTAGTCGTTGTTATTGCATTTGCGATTGCTCTTATTACAAGGCTAGAATGCTGAGAAATATTTGTGGAAGTAAAAAAATCTGGATCTAAAAACCCAACACTGATTTGCATCTCCGCTGCCATGTCCATCATTTTCCTACAAAAAATCAAATTGTTAGCATGCATGAACTTTGTGGTCAAAATTAAAGAAATATCTTTTTAGGTTTTAAGGGACTTACAATGTCCACAACCTCGAGAAGGTAACATCCAGAGAAGCCAGGGTTATAAGGTTATACACACTACTAAATGCAATGTTTAACATTAAAGCACCACCACCTTGAAAGTAGTGTTGATCCACCTTTGCTGGAAAGGTAAGTTTATCCTTACTGTGTTCCATGACGTAAGCAAGCAACCGGCACAATTTGGTCCAGCAGCCTCTAAGTTTGCTTCTGACGACATAGGTGCACCAGGCTTGTATTTTGGTCATTCCTGTTCTGTCCCAATAAAATAGTTAAGAATCTCATCTTTAGACAGAGGTTTCCTGGCCTGGTTCCCCTTCTGCAATGGAGATTGCCTGGGCTCCTCATCCTGTTGCAGAGGCTGCTGTACATGTTGCATCTGCTGCTTAGGGGGAGATTGCCTGGGCTCCTCCTCATACGGCTGCAGAGGCTGCTGTTTCGTCTGTTGCTTATCCTCATGTTGCAGCTGCTGCTTAGGTGGAGTTTGCCTGGGCTCCTCCGGCTGTTGTCGACGCTCCTGCTACATAGTTTTGCTGATCTGCTGCTGCTGCTGCTGTTGATCCTTCTCTTGCCGACACTGAGCTGCAGTGCCTCCATCTGATGTTGTACCCCTGCTACCTGTTGCGGCATCAGGGTTGGGATGTCTCGTCATGGGTAGTATAAGGATCTTGTCCTTCGGCCATTGGATCCTTTGAACGAGAGCCTCAGCTAGGGTTGCTATGTCAACCCCATCATTTGGTATAGGCAGAGGGTAGTGACTCGCATTGGCCCACACATAAGTAGGTTGCACCACAACATACCCATCCTGCACCGGTACTACATGGCAAGCCTTTTGAAATGGAAAGACTTTCGCTAGTGCGAGCTCCACATTAATCCCGGTGCCATCCAAAAGGCTGCACGCGGTTGGCTCTGTCAGCTTATCTATTGTGTCCAGCATAGGTGATCGACTATCACTGTGCACTTGATTCGCTTCATCCTCGTTGGCATTCCAATGGTCTTGCTCTCTGCAACACGCATCTTCCTCGCTGTCATGCGCATGTTCTTCCTCGCGGTCATGCACATCTTCTTCCTTGCTGCCATGCACGTCTTCTTCCTGGCTGCTACTGACAGGCGCTGGTAATTGGGAAGGAAGAAGTACATTTTTTGGTATTTCGATGTCCATCATATCATCAGACCTCTTGTTCCTCCTCTTCTTCCTGTACATTCTAGCAAACTCTTCACCAAACCCTTTACCCCAGCCAAGTGAACTAGACATGCCTCAGACCCGACCTCGATGCTCTAGAGTCTCAAGTGCTGCGGTGAGGATATCATCCTCCCTAACCCCAGAGAAAGAACCATCGCTACCCTGAGCTGCAAGTGTTTTCACCCTATCTGCTACCCCACCACCGCAGGGTCACTGAATGTTATGCCCCCGCTTCCTTCACTAGTATTCTTCCGCTTCTTCCCTACCCTTGCCCGTAGATAAGGTCTCGAACGTCCAGGAAATTGGTCCCAAGAGTTCTGTTTTGCTTCGCCAGCTAGCTTTGCATCCTCCTCCCCCCACTCCTTCCTTTTACCATGATAACCTTTTCTGCCCGTCTTGTGTGGCTTATTATGCAATGCTCTCTTTTGTTTCATCTCCTAGCTCAATTGCTGAAATGAAGGAGAATTGGTTTCCTACACAAACATGTCCCAGTCTTGTTACTGCAAAAAGGCATGCTTCACAAAGGGAGTCTCCTCTTCGCTCACATATTTTTTTCTTAAATGGGCCTTGAACCGCCGTTGCAAGGTTCCAATCTCTGATATAGTTGCCTTAACTATCTTCTTGCGAACAAATTCTTCCAGATTGTCTGGGTAATCTAGGTTTTCCTCTAAAACTGTGAACAGATGTTCCTTCTCAATTGGTGAGAGATCATCAACCGCCTTGTTGATTGACACCCTCTCCCGAGCAATGAGGCCACAGACCAATACAAATCTATCCCTCGCAGCATCTAGGGTAGGCCAAAAATTGGCATCAAGTTTAGTTGCAGTCAACTTGCCTTCTGGCCATTTGGTTTGTGTCCTTGACCCGCGGGATCGAGTACTACTTGCAGCAGTCTGTGCTGAGTGACCCTGTGAAGAAGGTTCACCGCCGATGCGCTGTGATGCTGCACTGGAGGTAGAGAAGTTTGTTGTTGTGGGAGACTGCATAGATGATATGTCAAGTTGTCAGTAGAGCAACATAAGCAAGACTGAAAATCTAAACAAAATTCTTATTAGATAAATTCGATTTCTTTGATAGGAAAAATAGCTGATATTAGACTAGAAATCTTTACAAGTCGTAAATAAAATCAGCATAGACATACACAGTTCATATTTTACTTAATTAGCATACAGGGATAGGTGCTAACCATTTTGACAGGGACACAACAATATGCTTATATATCAAAGCAGAGAATAAATTCCTTCAACTGCTTCCTTGTCCAACTTCAGCAGCGATGGATTGTGTGTTCCATGTGTACATGCAACAAGAGGATAAAGCAATCATGACATTATATATGACAGTAGTGAAACAACACTCACAACACATCATGACACCAACAATAACAGTATATATGACAGTAGTGAAACAATTAACACTCACAACAAAGCATAGGACAGTCTAGTTATCACTACATTATAAACCACTGTGATGCAATTCCGACTGACATTATGTGGCCATCAGAATTAAAGTATGCTAACAGGTCCAAAGCATAACTATCGATCTGGTACATTCAAAGCATAGCAGAATTAAAGTATGCTAACATCCTTAATGCTTTTCATGAATTTACAGTGCAAAAATTGTAGCACCGGGAACATGAAAATGAATTTCAACAGTTCATATAACTTCATCTGTTAGCAACAATTTATTCAAATAGACTTGGAGCAACAAAATCCATCCATCAAATGCATAGTCAATCAATTAAAAATGAACTACCAAGGCATGTCTCCCTAATCCACATTGACATGAATATATAGCAGATTTGGTGGCCGAGCAAAGAGAGGGCGTTGGGGGTTCAAGCAGGACTAACCTCTGTCGCGAATGAAGTAGTTGTTCTCGTGATGGTCGGAGGGGCCGGATCCACGTCGGCTCGTGGCCTGAGGTGGCTGGATCGTCGTCGTGGCCGGGGATGATGGATCCGCGTCAACCGTCTTTCGGTTGGCCGGGAAGCCATCCGCACGCCAGTAACCGCGTCCTCGTCACCGTCATCACGCAGGGAGTGGTGGGGCTGGAGAAGAGCAGGGCTGTGGTGGGGAGAGAGCAGCGAAGGCGAGCGGGGAGAGAGCGGCGAAGGCGAGCGGGGAGAGTGGAGGTGGCGGTGGGGAGAGTGTGGGTGTTGTGGATCTATCTAGCGAGGAGCCAAATATATCCCCTGAGGAACTGCGTGCGTAACTATGTTTAAGGAAATTACTAGCGTGCCCTTGAACGACTCTCTGGTGGAATTGGAATTCCATGGGCATTATATCAATATAGGTGGGAAATTTTGAGCAGCCCGCGCACGGTTTGCTTGCTGACGCTGAAGCGTGGGCCAGTGTCATTGGCGATGATGGTTAGTGAACCCACATCGCCTTTGTTGGCTGTTGGGTCTGGCGGGCGGGCAGCGGTTATCTTTTTATTTTGGTTGCTGACGCTGACGCGTGGGCCAGCCACTATTTTTTTCGAATGAAACGTGCTTCCCTAAAATATTAGAGCCCATAAAACAGCACCTAAAAAATCATAAAAATACGAACAATTCGTATTTGGACATTTAGTATTTGAATAAAATATCAACAGTCACACTTGTGTGCCCAAGATTCTTAGAATTCATTTTTACATCCCATGTTAATGATGTAATAATTCTAATAACATCTAGTGTGCTCTAAAAAATCTACAAATTGACTTGGCAACATAATTTGGGTACCTAGACTTGTCTTCAAAATTTCAAATGGTTTCGATGAAGGAATAATATACTTGTGTACAAATATCTACATCTCTCACATAGTTTCTTAGAATGTTTCCTTGAACATTGAAGTTTTTCACACTTTGCAACATGTTCGAACTCATATGCATTTGAAAACTTAACAAAACCTTGTGTTCACCTTAAGATTACGAAAATGCAAAGTTTCATTACAGGAGGTGTGGAAAACAAATATTATTTATATGCTGTACTTACATAGAACAAGATAAGGCATATAAACATTGTTCAAGAAACGGAATATACACTAAACAATGAAATTAATGAAAACATGGTGATTTTAGAAAACTGTAGAAAAAATAATCAAATTTGGACTAATTACGATGGAGAAATACATGTTACAAAATTTGATTGCAGATTAAAAAGAGAAATGTCGTCGGCGATGTGGGATGGATAAACTGTTCTTCATTCTCTAATAGAACAAAGGAGGAAGCAGAGGGCACCGCCGCCCGCCACCTCCCCCGCCGTGCCCGCTTCGGCGGTTTTGACACCCAAGAGGGCATCCTAGGCCTCGGCGGCGGCAAATGAGACCACCACAGCCTTTGATTTGACTCACAAACGTGACAAATCAAATCTTGTCTATCAAAAACCAATTAAAAACCGACATCCTGATAAAATCAAATCTGCATTTAGTAATATCTAATAATTTACATTCAAGATGGATAATGTTCATTGATGCTTGCACCTACATCCTGATGTTCATCCTGCTGACAGAATACTCCACGGAGACGCTGAAGTTACGCGTCCAGAGGTCGAACTCATGACGGATGCGACACTCGGCGCTGCAGTAGTGGATGATCTCTGAGGTCTCCAGCTCGTAGCGCCTACATCCCGCTACCCAAATGCAGACGTGGGGATTTTGGACGGGCAGCAACGGAATGTCGTCATCGCCGTCACCAAGCCAGTACCACCACGCAATGTTGTCGAGATCCCGGTTGATGAGGTAGTGCAGCCGCCGCAGGTTGTGGTTCTTCCAGCGCCCGTCAGGGGGCGACGGTCCACCGCTGATTTCCTGGAGCAGTGCCATGGCTTCAGGGTCTGCAGGGTTGCAACGGTACTTCAGCATCGCTAAGAAGTACTTCGCACTGGAGTCTTCAGCAGCGGCATCTCCGACGAGCTTCAGACCCTTATCGGGATTCCGCCGCCTCATCAACCTCTCCATCCCCTTGAAGCATAATGCCTCCGGATGATTGGCCTCGCGGAAGCACCGCTCAAATCACGACCTGACGTAGGGATTCTTGCACACCTGACGAAGCTCACGCAGCGACACGTGCAGTAGTACCTCATCAGAGTCGCAGATGCGCCGGAAGGTGCCGCAGATTTTATTACGAAGGATCAGAAAACGAATGACGGGCTCATCCTTGATGGAGTGGATGATGATCTGCGTGATAAGATCATCTGGCAGCAGCTGCATCAAGCACACCACGGCCATCAAGGAGAAGGGGAGGAAATAGAAAAGCGACGGGGTTTGGAAATTGAAAGGCGACAAGGTTGAAATTGAAAGGCGACGAGGGTTGAAGTTGAAGGCGACGGGGTTTGGAAATAGAAGAAGGCGACTCGGCCATGTAAAACAATAAATGGAAATTAAAAAGGCGTTGTAGTTTGGTTGCTGCCGCTGACGAGTGGGCCTGACATCATTGCCCCTGCCCCTTCACCTTCTCGCGTAATTGAAAGGCGACGCGTGGTTTTGGACGGTTTTGCGCCCGAAATGGAGCTCGATGCGCTGTAGTGGCACTAGTGGAGTTGTGGGTGGGGGCAGAGGCGCCTGACAGTATTCCGCGTCTTGTCAATATAACTCCCCTGCCTTCCCCTGCTTCTTCCATAAGCTTATCATCTCTTTCGCTTCTCCTTCCTCCTCGCGATCCACCACTACAAATCTTCGGTCACCGAGAGATCATGAAGGAGGAGATGGCGTCGAGGGGCCTACCACCGGCGAAGCGGGGACGAAGGGAGGATGATGACGAAAGCCGCCGTCGGAGGAAGTTGGAGAAGGGGAAGGAGCCGGCTACCAAGGACGTCGACGAGGAACCGTTCGTTGACGACACTAAGTTCGTCGTCGACCTGCTCATGAGCGCCTTCAGAAAGCTTCAAGATGTTGGTGAGGCCTTCGACATCAAGGCGCCTCATGAAGTGGACAAGGACCCGAGCGTGAAGGGTCTCGTCTTCAGGATCCACGGGTTGGCTAAGAAGCTCGAGAACCTCCCCGTGGTCAAGCGGGCTGGCCGCCACTTCGTCTTCGACGGCGGCGGCTCTGACGGGGACGACGGCGACGATGGCAGCCATGGTGGTGACGATGACTCCGACGGCAGCCACGACGGCGATGACGGTCGGACTCCGACGGCGGCGACCGACTGATTGATAGACTCCTCTACCATGTATAGTAATAATGTGTGTGTGTGTTTGTGTCTTCGTCAGGTTGTTGGACATGAACTGCTTAGTTTTTTTGTCGATCATGAACTGCTTAGTTAATTAGTTTGGTTGTTGGATTTTGTATGTCATGAACTCGATATAATAGACGCGAGTAGATCCATCCGCATCTCCTATAATATGTGTTCTGTTGTGACGAACTGGAGATCTGTTGTGATGAATTAGATCTTAGAGACAATGGATAGTCATTATCGATGCGGGTTAGCGAACCTGCATCACCTTTGTTGACAGTTGGGTCCGGGCGGGCAGGCAACGGTTATCTTTTTTATATTGGCTGCTGACGCTGATGCGTGGGCCCGTCACTATTTTTTTGGAATGAAACTTGCTTCCCTAAAATATTAGAGCCCATAAAACAGCACCTAAAAAATCATAAAAATATGAACAATTCATATTTAGACATTTTGTATTTGAATAAAATATCAATAGTCACACTTGTGTGCCCAAGATTCTTATAATTCGTTTTTACACCCCATGGTAATGATATAATAATTCTAATAACATCAAATGTGCTCTAAAAAATTTACAAATTGACTTGGCAACATAATTTGGGTACCTAAACTTGTCTTCAAAATTTCAAATGGTCTCGATGAAGTAATAATATACCTGTGTACAAATGTCTACATCTCTCACATAGTTTCCTAGAATGTTGCTTGAACATTGAAGTTTTCCACACTTTGCAACATGTTGGAACTCATATGCTTTTAAAAACTTAACAAAACCTTGTGTTCACCTTAAGCTTACGAAATGCAAAGTTTCATCACTAATGGTTGTGTAAAACAAATATTATTTATATGTTGTTGTACTTACAAAGAACAAAATAAGGCATATAAACATTATTCAAGAAACGGAATATACACTAAACAATAAAATTAATGAAAATATGGTGATTTTAGAAAAGTTTAGAAAAAATATCAAATTTGGACTAATTACGACGAAGAAATACATGTTACAACATTTGATTGCAGATTAAAAGGAGAAATGCGAACTGTTCTTCATTCAAATAGAACTGGGCCCCCACAGTCATTAGCGACACGGGACTGATAACCCGCGTCAGCTTTGCTGCTCTTCCAAAAATTTACACAGATAATACGAGCAACATACAAAAGCTAATCTACTACTGATTTCCTATTCCAATACTCCGTTCGAACTTCACCATTTCGCGGGGGAGCCTACAACCTTCGCTGCAAAACAGAGAAATTCCAAGCTATCCTTTATCCACACCGCAGCCGCCGCTGTTGCCTGCGCACGGTTGATCACTGCGCACCTGTGCTGGAGGTGGCAGCGGTTCACCCCAAATGCGCCAAGTCGAGGAGTGGATCGCATGCGCGGCCTTCTCATGCAAAGGAAAACACCCCTCGTTGCTCAGCCATCTCGACGTCGTACTACCACCGCCTGCGACCCGCCTCATGTACTGCTTCGTGGTGTCGTTGGCGGTGGCACCGCCATTGTCCCTGTAGAGCAAGATGGCATATAGATAGGCCGCCGCATCGTGCCCACCCTCGGCGGCGCGCCGGTGATCATTGCTTTCCCTGTTTTCCATGAACAGGGCTTTGATCCCGGAGAAGAAGCTAGCCTCCGGATTCCCGAGATCGGTCAACATAGCAAGGAAGGCTTTGTAGGCGGTGGGGTCCCACACCGAAGAAATCTCATCTCTTATCCCCTCTATCGACAAACGCCGGCCGATGTCACCGTGGCTGCACACGCGGCGCATGGTCGAGCAAGTACCGCGTAGGCTGCGGAGGTCAGCCAAGGGCCGCTCTGAGGTCGCACCGATGCGCACCGCAATCTCATTGCGGAGGTCTTGAGGGAGGTCCAGCAGCGACGACGGCTGGTGCCGCCTGCTTCTTCCCGACATGCAATTCATCTCCGGCCGGGAATGGTGACGATGAGGAGTAGGCAGTTGCTATTTTTGCGCGGGTAGATGAAGGGGTAGGGGATCTAAATTATTTTGGAAGGAGAAGATACAAGAGATTTGTTTCCAAACACGGTTTAAGTATGCAATGGAGACGACGTTTGGCTAATCCACGTATCCAAATTCTCCATTGCAGATGACGTTTGGCTAATCCGTGTATCCTTTAATTCTACATTGGAGACGACGTTTGGTTAATCCGCGTATCCTTTAATTCTACATTGGAATCACTACCTCCGCTCTCAGCCATTGACTGGGCAACTGTTTCCCCATTGTCCGGATCTGGCATCAATTTCTTGGGAACCTTCCCGTTTCTTGTGCTCTTGATCTTATCCCTTCCTCTTTTTTTTGACAACTGATCTTATCCCTTCCTTGTTTTTTGCTATAAAAAAGGGACCGACGCCTATCGGTCCTCCTCACTTGCTTCGTTCTTCTCTAGATCTAGATCTAGCTATGGCACAAAGAATAGATCTTGTAGGGCGCAAGCTTTTGCTTTTCTCTCTTCCTCCTCCTCCTCGTTCTCTCAGTTGCTAGAAGAATTCTTGTGATATGGGTGATTGGGTTGCTCATCCCTCTAGCACAGCTGCTAGAAAAATCCTTGTCATATATTTCCTTGTGATTTGGCATCAGCTGTCGGGGGAGAGTAGCCCAGAACCTCCTGCATCAGGAAGAACAAGCCGACAGAAAGATCACTGAGGTCTGGGGAGAGAAGCCCAACTCCACTACATCTTTCTCGTCAAATTTGCGCTTCCTTTTGCTTTCCCTTCTCCTCCAGGAGGAGGATTTTTGAAGGGATGTGTTTCCACCCTCTGCTGTATCTTTCTCTTCTGCTCACTTGTAAGCATGAAGAAGAGCAAGTAGATGGGAAGGTCGCAGAATCTGGAGCATATCTCATCAAACTTTCATTTCCTTTTGAAGGGATATGTTCTCCCCTTCTGCTGTATTTTCCTCACTTGTAAGCATGAAGAAGAACAAGCCGCTGGGAGCATCTCTTTTGCTTAGTTTAGATCTATATATGTTCCTCATCTTGGTAGTGCCTAGTGATGATGAACATAGATGGCCACTTTGTAACCTTCTGATGTATCAATGATGACTGTAATCTGTGTGTGTGATTTTGCATCTCAAGAGACATGCTTGTGTGATTATCTGTGTGCAGTCCAATTTTTTGTATGATTTACCTACTCACTTGCAAGCATGAAGAAGAACAACCCGACAGAAGTATATCTCTTTTGCTTTGTTTAGATCTATGTTCCTCATCCTAGTAGTGCCTAGTGATGATGAACATAGATGGCCGCTTTGTAACCTTCTGATGTATCAATGATGACTGTAATCTGTTTGTGTGATTTTGCATCTTAAGAGACATGCTTATCTGTGTGCAGTCCAATTTATTTGTACGATTTACATGCTCACTTGCAAGCATGAAGAAGAACAAGCCGACGGGGGTTGGCTAATCCGCTTCTCTTTTGATGTAATCTATGTGTGTGATTTCGCATCTCTTGCCCATAACAAAGGTGACACGTGTTGGTTAATCCTCGTCTCTTGCCCATAACAAAGGCGACGTGGGTTGGCTAATCCTCGTCTATTTTATATTAACGCCCCGTTACTGAACTGAAGCAGCCTGCAACATACTTACTGAACTGAAGCAGAATATATAAAGTATCTTAGGCAGAATATATTACAAAAAGGATTCAAATTCCACCACATCCTATATATTACAAAAAGGATTCAAATTCCACCAATACATCACATCCTTTATATTACAAAACGGATTCCACTTCCACCAATAGACACATCCTGGATTACAAAAAGGATTCAGCAGAAATCAGACTTGCCTTTTCTTCCTTGATTTCTGCATATGGATTTTTTCACAATGGTCGCTTCGCAAGTACGGTGTTTTGTTAGTTCCCAAGAGTCGGGGCTTGTATGAAGTGTCGAAGGATGGAATTTCGTCAAACTGGTTGTATTCCTCCTCCTCAACAACATTTTCAACCCCAACAATCCTTTTTTTCCAGCCAGAACCACAGACCAGTTCTTCTTTGCAAGGTCAGGTACATAGAACACTTGCTCAACATCGTTGGCGAAGACAAACGGTTCGTTTTTGTAACCAAAGACCCGGAGATCAACACTAACATAACCATATTTGTCCTTGGTCACAGCTCTCTTCCCATTGGTGACCCATCTACACCGAAACAAGGCTACCTTCAATCCTACATAATCAAGCTCCCATATCTCCTCTATTTGACCATAATATGTGTCTGTCTCCATGTCGTCATCATCATCACTGTTGTCGACGATGGCCCGTACACGCACACCACTATTTTGATAGACGCTCTTTTTATCCTGGGCCATGGTGTAGAACGTGTATCCATTGATATCCATTGCTTGGTATTTTGTAACAGTGAACAATGGCCCCGCTGCTAGATTCCTTATCTCGTCGGTTATTACAGCATTGCTGCATGTCTCGACATAATCTCGGAGCCACCTGCTGAAACCTTGCATGTGCATATTTTCAAGCCAAGCCCTACCACGGTCAGGGTTGTCTTGACGTAATTGTCGCTTGTGCTCATTGGAAAATGGCGTAATCAGGTGCAGCTGTTGTATCACGGTAAAATGAGCCTTTAGGAAGGCATCTGGTTCCGGAGTGACTGACTTTTTCCCAGGGCCCCAACACCTCAAAGCCTACCTTCATGCCGTAAGCGAGGCACAACAATGGGGTTTTGGGGGTCCATATGACCCATGGCCCACTCCACTGCTTCGATGGTCTCGTAGCCACGAACAATGGATTCCTCCGGAAATAACCGGTTATGTACCAATGATTTCAGGAATCCAAAGAACCTCTCACATGGAAACATCTGATGAAGGTAAGATGGGCCAAGGAACCAGATCTCCCTCGCGAGGTGTGCTGTTAGATGCAGCATGAGATCAAAGAATGATGGTGGAAAGGTAGCTTCAAGCAGGCATAGGGTCTCGAAATGCCTCCTCTCTAAGTCCAATAGTTTTCCTCATCAATCACCTTCTGTTCTATTGCATTGAAGAATAAACACAAGCTCGTGACCGCGTCGCGAACCAGTTCTGTCTTGATACCTCTAAGTGCAACAGGAAGAAGAGATGTCATCAACACATGGCAATCATGAAATTTCATCAAGTTAAAATTCATTTACATGTCCTTCACCAACACTAGCCTCTTGAAGTTTGATGAGTAGCCTGAAGGTACTTTCAAATCATGCAAAAACTAACAGAATTCTTCTCTCTGCCTTTGACAAGGTGGTTGCAGCAACGGGAAGGTCCGTCCCCGTCTCTGTTTCCTCTGCATAGAGCTCTGGCCTAATGCCCAGATCTTTAAGATCCTCCCTTGCATTTTTATAATCTTTTCCTTTGGACTTCTGTTGTAGCAATGTTCCACAAGTAGCTTCACACACATTATTCTTGACGTGCATGTGGTCAATCGAATGACGCTCATCCAACATCGGCCAATACTCTAGCTCCCATAGAATTGATTTCTTGTTCCACATTCCTCCTTCTTCTTCTTCTTCACCATCTCATTTCTTTCTTTTGCCAAGGGTTTTTTCAGTCAGTTTGGTTAACTCCTCGATAGTTTTGACATCCTTGACTTTCAAGTGGACCAGATCTCCAGTCACATGCAACGGTGCCTCTTGATTCTCCTTTTCCCCATTAAACTGACAATCCATGGCCCGGTATGGATGTTTCTTGCCGAGGAAACGACGGTGCCCCATAAATACGTATTTCTTTGAATGTCTTAGCCACACTGCACAAGTATCTTCCAAGCAGTGTGCGCAAGCTACACCTTTCCTTTTACTCTGGCCAGAGAGGTTGCGATGAGCCGGGTTGTCTTTGATGGTGGTGAACAACATGGCGCGCATTGTGAACTCCTCACGCTTGAACTCATCCCAAACCTCCTTCACACCAGGCTTCCACAGTATCTTCAAGTCATCAACTAGTGGCCTCAAGTAGACATCAATACGGTCACCAGGTTGCTTTGGCCTGGAGACCAATATTGTCAGCATCATATATTTCTGTTTCTTGCATAGCCAGGGTGGAAGGTTGTACAATGACAGCACGACAGGCTAGTTGCTATGTGTTGAGCTCTGGTTACCGAATGGGTTCACGTCATCTGTGCTCATAACAAACCGTATGCTCCTTACGTCTTCATTAAACCACGGAAAGTGGTTATTAATGTTACCCCATTATGCTGCATCTGCGGGGTGCCTAAACTTGCCTTCTTGCTTAAGCTCCTTTTGGCCTTCGTCATGCCAACGCAAGAGTTGGGCCTCCTTTTGTATTGCGAACCATCTTCTCAGCCGAGGAATGATGCAAAATACCATGCCACCCTCACAGGAGCCCCTCTGTTAGCCTTCTTCTTCTTGCCTCTGATCTCACCGGGCTCGTTCTCGTCATCAGCATTATTATCATCTCCACCATCCTTTTTCCTCTTGTACCGATCATAGCCACACTTGGGGCATTTGTCAAGGTCTGCATAATCTCCATGAAACAATACACAACTGTTCTTACATGCATGGATTTTTTCAACATCTATTCCCAGAGGACAGATTATCTTCTTCACCTCATAGACAGAGTCTGCTATTTGGTTTCCTTCAGGTAGCATGTCTTTAAGCACATCTAATAGATGTTTGAAACTTTTGTTACTCCAACCATGATCTGCCTTAAGCTTCAGAAGTTTTAGATCATCAGAAAGGTGAGAGTACTTCTGGCAATTAGGATAGAGGGGTTTCTTTGAATCATCAATGAACTGCTTCAGCCTCGCTAATTCAGAAGGTGTGTACACTCGTTGAAACTCAACATCCCGCAACAGCAACATTTGATCAACATTGTGCACACGTTGCAACACCTCACCATCATCAAAGCCCCTAACTTCTTGATCAGTGATATCCTCAGGCCTCATCACATTAGGTGGGAATAATGGTTCATTTTCCTCAAAAAGTCCACCGTCATCAAGGTCTTCATCATGGTTAGTAGCATGGTGTCGCACATCACCTTCATTTAGGTAGCCTGCTTAGAGTTCATTAAGGCCTTCCTCACCATGTTTATTCCAACACGTGTAATTTTTTGTGAAACCACGTGTGACCAAATGATGAAAAATGATTTCCCATTGTGCGAATTTCTTTTGGTTGAGACAATCTATACAGGGGCAAAGCATTGCCTGAACACCACGATTTCTCATATCCACCTCTGCTTGATTTAGAAAACCATTGACCCCGCTTAAGAAATTCTCCCAATCTTCTTGGGGCTGTCTGTACATCCAAGCCCAAGCAGCAGCCGCCATCTGCATTCCATACACCAAATGAGCATAATTCATCACACAAAAAAACTGATAACATAAGAGGATTAGGACAGCTGAAGAATTTCAATAAAAGGGGGCAATTAATTTCCACCTTGACGAGGACTTTCTACGAGGCGAGCGCGGCCGAGGAGGAGGATCGGAGGCAGCATCGCGGCCACGGTGACAGCACGGAGGACGGTGCCGAGCCCCACGGGGAGGGGACACGGAGGCGTCTGCTTTGGATGAAGCCGCGGTCGACGTCCGCTGGCCCCTTTCGCTGTCGCGCACGCGGCCGGCCGGCCTGCTGCAGCGCCGGCTTTCTAAGGAGAGAAAGCGCGATCCTCAGAGCGCGTGCAGCTGGCGATGGCAAACGGGGCAGGCCGGCAGGGACATCTGAGTAGAGAGATCGAGTGAGTAACCTTCTGAGGAGAGAGAGCGAGTGTTGTTGTCGGAACGGGAGTGGCCTTCTAAGGAGAGAGAGCGAGTGGTGTCGAAAGGAGAAGACAGAGACAAGCAATAACAACACGCGTCTCCGATGTGAGAAAAAAAGCGACCCTGGGTGGCAATCAAAGGAGACGAGTCCTAAGAAACGAGCGTATCCAATTGGGTCGCCAGCAAAGGAGACGCATCCTAACAAACATGCGTCTCTAGTACAAAAGTTATCGGTAACAAACTTTGTAGCCCGTTACCATTACGGCAGTGATTAGTAATGGACTTAAATAGCCCATTACCGATAGGGCATTGATCGGTAACGGACTTTACGAGCCTGTTACCGATAGGTTTAACTTTTGTAACGGACTCGATTTAACATCCGTTACAACGAATTCATGTACCGGGCGTTTAAGAAGCCTGTTACCAGAAGTCCACATTGGTAATGAGCATAGTGGAGGCCAACCCCAGGGTCGGCCTGCCGTGCTTATGGGTAACGGGCGCCAACAACCGTTACAAATGTGGGTGCATGTAACGGGTGTTAAGGGCTCGTTACAAATGCTGCGCGGCCTATTTGAGGTTTTCACGTAGTGTGCTCCTTGTCCTGCCCTAGTCATCACCACCACTCTCCTCGCTCGCCTTCGCGGCTCTCTCCCCACTGCAACCCTGCTCTTCTCTAGCCCAACCGCTCTATGCATGATGACAGTGACGAGGACGCGGTTACTGGCGTGCAGACGGCTTCCCGGCCAACCTAAAGACGGTGACGTGGTTTCGACATCCTCGGCCATGAAGACGAGTTGGCCACCTCAGGCCACGAGCCAACGTGGATCCGGTCCCTCTGACCACCACGAGAACAACTACTTCATTCACGATAGAGGTTAGTCCTGCTTGAACCCCCAATGCCCTCTCTCTGCTCGGCCACCCAATTTGCTATTCCTGTCAAGGTGGATTAGGGAGACATGCCTTAATAGTTCATTTTTAATTGATTGACTGTGGATTTGAGGGATGGATTTCATTGCACCAAGTCTGTTTGAATAAATTGTTACTAACAGATGAACTTATATGAGCTGTTGAAATTCATTTTCATGTTCCTGGTCCTACAATTTTTGCATTGTAAATTCGTGGAAAGCATTGAGGATTAATGCATACTTTAGTTCTGCTATGCTTTGAATGTACCAGATCAGCAGTTATGCTTTTGACCTGATAGCATACTTTAATTCTGATGGCCACATAATGTCAGTGGGAAATGCATCGCAGTGGTTTATAATGTAGTGATAACTAGACTGTCCCATGCTTTGTTGTGAGTGTTGTTTCACTACTGTCATATATATTGTTATTGTTGGTGTCATGATGTGTTGTGAGTGTTGTTTCACTACTATCATATATAATGTCATGATTTCTTTATCCTCTTGTTGCATGTACACATGGAACACACAATTCATTGCTGCTGAAGTTGGACAAGGAAGCAGTTGAAGGAATTTATTCTCTTCTTTGATATATAAGCATATTGTTGTGTCCCTGTCAAAATGGTTAGCACCTATCCCTGTATGCTAATTAAGTACAATATGAATTGTCTATGTCTATGCTGATTCTATTTACGACTTGTAATGAGTTCTAGTCTAATATCAGCTATTTTGCCTCTCAGAGAAAAAGAATTTATCTAATAAGAATTTTGTTTAGATTTTCAGTCTTGCTTATGTCGCTCTACTGACAACCTGACATATCATCTATGCAGTCTACCACAACAACAAACTCCTCTACCTCCAGTGCACCATCACAGCCCATCGGCGGTGAACCTTCTTCACAGGGTCACTCAGCATAGACCGCTGCGAGTAGTACTCGATCCCGCGGGTCAAGGCACAAACCAAATGGCCAGAAGACAAGTTGACTGCAACTGGAGTTGATGCCAATTTTTGGCCTACCCCAGATGCTGTGAGGGATAGATTTGTATTGGTCTGTGGCCTCATTGCTCGAGAGATGGTGTCAATCTACAAAGCAGTTGATGATCTCTCACCAATTGAGAAGGAACAGTTGTTCACAATTTTAGAGGAAAAGCTAGATTACCTAGCCAATCTGGAAGAATCTATTCGCAAGAAGGATGTTAAGGCATCTATATTAGAGATTGGAACCTTGCAACGGTGGTTCAAGGCCCATTTAAGATAAAAAATATGCGCGCGAAGAGGAGCCTCCCTTTGTGAAGCATGCCTTTTTGCAGCAACAAGACTGGGACATGTTTGTGCAGGAAACTAATTCTCCTTCATTTAAGCAATTGAGCCAGGAGATGAAACAAAAGAAAGCATTGCATAATAAACCACACAAGATGGGCAAAAAAGGTTATCATGGTAAAAGGAAAGAGTGGGAGGAGGAGGATGCAAAGCTAGCTGAAGAAGGAAAACAGAACCCTTGGGACCAATTTCCTGGACTTTCGAGACCTTATCTGCGGGCAACGGTAGAGAAGAGGAAGAACACTAGTGAAGGAAGCGGGGACATAACATTCAGTAACTCTGCGGTGGTGGGGGTAGTAGATAGGGTGAAAACACTTGTAGGTCAGGGTAGTGATGGTTCTTTCTCTAGGTTAGGGAGAATGATATGCTCACCTCAGCACTTAAGACTCCAGAGCATCGAGGTCAGGTCTGAGGCATGTCTAGTTCACTATGCTGGGGTAAAGGGTTTGGTGAAGAGTTTGCTGGGATGTACAGGAAGAAGAGGAACAAGAGATCTGATGATATGATAGACATAACATTTAAAAGAGTTGTCCACTATCTAAGACTATCTGTCATCGAAATACCAAAAATATACTTCTTCCTTCCCAATTACCACCGCCTGTCAGTAGTAGTGAGGAAGAAGACGCGCATGACAGCAAGGAAGATGCGTGTGGCAGAGAGGAAGACCATTGGCATGTCAACGAGGACGAAGCGAATCAAGTGCACAGTGATAGTCAATCACCTATGCTGGACACAATAGATAAGCTGACAGAGCCAACCATGTGCAGCCTTTTGGATGGCACCGGGATTAACGTGGAGCTCGCACTAGAATTGAGGGGTTGACATAGCAACCCTAGCTGACACTACAAGAAAAACGCCGACTAGTGACGCAAAAAAAGGTCGTTTCTCGTCATAAACCGAGATTAATGACGCCGATTGTTACGAAAATGCTCCGTCATTAATTGAGCGTCACAAACCACGATTAATTTCACGGCATCATGAGTTTAATGACGCGTATAAATTCATAACACTAAGGTGTCATAAGCTTCATGCCACGTCGGACCAAAATCTGACGAACCGTTTCGTCATTAAGTGAATTCAGCCCATATTTTGTTGGGCCAAGCCCCAAATTCCTTGTCGTCATAAACTAAATTTGGCCCACTTAATGTTAAGCTGAGCCCAATGTTTCGGTCGTCATAAATTGGTTTTAGGCCTTATTAAGGTTGGAATGAGCCCAAAAATGTGGTCGTCATAGATTGTTTCAAACCTTGTTAAGGTTGGATGGAGCCCAATATTGTTGGCGTCATAGATTGTTTAAGGCCTTATTATGGTTGGATGGAGCCCAATAATTGTTGTCGTCGTAGATACTTTTAGGCCTAATTATGGTTGGACCAACCCAATAATCGAGGTCGTCATTGAATGTTTTAGGCCCGGTTTTATTATGATTGAGCGCAATAATTGCATTCATCATTAATTTGTTTTGGGTCCAGTACTGGTTGGATCGAGTTCAATATTTGATGACGCCATAAAATGATTAACGCCCAACTGATATTGGACCCAGCCCACCAATCACTGACATCATTTTTGATACGGCCCATTTTATTAATAAATCATTTTTGAATTCGTAAAAAAATAATGGGCCGAGGGGGCAAGCCCACATATTTTTTTCCTAGTTATTTTGGGCTGCACTTGAGGTAGCGCTTAATTAAATATAATTCAATCTCATATTACATGCTAATCAATTCAGTAATTGACATCACAGATAATATTTTCATATCACTGATAAAAATAAATGTTTGGAATCACACATGACACATTATTATCATTGAACACAGAACAACCACAAGCAGATTGTCAGTAGGAGCTCACAAACCAATACACATGATATCTCCATGCTCACAAATAAAGCTGGTCTTGAAATAGGACCCACTAAGATAACAAAGCTTAGTACTCACAAACCAGCAAAATTAGCTAGGAGGACACAAGCAGAAGACTAATAAACACAGTGGCCTTATCCAAGGCGCGAGCTTAGCAGTTGACGAAGGAGGATCTCAATAGTTTCTATTTGTTTCTTCAACCTCTCAATCTCATCAGTCTGCACTTTCATTGCTACATCTGATGCTTGTGTCTTGATCTTCAAGTTTGTCAAAACTTGGTCCTGTTCAACAAAGATTTCACCAAGGTCAGCAGCTGCATCTAGCCCTCCCAACGAAACTTCAGGTCTTGAGCATGTAGCGAAAGCTGGATAATCTCGAGGCATGTAATCAATGAATGGCTTTGACTTCACATTGGAGGGAAAGGAATTTGATATTTGAACCGCAATGATTGTCCTCGATATTTGAGACTAAAAATGAAAGGAGAAGTCAAACTTGAACCTTAAACGAAGCAAGCAAATAAACTTAAGAATAATCCTAAGAATAAAGTAGCAGGATAATCATGCATTCTGTTACAAACTACGACATGTGATTGAATCTCAGCAATGCAGGAGTGGGATGCTAGGCCCTACACAATAAGTTACAAATCAGGAATTGGATCTAGAGCGGTCAAGGTAAGAGAACGATCTGAAATCTAAGACAATAAACAAAGTAAATTACTTTCGAAGCATGGCTCATCTATTAAGTTGTGTTACAAATTAGCAACTGTATCTAGAGCGGCCAAGGTAAGAGAAGAATCTCAAGTCTAACACAATACACAAAAAAATTTACTTTCAACGCATGGCTCATCGATTAACTTGTGTTACAAATCAGTGACTGGATCTAGAGCGGCAAAGTTAAGAGAAGAATCTCAGAACTAACACAATACACGAAGCAATTTACTTTCTAAGCCAACGAAAATACTACTAGGGGACTAGAAAGAAAAGGAAATGAGATTTTCACTTGTGAAGCTCCAAGATTCAGGGGCCCATGTATTGAGGGGGCATTGGGAGCCGGTGCTTGCGCCGTATCCTCGCTCAACTGCTCAGCTTGGCCAGCACAGCAGACGCAAACAGAACACCGATATCTACTGCCCACCATCTCACTGAGATACCCCCCCCCACCAGTGACGGCGAGGTCGGACCGCCACCGCAGATCTAGCTGAGCAGAGTGATGCTTTTTGAAAATGGAAGGCGGGAGTTTAGCGGCGCAACGCGGTAGCAATGGAGTAGAGTATTTATTATTTCGGGGCGGGGAGGGAATACACAATTTGAAAATCCCGCTTTCGACTTCCTGACTGCGAAATGAAAAGTTGGTAAGCTGCACTTGCTTCGGGGCCACTAACAAGTGAGGTCGTGCAATCGTGGCCCCATATTGTCAGCGAGTTTGGGTGGGATTTCGGTGGCGTACAATATACGCGGGAGATGGATATCTGGAAGAGGCCCACGCTTCAATGAAGCTGGGTGCGTTTCTAGTCGAAGATCACAAAGCCTAACAGCTGCTTCTCCCACTACAATGCCTACACGTCTATTTTTTTAAGTCATACGGATATAAGGATTTTCCTTCTGCGTTCTTATCCGAACGAAAGCACACTCGTGTACCAACCAAATATTTCGCATGCCTACCGAGGAAAAAGCCTGCATATTCAGCCCTATACTTGTGACAGGATTCTTGAGCAGTGTAGGCCTTCGTATTCCGAGCAACCCACGTATTTTCATGGCTACTGTAGTCCCATGAGGTATGCTCTGCCACAAGGTGCACGCTTCCTTATTATCGGTCATGGTTCGATAAATAGGCATGCCCCCAAGGCCTTTGCTTATCGCCTCTTCATCCTCCACGCATTGTGCTAGCAGACCTCTCTATTTGGTTATGCGCACTGTGAAAAGAGGTGAGCTTTTAGCTTCCACGTCGTGTTTTTACAGGTTACAATCATTGTTTTTGGTCAGTGCTTATCATGTTTATGTTGTTGGCGAGTGTGTAGGAGGATGACTTCTGATGCGAACGGAGGAACCGCCAACTTCCTTGCTGTGCCACCTCCGCAGTGGCCAGGATACATGGATCCATATGATCTATATGACATGGACGAAGCGGACGAGGAAGAAACGGAGGAGATGAAGAAAGATGCTTTGGCTTGGCTGCAGGAGCAGGGTTACACTCGTGTTCTTCGCCATGGTCGCTGTGTGTGCCCTTACTGCAATCTTGCTCACCGGTAGTGGGGTTTTCGTGACATCCTACAGCATGCTTCTGGCATTGGTCGCTCAGGACGTACCATGAAGTCGAGGGGTAGGCATCGTGCATTGGAGGAATATCTCCGAATGGATCCTCATTATGCTACATTCTATCGTGCATTAGGTATGGCGGGATAGGCGTGTGCCGTATCCATCTCCATGACCGTGTCTGTTGTCTTCCTCGTTGCCAAGTCCGAAGGTTTTGTTGCTGGGTGTGTGTTTATGCGCGCTAGTGCCAGTGCCACTGTACGAGTGTAGGTCTATGGGGATGTATCATGTATGTGCACATTTAAGTTTAATAATTTGGGCAAGGTGACCATCATTTACGTTTTGTATATTCTTGGCAAAACGGTGAATTTAGTCAAATAGTAAATTTGTAAAATCGGTCATCATTTACGTGTGTATCTGCAATGCGGTGCGGTGGGATAAGAATAAAATATCACATGACAAGACATTACATCTCAGACTATGACAACGCATCATGACCAGGGAAATCCACTGAAGCAAGGAAGGTGATCGTGGAAAAGAAGAACACCAATGTTTTTCATGGATAACAGGGGATACAGGGGATTTTCCTACCACTACAAGATTCACAGAGCAGGAAAACAGGGGATCGATCTTTTCCATCCAAAAGAAAACATACCATTGATCTTTCCATCCACAAGACCACCTATTTGAACATGAAAAAGAAAACCCAACTCTGCAAGTGGTGGAGGAGGCTCGGAATCTGCCGGTTTTTAGATGGTCTTTAGATGGTCTATGTCAGTTTGGGTGTCGGAGTTGGAGTTGGAATTGGAGTCAAAGTCCAACTCTGCAAGTGGTGGAGGAGGCTCGGAATCCGCCGGTGATGTACAAGCGGCTCCGGGCATTGGAGGGTCGACGTTGGCGGCGTCACAGCAGGGTGGCTCCGTGCCGTGGAATTGACGGCCTTGCCACTCTAAGTAGGCGCGGATGAAGTGGAGGCCGCGCGGTGACAGCCAGGACCTGGATTCGACTCCTGAGGAGGCGGTGGGCGAGAGGCTGGCAACGCCGCCAGACCGACGAGCAGGGGCAGGTAAGGCCATGCACCAGAGCTCTCTATGTCTGGGGGAGACTGATTGCTTCATTGAGTCGGACGGGTAGTAGGACTGAAACGCGAGTGTTTGGGAAGAGAACTATGGGTAGAGTGGTTCGGAACTGGCGATGACGCTGATGGTGGTAGGAATATAATGGCCAGCTTCCATGAGAAGTTGTGCAAGCTTATGTGACAAGCTCGGCAACGGGCCTCTAGATCGAGTGGCTGCTATTCATCTTCAAGCTTTGAGTCGCTGACGTGTGGGTACCATCTGGGTAACCCACACGTCCCTAACCTCTTGAAGATGGCAACCGCCTTCCGTGGGGTGTTGTGGCAAGCTTCCATGGGAAATTAGGCAACGGGCGCCTCGGCTTGTCGAGGAAGGATACGGCCGGATGTTACTGATAAGAAAAGGTGACCAGACCGGACTAAATTCTGTGTTGATTTTGTGGGCAAAATAGGATGACAACGGCCGGATCTTACTGATCTGCAAAAGTGACTGGACCAGACTAAATGGTTCGTTGAATTGTTATTAGGAAAATACGACCGCATTATTCGAACGAACAACCATTCAAAGTAGGAAACAAAGTCCATTCTAAAGTGACTAATTAAACATCAAAATTTCCACATACATAAGACAATGTTCCAACGAAATCTAACGATACTAATTAACATCACTGATAACATAACATCACAAAGTTCACATACATAAGACAATGTTCCAACAAAATCTAAAGATACTAATTAACATCACCGATAACATAACAGCATAGATCTTCCACCGGCGCGGCTTGCTCACTCCATCTACTCCATCCATCCCTCGTTCCAGGCCATGAGGCGGTGGCGGCTCCACTTCTTCTTGTAGTTCTGCCTCAGGGGCGCAGACTTGGCCATCCCAAGGACATGGTCCTTGACCTCATTCAGCTTGCGCCACCGGTGCATAAGGTTGGGGCAGACAGGGCACCCGTATGTGCCGTTGAAGCGCCGGAAGACGCGCAATGCATCGCCCCGGGGACCGGAGGGATGTAGCCATGGAAATGGTCCTCAGACGAGTCTTTGTCAGCTTGGGAGTCAGAGTCGGAGTCGGAGTCAAACTCACCAGTAGGAAGGGTAACCGTAAACGTAAGCTTCCGAGGCGGTGACGGTGAAGGAGGCTGGATATCCGCCGGCGAGACACCACCTTCTCCTGGCAAAGCGCCGACGATCAATGGCGAGTCGACGTTGGCGTCGTCGGAGGGCGGCGGCGGCAATAGTGGAGGAGGCTAGGAATCCGCCGGCGAGCCACCACCGGCTCTTGGGAAACCACCGACGAGCGATGGCGGGTCGACGTTGGTGGCATCGGAGCGCGGTGGCGGCGGGTCGACGTTGGCGGCGGCGAAGCGCGGCGGCGGCGTGCCGTGGATGTGGCCCCACAATGCCTCTGTGAACATGCAGGCGAAGTGCTGGCCATCGCGCGGCGGCACCCAGTCACGGGCGCGCGAAGAGGACGTGGTGCCGGAGGATCGGTTGAAGGGCGAGGGTGAGAGCCGGCGTGACAGGGAGCCGGTGGGGGATAGCCGGCACGACGGGGAATTGGTGGGGGATAGCCGGCACGACGGGGAGCTTGATCGCTTCATTGCGTCTGCCGGGCAGTAGGAGTGAGGCGCGAGTGTTTTGGAAGTGGTAGAGTGGTTCAGAACTGGCGAGGACGCCGATGGTGGGGCGTAGGAATGGCGATTTATGTGGAGTTACTCACCTTGCCTGGGAAGTTGTGCCGCTTCGGTGAGAAGGTAAGCAACGGGCGGCTCTTGAGTCTTGACTCTTGAGTTGCTTCCATTCATCTTCCACCGTTGAGGGGCTGATGTGTGGGTCCCCGCGCCGTATAACCAACACATCTGTGATCTCTTGATGATGGCTACCACCTTCCATGAGAAGTTGTGGCACGAGGATGGCAACGAGCGGATGTTACTGTTAAGAAAAAGTGACAAGACCAGACTAAATTATTTGTTGATTTGTTGGCAAAATAGGTTCACATTTTTTGAACGAACATCCATCCAAAGTACTCCGTAGGAGGAAACAGAGTTCCATGATCATACAATCACCATAATCAAATACGGAGGGACCAAACATAATCAAAAACTACTAATTAGCATTACAGCAAAGTGACACTTGTTATTGTTGGCAATTATCTTTTCATCCAGTCTGGGTCGTCGAGGATGAAAGGCGCCACCTCGCTGTCAAGTAGGAAAGGCTCCAACATCGGTAGCTGAGCGGCTGGCAGCACCGCTGGCCTTTCGAGCAGGGACAGGAACAACCGTGCCCCTGAGCTCTCTAGGACAGTCGGCGTGGCAGGCGCACTTGACATCAATGGCCGAGCGGCTGGCAACGTCGCCGGCCTGTCGAGTAGGGACGGGAACGGCCGTGCGCCTGAGCTCTCCGAGACAGTCGGCGCGGTGGGTGCACTTGACATCAGTAGCGGAGTGGACAGCCACGAGAACCACGTGCGGCCAGCCCGGGCTCTCGGGAACTCCACCCACTGCATGCCAGCTTCTAGTGGCAACGGGTATGGTCGTGTGCCTGAGCTCTCCGGGACAGTTGAAGCGGCGAGTGCACTTGACATCAATGGCCGAGTGGCTGGTAATGCCGCCGGCCTGTGGAGCAGGGACGGGAATGGCAGTGCGCCTGAGCTATCCAGGACAATCGACGTGGCGGGTGCACTTGACATCAATGGCGGAGTGGAGGGCCACGGCTGCCACATACGACCAGCCCGGCCTCTCGGGCACTCCAGCCACTGCACACCAGCTTCTGGTGGCGACGGTGAAACAGGAATCGTGGTTTGACAGATCCGGAGAGAACGCCTGTCCCACCGCTGCCCGGCATGCCAGCGACGAAGGCCGCAGTCGGCACAGAGTGTGCCAGGCCCCATCGGCCTGGCCATCCATTGCGGTGTTTCTATCCTGCCGCAGTCGCCGCATCTCGGCCCCGCCGGAGCTTTGGCCAGCGTGGATGATAGGAGAGCGAGCTCCACAGGAGGCACGCGATGATTGTTGCCGGCCATTGGGGGAGATGCTCTAAAATGCACATAGAAATTAGTTTGCTCAAAGAGGCGGAAAAGGTCGAAAGAACAAAGAAATCGTTTCAATTGGGGAGAGGACGACGGTGCTTGCGCCGATAGGAGGCGATGCTGATGGGGTCTTCTTGTGCTGAGAGGAGGAGATGCTGATGGGGTTTTCTTTCGTTGAGGAGGAGATGCAAAAGTGTTTTCCAGTATATATTAATAGATCTCATTTACCAAGGGAAAGGCGCAGGGTCTCATCGGGGATTGTGTCAGGCAAATGGCTTAGGCGTGTAACTTGCAATCTCGTTGAAGTTGGAGCAAACTTAATTCACTTGAACATGATGAGATCGAAAGTTGCCACGAGACCGGTTATTCTGGTATACGAAACTTTATCAGACCGGACTAAAGCATTTGCTATGAGATAGGCAATAGAAGGTCACGTAAGGAGGTCGGATGTTTGGGTTTACGAACCATGAGTAGACAGGAGAAATATTTTTAATCATTTGATGGCAAAAGATGCTTGTTTTTCCAAGATGAGGTGAGCTATGATATCATCCTTCTTAGGGAGAGCCAAAAACATGCACAATTCGAACGTGAAGTCGTGGCTTAGGTAGAGAAAATTGAAATGATGGGCGACAAATTGGCTTTCAGTAAGACTGTGTCTACTCTATCTAGTGTACACTACCCCATCTAGCAAAGATTTGTTTTTCCAAGACTTGGTTAGTAGGAAAGAATCGTGAAGACAAGCAAGCTGACTTAGAGTTTGAATCATGACATCATTTTTCCTTGTTGACGAGTCCTGCTTGGTAACAAAAAAATGAAAGCATGCAATGAGATAGGCAATACAACCCGTGCAGGACCGGATGTTTGGGTTCATGAAACATTAACAGACCGGACAAAAATTTTCATTCCTTTCCTGGCAAAAGTTGATTGTTTTGAATAGGGCAAACCTAATTACGGATTTCGTAGGTTCTGAGATAGTGAAAATTGGATCACATTGTTTGTTTTTAAATTGTCCAATATTGATTTTCCACCTCTCTAAATTGCGATGAACAATTCCAACTACCAGCCGTGGTAAATAAATGGGGGAAGACCAGAAGTTGGTTTCCATCATGTCAATGCGTGTGCGAGTGTTGCTACACGGGAACCAAGGAATAGAGATAGAAATAAATATCAGTGGATTAATCTAGAAACAAAATATATCTAAAATCACTCTCACATGTCATGGTTTAATTTGTTTGGATGTAGATATCCAATTATTTTGCTAAAGAACAGATCACATTCAGCGTGAATTCTACATTCCTCGTTACAAAAATGTGACCATTCTTCCTAGCTCATCTTGAAGCACAGGCGGCCTGCGCACTAATGATTGCCGCGTGCCAATGGCGGCGCCAGCGTTGCACGTCGGCGCCACGTCACTCGCCGGATCACCTCTGAGGTAGCCTCACGGCACCGCAGGTAACCCTTGTTCGTCCACATCATCATCGATGTCGCGGCCGCTGATTCTTCCTCACCCTCGACCTATCTGATGTACCGCCTCGCAGTGTCATCATCACCGGCACCGCCATTGGCCCTGTAGAGGACCATGGCGGCTATGTAGGCCGCCACATTGTGCCTAGCCTGGGCGGCCTCCTCGAGCTTGGCGATGGATGACCGGGAGTTGTAGTTTTCCCCGAACAGGATGTCCATCCCGGAGAGGAAACATGCCTCCGGGTTTGTTATGCGGGTCAGGCAATCGAGGAGAGTGTTGTAGCCCTTGCGGTCGTTCCACTCCAGCTCGACGGCAAATCACTCTAGCGCCACACGCCGATCAACGGCCGCGTTCTTGCACACGCGACGCATCTCCCGGCAGGTCGCCCGTAGGCTGCGGAGGTCGTCCATGGCTCGCTCCGAGGTCGCAGCGAGGTGGCCGGCGATGTCAATGTTCACCTCGGTAGGGACCACCACCACGATAATGGCAACCGCCTTGACGACATGATTTCTGACCTACCAGCGTCCTGAATATAGTTTGATCAAACATCAGAGTGCCAGGTCAAATGCACATTCAAATTGATACAGAGATTTGGAAGAGAGCATTGTACTCTCACGGATCTTCCTTCGGAGAGGAGGAGATGCAATTGCAAAAATATTCTCTGTACCCCAGGTGGAAGAAGTCGATCAATGCCCCATTTATAACAAATCCACCGTTCCTTTCTCCGCATTTACAGTAAATTCACCGCTCCTTCGCCACCCAAAACAACTATCGCTATTGCTCTGTTGATTTCAGGATAACAACAATAATTCATTATGACTGTTGGGGAACCTAACAGAAATTACATTCTTGGAAATGTGAACAGGTCGGACTAAATGGTCAGTACAATGTGGTGGATACTAACTGCCACGCATTTCTTGGTCGATTTTGGCAATACATCATCAGTTCAATGCTCAAAAGCATAGGGCACAATGTTCAGAATACATGATCGACATATTGTTCACAATACCAAAGTGACACTTGCAGAATACGTGATCGCCACATCTAATTAGCCTTGCCACCAAGCATCAATCCCGCCATTCCCGCGAAAACAACAAATAAAGCAAACAACACAAGCGTGAGTTTGACATTGTGCCTATAATTCCCAATTGACTTCAGCTCAGTGGTAGCCTTCTGAAGTTTTTGTCGTGCTATTTTGAGCTCATTCCTAATCTCTCTATGCTCACAGTTATCTTTTCCCAACTCCCCCTCCCACTGCTTTGCATCCTCTTCAGCTTTTGCTTTCTTCTTCATGAGCTTCACTATAACAGCATACGACCTTTCATCCCATTCTGGATCAATCCAGCAGAAGTAATCGCATTGCTCTTTTTCTGCCTGCAAATTAAACGACCCATTAACAATCGCCGTTGACCACAGGAACCACATAAGCAGGTAGCTAACTAGCCATTACCTTTGGGTAGCCAGCAAACCGGCGGCCAGGGTTGAGAAAGGTCCAAAGCATACTTCACCACAGCTCTCAACCTATGTTTGCACTTGTCTTTAGGATGCCAATGGTTACTATTGCAGGAAGATGTCTCTGAGCAGTAACTACCAATGGAAGAAGATGCTGGAGTACACGGATGCTTCAAAAAAATTCATTGCAACTTGAAATCAATGCTTAGTTTTGCACTTTCTAAACTAAAGCCTATCAATCAACTTGTAACAACAATCGTGCTTCAACCGAAATCCCCAATTCCAAATATCACTTCCCTCTGACGAAAGGGGAAAGCAGAAGCACAAAATAGGGTACTGACCTGACCGTAGCTCACTCTCCTCCCTTCGATGCGAGGATCCGCCATTCCCGCCGCGGGTTGTAGATCTGCGCACCAACGCCTCTAGGATAGATATTTGCCACAACGACCCACAGGAGCATGCTAGCAAGCCCCTTGCAGGGTACGTGGTTGATATAGCCGTTGGCCGCACTTGGTATACTAGAACTACTTAGTTTGGAAATACACAAATTTCATTATGTCTTCGTGGTTCTGTGTACCCTTTTCAGGATCAAACGTCGCGGGTTCGACCCCTGCTACTGACATAGTATCCTTTTAATTTTCCTCTGCTTTTTTATCAGACTGACTTGTGTGACCTTGTTAAATTTTACGACGAGTTGGAACCATAGTAGGAAATATGCAGTTTCGCGATCGTTCCTCAGGAAGGTCCTTCCAGCAAAACATCAACAGACCGGAACTTTGCCGTCCACCGAGCAGCAAACATCATATTATGATCAGGTAGCATCAATTTTCTCAACTCACAACCACAAAGTTCACAACAGCAAGAAGCAAACATTATAGGATGATCGTCATTACAATTTTCACAATAATCATAACCACCCATTTGTAATCAGAACGATAAGAACTAATCATCAATTTCCATCTGTAGACATTGATTCTCCTTCCATAGCTCCATCTACAGCTGTCCCTTCACCTTCTGCAGCTCAGTGGCAGTAGCTTCAAGCTTCATGTTAGCTTCTGAGGATCCGTCCCATTGTTGATCCCTTTTCACTTGCCCGACCTAAAGAAAACACAGGCAGTAACAAGTTTCATAACACTACGTGTCATGGCCATTCAGCAATATGAAGTGCACAGGAGCAACATCTAGTAATTAAATATCAACAAGGAACAAGTTTCATAATAATCAAGCACAACCTATTTTTATCTTTCTCGCGCAGTATCCGTTGCTTCTCCTTCGTCTGGACAATACTCTGTTGTATCCATTGCTTGTGCTTCTCCATCTCATTAATTACCTGATCAACCGATTGCTTATGCACCTCCATCGCATGGATAGCATGTTCCAGTTTTCCCTTGTATTTGTTGGTCTCTTGCTATTGTTCATGTAACAATGGTCAGACATCTCCTTCAATTTGGCCAGCTATTCCATCTGGGCAATGTTATCCTGTAACGATTGCTCATACAGGTGCTTGTAATTTACAACCTCTTGCTATGCCATGAGTTCTCTGCCTTGTTGTTCTTGCAGGTCTCCCTTCACCTCCTGCAGCTCAGCTTTAGTGGCTTCAAGCACCTCCTGAAGCTAGTAAAATACAAGAACCTATCAATCCATCAAACGTTGCAAATTGAAAACTAACTGAACCTAACACCTATGAATTGTCTATAGCCTATCAACTTGTAACACCAATCGTAGTGCAAAAATGAGGGTATGATGAAATCTGAATCTATTATGTGTGCTCACCAATTCGTTAGATCCCCAAATCTAGAAATCCCTAGGAGGATAGGGGAAAATATAGTGGTTCAAACCAGAGAATTGACCTTGTCAGGCTGTTTCAGCCTCTCATAGCCAGGAGGTGGCGGCGCAACCATCTTCCCATCTCTGCTAGGATCTGCCATTCCTGCCACGTGCTGTTGCAGATCTGCGCGTAGAAAAAGTCGAGAGTGGCTAAGGCAGTGAAGTGTTTCGCCTGTGAGTTACTGATTTATATTAAAGACTCATCTGGCCCAATCATAAGGAAAGTGTTTCCATTAAATTCACACAACCAAAAGTGGTGCAGTGGTAAAAGTGGTCTCTAGTTCGAACCCAATGGCAAGTTGTTTTTGCAACATTTCGTGACAGTAGGAAATAAGCAGTTTCGCGATCGTTCCTCAGGAAGGTCCTTCTCAAAAAACATCAACAGACCGGACCTTTGTCGTCCACCGAGCAGCAAACATCATATTATGATCAGGTAGCATCAAGTTTCTCAACTTATGACCACAAAGTTCACAACACCAAGTAGCAACAAGTTACAACACCAAGTAGTAAGCATCATAGGATGATCATCACACCAAGTAGCAACAAATTTCTTAACTCATGACCACAAAGTTGACAACACCAAGTAGCAAACATCATAGGATGATCATCATTACAATTTTCAAAATAAACATAACCACCCATTTGTAATCATAATGATAAGAACTGATCATCAATTTACATCTGTAGGCATTGATTCTCTTTCCATAGCTCCATCCTGCAGCTGTCCCTTCACCTTCTGCAGCTAAGCGGCAGTAGCTTCAAGCTTCATGTTAGCTTCTGAGGATCCTTCCCATTGTTGATCCCTTTTTTGCTTGGCTGACCTAAAGAAAACATAAGCACCAACAAGTTTCATAACACTACGTATTATGATCAGGAGGAACAACCAGTAATTAAACATCAACAAGGAACAAGTTTCATAATAATCAAGCACTACCTATTTTTATCTTTCTCACGTAGTATCCGTTGCTTCTCCTTCTCCATCTAGATAACACTCTGTTGTATCGATTGCTTCTCCTTCTCAATCTCGATAACTATCTGCTTAACCGATTGCTTATACACTTCCATCGCATCGATGGCATGTTTCAGCTTTCCCTTAACATTTTCCAGCTCAGTGGTAGTTGCTTTAAGCTTGATGTTAGCCTTTGCGCATTCTTCCTTCCATGACCTTGCCTCCTTTTCAGGTTTTTCCTTCCAGTCCAGTACAAGGTCTTTCGACTCTTGGTCAAGAATCTCACCTATTTCTTTCAACAAGGCGTTGTCCTGGCATAACATATGGGCACACATCTCCTTGTATTTGCTGGTCTGTTGCAATTGTTCATGTAACAATTGGTCAGCCATCTCAAAGCGAATTGGCATAATAAGATGGCATCTCAAAGTAACTCATCACAACAAAGTTTACACCACCTAGTAGCAAACATCATAACATGATGAGGTAGAAACATGTTTCTTAAGACATCAATAGATCGACAATTCTCCCCGCATATAGCTCCCTAATATTATGTCCAGCTTCCTGCAGCTGTCCATTCACCTTCTGCAGCTCAGCTTCAAGCTTCAGTTAAATCGATAAATTCTGAGGGTCGTTCACGTGACCTAAAGAAAACATCAGCAACAACTTTCACAAGATGGCATGTCATGGTTATTCATCATTAAAAATTGTTCCAATAATCGTAACTACCTATTATTCGATTCCATTTCCATGAACACTTGGACAAGTTCTTGCTGTGTTGGCTTACCCTTCTTTACCTTCTGAAGCTCAGTGGTAGTATCTTCAAGCATCCATTTTTCAGTATCTCCAAGCTTCATCTTAGCCTTTCTGCATTCTTCTTTCCATGACATTGCTTCCTCTTTAGCTTTTGCTATCTTGCGTGTTAGCTTATTCAGAAGAGCTTTAGTCCTACCATCCCATTCAAGATCAATCCAAACAAACGTCTGACATTGTTTTCCTTGAGGCTGCAGACACCAAATACATATATGTTCATAAAATTGTCCATTTTCAACACTAATATCAAGAGTATAAGTACTATTAGTCTATTAAAATTTAAACAAGTTATTGTTTACCTGACCACAGGTTCCATACCAGCGCCCAAGGGTAGTGAAGCTTTCCCTGACAAGGAGAGCATACCCATGCTGGCACTTGTTATAAGGATCCACAACGATAAGATCAGCATCAGGAGGCTCTGATGTAACGAAATCAGTGGACCGAGCCACCACCAGATGCTAGTAAAAATACAAGAACCTATAAATTCATAAAATGATGCAAATCGAAAACTAATTGAATCTAACACCGATTATCTATAGCCGATCAACTTCTAACACAAATTGCAATGCAAATCTGAGTGTATGATAAAATCTGAATCTATTGTATATGGTCATCAATCATCTAGATCCCCAAATCTAGAAATCCCCATCCCTAGGTCGATAGGGGAAAATATAGTGGCTCAAACCAGAGGACTGACCTTGTCGTCCTGTTTCATGAACTCGTAGCCGGGAGGTGGCGCATAAACCACCTTCTCATCACCGCTAAAATCCGCCATTCGTACCATGAGCCGTTGCAGATCTGCGCGTAACAAAAGTCGAGTCTTTGCAAAGGCAGTGAAGCGTTTCGCCTGCGAATTACTGATTTATAATTAAAGATTCACCTGAGACAACCATAAGGAAAGTGTTTCTTATTAGCATAACACAACCAAGAAGTGGTGCAGTGGTAAGCAATACAGTCTTGTTCCTATAGGTCTCTAGTTCAAACCCTTGCAATGGCAAGTTGTTTTTGCAACATTTCGTGACCTGGCCTCCGCTGACCTGGAGAAAATGCTTACATGTGGGACCCTAGAAAATTTTATGACGAGTTGGAACACTCTAATTTCGAAAGAATGCTTACATGTGGGACCCTACTAAATGTTATGACGACTTGGAACACCCTCTGTTTTTAAAATAACGCTTACATGTGGGACCGATGTTGGTTTATAACGTTTTTAAGAGCTTACGGCGTCACAAAACAGCGTGGAACAGGGAACGCCCGACTACAGTACCAACCGTAATGACAAATTTTTTTGTCAATAAATTTGCTCGGAAGTGAAATATTATGACGAGATCAGCTAGGAACGTCATAAATCAATGATGCTAAAATGTGGTTGTGTCACTAATCAACGATTTTCTTGCAGTTTGAGGCTCTCGTTCAAAGGATCCAATGGCCAAAGGACATGATCCTTATACCACCCATGATGAGACATCCCAACCCTGAAGCTGCAATAGGTAGCAGGGGTACAACATCAGATGGAGGTACTGGAACTCATTGTGAGCAAGAGAAGGCTCAGCAGCAGCAGATCAGCAAAACTACCCAGCAGGAGCGTCAACAACAGCAGGAGGAGCCCAAGCAAACTCCATCTAAGCATCAGCAGCAACATGAGGATGAGGAGCCCAGGCAATCTCCCCATAAGCAAAAGATGAAACAGCAGCCTTTGCAGCAGCAGGAGGAGGGCCCAGGCAATCCCCCCCTAAGCAGCAGCTGCAACAGCAGCCTCTGCAACATGAGGAGGAGCCCAGGAAACCTCCACTGCAGCTGCAAGTAAAATATGAACTGTGTATGTCTATGCTGGTTTTATTTACGATTTGTAATGATTTCTAGTCTAATATCAGCTATTTTGCCTGTCAGAGAAAATGAATTTATCCAATAAGAATTTTGTTTAGATTTTCAGTCTTGCTTATGTTGCTCTACTAACAACCTGACATATCATCTATGCAGTCTCCCACAACAACAAATTCCTCTACCACCAGTGCACCATCACAGCCCATCGGCGGTGAACCTTCTTCACAGGGTCACTCAGCACAGACTGCTGCAAGTAGTACTCGATCCTGCGGGTCAAGGACACGAACCAAATGGCCAGAAGACAAGTTGACTGCAACTGGACTTGATGCTAATTTTTGGCCTACCGCAGATGCTGTGAGGGATAGTTTGTATAGGTCTGTGGCCTCATTGCTCGGGAGAGGGTGTCAATCGACAAGGCGGTTGATGATCTCTCACCAATTGAGAAGGAAGAGTTGTTCACAGTTTCAGAGGAAAAGCTAGATTAACCAGCTAATCTGGAAGAATCTGTTCGCAAGAAGGCAGTTAAGGTAGCTATATCAGAGATTGGAACCTTGCAACAACGGTTTAAGGCCCATTTTAAAAAAATATGTGTGCGAAGAGAAGCCTCCCTTTGCGAAGCATGCCTTTTTGCAGCAACAAGACTAGGACACATTTGTGCAGGAAACCAATTCTCCTTCATTTCAGCAATTGAGCCAGGAGATGAAACAAAAGAGATGATTGCATAATAAGCCACACAAGACGGGCAGAAAAGGTTATCGTGCTAAAAGGAAAGAGTGGGAGGAGGAGGATGCAAAGCTAGCTACAGAAGGAAAACAGAACCCTTGGGACCAATTTCCTGAACGTTCGAGACCTTATCTGCGGGCAAGGGTAGGGAAGAAGAGGAAGAACACTAGTGAAGGAAGCGGGGACATAACATTCAGTAACCCTGTGGTAGTAGGGATAGCAGATAGGGTGAAAACACTTGCAGCTCAGGGTAGCGATGGTTCTTTCTCTGGGGTTCGGGAGAATGATATCCTCACCGCAGCATTTCAGACTCCAGAGCATCGAGGTCGGGTCTGAGGCGTCTCTAGTTCACTTGGCTAGGGTAAAGGGTTTGGTGAATAGTTTGCTGGAAATTACAGGAAGAAGAGGAACAAGAGGTCTGATGATATGATGGACATAACATTTAAAATAGTTGTCCATGCTCTAAGACTATCAGTCATTGAAATACCGAAAAATGTACTTCTTCCTTCCCAATTACCAGCGCCTGCAAGTAGCAGCGAGGAAGAAGACGTGCATGGCAGTGAGGAAGAAGATGCGCATGACAGCGAGGAAGATGCGCGTGGCAGAGAGCAAGACCACTGGCATGCCAACGAAGACGAAGCGAATCAAGTGCACAGTGATAGTCGATCACCTATGCTGGTGTTGACGTGAAAATAGGACGTCACCTCCGCGTGTAGCACACGTGACTCCCTAGTCTGTAGCGAAGCGTGCCAGCCAATCTGACCTGTTGATTGACAATGGAAAAATATTAGGGATCGGCTAGAGAACCGATGGCCTTTTAGCGACACGTGTATCAGCCAATCGGCCGATACGAGCAAGCGGGATCGGCCGACTCGAGAGCGACCGAGGCGCTAATAAGTAGATAGACAGATCGGCTAAATCGGCCGATCGTGACGTCAGCACTCAAACAGGTCGGAATCGGCTGTGGTGTTAGAAGCTGATAGGATCTAGATCAAGTGGGATAAATTGGTGATAAAAGCTAAAACCACAAGAATTGGTACAAAAACTTGCAGATCTAGCTAATATCGGTAAGGGGTGAATAAAGACCTAGACGAAACCTCAGCGATGCACCCGGAGGTTAAAGCCTAGGGTTATTCGGTAAAATGGTACTGACAAGCTTGCCGGAGATCGATCGATGCAGCCCGACGAACTTGAAGGACGGCGTTGTAGAAAAGAGGAAAAAACGCAATGGCGAAGTCACCGAAAAGTAGATACTGTAAAGTAGATGCTGTAAATTGTAAAGGGTTTGCCTCGAGGCGGTTTATTTGATATTGGTGTGTACACTTTTTCTGACCACGCAGGGTCGCTATTTATGTCTTGAGGACAACCCGACTCCTAGCCGATTACGGCACTGTTTACTTGCATCTAAAGAAAACAAACACTTCTAAAAATAGAAAAGGACTCTCGCAGGAGTCAAAACTCCCTAAAACTGACTCTTGACCCATTGCCAATTGTGGATTGACCCTCCTCCACCGTGCTTTCCTTTCGGCATATCTTCTTGATTTTTTGCCTTCCTTTCTTTCCATCGGCCGATCCTCTATTTGACCATCGGCCGATCGCTTTGACCCGCTCACCCATTGACAGGGTCGAACTCCTCTGACCATCGGCGAGTCCTGTTGACCATCCCTCTATCTCCTTCCAATCGGCCGATTGCACTCTGTTTTCATCGGCTGTTTCTCCTTATTCTTTTGACCTGTCTTTTCCAAAAAACGGTGTCAATAGCTGGACACGATAGATAAGCTGACAGAGCCAACCGTGTGCAGCCTTTTGGATGGCACCGGGATTAATGTGGAGCTCTCACTAGCGAAAGTCTACCCATTTCAAATGGCTCGCCATGCAGTACTGGTACAGGATGGGTATGTTGTGGTGCAACCTACTTATGTGTGGGCCAATGCGGGTCACTGCCCCCTGCCTGTACCAATTGATGGGGGTGACATAGCAACCCTAGCTGAGGCTCTCGTTCAAAGGATCCAATGGCCAAAGGACAGGATCCTTATACCACCCATGACGAGACATCCCAACCCCGAAGCCGCAACAGGTAGCAGGGGTACAACATCAGATGGAGGTACTGCAGCTCAGTGTTAGCAAGAGAAGGCTCAGCAGCAGTAGTAGCAGCAGATCAGCAAAACTACACAGCAGGAGTATTGACTATAGTCGGAGGAGCCCAGGCAAACTCCGCCTAAGCAGCAGCTGCAACATGAGGATAAGCAACAGATGAAACAACAGCAGGAGGAGCCCAGGCTATCTCCCCCTAAGCAGTAGATGCAACATGTACAACAGCCTCTACAATAGGAGGAGGAGCCCAGGCAATCTCCACTGCTGAAGAAGAACCAGGCCAGGAAACCTCTGTCTAAAGATGAGAGTTTTAACTATATTATTGGGACAGAACAGGAACCAAAATACAAGCCTGGTGTACCTATGTTGTCAGAAGCGGATTTAGAGGCTGCTGGACCAAATTGTGTGAGGTTGCATGCTTATGTCATTGAACACAGTAAGGATAAACTTGCCTTTCCAGCAAAGGTGGATCAAGACTACTTTTAAGGTGGTGGTGCTTTAATGTTAAAGATTGCATTCAGTGGTGTGTATAACCTTATAACCCTGGCTTCTCTGGATGTTACCTTCTTGAGGTTGTGGACATTGTAAGTCCACGAAAACTTAAAAAGATATTTCTTTAATTTTGACCACAAAGTTCATGCATGGTAACAATTTGATTTTTTGTAGGAAAATGATGGACAAGGTAGTGGAGATGCATATCAGTGTTGGGTTTTTGGATCCACATATTTTCACTTCCTCAAATATTTCTCAGGATTCTACCCTTGTAGTAAAAGCAATCAGAAATGCAATGAAGAACGACTACGTGGTGGGTGCCTACAACATTGGCCACTGGGTAACACAGATCATCTGTATGAAGTTCAAAGATGTTTGGTATCTAGTTTCTGCTAAACAACATCCCGCGCGAAAGTTCACAGACGTCAAAGCTGTTGTGGACTGGTCAGTATCTTGTTAGTTTTTTTCACAAAAAATTCAATCTCTTAGTGTTTCTAATCGGTATTGCTGATCATGCAGGGCCTTTGATATATGCACAAAGAACGGAGTGTCGAAAGGAAAGAAGAAAAAGCCAAAAACCACAACACTCAAGCACAAACCAAATCTCGATGTAAGACCGAGGTTTTTTTATGGTCCCTTCTAACCTATTTGGTACTACATTAACTTGTCATTTTGGTACCTCGATGCAGTGTACTCAGCAGCCATCGCGGTCCTCTTTGTGTGGATTCCATGTGGCATTCAATATGTTAAGACTACTCGATAACATACCTGACATCAAGAAGGCTGCTGTAAGTAGATAAAAATGCTCAGCCTTGTCTCTACTCATATTCTTCATTCGATTTTAGAAACTGATTTCTACTTGTATTCTCATAATGATTGTATTTTGCAGGATTTCAAAGCTACCATAAATGTTTCTACAGAAGATCTAAAGTCGGTCCGGGAGATGCTACGCGAGTACATTCTTATGGTTACCATCGACCGAAAGGGTAACTTCTATAATGGTGCACCGTGAGTTCATTGTAGCCAGAAACTTGAAACATGCTGCATTCAGGCTTCTTTAGTCAGGTGTTGTTGCCTGAGAAACCTGCTTGGTGTTGACGGCTGTTAAGTACCACCTTTATGCCGTCAATTCTGGCATAAAATAATTAGAAAATGACCATCAACACTAGAATAGGGATTTATACTAATAATTTCCACAAGTGTTGGTGTTTCTAGCCTTTCTTGCAGGATGTACCGAATTACGCGTTAAATAATGTAATCACAAAGCAAGAGAAACAAAGACATAAAAGGGCACCATTGGAAACAGTGTCAAATGCCAAATTGGACTCCACCATTGCGACAGGCTCGTCGGGACGATCAAAATGGATATATTATTTGTATGCATCAGAGTCCGGATGAAGAAGATAGGAAAAAGACAAAATAGATGACGTCATGTGGGACCCACACCTGATCCACCGTACCCCATACGCGCGCGAGCGACCTGGGACCGCCACGTCGCGGCCGGCCACTGGCCCGACCCGGCGCCGTGTCGACACGCATGCGTGTGCACGGGCGGCCCCGCCAGGCCACGCGGCAGGCGCCGGTTGGCCGCCTAGGCGAGCGCGCGGACGCGTGGGCGGGCGCGCGGGTCAGCCCCCCGGCCGAGCGACATGGCAGGCCCCCGTTGGCCGCCTCCCTCTACACGCAGGTGCACGGGCGCACGTGCGAGTCGTCCGCCCGGACGCGTAGTGCGCCGCGGCTGGCCGGTGGGAGGTCGGTTGCATGGGCCGGGTCGGCTCGGTCGGTTTTCCCTTTTTAGTGTCGTTTCAGCGACCCAGCACCCGGTTTAGCTCCGGTTCAGGCACCTAGGGTCCAGTTCTTGCCCGGTTTTCTTCTCCACCGCCTCAAGCACCTTCCAAAGCACGCTACACAGGCCAGGTGGTGCGTGGGGAGCGCAGGAAACTTGAGGAGAGGCCCTCTTCCCTTGCCTATAAATATGAGGGGAGGGGGTAGAATTAGAGACACATCCCAAGTTCTCCCCTCTCTCATTTTCTCACTTGGAGAGGTGAGTTCTCACCTCTCCATGTGTAGTTGGGTGTAGGTGCTATGTAGATGGTGGTGTGGGTAAGACTCCCATTTGTTCTTCATTTAGAGCAAAGTGAGTATTTCTATATTTCTCTTTTAGACTAAAGTGATATTCATGCATGGGTGATATGTTCTTGAGTTCTTCATCTGTTCATCATTTAGAGGCTCGTGTTCTTCGTGACACGATCCTTTGATCTTGTTGACTAGGTGAATAATTCTGCATTCCATTTGTGTTAGTTATCTCGTTAGATCTTGTTGGAATACATTAATTGGTGTTTAGTCGTTCGACCTCGCACCACCTGGGTTCAATGATGGGTAAGGTCTAGCCGTACTCGTGGGTTCGTCACTCCGTATTTGTATGGAGTGCTATTATGTTGCTACGGGACGTCACACATAGCCGTGCTATAGTAGTAGTCGGTAGTGTGGACGTGGTGTCTGGACTACGGGTTATCCTTCGATTGCCCTGTATCCCACGGTTTGTCTTGGGGTAGGCCGCGGTAGTGACAGCCGTTGGACCCTTACGGAATCCCCCACGTCCAGATACAGGTGTAGGCAACCATTTGCCGTGAACCGACTGTTATAGCCAGGAGGATCCGGTGTCCGAAGCGAGATCCTTTGCAGCTTGTACCCCCTAGAACCGAGCACCCCATCATCTCTCTACCCAAGCAAGGGCTTGGTGTCCTTGGACCGTAGCTAGGCCAGGAGGTAGCACACACCGTTCCTTGGATTCGATACCCTTGGGAATACTCCTGAGGTGAAGTGCTACAGTAGTATTTCCATGCGCTTGCAGATTCTTTCATATCCGTCGGTATACCCAGGTGGATCTTACGCCCACGCTAGGTGCGCAACTAGTGGTGAGGTTAAGAAATACCAATAAGCATTTCTGGCGCCGTTGCCGGGGAACAGTTAATGTATCTATCGTCGAACCTAGTGGTCGTCGTATGTATCTTTTTCATTTTCTCCTACCTCTACCCCCGTTACCCTTCGAGATATCCTTTTCCATTTTCTTTACTTCTACCTTTACCCCCGCTATCCTTGGAAGGTTATCCTTGTAAACACCTTCCACCTTCGAGGAGTGAACCCTTAGAGCCACCCTTGTCAGAACTCATTCTTTCATCTGGCTATCAGATTCACCCCACTCTCATGAAGCTAATTCAGGATCTTTCCTTCTCGGGGTCAATTCATGAGAACCCCCTCGATCATGTGAGAGACTACGAGTGTCTGATTGAAACTCCGAGTGAAATCGAAGAATCATTGGATGCTCGTAAAAGGGAATCTTTCCCACTATCCCTCTCTGGGAAAGCACGGGATTGGCACCGTTGTTTTGGTAGAGACTAGCTCACTTGGAAAAAATTGAGAGCAGCTTACTGCTCCCGATTCTTCCCGATACGACGTGTCATCTTGTTGAGGACAAGGATTCTCAGTCTCGAGCAAGGTGAGGAGGAATCGCTAGGAATGGTATGGAATCACTTCGCCTTTTCGGCGGAAGATTGCCTAGTCCTCCACGTTTCCGATTGGATGTTGCTTCAACACTTCTGGTATGGGTTACGGAAGGACAATGCCATTTGGCTTAATGCTCTCTCTGGAGGCTATTTTGTGCACTTGGACGCTGCTGAGGGAAAAGAGATCGTAGAATATCTCTGGGATTTCAGCTCCCTTTGCATCCTGGTCGATGAGGTGCCCGTTAGAGGAAATGTTGAGCCCCCCTAGATCCATCATCGACCGAGCTGAGGCTTTAAGCTTTGGCTTAAGATACCATTCCTGAATAGCAGGAATCTAAGGGAAAGATTGCTTAGCGCAGAGTCTACCCTTGTGTTCCCCTCTCGTACCTCTTCTTAGACCTTCTCCCCGAGGCCTTGTCTCGTGGGAGGATGGAGAGAGTAATCAGGAAAGGATGAATCATTCTCGGCCGGGATGACTTGTTCGGTCCTAGTTATGATCTCCTAATGAGAGTACGATAGGCGTATCATGTTCCTACATCTCGACTCGAGCTGAGGTGCCTAGCACCAAGGTTACGTATGGGCTGAGGCATCGGTCTCTGTTTTATAATCCATGAGGATTCACCTATCTGACCGAAGGGGCAAGATCACATACCGATCGAATCGGGTGCACTCATTTATGATGCCAAGATCATCGATCGATGCCGATCAGTCAAGAGAAGCTTTACTTCTTATCTTATGCTTGACTTGATCGATGCCTAATGGGAGCTGATCTTTCTAGTCTATATAACCATAACCTCCCATTGGAAGCTTAGGCTAGACCTCGGGATGTTTTCATCATTTTGATGAGAACATCGGTCCCTCTACCTAAGGGAAGGATGAGCTGAACCTCACCCTTCACCCAAACTCTAGCTCCTGAACGTACGCCGACCATTTGAGTTTCTACTCTATCCTCTTTTGGAGGCCGTGTGTTTTTCTGAGCTTTGTTCAGTCGGAGATCAGTTGCGAGAGCACTAGCCTCAGTGCTCAATCTTTTCATCTCCGATGTTCACCACCCTAGTGCTATACCTTCTCGAGTCCCATGATCACCCAGGAGCTGTCATAGCCTCCCTGGAATGATCATGTCTGCCTTTAGCTTTGTCATCTTTTAGACTTGTGTTCGTTTATGTGGCACTAACCCTGCAGGTAGAGCTTCATTGCTTCATCGATGATTGGTGGTGAGATGGGAAGGACACCACCAGGGAACGCAGAAGGTTCCCTCTGACAAGAACGCAGTAGAACAAGTCGCTCGGTGCACCAAAAGCTACATACTAGTCGAGGACAAGCTCTACAGGTGAGGCGCTATTTCTGGAGTACTCATGAAGTGCGTCCCTCGGGAAGAAGGCAAGGACATCTTGGAGGAGATTCACAAAGGCGTCTACGGAAATCATGCGTCCTCACGGACTCTCGTGAGCAGAGTCTTCCGACGAGCATTCTAATGGCCCACTACTCTGGCCGATGTAGATGAACTAGTCAGAAGGTGCCAAGGATGTCAGTTATTCGCCAAGCAGCAACACATCCCAGCCTACAAGCTCATCATGATATCACCAACTTGGCCATTTGCTTGTTGGGGGCTCAACACGATTGGCCCTCTACCAACTGTGCCAGGAGGATTCAACAAAGTTCGGGTGGCTATCGACAAGTTCACCAAGTGGATCGAGTTCAAGCCGGTCACCTGTCCTAAAGCCGACCGCATACTCGACTTCTTGGATGAGATCGTGCATCGCTACGGGCTACCAAATCACATCATCACAGATCTGAGATAGAGGAGACGCAGGTTCACAGCACGCGTCTCCGATGTTGAGTTCCTGTAACGGGCTCTATTCTGGTGCCCGTTACCAAAGTTCCATGTGGGCCCAGAGAAACAACCATTTCACGTGACCGGTGACTAGTTGTGGTAATGGTTGTTGTTTGATGCCCGTTACGAATCCTAATTGTGCTGAGACACGTGTGAAATAGACGGGTCTCATTTTGTCGAGACAGAGGAGAGGCAGGTTCACAGCACGGGTCTCCGATGTTGACTTCATGTAACGGGCTCTGTTTTGGTGCCCGTTACCAAAGTTCCCTGTGGGCCCAGAGAAACAGCCATTTCACGTGACCGGTGACTAGTTGTGGTAATGGTCATTGTTTGATGCCCGTTACGAATATGTGTTATCAGTAATGGGCATCAGCCCGTTACCTTTTTTCGCTCATTTGTAACACTTGATCGGTAACGGGCGCTTTGCCCGTTACTAAAGGCCATCTATGCCCATTACCAAAGTGAGTTTTTCACGTAGTGTCGACTGTAGACACAGTCAACAAGGAGATGGTCCAAAGTTTCGACCTCTTGCTCACAGAGGGCACATGTATCTGAGTCCATTAGGCCATGGCGGTGCAACCTATCAGAAGTCCAACAGCGATCGTGTAAATCTAGCCAAGCAAAATACTTACATTTGCCAGGCATCTGAATCTTCCAAACTTGGCGGGCGCCCCGGATATCAGCGCGACCAAGGAAGAGAGCAGAGTAGGCGGATGCTGAAGAGCATTGACCATTGGATGAGCACTTCCAAACAAACTTGTCGGGCTCCAACGTCAGCCTCAAGGCACGCACGAGATCCCATAAAGTAAGGTATTGGACGAGAACTTGTACTATCCAAGCATGCATAATATCTGCGACGTAGCATCAACCCCGAGCTTCAGCACTGAGACCATCTTTCACAGTACGAGAGCGTCTAATCTTTGGTGAGACGGCAACCCAAAGGTTTGAGGCCAAGTGTTTCATAGAGCAATTGGTGAGCCAGTTGTCCTCCCAAAACAAAGCCCGAGCACCATCTTCGACCTCGACAGTAGCGGAGGCATCAAAGAAAGCCTTTGCGGTACGAAAGGTTACCATTGAGTATTGGTTGAGAAAACCAGCTGGTACTAAAGGGTCATACCCCTTACCGGGTGTTCCCCAACTTCGTACTGAAAGGAGCACCTTAATATTGGGTGTTGTACACATCCGGTACTGATTCCTCTCTCACCGCATGTGTTCCACCGACCCTCTCTCTCCTCTGTCCCTTTATTTCTTTCCTTTTCCTACCGCACACTCTACCTCGATGTTCGCCCATTTCTGCGAGCATGGATTGGCACTCCCATCAAGCAGCTTCTTCTGTGTCTGCTCGAGTTTTACAAGATCAAGCACATTCATCTAAACCCAAATGGTATCTTCCACACTTCTGTTTTCATTCACTTTTGCGAAGCATTTATGGGGATCAAGCTGCACTGGGTGCTCTTCCGGAAGGTCTTCTGGTTAAAGCCACAGCCGAGCGCGGATGATCCGAAAGTAGTCGGTGGCGCCGGCATCTAGATGCGTGAAGACACCGCCGGCCAGTATCTGCCGTACAAGTTGATTGATTCCAATCAAGATTGGAAGCAACGGTGGTTCTACGTGAACAACTACCACCCTGGGCTCCAAAGCCCAGTGGGTACCCACCGAAGCACATCCCCTGGTGGAACACAGAGCCCCAGATGCAGGAAAGCCTTTAGCTGCCAGAGTTGTTGGAGAAGATCGTCGCTCTGAAGACGGCGGGGCTGAGGGCTGAACACGTGGCCTTCAGCTTCATGAAGTGTCGCATGCAGCCGTTGATGAGGTGGGTGCACCTTGGATACGAGTACACCAGGGAGAACGACCCCTCCAGGCTACTCGATGAAGAGATTAGCGACGAGCTGATTGTTGAGAGGATGGGCAAAATCTTCAAGGATATGCCCCCATACACTCCTTGCCCTGTGCAGGAGTACAGTGCCACACGTCTGCCCAAGAAGCTAAGAAATCGTGGCCTTAGCCCCCGAGTACTCATTGTTAAAATAGTGAATCTGACGTTTGTTGTTGCGTGATGTAGGAGGACGTCGAGAAGTATGTATTCATGCCCCGCTACCCCAGCCACAAGATCCTCAACCAAAGGCGAGGGTAGAAGCGGGAGGCAAAGACAGGGAAGCAGCCGCCGACCATGAGGACGCCATCGTAGTCGACGACTGGTCGTCTGATGATGAAGACGAGGAGACATTGCAGCAACGATTCCACCTGTAGTCCCAGTACAGTCGTGCTGGGATGCCCGCCATGCCATTGAAGAGGCCAGTGGGTAGACTTGAAGAACGCTCGGAACACGGCGTGGAAATGGGTCGTGAAGAAGATCAAGGTGACATCTGACACTAGGCCGGAGGTAAGTACTCGCTAGTGTAGTAGTCGAGTACTCATAACCAGCAGTTGTTGTTGATAACTTGTTATTGTCGTGATTGCAGGATGTTCCTCCCGTGGTGCAGATTGAGGAATCTGCCCATGTAGAAGAAGAGCATGACACCGTGGGGGCGCCACCAGAAAATAGCACAAGCACGCCGCCCATGGTTGAAGATGCCAGCCAGGGGGCTAAGGTAGAGGTAATCGTGCTACCACAGGCACAGGAGCAGTTGACGGCCACGGAAGCCGAGGCCGTTATTCCGCAACCGGCTACAGTGGAAACTCAAGATCCATCGCCAGCTGCAGGCGAAGCCATTGTGCAGCCGGAGGCGTAGGAGCCACCAACTGTTGATGTCGACGACGGGAAGACCGTAGCCAAGGATCCACCTGTTATCATGGATATCCCGAGTCTTCTCGGCACCCTGACCGTCACCTTGGGGCGGTCAACATTGTGAGTACCCATCTACCTGAGTAGACAAAGTAATTATTATAGTAGTTGCTGACGTAGTACTCTATGCGTAAGAATTCCACTGACTTATCCTGGGATGGGGCTGAGACGAGTACTCTATCTGATGGAGAAGACCACTCAGCAGAGCCCTGAGAACCAATGCCACCCCGTCAGAAAGAAAGCGTGATGGAGATGTCGATTGTAGAGGCTGGCACCTCTAAAGGTATGATCTTGGTGCCTGAGTACTGAAGCGTCGTGTAGATGGTCGTTGTAGCCCCCGGGCCTACTGACAACTTGTTGGCGAAATGTGAAGTAGGGCCAGATGAAGGCATACTCCCAAATCCTGAAGTTGACAAGCCGATGGAGATGGAGACCACAACTCCAGTCCCCGAGCATCAGGAGGAGGCGTGAGTAGTGCCCAACCCAGGCTCGAAGAGCCAGATTGACCTTTGAGAGAAGTACATCCAGGACCCAGAGCTGATAAGATTTGTGGTGATGGAGCCCGCGAGTAGCTCGTTCCGTCAAGGCCTCGAGCATGCTTGACGATGAGTTGATAGCCCCTGCGGTAGTCGCGCTCAACCTGGAGTCATTGTGCCACTCCAAGTAGTGGATGAAGGTAAGATCGAGTACACATTGACAACCTGCCGTTGCGGGTAGTAGATTGATAGTTGATGTAGTTGTGCTCCATTGATCTGGGGTGTAGTCGAAAGATCCTATAAGAAGTCCAAGCTTCTGAAGGGGTACGGCGACACCATTTTCCATGTTGAAGAGCTTGAAAAGGAACTGGGCAAGGCGAAGAAACATTTTGTGCTACTCCAGTCGAAGCTTGACACCGCCTTCACATAGTACCACAATAATATCCAAGACATGGTGGTGAAGAAGGACGATGTCATCAAGAAGAACAAGACACTGGGCAAAAAAACAAAGGTATGGATTTGCCGCAGCCCCTTGTGTACTGATTTTCTTGGTTGTCTGCATCTGTTGTGATCTTTGAGTGTTGTGCAGAGATTGAGGCTTCTCTTGAGCAGGTTGGGGCATCGGAACTTGATTCGAAGAACATTGTGTATCGTGAGACCCAAGCACGAGAGGTAGCTAAGTTCAAGCTTTCGAAGAGAACCTATGAGTGCATATCTCAGATGGAACTCCGCGAAGCTGATGAAATTGACCTCCTTCATTGTATGCAATCTCTGCCGAAGCTCAACGAAGACTGTGAGAAGCTGGAGGCATCATTGAAGGAGCTTGAAGAAGTTGCACTGCCGATCGCAAGGTTGCTGGTGTCGCATGCTGCCGGTGAGAAGCTGTGGCCCCTTATTTATAGGTTGAAGGATGCTCCCGGAGGCCTAGCTACATACGCCAGGCACTTGGTGAAGTGTATTCTGAACCAAGTGCTCAGTGCCGTTGGAAGCTGTAGCTAGAGGGATCGCGCTGATAGAGTAGACGACACCAATCACTGAGCAAGTAGCTGATAAGTTGAAACTCTAATAGATGTACCTGTAGAAGAGTTGTAAACATGCAACTATTGTAATATGAACAAGTTAAGTTATTTGAGACAGTTAGATGCATCTCTGTGTTGTTGTTTTTGATGTTTGCCAAGTACCCGTTACCGCGGCTTGTAATGAAGCCCGTGAAGTCCTTAGCTGCGATGATAGGTACCGAGTCGTAGGACTCGTTGGTGGTTGTTACAGTACAAAAGTTAAGTAGTATCAAAGTTTATTACTGACGATGAAGGATTACACCTGGATGGCCAGGGCCGTTACATGAGTTCACCTGGATGGCCAGGGCTGTTACAAATGGGTAGTCGCTAGGACCCATAGGTCGTTTACAGCTAAGGATCCGTTCGGTAGCCGTTAAAGCTGGACCCTGGATATAAGTAGTCGAGAGACTATGAGTAGAAATGACACAGTTGGTCGATGTTCAACGAGTTGTTGATTTCTTCACCTTCAAGAGTGTGAAGGCGATAGGAGCTTGGGCCAGTGACCTTGAATACTGAAAAAGGACCTTTCCATGGCGAGTTGTGCTTGTGTAGTCCTTCCGTGTTCTAGATACGATGGAGAACTAGGTCGCCAACGTTTAAGGAATGTTCCTTGACGTTGCGATCGTGATAGTGTCGTATACCCTCAAGGTACCTTGCTAATTTGACAAGGGCGGCACAGCGGGCTTCTTCAAGGTTATCAATGTCGACCCTTCTGCTGTCTTCTGCGACACCTTTGTCACATTTTTCAACCGCTGGAGATTCCCACATCACATCAGCGGGTAGGATAGCTTCGGAGCCTTAGAACAAGAAGTATGGCAACTGTCCAGTGGGCTTCGTAGGTTGAGTACGAAGCCCCTAGAGTGCGTTGGGTAGTTCCTTGATGCACTTGCCTCCTTTGGTGTTAGCAGCATCGTGCATGCACTTCTTGAGGGTGTCGAGTACCATCCCATTAGTGCGCTCGACCTGGCCGTTAGCGCGTGGGTGAGTGACAGAATTGTCTCCTATCTCTCGACTAAAGGAGACGCATGTAGTGAACCCGCGTCTCCTCTATCTCGACGAACGGGCCAAGTTCTAGGGCCCACCGGCCAGTATTGGTAACGGGCTTTTACGCTGCCTGTTACATTGTTGGCATGTTTATAATGGGCGTTCAGAATGAAGCCTATTACTCACTGATGAGTGTTTGTAATGAGCATTAATTAACGCCCGTTACAGATACGTAGGCCACCCCTACAGTAACCTGCCTGCTTGCCGGCTGCATCCTGGAACCAGCCAGGATTTGGCAGCCATTAGGGCTGCATCCTACCATCCTGGAACCAGCCAGGATATGGCAGCCACCACAGCAAGGAGACATCACAAACACATTCTCACATCACAGATGTAGACAAACAAGATCACATTTATAGACAAGTAAGATTACATCAAGTTTCAAGTTACTCATCAGGGCTCGTTTGGATGGAGTCATGAGAAAACTGCCTGAACCAGGCAACATCTAACCCCAACCAAGCAAGCCAAGCAGGTTTCTCAGGCAACAACACCTGACTAAACAAGACTGAATGCAGCAAGTTTCAAGTTTCTGGCTATAATGAACTCACGGTGCACCATTATAGAAGTTTCCCTTTCGGTTGATGGTCTCCTTAAGAACGTACTCGCACAGCATCTCCTGGACCTGCTTTAGATCTTCTGTAGAAACATCTACAACTTTGAAATCCTGCAAAATACAATCATTATGAGAATACAAGTAGAAATCAGTTTCTAAAATCAAATGGAGAATATGAGCAGAGACAAGGCTGAGCATTATTATCTACTTACAGCAGCCTTCTTGATGTTAGGTATGTCATCGAGTAGTCTTAACATATTGAATGCCACATGGAATCCACACAAAGAGGACCGTGATGGCTGCTGAGCACACTGCATCGAGGTACCAAAATGACAAGTTAATGCAGTACCAAATAGGTAAGAAGGGACCATAAAAAACCTCAGTCTTACATCGAGATTTGGTTTGTGCTTGAGTGTTATGGTTTTTGGATTTTTTTCTTTCCTTTCGTCACTCCATCCTGTGCACATGTACCAAAGGCCCTGCGTGATCCGTAATACCGATTAGAAATACTAAGAGATTGAATTTTTGTGAACAAAACCTACAAGATACTGACCAGTCCACAACAGCTTTAAGGTCTGTGAACTTTCGTGCGGGATATTGTTTAGAAGAATCTAGATACCAAACCTCTTTGAACTTCATACAGATGATCAGTGTTACCCAGTGGCCAGTGTAGTAGGCACCCACCACGTAGTCGTTGTTAATTGCATTTCCGATTGCTTTTACTACAAGGCCAGAATGCTGAGAAATATTTGTGGAAGTGAAAATATCTGGATCCAGGAACCCAACACTGATCTGCATCTCCGCTGCCTTGTCCATCATTTTCCTATAAAAAATCAAATTGTTAGCATGCATGAACTTTGTGGTCAAAATTAAAGAAATATCTTTTTAGGTTTTAAGGGACTTACAATTTCCACGACCTCAAGAAGGTAACATCCAGAGAAGTCAAGGTTATAAGGTTATACACGCCACTGAATGCAATGTTTAACATTAAAGCACCACCACCTTGAAAGTAGTCTTGATCGACCTTTGCTGGAAAGGCAAGTTTATCCTTACTGTGTTCCATAACGTAAGCATGCATTCTGGCACAATTTGGTCCAGCAGCCTCTAAGTCCGCTTCTGACAACATAGGTACACCAAGCTTGTATTTTGGTTCCTATTCTGTGCCAATAATATAGTTAAGAATCTCATCTTTAGACAGAGGTTTCCTGGCTTGGTTCTCCTTCTGTAGTGGAGATTGCCTGGGCTCCTCCTCCTGTTGCAGAGGCTGTTGTACATGTTGCATCTGCTGCTTAGGGGGAGATTGTCTGGGCTCCTCCTCCTGCTGCTGCAGAGGCTGCCGTTTCATCTGTTGCTTATCCTCATGTTGCAGCTGCTGCTTATGCGGAGTTTGCCTGGGCTCCTCCGGCTGTTGTCGACGCTCCTACTGTGTAGTTTTGCTGATCTGCTGCTGCTGCTACTGAGCCTTCTCTTGCTGACACTGAGCTGCAGTACCTCCATCTGATGTTGTACCCCTGCTACCTGTTGCGGCTTCAGGGTTGGGATGTCTCGTCATGGTTGGTATAAGGATCCTGTCCTTTGGCCATTGGATCTTTTGAATGAGAGCCTCAGCTAGGGTTGCTATGTCACCCCCATCAATTGGTACAGGCAGAGGGTAGTGACCCGCATTGGCCCAGAAATAAGTAGGTTGCACCACAACATACCCATCCTGCACTGGTACTGCATGGTAAGCCTTTTGAAATGGAAAGACTTTCGCTAGTGCGAGCTCCACATTAATCCCGGTGCCATCCAAAAGGCAGCACGCGGTTGGCTCTGTCAGCTTATCTATCGTGGCCAGCATAGGTGATTGACTATCACTGTGCACTTGATTCGCTTCATCCTCAATGGCATGCCAATGGTCTTGCTTTCTGCCACGCGCATCTTCCTCGCTGTCATGTGCATCTTCTTCCTCGCTTCCATGCATGTCTTCTACCTCGCTGCTGTAACACCCCAGGTGTTTAAGTAGCCTTAACAAAGTCATTAGTGGCCTAATCATAGCCATTAGGGGCTAATCAACAAGGTTGACCTTGGTCAACTAGTCAAAACCCCGGTCAAACCCCTAGATCAGTTGACCCGTTCTAGAACTTTTGACGCGTTCTCCAAATTCCGCTTAAACACTTCAAAAATCGGCCATACAAAAGTTGTACATCTTTTCAAGGGACACAACTTTCTTAATTGGCGGCATTTCAAATTTTGAAGAATTGAAGCTCAAAAACTCAGTCAAAGGCCGTTTGAATAGTGTTTCGAACCATGAAAATCCTGAACTTCGTCACGCGTTCCAAGCCAAACCTTTCACCAAAGCATATGTCGGCCTTTGCAAATGTTGTAGAGGATAGTTTGAACTTCAACTTTGCTATTCAAAGTTTTCCTTGCTCAGTTCAAAATTTTGGAGAAAAATCGCAGTCAACAGCCTTGACCTACCGGTTTTCCTCCTCTCCTCGCGCTCTAGAGCGCCGGCGAGCGAGCGCACGCGCTGGCCCTGGCCGCCGCGCGCCTACGCCTTGGCATCTGCACCCGGCCGCGCTTCGAGGACGTGCGGGCCCCACTGGGCTGCGGATCGAGGCGGAACTCCCCGGCCGGGTCCCCTTCGAGAGCGCGACGCAGCGCACGACACGCGCCGGAGTCGGGTGTGCCGCTGCCGGACCCCCCTCTCTGCCGCTGGCGCGCATGACGAGGCTCCTTGGACCTCGTGCCCTGCCTCGGAGCCGTGGCCGCGAAGGGGAGGCCGCCGTGCCTATAAATGGGGCCGGTGTTCCTTTCCCGAGTAAGAGCACGCCACCGCCGTGCGCCATTACAGCCGGCACCGCCGAGCTCCCGCCTCCGCGTGTCTCCACATCCCGCCAGCAGCTCCTGGACCTCCCCTAGCCCCTGCTGGAGCCAGCCGTGTCGCCCCATTCCTTTCCCCGGCCGAGAGCTCGCCGGAGCAGTTGCTCCCGCGGCCGCCACCGCCGGCCTCCGCCGTGCGAGCTCGCCGACAGCCCCTCCACCACAACCAAGCCCGCAAATCGAGCCTAGTAGACCCCAGGCCACCCTGGCCGCCGGCCTCGCCGGAATTTGGCCGGACCGCCGCCGCGCCACCCCAGGGACCCAATTGCAAGGTCCAGTTTTTCTCCAAGGTCTTTTCTGTAAAGCAAGGGCTGTTTTGTAAGGAACTGAAAACTTCCAGGGACCTTTAGGCAAAAGTGGATCTTAAATAGTGTTAAGCCTTTTGCTGAATATTGTAAAATTCATAGAAAATTATAGAAAATTCAGAAAAATTTAAACTAAATTTTGTTGGTTTCCTCGTGAATAAACCTACAACTTTTGTAAAGCATAACCCTACTTTTGCCTGCTAGTTTTTGCATGAAAAATAGAATACTATTAAACCTAGATCTGTTGTAGTTCACAATCCGCATGTGATCTATAGCTGAATTTTGGATATGTTGTGTGTCATGCCATGGCTAGGTGCTACACCAAAAATTACACAAAGTTACTATGTAGATATTTTATTATGAATTGTTTTGTTTTTATGCTGAATCTTTCTAAATGATTTTTATAGCTAAAAATAAATCAATTTTTCTGCTCAACTCCTGCATGTGATCCTGTTATGCCTAAATGCACCTTTGGTGAATTAACCATGATTTTATAGTTGCCAGAAATATTTATTCTTGAAATATGCTTAGTTTTAAATGTAATTGCATAACTCAAGATCTATAGTAGCTCTAGGTGTATATGTTGCATGCCTAGCTTAGTTTTGGACCAAAGGCCATGTGTGAGAAAGTTGGGATCCTTTTGATGCTTATTTATGTTTATATGCATTTATCTTGTTTTGGTAGCTAGATTTTGTCTTTTGTGATATAATTAATCTATAGCTCATGTAAATGTGAAATCTTGTCCAGTGGCTTTATCTAGGTTTGTAGTGCTTCAGAAACACCTCCACTGAATTTTGTGAATTTATTTATGAATAAAAGCTATGGAAGCCATTTAAAGCTTAATATTAAGTTAAATTGGAAAATCACCACATCCTCACCTAATGACCTTATGAGTGTGTTGTGAAACATGCTAAGAAGGTTGAGACCACTCCCTTTGCCGTTTTGTGAAATTAGATTAATTAATTGGTATAAATATGTACACAGTCACTATCAAAAGGAATAAATAATAAAGCACCACATGTTGTTCCTTTAATAGAAATAATTTACCAAATGTGTGTTTGTCAAGGTGAATATGGCCAACCATACTCTTCATGGTTGTCATATGTTGTTTGGTAAGTAATTAAATTAAAAACCGTCAATTAAATCTTGCATTTGCATCCTCGTGTAGATCTTCCCGACGGTAGCTGTACTCTCGTCCCGGAAGGAGGAGACGGAGGAGCTGACGGTGAGCTGCAGTACGTGGACGTAGCTGAAGACCTGGACCAATGTCCAGAAGGGCCCAAGGCCAACCTTGCCAACGAAGGCAAGCCCCGGATCATTAACCCTGCTTTTAAAATTCTGTAATTACCTTTGCTATGTTTGTGCATTTACGTTTCAGGAGTTGAATTGAAACCCTAGATGCATGATCCCTAGGTACCTATGCTCTTTTACTAGTATGCTAGGTCGATAGCTGCTATGCTATAGGACTGGTACAAGTCGAGTGATGTTCGTCACTCGCGAGAATAGGTCCCTATGTTGGAATCATGAGATCTTTATAAATGGATTGCTCATGTGGTAAGAGCATGGGATTTGGGCTCCGATCCAGTGGCTTTCGTGGGCTAAGCTTTTGAACGTACTAAGCACTTGCCGGGAATGGGACCAGTAAACCTAGTACCTGATGGACACGGTAAGGGAACTTTTCCCTACTACCCCTAGGACACCTGATGTGTCCCCCTGCCTGCAGCAGTGGGGTACCTATGCGAGTCTGGGCGGTCCGGCGTGACGTTCCAGTAAGCCTTGTACCAAGGATTGTACGTCTGATCCCGACCCGGAGAAAGATGGGAACCGTCTGGTTGGTGTATACCCCGTTTCGTTTTGTTTGGATTTTCTTGGGGTATGCATTCTTTCGTGTGTTTAGGTCTACCTTGCAAAGTTTTTAATCAATCGATTGTCGGCCTCTCACCATTATCCGAGACTGCTTAATCAACTGGCCATGATATCCCTTAATGATGGAACTCTGTGAATACTACTGCTTGAATTAATTGTATTGTACAATTCTTGATTGAATTAGTTGGCACACCTAGAATTTGTGCTAAAATATTGAAAGTAAGGACATACTCTTTGTTGCTTTTCAGCAAAAGAACCCCACCGGCCAAAAAGCATATCATGTCTAGAGTTGGTGATGTAGTTATCACCCGACGGTTAAGTCTTGCTGAGTATTAGTATACTCAGCCTTGCTTTATAAAATGTTGTTGCAGGTGCTGAGTGGCCTGGTGAGATTCCACCCGGCTAGGGGCTGTAATGGGTGGATGGCGACGAGTGACGGCATCACGGACGGCCTCTTGTGATATCTATCGTATCGTAGTTAATTTCCGTTGTTTTGAAAACTCTGAACCTTTACTTATCATGTCATGAACAATGGTTTGTAATAATTTAAACCCGTAGGGGTAATTCGGATTTAATCTATGTTTGTACTCTGGACTCGCTATGAGTTTTAATGCATATGTTCGATCCTCTGTGTGTTATCCAAGTGATATACTGGGCGTTAACCCGGCAACCAACGACAGGATGGTACTTTACTATCGCTTAATGGCCAAAGTGGATTGGTTTAGGCTATAGTACGGTATTTTCCTGGGCGGGTTGTCACAGCTGCTACTGACAGGCGCTGGTAATTGTGAAGGAAGAAGTACATTTTTCGGTATTTCAAGGCCAGATAGTCTTAGAGCATGGACAACTATTTTAAATGTTATGTCCATCATATCATCAGACCTCTTGTTCCTCTTCTTCCTGTACATTCCAGCAAACACTTCACCAAACCCTTTACCCCAGCCAAGTGAACTAGACACGCCTCAGACCCGACCTCGATGCTCTAGAGTCTCCAGTGATGTGGTGAGGATATCATTCTCCCTAACCCTAGAGAAAGAACCATCGCTACCCTGAGCTGCAAGTGTTTTCACCCTATCTGCTACCCCCACCACCACAGGGTTACTAAATGTTATGTCCCCGCTTCCTTCACTAGTGTTCTTCATCTTCTTCCCTACCCTTGCCCGCAGATAAGATCTCGAACGTCCAGGAAATTGGTCCCAAGGGTTCTGTTTTCCTTCTGCAGCTAGCTTTGCATCCTCCTCCTCCTACTCTTTCCTTTTAGCACGATAACCTTTTCTGCCCGTCTTGTGTGTCTTATTATGCAATGCTCTCTTTTGTTTCATCTCCTGGCTCAATTGCTGAAATGAAGGAGAATTGGTTTCCTGCAGAAACATATCCTAGTCTTCACTACAAGAAAAACGCCGACTAGTGACGCAAAAAAAAGGCCGTTTCTCGTCATAAACCGCGATTAATGACGCCGGTTGTTACGAAAATGCTACATCATTAATCGAGCGTCACAAACCACAATTAATGAGTGTTGACGGTCGATTTCTGTACACCTAGCTATGAGTTGACCGTCAACATTTGCACATATTTGATATTCTAACTAATGGTACTAACCCCCCGGAGGTATCAAGTTCACTCTTGCATGTCGATTTTGGAGTTTATTGTTTACGAGGAAACTAACGTTAAAGAGGAGACTTTCGCGATAAGTTCATCAAGCACTTCAAGAGAAGATCATGAAGCCCGGCACAAGTCAAGACACATGATGAACATGACTCCAAATGGCCAGGGACCGAAGCATGAAGCCGTAACACTCCAGGGACCTGAACAGAAGATGCTGAAGCTTGCGCGACAAGGAGCTCTATCTAAACCGTGGAGAAGACGACGTCAAGGGCCCACATGCAGAAGGGGCAAGTCAACAATTGACCGAGAAGCGTCGGGGAGCGAACCGGGGCCGAACCGGGCCGAAACGGGCCCAGGTCGGCCGGCCGGCCCAGCCTTTTTCGTGCCGGTTCGCGACGCCCTTTGACCTAGGTGCTCCTCAATAAATTGCCTCTGCCTTCGTCGGCCGCCACATCCATCCATTCATCAGAGAGCCGCCGACACGAAGGAGAAGCACCAGGAGGAAGCCGACGGCCGCCGCAAGTCCTCGAGTTGCCTAGGAGATGGCCTAGGCCATGCCCTAGCCGCCATGGCTGGCCCTGCGTGGTGAAGCCATGTTGGAGTTCTGGAGCCCATGCCTTGATTCCATCAAGGAAATTGTACACTCGACATTCGATGGTGATATAAATCATGTCTTTTCCTTACTTTGAGTTACTTCGATGCGTGTTTATTCATATGTGTAGCTAGCATTTTCCCTTAGTAGGAATAGATTAATCATGGTGGTTAGTCTGTATCTTGCGGATACATCGTAGTAATGCACGGACCGAGGTTTATCGTTCGGTGATGAATATCCTTGCGTAGTGGCAGTACGGTGGAGGAGAAAGCGGCGAGCGAACGTGTAATGTTGAGTCAATGACTCATTCTCATGTTGTAGGATTAGATTGGTTTGTCACCGTAGCCAGAGCGGCAACAAGAAGACGATAGGCTAGGGTTACCTTTTGATTTTTACCTTTATGGCTAGGTGGATGTGATCCATACATCCTTTCATGTATGTTTAACCTTTATGCAATCAACACTTCACATAGGGTTAGACCGGTAGGTTAGATAGAGAACCTTAGCGGTTTGCTTCCGATCCTTGGTTTGACAAAACCTTGGGGGACCCTCCTTGGTGAAAAAGGCACCAAGTCATCCGTACGATTGCGGTGAACTTCAACACGGTTTTGAACCGTCAACAAGCCCTTTTTCTGGCGCCGTTGCGGGGGATCGGCAACTTGAACCCTAGGGCGATCTATCTTTCTTTTTTACTAACCCTAATTTTATTATTGCATATATCCTGTGTTTCTTGTTTGTGTCCTTGAATGCAGGTAAAACCCTAGACACAAAGCGATCGATGAGTTTTCGACATTTGGACTTCGACAAGTCCAACCTCGCTCAACCAAGTTGATGGATACACAAAGAATTGCTCTTTAGTGATAGGTGCTAACCTTGGTTAGTGGCCCAACATCCGCTATCGAGCCCCCACCCAAAGCAAACAAAGATGAACAAGGTATGCCTATGTGTCGATTAAGTTTTTAAGACTAATTTCTTTTGGAGGTTTGTATGTTCGAGTTATAGGTTTCAGAAACGACCATGTCAAGCACGATGGAGAAGGATCCCATTGCCATCATGCTTATGCAGCGGTGGTAATGACTTTTGAAGCCAACGGATGCGTGACATGGTGCCCTAAAAGACTACTAGATGAAGACCACACGTACATCTCCGGATCGATGGACGAAAGGATAACGATGCCATCACGATGAGCCTCAGCAGAAAGTATTAGATATATTGGATTTTTAGAAGCCCCATGAAGTCTACGTTCCAACGAATCAAGCGGCAAGGCAATCGGAGGTTCCTACAAGCGGATATGGCCGAATCACCGAAGGTTGCACATGCTGAAATTCTGGACAGCAAGCAATGCTGAAGTAAAACAGCCATAGCTCCCTCATTCGGACTCCGATTAAGACGAATGAGTACCCGTTGGAAAGTTAATTTTATAAATTTTTCAATAGAACTATATTTTGGTATATGTTTTGTTCTAGATGCAGGGGTAAATCCACGAAGAAGAGGCAGCAACAAGGTGATGACGACAAGATAGAGGAGATTGACGTGGTGTCAATAAAGAGAAGATGGGGCAACGGTTCCACAACACATACATGATGAAATTCAGAAGCTAAGGACTAAAACAAACCCTCTGGAGCTTGGATGAATGAAGACACAAGAGGCACCACTCAACACATGATGATGTTGGAAGCGAACCGCTACCGATTTCGTAAGGCAACATCAAGCTGCATGGCTACTTTGGATTCTCGCACAAAGAACCATGGCTTCACGACGATGGAAAGGTATGTGAGAAAGTCGAGCTCTATGACTTAAAATGAAGTGCTTTGCGGGAGGCAACCCGATCTTTTTATAAATCTATATAAACTATGACGGTCTACATTGTGCTCTTTATTTGAAAACTTCAAGTAACATTGTATTGCTCTAATAAATGTCACAACCACATGTTGTATGCTTTAATAGATATTGATTGAGCTCTTTGCTACTTGATTTTTTTGGGAAACTTGTAGACCCCTTATTTTTGTGTGCTTTTTAGTATTTAGAGTCTTTTTATTTGTGTCTTTTTAGAGAGAAATATGAAGCATGACCCCTTTTGGTTCTAAACTTGTGGCTAGTTAACTTAGGCTAACTTTTACTTTTGGTTTAGATCACCACCATATCATGCCATACCTTTTTGTTCATTCATATCATGTTGCACTTCATTCCACTTTGTTCTCTATCCTTGCATTTTGTTGCATGATGCATACCATATTTAAAACCCTTTTTGTGAAAAAAATGCCATCTTTGCCTAAACCCTCCTATCAAACCACACCTAGAACCTAGGCCAACAAAGGAAGGATCTACTTGTGTCAATCCGACAAAGTCTATCTCTATCCCTTTTCTAATTAAAATTTTGACTAGCCTCATCCTAAACCCTTAGGGAAAACCCCTCATACCCTTAGTAATCCTAAAACCATAGGTTTGTTTTTCATCCAAAAATCTAACCCTTGTTTCCTTTTCTTCGTTTTCAAAACCACCTTAGATAGAATTTCTTCACCCGACTTATCTTTTCAAAATTCTTGTCTTAAGCCAAAAATATAGGATACCCATAAGCCTTACCTTAAAACCTTGTTAGCATGTTTGATTAGGTCTTTTGATAAAAGATTTTTGTTGACAAGACTTTTCCTCTCATAAAGTGACTTGCTTGTCATTATTGAGGAACAACATCGAAAGCCTTTGCAAACATTGCTGACCCTTTTTACTAACTCCTTTGCATTTGCATTTTACATCAACCCCCCTTTGTTCTATCATGCATAGGTTAGCTTGGCTTCTTCGCGAAACTTTTTGATGAATGCTTTATTTCCATAATGGTGCTTCGTGCGCACGAGGCATTTTCTTTTGCAATCTTCTGTAAACATGGTGTTTAGACATGATTGGAGACCACCATCATTCAGTTTTATGAACCTTGCTTTCACGTTGCATAGGTTGATTTATAAACTTTGCAATGCGCTTTAATTTTCTTACGGCATGAAGAATTTTTAACCTTGAAATGAACATGGTGTTTTGACCTTGGTTAAATCTTTACGGTTATATAGAAATAAAGCAATCTAGTTGTAAACATGGTGTTTAGAACTTGGTGCAAACATTGTCAATGTTTATATCCCTTCCTTTCATTTGCATTTTTTCACCTACACGCACGTACACCCATTAGATTCTCTTTCCTTTTTACTAGGTAAGCTATGCCACAAGTTAAGATCTTAGGCATGTATTTGGTTTGTTGGCAATAGTTTCTACTCCCGACCATCACCCCGGGGGTAGAATGTGCATTTGATTTGTTTTGCAGGCATGGCGAAGTATTCCCATGAGTTCTTGACCGATTGTCATTAGTCATCTACAAGGCTTGAGAGTGAAGTCGCTGTTTCCATTAAGTTTGAGCACACGTCCAGAGATGTACAATGAAAGAAAATTTAATATTCAGAAGCTCCTTCAAACCCTCTTTCCAACACATCAAGGATCATCAATTTCGAAGACCCGTACAAGGAGATATGGCAGAAACATTAAGCCCTGCACATTCTGAAATTACAGATTGCATCGCCGGAGTAAAAAAGGCACAACTCTCTTGTTCGGAACCCATTTCATGCGAATGATAGCTCATTGGAAAGATAATTTTATGAACTTCAACTTGGAGGGGTGTTTCAGTACATGTTCTGTTCTAGAAGTAAAAGAAAAACTGTGGAAGATGAGGCAGCGACAAGGACGGGATGGAAGTCGGTGATGACGATATGATGAAGGATTGGAACCATGGCTTGATGATAATAAGAAGAAGTTGGAGGACAACTGAGGTACAAAGGCAAGGAAGTGAAGATGATTCTCGAACACATGGCAATATGGAGCAATTCAAGTTCTTTCACACTTAGCAACATGCTAAGCATGGGGGAGGATTTGAAGAACGAAAGGGAAAAAGGCCACGTGGAGTACAAGGATCACCCTCACCACAAGATGCTCATCATTCTTTTTCCATGCTAAGCAGAATACTTAAGCATGGGGGAGGCCATGCTGCACTTCACTACGAGCATCGAAAAGGACGGTAACTCGCCCTTAACTTTATCTTTGTTCATCTCCTTCTAAATGCTTGCACATATATGCTTTCAACCATAAACAACCTTTGTATTTATCTCTCGATCAATAACATGGCTACTAGGAGGACAACCTAGGTTTGTTAGTTTTATTTTTCAATAAATGAATCACCGTCTCTTTTGAGCTTACCACGATGATGTCATTTGTATGTCTTGCTTATGGAAAAGTGATGAAAGTTGCTGCTTTGTTTTACTTGCATGATATTTTATATGACATGACTTTTTGCTCTCTATTAAAAGGAACTTAAATTGATTAAATATCGGCTCTTTCATTTGTGGAGGTTAAATGACTAATTTTTAAGACCCACATACTTTATGTTGCTCTTTGATTTAAGTTTACCAATGACCTATGCCTTGCACTTGTTTTTATTTAAAATCTTTATGCTATCTACATTTTTGAATCTCTTGCAAGGCTCTACCTACCAAAGCCTATGCACATATAAGTACTTTCATGATGTAACCCTTAGTTTGCAAACTTATATCTTGATGAGTTGGATTAGGATTGATTTCTGTGGTACGAGACTAAGAAGCTGGTCATTCCTTTGCGTATCTTTTTCATGCTAGCCATTTTTGTCCATGCATTGTGAGTTTCTACATTAGAAATTTCACAAACTTCGCTGGGCATCCACCCTAAACCCAAAACATCTCTTTGTGATTACCTCCTTGACCACAACCCAAATTGAGTATGGATGATCTTTCGACGAATTTTCTAAAGTTTTTCTGGCAAGATTTCAAGACATATAACATATGGAGGGACTCATCAATGCACCCAAGATCATGCGAGTTTCGACATGGAGGATGCCCTTGAAGATTTCAAAAGATTTATAGAGGAACACAAGGATTTTGTATTTCTCTAGCAGCCATAGGTCCCCTCACTTCTATGCTCGAGGACGAGCAATCATTTAAGCATGGGGGAGGACTGCTATAGCAAGTATTATGTTGCATAAAAGTTCGGAGGAGCATAAAAAAATGATGAAAAAAAAGAGAGAAAAAAAATGAAAGAAGAAAAAAAAGAGAAGAAGAAGAAAGAAAAAAGAAAAGAAAAAAACAAAAAAGAGAAAAATAAAAATGCTCCTCGGTTCTTTTTTAGCTTCATTTAAATCTTAGAGAGCTTTGAAGACAAGTCCATACTCAATCTTTTCCAACCATGTGCAATTCGATAACGAGAACTTCATTCGTGTGTCGGGATCACCCATTTGCCACTTGCACATGTCCACCTTTCTAAATGTGTGTGTTCCATCTCTCTCTCTCTCCAACATTTATTTTCCATGGCCTTTTTGACTAGTCTCGGTAATTCCAATAGATCTCTCTCTTAGTTTGACAATATTTCAAATATAATGTTTTGCTAGGATTGTTTTTACCTACCAAGCTCCACATAACCTTTCCACTTTCATATATGAGTAGAATAGGTTGAGAATAATCTAGTGTAGGTTTGAGTGACTTGAGATGAGTATTCCCATGAGCTTTTGCAAGAGAACCTCACTTATGTTAGATGTGCAACTTTTTGAAAAATCTTCACGATGCAACAAGGTAAAGGTTTGAAGTTTGCTTAAGTTTGAGAGCACTATATTTGTTTTATTGTGGCATGTTCTTTAATAATAGTCTATCTTCCATAATGAAGTATCCGGTCAAAACATGAACATTAAATGCTAAATACTTGAGAGAGCAATATGTCTTGTTGTGTATAACTAAGTGCAGGGTAGACATTGAAGGGCAACACTGATTTCCAGGTTAAGCAAAAATCTTGGACTTGCTCGAGGACGAGCAAGGTTTAAGCATGGGGGTATGTTGACGGTCGATTTTGGTACACCTAGCTATGAGTTTACCGTCAACATTTGCACGTATTTGATATTCTAACTAATGGTACTAACCCCCCGGAGGTATCAAGTTCACTCTTGCATGTCGATTTTGGAGTTTATTGTTTACGAGGAAACTAACATTAAAGAGGAGACTTTCGGGACAAGTTCATCAAGCACTTCAAGAGAAGATCATGAAGCTCGGCACAAGTCAAGACACATGATGAACATGACTCCAAATGGCCCAGGGACCGAAGCATGAAGCTGTAAAACTCCAGGGACCTGAACAGAAGATGCTGAAGCTTGCGCGACAAGGAGCTCTATCTAAACCATGGAGAAGACGACGTCAAGGGTCCACATGCAGAAGGGGGCAAGTCAACCATTGACCGAGAAGCGTCGGGGAGCGAACCAGGGCCGAACCGGGCCGAAACGGGCCCAAGCCGGTCGGCCCAGGCCGGCTGGCCCAGCCCTTTTTCATGCCGGTTCGCGACGCCCTTGGACCTAGGTGCTCCTCAATAAATTGCCTCTGCCTCTGTCGGCCGCCACATCCATCCATTCATCAGAGAGCCGTCGACACGAAGGAGAAGCACCGAGAGGAAGCCGACAGCCGCCGCAAGTCCTCGAGTTGCCTAGGAGATGGCCTAGGCCATGCCCTAGCCACCATGGTTGGCCCTGCCTAGTGAAGCCATGGTGGAGTTCTGGAGCCCATGCCTTGATTCCATCAAGGCAATTGTACACTCGACATTCGATGGTGATATAAATCATGTATTTTCCTTACTTTGAGTTACTTCGATGCGTGTTTATTCATATGTGTAACTAGCATATGCCCTTAGTAGGAATAGATTAATCATGGTGGTTAGTCTATATCTTGCGGATACATCGTAGTAATGTACGGACCGAGGTTTATCATTCCGTGATGAATATCCTTGCGTAGTGACAGTACGGTGGAGGAGAAAGCGGCGATCGAACGTGTAATGTTGAGTCAATGACTCATTCTCATGTTGTAGGATTAGATTGGTTTGTCACCATGGCCACAGCGGCAACAAGAAGACGATAGGCTTGGGTTACCTTTTGATGTTTACCTTTATGGCTAGGTGGATGTGATCCATACATCCTTTCATGTATGTTGAACCTTTATGCAATCAACGCTTCACATAGAGTTAGACCGGTAGGTTAGATAGACAACCTTAGCGGTTTGCTTCCGATCCTTGGTTTGACAAAACCTTGGGGGACCCTCCTTGGTGAAAAAGGCACCAAGTCACCCGTACGCTTGCGGTGAACTTCAACATGGTTTTGAACCGTCAACAATGACGAGACCTGATTTCGTGGCGTCATGAGTTTAATGACACATATAAATTCGTAACACTAAGGCGTCATAAGGTACATGCCATGTCGGACCGAGATCCATCGTGGCTCTAACGTGGCAGGGGGTTATGACGATTTCGGTTCGTCACAAATTGAGGCCCGGTCCATGTAAGAGCCTTTGTGCGCCTAATATTGTTGGGCCAATTTTAGCCCGTTTCAGGTTTTCGTGTTATTTTTTTGGCCATTCCCGAAATGTTTGTTGCATGCTATATTGGGCTATTTTATTTTGGGCCCTAGTCAATCTAACGAACTTGGCCCATATTGCATTATGCTTGGACATTTGATTTTGGGCAATTATCCACAGGGCCTTTCCTGAGCCTCGGCCCATATTGCTTTTTTTTAGATCAGCCCATATTGCATTTCGCAGGGCACTGTATACTGTTCTGGCTGCTGCTGATTGCTAGCACATAATCAGACAACAAAACAAAACATTTCCCAGTTCCATATAATTCACACCACATTCAGGGAATAGTTCAACTAGTACATTTGTGCAACATACATCAAGTTAGCATCGAATCGAATCAACATACAACAAGTCATCAGCAACACAAGTTCACCAGGACCACACTTCAGTTGAGAGGAGGATAAACCTAGCTGAAATTTATCAAGCCTTGGATCAGATTATGCATGTCAGTTGTGCTCTTCTTCAAAGCTTCAAGGGCTTCTGTTTGAGACTTTAATGTTGTCTCCTATTCTTGAGCCTTCAATCTCAGTTCGCTCATCTCGGCCTCCTATTCAACAATCTTCTGCCGTAGTTGTGCCCCCCTTGCTTCTCATTGTTAAGTCCAGCTCGTATTTCCTGAACCTGAAGTGCAGTAGTAACCCTAGTCTTTTTCATGGAGGGCAGGCGAGTGCCAGCAACCTCCCGAAAAGTCCTAGATTGGACAACTTTCGCCACTGCTTCAGCAGTAGTCTTTCTTTGTTGGTCACCTTGAGGTTCAGTGACAATTTGTTCCATGCGAGCCTAAAAAAGGAAATAAATTGAAAGGTTTAAAATAAAGTAGTCACACATGTTTCTAGTATTGTTGCAAAGAAAAATGCAAAAGCAGACAAGTACTTACAATGGCTGCCTGTACTGGAGCGGTGAAGCCATTCTTGCTGTAGTGGAAGGACTTGAAATAATCAAGTGGACTTAGCCCTTCTCCTTCAGTAGTATACTTCTGCCTCTAAATATGTTTCGAAAATAGGCATAATTATTAAAGTGCTAGCATTGTAAAATGGTTCATGCAATGAACTACAGAGCAAAAACATGACTTGTTCATCTGCTTACCACAAGATTAGCTTATACAATGTAGCTTTGAGATCTCGTGCGCTAATGGTACTTGACCTTTCCTTGATTACTGGTGTTTGTACTACACCTCACCTTTACAATAATAAGAACTTGTGTAATAAATAAGATTAAGAACAACATATAAGTACATGAAAATGTGGTAGTGGCAAGTTGAAGTTCTATCATACCCTGTGCTTAGGAGAAGACCACATGTTAACCAGTGCCTTCCATTGTGCGTCGGTCAGATTGGGCACAGTAGATTTAGTTGGGACTGCATTTGCTGGAACATCATTGAAGTACTTTTGCTTCAGGCGATACCTCGCCTGTCTCTGTATCGACTTTAGCATGTCAGTGCGTGCCACCCTTACAGGCTCACTGGTGGTGTTAATGTCGAATTGCCCCTAGCACAGGACAATTATCAGAAAAATGGATGACAAGAATGGATGCAAAGAACTATGGTAGTAGATGAGTCGACATATGCACACTGCTAGTTTGCCCATGTAGTTCTTGAGATGGTCTTCAGTCTTTTCACCATCTTGTTGGTTCTTCTTTTGCTTGTAGTCCTTCCAGCTAGGAAGGATCGGTATGTGCCCACACACTATGATCCCACCTTCTGATGCAAACTTTGCAGCTTGCATTGGTGCCTCTGGGCATTTGAGCCCTTCTTGAATGTGTATAGGGATCTTGCCATTTAAGCCTCGGCTAATTCGGTCCAGATCTCTGCCCAATCTTCTTGAATCCCGCGGCCCCCGTTGTGCTCTGGAAGGGCGTGCATCACCTAACAAGTTTGTTACAGCCATACAAGTTAATAATTATTCGGTTGGTAATTAGGACATTCGAATATGAGATCAAATGACTTGCCTTCTGCAGTCGTCATATCGATGATGTTCTCATCGTGGGTTGTTGTTGCTTAGCCTTCATTGGGCAATTCTTGTGTATCAAGAGTTGTCCCACTCCCATCAGCTAAAGCCAATTCCCTTGCCTTGGTCCTAGTCAGTCTAGGAGGCATTCTGGTAGGGTCATCTGGTGCCCAAATTCTCTTGGTCCCTCTTCCTCCACTGACAGGTATGCTATGAGTGACCTGATTACACAAAATTCAACAAAGAAAGAGAAGTTCAGAAGCAATCCTGCATAACTAGTACATGAAATGAGTTTATGATAAGATTACCTCTTGTTGACATGTCTCTGGGTCAGATTCATGTTCATCAGAAGGGTTGTACTGCGGATCCGAATCTTGTATTGTTGTATCGTTGGTACCCTTTCTGCTTGGTTGGTCAGCTGCTAAAATTGCTTTCATTTTCTCGATGCCAAGACTAGAGAAGAAATTTTGATTCTTCAAGACATTAATGTCCCTCTGCCGATCGTAATCGCCGCGCTCGTCTACTTCTGTTTGGAAAGCAGAGAAACTTCTCTAAGGTTGGCCTACCACTGTAAATAAAACTAGATCTAAACACTTCTATAAGAACCAGTAGGATGTTCCTAGCCGAAACAAGATCCTAAAAAAGATGTTCCTACTCAAAACAAGATCCTGATAGGAAGTAGTGTATACATGGGATCTGTCAGATCTAAAAACTTCTATAAGAACCAGTAGGATGTTCCTAGCCGAACAAGATCCTAAAAGGATGTTCCTAGTCAAAACAAGATCCTAAAAAGAACTAGTGTAGACATGGGATCTACCTGATCAAAAAAAAAGTAGTGCACACATGGGATCTGCCACATGGGAAAACACGCAAGTACGAATCCATTGGGGAAGCTGAACCGAGGAGGAAAACATTGTACCTTGTTCTGGATATTTCCTTCGTACGACCTTCCCTCCTGGTGCCATTGTGTCGTCGCCACTGCTACTACAGAGGTAGATGGGAAAGGGGCTGAAGCTATGAGCTGTATATTTGAGACGATGGAGGAGAGGAGGTGAAGATTTGGGCTACCAGCGAGGAGGGAAGGTGAAATGGGGGCGGAAAGATTTGAGATGGCGAGGAGAGGAGTAGAAGAGAGGGAAGGGACGGGGGCGGGGGTAATTTATCCATTTTGGTGGAGGGCCTTGTCAGATTACCAATATACCCTTTCATTATGGTGGTGACTGAAACGGGGTGCATTGGGAAGGGGGAAGCAAAAAGGACATTTAACATCTGCTTTGCCCGGGCGTCTGAAATTCTGAATATTTGAATCGCGCGCCGGTTTGTTCTGGGGCTGGTCAGTGCTATATACTTCCGGCAAACGATGTTCCTCTTATCAAGATACTACTACATAGGATATTCCTTTATGAGGAACTACTCATTTCGTTTATGTACTGCTCCCCTTATATTGATCAACACATCCCTTCCTTCGTCGATTCGATTCGCCTACTACTACATGATCATGAGCACGTCACGTTGCATACTCCTCGATCATACACACATTGGAGATCAACACATCCCTTCCTTCGTCGATTCGATTCGCTTAGTACTACAAGATTATGAGCACGTCACGTTGCATACTCCTCGATCATGCCCACATTAGAGATCAAGACATCCCTTCCTTCGTCGATTCGATTCGCCTAGTACTACATGATCATGAGCACATCACGTTGCATACTCCTCGATCATGCCCACATTGGAGATCAACACATCCCTTCCTTCGTCGATTCGATTCGCTTAGTACTACAAGATTATGAGCACGTCACGTTGCATACTCCTCAATCATACCCACATTGGAGATCAACACATCTCCCTTCCTTCGTCGATTCGATTCGCTTAGTACTACAAGATTATGAGCACGTCATGTTGCATACTCCTCGATCATGCCTACATTGGAGATTAACACATCCCTTCCTTCGCCGATTCGATTCGCTTAGTACTACATGATCATGAGCACGTCACGTTGCATACTCCTCGATCATGCCCACATTGGAGATCAACACATCCCTTCCTTCGTCGATTCGATTCGCTTAGTACTACAAGATTATGAGCACGTAACGTTGCATACTCCTCGATCATGCCCACATTGGGGATCAACACATCCTTTCCTTCGTCGATTCGATTCGCTTAGTACTACATGACATGAGCACGTCACGTTGCATACTCCTCGATCATGCCCACATTGGAGATCAACACATCCCTTCCTTCATCGATTCGATTCGCTTAGTACTACAAGATTATAAGCACGTCATGTTGCATACTCCTCGATCATGCCCACATTGGAGATCAACACATCCCTTCCTTCGTCGATTCGATTCGCTTAGTGCTACAAGATTATGAGCATGTCACGTTGCATACTCCTCGATCATGCCCACATAGATCAACACAGCCCTTCCTTCGACTATTCGACTCGCTTAGTACTACAAGATTATGAGCACGTAACGTTGCATACTCCTCGATCATGCCCACATTGGAGATCAACACATCCCTTCCTTCGTCGATTCGATTCTTAGTACTACAAGATTATGAACACGTCATGTTGCATACTCCTCGATCATACCCACATTGGAGATCAACACATCCCTTCCTCCGTCTATTCAATTCGCTTAGTACTATAAGATTATGAGCACGTCACATACTCCTCGATCATGCCCACATTGGAGATCAACACATCCCTTCCTGTCATCAAACATCGGTATTCTGACGTGATTCAAGGATTACATCGAAAATTGCAAACAAAAGCATGCGTAGGGAGGGTTGGGTTCATTTTATGCATAGCACGACTCATGCATTGCGTGATGTCGAGGCCATAGAACTCTCCGTTTTGGTTGGAGGAATCCCGCATTGATCCAAGCCATTAATCCAATCGAAGGATTCAATCGTATGGAAGTCGGAGTCTTCAACGTCACGACACAAGTACGATGTTCTATTCTGGAAACGAAGTGCTGGTACCTGTATCTCATTCTGCAATCCGATACAAGAGTATTGGGAGTCTTCTCACTCCGGTACAATTTCATCTTGGTCAGCAATTGTGAAGACCTGAGCACAAAGCCCAGGCAAAATGATTATTTATGGTTGGTTCGCACACGTGAAGAAAAATGTATTGTTCAACTCGAACAACAATCAAATGGAATCAATGACAATAAAAGGAATGTTTAACATTCTACCTCTTTTTCGTCGGTGTTCGAAGGAGCCGATATAACAGGATTGTGAAGAGGGTCATCAGGAGCTGGAGCTGGAGCTGGAGCAGGAGCAGGAGCAGGAGAGCCTTCTTCGGTAGTAGGAGCAGGAGCTGGAGCAGGAGAGCCTTCTGAGGTAGCAGGAGCTGGAGCAGGAGATCCTTCTGAGGTAGCAGGAGCAGGAGCAGGAGAGCCTTCTGAGGTAGCAGGAGCAGGAGCTGCAGCAGGAGAGCCTTCTGAGGTAGTAGGAGAAGGAGCAAGAGAGCCTTCCAACATAGCAGGAGCTGGAGCAGGATCAGCTGCACGAGAGCCTTCTGAGGTAGCTGGAGCAGGATCTTCTAGACCATTTGTTGTTGCCACCAAAGGATCTTCCTTATTCGTTTCCTCTGCTGCAATATCAGATAGAACCTTGAGTATTGTTGCATCTGCTTCCTTTTCTTCTTTGGAATCCTTTTCTGTCATCCATTGTGAACCAATTGCTGAACTGTGAGGTAGCTCATAGCCTTTCTATCTCTCTTGCCACCATCTCGGCGCATCTGCAATATACTTCTCGAATTAGTGCCATTCCAAGAATTCAGCGGCAGATTGTGATATCCGCTGGAGCCTGGAGGCGGACGCATACCTCTGATTTCGGCGACGGATTGAGGTATCCGCTGGAGGCTGCTGCAGGCGGTGGCGGCAGCGGCGGAACCCTACAAAGGGCTTGCGCCGCAAGTGAGGAGGTAGTAACTAGGGGGATGGCGGGTCAGCACGAGTGACACGCCGTTGGATAAAGCCATAAAGGTGTGTGTAGTGCGTTGTTGGCACCCTGTGATCAGGAAATGGGAAGCGCCTTTCGTACTTGTAGTTTACAAGGAAGTTCCTCTGTTCCAATGTATACCAGACCGGATCATCTTCCGGACGTATGTCGATGAGTATGAAAGTCATCACAGGATGGTCCTGTCGTACAGAATACAAAGAACCGGACAATCCATTCGCATACTTAGTCGATCATGCCCACATTGGAGATCAACACATCCCTTCCTTCGTCGATTCGATTCGCCTAGTACTACATGATCATGAGCACATCACGTTGCATACTCCTCGATCATGCCCGCATTGGAGATCAACACATCCCTTCCTTCAACGATTCAATTCGCCTAGTACTACATGATCATGAGCACGTCACGTTGCACACTCCTCGATCATGCCCACATTGGAGATCAACACATCCCTTCCTTCGTCGATTCAATTCGCCTAGTACTATATGATCATGAGCACGTCACATTGCACACTCCTTGATCATGTCCACATTGGAGATCAACACATCCCTTCCTTCGTCGATTCGATTTGCCTAGTACTACATGATCATCAGCACGTCACGTTGCATACTACTCGATCATGCTCACATTGGAGATCAACAAATCCCTTCCTTCGTCGATTCGACTCGCCTAGTACTACATGATCATGAGCATGTCACGTTGCATACTCCTCGATCATGCCCACATTGGAGATCAACACATCCCTTCCTTTGTCGATTCGATTCGCCTAGTACTACATGATCATGAGCACGTCACGTTGCATACTACTTGATCATGGCCACATTGGAGAGGATAAGAAATGGATATTTTCTAACCTACCATTCACGTAGCCCATACAGGACGTTTCGTTGTTTTATAATACAACATACCGGATAATCGGTCATCCCCATGCACGATCGTATATTTTGTATAAGTCGCAACAGGAAGTTCCGATGCTACATAATACAGTGAACCGGATAATAGGCACCTATGGTAGGTTTAATATTCAGGAAAGTGCACTTCAACTACATATAAATTACATATATATCATAAGGTCCACTTGATTTCAGTTCGGATCGACTTAAACATTTACTGATTTGATATCCTAGTCGTCGTCACTTTCATCGGCAGCATTTTCATCTTCATCGACGTATTGCCATAGATTGTTGTCATCCTCATCTTTAGAATTGAATCCATCCACATCAGACTGCTCCTGCTAGCGAATTACGTCAACTTCAACGGCTGCAGCTATAACCTCCGAACCATCACCAAGACCATAATCAAGTATAACATCATGCAAGGTTTGGTCAATTTCATCATTGATATGCAAGTACCATGCCAGTGGGAGCTATGTCCTCCTCATTTTCATTATAGCTCCACAAATGCCTGTGCTCAAATTTTTACACCACTCTCCATGGGTGTTGTAGCAGGGTGTCTGGCAAGTAAAAGACCTTTGTTGCTTGTTCAGCAAGAATGTAGGGATCATCTTGGTACCAGTAATCTCCAGTATTGACGCTTGTGAAGTAACCATCATTTCTAATCTTCGGTTCCTTCTTGGTCCCTTCCAGATCATGCCAGACAACCTGGAATAAAACAACAGTTCGATCTCTGTCAAGCCCCGAGTTGTAGCGCAGCTCAACAATGTCTCTTAGTGAACCATAAAACTCAATTTCTTTAATGTCTTTATGTGATCCTGTAGTCATGATTCCACTGTTCTTGCCTCTCGGGCCTTGGTGTGGTACCAGACACCGCCTACAATACATGCTGTATAAGTTTTTGCTCGCCGGTCTGGTTCAGCTGATAATGCATATAGGTTGTCGTCACTCACTAGATTGTTTGTAATCTATACAGAAGAGCCATAGTTATTTTTAATATAGTCCTGTGTAAAGGTCCTCACCAGGTAATATAAGCTAGCTACCAAACAAAAAAAAAGAATACTAACATGCGATCTAAACTAGTGCCAAAATTCTGCAATAGCTGTGTATATCTGTTTGTCCACTAAACCGCGAAGACAAGCCGACAAAACCCTTTGGAGTAGGATATGACAATCATGAGTTTTCAGTCTTTGTAGTTTGCATCCATCTGCAGCAATACACCTAGATAAGTTTGAAGCATATCCATCTGGGAACTTCTCCGAACTTATAAAATCACAAAACAACTTCTGTTTCATTTTTGAAAGTACATATGGAGCTTCTGGCATTTTGCATGGCTCACCATCCTCAGTTGCCACCAGGTGTAGATTTGATCTTACACCAATCTCTTCCAAATCAACCCTAGCATTGATGGTGTCCTTTGTCTTACCAGCAATTTTAAGCAACGTTCCAATAAGGTTTTCGCATATGTTTTTCTCAATGTGCATCACATCAAGGTTATGTGCCAACTTCAGAGATGACCAGTACGGCAAGTCCCACAAACAAACCCATCAGCTCCAGCACTGTCTGGATTCCCGCTTCCTTTTCTTTCCTCGAGGTAGAGGATGCTTTCCTAGTCTAACGTCTTTAACCTTCTCCAGTTGCTGCTTCAGCTCCTCATGGGTAAACTGCCCTGGCTTTTCTTGGTTTTCAGCAGTACCATCAAAATCTGCTCTCTTTCTTCTCCATGGATGGTCAGTTTGAAGGAAACAACGATGCCCAGTGTAACATATCTTGTTCTTCAATCTCCTTGAGCAAGGATCCTTGTCGCAACACACACAGGCAAAATAGCCTTTCATGACTCGCCCAGACAACGTGCTCAATGCTGCATAATCATGTATGCACCAAAGAACCGCAGCACGCAGTTTAAATTCTTTACCCTCAACAACATCGATTTCCCATACACCCTTCCAAAGTTGCTGCAGCTCTTCGATGAGAGGTTCCATGAAGATATCAAAATCCTTTGATGGAGAACTCGGCCCAGGGATCAATAAGGCCATCATGAAGTTTGATTCTTCCATGCATACCCATGGTGGCATGTTATACAACACAACAAATACTGGCCACATACTATATGAGTTGTTCATATTGCCAAATGGATTGAAACCATCGGTTGCAAGACCAAGTCTAAGGTTCCTAGCATCTTTTGCAAATTGCTTCCAACTTTTAATGAATTGTTTCCATGCCTCACCATCAGCTGGATGGCTAAGCTCATTCTTCACCAGTTTTCGCTTCAACTCGTGCCATCATGCATCCTTTGCTGTTTTTGATGAAAGAAACATCCTCTTTAGCATGAAAATTAGCGAAAAATGCCTCAATACCTTTTGAGGAACGCGCTTGTTGGTGTCTGCATCCTTCCATCTTGAATCCGCTTCACAACATACTGGGCACACATCAAGTTTGACATAGTTCTCCTTGCGAAACAATATACAATTATTTTTGCAAACATGGATTTTTTCATCGCCGAGTCCCATGGAACGTATGTACATCATTGCTGCATCGAAAGAGTCTATAAGACACACTTTTGGGAATCCTTTTTGTAACAAATTCATCATTGCATTGAATGCGACGTTGCTTATCCGACTGAAAGACTTTATATGAAGTAACTTCACAACAAATGTAAATTGTGTATATGAAGATGTCGGTGACACCTTACGGTTCAGATGTTCCTTTACAAATTCATACATTTTCTCACCGAGCACCTGACCCTTGCCCAAGTCAGCAATCAATTCAGACATTCCATCGTCTCTACGGCCTTCATCCTCCTCCATACTCGATATGTATTGGTTTTCCTAGACCGTTTCCTGACCACCACTATCCCGTGGAGCTGCATTATCCACATCCCCCTCTACATCCGGCAGAATTGTGTTATCTTGGACATTTTCATCATCATCAACCATATGCTCCAAAGGTTCTCCATGATGGATCCACCTAGTGTAAGTGGTTGCCATCCCACTCACAAGTAAGTGAACTCCAATTCGCTCTATAGTCCCTGTAGAGTTATTGAGGCATCGACGACAAGGGTATAGTATTTCTTCATCCTCAACGTATCTTGTATGAAGAAATGCCAAGAAATCCTGGACCCCTTTCTCATGATCGGTGGTAAAACCAGTACAATCGGTTATCTAGTGTCTATCCATCTGGAAAGTTTTTGGCGAATCCAACTCAAAATTACTGAACATAGAACGAATCAAAAAGGAGAACATTCTGTGAAATGAAATTTTCCGGATTGAACACAAAATTACTTACCAGATTGACACGTCGCTGCAGCAAGTATCACCCAGGTTGCGCTTGTAGGAGTGAGCAGCCATTGGAAGTCGCAAATCACCGCCGGAATGATCCGTTTTGGTAGCCTACTCACCTCTCCATTCTTCGTTTTCTCGTTTCGGGGCTGCGGGCTGCGGGAAACCTATTTTTGGCTACAGCACGGGCTTTTCTCCTGCCAACTTATCAGAACCGCTCCGTGCTGTGGTTGGGGTGGAAAGTGTTTCCCATTAAATTGACACAACCAAGAGGTGGTGCAGTGGTAGATAGTGCTATCTTGTTCCTATAGGTTTCTAGTTCGAACCCTTTCTATGGCAAATTGTTTTTGCAGCATTTCGTGACCGACAGTAGGAAACAACAGAAGGTCCTTCCAGCAAAACATCAACAAAATGGACTAGCAAAACATCAGCAAAATTAATTCAGAAAGGTGAGTATGCTCGACTCAATTTGAAATAGATTAAACCAAATCGACAAAATAAGATGGACTCGCATAGCTCTCATCACCACAAAGTTCACACCACCAGCAAGTAGCAAACACAAAAATACAAACAAATTCATCACCACAAAGTACACACCACCTATGATCCGTCTAGCTAGCAGTAACACCAGACATGTTTTATCGATTGTCTGCAGCTCAGTCAGAGTTCGATTGCTCTTTCTTTCAACAGGGCATTCTTCGCTAACAATTGCTGAATCTCTTTCAGCTAGTCATTCTCCTGCCGTAACAATTGATTAACATGGCCCCTCTCTTTGGTCAGCTCTTCCATCAGGGCAATGTTCTCCTGCTGTAAAAATACCATTTAATTCAACTGGGCATACTCATGTTGCAGCAATTGATAAGACTCTTCCATGCATTTCTTCATCTCTTTCAGCTGTTCATTTTGCTGCTGTAATGATTGCTCATACAGGTGCTTGTAATTTAGAACCTTTCGAAGTGACTTGAGCTCGCTGACTTGTTGTTCTTGCAGGTCTCTCTTCACCTTCTACAGCTCTGCTTTAGTGGAATGAAGCACCTCCAGAAGCTAGAAAAATACAAGAACCTATCAATCCATCAAACTATGCAAACTGAAAACTAACTAAATCAACTTCTAACGTCAATTGCAATTCAAATCTGAGTGTACGATGAAATCAGCTCAGCTTTAGTGGATTCAAGCACCTCCAGAAGCTAGAAAAATACAAGAACCTATCAATCCATCAAACGATGCAAACTGAAAACTAACTGAATCAACTTCTAACACCAATTGCAATTCAAATTTTAGTGTACGATGAAATATGAATCTATTGTATATGGTCATCCATCCTCTAGATCCCCAAATCTAGAAATCCCCATCCCTAGGCCAATAGGGGAAAATATAGTGGCTCAAACCAGAGGATTGACCTTGTCGTCCTGTTTCATGAACTCGTAGCCGGGAGGTGGCGCATAAACCACCCTCTCATCATCATCAGAATCCACCATTCCTACCATGAGCCGTTGTAGATTTGCACGTAGCAAAAGTCGAGAGTCTTTGCGAAGGCAGTGAAGCGTTTCGCCTGCGAATTACTGATTTATATTAAAGATTCGAAAAAATGCTTACATGTGGGACCCAATTGAATTTTCTGACGACTTGGAACACTCTATTTTTAAAATAATGCTTACATGTGGGACCAAAGTTAGTTTATGACACCGCTGACCTGGCGAAAATGCTTACATGTGGGACCCTGCAAAATTTTATGATGAGTTGGAACACTCTATTTTTGAAAGAATACTTACATGTGGGACCCTTCCGAATTTTATGACGACTTGGAACACTATTTTTAAAATAATACTTACATGTGGGACCAAAGTTGGTTTATGATGCTGTTGCGGAGCTTATGGTGTCACAAAACTAGCTTGGAACAGGGAATGCTCGGCTACAGTACCAACTGTTATGACGAAAGATTTTTTTGTCACTAAATTTGCTCGGAACTGAAATATTTTGACGAGGTCAGCCAGGAACATCATAAATCAATGACGCTAAAATGTGATTGCGTCACTAGTCAACAATTTTCTTGTAGTGCTTGTTGCTGCAAAAGGCATGCTTCGCAAAGGGAGGCTCCTCTTCGCACACATATTTTTTTCTTAAATGGGGCTTGAACCGCTGTTACAAGGTTCCAATCTCTGATATAGCTGCCTTAACTGCCTTCTTGCAAACCGATTCTTCCAGATTAGCTGGGTAATCTAGCTTTTCCTCTAAAACTGTGAACAGTTGTTCCTTTTCAATTGGTGAGAGATCATCAACCGCCTTGTTTATTGACACCCTCTCCCGAGCAATAAGGCCACAGACCAATACAAATCCCTCGCAGCATCTGGGGTAGGCCAAAAATTGGCATCAAGTCCAGTTGCAGTCAACTTGTCTTCTGGCCATTGGTTTGTGTCCTTGACTCGCGGGATCGAGTACTACTCGCAGCAGTCTGTGCTGAGTGACCCTGTGAAGAAGGTTCACCGCCGATGGGCTGTGATGGTGCACTGGAGGTAGAGGAATTTGTTGCTGTGGGAGACTGCATAGATGATATGTTAGGTTGTTAGTAGAGCAACATAAGCAAGACTGAAAATCTAAACAAAATTCTTATTAGATAAATTCTTTTTCTCTGACAGGCAAAATAGCTGATATTAGACTAGAAATCATTACAAATCATAAATAAAATCAGTATAGACATACACAGTTCATATTTTACTTAATTAGCACACAGGGATAGGTGCTAACCATTTTGACATGGATACATCAATATGCTTATATATCAAAGCAGAGAATAAATTCCTTCAACTGCTTCCTTGTCCAATTTCAGCAGCGATGGATTGTGTGTTCCATGTGTACATGCAACAAGAGGATAAAACAATCATGCCATTATATATAACAGTAGTGAAACAACACTCACAACACATCATGACACTAACAATAACAATATATATGACAGTAGTGAAACAATTAACACTCACAACAAAGCATAGGACAGTCTACTTATCACTTATAAACCACTGCGATGCATTTCCCACTGACATTATGTGGCCATCAGAATTAAAGTATGCTAGCAAGTCCAAAGCATAACTGTTGATCTGGTACAATCAAAGCATAGCATTAATCCTCAATGCTTTTCATGAATTTATAGGACAAAAATTGTAGCACTAGGAACATGAAAATGAATTTCAACAGTTCATATAACTTCATCTGTTAGCAACAATTTATTCAAACAGACTTGGAGTAACAAAATCCATCCATCAAATCCATAGTCAATCAATTAAAAATGAACTATTAAGGCATGTCTCCCTAATCCACCTTGACAGGAATATATAGCAGATTGGGTGGCCGAGCAGAGAGAGGGCGTTGGGGGTTCAAGAATGACTAACCTCTGTCACGAATGAAGTAGTTGTTCTCGTGATGGTCGGAGGGGCTGGATCCACGTCGGCTCGTGGCCTAAGGTGGTCAGCTCGTCGTCGTGGCTGGGGATGCCGGATCCGCGTCACCATCTTTAGGTTGGCTGGGAAGTAGTCCACACGCCATTAACCGCGTCCTCGTCACCGTCGACACACAGCAAGCGGTGGGGCTGGAGAAGAGCAGGGCTGCGACGGGGAGAGAGCGGCGAAGGCGAGCATGGAGAGTGGCGGCGACGACTAGGGCAGAAGAAGGAGCAGAGCGACGATGGGGAGAGTGCGGGCGTTGTGGATCTGTCTAGTGAGTAGCCGAATATGTCCCCTGAGGAACTGCGTGCATAACTGTGTTTAAGGAAATTACTAGCGTGCCCTTGAACGGCTCTCTGGTGGAATTGGAATTCCATGGGTATTATAGTCAATATAGGTAGGAAATTTTGAACAGCTCGCGCACAGTTTGCGTCCTGACGCTGACGCGTGGGCCAGTGTCATTGGCGACACTGGTTAGTGAACCCGCATCGCCTTTGTTGGCAGTTGGGTCCGGGCGAGCGGGCAACAGTTATCTTTTTATATTTGGCTGCTGACGCTGACGCGTGGGCCAGCCACTATTTTTTTGAATGAAACTTGCTTCCCTAAAATATTAGAGCCCATAAAACAGCACCTAAAAAATCATAAAAATATGAACAATTCATATTTGGGCATTTAGTGTTTGAATAAAATATCAACAGTCTCACTTGTGTGCCCAAGATTCTTAGAATTCGTTTTTACATCCCATGTTAATGATGTAATAATTCTAATAACATCTAGTGTGCTCTAAAAAATCTACAAATTGACTTAGCACATAATTTGGGTACCTAAACTTGTCTTCAAAATCTCAAATGGTTTCAATGAAGGAACAATATACTTGTGTACAAATATCTACATCTCTCACATAGTTTCCTAGAATGTTGCTTGAACATTGAAGTTTTCCACACTTTGCAACTTGTTCGAACTCATATGCATTTGAAAACTTCACAAAACCTTGTGTTCAGCTTAAGATTACGAAAATGCAAAGTTTCATTACAGGAGGTGTGGAAAACAAATATTATTTATATGTTGTACTTACATAGAACAAGATAAGGCATATAAATATTGTCCAAGAAACGGAATATACACTGAACAATGAAATTAATGAAAATATGGTGATTTTAGAAAAATTTAAAAAAATAATCAAATTTGGACTAATTACGACGGAGAAATACATGTTACAAAATTTGATTGCAGATTAAAAAGAGAAATGCCGTCGGTGACGTGAGACGGATAGACTGTTCTTCATTCTCCAATAGAACAAAGGAGGAAGCAGAGGGCACCACCACCCCCGCCGTGCCCGCTTCGGCGGTTTTGACACCCAAGAGGGCACCCTAGGCCTCGTCGGCGGCAAATGAGACCACCGCAACCTTTGATTTGACTAACGTGACAAATCAAATCTTGTCTATCAAAAACCGATTAAAAACCGACATCCCTATTAAATCAAATCCACATTTAGTAATATCTAATAATTTACATTCAAGATAGATAATGTTGATTGATGCTTGCACCTACATCCCGATGTTCATCCTGCTGATGGCGTACTCCACGACGACGCTGAAGTTACGCGTCTAGAGGTCGAACTCATTTTGGATGCGACACTCAGTGCTGCAGTAGTGGATGATCTCTGAGGTCTCCGGCCCGTAGCGGCTACATCTCTCTGCCCAAATGCAGACGTGGGGATTCTAGACGGGCATCAACGGAATGTCGTCGTCGCCGCCACGAAGCCAGTACCACCACACAATGTTGCGGAGCTCCCGGTTGACGAGGTAGCACAACCGCCGCAGATTGTGGTTCTTCCACCGCCTGTCAGGGGGTGACGGGCCGCCGCTGATTTCGTGGAGCAGTGCCATGGCTTCGGGGTCCGCAGGGTTGCAACGGTACTTCAGCATCGCTAAAAAATACTTCGCACCAAAGTCTTTAGCAGCAGCATCTCCGACGAGCTTCAGACCCTTATTCGGATTTCGCCGCGTCATCAACCTCTCTATCACCTCGAACAATAAGGCCTCCCGATGATTGGCCTCGCAGAAGCACCACTCAAAGCATGACCTGATGTAGTGATTCCTTCACACCTGACGAAGCTCACGTAGCGACACATGCAGTAGTACCTCGTCGGAGTTGCACATGCGCCGAAAGGTGCCGCAGATCTGATTACGAAGGATCAGGAAATGAATGACGGGCTTATCCTTGATGGAGTGGATGATGATCTGGGTGATAAGATCATCTGGCAGCAGCAGCATCAAGCACACCGCGGCCATCAAGGTGAAGGGGAGTTAATAGAAAGGCGACGGCTTTGGAAATTGAAAATTGACGGGGTAGAAATTGAAAGGCGACGGGGTTTGGAAATAGAAAAAGGTGACTCGGCCATCTAGAACAATATATGGAAATTGAAAAGGTGCCATAGTTTGGCTGCTGACGCTGACGAGTGGGCTCGACACCATTGCCCCTGCCCCTTCACCTTCCCGCGTAATTGAAAGGCGACACATGTTTTTGGACGGTTTTGCTCCCGAAACGGAGCCCGAGGCGTAGTGGGTGGGGGCAGAGGCGCCTGACAGTTCCGCGTCTTGTCAATATAACTCCCCTGCTTTCCCTGCCTTCCCCTGCTTCTTCCATAAGCTTCTCATCTCTTTCGCTTCTTCTTCCTCCTCGCGATCCAACATTACAAATCTCCGGTCACCGAGAGATCACGAAGGAGAAGATGAAATCGAGTGCCCCGTCGCCGGCGAAGCAGGGACGAAGGAAGGACAATGATGATGAAAGCCGCCGCCAGAGGAAGTTGGAGAAGGGGAAGGAGCCAGTGACCAAGAAGAAGGACGCCAACGAGTAACCGTTCGGCGACAACACTAAGTTTGCTGTCGACCTGCTCAAGAGCGCGTTCAGCAAGCTTCAAGATGTTGGTGCGGCCTTCGACATCAAGGCACCTCATGAAGTGGACAAGGACCTGAGCATGAAGGGTGTCGCCTTCAGGATCCACGGGTTAGCTGAAAAGCTCGAGAACCTCCCCGTGGTCAAGCGGGCTGGCCACCACTTCATCTTCGATGACGACGGCTCCAACAGCGACGACGGCAGCCCCAGCGGCGACGACGGCTCCGACGGCAGCCACGGCGGTGACGACGGCTCTGACGGCAGCCACGGCGGCGACCAACTACTTGATAGACTCCTCTACCATATATAGTAATAATGTGTGTGTGTGTTTGTGTCTTCATTAGGTTGTTGGACATGAACTCCTTAGTTTGTTAGTCGATCATGAACTGCTTAATTAATTAATTTGGTTGTTGGATTTTGTATGTCATGAACTTGATCTAATAGACACGAGTAGATCTATCCGCATCTCCTATAATATGTGCTCCTCCTATTGTGATGAACTGGAGATCCGTTGTGATGAACTGGAGATCTGTTGTGATGAATTAGATCTTAGAGACAATGGATAGTCATTGGTGACACGGGTTAGCGAACCTGCATCGCCTTTATTGGCAGTTGGGTCCAGGTGGGCAGGCAACGGTTATCTTTTTATATTGGCTGCTGACGCTGACGCGTGGGCCCGTCACTATTTTTTTTAGAATGAAACTTGCTTCCCTGAAATATTAGAGCCCATAAAAAAACACCTAAAAAATCATAAAAATACGAACAATTCATATTTTGACATTTAGTATTTGAATAAAATATCAACAGTCACACTTGTGTGCCTAAAATTCTTATAATTCGTTTTTACATCCCATGTTAATGATATAATAATTCTAATAACATCTAATGTGCTCTAAAAAATCTACAAATTGACTTGGCAACATAATTTGGGTACCTAAACCCATCTTCAAAATTTCAAATGATTTGGATGAAGGAATAATATACTTGTGTACAAATGTCTACATCTCTCACATAGTTTCCTAGAATGTTACTTGAACATTGAAGTTTTCCACACTTTACAACATGTTTGAACTCATATGCATTTGAAAACTTAACAAAACCTTATGTTCACCTTAAGCTTACGAAATGCAAAGTTTCATCACTAATGGTTGTGTGAAACAAATATTATTTATATGTTGTTGTACTTATAAAGAACAAAATAATGCATATAATCATTATTCAAGAAACGGAATATACACTAAATAATAAAATTAATGAAAAGGTGGTCATTTTAGAAAAACTTAGAAAAAAAATAATCAAATTTGGACTAATTACGACGAAGAAATACATGTTACAACATTTGATTGCAGATTAAAAGGAGAAATGCGAACTGCTCTTCATTTGAATAGAACTAGGCCCCGCAGTCATTGGCGACACGGGACCGATAATCCGCGTCGGCTTTGTTGCTCTTCCAAAAATTTACACAGATAATATGAGAAACATACAAAAGCTAGTCCACTACTGATTTCCTATTCCTGTACTCCGTTCGAACTTCACCATTTCGCGGCAGAGCCTATAGGCTTCGCTGCAAAATAGAGAAATTCCAAGCCATCCTTTATCCACGCCGCAGCCGCGCTGTTGCCTGCGCACGGCTAATCGCCGCGCACCTGTGTCGGAGGCGGCAGCGGTTCACCCCAAATGCGCCACGTCGAGGAGTGGATCACACGCGCGGCCTTCTCGTGCAAAGGCAGACACTCCTCGTTGCTCAGCCATATCGACGTCGTACTGCCGCCGCCCGTGACCTGCCTCATGTACCGCTTCGCGGTGTCATCGGCGGCGGCACCGCCATTGTCCCTGTAGAGCAAGATGGCGTATATATAGGACACCGCATCGTGCCCACCTCGGCGGCGCACTGGAGATCATTGCTTTCCCTGTTTTCCATGAACACAGCTTTGAACCCGAAGAAGAAGCAAGCCCCCAGATTCTCGAGATCGGTCAGCATAGCAAGGAAGGCTTTGTAGGCAGTGGGGTCCCACACCCAAGAAATCTCATCTCTTATCCCCTCTATGGACAAACGCCGACCCACGTCATGGTGGCCGCACACGCGGCACATGGTCGAGCTAGTACCTCTTAGGCTGCGGAGGTCAGCCAAGGGCTGCTCTGAGGTCGCACTGACGCGCGCTGCAATCTCAATGTGGAGGTCTTGAGGGAGGTCCAGCAGCGACGACTGGTGCCGCCTGCTTCTTCCCGGCATGCTATTCATCTCCGGCTTGGAATGGTGACATTAAGGAGCGGGCAGTTGTTGTTTTTTCGTGGGTAGATGAAGGGGCAGGGGATCTAAATTATTTTGGAATGAGAAGATACAGGAGACTTGTTTCGAAACACGGTTTAAGTATGCAATGGAGACGACGTCTGGCTAATCCGCGTATCCTTTAATTCTCCATTGGAGACGATGTTTGTCTAATCCGCGTATCCTTTAATTCTACATTGGAGACGACATTTGGTTAATCCGCGTATCCTTTAGTTCTACATTGGAATCACTGCCTCTGCTGTCAGCCATTGACTGGGCGACTGTTTCCCCCTTGACCGGATCTGGCATCAATTTCTTGGGAACCTTCCCGTTTCTTGTGCTTTTGATCTTATCCCTTCCTTTTTTTTGACAACTGATCTTATCCCTTCCTTGTTTTTGCTATAAAAAGGGACCAACGCCTATCGGTCCTCCTCACTTGCTTCGTTCTTCTCTAGATTTAGATCTAGCTATGGCCTAAAGAATAGATCTTGTAGGGCGCAAGATTTTGCTTTTCTCTTTACTTCCTCCTCCTCGTTCTCTCCGTTGCTAGAAGAATTCTTGTGATATGGGTGATTGGGTTGCTCATCCCTCTAGCACGGATGCTAGAAAAATCCTTGTGATATATTTCCTTGTGATTTTACATCAGCTGTCGGGGGAGAGTAGCCCAGAACCTTTGCATCAGGAAGAACAAGCCAACGGAAAGATCACTACTGAGGTCTGGGAAGAGTAGCCTAGAACCCTTGAACTGTTGTATCTTTCTCATCGAACTTGCGCTTCCTTTTGCTTTCCCTCCTCCACGAGGAGGATTTTTGAAGGGATATGTTATCCCCTTCTAATGTATTTTCCTCACTTGTAATCATGAAGAAGAACAAGCCACTGGGAGCATCTCTTTTGCTTAGTTTAGATCTATATATGTTCCTCATCCTGGTAGTGCCTAGTGATGATGAACATAGATGGCCGTTTTGTAACCTTCTGATGTATCAATGATGATTGTAATATGTGTGTGTGATTTTGCATCTTAAGAGACATGCTTGTGTGATTATCTGTGTGCAGTCCAATTATTTGTATGATTTACTTGCTCACTTGCAAGCATGAAGAAGAACAAGCCGACGGGGGTTGGCTAATCCGCGTCTCTTTTGATGTAATCTGTGTGTGTGATTTCGCATCTCTTGCCCATAACAAAGGCGACGCAGGTTGTCTAATCCACGTCTCTTTTATATTAACGCCTGTTACTAATGATAATAATGTCAGCAGCCTGCAGGATACTTACTGAACCGAAGCAGAATATAAACAGAATATATACATTATCTTAGGCAGAATATATTTAAAAAGGATTCAAATTCCACCACATCCTAAATATTACAAAAAGGATTCAAATTCCACCAATACATCACATCCTATATATTACAAAACGGATTTCATTTCCACAAATAGACACATCCTGCATTACAAAAAGGATTTAGCAGAAATCAGGCTTGCTTTTTCTTCCTTGATTTCTGTATATAGATTTTTTCACTATGGTCGCTTCGCAAGTACAGTGTTTTGCTAGTTCCCAAGAGTCGGGGCTGGTATGAAGTGTCAAAGGATGGAATTTTGTCAAACTGGTTGTATTCCTCCTCCTCGGCAACATTTCCAACCCCAACAATCCTTTTTTTTCATGCAGAACCACAGACCAGTTCTTCTTTGCAAGGTCAGGTACATAGAACACTTGCTCAACATCGTTGGCGAAGACAAACGGTTAGTTTTTGTAACCAAAGACCCGGAGATCAACACTAAGATAACCATATTTGTCCTTGCTCACAGCTCTCTTCCCATTGGTGACCCATCTACATTGAAACAAGGCTACCCTCAATCGTACATAATCAAGCTCCCATATCTCCTCTATTTGACCATAATATGTGTTTGTCTGCATGTCATCATCATCATCACTGTCGTCGACGACGGCCCGTACACGCACACCACTATTTTGATAGACGCTCTTTTTATCTTGGGCCATGGTGTAGAATGTGTATCCAATGATATCCATTGCTTGGTATTTTGTAACAGTGAACAATGGCCCTGATGCTAGATTCCTTATCTCGTCGGTTATTACAGCATTGCTGCATGTCTCGACATAATCTTGGAGCCACCTGCTGAAACCTTGCATGTGCATCTTTACAAGCCAAGCCCTACCATGGTCAGGGTTGTCTTGACGTAGTTGTCGCTTGTGCTCATTGGCAAACGGTGTAATCAGGTGCAGCTGTTGTATCACGATGAAATGAGTCTTTTGGAAGGCATCTAGTTCCAGAGTGACTGACTTTTTTCACCAGGGTCCCAACACCTAAAAGCCTACCTTCATGCTTTGAGCGAGGCACACCAATGGGGTTTTGGGGGTCCATATAACCCATGGCCCACTCCACTGCTTCGATGGTCTCGTAGCCACAAATAATGGCTCCCTCCGGAAATAACCGGTTATGTACCAATGATTTCAGGAATCCAAAGAACCTCTCATGTGGAAACATCTGATGAAGGTAAGATGGGCCAAGGTACTAGATCTCCCTCACGAGGTGTGCTGTTAGATGCAGCATGAGATCAAAGAATGATGGTGCGAAGGTAGCTTGAAGCAGGCATAGGGTCTCGAAATGCCTCCTCTCTAAGTACAAAAGTTTTTCCACATCAATCACCTTCTGTTCTATTGCATTGAAGAATAAACACAAGCTCGTGACCGCGTCGCGAACCAATTCTGTCTTGATTCCTCTAAGTGTAACAGGAAGAAGAGCTGTCATCAACACATGGCAATCATGAGATTTCATCATGTTGAAATTCATTTTCATGTCCTTCACCGACACTAGCCTCTTTGAGGACCAGAGCGTTCGAGGATCGGTGGATGGTCGCTCCCTTGTGTGATGACTGATTGACAATGTGGTGTGGACTAACTCTTGGCTGAGTATTGCAGGTGTCGGTTGTGGCTTGATTTGCGTTGGTGCACGTGAAGAACAAGCACTAAAGGTCTAAGCCTGTGTGGCCTCCGAGGAGTGGAGAGACAAGTAGGCTTGGTTCGAGGGACCCGGTGGCCGACGGGATCAAGTGTGGGCAGCACGGTGGCAAGAAAAGCAAGACGAAGTCGTGGACAGGAGCCGGTACAGGGAAGCGGCTAACAACCAGAGTCTGCACGCGAGGTTTGGTTGGTTTACTCCACAAAACCAACACCGAGCCGGGACGACGTGGAGGCCAAGTTAGGAGTGGGATTGGCGTGGAGGCTGCACCGAGTCCGCGGGGTTTGCGGCGGTTCACCAATAAACCGTCGGGTTACTTGGTTGAACCACAAAACCAAGACCGGAGGCTCGGCGGTCGGAGACGGGATCCGGGTGCGCCGAGAAGCTTCAAAGTAGGCAACACGCGGCATGATCGAGGTGCTTGCGTTGGGAGGACGCGAAGGCCCGATGGATGCGCAGCCGTCCGATGGAGAACTTCATGTGTTGACCAAAATGCCCCTGTGAGGGCTTGTGTTGTAACTCCTAGTGTAGGGGCACTTCGGTCATTTTCTGGAGGGCTTATATATAGGAAGAGTGGCTGAATTTCAGCCAACTCATTGGCTAGTGGTGGGAGTGCTCTTTCATTTTGGGGTGCTTTTGGGAGAAGGTGAGAGGAGAGAGTTGGCTCTTTGTTTGAGCTTTTGCGATCCAAGATTTGTGTTTCTTGTGAGTGGCTTGTAATCGGATTTGGCTAGGATATTCATAGTGAAATCTTCCTTCTCAATCTTGTGCCAAATCCTTTGCTCTCGGCGTTTTTCTTTTTCTGCGATTTTTTGAGGTATTTTTGGAGGATTTTTGTTAGTCGCTCGATTCGTCGATTTGAGGGCTTTTCTCTCCGAATTTCTTTGATGGGATCATGGGTAAGTTCCTTGGGCCTCTTTGTGGATGATCTTGACCCCTCAAACGTCAGATTTGGCCTTCGATTCGGTAGTTTTTGGATGAACCCTAGTTCATAGTGTTCTTGGCCAAGATTCGCAATTCCGGGTAGGGAGTTTGAGGCCAAAATTTTTGGGGCATATCTTCCCTTTGGGGTGCTCATCATCTCCCCAAAGTTTCGTCTCAAGACTCCAAGCGGTTTGGGAGATCCATCGATCGAAAGTTTGGGGCTATTTCGCGGGCTGTTTTCTGTGTTGTCCAAGGTGATCCGGATGTTAGGCCCGGATGACTTGGTACAGACCCAGGGTTGAAGGACCAATTAGGCGACCAGAGAGGGGGGAGTGAATGGGAGCCGATAAAAATTCTTCTCCGAAGAGTCGAACTCGACTATGCCCCAAAATCACAAGCGAGGGTTCCCACACGAACTTGCCAAGGTCACGTAGTCACAACGGACTTACCAACCCTAGGAACAAGCCCCAACGCAAATCAAAGCGGAAGCACAACTCAAGAAGCAAAGGACTTAGGCTGATCTACCAGTCAGGGATGCACCATCCGAACTGGACCAGCGGACTGTCTGGCACCTCCTCACGGACTGTCCGTATGGACACCACTGACTATCCGAATTAGTGGACAGAACATCCAGAGATGCACCCCTTCCTCATGGACCGTCTGACACTTCAGTTCGGACTGTCCGAGCCAGGCGGACTGTCCGAAAGCAAGGCATCCACATGCATATACATCCCAAAGCTACCAAGAGCATAGCTATACATCACAAGAGCTTCACTAGCAAAGTCATAAGCTCACATCCAGCATATCACAGTGATCAATGCATAAAGGAGAAGCAAATCTCTAAAGCATATGATACAAATGCAGTCTATGATACAAAGATGCAAACATGATATGATACAAGAATGAAAATGCAACATGCGTATGTACATCAGACCCCCAACCGAAGCTCAAAAAGGAAAAACCACACCAAGCTCCCCCGCAAACGAGAAAATATAGCTTGGTCCAAAGGCTTTGTTAGGATATCAGCGAGTTGTTTCTCGATTGGCACATGGATGAGATCTATGTTTCCCTTCTCAACATTGTCTCTCAGGAAGTGGTACCTCACTTCTATATGTTTGGTTCTGGAGTGTAGCACGGGATTTTTGGCAACACTAATGACACTCATGCTATCACACATGAGAGGAACATGGGTACACTCCTCACCAAAGTCACCCAACGCGTATGTGATCCAATGCAGCTGGGAGCAACAACTAGTGGTAGCTACATACTCAGCTTCTGTGGTAGACTGAGCTACACTTGACTATTTGCGAGAAGACCAAGAAATAAGCGAGGAACCCAAAAACTGACATGTCCCCGAAGTCAACTTCCTATCGACTCGACACCCCGCAAAATCGGCATCCAAAAAACCAAGAAGCGAAAGGGAAGAGGAACTTCAAACCGAGCACTTAGTCGATGTGAAGTCCTCAGCGATGCCTGAAAATCCGCTTGACGGCCTACCGATGTGAAGTCCTCGGTGATGCCTGAAAACGAGCGCACAGACACACAGAAAACTGAATGTCCGACCTCGTCGCCGTCAAGTACAAGAGGGAGCCAATCATGCTCCGGTACTCCTTCTGGTCCACGGGCTCTCTGTCCTCGTCCGCATCCAGCGCTGTAGTCATACTCATCGGTGTCGACAGGGGCTTCGAGTTGTCCATCTTGAACTTCTTCAGGATGTCCTTCGTGTACTTGGCTTGATGCAAAAAGGTTCCCTCCTTCGCCTACGTGATCTGAAGCCCGAGAAAGAACTGCAGTTCTCCCATAATAGACATTTTGAATTCTTTGCTCATGTCCTCTGCAAACCTCGCAACCAAAGAGTGAGACGAGGTGCCAAAAAAATATCATCCACATACACCTGAATAATTAGGATATCATCGCCCTGCCTGAGGAGAAAAAGAGTCTTATCTACTTTGCCCATCTCAAACCCCTTGCTGAACAAGAACCCCCTCAAATGGCCATACCATGCCCGAGGAGCTTGTTTCAGCCCATACAACACCTTCCTCAGCCTATACACTCGGTGGGGAAACTCAACACTCTCAAAGCCCGGTGGTTGCTTCACATAAACCTCTTCTTCTAAAAACCAATTCAAAAAGGCACTCTTCACATCTATTTGGTACAATTTGAACCCTTTAGCCACAAAAAAGGCTAGAAGAATCGTAATCGCCTCCAAATGGGCTACAGGAGCAAATGTCTCCTCATAATCTATCCCCTCCTTCTGACTATAGCCCTGAGCAACCAACCTCGATTTGTTTCTCACCAACTCACCATTCTCACCCTCTTTGTTCTTCCACACCCAGTCCCAATAGGTTTGCAATGTGGTGGTGGCTCTACCAACTCCCAAACTTGGTTTCTCTCAAAGTTCTCTAACTCCTCATGCATTGCGTTCACCCAATTAGGATCAGAGAGTGTGTGTCCAATGTCTTTCGACTCAATGGTAGCAACAAAAGCCGAATGAGCAAAGTCAGAAACATTTCTAGACCTTGACTGTGTCGTACGTTCCTTGATGTCGCCGATGATTCTTGAGGGAGGATGATCAATTTGAATGCGCCTCGGTGCCTCTCACCTGGAGACGACCTCCCCCTCAATAGCAGCTTCCACTTGATATTGCTAGATCGTAGTTGGTGTAGGGGATGGGCCATCCTGCACCGTAGTCATCATAGTGGAAGTAGAGGGTACATGCCTGGCTGGACCTTCACCATCATCTTCTCCAGCATCATCCTCCTCGTCCTCAAAGATCTTCTTGCCAATCTCATCGTCACCTGCACACTCAAAAACAGATGAATTGCATGGCTGGGTCTCGTCGAAGGTAACCTCGAAAGTTTCCATGACTAGGTTAGTATCAAGGTTGAGCACCCGAAATGCTCGAGAATGACTCGCATAACCCAAAAAGATGCCATCGGAGGACCTCGACTCAAACTTATCAAGCCTACCCTTCTTGAGAATAAAACACTGACAACCAGAAGCCCTGAAATGGCTCACTCTAGGTGCTCGCCCATGCATGAGCTCATAGCATGTCTTGTTCAAGAAACCCTGAAGAAAAATCTGGTTCCCAACATGGCACGCGGTATTCACCGCCTCAGCCCAATATCTCCTTGGAGTCCTATGCTCATCGAGCATCGTCAGAGCCTTCTCACAAAGGGAACGATTTTTCCTCACAACCACACCATTATGACAAGCAACATAGGGAGAGGAAAATTGATGTTCGAAACCCAAATCACAACAAAAGGTTTCGAATCGAGAATTTTGAAATTCAGTACCATTGTCGCTACGAATAGTTCGAACAGCATCTCCATTCCTCTCATTCTTCAATCTCATGATTAGATCTCAGACAAAACCAAATGGCTCCCCCTTGTCAGTCAAAAAGAAGACCCAAGCATAGCGAGAATAGTCATCCACTATCACCAGGACATACCATTTCCCACCCGCCGAGCACACACGAGCAGGACCAACCAAGTCCATATGGAACAGCACGCATGGCCTCTCTGTCATGACAGATGTCAGAGGCGGGTGAGAGGCGGCGACCATCTTACCATGCCTACATGGAGCACATACCAAGTCCTTTTGGTATTTCAACTTATGTGATAGAACCGCTCAAATTAATTCCATATTATTGCCTAAACCACTCCACTTGGCGATTAAGCAATAATATAGAAGTAATTTGTCGTCTCTGCCGGGTCAAGCCCGGTAAATCACTTACATCACAGGATCAACATTTGTACATCAAAACTCACATGAAGGCGAGTCCAGAGATAAACAAGTCATAGATTATTACATAACATCCTTCAAAGGTTCATTATTACAAACCAAGTCTGTTGCATAAAGGTAAATGGTTCAGAGTTCGAAACACAGCGGAAATAAGGTACTAAACGACATAAGCAACATCACACGAGGCCATCTATGATGCCACTAAGCACTGTCATCCTCCCACTCGTACTCCCAACCAGGTGGGAGAGAACCAGGCCACGGAAAGCCATCATCACACACATCATTACCTGAAAACATCAACAACAACAAGGCTGAGTATACTAATACTCAGCAAGACTTAACCGACGGGTGATGGGAAAAATCACCAACTCTCTAGACATGCAAGGCTTTATGGCTAGTGGGTTGTTTTGCTGAAAAGCAACAAAGAGTATGTCATTACTTTCAAATTTTAGCTCCAGATTCTATTCATTAAACCATTACTAGATTAGCAAACTAATTCAAGCATGAGTTGTGCAATACAAATTAAACAAGTATACAAATTCCTTCTCAATTCCATCATTAAGGGACATAGAGTGGATGGTTAAGCAGTCTCAGATAACGGTGAGAGGCTGACGATCAATCGATTAGTAACCTTGCAAGGTGGACCTAAACAAACGGGAGAACGCATACCCCAAAAAAAATGCCAACTAAAACCAAAAGGGGTGGGGTACACACCAACCAGTTGGTTCCCAGCCATCCTTAGTTCAGGATCAATGTCCACAGTCCCTGGTACAAGGTTATCCGGTCACGGTATCTGACCGCCTAGATCCACACATGTACCACTGCCTAGAATCTGGGGACTATTCCCGGGATTAGTGGTAGAGAGTTCCCTTGCCGAATCAGAAAGGTACTAGGCTTACCGGTCCCATTCCCGACAAATGTTTAGTACGTTCAAAAGCTTAACCACTGACATCTATTGACCGGAGCCGATCCCATGCTCTTACCACATGAGCAGATAAGTTTAACAATCTTATGATTCCAACATAAGAGACCTATAGCTCACGAGTGACGGTCATTACTCGACTTTTACCATGGTCCTAAGCATGGCAACTAGCGACCTGTCATGCTAGTATTTGAACATAGGAACCTAGGTTCATGCATCTAAGGTTTCAATTCAACTCCTGAACTTAAATGCACAAACATAACAAAGTAGTTGCATAAGTTAGAAAATTGGGTTATGCTCCGGGGCTTTCCTTCACTAGCAAAGTCAGACTGGAGCTCCTCCGAACATTGGTTCGGGTCTTGCTGCACTTCCACCACGTTCACGTCTCCCTCAGCTGGTTCCCCTTCAGGCTCAGGCACCAGCTCGTAGTTTCCGTCGGGAAGTTCTATGTGATATGCATATGCATTATTATTCAAGTACTCAAACATAAGAAATGAAATTCAGTTCTGAATTCAGAGATAAACATGGGGTGTATTGTTGGCCATATTCACCTTGACAAGTTTTTAATAAACTTTTCATTACCAAGGAAAAGTGGATGTGTGTGAAACTTTATTCTTATTTGATGGTGAATGTGTGCACATCTAAGTTAATTGGTTAAGTAACTTCACCAAAGTAACTTGGGGCTGTTCAGGGGTGATTTGATGAATCCCAAGTTTTTAATTTAAGTTGCATACATAAATATTTCTGTTTTCCCTTTGTTTCATTCATTTAAAGCTTGATTACTTAAGAAATTAATTCTTGAAGATATATAAACAATCTGACCACGAAAGTTTACCAGCATGAACATCTTAGCATAACAGATTTACTGACCAAACAAGAGGTAAAACAAAGCTATAAATTAAATATGATAAATGTAACAAGTTAAAGCTACTAGGAGCAAGAATAAATCATAAAGAAAAATATAAACATGATCTGAGGCTGATACTTGTCATACAACATGATAATGACACATTTAGCTCACACACCAAAAATTGGATCCATAACTGCAGCAGAAATTAGCATTTGAATTTAACTCAAATTATCCAAAATAAATCAGAATACTAATCTACACATGCCACAAATTCATCTCCTATTTATGACAGCTACTACTAAGCATTAGAGAGCTACTGAAGAAAATTGGACATCATTTGCTTAACATATAAATTTAAATAAATCATACACTCAGACTAGGCTGAAATCAAAATAAATTCATAACTGGAGATACATACAAGATATATGTGCCATTTTTCTACACAGAGCCAAGAAAGATCATATTAACAACATATACAAAATTCACATCCAGAGCATTTATAGATTTCAAGTTATTTAAAATTTCTCCAAACTGAAGATATCAAGATCATTTAAAAGCTATACTGAAATTTGAAAAATCCCTTTCTAGAAAAGGTAGTTGTCTACTCAAGGATTCCAGAACAGTTGAGTTTGTATTTTTACGATTTTTCTACGATTTACTATGCATTTTCCAAGTTTCAGGATTTTGAATCTAGGGTTTAAGAATCCTTTTGCAGATAGGTTCCTGGAACTTGCACTCAGACCCCTGAAAAGAAACCAATCTCAGCAATGTAGTCCCCGGCGGCGGAGCAAGGCCGGCCGATGGTGGGGGACTGCCGGACTCCGGCATGCGAGCGGCTAGGGTGGGGTTCCAGCTCACCCTCGTTCGCTTGGCGGCGTCGGCTTGGTCGGAGACGGCTCCGGTGATGGCCGGCGCCGTCGGAGCGGCGGACCGTCCGCCTCGAGCGCAATGCCGGCGAGCAGGTGGCTCGACGGGGCAATGCAGGCTCAAGGGAAGGTTCAATGGGCGTGTGTGGACGAGTGGAAACGCTAGGAGCTCGAGGGCAAGGAGTGGAGGGCGAGTTCGGGCGGAGGCGCAATGGCGACGCAGCGGAGCAGAGCTGGGTGCTGCGGCGGCTCGGTTTGCCTGAGGGGCGAATGCGAGAGGGGAGGGGGAGTCTGTGGCTCACGCAGGGGCTTGGGGAGCTTCTCCTGGGCTAGCTGGTCGGCCAGCTGCCGCGCATGCAGCGCGGCTAGGGCATGTGCGCGTGGCGCATGGCCCGCCAGCGTGCCACGGCGGCCGTGGCTTGGCCACCTGGCCCGCCTGGAGGCGCGGGGCCACTTGGCTGGGCGACTGGAGAACGTGCGCGCGTCTGGGCCCACCGGGTGTCGGCGTATGAGCCACAGTACGCCGGCCGGTGCGGACGCCGAGGGCGCGCCGACGGTGCGACGTCGCGGCCAGAGCGTGCATACGCGCAGAAATATTTTAGACTAGCACTGTCCGACCGGTTCAAACATTGAAAAGTTGAGCTAAACTTCAAAATCTCCCAAAATAAAAGTTGTAGTAAAAGTATCCAGCTCCAACTTTTACAAAGGCCAACCTATCAAATTCTCAACAGATTTGGAGATAAACTTGCTTGAAGTTACTATTTTTCTCAGCTCTGTCAAACTGTTCTGCAGTGCTTCGACCAAGTTTTTGAGGGCTTTACTCTCAAAATTTGAAATGCCAGTAATTAGATGAATTGTGTTCCCAGAAAAACTGAGCAACTTTTATATTGGCCGAAATTGAAGTTCTATTGAGAAATTTTGAGATTTGACCAAAGTTCTAGGGATAGGTCTAGGGCACTAAAGGGTTTGACCACCATTAAGGGCTTTGACTTGGTCACTCATGGTTAAGCTTCATTAATGACTGAGATTAAGATTTAAAAACATCAGGGATGTTAAAACTTAGGCAATCCTCGGACCAAACCAAGCCCACTCAAGCGTGACAACAAGTCAAAACTCAAGTGACCTAGCCTCCTATGCCATTTCCAAAGCTCCGCCGAAACACCAGCAACCAACCAACGAGAAGAGCTGACACACTGAGAAAAATCGGCTCTGAAAATCAGACCCTCGGGGATGATCGTGCACACAAGATCACCTCGAGAATCCAAAACACGTGAAGCGCCCGTTTTGAAACGGACCTCAAAACCCTCATCAAGAAGTTGGGACAATGAAAGAAGATTGAACCCCAAAGACTTGACAAGAGCAACACGCCTAAGGGTCACAGACTCGCTCACCTTCACCGTGCCCACTAAAAGCACTTTACCTTTCCCATTATCCCCAAAAGTGATGTACTCTTTGGTCATCACCGGGGTGAGGCTGGAGAACCACCTTCGATCTCCGGTCATGTGTCGAGAGCAACCGGAGTCGATCAACCAAAAGCCCTCCAAGCCTCCCACCTGAAAACAAAAATGAGAGCGAGAATGAGCAAACGACTCAGCACTGGGTTAGTACAAAACGAATCAAACCAGTGTCGTGCCATTTGCTCAAAAGTGGGATTAGCAAAATCCATCCTATCACTCCTAGGTGGAAAACCCACACGTCTCCTTGGAGGACTACGCGTACCACGAGGTGGAGACCATGGCCCGTAGGTCCTCTGAGACCTAAAGCTGCGATCATTCCCCCCATACTCGTATTGGCTATGAGTGAAGGGACGTCCAGCAAACTCACCACGCCCAAACCCAACACGCCTACCACCATCTCTCTGTGGTGGCACACCTCGAGGCACAAACTCACACCTCTCTCCAGGGTAAATGGTACACACCACACCTTCACCCTTGGGCACCATACGAGGCTTAGGCACACCACGAGAAGGGTGGTACCTGTCCTTGTTTGCCATCTCTATAGCAAACTTATCCTCACACTTCCTCCTGAAGCAAAACTCCGCAAGATGCCCATCCCTCCCACAATGCTCACAATGGAAGGGGATTGGTTTTGGCTTTGGCTTTGGGATCTCTTTGGGTTGTGGCTTCTCCTCACTCGGTTTCTCTCCCTTCTTCCCAAAGAACTCGTTCCCCAAGTCACTCTTGAACTTGATGGGTTTCTGGAAGTTGTTGGTTTGTGGAGGAAACACGGGAGGATCTGGGGTTGTGTCTAGTCGGTTCCTAAGTGGGTTTGGCTTAGGAGCATAGGCATTTTTGTGGAAGGTTTTTGGTGGAGGTATGATGTCACCAATCTTCTCCTCCTTCTCACCACTGCACTCCCCAATCTTATCCGACCCAAGCACTTGCCCATCATAGAGTTTGTATGCCTCAATCATCATCCTGAGCTGAGGCTCATGACCCGACAACCAACCCATCATTTTTCTCAACTCATCATTCTCATCCCGCAAACGATCAACATAGTGTGCAAGCTCCAAATACTTCATAGCATTAATTTCACAAGTAGAGCATGATGTAGGAATAGGAGCTTTCAGTTTAGCCACTAGTGATCTAGCATAAGCAAGCGATACATCTAACTTCTCATGCAAAATAGGATAAGAAGTACAAGCACCAAGCAAGGAGGGCCTAGATTTCATCTCATCTAGCTCAACCCTAAGCACATCTAGTTCCTCAACCTTGGAGGCACACTTTTCCTTAAGCACAGTCAAATCACCAAGAAAAGTGGAATAATCAGTGCATTTAGGTTCATCGGTCACAATAGCAGCAGACTTCAGATAATCTATTTGAGCCCTAGCATCAACAAGACTCTAACGCAACCACCTTCTCCTTAGCCTCTCCAAGAAAAGACCTATACTCCCTCTTCTCCTTGTTGGTCTTTCTAAGAACATCATCATGGTTGTCAAACAATTCATTCAACCTAGCACTCTCCGCTACCAAGAGGCAAGATCATTGTTTACCTCATCCTTGGAGTCGGAGTCCGAGTCATCCTTGTTGCTCTTCTTGCTCCCGGAGCTGTGTGCCATGCCGCAAAAGCCTTGGGCGGCGAAGCACAGGCCGTTGATGTTCTTGCTTGACTGCTTGCCCTTGTGCCGGTTCTCTTCTTCATCACTTGAGCTTGATAAAGAGTAGCAGGAGCTTGAGTCGATGCAGCTCACTCCGGCAACCATCACGCACTCCTTCTTCTTGTGACCGCCACTCTTCCTCGGCCTCTTCTCGGACTTATGCTTGCCCTTGTGGTCATCCCTCGAGTAGTGCTTGTGGTCTGTCCTCAGACGGTGCTTGTGCTCGGGCTTGATCTCCACGGCCTCCGGGCACTCAGCGATAAAGTGCCCGTGCTTCCCGCACTGGTAGCACAAGCCTGAGCTCCTCTGAGCATTCTTCCAGTTCATGTACATACGCTCGAACTACCTGCTCAGCAATGCGAGATCCTCCTCGCCCAGCACATCAAACTCCTCATCTGGCATGGACACAAGACAAGACAAAAGAGAACTGTCTAGAAGACAGGTTAGTGTTAGTCCTTGGTCCAGAAACGAGAGCCAGACTATGAGGGTCAGTCGGGTTCTCGATCCTTGCTCGCACCCCACGGTCCACCTCGGACGACTGGAGCTTGGAAAACAGCTCGTCCGCCGTGAGGGTCTCATACTTCTCTGACTCGAGAATTGCCTCGACCTTTTCACTCCACACGGTACGATTGAGAGAGTTCAGGAGTTTCACAGCCCGGTCATGATCATCGTACGGGAGCACGGCCACATTAGCTCTCATGTTGTTCACAATCACAGTGAACCGCTGGAACATGGTGTCTATGGACTCACCGGGGAGATGAGTGAAGTTCTCGTACTCTCTCTGGTAGGTCGCAAACAACCGAGCCTGAACCTGAGTGTTCCCCGCGTGAGCATTCTTCAGTTGCTCCCAAATCCTACAAGCCAAGTCCTCTGTCTGAACGCAATCGAATTCGGATTAACACAGAGCGCGAAACAAGTAGTCGACCATCTTGTTGTTGGCGTCATGCATATCTCTCGAACTCGGAGCCAGGAAGTTAACCGGATGAACATAAGTTGTGTTCACCGTAACGTCCCAAAGCAACTGACCCTTGCCACGAAGGAATGCAGCCATCCTTCTCTGCCACATCTGGTAGTTCTTACCATCAAAGTGTGGAGGACCCGAACCTCGTTCTTGGTACGCCATCTTTGGATCTTAGATTGGTTAGAGTCATGAAGATCCGTAACCGGCTCTGATACCAATTGAATGACAGATTAGGCGACCAGAGAGGGGGGGAGTGAATGGGAGCCGATAAAAATTCTTCTCCGAAGAGTCAAACTCGACTATGCCCCAAAATCACAAGCGAGGGTTCCCACATGAACTTACCAAGGTCACGTAGTCACAATAGACCTACCAACCCTAGGAACAAGCCCCAATGCAAATCAAAGCGGAAGGACAACTCAAGAAGCAAAGGACATAGGCTGATCTGCCAGTCAGGGACGGACCGTCCGAACTGGATCGGCGGACTGTCCGGCACCTCCTCATGGACTGTCCATATGGACACCACCGATTGTTCGAATTAGTGGACATAACATCCAGAGACGCACCCCTTCCTCACGGACCGTCCGACACTTCAGTTCGGACTGTCCGAGCCAGGCGGACTGTCCGACCCACTCCGGCGGACTGTCTGCAAACTCCCTCCAACAAAAACCAGCCGACTCAACAGATCGAAGCACGAGCACTCAAGAATTGGACGAACTCGTGACAAACACTAACGAACTGGCCTCCTCACGGACTGTCCGTCCCTCACGAACAGACCCAGAAAACCGCGAGCTCGAGAGGTCAACTCCTCCTACCCATCCATGGCTCTCCCAGACGGTTGAATGGATTGAGACAAGATTTGGGGGAGATGTGAAGCCTCCCTAGGGGATGCTATGCCCAAAAACTTGAGGCCTCAAACACACTAAATCGCCGAGAATCGAATCGCAACCGAGCTCTACCAAAAAGCTAGGGTTCCAACTGAAATCCTTCAATCGGAGGCCAAATCTGGTGTTTGAGGGGTCAAGATCAAGCACAAAGATGCACAAGGCATCTATCCATGATCCCCACAAAGAAATCCGAACACAAACGCCTCAGAATTGAAGGAACAAGCCGCGCACGAAAATCCAACGAAAATAGCCCAAAAAAGACACGAAAATCACTCGAGCCACAAGAAGGAAATAGACGCAACCATGAAAGCTTCTATACACTCAGAGGTTAGATTCTCTACAAACCGGTGAAGAAAATCTAAGCCTAAAGAGCAGGGCAATGAGAAGCAGTCTAGATGAATGAGTTGCCCTCAAACCCTAGAGCTATATATATGAAGTCCCTCTGGGTTGGGCAAATGACCAATCTACCTCAGGGGCAATATGGTCAAGTAGCACTCCTCTTCATCGGGCGACCACGCCTTCGCCGCAGTTCGCGTCATCCCGATGCAAGCCCTGCGATCCCGCCGTGTGTCCCCCGGCATTGAAGCTTCTCGGCGTGTCCGGATCCCGTCTCCGCCCGCCGAGCCTCCGGTCTTGGTTTTGTGGCTCAACCCAAGTAACCCGACAGTTTTGTGGTGAACCGCCGCAAACCCCGCGTGTAGACTCCGGTCGTGAGCCGCTACCCTGCACCGGCTCCAGTCGTCGACTTCGTCTTGCTTTTCTTGCCACCGTGCGGCCCGCACTTGATCCCGTTCGGCCACCAAGTCCATCGAGCCGAGCCTACTTGTCTCTCCACTCCTTGGAGGCCCCACAAGGCTAAGACCTTTCGCGCCTGCTCTTCACCTGCACCAACGCAAATCAAGCCGCAACCTGCACCTGCAATACTCGGCCAAGAGTCAGTCCACACCATGTTGTCAATCACTCATCACATGAGGGAGCGACCATCCACCGGTCCTCAGACGCTCCGGTCCTCAAGGGTCATCTGAAGGTAAGGGCCGGGTGACCCGGTACGGTACTGTGAGCCCCCGGGTAATCCGGAGGTAAGGGCCGGGTGACCCGGTAGGGGTCTGGTGACCTTATTTTGGTTCGTCTTCCACCGTGTTTGCTTCCGCTTTGCTTCTTATCCTAGGGTCAGTAGTACTCCAGTGACTACGTGATCTTGGCAAGATTTGTGCAGGACGTTTAGGAAGTGATTTTGGGGCATAAGCCGAGTTCTCACCGAAGAATTTTTATCGGCTCCAACTCACTCCCCCCTCTCTGGTCGCCAATACGGTCCTTCACTCTTGAAGTTTGATGAGTAGCCTGAAGGTACTTTCAAATCTTGCAAAAACTGAGAGAATTATTTTCTCTCTGCCTTTGACAAGGTGGTTGCAGCAACGGGAAGGTCCGTCCCCGTCTCTGTTTCCTCTACATAGAGCTCCGGCCTAATGCCCAGATCTTGAAGATCCTCCCTTGTATTTTTATGATCTTTTCCTTTGGACTTCTATTGTAACAATGTTCCACAAGTAGCTTCACACACATTCTTCTTGACGTGCATGTTGTCAATCGAATGACGCACATCCAACATCGGCCAATACTCTGGCTCCCATAGAATTGATTTCTTGTTCCACATTCCTTTTTCTTCTTCTTCACCATCTCGTTTATTTCTTTTGCCAAGGGTTTTTTCAGTCAGTTTGGGTAACTCCTCGATAGTTTTGACGTCCTTGACTTTCAAGTGGACTAGATCTCCAGTCACATGCAACAACGCCTCTCGATCCTCCTTTTCCCCATTAAACTGACAATCCATGGCCTGGTATGCATGTTTCTTTCTGAGGAAACAACGGTGCCCCATAAATATGTATTTCTTTGAATGTCTTAGCCACACTGCGCAAGTATCTTCCAAGCAATGTGGGCAAGCTGCACCTTTCCTTTTACTCTGGCCAGAGAGGTTGCGATGAGCTGGTTTGTTGTTGATGGTGGTGAACAACATGGCGCGCATTGTGAACTCCTCACGCTTGAACTCATCCCAAACCCCTTCACACCAGGCCACCACAATATCTTCAAGTCATCAACTAGTGGCCTCAAGTAGACATCAATACGGTCACCAGGTTGCTTTGGCCCGGAGACCAATATTGTCAGCATCATATATTTCTGTTTCTTGCATAGTTAGGGTGGAAGGTTGTACAATGACATCACGACAGGCCAGGTGCTATGTGTTGAGCTCTGGTTACAGAATGGGTTTACGCCATCTGTGCTCATAGCAAACCGTATGCTCCTTTTGTCTTCATTAAACCACTTTACAGAATGGGTTTACGCCATCTGTGCTCATAGCAAACCGTATGCTCCTTATGTCTTCATTAAACCACTTAAAGTGGTTATTAATGTTACCCCATTGTGCTGCATCTGCGGGGTGCCTAAACTTGCCAAATTCCTTCTTTCGGCCTTCCTCATGCCAATGCAAGAGTTGGGCCTCCTTTCGTGTTGCGAACCATCTTCTCAGCCGAGGAATGATGCAAAAATACCATGACCCTCACAGGAGCCCCTCTGTTAGCCTTCTTCTTCCCTCTGATCTCCATGGGCTCGTTCTCGTCATTAGCATTATTATCATCTCCACCATCCTTTTTCCTCTTATACCGATCGCAGCCACACTTGGGGCACTTGTCAAGGTCTGCATAATCTCCACTGAACAATACACAACTGTTCTTGCATGCATGGATTTTTTTAACTTGTATTCCCAGAGGACAGATTATCTTCTTCACCTCATAGACAGACTCGGCTATTTGGTTTCCTTCAGGTAGCATGTCTCTAAGCACATCCAATAGATGTTTGAAACTTTTCTTGCTCCAACCATGACCTGCCTTAAGCTGCAGAAGTTTTAGATCACCAGAAAGGTGAGAATACTTCTGGAAATTAGGATAGAGGGGTTTCTTTGAATCTTCAATGAACTGCTTCAGCCTCGCTAATTCAGAAGGTGTGTACACTCGTTGAAGCTCAACATCCCACAACATTTGATCAACATTGTGCACACGTTGCAACACCTCACCATCATCGAAGCCCTTACCTATTGATCAGTGATATTGGGTGGGAATGGTTCATTTTCCTCAAAAACTCGACCTTCATCAAGGTCTTCATCATGGTCGGTAGCATGGTGTCACACTTCACCTTCATTTAGGCAGCCTGCTTCGAGTTCATTAAGGCCTTTCTCACCACGTTTATTCCAACACGTGTAATTTTTTGTGAAACCACGTGTAACCAAATGATGAAAAATGATTTCCCGTTGTCCGAATTTCTTCTGGTTGAGACAATCTATACAGGGGCAAAGCATTGCCTGAACACCACAGTTTCTCATATCTGCCTCTGCTTGATTTAGAAAACCATTGACCCCGCTTAAGAAATTCTCCCAATCTTCTTGGGGCTGTCTGTACATCCAAGACCGAGAAGCAGCCGCCATCTGCAATTTCCATAGACCAAATGAGCATAATTCATCACACAAAAAAACCGATAACATAAGAGGATTAGGACAGCTGAAGAATTTCAATAAAAGGGGGCAATATATTTCCTCCTTGACGAGGACTTTGTACGAGGCAAGCGCGGCCGAGGAGGAGCATCGGAGGTGGTGTCGCGGCCGCGGTGACAGCGCGGAGGATGGCGCCAAGCCCGAGGGGGAGGGGACATGGAGGTGTCTACTTTGGATGACGCCGCGGTCGACGTCCGCTGGCCCCTTTCGCCGTCGCGCACGCGACCGGCAGGCCTGCTACAGCGCTGGCTTTCTGAGGAGAGAGAGAGAGTGCAATCCTCAGAGCGCGCGTAGCTGGCGGCGGCGAACGGGGCAAGCCGGCGGGGACTTCTGAGGAGAAAGAGCGAGTGACCTTGTGAGCAGAGAGAGTGAGTGTTGTTGTCGGAATGTGAGTGGCCTTCTAAGGAGAGAGAGCGAGTGGTGTCGGAAGGAGAAGACAGAGACGCGCAATAACAACGCGTGTCTCCGATGTGAGAAAAAAGGCGACGCTAGGTGGCAATCAAAGGAAACGCGTCCTAAGAAACGAGCGCATCCAGTTGGGTCACCATCAAAGGAGACGCATCCTAACAAACATGCGTCTCCAGTACGAAAGTTATCGGTAACGGACTTTAAAGTCGGTTACCAATACGATAGTGATCAGTAACAGACTTAAAGAGCCCGTTACCGATAGGGCATTGATCGGTAACGGATTTTACGAGCCCGTTACCGATAGGTTTAACTTTTGTAACAGACTTGCTTTAACGTCCGTTACAACGAATTCATGTAACGGGCGTTTAAGAAGCCCGTTACCAGAAGTCCACATTGGTAACGGGCCTAGTGGAGGCAAACCCCGGGGTCGGCATACCGCGTTTATGGGTAACGGGCGCCAAACAACAACCGTTACAGATGTGGGTGCATGTAACAGGTGTTAAGGGTCCGTTACAAATGTTGCGTGACCTATTTGAGGTTTTCACGTAGTGCGAGAAACGTTGTTCCGAACTCTCAGGCATATTGTCCTGCTGGATCTCACCCCGGACCGCCCCCAGAACCTAGCTGCTTGGTGGTGCTCCGCCCGGAAGCTGGTCGCTAAAGCTTGGAGGAAAGGTTTCGATGCCTTTATTTGGTTGGTCGCTTGGTCGTTATGGAAGGAGCGCAACGGACGCATCCATGATAGAGAGGCGCTCATGGCGGTGGTGCTTGCGCGGGCAATCTCGCAGGAGGCCAAGACCTAGACGCGTGTGGGCTTCCTTCCTCTTGCCCACTTTCTTGGTGTGCAGCCTCTAAGGCGGTTGTAATTTTTGTTCTTAGCTTTGCCTGTGTGTGTTTTGTTCGGTTGGCTTGCCCTTGTTACTCTCGTACTCGAACTTTGTTCTCTCTTCTCTTAATGAAAACGTGCTTAGCATGTCTTTAAAAATGGGACCAATGGAGTGCTGGGTGGATCTTTTTCACCTGGTACTATACTAAATCACTTGCACGTACTATACTAAATCACTTGCACGTACTATACAAAATCACTTGGAGCCTCAGGACGAAAGGTCGGTTGCATAGTAGTGTTGGCTGGAAATGTGTAGGTTTTCATCTGTCTTGTACCACACATAAACGACGATTTCCTACAAGATTAGTCACTAGTAGACGAGAATATGCGTGAGTGGCTAATAAGCATATCTAGTGTGGGCTCGAAAAGAAGGCGAGATCATGTCGTCAAGACCAAATCACCAATTAATTTTTTATTTATTTAAATTTTACACTTATATTTTTTTACTGAAGTCAACAAGAGAAGTCTCTCCTATTTTTGATAATTGTTTATGTAAACCGATTTAATTTACTTCCATGTGGAGTCAAATCCGACCATGTTGGAATTTTATCCCTTAAATTATACTCCATACATACCGGTATTAGATGATGTTTAAGCAACACGATCTCTAAAGTACAACTTTGACTTATTTTTTATAAAAATATTTATTGAAAAGTTATATATGTATATTGTTTTGAAAATATTTTTCATGACAAATGTATTGATATAATTTTCACATTTCCAAGCTCAACGACTTAAAAGTTATTCATGATTTATATTCCTAATGTTTGACCCAAACCTTGTCCAAAACATCATCTAATTGCAATACAGAGGGAGTACATAAGAAATACTCACTCTGTCCCGCAAAGTCTGTCCAATTTAATTTGTTCTCAGTCGAACGGTTTGAAGTTTGACAAAATTTATAATGAAAAGTATTAATGTTTATCACACTAAATATGTATAGTATGAAAATAAATTTCATAATCAATATGATGAACCCTATTCCATGTGCTCATAAAATCGGGATAACCATAAAACCATTTCCTAATGTATTTGTAATAAAATTTAAGGGGGGTAGAATGGCGACCCTCCCTCCTCCTGCGTGGTGGTGCCGTCATGGCGATTCTGAGTAAGGCTCCCCTTCACGTCCGCTGCCATGGCGGGTCTCTCTGATCTGGACTTTGCTCCTAGCCTAGAGATCTAGCGTGTGGCCGCGGAGCGCTTCTCTTCTCCGGTTAGTTTTCATCCTTCCTCGTCTCGGGAGTTTTTCTTGGTGGTCACCTTCGGTCGATCAGCCATTCGCCTCAATGAAGATTCAGTTTCTCTGATCCTACAATCGTGCTTGGGTGGTGTGGCTAAAGATTTCAAGGTTGCACATCTCTCTAGAATGTGTTTCCGGTTTTCGGTTTTCTCTAAATCCGTTGGTCTCATGGTGTATAAGCTGAAGTTTTACAAGTGTTCTAAGTTTGCGGTTTTCTTTGATCTTTGGGGCGATGGAGGCCCTAATTGGATTCGTGAACATCATCGTTGGTTGGAGGAATCAGAGGCCTCTTGGACCTATGTTGGCTCCAAATCTCGTAAATTTTCTTATGCTGATATTGTTAAGCAGCGGAATCCGGATCGTAGCAAGCCTTCTGTTTTCTCAAGGCTGGATTTCTCCAAAGTTCCCGATACAAATCGTGCTCCGGTTCGTGAGAAGAGTGCGGTGCATTTTGCGGCCCCTGATCAGCGCCGGGGTTTTAAGGCTCCTTCTAATCTGCCACCTAAGAGTGCTTCAAATTTTAAATCGTCCTCACAGCTGGGGTGAAATCTTTGTTGTTTCCGTTGTCTAGCCCCAGGTCATCTGGTCAAGTCTTGTACACAGCAAGTCCGGTGCAAATAATGCTATAAGTATGGTCATGTATCACGCACGTGTCTCTCCAGGAAACTCTCCCCTTTCGCTTTTCGGCCGAAACAGCAGGGGCCGCAAAATCCGCCAAGACTGGGGTCGGTTCCCATAAATGCTCAGCGCTCTCCTTTTAGCTCGCCGCAGTATGCCGATTCATCATCTTCCCCCAATCTACAGGAGCGAGCCAAGAAAACCCCACCCTCCTCCTTGGAGGATTTGCCTCTCCCACCACCTCCTGAAGGTTTCCCCCCAATGGCGAACTACGCTGTTGATCCTCGCCCCCATGCTCCTCGGGGCTTCGCGGACATCCCACATGATCCTGCAGAGCCACCTCGCCGTCTTGTCGTGTATCTTGGTGGATACATGGAAGCCTTCAATGAGGATGTCGCCATCGCCCTTCTTGTTCTGACGGTGGCCAAGGAGGACTTCAATCTGATGTCAGCTGCGATCAAGGACTACTTCATCCACACCCACCGTGTTCGCCTGATGGAGGTACAACCGTGCGCTATGGGTGATGCTTACATCCGTTTTAGTAGTACTGTGGAGCGTGAGCATTTCTTAGATGGGATCTATCAGATTACACCTGAGTATCAGATGCACTTTGTTAAGCATGATGAATTTGTTAATGCTAGAGTTCACGATGCATCAAAGGAGGCTTGGGTTATGCTTCTTAACTATCCCCTAGATGCTAAGAACAATGCTTGTGTGGCCAAGGCAATTGCAGGGTTCGGTCTGCTAAGGTACTGGCATGACACGAACTACATGGCTCGTATAGTTGTGAAAGTCTTGCTGAAGGAGGATGCTCAGATCTGAGGACCGGAGCATCCGAGGACCGGTGGATGGTCGCTCCCTGGTCTGATGAGTGATTGACAACGTGATGTGGACTGATTCTTGGCCGAGTATTGCAGGTGCAGGTTGTGGCTTGACTCGGGTTGGTGCAGGTGAAGAGCGGGCGCGAAAGGTCTTAGCCTTGTGGGGCCTCTGAGGAGTGGAGGGACAAGTAGGCTCGGCTCGATGGACCCAGTGGCCGAACGGGGTCAAGTGCGGGCCGCATGGTGGAAAGAAAAGCAAGACGAAGTCGTCAACTCAAGCCGGTGCAGGGTAGCGGCTCACGACCGAAGTCTGCACGCGGGGTTGGCGGCGGTTCACCACAAAACCGTCGGGTTACTTGGTTGAGCCACAAAACCAAGACCGGAGGCTTGACGGGCGGAGACGGGATCCGGGCACGCCGAGAAGCTTCGATGCCTGAGGACACGCGGCGGGATCGCAGGGCTTGCGTCGGGAGGACGCGGACTGTGGCAAAGGCATGGCCATCTGATGAAGAGGAGTGCTACTTGACAATATTGTCCCTGAGGGGATTGTATCTTAGTTTAAGTGCTAGGGGTAGCTTGATCATTTGCCCAACCAGAGGGACTCATATATATAGCTCTAGGGTTTCTAGGCAAACCATCCATCCGGACTGCTTCTCACTTCCCTGCTCCAAAGGCGTAGATTTTCTTCACCGTTTTGTAGAGAATCTGACCTCCGAGTGTATGGAAGCATTCATGGTTGCGTCGATTTCCTTCTTGTAGCTCGTGTGATTTTCGTATCTTTTTTGGGCTATTTTCGTTGGATATTCGTGCGCGGCTTGTTCCTTTGATTCCGAGGTGTTTGGGTTCGGATTTGTTTGTGGGGATCATGGATAGATGTTTAGTGCATCTTTGTGCTTGATCTTGACCCCTCAAACTCCGAATTTGGCCTCCGAATGAAGGATTTCGGTTGGAACCCTAGCTCTTTGTGTGAGCTCGGTAGAATCTTGATTCCTCTCGATTTAGTGAGTTTGAGGCTAGAATTTCGTAGGTATAGCATCTCCTAGAGGCGCTTCACCTTCACCTATGATTTGGTAGCAATCCCTTGGTTGATTCGGGAGATCGGGCAAAGGCAAGGAGGTGTTGACTTTGGGGAACTCAAGCTCGGGTTGCAGAAAACCCTCCTGGCAGACGGTCTGCACGTGCCTAGTGGACGGTCCATGAGGAGCCTGACAGTCGGCTATTCTTCGTGTTCGTCGCGAGTTCTTGCAAGTCCTTCGTTCGATCCGTCGAGTCGGTGGTTTTAAGTTGCAAGGAGTTTGGCAGACGGTCCACGAGGAGAGTGCGGACAGTCCCTTCGTTGCGGACGGTCCGCGAGTAGGGCACGGACGGTCTGTTTTTCGCGGTGCGCTACTGGAGGTTCGGGTCCCATTTTCGGACGGTCCGCCCTGTGCTTGCGGACGGTCCGCCTGGCCCCCGCGGACAGTCCGCCCCCTCCGTGCGGACGGTCCACCCAGGCCACTGCAGATTGCCTAAGTCCTTTGCCTCTTGAGTTGCGCTTTTGCTTGGGGTTTGTTTGAGACTTGTTCCTAGGGTTGGTAGGTCTGTTGTGACTATGCGACCTTGGCAAGCTCGTGTGGGAATCCTTGGTTGTGAATTTGGGGCAAAGGCCGAGTTCATCCTTCGGGAAGAATTTTTATCGGCTCCCGTTCACTCCCCCCCCCCTCTATGGTCGCCTAATCGGTCCTTTAATTGGCATCAGAGCCGGTTACGGATCTTCGTGATTCTAACCAGTCTAAGATCCAAAGATGGCGTACCAGGAACGGGGTTCGGGTCCTCCACACTTTGATGGTAAGAACTACCAGATGTGGCAGAGACGGACGGCTGCTTTCCTCCGCGGCCATGGTCAGATCCTTTGGGATGTCACGGTGAACACAGCTTATGTTCATCTGATTAACTTCCTAGCTCCAGGATCGAGGGATATGCACAACGCCAACAACAAGGTGGTCGACTACTTGTTTCGTGCTCTGTGTCAATCCGAATTCGATCGGGTTCAGACAAAGGACTTGGCTTGTAGGATTTGGGAGCAGTTGAAGAATGCTCATGCTGGGAATGCTCAGGTTCAGGCTCGGCTGTTCGCGACCTACCGGAGAGAGTACGAGAACTTCACTCATCTCCCCGGTGAGTCTATTGACGCCATGTTCCAACGGGTCACTGTGATTGTGAACAACATGAGGGCTAATGTGGCTGTGCTCCTGTACGATGATCATGATAGGGCTGTGAAGCTTTTGCACGGCCTGGATCATACCGTGTGGAGTGAGAAGGTCGAGGCCATTCTCGAGTCAGAGAAGTATGAGACCCTCACGGTGGACGAGCTATTCTCCAAGGTCAAGTCGTCCGAGGTGGACCGTGGGGTGCGAGCAAGGATCGAGAACCCGACTGACCCTCATAGTCTGGCTCTCGTTTCTGGACCAAGGACTAACGCTAACATGTCTTCGAGACAGTTCTCTTTGTCTTGTCTTGTGTCCATGCCAGATGAGAAGTTCAATGTGCTGGGCGAGGAGGATCTCGCATTGCTGAGCAGGCGGTTCGAGCGCATGTACATGAACCGGAAGAACGCTCAGAGGAGCTCGGGCATGTGCTACCAGTGCGGGAAGCACATGCACTTTATCGCTGAGTGCCCGGAAGCCATGGAGGTCAAGCCCGAGCACAAGCACCGTCCGGGACAGACCACAAGCACGCTCGAGGGATGACCACAAGGGCAAGAACAAGTCCAAGCGGAGGCCGAGGAGGAGTGGTGGTCACAAGAAGGAGCGTGCGATGGTTGCCGGTGCGAGCGACATCGACTCAAGCTCCTGCTACTCTTCATCGAGCTCAAGTGATGAAGAAGAATGGCACAAGGGCAAGCAGTCAAGCAAGAACATCAATGGCTTGTGCTTCACCGCCCAAGGCTTTTGCGGCATGGCACATAGCTCCGCAAGCAAGAAGAGCAACAAGGATGACTCGGACTCCGACTCTGAGGATAAGGTAAACAATGATCCATCCTTCTTGGTAGCGAAAAATGCTAGGTTGACTGAATTGCTTGACAACCGTGATGACGTGCTTAGAAAGACCAACAAGGAGAAGAGGGGGAGTATAGGTCTTTGCTTGGAGAGGCTAAGGAGAAGGTGGTTGAGCTAGAGTCTTTGCTTGTTGATGCTAGGGCTCAAATAGATTCTCTGAAGTCTGCTCCTATTGTGACCGATGAACCTGAATGCACTGATTGTTACACTTTTCTCGATGATTTGACTGTGCTTAAGGAAAAGTATGCCTCCAAGGTTGAGGAACTAGATGTGCTTAGGGTAGAGCTAGATGAGATGAAATCTAGGCCCTCCTTGCTTGGTGCTTGCACTTCTTATCCTGTTTTGCATGAGAAGCTAGATGTTTCGGTTGCTTATGCTAGATCTCTAGAAGCTGCTTTGAAAGCTCCTATTCCTACATCATGCTCTACTTGTGAAGTAAATGCTGTGAAGAATTTGGAGCTTGCACACTATGTTGATTGTTTGCAGGATGAGAATGATGAGTTGAGAAAGATGATGGGTTGGTTGTGTGGTCATGAGCCTCAGCTCAGGATGATGATTGAGGCATACAAGCGCTATGATGGACAAGCGCTTGGGTCGGATAAGGTTGGTGAGGGAAGTGGTGAGAATGAGGGGAAGATCGGTGATATCCCAGAACCACCAAAAACCTACCACAAAAATGCCTATGCTCCTAAGCCAAACCCTCTTAGGAACCGACTAGACACAACCCCAGCTCCACCTATGTTTCCTCCACACACCGACAACTTCCAGAAACCCATCAAGTTCAAGAGTGACTTGGGGAATGTGTTCTTTGGGAAGAAGGGAGAGAAACCGAGTGAGGAGAAACCAGAGCCCAAACAGAGCCCAAAACCAAAGCCAAAACCAAAACCCTTCCATTGTGAGCATTGTGGGAGGGATGGACACCTAGCAGAGTTTTGCTTCAGGAGGAAGCGTGAGGAGAGGTTTGCGAGGGAGATGTGAGGACCTGTGTGGTTCGAGGACCGGTGGATGGTCGCTTCCTGGTGTGATGAGTGATTGACAACGTGGTGTGGACTGATTCTTGGCTGAGTATTGCAGGTGCAGGTTGCGGCTTGACTGGTGTTGGTGCAGGTGAAGAACAAGCGCGAAAGGTTGTTGCCGATGACGCCTCCAGGTGTGGAGAAGACAAGTAGGCTTGGTTCGAGGGACCCGGTGGCCAGCGGAGTCAAGCGCGGGCCGCATGGTGGCAAGAACGGCAAGATGAAGTCATGAACGGTTTCTTGGTTGAGCCTCAAAACCAAGGTCGAGCCGGGACTACGTGGGAGCCGAGTCATGAGTGGTGATTGGCGGAGGCTACACCGAGTTTGCAGGGTTTCCAGTGATTCACCAGAAAACCACTGGGTTCCTTGGTTGATCCACAAAGCCAAGACCGAAGACCGAAGATGGAGGTGCAGCAGCATCAGGCCGGTCTGACTGGTGGGTCTGACCGGTGAGGAGCATCGGTCTGACCGGTGTGCGATGACGCAGTCCGGAGACTTCGAAGCGGAGGACACGCGTCGGGATCGCAAGGCTTGCGTCGAGGCTAAGCAAGTTTGCGGTCGCCGGGCATCCGTCCGATGGTGCGAAGACAAAGATTCCCAAAGTGCCCCTTGGGGTTGTGTATCCTAGTATTAGGCCTTAGGGGTAGTTTTGTCTTTCGGCTGGCCTCCATATAACCCAAGTGGTGAGAGGATGGCAGCCATCTCTTGGAACCCTAGCTCATTTTGGTTTGCTATTTTCCTCTTTCTTTTTCCTTTGGAATTTCTAGAACTAGCTTGAGAGCTTCTTGGTGAGATCTTGTGAGAGGGAAGGATGATCGGGCGGCAAGCTAGACCTTGTATGAACCTTAATGGTATGTATAGATGATTCGGCGTGGTTCCTCAAGGCTTGGTTGTGTCTCTCCCGTTTTTCCTTTTTGGTGATTTTCGGAGCCTTTTCTTGGCGAATTTCTTGTGGGGATTTGAGACCTTTCTCTTTGTGATTTGGTGGGGGATGTATGCATGAACCCCTCGTGGTTCTTTTCCCTTTGATTCCCCTCCCAAATCCGTGAGCAAAGGGGCTCGTTTTTGAGGTTTTCTCCTCTCTAGGGTTTGAGGCATTCTTGGTGGGATTTCTTTGATTCCTCTCGTTCTAGCAAGTTTTGGTGGACCAAATCTTGGCTATGGAGTGCCCATGAGGTGTTCCTACTATCCCCAAAGTCTTGTGCGAATCCGTGGAGCGAATCGGGAGATCGGGAGTTGGATTTGGGGGAGTTGACCTGCGGGCTGCTGTTCATCCCGAGCTGCCCAGGCGTGACCGGTCTGACCAATGCTCTTGACCGGTCTGACCGGTGCAAGGCCTTTGTGGGATTTGCCTTTGGTAAACTACCTGGTTCGTGTGTCTTTGGGCTGAGTTGTTGCTGGTCAGTTCTTGGCAGGTTTCGAGGAGTTTGGCTTGGCTTTGTGAAGGTTTTTCTTCCTGAGCAGTTTGAGTTTTGGAGGTGGTTTTTGTTCCAGGGCCTAGAGGAGTCGCTGAGGCTTCCTAGAACATTTTCTGTGCAGCTGCTGTAGCCACTGGCCTAACCGGCTCTGTCCATCGGTCTGACCGGTGTCACCGGTCTGACCGGCGCAGGCCATCGGTCTGACCGGTGTAGCACAGGCAGCAAGCTGTGCAGATTTCCGCTGTGCGTTTGGTGTGTTTGGTTCGAAAGGTTGTTGTGTTGGTTCCTAGGACCAGTAGCACTCCAGTGGCTACGTGGTCTTGGCCAACTTGGGTAGTTGAATCGGAGACGTGTTTTGGTAGCCGTGTTCATCTTGTTGGAGTTTCCATGTCCTTCGAGAAGAATTTTTATCGGCTCCCATTCACTCCCCCCTCTCTGGTCGCCAGTTCGGTCCTTCAATTGGTATCAGAGCTGGTTCGGGTCTTTCGAGGCTCTAACCAGTCTAAGATCCAAAGATGGTGTACCAGAAACGGGGATCGGGTCCTCCACACTTCGATGGGAAGAACTACCAGATGTGGTAGAGACGGATGACTGCGTTCCTGCGTGGAAAGGGTCAGATCCTTTGGGACGTTACGGTGAACACAGCTTATGTTCATCCGATTAACTTCCTTGCTCCAGGATCGAGGGATATGTTTGACGCCAATAACAAGGCGGTCGACTACTTGTTTCGTGCTCTGTGTCAGTCCGAATTTGATCGGGTTCAGACAGAGGACTTAGCTTGTAGGATTTGGGAGCAGTTGAAGGATGCTCATGCTGGGAATGCTCAGGTTCAGGCTCAGATGTACGCGACTTACCGAAGAGAGTACGAGAACTTCACTCATCTCCCCGGCGAGTCCGTCGATGCCCTTTTCCAGCGGTTTACGGTTGTGGTGAACAACATGAGAGCCAATGTGGCTGTGCTCCCATACGATGATCATGATAGAGCCGTGAAGCTCTTGCACTCGTTAGATCGCACCGTATGGGACGGAAAGGTCGAGGCTATTCTTGAGTCCGAGAAGTATGATACCCTGATCGTGAACGAGCTGTTCTCGAAGCTCAAGTCAGCTGAGTTGGACCGTGGTGTGAATGCTCGTCTTGAGAGCCCAACTGACTCTCATAGTCTTGCTCTCGTCGGTGGCAAAGCTGCTAAGTCTAACGCTAACGCATCCTCCAGGATGTACTCTCTGTCTTCTTTGATGTCTTTGCCAGACGAGGAGTTCGACGTGCTTGGAGAGGACGAGTTGGCGTTGCTGACCAGGCGGTTCGAGAGGTTGCATGAGAACCGGGTGAACACAAGGAAGAATCCACGGACATGCTTTCAGTGCGGCAAGACAGGACACTTCGTCGCCGACTGTCCGGAGAAGATGGAGAACAAGGACGGCTACAAGGACGGCTACAAGCATCGGTCGAACAAGGACGGCAAGTACCGATCAAGGCGCGATCACAAGCAAAAGAACAAGCACAAGGACGAGCGACGATCGAGGAAGAAGGACGGTCGCGGCAGGCAGGCCCGAGCGATGGTCAGGGCGAGCGACGTCGACTCCAGCTCCGCCTACTCTTCCTCAAGCTCGAGTAGCAGTGAAGATGAAGGTGATTGGCACAAGAAGAAGAAGTCATCCAAGAACTTGAGCGGGCGGAGCTGCTACGCGAGAGATGGCTTCTGCGGCATGGCTCGTAGCTCCGGTAGGAAGAAGAGTCACCAGAGCGACTCGGACTCCGACTCCAAGGATGAGGTACGTGACGAGCTTACCTTCTTGCGTGAGGAGAACGAGTGTCTTGGCAAGTTGCTTGATAATCGTGATGACATGCTTAGAGAAGCAAAGAAGATGAGGAAAGAGCTTAGGGCCTCACTAGAAGATGCTAGGAACCGAGTAGCTGAGCTAGAAACCCAGAACCTTGATGCTAAGCTTGAGATAGATTCGCTTAAGGCTTCACCTGTGGTTTCTGATGAGATTGATTGTTGTGATTGCTCTGTGTACCTAGCGGATCTTACTAGTCTTAAGGATAAGCATGCCTCTGCTTGTGAGGAACTAGATGTGCTTAGGGTTGAAGCGGCTGAGCTTAAGTCTAGACCTGCTTTGCTAGGCGCTTGCACTTCTTGCCCTGTTTTGCATGGTAAGATTGATGAGATGCATGCTTACACTGTTTCTCTTGAGGCTAAGTTGAAAGAACCTGTTCCTACTTCTTGCTCTACTTGTGAATTGCATGCTTTGAAAAATATGGAACTTGCACATTATGTGGATCGCTTGCAGGATGAGAATGATGAGTTGAGGAAAATGATGGGTTGGCTGTCGGGTCATGAACCACAGCTTAGGATGATGATAGAGGCATATAAGCGCTATGATGGGCAAGCGCTTGGTTCGGAGAAGGTTGGAGAGTGTAGTGGTGAGGGAGGAGAGAAGATTGGTGATATCCAAGCTCCACCAAAAACCTTCCACAAAAATGCCTATGCTCCTAAGCCGAACCCACTGAGAAACAAACTTGACACAACCCCAGATCCTCCCATATTTCCTCGCCCTACAAATGACTTTCAAAAACCGGTGAAGTTTGTGAGCTCCAAGGAGAGTGAGGTTGGAGAAAAGATGGGTGAGAAGCCGAGTGAGGAGAAACCAAGTGAGCAGCCCTAACCCAAGCCTAAACCTAAGCTCATACGGTTTCATTGTGACTATTGTGGGAGAGATGGTCACAAGGGTGAGTTTTGCGTCAAGAGGAAGCGAGAGGAGAGAATGGCTAAGGAGTGGGCTAACAAGGACAGGTACCGCCCTTCAAATGGTGTACCTGAGCCTCGTATGCAAATGCCCAGGGCCAAAGCGATTGTGAGGACGGTTCCGGCTTGGGGAGATCGAAAGGTGGCAGGTGGTGCTGCTAGTCGAGCACCACCGGTCAGACCGGTGCACTCCACCGGTCAGACCGGTGCTGGTCTGGGCAGACAGCAGTTTGGTTTCCGTGCTCGTGCGGATGCTCGGTTCGGTTCTGGTGGTCGTGGTTCTGGTGGTTGGCATGGAGAGTTTCCAGGTGGTCAGTTTGCTAGACGTTCTCCACCTCGTGCTCAATACGAGGGTGGGAGGAGTTGTAGCTTTAAGATGGAGAGGAGGAACGGTCCACTGTCTTCCTTTCGTGGTTTTCGTTCTCCTCCAGCTAGACAGGGGTGGTTGCCTCGTGGTGGTTACCGTGGTGGTTTTCGTGGAGGTAGCTTTGATAGGCGTGATGATATGGTTTGTGCTAACCCTAGTTTGGAGCAAATGGCTCGGCACTGGTTTTACTCGTTTGGTACTAACCCCAGAGATGAGTCGTTTGTTCACTCATGTGCTCGCTTTTGAATTTCAGGTGGGAGACTTGAGGAACGTTTGGTTGATTGACTCCGGTTGCTCGAGGCACATGACTGCAGACAAGGGGTGGTTCTCAAGTCTCGTCCCGGTGGTGTCCAAGACATACATCACCTTTGGGGACAATGGGCAAGGGTGTGTGCTTTCAGAAGGTGAGATTAAGGTAAGTGAGAAGGTCACTCTCAAGCGTGTTGCTCTTGTTCAATCGCTCGGATTCAATTTGCTTTCTGTTTCCCAGCTTTTGGATGAGGGTTTTGAGGTGTTGTTTCGGCCTGGTGGTTCTCAGATTTTGGATTCTCGAGGGGACCTAGTTTGCATGGTCGTTCCCAAGGGTCAAGTTTTCCGAGCGGATTTCTCTCAGTCTTCTGGTGTGGCTCGTTGCTTTTTGGCGGGTTCTTCGAGTGAGTTGTGGAAGTGGCATAGGAAGTTGGGTCACTTAAGCTTTGACCTTCTGTCTCGCTTGAGTAAACTCAATTTGGTCCGAGTATTGCCACGGTTGAGGTTTGAGAAAGAGCTTGTTTGTGCGTCGTGTAGGCATGCCAAGATGGTAGCCTCTTCTCACCCGCCCCTCACCGATGTGATGACGGAGCGTCCATGCGAGCTGCTCCATATGGACCTTGTTGGACCAGCTCATGTGCGATCTGCGGGTGGGAAGTGGTACGTCCTAGTTGTGGTGGACGACTACTCTCGGTATGCGTGGGTTTTCTTTCTGGAAGAGAAAGGGGAGACGTTTGGTTTTGTTCGAGATCTTGTCTTGAGGTTAAGGAACGAGAGGCACGGAGATGCCATACGAGCGATCCGCAGTGACAATGGCTCAGAATTTAAAAACTCTCACTTCGAAACCTTTTGCCATGACTTGGGTCTCGAACACCAGTTCTCTAGTCCGTATACACCTCCCCAGAACGGCGTGGTTGAAAGGAAAAACAGAACCTTGTGCGAGATGGCTCGGACGATGCTCGATGAGCATAGGACTCCGAGAAGGGTCTGGGCTGAGGCAGTGAATACCGCGTGCTATGTGTCGAACAGGATTTACCTCAGGGTCCACAAGAAGAAAACTTGCTATGAGTTGATGCACGGCAGAACTCCCAAGGTGAGTCACTTTCATGTGTTTGGGTGCAAATGCTTTATCCTGAAGAAAGGTAAGAAGTTGGACAAGTTCGAGGCTAGGTCTGTCGATAGCATTTTCTTTGGTTACGCGTCTCATTCTAGAGCCTTTCGAGTGCTCAATCTTGAAACTAACCAAATCGTGGAGACTTGCGAGGTAACCTTCAACGAGACACAGCCACGTAGTCAGCTTGTTTTTGAGTGTGCATGTGACGAGGAACTTGGCGAGGAGATTTTCCAGGAGGAGGAGCATGAACATGGAGATGATGAAGATGGCGGTGTGGTGCCCGCGGCTGAGCATGTACCTACTACTTCGACTACGATCGAGAACAGGCCCTCTCCCACACCTACAACGACAAACCCAGATCAAGGCGAAGCTGTAGTTGAGGGGGAGGTAGCATCAATGCGAGAACCTCCCCGGCGAGTTCAAGTGGACCACCCAGCTTCGAGGATCATCGGCGACATCAATGAATGTACTACACGGTCGAGGGTTCGAAATAACTCTCACTTTGCTCATGCTGCATTTGTTGCTACTTTTGAGCCCAAAGACAATGGACACGCGCTATCTGATCATAATTGTGTCAATTCAATGCATGAGGAGTTGGAGAATTTTGAGAGCAACCAAGTTTGGGAGTTGGTGGATCCTCCACCGGGGTGTAAGCCGATTGGGACAAAATGGGTGTGGAAAAATAAAGAGGGAGAGAAATGAGAGGTGGTGAGAAACAAGTCGAGGTTGGTGGCGTAAGGGTATAGTCAGAAAGAGGGGATCGACTACGAGGAGACCTTTGCTCTCCCGTAGCTCGTTTGGAGGCGATTAGGATCCTTCTAGCCTTTTCCGTGGCTAAAGGGTTCAAATTGCACCAAATGGACGTGAAGAGTGCTTTCCTGAACGGTGTTTTGGAGGAAGAAGTGTTTGTGAGGCAACCTCCGAGGTTTGAGAGTGAGAAGTACCCCCACCGGGTGTACAAGTTGAGGAAGGCGCTGTATGGGTTGAAGTAGGCACCCAGAGCTTGGTACGGTTGGTTGAGGGGGTTCCTGTTTGAGAGAGGGTTTGAGATGGGGAGGGTCGATCAGACCTTATTTCTCCTCAGGTAGGGCAAAGAGATCCTGATTGTGCAGATATACGTGGATGATATTGTCTTTGGTGGCTCGTCTAACTCTTTGGTTGCAAGGTTTGCAGAGGACATAAGCAGGGAATTTGAGATGAGCATGATGGGTGAGTTGCAGTTCTTCCTCGGCCTCTAGATCAAGCAGTCGAAGGAAGGAACATTCGTGCACCAAGCAAAGTACACCAAGGACATTGTGAGGAAGTTCAAGATGGAGGACTCCAAGGCCATGGCGACGCCTATGAGTACGACTACAGCTCTTGATGCGGACGAGGAAGGTAAGCATGTGGACCAGAAGGAGTACCGAAGCATGATCAGGTCACTCCTGTACTTGACGGCGACGAGGCCGGACATCCAATTCTCGGTATGTCTATGCGCTCATTTTCAAGCGTCTCTAAGGACTTCTCATCGGCAAGTAGTCAAGCGCATATTCAGGTATTTGAGACATACTCCCGACTTCGGCCTTTGGTACTCCGCGTCTTCTTCTTTGGCTCTTCATGGATTTTCGGACGCGGATTTTCCGAGTGTCGGTTGGATAGGAAGTCCACTTCTGGGACTTGCTAGTTCTTGGGTTCTTCTTTGGTGTCTTGGTCGTCCCGCAAACAATCGAGTGTTGCTCAATCCACTACCGAGGCAGAATAAGTGGCCGCAGCTAGTTGTTGCTCTCAGCTCCTTTGGATCACATACACCATGAGTGACTTTGGTGAGGCGTATACCCATGTCCCACTTCAATGTGACAGCACTAGTGCCATAAGTGTTGCAAAGAACCCAGTGCTCCACTCCAAAACCAAGCACATAGAAGTGAGGTATCATTTCCTGAGAGACAACGTAGAGAAAGGGAAAATCGCTTTGATCCATGTACCCACACATGACCAGCTAGCCGATATTTTCACCAAACCCCTAGATCAAGCAACTTTCACTTGTTTGCTGGGGGAGCTTGGTGTTTGTTTGATTTCCTGAGTTGGGTGTGTGGGAGCTCTTTTGTAGCATATGTATAGCTTTCCTTTGTGCATTTGGCATGGCATATGTAACATGATGTATAGGCATCTTTGTATCTTAGGTTGCATGCATTTTGTATCATATGCATTGTGTAGGAAAAGCTTCTCCTATATACATTGTTTACCATGGTATGATATATATGTCCTTGTGAGCTAGTTAGGTAAGCTATGGTTAGTTTGGCTTAACTCTTGATGATCTTGATTTATATCCATGGTTGATGGCTATGTTTTTCAAAAATGTCACATACATGCTCTCTTATGAGTAAATGCCTTTATATGATCTTGACATGTTTTAGTGGCTTGGCTATGCTTAATTTGTGGTTGGATAGCTTATTTTGATCATATGGGGCCAATGGCTCATTTGCCGTCATGAATGTTTAGCCCCCATGCTTTATCTTGTGGAGGGGCATAAGTTCCTTTTTGTCGCAAAGACATTTCATGTACCAACTATGAATCTGAAAATGTAATGTAATTTGCTTGGAAAATGTGTTCCCATGTCATATGTGCTTAATTTACTTGCTTTTGGGTGCTAAATCGTTGCATGTTGCTTACCAATGAGAAGTCTCATACATAGAAGTAAGCACATGGCTCGGTAAGCTTTGACATGACATGAGGTGCTTGTGGGTGTTTATGATGGTCTTATGCTTAAAATGGTTGTCCTATCATGAAGTTTGTGTGGCTTTGCCATTTTGACATGTTTTGCTCATGTTTAGGACTTTGCTCATGAGAGGGTGACTTTTCGCAAAATTGCTCAATTCTATCTTAGCTTCGCCCAATGGTTGTGAAACTTGGTGATCTTGTAGTTGATGTCATTACAAAGCTATAGAGTATCTAACTTGCTCATTTGGACATGTGTAGCATCCTATGTTGAATTTTGTCTATTTGAGAAGCTCTAGGTTGCATTTTTTGCATTTTTGGCTTGATTCATGCATTGTCAACAAGGGGGAGAAGTTTGAGCATGTTTTGGCCTACTGAATGCATCTACAAGGTTTCCAGGTGGTTTCGAGCAATTTCTGGGCTCTGTTGTGCACCGGTCTGACCGGTTGAGGTCACCGGTCTGACCGGTCAGAGTGCTGGCCCCTGTTCAGATGTTGGGCACCGGTCTGACCGGTGCTGTTGACCGGTCTGACCGGTCAGAGCAAAGCTGAGGCAGCAGCTCTGTTTTGTGATGTGGTTTGCATGCTTTCGTCCAGGGGGAGTTGCATTGGTTCAGGGGGAGATTGCATGTGTGCAGGGGGAGCTCTTTGTGGTTTTCGAGCTTTGTATTGGTGGCTTGTGGTCTTTGCTTGAGCATGTTTTGTCTCGGATGTGTCGAGCCATTGCCCTTGCCTATGGGGTCCGAGACTTGTCGTCTTCAAGTGATCTTGCTCTTCGCCTTTCCTTTGGCTTTCGATCGCTTGTTGGAGTTTCCTTTAGTCGTTTCTTTTCTTTTCCTTTTCTCTTTGGCTACCAAAACGTGTGTGTTGTCAACGCACTCATCAAGGGGGAGATTGAGGACCTGTGTGGTTCGACGACTGGTGGATGGTCACTTCCTGGTGTGATGAGTGATTGACAACGTGGTGTGGACTGCTTGTTGGCTAAGTATTGCAGGTGTAGGTTGCGGCTTGACTGCTGTTGGTGCAGGTGAATAACAAGCGCGAAAGGTCGTTGCCGGTGAGGCCTCCAGGTGTGGAGAAGACAAGTAGGCTTGGTTCGAGGGACCCGGTGGACAGTGGAGTCAAGCGCGGGCCGCATGGTGGCAAGAACGGCAAGATGAAGTCATCGACGGTTTCTTGGTTGAGCCTCTAAACCAAGGTCGAGCCGGGACTACGTGGGAGCCGAGTCATGAGTGGTGATTGGCGGAGGCTACACCGAGTTCGCGGGGTTTCCAGTGGTTCACCAGAAAACCACTGGGTTCCTTGGTTGATCCACAAAGCCAAGACCGAAGACGGAGGTGTAGCAGCATCAGGCCGGTCTGACCGGTGAGGAGCACCAGTCTGATCGGTGTGCGACGACGCAGTTCGGAGACTTCAAAGCGGAAGACACGTGTCAGGATCGCAAGGCTTGCGTCGAGGCTAAGCAAGTTTGCGGTCGCCGGGCATCCGTCCGATGGTGTGAAGACAAATATTCCCAAAGTGCCCCTCGGGGGTGTGTATCCTAGTATTAGGCCTTAGGGGTAGTTTCGTCTTTCGGCTGGCCTCCATATAACACAAGTGGTGAGAGGATGGCAGCCATCTCTTGGAACCCTAGCTCATTTTGTTTTGCTATTTTCCTCTTCCTTTTTCCTTTGGAATTTCTAGGACTAGATTGAGAGCTTCATGGTGAGATCTTGTGAGAGGGAAGGATGATCGAGCGGCAAGCTAGACCTTGTATGAACCTTCATGGTATGTATAGATGATTCGGCATGGTTCCTCAAGGCTTGGTTGTGTCTCTCCCGTTTTTCCTTTTTGGTGATTTTCGGAGCCTTTTCTTGGCGAATTTCTTGTGCCGGATTTTAGACCTTTCTCTTTGGGATTTGGTGGGGGATGTATGCATGAACCCCTCGTGGTTCTTTTCCCTTTGATTCCCCTCCCAAATCCGTGAGCAAAGGGGCTCGTTTTTGGGGTTTTCTCCTCTCTAGGGTTTGAGGCGTTCTTGGTGGGATTTCTTCGATTCCTCTCGTTCTAGCAAGTTTTGGTGGACCAAATCTTGGCTATGGAGTGCCCATGAGGTGTTCCTACTATCCCCAAAGTCTTGTGCGAATCCGTGGAACGAATCGGGAGATCGGAAGTTGGATTTAGGGGAGTTGACCCGCGGGCTGCTGTTCATCCCGAGCTGCCCAGGCGTGACCGGTCTGACCGGTGCTCTTGACCGGTCTGACCGGTGCAAGGACTTTGTGGGATTTGCCTCGGGTGAATTGCCTGGTTCGTGTGTCTTTGGGCTGAGTTGTTGCTGGTCAGTTCTTGGCAGGTTTCGAGGAGTTTGGCTAGGCTTTGTGAAGGTTTTTCTTCCTGAGCAGTTTGAGTTTTGGAGGTGGTTTTTGTTCCAGGGCCTAGAGGAGTCACTGAAGCTTCCTGGAACATTTTCTGTGCAGCTGCTGTAGCCACCGGCTCTGTCCATCGGTCTGACCGGTGTCACCGGTCTGACCGGCGCAGGCCATCGGTCTGACCGGTGTAGCATAGGCAGCAAGCTGTGCAGATTTCCGCTGTGCGTTTGGTGTGTTTGGTTCAAAAGGTTGTTGTGTTGGTTCCTAGGACCAGTAGCACTCCAGTGGCTACGTGGTCTTGGCCAACTTGGGTAGTTGAGTCGGAGACGTGTTTTGGTAGCCGTGTTCATCTTGTTGGAGTTTCCATCTCCTTCGAGAAGAATTTTTATCGGCTCCCATTCACTCCCCCCCTCTCTAGTCAACAGTTCGGTCCTTCAAGATGGCAAACATGGACAGGTACCGCCCTTCTCGTGGTGTACCTGAGCCTAGGATGGTGCCAAGGGGTGAGGGTGTGGTGCGTACCTTTTACCCTCGGGAGAGGCGTGAGTTTGTGCCTCGAGGTGAGCCACCACAGAGAGATGGTGGTAGGCGTGTTGGGTTTGGGCGTGGTGAGTTTGCTGGACGTTCCTTCGCTCGTGGCCAATACGATTATGGGGGGAACGATCACAGTTTTAGGTCCCAGTGGAGCTACGGGCCACGGTCTCCACCTCGTGCTACACGTAGTCCTCCATGGGGACGTGTGGGTGTTCCACCTAGGAGAGATAGGATGGATTTTGCTAACCCCACTTTTGAGCTAATGGCACGGCACTGGTTTGATTCATTTTGTACTAACCCCAGTGCTGAGTCATTTGCTCACTCTCGCTCTCATTTTATATTTTCAGGTGGGTGGCTTGGAGGGCTTTTGGTTGATCGACTCCGGTTGCTCTCGACACATGACCGGAGATCGAAGGTGGTTCTCCAGCCTCACCCCGGTGATGACCAAAGAGTACATCACTTTTGGGGACAATGGGAAAGGTAGAGTGCTTTCAGTGGGCACGGTGAAGGTGAGCGAGTCTGTGACTCTTAGGCGTGTTGCTCTTGTCATGTCTTTGGGGTTCAATCTTCTTTCGGTTTCCCAGCTTCTTGATGAGGGTTTTGAGGTCCGTTTCAAAATGGGCGCTTCTCGTTTTTTGGATTCTCGAGGTGATCTTGTGTACACGATCATCCCCGAGGGTCAGATTTTCAGAGCCGATTTTTCTCAGTGTGTCGGCTCTTCTCGTTGTTTGGTTGCTGGTGTTTCGGCGGAGCTTTGGAAATGGCATAGGAGACTAGGTCACCTGAGTTTTGACTTGTTGTCACGCTTGAGTGTGCTAGGTTTCGTCCGAGGATTGCCTAAGTTGAAATACCAAAAGGACTTGGTATGTGCTCCGTGTAGGCATGGCAAGATGGTCGCCGCCTCTCACCCGCCTCTGACATCTGTTATGACAGAGAGGCCATGCGAGCTGTTCCATATGGACTTGGTTGGTCCAGCTCGTGTGTGCTCGGCAGGTGGGAAATGGTATGTCCTGGTGATAGTGGACGACTATTCTCGCTATGCTTGGGTCTTCTTTTTGGCTGACAAGGGGGAGACGTTTGGTTTTGTGCGGGATCTAATCTTGAGGTTGAAGAATGAGAGGAATGGAGATGTTATTCGAGCTATTAGTAGCGACAATGGCTCTGAATTTAAAAACTCTCGTTTCGTAACCTTTTGTCGTGATTTGGGTCTCGAACATCAATTCCCTTCTCCCTATGTGGCTTGTCAGAATGGTGTGGTTGAGAGGAAAAATTGCTCCCTTTGTGAGATGGCTCGAACGATGCTCGACGAGCATAGGACTCCGAGGAGATATTGGGCTGAGGCGGTGAATACCGCGTGCCATGTTCGGAATCGGATTTTTCTTCGGGTCTTCATGAACAAGACGTGATATGAGCTCATGCACGGGTGAGCACCTAGAGTGAGCCATTTCAGGGCTTTTGGTTGTCGTTGCGTTATTCTCAAGAAGGGTAGGCTTGATAAGTTTGAGTCGAGGTCTTCCGATGGGATCTTTTTGGGTTATGCGAGTCATTCTCGAGCATTCCGTGTGCTCAACCTTGATACTAATCTAGTCATGGAAACTTGCGAGGTTACCTTCGACAAGACCCAGCCATGCAGTTCGTCTGTTTCTGACTGTGCAGGTGACGACGAGATTGGCAAGAAGATCTTTGAGGACGAGGAGGATGATGCTGGAGAGGATGATGGTGATGATGGTGAACTCCAGCCGAGCATGTACCCTCTACTTCCACTACGACGACTACGATGCAGATGGCCCATCCCCTACACCGACTACGATCCAACAAGATCAAGTGGAAGCAGCTGCTGAGGGGGAGGTTGTCTCCAGGCGAGAGGCACCGAGGCGCGTTCATGTTGATCATCTTCCCTCAAGAATCATCGGCGATATCAATGAACGTACGACACGGTCAAGGTCCAGGAATGTTTCTCACTTTGCTCATTCGGCTTTTATTGCTACCTTTGAGCCGAAAGACATTGGACACGCCCTCTCTGATCCTAATTGGGTCAATGCAATGCATGGGGAGTTATAGAACTTTGAGAGAAACCAAGTTTGGGAGTTGGTAGAGCCACCACCACATTGCAAACCTATCGGGGCAAAATGGGTGTGGAAGAACAAAAAGGGTGAGAATGGTGAGGTAGTGAGAAACAAATCGAGGTTGGTTGCTCAGGGCTATAGTCAGAAGGAGGGGATAGACAATGAGGAGACATTTGCTCCGGTAGCCCGTTTGGAGGCGATTAGGATCCTCCTAGCCTTTTCCGTGTCTAAAGGATTCAAATTATACCAAATGGATGTGAAGAGTGCCTTCTTGAATGGGTTGTTAGAAGAAGAGGTTTATGTTAGCAACCACCGGGCTTTGAGAGTGCTGAGTTTCCTCACCGAGTGTATAGACTGAGGAAGGCGTTGTATGGGCTGAAACGAGCTCCCCGTGCTTGGTATGGCCGTTTGAGAGGGTTCTTGTTCAGCAAGGGGTTTGAGATGGGCAAGGTTGATAAGACTCTTTTTCTCCTCAGGCAGGGCGATGATATCCTAATTGTTCAGGTGTACGTGGATGATATTGTCTTTGGCGGCTCGTCTCACTCTTTGGTTGCAAGGTTTGCAGAGGACATGAGCAAAGAATTTGAGATGTCTATGATGGGAGAATTGCAGTTCTTTCTCGGGCTTCAGATCAAGCAGGCGAAGGAGGGAACCTTTGTGCATCAAGCCAAGTACACGAAGGACATCCTCAAGAAGTTCAAGATGGACGACTCGAAGCCCCTGTCGACACCGATGAGTACGACTACAGCGCTGGATGCGGACGAGGACGGAGAGCCCGTGGACCAGAAGGAGTACCGGAGCATGATCGGCTCCCTCTTGTACTTGACAGCGACGAGGCCGGATATTCAGTTTTCTATGTGTTTGTGCGCTCGTTTTCATGCGTCGCTGAGGACTTCACATCGGCAGGCCATCAAGCGGATCTTCAGGTATCTTCAATACACTCCTGAGCTCGGTCTTTGGTACTCGATGTCCTCTTCCCTTTCGCTTCTTGGTTTTTCAGATGCCGACTTTGCGGGGTGTCGAGTCGATAGGAAGTCGACTTCGGGGACATGCCAGTTTTTGGGTTCTTCGCTTGTTTCTTGGTCTGCTCGCAAACAATCTAGTGTAGCTCAGTTTACCACAGAAGCCGAGTACGTTGCTGCTGCTAGCTGCTGCTCCCAGCTGCTCTGGATCACATCCACACTGAGTGACTTTGGTGAGGAGTGTACCCATGTTCCTCTCATGTGTGATAGCACGAGTGCCATTAGTGTTGCCAAAAACCCCGTGCTCCACTCCAGAACCAAACATATAGAGGTGAGGTACCACTTCCTGAGAGACAATGTTGAGAAGGGAAACATAGACCTCATCCATGTACCAACCGAAAAACAGCTAGTCGATATCCTAACAAAGCCTTTGGACCAAGCTACATTTGCTCGTTTGAGAGGGGAGCTTGGAGTGTTTTTTCCTCTTTGACCTTCGGTTGGGGGTTTGATGTACATGTACATGTTGCATTTTCATTTTTATATCATGTCATGCTTGCATCTTTGTATCATAGACTGCATTTGTATCATATGCTTTAGAGATGTGCTTCTCCTATATACTTTGATCACCATGATATGCAGGATATGAGATTATGACTTTGCTAGTGATGCTCATGTGATGTATAGCGATGCTCTTGGTAGCTTTGGCATGTATATGCTTGTGGATGGCTTAATTTTGTGAAAATGATATATACGATCCTCTCTTGTGAGTTGAATGCCTCTCATGTTCAAATTGTGCACACATAGCTATTTCTTGCTTAATTTGTGCTTGGAAACCATGTTCTTTTTATTTGGGGTCAAAGACCCATTTGTCATCATGGATGTTTAGCCTACATGCTACCTTGTGGAGAAGCCTAAGCTTCTTTTTGCAGCAAAGGCTCTTCATGTACCATGCTTAATTTGAAATCATGAAATTGGTATATGAAATGCTTGTGCTTGAAAATGTGCTTCCATGTCTTTTATGCTTTAAATTCCTTATCTTGGGTGCTAAACCGTTGCACGATGTTCACCGTTGAGAAGTCTCATATTTAGAAGTGGACACATGGCTCGGTGGCTTTGACATGACATGAGATCGCTTGTAGGTGTTTGTGATGATCTTGTGATGAGAATTTGTGACCTTGCATGAAGTTTGTGAGTTATATGTCGTGTGTGCTCATTTTGACCATGCTTAGGTTCTATACTCATGAGAGGGAAATTTTGTGAAAAATGCTTCATTTTGTTCATAGCTATGTCACATGTTTATCTGTCCCTATCTATCTTGTTGGCGATGCTTGTACTAAATTTGTGGCTATCTTGCTTGTCTATGTCTCATTTTAGCATGTTGTAGTGCTCTTTGTCTATTTGAGAAGCACATGCTTGCATTTGTAGACTTGATTCATGCATTACCAACAAGGGGAGGATGATGCTGGAGAGGATGATGGTGATAATGGTGAAGCTCCAGCCGAGCATGTACCCTCTACTTCCACTACGACGACTACGGTGCAGGATGGCCCATCCCCTACACCGACTACGATCTAGCAAGATCAAGTGGAAGCAGCTGCTGAGGGGGAGGTTGTCTCTAGGCGAGAGGCACCGAGGCGCGTTCAAGTTGATCATCCTCCCTCAAGAATCATCGGTGACATCAACGAACGTACGACACGGTCAAGGTCCAAGAATGCTTCTCAGTTTGCTCATTCAGCTTTTGTTGCTACCTTTGAGCCGAAAGACATTGGACATGCCCTCTCTGATCCTAATTGGTTGAACGCAATGCATGAGGAGTTAGAGAACTTTGAGAGAAACCAAGTTTGGGAGTTGGTAGAGCCACCACCACATTGCAAACCTATCGGGACAAAATGGGTGTGGAAGAACAAAGAGGGTGAGAATGGTGAGGTGGTGAGAAACAAATCAAGGTTGGTTGCTCAGGGCTATAGTCAGAAGGAGGGGATAGACTATGAGGGGACATTTCCTCCTGTAACCCGTTTGGAGGCGATTAGGATCCTTCTAGCCTTTTCCGTGGCGAAAGGATTCAAATTATACCAAATGGACGTGAAGAGTGCCTTCTTGAATGGGTTGTTAGAAGAAGAGGTTTATGTGAGCAACCACCGGGCTTTGAGAGTGCTGAGTTTCCTCACCAGGTGTATAGGCTGAGGAAGGCGTTGTATGGGCTGAAACAAGCTCCCCGTGCTTGGTATGGCCGTTTGAGAGGGTTCTTGTTCAGCAAGGGGTTTGAGATGGGCAAGGTTGATAAGACTCTTTTTCTCCTCAGGCAGGGCGATGATATCCTAATTGTTCAGGTGTACGTGGATGATATTATCTTTGGCGGCTCATCTCACTCTTTGGTTGCAAGGTTTGCAGAGGACATGAGCAAAGAATTCGAGATGTCTATGATGGGAGAATTGCAGTTCTTTCTCGGGCTTCAGATCAAGCAGGCGAAGGAGGGAACCTTTGTGCATCAAGCCAAGTACAGGAAGGACATCCCCAAGAAGTTCAAGATGGACGACTCGAAGCCCCTGTCGACACCGATGAGTACGACTACAGCACTGGATGCGGACGAGGATGGAGAGCCCGTGGACCAGAAGGAGTACTGGAGCATGATCGGCTCCCTCTTGTACTTGACGGCGACGAGGCCGGACATTCAGTTTTCTGTGTGTTTGTGCGCTCGTTTTCAGGCATCGCCGAGGACTTCACATCGGCAGGCCGTCAAGCGGATCTTCAGGTATCTTCGATACACTCCTGAGCTCGGTCTTTGTTACTCGATGTCCTCTTCCCTTTTGCTTCTTGGTTTTTCGGATTCCGACTTTGCAGGGTGTCGAGTCGATTGGAAGTCAACTACGGGGACGTGCCAGTTTTTGGGTTCTTCGCTTGTTTCTTGGTCTTCTCACAAACAATCTAGTGTAGCTCAGTCTACCACAAAAGCCGAGTATGTTGCTGCCGCTAGCCGCTGCTCCCAGCTGCTCTGGATCACATACACGCTGAGTGACTTTGGTGAGGAGTGTACCCATGTTCCTCTCATGTGTGATAGCACAAGTGCCATTAGTGTTGGCAAAAAACCCCGTGCTCCACTCCAGAACCAAACATATAGAGGTGAGGTACCACTTCCTGAGAGATAATATTGAGAAGAGAAACATAGACCTCATCCATGTATCAACTGAAAAACAGCTCGTCGATATCATAACAAAGCCTTTGGACCAAGCTACATTTGCTCGTTTGAGAGGGGAGCTCGGTTGGGGGTTTGATGTACATGTACATGTTGCATTTTCATTTCTGTATCATATCATGCTTGCATCTTTGTATCATAGACTGCATTTGTATCATATGCTTTAGAGATGTGCTTCTCCTATATACTTTGATCACCATGATATGCAGGATATGAGATTATGACTTTGCTAGTGATGCTCATGTGATGTATAGCGATGCTCTTGGTAGCTTTGGGATGTATATGCTTGTGGATGGCTTAATTTTGTGAAAATAATATATATGATCCTCTCTTGTGTGTTGAATGCCTCTCATGTTCAAATTGTGCACACATAGCTATTTCTTGCTTAATTTGTGCCTGGAAACCATGTTCTTTTTATTTGGGGTCAAAGACCCATTTGTCATCATGGATGTTTAGCCTACATGCTACCTTGTGGAGAAGCCTAAGCTTTTTTTTGCCGCAAAGGCTCTTCATGTACCATACTTAATTTGAAATCATGAAATTGGTATATGAAATGCTTGTGCTTGAAAAATGTGCTTCCATGTCTTTTTGAGAGCCATGTGTGGTTCGAGGACCGGCGGATGGTCGCTTCCTGGTGTGATGAGTGATTGACAACGTGGTGTGGACTGATTCTTGGCTAAGTATTGCAGGTGCAGGTTGCGGCTTGACTGGTGTTGGTGCAGGTGAAGAACAAGCGCGAAAGGTCGTTGCCGGTGAGGCCTCCAGGTGTGGAGAAGACAAGTAGGCTTGGTTCGAGGGACCTGGTGGCCAGCGGTGTCAAGTGCGGGCCGCATGGTGGCAAGAATAGCAAGATGAAGTCATGGACGATTTCTTGGTACAGCCTCAAAACCAAGGTCGAGCCGGGACTACGTGGGAGCCGAGTCATGAGTGGTGATTGGCGGAGGCTACACCAAGTTCGCGGGGTCTCCGGTGGTTCACCAGAAAACCACTGGGTTCCTTGGTTGATCCACAAAGCCAAGACTGAAGAACCGAAGATGTAGGTGCAGCAGCTCCAGACCGGTCTGACCGGTGGGTCTGACCGGTGTGCGACGACGCAGTCCGGAATCTTCAAAGCGGAGGACACGCGTCGGGATCGCAAGGCTTGCGTCGAGGCTAAGCAAGTTTGCAGTCGCTGGGCATCTGTCCGATGGTGCGAAGACAAAGATTTCCGATTTCGCCCTTGAGGGGCATGTATCCCTAGTTAGCTAGTAAGGGTATTTTAGTCTTTCGGTTGCATCCATATAACCCAAGGGGTGAGAGGATGGCAGCCATCTCTTGGAACCCTAGCTCATTTGGTTTTCCAATTTTCTTTAGGAATTTCATAGGACTAGCTTGAGAACTTCAGGTGAGATCTTGTGAGAGGGAAGGATGATCGGGCGGCAAGCTAGACCTTGTATGAACCTCTTTGCTATGTATAGATGATTCGGCATGGTTCCTCAAGGCTTGGATGTGTCTTTCCCGTTTCTCCTTTTTGGTGATTTTCGGAGGCTTTTCTTGGCGAATTTCTTGTGGCGGTTTTGAGACCTTTCTCTTTGGGATTTGGTGGGGGATGTATGCATGAACCCCTCGTGGTTTCTTTTCCCTTTGATTCCCCTCCCAAATCCGTGAGTAAAGGGGCTCGATTTTGGGTTTTTCGTGGTTCTAGGGTTCGTGGTGTTCTTAGCGGAAATCCTTCGATTCCTCTTGATTCAACGAGTTTTGGTGGACCAAATCTTGGCTATGGAGTGCCCATGAGGTGTTCCTACTATCCCCAAAGTCTTGTGCGAATCCGTGGAGCGAATCGGGAGATCGGGAGTTGGATTTGGGGGAGTTGACCCGCGGGTGCTGTTCATCCCGAGCTGCCCAGGCTCGACCGGTCTGACCGGTGCTCTTGACCGGTCTGACCGGTGCTAGCCCCTGGTGGGATTTGTCTCGGGGAACAGCCTTGTCCGTGTGGTTTTGTCCCGTGGTCCTGCTGGTCAGTTCTTGGCGTGTTTGGAGTTGTTTTGCTAGGTTTTGTGAGGGGTTCTTCTTCCTTCCAGGTTGTGTTTTGGAGGTGGTTTTTGTTCCAGGGCCTAGAGGAGTCACTGAGGCTTCCTGGAACGTTTGTTGTGCGGCTGCTGTAGACACCGGCCTGACCGGCGTTGTCCACCGGTCTGACCGGTGTCACCGGTCTGACCGGCGCAGGCCATCGGTCTGACCGGTGTAGCACAGGCAGCAAGCCGTGCAAGTTTCCGCTGTGCGTGTTGGTGAGTTTTGGCTCGGAAGGTTGTGTGTTGGTTCCTAGGACCAGTAGCACTCCAGTGGTTGCGTGGTCTTGACCAACTTGGGTAGTTGAGTCGGAGAAGTGTTTCGGAAGCCGTGTTTGTCTTTTTGGAGTTCCCATCTCCTTCGAGAAGAATTTTTATCGGCTCACATTCACTCTCCCCTGTCTGGTTCGCCTAATCAGTCCTTCAATTGGTATCAGAGCTGGTTCGGGTCTTTATTGACTCTTACCAGTCTAAGATCCAAAGATGATGTACCAGGAACGGGGTTCGGGTCCTCCGCACTTCGATGGGAAGAACTACCAGATGTGGCAGAGGCGGATGGCAGTGTTCCTCCGCGGAAAGGGTCAGATCCTTTGGGACGTTACGGTGAACACAGCTTATGTTCATCCGATTAACTTCCTTGCTCCAGGATCGAGGGATATGTTCGAAGCCAACAACAAGGCGGTTGACTACTTGTTTCGTGCCCTGTGTCAGCCCGAATTCGATCGGGTTCAGACAGAGGACTTAGCCTGTAGGATTTGGGAGCAGATGAAGGATGCACATGCTGGGAATGCTCAGGTTCAGGCTCGGATGTACGCGACTTACCGGAGAGAGTACGAGAACTTCACTCATCTCCCCGGCGAGTCCGTCGATGCCCTTTTCCAGCGGTTTACGGTCGTTGTGAACAACATGAGAGCCAATGTGGCCGTGCTCCCATACGATGATCATGATAGAGCCGTGAAGCTCTTGCACTCGTTGGATCGTACGGTATGGGATGGGAAGTTTGAGGCTATCGTTGAGTCCGAGAAGTATGACACTTGACCATGAACGAGCTGTTCTCGAAGCTCAAGTCGGCTGAGTTGGACCGTGGTATGACAGCCAAGATCGAGATCCCGACTGATTCTCATAGTCTCACTCTCGTTGGTGGTAAAGGAGCTAAGTCTAACGCTAACACATCCTCCAGGACGTACTCTCTGTCCTCTTTGATGTCTTTGCCAGACGAGGAGTTCAACGTGCTTGGAGAGGACGAGCTGGCGTTGCTGACCAGGCGGTTCGAGAGGCTGCACGAGAACCGGGTGAACACGAGGAGGACAGCACGGACGTGCTTTTAGTGCGGCAAGCCAGGACACTTCATCGCTGACTGCCCGGAGAAGACGGAGAACAAGGACGGCTATAGGCACCGGTCGAGCAGGGACGCAAGTACCGATCAAGGCGCGATCACAAGCACAAGAACAAGCACAAGGACGAGCGACGGTCGAGGAAGAAGGACAGCCGCGGCAGGAAGGCCCGAGCGATGGTCGGAGCGAGCGACGTCGACTCCAGCTCCACCTACTCTTCCTCGAGGTCAAGTAGCAGCGAAGATGAAGGTGATCGACGCAAGAACAAGAAGGCGTCCAAGAACTTGAGCGGGTTGAGCTGCTTCGTGGGAGATGGCTTCTGCGGCATGGCTCATAGCTCCAGCAGCAAGAAGAGTCACCAGAGCGACTCGGACTCCGACTCCGAGGACGAGGTATGTGATGAGCTCTCCTCTTTGCGCTAGGAGAATGAGGAGTTGGTTGACTTGCTTGATAATCGCGATCACATGCTTAGAGAGGCCAAGAAGATGAGGCAACAACTTAGGGCCTCACTAGAAGATGCTAGGAACCGTGTGGCTGAGCTAGAAACCCAGAACCTAGATGCTAAGCTTGAGATTGATTCGCTTAAGGCTTCTCCTGTGGTTTCTGATGAGATTGATTGCTGTGATTGCTCTGTGTACCTAGCTGATCTTACTACTCTTAAGGATAAGCATGCTTCTATTTGTGATGAACTAGATGTGCTTAGAGTTGAAGTGGCTGAGCTTAAGTCTAGACCTGCTTTGCTAGGTGCTTGTACTTCTTGCCCTGTTTTGCATGGAAAGATTGATGAGATGCATGCTTACACTGTTTCGCTTGAGGCTAAGTTGAAAGAGCCTATTCCCACTTCTTGCTCTACTTGTGAATTGCATGCGGTTAAGAATTTGGAGCTTGCACATTATGTTGATCGCTTGTAGGATGAGAATGATGAGCTGAGGAAATGTATGAGCTGGTTGTCGGGTCAGGAGCCTCAGCTTGGTATCATGATAGCGGCTTTCAAACGCTATGATGGTCAGGCACTTGGGGCTGACAAGCTTGGAGAGAACAGTGGTGAGGGAGTTGAGAGAGTTGGAGAGATCCCTATCCCACCACCAAACAGACACAAGAACAAGTTTGACCCAAGCCTAACCATCTCAGAAACAAACTTGACACCACTCCAGATCCACCCATATTCCCTCACCCAACAAATGATTTCCAGAAACCGGTGAAGTTTGTGAGCCCAAAGGGAGGTGAGGAAGGAGAGAAGAAGGGTGAGAAACCGAGTGAGCAGCCCCAACCTAAGCCTAAGCCTAAGCCACAGCCCATGAAGTTCCATTGTGGGTGTTGTGGGAGAGATGGTCACAAGGATGAGTTTTGCTTCAAGAGGAAGCGTGAGGAGAGAATGGCTACAGAGTGGGCTAACAAGGACAGGTACCACCCCTCTAATGGTGTACCTGTGCCTCGTATGCAGATGCCCAGGGCCAAGGCGATTGTGAGGACGGTTCCGGCTTGGGGAGACCGGAAGACCGCAGGTGGTGCTGCTGGCCGAGCTACACCGGTCAGACCGTTGCGCTACACCGGTCCGACCGGTGCAGGTCTGGGTAGACAGCGAGTTGGTTTTCGTGCTCGTGAGGATGCTCGGTTTGGTTCTGGTGGTCGTGGTTCTGGTGGTTGGTCTGGAAAGTTTGCAGGGGGTCAGTTTGCTAGGCATTCTCCACCTCGTGCTCAATACGAGGGTGGAAGGAGTCGTAGCTTTGAGATGGAGCGGAGGAACGGTCCACGGTTTTCCTTTCGTGGCTTTCGTTCTCCTCCAGCTAGAGAGGGTTGGTTCCCTCGTAGTGGTTACCGTGGGGTGTTCGTGGGGGTAGCTTTGATAGGCGTGATGATTTGGTTTGTGCTAACCCCACTTTGGAGCAAATGGCTCGGCACTGGTTTTACTCTTTTGGTACTAACCCCAGTGCTGAGTCGTTTGTTCACTCACGTGCTCGCTTTCGAATTTCAGGTGGGAGACTTGAGGAACATTTGGTTGATTGACTCCGGTTGCTCGAGGCATATGACCGGAGACAAGGGGTGGTTCTCAAGTCTCGTCCCGGTGGTGTCCAAGACATACATCACCTTTGGGGACAATGGGCGAGGGCGTGTGCTTTCAGAAGGTGAGATTAAGGTAAGTGACAAGGTCACTCTCAGGCGTGTTGCTCTTGTTCAATCGCTCGGGTTCAATTTGCTTTCGGTGTCCCAGCTTTTGGATGAGGGCTTTGAGGTGTTGTTTCGGCCTGGTGGTTCTCGGATTTTAGATTCTCGAGGGGACCTTGTTTGCATGGTCGTTCCCGAGGGTCAAGTGTTCCGAGCTGATTTCTCTCAGTCTTCTGGTGTGGAGCGTTGCTTTTTGGCTGGTTCTTCGAGGGAGTTGTGGAAGTGGCATAGGAAGTTGGGTCACTTGAGCTTTCACCTTTTGTCTCGCTTGAGTAAACTCAATTTTGTCCGAGGATTGCCACGGTTGAGGTTTGAGAAAGAGTTGGTTTGTGCGCCGTGTAGGCATGCCAAGATGGTAGCCTCTTCTCACCCGCCTCTCACCGATGTGATGACTGAGCGTCCATGCGAGCTGCTCCATATGGATCTTGTTGGCCCAGCTCGTGTGCGATCTGCGGGTGGGAAGTGGTATGTCCTTGTTGCGGTGGACGACTACTCTCGGTATGCGTGGGTGTTCTTTCTTGAGGAGAAAGGGGAGACATTTGGTTTTGTTCGAGATCTTGTCTTGAGGTTAAGAAACGAGGCACGGAGATGCAATACGAGCGATCCGCAGTGACAATGGCTCGGAATTCAAAAACTCTCGCTTCGAAACCTTTTGCCATGACTTGGGTCTTGAACACCAGTTTTCGAGTCTGTATACGCCTCCCCAGAATGGCGTGGTGGAAAGGAAAAATAGGACCTTGTGCGAGATGGCTCGGACGATGCTCGACGAGCATAGGACTCCGAGAAGGTTCTGGGCTGAGGCGGTCAATACCGCGTGCTATGTGTCGAACAGGATCTACCTCAGGGTTCACAAGAAGAAAACCTGTTACGAGTTGATGCACGGTCGCACACCCAAGGTGAGTCACTTCCATGTCTTTGGTTGTAAATGCTTCATTCTGAAGAAAGGGAAGAAGTTGGACAAGTTCGAGGCTAGGTCTGTCGATGGCATTTTCTTTGGTTATGCATCTCATTCTAGAGCATTTCGTGTGCTCAATCTTGAAACTAACGAAATCGTGGAGACTTGCGAGGTAACCTTCGACGAGACACAGCCACGTAGTCAGCTTGTTTTTGAGTGTGCAGGTGATGACGAACTTGGCGAGGAGATCTTTCAGGAGGAGGAGCATGAACATGGAGATGATGAAGATGGCGGTGTGGTGCCCGCGGCTGAACATGTACCTACTACTTCGACGACGATCGAGAACGGACCCTCTCCCACACCTACAACGACAAACCCAGATCAAGGCGAAGCTGCTGTTGAGGGGGGGGTAGCATCAAGGCGAGAACCTCCCCGGCGAGTGCAAGTGGATCACCCAGCTTCGAGAATCATCGGTGACATGAATGAACGTACTACACGGTCGAGGGTTCGGAACAATTCTCATTTCGCTCATGCTGCTTTTGTTGCCACCTTTGAGCCCAAAGACATTGGACACGCGCTATCTGATCATAATTGGGTTAATTCGATGCATGAGGAGTTGGAGAATTTTGAGAGGAACCAAGTCTGGGTGTTGGTTGACCCTCCCCCAGGGTGTAAGCCGATTGGGACAAAATGGGTGTGGAAAAATAAAGAGGGAGAGAAAGGAGAAGTGGTGAGAAACAAGTCGAGACTTGTTGCTCAGGGGTACAGTCAGGAAGAGGGGATCGACTACGAGGAGACTTTCGCTCCTGTAGCTCGTTTGGAGGCGATCAGGATCCTTCTAGCCTTTTCCGTGGCTAAAGGGTTCAAGTTGTACCAGATGGATGTGAAGAGTGCTTTCCTGAACGGTGTGTTGGAGGAAGAGGTGTATGTGAGGCAACCACCGGGGTTTGAGAGTGAGAAGTACCCCCACCGGGTGTACAAGTTGAGGAAGGCGCTGTATGGGTTGAAGCAGGCGCCTAGAGCTTGGTATGGTAGGTTGAGGGGGTTCCTGTTTGAGAGAGGGTTTGAGATGGGGAAGGTCGATCAGACTTTGTTTCTCCTCAGGCAGGGCAGAGATATCCTGATTGTGCAGGTATACGTGGATGATATTGTCTTTGGTGGCTCGTCTAACTCTCTTGTTGCAAGGTTTGCAGAAGACATGAGCAGGGAATTTGAGATGAGCATGATGGGCGAGTTGCAGTTCTTCCTCGGGCTACAAATCAAGCAATCAAAGGAAGGAACATTTGTGCACCAAGCTAAGTACACCAAGGACATTGTGAGGAAGTTCAAGATGGAGGACACCAAGGCCATGGCGACGCCTATGAGTATGACTACAGCTCTTGATGCGGACGAGGAAGGTGAACACGTGGACCAGAAGGAGTACTGGAGCATGATCGGGTCACTCCTTTACTTGACGGCGACGAGGCCGGACATCCAATTCTCGGTATGTCTGTGCGCTCGTTTTCAAGCGTCTCCAAGGACTTCGCATCGGCAAGCGGTCAAGCGCATTTTTAGGTATTTGCGACACACTCCTGACTTCGGCCTTTGGTACTCTGTGTCTTCTTCTTTGGCGCTTCATTGTTTTTCAGACGCGGATTTTGCCGGGTGTCGGTTGGATAGGAAGTCCACTTCTGGGACTTACCAGTTCTTGGGTTCTTCTTTGGTGTCTTGGTCTTCCCGCAAACAGTCGAGTGTTGCTCAATCCACTACCGAGGCAGAGTATGTGGCCGCAGCTAGTTGTTGCTCTCAGCTCCTTTGGATCACATACACCATGAGTGACTTTGGTGAGGAGTATACCCATGTCCCACTTCAATGTGACAGCACCAGTGCCATAAGCGTTGCAAAGAACCCAGTGCTCCATTCCAAAACCAAGCACATAGAAGTGAGGTATCATTTTCGGAGAGACAATGTAGAGAAAGGGAAGATAGCCTTGATCCATGTACCTACACATGACCAACTAGCCGATATTTTCACCAAACCCCTAGATCAAGCAACTTTCACTCGTTTGCGGGGGGAGCTTGGTGTGTGTTTGATTTTTTGAGTTGGTGTGTGGGAGCTCCTTTGTAGCATATGTATAGCTTTCCTTTGTGCATTTCTTGCATTTGGCATGGCATATGTAACATGATGTATAGCCATCTTTGTATCTTAGGTTGCATGCATTTTGTATCATATGCATTGTTTAGGAAAAGTTTCTCCTATATACATTGTTCACCATGGAATGATATATATGTCTTTGTGAGCTAGTTTGGTAAGCTATGGTAGTTTGGCTTAGCTCTTGATGATCTTGATTTATATCCATGGTTGATGGCTATGTTTTTGAAAAATATCACATGTACGCTCTCTTGTGAGTAAATACCTTTATATGATCTTGACATGTTTTAGTGGCTTGGCTATGCTTAATTTGTGGTTGGATAGCTTATTTTGATCATATGGGGCCAAAGGCTCATTTGGCATCATGAATGTTTAGCCCCCATGCTTGATCTTGTGGAGGGGCATAAGTTCTTTTTGTCGCAAAGACATTTCATGTACCAATTTCAAATTTGAAAATGAAATGTAAATTGCTTGGAAAATGTGCTCCCTGTCATATGTGCTAATTTTAATTTGCTTTGGGTGCTAAACCGTTGCATGATGCCTACCAATGAGAAGTCTCATATCTAGAAGTAGGCACATGGCTCGGTGGCTTTGACATGACATGAGGTGCTTGTGGGTGTTTATGATGGTCTTATGCTTAGAATGGTTGTCCTAGCATGAAGTTTGTGTGGCTTTGCCATTCTGCTATGTTTTGCCCATGTTTAGGACTTTGCTCATGAGAGGGTAAATTTTCGCAAAATTGCTCAATTCTATCTTAGCTTCGTCCAATGGTTGTGAAACTTGGTGATCATGAAGTTGATGTCTTTACGAAGCTATAGAGTATCTAACTTGCTCATTTGGACATGTGTAGCATCCTATGTTGAATTTTGTCTATTTGAGAAGCTCTAGGTTGCATTTTTTGCATTTTTGGCTTGATTCATGCATTGTCAACAAGGGGGAGAAGTTTGAGCATGTTTTGGCCTACTGAATGGATCTAGAAGGTTTTCAAGTGGTTTCGAGCCATTTCTGGGCTCTGTTGTGCACCGGTCTGACCGGTTCATGTCACCGGTCGGACCGGTCAGAGTGCTGGTCCTGTTCACATGTTGAGCACCGGTCTGACCGGTGGTGTCGACCGGTCTGACCGGTCAGAGCTGAGCTGATGCAGCTGCTCTGTTTCGTGAAGTGGTTTGCATGCATTCGTCCAGGGGGAGTTGCACTGGTTCAGAGGGAGCTTGCATGTGTGCAGGGGGAGCTCTTTGTGGTTTTCGAGCTTTGGTTTGATGGTTTGTGCTCTTTGCTTGAGCATGTTTTGTCTCGGATGTGTCGAGCCGTTGCCCTTGTCTAAGGGGTCCGAGACTTGTCTTCTTCAAGTGATCTTGCTCTTTGCCTTTCTTTGGCTTTCGATCGCTTGTTGGAGTTTCTTTTAGTCGTTTCTTTTCTTTTCCTTTTCTCTTGGTTACCAAAACGTGTGTGTTGTCAATGCACTCATCAAGGGGGACATTGAGAGCCATGTGTGGTTCGAGGACCGGTGGATGGTCGCTTCCTGGTGTGATGAGTGATTGACAACGTGGTGTGGACTGATTCTTGGCTAAGTATTGCAGGTGCTGGTTGCGGCTTGACTGGTGTTGGTGCAGGTGAAGAACAAGCACGAAAGGTCATTGCCGGTGAGGCCTCCAGGTGTGGAGAAGACAAGTAGGCTTGGTTCGAGGGACCCGGTGGCCAGCGGGGTCAAGTGCGGGCTGCATGGTGGCAAGAACAGTAAGATGAAGTCATGGACGGTTTCTTGGTAGAGCCTCAAAACCAAGGTCGAGCCGGGACTACGTGGGAGCCGAGTCATGAGTGGTGATTGGCGGAGGCTACACCAAGTTCGCGGGGTTTCCGGTGGTTCACCAGAAAACCACTGGGTTCCTTCGTTGATACACAAAGCCAAGACTGAAGAACCGAAGACGGAGGTGCAGCAGCTCCAGACCGGTCTGACCGGTGGATCTGACCGGTGGGTCTGACCGGTCTGACCGGTGGGTACCGGTCTGACCGGTGAGGAGCACCGGTCTGACCGGTTTGCGACGACGCAGTCCGGAATCTTCGAAGCGGAGGACACACGTCGGGATCGCAAGGCTTGCGTCGAGGCTAAGCAAGTTTGCGGTCGCTGGGCATCCGTCCGATGGTGCGAAGACAAAGATTTCCAATTTCGCCCTTGAGGGGCATGTATCCCTAGTTAGCTAGTAAGGGTATTTTAGTCTTTCGGTTGCCTCCATATAACCCAAGGGGTGAGAGGATGGCAGCCATCTCTTGGAACCCTAGCTCATTTGGTTTTCTTATTTTCCTTCCTATTTTCCTTCCTATTTTCCTTAGGATTTTCATAGGACTAGCTTGAGAGCTTCATGGTGAGATCTTGTTAGAGGGAAGGATGATCGGGCGGCAAGCTAGACCTTGTACGAACCTCTTTGCTATGTATAGATGATTCGGCGTGGTTCCTCAAGGCTTGGATGTGTCTTTCCAGTTTGTCCTTTTTGGTGATTTTCGGAGGCTTTTCTTGGCGAATTTCTTGTGGTGGTTTTGAGACCTTTCTCTTTGGGATTTGGTGGGGGATGTATGCATGAACCCCTCGTGGTTCTTTTCCCTTTGATTCCCCTCCCAAATCCGTGAGTAAAGGGGCTCGATTTTCGGGTTTTCGTGGTTCTAGGGTTCGTGGTGTTCTTGGCGGAAATCCTTCGATTCCTCTTGATTCAATGAGTTTTGGTGGACCAAATCTTGGCTATGGAGTGCCCATGAGGTGTTCCTACTATCCCCAAAGTCTTGTGCGAATCCGTGGAGCGAATCGGGAGATCGGGAGTTGGATTTGGGGGAGTTGACCCGCGGGTGCTGTTCATCCCGAGCTGCCCAGGCTCGACCGGTCTGACCGGTGCTCTTGACCGGTCTAACCGGTGCTAGCCCCTGGTGGGATTTGTCTCGGGGAACAGCCTTGTCCGTGTGGTTTTGTCCCGTGGTCCTGCTGGTCAGTTCTTGGCGTGTTTGGAGTTGTTTTGCTAGGTTTTGTGAGGGGTTCTTCTTCCTTCCAGGTTGTGTTTTGGAGGTGGTTTTTGTTCCAGGGCCTAGAGGAGTCACTGAGGCTTCCTGGAACATTTGCTGTGCGGCTGCTGTAGCCACTGGCTTGACCGGCGCTGTCCACCGGTCTGACCGGTGTCACCGGTCTGACCGGCGCAGGCCATCGGTCTGATCGGTGTAGCACAGGCAGCAAGCCATGCAAGTTTCCGCTGTGCGTGTTGGTGAGTTTTGGCTCGGAAGGTTGTGTGTTGGTTCCTAGGACCAGTAGCACTCCAGTGGCTGCATGGTCTTGACCAACTTGGGTAGTTGAGTCGGAGAAGTGTTTCGGAAGCCGTGTTTGTCTTGTTGGAGTTTCCATCTCCTTCGAGAAGATTTTTTATCAGCTCCCATTCACTCCCCCCCTCTCTGGTTCGCCTAATCGGTCCTTCACTTTTATGCTTTAAATTCCTTATCTTGGGTGCTAAACAGTTGCATGATGTTCACCGTTGAGAAGTCTCATATTTAGAAGTGGACACTTGGCTCGGTGGCTTTGACATGACATGAGATAGATTGTAGGTGTTTGTGATGATCTTGTGTTGAGAATTTGTGACCTTGCATGAAGTTTCTGAGTTATATGTCGTGTGTGCTCATTTTTACCATGCTTAGGTTCTATGCTCATGAGAGGGAAATTTTGTAAAAAATGCTTCATTTTGTTCATAGCTATGTCACATGTTTATCTGTCCCTATCTATCTTGTTGGCGATACTTTGTGGCTATCTTGCTTGTCTATGTCTCATTTTAGCATGTTGTAGTGCTCTTTGTCTATTTGAGAAGCACATGCTTGCATTTGTAGACTTGATTCATGCATTACCAACAAGGGGAGGATGATGCTGGAGAGGATGACGGTGATGATGGTGAAGCTCCAGCCGAGCTTGTACCCTCTACTTCCACTACGACGACTACGGTGCAGGATGGCCCATCCCCTACACCGACTACGATCCAGCAAGATCAAGTGGAAGTAGCTGCTGAGGGGGAGGTTGTCTCTAGGCGAGAGGCACCGAGGCGCGTTCAAGTTGATCATCCTCCCTCAAGAATCATCGGCGACATCAACGAATGTACGACACGGTCAAGGTCCAGGAATGCTTCTCACTTTGCTCATTCTGCTTTTGTTGCTACCTTTGAGCCGAAAGACATTGGACACGCCCTCTCTGATCCTAATTGGTTGAACGCAATGCATGAGGGGTTAGAGAACTTTGAGAGAAACCAAGTTTGGGAGTTGGTAGAGCCACCACCACATTGCAAACCTATCGGTACAAAATGGGTGTAGAAGAACAAAGAGGGTGAGAATGGTGAGGTGGTAAGAAACCAATCGAGGTTGGTTGCTCAGGGCCATTGTCAGAAGGAGGGGATAGACTATCAGGAGACATTTGCTCCTATAGCCCATTTGGAGGCGATTAGGATTCTTCTAGCCTTTACTGTGGCTAAAGGGTTCATGTTGTACCAAATGGATGTGAAGAGTGCCTTTCTGAATGGGTTTTTAGAAGAAGAAGTTTATGTGAAGCAACCACCGGGCTTTGAGAGTACTGAGTTTCCTCACCGGGTGTATAGGCTGAGGAAGGCGTTGTATGGGCTGAAACAAGCTCCCCGGGCTTGGTATGGCCGTTTGAGTGGGTTCTTGTTTAGGAAGGGGTTTGAGATGGGCAAAGTAGATAAGACTCTTTTTCTCCTCAGGCAGGGCGATGATATCCTAATTATTCAGGTGTACGTGGATGATATTGTCTTTGGCGGCTCATCTCACTCTTTGGTTGCGAGGTTTGCAGAGGACATGGGCAAAGAATTCGAGATGTCTATGATGGGAGAATTGCAGTTCTTTCTCGGGATTCAGATCAAGCAGGCGAAGGAGGGAACCTTTGTGCATCAAGCCAAGTACACGAAGAACATCCTCAAGAAGTTCAAGCTGGACGACTCGAAGCCCCTGTCGACACCGATGAGTACGACTACAGCGCTGGATGCGGACGAGGACGGAGAGCCCGTGGACCAGAAGGAGTACCGGAGCATGATCGGCTCCCTCTTGTACTTGACAGCGACGAGGCCGGACATTCAGTTTTCTGTGTGTCTGTGCGCTCGTTTTCAGGCGTCGCCAAGGACTTCACATTGGCAGGTCGTCAAGCGGATCTTCAGGTATCTTCGATACACTCCTGAGCTCAGTCTTTGGTACTCGGCGTCCTCTTCTCTTTCGCTTCTTGGGTTTTCGGATGCCGACTTTGTGAGGTGTCGAGTCGATAGGAAGTCGACTTTGGGGACGTGCCAGTTTTTGGGCTCTTCGCTTGTTTCTTGGTCTTCTCGCACACAATCTAGTGTAGCTCAGTCTACCATAGAAGTTGAGTTTGTTGCTGCCGCTAGTTTTTGCTCCCAGCTGCTCTGGACCACATACACGCTGAGTGACTTTGGTGAGGAGTGTACTCAATGTCCTCTCATGTGTGATAGCACGAGTGCCATTAGTGTTGCCAAAAACCCTGTGCTACACTACAGAACCAAACATATAGAGGTGAGGTACCACTTCCTAAGAGACAACGTTGAGAAGGGAAACATAGACCTCATCCATGTACCAACCGAAAAACAGCTCGCCGATATCCTAACAAAGCCTTTGGACCAAGCTACATTTGCTCGTTTGCGAGGGGAGCTTGGGGTGGTTTTTCCTTTTTGAGCTTCGGTTGGGAGTCTGATGTACATCTACATGTTGCATTTTCATTTATGTATCATATCATGCTTGCATCTTTGTATCATAGACTGCATTTGTATCACATGCCTTAGGAATGTGCTTCTCCTATATACTTTGATCACTATGCTATGCTGGATGTGAGCTTATGACTTTGCTAGTGATGCTCTTGTGATGTATAGCTATGCTCTTGGTAGCTTTGGGATGTACATGCTTGTGGATGGCTTATTTTTGTGAAAATGCTATATATGATCCTCTCTTATGAGTTGAATGCCTTTCATGTTCAAATTGTGTGCATATGTCTATATCTTGCTTAAATTGTGCTTGGGAACCATGTTCTTTTCATTTGGGGTCAAAGACCTATTTGTCATCATGAATGTTTAGCCTACATGCTACCATGTGGAGAAGCCTAAGCTTCTTTTTGTCGCAAAGGCACTTCATGTACCATGCTTAAATGTAAATCATGAAATTGGTATATGAAATGCTTGTGCTTGAAAAATATGCTTCCATGTCAAATTTGCTTTAAATTCCTTATCTTGGGTGCTAAACCGTAGCATGATGTTCACCGTTGAGAAGTCTCATATTTAGAAGTGGACACATGGCTCGGTGGCTTTGACATGACATGAGATAGCTTGTAGGTGTTTGTGATGAGAATGTGTGACCTTGCATGAAGTTTGTGAGTTATATGTTGTTTGTACTCATTTTGACCATGTTTAGGTCCTATGCTCATGAGAGGGAAATTTTGTGAAAATGCTTCATTTTTTATCATGGCGGTGTCACATGCTTATATGTCCCTATCAATCTTATTGGTGATACTTGTACTAAATTTGTGGCTATCTTGCTTGTCTATGCCTCATTTTTAGCATGTTTTAGTGCTCTTTGTCTATTTGAGAAGCACATGCTTGCATTTGTAGACTTGATTCATGCATTACCAACAAGGGGGAGAGATAGTACCCAATTCTTACTTTGGGAGGAAAGTACCCATTTCATGCATCTAGGGGGAGTTTTGCATCAAGTGGGAGAAAAATTGGGAGAAATACATTTGTTCAGGTGGAGCTTGCATTCATGTGCTTTGGAGCTCTTTTTCGCCTGATTTTAGTTGTGCTCTTTTGCCGATGGTGTTGATCCCTTTTGCCTCACCTTGAGGAGTCGGCAATTTTGGAGCATTTTATCTCGGTTGTGTCGAGCCATTGCCCTTGTCTTAGGGGACCGAGATTTTTCTCTCTCAAGTGATCTTGTTCTGGCTTTTGTTTGGCTTTTGATCACTTGTTTGAGTTTTTCATTCGTTTCTTTTCTTTTTTCTCTTTTCTATGAATTGGTTACTATGTGTGTTGTCAATGCACTCATCAAGGGGGAGATTGAGGACCGGAGCGTCCGAGGACCGGTGGATGGTCGCTCCTTGGTGTGATGAGTGATTGACAACGTGGTGTGGACTGATTCTTGGCTGAGTATTGAAGGTGCAGGTTGCGGCTTGACTCGTGTTGGTGCAGCTGAAGAGCGGGCGCGAAAGGTCTTAGCCTTGCGGGGCCTCCGAGGAGTGGAGAGACATGTAGGCTCGGCTCGATGGACCCGGTGGCCGAACGGGGTCAAGTGCGGGCCGCATGATGGCAAGAAAAGCAAGACGAAGTCGTCGACTCGAGCCGGTGCAGGGTAGCGGCTGACGACCGAAGCCTGCACGTGGGGTTTGCGGTGGTTCACCACAAAACCGCAGGGTTACTTTATTAAGCCACAAAACCAAGACCGGAGGCTCAGCGAGCGGAGACGGGATCCGGGCGCGCCGAGAAGCTTCGATGCCAGAGGACACGCGGCGGGATCACAGGGCTTGCGTTGGGATGACGCGGACTGCGGCAAAGGCGTGGCCGTCTGATGAAGAGGAGTGCTACTTGACCATATTGCCCCTGAGGGGATTGTATCGTAGTTTAAGTGCTAGGGGTAGCTTGGTCATTTTCCCAACCTAGAGGGACTCATATATATAGCTCTAGGGTTTATGGGCAAACCATCCATCCGGACTGCTTCTCATTTCCCTGCTCCATAGGTGTAGATTTTCTTCACCGTTTTGTAGAGAATCTGACCTCTCAGTGTATGGAAGCATTCATGGTTGCGTCGATTTCCTTCTTATGGCTCATATGATTTTCGTGTCTTTTTCGGGCTATTTTTGTTGGACTTTCGTGCGCGGCTTGTTCCTTCGATTCTGAGTTGTTTGGGTTCGGATTTGTTTGTGGGGATCATGGATAGATGTTTAGTGCATCTTTGTGCTTGATCTTGACCCCTCAAACTCCGAATTTGGCCTCCGATTGAAGGATTTCGGTTGGAACCCTAGCTCTTTGTGTGAGCTCGGTAGAATTTCGATTCCTCTCGATTCTGTGAGTTTGAGGCTACAATTTCGTAGGTATAGCATCTCCTAGAGGCGCTTCACCTTCACCTATGATTTGGTAGCAATACCTTTGTTGATTCGGGAGATCGGGCAAAGGGAAGGAGGTGTTGACTTTGGGGAACTCGAGCTCGGGCTGTAGAAAACCCTCCTGGCGGACGGTCCGCACGTGCCTGGCGGACGGACCGCGAGGAGCCTGACAGCCGGCTGTTCTTCGTGTTCGTCGTGAGTTCTTGCAAGTCTTCCATTCGATCCGTCGAGTCGGTGGTTTTCGGTTGCAAGGAGTTTGGCGGACGGTCCGCGAGGAGAGTACGGACAGTCCCTTCGTCGCGGACGGTCCACGGGTAGGGCACGGACGGTCCGTTTTTCGCGGTGTGCTACTGGAGGTTCGGATGCCATTTTTGGACGGTTCGCCCTGTGCTTGCGAACGGTCCGCCCAGGCCACTGCAGATTGCCTAAGTCCTTTGCCTCTTGAGTTGCGCTTTCGCTTGGGGTTTGTTTGAGACTTGTTCCTAGGGTTGGTAGGTCCGTTGTGACTACGCGACCTTGGCAAGCTCATGTGCGAATCCTTGGTTGTGAATTTGGGGCATAGGCCAAGTTCATCCTTCGGGAAGAATTTTTATCGGCTCCCATTCATTCCCCCCCTCTCTGGTCGCCTAATCGGTCCTTCAAGATCCCCCATGACGTCACTGTCACTATTGGTTTGCCACCGACTATGAGATCTTGGACCTCCCCTGTGTTTGCTCTCAAAAGGAAGAATGCTACTATGCTGCAAGATGAAGATGAGCTACATGAGATGGGCCTTCTGCCCCTCTGCCAGTGGGGCCTCCGTGCTGGATGGGACCCAACCTGGTTGAGCCTTCCTCTGTGATGCAAGCTCCACAAGAGCAGCAAGGTGAGCACATGGTTGTGGGGCAAAATGCTGATGATGGTCATTCTGCTGATGGAGCAATGGAGGCAGGTCTAGATGATGTCTTGGATGCTGATCAGAACCCTGTCTTGGATGCAGTTCTGCCTGATCCGGCTGATGGTGTTCCTCTGGTTGTGCCTGTTGTTCACCCTGCTACTGAGTCTGATGAAAATGTTGTTGTCCCTGAGGTTCAGGCGGGTTTGGTAGTTCTGTCTGAAGCTGCTCTTGCTGTTGCCTCGTCCTCAGCTGCACCTAGGGGGAGTCCTCCACCTCCTTCTCCTCTTGTTGTCATTCATCCTCACTCTGCAAGTGCTAAGGTGATTACAATCTCTTTAATTCCTAACATTCCTTCTCTGGTTCAGCAGACTTTTTATCGTCATCTTAATCTTCTAGTGTGTGACCTTGACACCCTTATTCCTTCTTACACTGCTGATGATGATCTCCTTTCTCATTTGGCTTCCATCACTTTTGATCAGGATGATGCACCTCAGGTTTTTGGCACTCAGCTCCCTGCTGGAGGCCTACCTCTGGTGCCTTACTCTGACAGTGACTCTGATCATGATGAGGTCTTGGAGATTGAAGGCCCCATTGCCACTGCTACTCCAAAGAAGCGTCGTGCTCGCAAGCTCAAGGAGCCCCTCCACTCCAAGTTCCTTCGTCGCAGCACCAAGCTGAACCAGAACAAGGACGGCTTCCGTACCAGGGAGGATGCTCTGGCCGCTGCTGAAAATCCAATCATCTACTTCTCTGAAGCCCAGGATGCCTCTGTTGCTGCCCCATATCTCCCTGTTGCCAGCATTCAGGGGATGGCGACAGGTTTCCTTCAGATTCAGCCTAGTGCTGTCTCTGCAGCTGCTCTTTTGGACCTGGATGTTGATGACGATGACACGTCTATGTAATAGGTTCAGCTTAGTTCTGGTAGTAGTTGGAGCCACTGTGATGGCCTCTTTTGTTGCACTTTCACATCTGTCACGCTGCAAATCACTAAACTCTCGTGGTTGCCCTGCCACTCTTGGCTGGCCGTTAGTGGTTAACCTTTTTATCTTAATGGTTATCTGGTGTGTCTATCCCTGGATTCCCTTTGCTTTTGAGTTGCGCTCTCAAGCTCTTGTGTTCTTGCTTGTTGCTCCATGAATAGACACAGATCTTTTAATATTCTGGTGTGGAATGTGCGTGGGATTAACTCCCAAGGAAAATGGAATGCTTTACGTGACAAAATCACTAAAAGTGCTGCCTCGTTTGTCTGCTTGCAAGAAACTAAACGTGAACTCTTTGACTCTTCATACCTCCGAAAGTTTTGTCCAAGACAACTGGACAAATTTACTTTCCAACCGTCTGTTGGTGCTTCTGGGGATCTCCTCTTAGTCTGGAATGGAGCTTTGTTTGATGGTGTTTTATTGCAGTCCAACAGTTATGCTATCTCTGTCAAGTTAACCTATCAGCTTTCTGGGTCCTCTTTCTGCTTAACCAACATATATGGGCCTTGTAACTCTGATGAAAAAGCTGCTTTCATTAATTGGCTTTACAATTTTGACACCTCTGACATTGTTGATTGGATTCTAGCTGGTGACTTCAATCTGATAAGGTCACCAACTGATAGAAATAGAGGTGGGGGCAATGTCAGTGATATGCTTTTGTTTAATGATCTAATTCAGCATTTGGACTTGGCAGAGATTAACTTTCATGGCAGAAGGTTTTCCTGGAGCAATATGCAGCAAGATCCTCTTTTAGAGAAATTGGACTGGGTCTTTACCTCCTCAACTTGGGCTCTCTCCTATCCAGCTACTTCTGTTCAAGTCTTGGGAAGGCCAACCTCTGATTATTGTCCCTTTTTGGTGAAGATTGGCACTCATATCCCTAAGTCTAATTTATTTCGCTTTGAAAATTATTGGATGCAGTTCAGTGGTTTCCTCTCTGTGGTGGATCTTCACTGGAACACTACACCCTATTTTGCTAATGCTTCTCAGACTGTCAATGCTAAGTTCAAGCAAGTGAGGGCTGGTTTGAAGGCCTGGAGTAAGGATTTATCCAAGATCAGCAAATTAATCAATAACTGCAATTTTGTGATTGCTCTTCTGGATGGTCTTGAGGATCAGAGACCCCTTAGTAGGCCTGAAAGTGCTTTCAGACGCATTGTGAAACTTCATTTAGCTTCTCTGCTTGAAGCCAAGAGAGTTTACTGGAAACAAAGGAACACTTCCAGATGAGTTGTTTTTGGAGATTAAAACACTAGTTTGTTTCAAGCTATGGCCACCTATTCTTTTAGGAAAAAGTATATCACTTCCCTAACCTTGGAGGATGGGTCTCCTGTTTTTGATCATGACCAAAAAGCTGCTGCTCTCTGGCTTTCTTACAAGGACAGATTGGGTATCTCTGAATTTACAGACAGTCTTTATGACTTATCTTAATTGATTCAGGCTGTGGATCTACCTGTGCTAGATGACCCCTTCTCTTCAGAAGAGATTCAGGCTGTTTTGAGGGACATGCCTTCTGATCATGCTCCAGGCCCTGATGGCTTCAATGGTGCATTTTTCAAAAAATGCTGGAGGATTATAAAGGATGACATTATCAGACTTTGTGCTGACTTTGCTCAGGGTAACCTTAACTTGGATAGTATTAACAGTTCTTTGATAACTTTAATACCCAAGAAGGATAATCCAGAAACAGTAAATGACTATCGGCCCATTTCTCTTTTGAACTACTCCCTGAAATTCCTCACAAAATTGCATGCCAACAAACTGCAACTAGTTATCCTAAAAGTGGTTCATGAAAATCAGTATTGTCAGCAAAAATCGCTAACACGCCCCCAAACCAACCACAGCTAAAATACATATGAAGCCCACAGCCTGCTGCGGCCCAACGGCCTCTGCGGCCCAACGGCCTCTGCGGCCCATCAAACAACGGCACCGGCCACCCTCGAGCCAACCTCCGCCTCGCTCGAGGGTCGGACGCCACGCGAGCAAACCTCCACCTCAGTCGAGGCCCTGGCGCCCCTCGAGTGGCTTTCCGCCTCGCTCGAGGGGTCAGCGCCCCTCGGGCGGATCTCCGCCTCGCTCGAGGCTCATCCTCGACCCACGGTCCCTCGTCCGCTCCCCCCGATAGGGGCATTAATTGCCCGTCACACCGCGGGTGCCACGGTCAAAAGGCGAATCCTCGCCACGCCGATTCCCTGACGCCGCCCGGGAATCCGGCCCCAGCACTGTGCGGCTAGGCCGCCGCTGCGCAGCCATCCCCAACACTACACGGGCACTGCAAACCCGCTGTGCGGAGAGGCCGACGTCACCCCAGAGCACTGTGCTGCCTGCTCCCTGTCCTTCCCCCATGCTGCGCCCCTCGAAAGGGCACGGGGACAACCTCGAGTGGTGTACGAACGACGACTAAGTGCACAACCGGGGCGGCGCGGTTACGCGGGATGAGCGGTGCACGTCTTTTCCGTCATCACCTCCCTGGTGCGGCCATCCTCGGCATTGTGCGGCCGTCCCCGGCGCTGCGGAGCCACGCCCGGCGCTGTGGAGCCCCGTCCCGACGAGACATCGCCACACCGTCCCCTGTGCAACTCGAACTCTCCTGTCAGCAAGACCCTCGAGCCGGCGTATGAACGACGACCAGACGCGGATGCCGGCCAGTTCACCCTCGAAGCTGTCCTCAGACAAGTACAGGAGCCACCATGACGCCCGCCGGAGCCGAGATTCGCTGGGGCATTCCTCACGTCACAAGCCCTGTACACCGGTACATTAGCACTGTGCAAACCACTACGCGGCACGCCTGTAAGCCGTCTCCCCTTGGCCTATAAAAGGAGGGGGCGGCCGCCCAGCCGCGGGCATCGTTTTCAACTGCATCCACTCGCACGCACACTCTCCCGATATTGGCACTCTGCCTCAATCACTTAACAGGGACTTGGAGGCTTCTCCTCCTCTCCCATCTTGCTTGTAGCCCCCCTAAACAGGCACCCTTGGTGCAACGCAATACAGCGCGCACGCACGATCTGCTGGACATACGGCCCTGGGGCCGGAACCAGGATAAACCCGTGTCCCCGTGTTGCTTAGCACCAACCATCGAGAGGCTGATCACAGCGCATCTTACTAGTTAGTGTCGGGACTAATCCTAACACCGACAGTTGGCGCGCCAGGTAGGGGCTCGCGCGGTGATCGACTCCTCGCCAGCAGTCTCGTTGGTGATTCGCACCAAGATGACGTCCCAGAGGTACGCCTCGGGCAGCTCTGACCCCTTCCCAGCCAGATTCGAAATCCGGTTTGGGAGCCTGAACTTTCAGGCTATGGGGAATGGCTACCTTATGCGCCTCACCAACAGGGACAAACTCCACCCCTAGCGTTCAACCGGGCCAGTCCCGGTGCCCACCGCACCAGCACCGGAAGCCCCGGCGCCAGCACCAGCGACAGCAGCGACCGCCTCGACATCCCGACGCCGCCGACGCTCTGGTCAGTGCTCACGCTAGGCACGCATGGAACGCTCTGCAGCACGGAGGGACGCACCTCCGCCAGTAGACACGACGGCGCCTCCTGCGCCGCAGGGCCGCAGTTTCCCCACGGGATGCGCAACTCAGCAGCGACGTACGCTTCATCGGTCAGCACGGACGTGGCCGCCAACGAGGACCTCCCGGGTCATCACCTACTATCGATCCGGAACCTCATCGCGACCACCAACGACGAGTCGTACCACGGCTCGGCCAGCGAGCTGCCTCCCGTGACCTCACACGGGATGGCGGAGTGGGACTTCTCCGGCGTACCGGACGCTGTCACGTTCCAGATGTTCCTCGACGCCGTGGACTACTGGTTCGGCTACTCCGACGAATCCAGTGAGGGGAGCTATGACCCCACACGCGATTGCTTCCTTGTGGCCATCAACGAGCATGCCGACGGAGTAGGCGGAGCAGGTGACGGAGACGCACCCCACAACCCCGTGCCCAACCCGCCGCCGGCACTACCGCCGGCGGGCAACGCAGACATCGCTGCACAGCTGGCTCAGGCCCGCGAGCTGGAGGCTAAGCTCGCGGAAGAGTATCGGCAAGTGCGGCTGCCGCGCGTCACCATCGCAGGCGAGGCCTCGGTGCGCGGCGAACACGCCCGAGAAGCAGGACGGCAGGCCCGCGACCGCATCAACGTCGACTTCAATGTGGACAATCCACAAACGCCACCCCGAGCCAGCCAAAAGCTCATCACGACGGTGACGCTGCTCCGGGCCATGCCCGAGCCTTCGACGCCGGAGGCACGCAACCTGCGCCGCGAGGCGCAGGCCCTCATCGAGCAGGCGGCCGTGCAGCAGGCCAAAAGCTCCGCGTCCCGCATGCGCAACCAGTCCAGCGCACGGGATGGTGGCAGCGCGCAGGACCAGGAGGCATCGGTTCACGCCCCGCAAGGAGGCGCGGTGGGCTAGCCAGCAAACCAGGGCAAGATGCCTGTCAGGGAGCGGATCCTCGACACGCGCGACCAAGCCCAGGACGGGGATGCCTGCAACGTCCTGAACTCCAAAAGGAGGGAGGACGCAGCAGCACGAGCGGCGCAGGGCTACCACCCTCGACGTGGGGGCCGGTACGACAGCCAGGAGGATCGGTCTCCGACACCGGAACCCCCGGGGACCCGAGTGTTCAGCCGGGAGATACGCATGGAGAACATCCCCCAGCGCTTCCGTCATCCTACCACCATCGTCAAGTACTCAGGGGAGACGGACCCTCGGGTGTGGCTCAACGATTACCACCTGGCTTGCCAGTTGGGCGGCGCCACCAACGACACCGTGATCATCTGCAACCTACCGCTGCACCTTGCGGATTCCGCCCGGACATGGCTCGAGCACCTACCAGCCAACCAGATCCACAGCTGAGACGACCTGGTCTGCACCTTTGTGGGGAACTTCCAGGGCACATACGTGCGCCCCGGGAACTCCTGGGATCTGCGAGGGTGCACCCAGAAACCCGGCGAGTCCCTCCGGGACTTTATCCGATGCTTCTCCAAGTGCTGCACCGAGCTTCCGAGCGTCGCCCAGTCCGAGATTGTGCACACCTTCCTCAAGGGCACGACTTGTCGGGACCTGGTGCATGAGCTTGGGAGGAGCCCGCCGGTAGACTCCAACCGAGGTCGACACAAGCTGTCGCCGCCATGGGAAGGACCCTATGTCGTCGTCGAAGTGCTCAAGCCCGGCACGTACAACCTTGCAAACTAGAAGGGCGAAGTCCTCACCAACGCTTGGAACATGCAACAGCTACGTCGCTTCTACCCATAAATTTCCAAGCTTCCTTTGTACATTTCACGCTCGAAATTATAAATAAAAGGGCGACTCGGTTTTACCCTCAGTCAGGGCCTCGACACAAACCAAGTCCCCCTCGGGGGCTACGACGCGGGGTTCCCCCCGGAGTGTCTCAAATTTTTTCGCAAAATACGTTCCTTTTCTTTTAAAAATGTTAGAATGTTATGCCTCGAGCATTTAGGGGAACAGAGGCCGAGCACGAACTAACAAAGCGTAGGGCCGGTCGAGCCGTAGGACCGCCGGCGCCTCCGAGAGGATAAGCATCCCCCTCACTACTCTACGACTAAGTTGGCTAGTGAACGTGAATTCCATAGTTGAAGTTCTCCCAAGGGCGTGAGGAAAACACGACAACATACGAAACAAAACTCACAAATAAAACTTATGCATGACACGACATATTGTTTGTACAATAACCGTCACTTGGCCAGAAGATCTAACAAAATACTAACGGGCCTCGGGGCTCGAGTCCTCAGGGAGCGCGGGTGCTTGGAGCGGCGGCAACTTCACCTCCAGCCGCCTCAGGAAACAAGTCCACATCGAACATGTCGGCAAAGACTGCGGCGGGCTCCGCCATGGAAGCGTCAACCACCCGGATAGCCTCAAGCTCCGCCTCCTCACCCTCAATGCCTTCAGGAAGAACGTAACCGTCCTGCAGCAGGCCGAAGTCGAGAAGGTAGTGGGTCGAGGTCAACCCCAAAGTCTTCTGGACACCGAGTCGAAGGGCGCCACGCAGGCGCTCGACGACCCAGCCACCCAGAGACCGTAGGCGACTCGCTACCGAGCTACCCGAGGACTGACCCTCGGTGCCCTCGAGCTCTCGGCACACCTCAAGAGCGGCCGCCTCTAGATTCTTAAGCTCACCTTGGGCCTCGTTGTAGGCGGCCTGGAGGGCCCGCATCTCCTCTGAAGGATCCGCTGAGCTCTTCTGCAGCACTGCGGCACGAAAGCAAATATCATGCCTCGAAAGGATTTAACAGAAAACCAAAGCGGTTGGGGAACACAACTTACCCTCGGCCCGCATCTTCTCGGTCTCAAGCGCGGCTCGCGCGGCGTCAGCATCCTGTTGGAGCTGGAGGATCGAGGTGTCCCGCTGCTGAAGCGCGTTTCTCGCCCCTTCGAACTCTTCACGTGCAAGCTGGAGCTGAGACTGTGTCTCCTTGAGAGCGGCGCCCGCCTGCTCAGCCTCCTGAATCTTCTGCGTGGCTTGGGAGAGCTGGGCTTGCGCCTCCTCAAGCGCCTTGCGCTCCTGCTCAAGCTGGGCTTGCGCCTCGGCGAGGGCCGTGTCTCTCAGCGCGAGCTGAGATTGCGCCTCCTCGCGAGCGGTGCGCTCCTCTTGAAGCTGACCCTCCACCACCACCAGTGTGTCGCTCTTTTCCTTCAGGGCGGTGGCGAGCCCCTCGACCTCCTGAGCCTTTTGTTCAGCCTGAGCGAGGCGCGCCTGTGTGTCCTCCAGCGCCATGCGCTCTCGCTCAGCACGAGCCTGCGCCTCGGCAAGGGTGGTGTCCCTCAGTGCGAGCTGGGACCTCACCTCACCAAGTGCCGTGCGCTCCCGCTGGAGCTCCTCCTCCTTGCCCTGCAGCGTGGCGTCGAGCTGCTCGGCCTCCTTGGCCTTCTGCTCTACCGTGGCATGATGAGCGTCACGCTCCTCCTCTGTACGGCGCAGGGTGTCCTCCCTCAGGCGAGCATACGCATTCACCTCGTACAGCTCATCGCGGAGGCAATCCACCACTGGGCCCAGATTCTTGTTCTCCCGGAACACCTCCTCCAGCTTGGTGTGCAGGTCGGCGATGTAGGTGAGCTTTTCCCCAGCATCGTCCCGCAGCCGCTGCCAAGGGAAGAGAGACGGAGAAACTCAGACGGGACACAAGCCGGAGCGAAGAAAGAAGCAAAAGGCGACAGAACGAATACACATACCCGGAAGAGCGGTGCCGCCACGTCGGAATGAAGCTTCGAGGCCTGGCACAGCAGGCCCTGCACCTCGGACCTGACCCGGAGGAACTCCCGCCAGTTGCTGAACTCCGCCGCCACACGGTCCACCGTCTCCCACGGAACCTCGGGCTGTTCGAGCCCGGTACACCAATCTCCGGGGAAGCCACCGAAGTCAGGCTGGTGCCCCGGGCCACTCCTGCGGCGCCCCGGGTGTGAACTTAAGCGTGGCATCCTCCCACACCTCGTCGTCCGCCGCCGGGGCCACGTCCCTTGTGCGGGCCGCATCCGCCGCGGGCGGAACCTCCCTCGCATCGCCTGTTCAAGGGGCCTGACCCCTCGAACCGCCCGTAGTCCCCGATTCGGCCGCACGGGGCCGCTCCTCCTCCCGCACGACACCCTGCGATGCCACCACCTGAAGGGACGACACCATCGCCTCCGCCGACCGTGATGTCCTCGCCAAGCGAGGCCGCGTCGTGCGGGCCGCATCACGCGCCCCCGCCCTCAGTGTCTTGGTCAGCGCCAGCGCAGGTGCGGGTGGGGCACCAGTACGGTTGAGAGGAAAAGGGGAAAAAAGCATTAGAAACTCGCCTGAGCGCAATCGCGCAAGACGCGTCCGATGCGGGGCTTATCGTCGAGTTGCCACCTGACACTTGCGTTTCCTCGAGGCCTGTGGGGGTGGCGTGCCACCCGCGCCGGACGCGCCGCCCGTTGGGGCGCCCTCAACAGCCGAAGCTGCGCCCACCGCGGAGGCGGGAGCAGCGCGAGCCTGCGCCACCGACGGCGCGGGTTCAACGGCAGCCAACTTGCCTTTGGCTCCCGGGGCCAAAGATGCCTCTTATTCTTCTTCCTCCTCGTCCTCCTCCAAATCGGACCAGCCCACACCATCGTCGCTGTCGCTGCTCATGTCCTCCGGGGTCGGCGGGAGGGAGAGGCCTGCTTTCTCCCACTGTACCCACTCCAGGCTGTACACCTCACGACGCTCACAGCGCCTCTGCTCCTTCGCCTTCCTGGCGTCCGCCCTCGCCTTTTTCCTGCTGCTGCCGCTCGCGGTTAGCCGCGTGGGAGTTGGGCGTAGGAGGATCCGAGCCATAGGCGCTTGTCTCCATCTCTGGCTGCCATCACCATAATCATCAAGGGTCAACCGTCGAGATCTAAATCAACCGAAAACCAACAAGATTGGTGAAAGTTCCTTACAAACTCGATGTACCCATCGTCGGGACGCATCTTGGGCGACCACAGCACCTCGTCAGGGTCGCACACCATCTTCTTGGTGTCCACCGTGCGCCTCGCCCTTTGGGCCGCGTACGCCGGGGTGAAGGGTTCGGCCAGCAGCCGCGACCGCGCTAGCGCGTCGGGGTCCGCGCCCTCCGCCATCTCGTAGATGGGGAGCACCCTCTCCATGAGGAGGATTACCTGCCGTTGGTGACACTGCACGAGGACAACCGCCGCGGTCAACCCCGCTTGCGTCAAGGTGTTCAGGGCCTTCATGTAGGGCACGAGCTTCGTCCGCCACACGAAATCTGACACTCCGAGCCCCCAGTTGAACGGGCAGCTAGTCAAAACCTTGCCGGTGTAAGGTGGAAGGCCGGCGCCGTCATTGCGGAGGTAGAACCACCCTTTGTCCTAATCCGCGTTGTTGGTCGTCATGTTGCAGGCCAGGTACACGCCGCTCCATTTGTCCCGCAGCGCGAACGTGAGCCCGCCGGCGCGAACGGGCCGGCGCTTGCCCTTCGATCTGGTGGGCGTCGCGAAGAGCTCACCCCGGAAGAGGTGGAGCCACAAGTCCCAAGAGACAGGGACGCCCAGAAACCCCTTGCAAACGCCTACGAAGGTCGCCGCCTGCGAAATGGAGTTGGGGGCAAAGTTGTGCAACTACACGCCGTTGTGGTAGCACAGCCCCCGCATGAACTTGCTGGCGGGGGCGTTGAATCCCTGCTTGTGCAGGCGAGAGAAGCTCACCACGTACCCTTCTGGGGGCTGCGGCTCCTGATGCTGTGCCGGCGGAACGATCCACACTGGCCTGCTCGCGTCGGTGTTGGCCGTCAGCTGCCCGCCGGCGACGAGCCCTTGGAGAGAGTGCACGTCCACGTTGGACCGGCCCCACGGCCCGACCTCAAGGTACTCAACCATGGTGGGCGCGGAGCGGAAAATGAGTGCGGAGGTGGGGGATGCAAGTGGGCGCGAGCTCTGAGGGTGAGAGGAGGAAGAAGGCAGGCGCGGTGCGAGCAAATGACTAAGGTAAAAATCCTCCCCTTCACTCGTTACCTTATATAGAGTAAAAGGGGGCGGGGGGATCGAACGGCCGGGGGCCGAGGCGGGCGGCCGCAGTTAATGCGATGAACGTTGCCCGGGCCCCACTACTTCGAAACCGCCGCGCACACGCGCGGGCGCCATCATGACGGCGCGGTAAAAATGTGAACCGCCACACGTCGCCTTAGCCCCGCCTAAAAAGGTGCGCCCATCACTCTCATAAACCGCCGCGTCGGCCATAACCGCACGCAGACGGTCAGTCCGGGCCCACGGCCGGAAACGAAGGGACGGAGGGGGCTCCTTCCAGGACAAGGCGGCCCTTGAAGTCCTGCCCAACAGGGGTTCAAGGCCTGACCCTTCGAGGGGAGCCCGGACGGGCGCTCCGGGGGATCAGATGCGCCCTCGAACACGCTTGCTCGAGATAGCCCTCGAAAACGTGGTTCGAGGGGCGCCTGGCCCCTCGCCCTGAAACTCCTACTGATCAGTGGATCGAGGCCCATCCCGCCAAGGGTTCGATGGGCACCACAGATGCACCTCCTAACAAGGCCGCTACCGACCAGTGGTTCGAAGCCCGACCCGGTGAGGGTACGACAGACAGGGATGCGTAGCACTCCCCGCGAGGCCCCTACTGATCAGAGATTCGAGCCCTGGCCTGCGGAAGGTTCGAACAGGCGTTTCAGAACAACGAAGTCAGGGATGACCAGGGCGTGCACAACCGAGCCGATCCTCGAATGCGAAGTTCGGGGGCACCCCATAGTTCGTGTTAAAGGCCAGACAAGGGCAGCTAGTCGAGGGATCCCATCTAGGGAGAGCTTCTGCGCCCTCGGTCCCCATCGAACGGGACCGGGCCCTACCTAGCATACCTATGCGAGCGCTCTCATGGACGTGTCTCTGGACCATGAGTCGACCCTTATCGAACGGGGCACGGACGTCCACTTGAATCACCCGATAACAGCTCAACAAGGGAATCCATGACTCGCGGCCCACTCGATGGGAAGCATGGATCCCCTCACCCCTCCTCCCTGCGGAAGGGCGGCGAGGGTCGCAAAATTAAGTCGAAGAGCTCACCCCGATCACCCCCATCCGAGCCCGGGCTCAGGGGCTCCTCGCACGGCTACACTCTCTGGGCGTGTCGCACAACTCCGTAAAGGGTCATTCCCCCCCCCGCGAAAAAGCAATGAGCAGAACTCTCTAGAACTCGCTCTAGATGAGGCTGACGTTGTTCCGCACGTGTAGATCGCCGAGGCCGGCTGAAACAAACGCTTCGCGGACCCGTCGCTCGACATAAAAACCATGCACGAGTGCACGCACTCCTCCAAGGCTTTGGGGGCTACACCCGCGGGTGTGCTAGCGCGCCCGATGGAACGTTGCACATGCTCAAGGGGAAGAAAGGTCCTACCAGAAACATCCAGCCTTTGCGAAACTTTCTCACCGTTTCAGCAAAGGCTCGGGGGCTGCTGTCGGGGACAGCCATAAGAGGTCCCCTAGCTAAGAGGAAAATCACCCTCTTAAAACGAAAATCGCTAACACACCCCCAAACCAACCACAGCTAAAACATGTATGAAGCCCACGCCCTGCTGCGGCCCAACGGCCTTCGCGGCCAATCAAAAAACGGTACCGGCCGCCCTCGAGCCAACCTCCGCCTCGCTCGAGGGTCGGATGCCATGTGAGCAAACCTCCACCTCGCTCGAGGGCCCGGCGCCCCTCGAGCGGCTTTCCGTCTCCCTCGAGGGGTCAGTGCCCCTCGGGCGGATCTCTGCCTCGCTCGAGGCTCATCCTCGACCCACGGTCCCTCGTTCGCTCCCCCAAACAGGGGCATTAATTGCCCATCACACCGCGGGAGCCACGGTCAAAAGGCGAATCCTCGCCACGCCGATTCCCTGACGCCGCTCGGGAATCCGGCCCCGACACTGTGCGGCCAGGCAGCCGCTACGCAGCCATCCCCAACACTATACGGGCACTGCACACTCGCTGTGCAGAGAGGCCGGCGTCACCCCAGAGCACTGTGCTGCCTGCTTCCCGTCCTTCCCCCACGCCACGCCCCTCGAAAGGGCATGGGGACACCCTCGAGAGGTGTACGAACGACGACTAAGCGCACAACCGGGGTGGCACGGTGGCGCAGGATGAGCGGAGCACGTCTTTTCCGTCATCTCCTCCCCGGTGCGGCCATCCCCAGCAATGTGCGGCCCTCCCCCGCGCTGTGGAGCCACGCCCGACGCTGTGGAGCCTCGTCCCGACGGGACATCGCCACACCGTGCCCTGTGCAACCCGAACTCTCCCGTCAGCAAGACCCTCGAGCCGGCGTATGAACGACGACCAGACACGGATGCCGGTCAGTTCACCCTCGAAGCTGTCCTCAGACAAGTACAGGAGCCACCATGACGCCCGCCGGAGCCGGGATTCGCTGGGGCATTCCTCACGTCACAAGCCCTGTACACCGGTACATTAGCACTGTGCAAACCACTACGCGACACGCTTGTAAGCCGTCTCCCCTTGGCCTATAAAAGGAGGGGGCGGCCGCCCAGCCGCGGGCATCATTTTTCAACCTCATCCACTCGCACGCACACTCTCCCGATATTGGCACTCTACCTCAATCACTTAGCAGGGACTTGGAGGCTTCCCCTCCTCTCCCGTCTTGCTTGTAGCCCCCCTCTACAGGCACCCTTGGTGCAACGCAATACAGCGCGCACACGCGATCTGCTGGACATACGGCCCTGTGGCCGGAACCAGGATAAACCCGTGTCCCCATGTTGCTTAGCACCAACCATCGAGAGGCTGATCACAACGCATCTTACTAGTTAGTGTCGGGACTAATCCTAACACCGACAAGTATGGTTTTATTAAAGGGAGGACTATCCAAGACTGCTTGGCTTGGGCTTTCCAGTTCTTGCACATCTGTCACAAATCCAAGAAAGAGATTGTGTTGCTCAAATTAGACTTTGAGAAGCCTTTTGATAAGATTGAGCATGAAGTAATTCTACAGGTTTTGCATCATAAAGGTTTTTCTTCAAAGTGGATTAATTGGATTAAAGCTATTCTGTCTTCAAGCTCTTCTTCTGTTCTTCTGAATGGTATCCCTGGTAAATCTTTTAAGTGTAAAAGGGGTGTAAGACAAGGTGATCCTCTTTCCCCTCTGCTCTTTGTTCTAGGGGCAGATCTTCTACAGTCAGTAATCAATGCTGAAGCTCTGCTATGAAATATCTCCCATCCTTTGGGAGATGATTTTGGAGGAGACTTCCCTATTGTGCAATATGCAGATGACACTCTTATTGTTATGCCAGCAGATCCTATCCAATTGGCTCACCTAAAGGATGTTCTCAACACTTTTGCCATCTCAACTGGCCTAAAGGTAAACTTTGCTAAATCCTTTCTGGTGCCAATAAATGTGGATGAATCAAGATGGACTTCCCTTACTTCTGCTCTAAGCTGTCAACTGGGTACTATGCCTTTCACCTATCTGGGGCTCCCCTTTGGCACCACTAGGCCTGATGTGCAGGACTTCATGCCTGTTTTAACAAGGATGGAAAAACACCTAATGGGTATTTCAAGATTTCTGTCTTTTGCTGGTAGGCTAGTTCTGGTGAACTCAATTTATTCAGCTGTGCCAACCTTTTACCTTTGCACCTTGAAACTGCCAGCAGAGATTATCTCTCAAATTGACAATTACAGGAAGCATGTTCTTTGGCATGGTGGGGATCTGACCAAGAAAGGGGGCTATCTTGTTTCTTGGAAACATGCCTGCAGGAGTAAGGAGGATGGTGGTTTGGGCATCATCAACTTGAGAACTCAAAACACTGCTTTGCTCCTCAAGTTTTTGCATAAATTCTATAATAAGCTGGATCTGCCCTAGGTGTCTCTTACTTGGTCTTGTCTCTACAGAAATGGCACCCCCCCATGAGAGACCTAGTGTGGGATCCTTCTGGTGGCGAGACATTATGTCTCTCTCCACTAATTTTTTTTATGATTGCTTCCTGCAAAGTGCAGAAAGGAGATACAGTAGCCTTTTGGAATGATCTTTGGGATCAAGGTGTTCTCAAATGTAAATACCCACAGCTCTATTCTTTCTCCAGAAAGAAGTCTTTTTCTGTTCAGCAGTTTTTGAATTGGGATTCTGGTAGATCCTTCTTTCTGCCTCTGTCACAGCAAGCTCATGAGCAGCTCAAGGCTGTTTTGTTGGACATTCAACAGCTAGCTTTGTCACCCATAGACAAGGATGTTAGGTCTTATATTTGGGGTCTTCAGATTATAATTGCAAAAAGGCCTACACCAGCTGTCTGGTAATCATCCGGCGTCCATTCTCTTCAAGTGGATGTGGCAGTCCAGGGCTCAACCAAAGCACCAATTTTTCTTTTGGCTGCTGCTCAAGTATAGGTTAAACATCAGATTTATGTTGCATCGGAAAAACATGCACCTGGACTCTTATCTCTGTGTGTTATGTGTTGAGCATGTGGAGGAACACATCCCTCATCTTTTTTTCGGGTGTCCTTTTAGCCAAGCTTGTTGGACATATTTAGGCATTGATTGGGACATCACCCTGGATCATCAGCTCATGTTTCTTAAGGCAAGGGAAGCATTTAACTCAGTTATTTTCAGAGAAGTGGTGATCATTGCCTCCTGGAATTTATGATGTCACCGTAATGACATCACATTTGATGGTGTTCGCTGTCTTTTACTGCCTGGCGTTGTGGTTTCTTGCAGGATCTAAAGGCGGTTACCTTGAGAGTTAAACCGCAGTTAAAGCTGAAGCTAGATCGTTTTATGAGTAATCTGTTATAGTTTTCTTCTCCTCTTCTTTGGGCCTGAGGCCTTGTAACATGTAAATATGTGTTCTTTTCTTTATATATAAAAAAGAAAGGTAGGGGGCCTCCCCTACTGTTTCGTCAAAAAAATATATATATGATGAACCTTGTTAGACATAAAAATATTTGTTTGGCTTTGCTTATAATTGCCTTGCGTACCCGTACCCAATAAATTTGAAGATATTTTGTGTAACCATCAACAGTACTGGACCTCGATTTAATGCCTATCTAATTCAACTACAACAGAACAGCACTCAGCCATAACCATCTACTGCCCCATCCAGGCCATCTTCAAAGCAGAGAAAACGCAGGCAGGCGTAAAGCCCCCGATGTTAGCACGTTCAAACATCAGCCTGTTCGTTTGGCTGGTGGCTGATGGCTGGTGCTGGTTTGTTCTGAGAGAAAAGTACTGTTGGCTGGTTGCTGGTGGCTGGTTTGTTCTGAGAGAAAAGTACTGCTGGCTGGTGGCTGATAAGCCAAGCGAACAGGACGATGTAGTAACACTCAGTTTCTCCAAAGACCAGACTGCATCTGCGTTAACGCGAACGCAATGATCGACCGTTGGATCCATTATATTGGTCTGTCAACGTGTAGCAAGAACCGACAGCGGCATCAAATCAAGAGGCCGTCCTGGGGGAATCGATGGCGCATAAGGCATTGAATGGATCCATGCCCCCAACGACCAAAGATAGAGGCGCCTCCATTTATTTCCACGGTTGGAAGAGGACGCAGGAGTAGGGTGGAAGAAAAGCCCAAGACGAAAGGGGAGATGAAGCATGCGGAAGTGTTGACTCCACCGTCAGCCCAGCCTATTTAAGCTGTTCCTAATGAACATTTGCTGCGCTGCATGGGTGTTGGGGTTAGTGAGATGTGTGCGGTTTTATGGCGCATCAGCGCTTCCTTACCTTCACTTATGGTGAGGGATTAGGGCATCATAATCAATAATACCATATCACCCATCTACAGTAGATCAACGTGACAGTGTCAGCTTTTTTATACTCTTAGAGAAAAAAAAATCTAGCTGCTAGCTGTCGTTGGAGTCATTTTTTTTTCAAATCACACAGTACAGGTGCAGTTGTTGATAAACACGTACGCATTCCTAGAAACACAGGTATGCAACTCTACCCTTTGAGCACCTTGAAAGACCGAGCCCATAAATTCTCGCCTTGAGATTGTCGAATTTACTGTTGGCACCTTAAACACATCCCCTACCGCTGAAAAAACAGTATCGGTTAAATCACGGAATGGTTAAATCCTAGAATAAACCCAGAAAAATTATACATCCATTGGAGAAGTAGTTTTAGACTTCCAGTAAGTAGCATGTACATCTCAGAGCTTAGTTCTATCTCCAACAATTGGAGAACTTCTGCAGAAATTTTTATGTTATGCTATGATCCCTATAAACAAATTACAAGGCAATGCAATGACACAAACCGCCATTAGAGGTAGCAACCGACTACACAATTGTTGGCCGGAGACGCTCTCAATTAAGGGCCGGGGGGTCGTGTACATGCGACGGCCATGAATGCCCACCCACAAGAAGCAGTTCATGATCACTGCTGCCACAAACCGAGTTAATGGCGTATGTGTACTACTCCGTCTCAGAAAGAGTGTCGTTAGAAAATCGTGTTTATCTCACAAACACGCTTCCCGGACGATACTCTTTCTAGGACGGAGGGTGTACAATGGATGACAAGGTTGGAGCACTGTACGGAGATGGAGGCTTTAAGGCGCGAGAGGCGCCATCAAAAGCCCAGCTCCTCCCTGCTTGTACTACTGGCGCATCGCCGTGAACTCATCACGACCCGAATCGAATGCCATCTTTGTTCGCCAGCCGGGCGGGATAGATGCAAGCTCAGGGCTCAGGGGACACGCATGAGCCCTGCTCCGACGCCGTTAATTTCCCCAGCAGAGATCGATCGCCAATTCACCAAAGGCTGGAGACCGCAAATGCATGCATTTATTCTCATATACCGTAGACGACCGTAGTGGCATGCCCTGATGTGCAAATGTTTTCTAGCATTTTCTCTTCACAATGGATTGGATACCAAGCGTAGCATCAATCAGCCAGCCCCCAGCCTGCATCTTCTTCTTGAAGCCCAACAAAGCTTCTGTGGGATCCGGGAGGGGCATGTACATCTGCTACAAACGCAGGTGTGTTTTATTAGAGGCGCAGGCGGCGGCATGCCCTGCCATGGCAGCAGCAGGGAGAGATCACACCACTGCACATCAGAAGCCAACAGACCTTGATGACGGCTACGTACGCCCTAGCCAGTAGCCGCGGCGCGCGCCTCAGCTCCCGGCCGGCGTAATGGCGCGCAGCAGCGGCAGCGCCGGCCGGCCGGCCGCGTGCGGAGAGGGAGCCTTAAATGTTGGGGAGGAGGTGGTGGTGGGAAGAGGGGGTTCCGAGCCGAGCCCATTTAAGGGCACTCTTCTTGCCACATCTTAAATGCACCCTCACTGTGGCGTTAGATGCAGCTCATTTATGGTGAACCAGCCTCCTCGTCGTCCCTCCTCCTCCTCATCTCCCGCTCGATCACGGCCTCTCTATAAATTCATGGGTATCCCACAGCGGCAGAGCCCGGCAGTTTGTATTGTAGAGGGAGCTTGCAGTATAAATTAGAGACCACACACACAGAGGAGCGGCAGCTGGGCAGGGAGTATAGTTGTTGCTTACGGGGAGGATCGGAGGAGATGGAGGTGCAGCCGGAGCTGTCTCTGGGGGTGTCGGCACCGGCGGCGGGCTTCGGCGCCGGGAAGAGCCCCATGAGCTCGTCGTCGGACTCAGACGGCAGCGGCGGCTCCGGAGGGAAGAAGAGGAAGCACTTCGCATGGAGGGAGGAGGCCGTGTCCCATGTCAGCGGCCTGGAGCTCCAGCTCGGCGACCCTCTGCCGCCGGACTGGGAACAGTGCCTCGACCTGCATGTGAGCATACTGTATATATAATTACACACGCACACGTTTGTTATGTTGTTGTTTTTTTAGTAGAATGTTTTGCGTTCCATGGTGGAAATGAAACTGCAAACCTTCCGTGTTTTAGAAAGCAGAGTACCATCTACGTGGCAGAGTCCGTTGATGACCTGGCAGGAGAAGCAGAGCACTGTTTTAGGCACTAGAAGTGCAGAACTCACTAAATGATCCTGCTACTGATGCTATCACGTGTTGTACTCTATATAAGTTCTTTGGCAATCATGGCCAATGACACTATAACTGAATCTTAAACGTGTATATTTGTGGCAGTCTGGGAGGATGTACTACCTGAACAGGAAGACCATGAAGAGGAGCTGGGTGAGGCCGAGGTCGTCCAACAAGGAGGAGCAGGGCGGCCTGAACCTGGAGCTCAACATCTCCACGACCCCGTCCATCTTCGACGGCAAGGCTAGCTCCATCGTCGCCACGGTGGCGGACGACACCAGGAGCCTGTATGGCGGCGGCCACATGGTGGCCGTGCCCTGCGCCAACTGCCACCTCCTCGTCATGCTCTGCAAGTCCTCCCCGTCGTGCCCCAACTGCAAGTTCGTGCAGCCGTCAGTGCCCGCCATGCCGCGGACGCCTCCCCGCCGCCTCGACGCCGTCAAGCCGCTGGAGACCCTGAGCCTCCTGCACTAAGCTTGCGCCGTGCAAGCGGGGCAGGTGGCTGTACAAAGGGGAAGAGACAGCAAGTGAAAACTGAAACTGAGTTGCTCAAAACTCAAATAGTAGTGGTGAGATAGATGAGGTAGATGGGGGACTGTGTGGGTATAACTGTAAGGGTGCTGCACCTGCTGCAATGCTTCAACTTCAATGCAAGTGAGGCGATCATGTAGTAATTAAGCAAAAATCGAGTTAAGCATCCTCTGTTTCGACCGACATTATGCAACTCTTAAGTGTGGTGATGCTCGTGTCTGGAGTCCTAAACTGTAGAAGCTAGCAGTGCATTCTGTCCCTTCCTATATCCACAGAGTAAAACACTGACTTTTAGGTGAATCGCCAGAGTTTAGCGATGTCTGGCATCAGACTTGAGGGCAGTGCACGTCTCGTTTCGTCATGTCATCCTTGTCTCTGGCCAAAGGCCGTCGATAGCACTGCGTAGGAAAAAAACCAAAGATGGATGATTCCTGTCTGTTGCATGGCAAACGTGTCAAACAAGACTGATGTGATGACCATACACAAGTACACAACACATCGACATGTAATGTGCCAACGGACATGACGCAGCGATCGGCTATGGATGAATCATCAATGCAAGAAGGCTGCTCGGCTTGTTTGGTTATGTGGTGAAATTCGGTCAACCTGAAATTGGCAAAGTTTTGGTAAGCAAATGAACTTGGAAACCAACAAAAACTGCATCTTGCAAAAGTTATATTGCCAAACTACATCATGATTGTGCATGCTTCAATCATGATTCAAATGCATGGGCACTAGACTTAAACCAAAATGCACAAATTAATCCTTCTCCTTACTGTCAAGAAAGTTTGGTGGTTTCCTTTGACGATCCAAGCAGGTCTTCCAAACCATGCAAGAGAGCACATCAGTACTTTCTGGATCCTGCACAAGAGAAAAGCATAGCAATTAATGCATTCAATGTTGGGAAATGGATTAGCCCTAACTAATTAATGCCGGTTATAGGGTGTTAACTGTCTGTTGCTCAATATAATGGTCCAAGTCAACAGAGAAGTTAGGAGTCATGTGGAACGGTCTTTTCCATGTAAAAACGCCTGTGTTTTTGCGCATTGATCATGGCCAACTGTCGGCAGCACAACAAACTATCTAAACTACTACTATGAAACAAATTACACAAAACAGCATAAACCTCCTGCTGCTCCATTGCACATCATTTTTAATAGCCTGGTGAATGTGGTAATACATAGTTTACTATCATAAAAGGGATACAACACTAAAAGTAGTTATGATTTTTTTATCATTGTTACGATGCATTTTGGAAGCCGACAATACTCAGTGAATCCTGAAATTCTGTATGAGAATGGAGAATACTCAGTGAACTCAAACAAATATTCCAAATTTTGCATGAATTAATCAAACACAACTCCTTGATGCTTAGAACAGTTTGCTAGATGGCAGTTTGTACTAAATTGGCCTTAGTAATAAAGAGTATTTATGGTTACTAAATACTCCTCAGTGCTCTACTGTACTAGCACATATTCAATGAATCCAACAAAACACAACTGCTAGTTCTGTGCATTAATGCTTCCATGCACTAGTTTTCTCACTGTTTTTGTAACTAAACAATAGTAATAGAGAGAATGAAAAAAATATCTTACTGTTGAATTGTCAATATATGAAACATAGTTTAGAGCAAGGTTAGATTTCAGCTAAAAGAGATGCAGCAAAGAAGTGCAAACTATGGTACAAACAACTCAGAAGAGGGGCAGAATCACACAGTAAAATATGGTAAATGACACAACATTTTTTGTTCAGCAAGAAATAGGGACTGAGAGACATTACCACACAGCAAAGTGAGCCTTCGACAGAAAATAAAAATAAAAATAAAAATGAGCAAAACAATATTATGTTATAAGAGCATCTCCAGCAGTTTGCCAAATTGAGTTGCTCTTTGATTTTTGGCAAAAAAAAAGTTAAAAATACTCCTCCAACAGTTTGGCAAAAGACTTGACATTTTTTGGCAACTTGGGAAAAACCAGCTACGGTTGGCATCGTTGTTTCTAGACATGTGGGAGGGTGAAAAAAGAAATAAATAACAGAGAAGGGTTCCTGATGCAAGTTTTCAAGAGGTGCAAGAGCATAAATATAATTTTGTTTCAATCAGGCTCCTGATGTAAGTTAGATCTGGGTTTGACAAGTGAATTATGACAAATGGTTGGAGATGAGCTCTTTTCTTACTTGGCATAACTTTTTAGAAGTTGTCAAAACACAAGATTTGCCAAGTAAAATTTTGCAAACTGTTGGAGATGCTCTAAGCAAAGAGAGCTTATAATAGCAAGTATGACATGATATACTACTTCACTATAACTCTTTAAAGGAATTCATGCAACAGAAGCATTTGGAAATAAGGAACAATATCTATTTATCTATCTTCTTTTTTCTAATTTCTTCTACAGCTAATATAGTTTGAATTTGAGATTTTACATAGTACCAAGTACCAACCCACAACATACGTAATCGCCATTGTTCAGAACATCTAAATATGGTTTAATTACCTAATCAGTGTAATTTACAAATTTGCACTAAATATTTCCTAGATTCATAACATATAACATACCTTCAGTCAGAAAATACAAATGCCAACATGAGGAAAATTTCACATTAACAGCTTATAAAAACATGGAGGTAACGAAAATTTTTCCTAGGAAGATAACATGGACAGCAAGATACAATTTCTTATGGTAAGCTTTTGCTTTCTTCTCCATAGGTCCTGGTACAATTTTCTTTGGTTCTAAATATTCCCTTTTACACGTACATATTATCCATTACAAACCATGGCATACAGGCTTCAGGATCAACGCACGCACACACGCGTGCGTGTGAACACATCTGTGCCTGCGAATTGACAGGTATCTCAAATAAATGCAATAGCCTGTTGAGTTGAGCCTATTCATCATGCACAAATAAGTAGCTATTCAAGAAGTTAAGTATCAAATTTGCAAACATGTTAGAAAGCCTAAATGAAACATACCATAAGCCATATGGATATATTTGCGGACAGACGATTCTATCCTCCACCGCCACAAAGACTCCTCCATGGCAGAAGTATATGTTTCTTTGGTTCTCTTCTCTGCAGGTTTAGTTGAACAATTTAAAATAGCAGGAGCACTTGAGCCATGAGGTGCCTTAAGAATGCTCCTTTCACACAATAATCCGGAAGCTCTAAGATTAACTTCACTATAAAATGTGGGCCCAACTTCAACCATCTTTTCACATAACTATACAAACATTATGTTATTACAGAAGTTAGGAGTTTACCAAGTAAAGAAAATGACCATAGGATTCTACCGGCCATATGTACAATGCAAGGACAACATAGAAATTGAGGTGTATACATATGCTGATTCTGTATATGAGGTACCCATGCTTTCCTGCTAAATTGTCCTTTTCAATGGACTGGCAGAATCAATAATGTGGTTCGTGGCAGAGGAATGAAGTCTTGAAACATTCCTATCACATTGAAAATTGTATCCATCTGACTTCAAGTGCAAACAGATGCTGTCAAATATTTCTTCAATAGCTAATAGCTCTGGTATATAAATGAGAAATACATGACACAGAAACATGGAACGATAATCGGCCCCGTTTAGTTCGTGAGGTGAAACTTTTGGGTTCTCTTTTAAGGTCTATTACGAGTATTGAATTTAGACTAGTTACAAAAATAATTAACTGAATGGACCGGAAATTGCGAGACGAATCCATTAAGTCTAATTAATCCGTCAATAGAAATTGCTACTGTAGCACAATGTTGTATCATCATGATATAATTAGACTTGTTAGATTCGTCTCGAAAATTAAGGTAGGGGTTGTGGAATGGGTTGTCATTGATCTACATTTAATACTCATAATTAGTGTCTGAAGATTGATGTGACAAGTTTTTTGTGAAATTTTGGGAAACTAAACACGACAGTTCTACTTCATTTGAATGAACATCATAAAACATTTGTGACATCCATGAATCCTAATGTAACTAAAGACAGAATTATTGCCAACTATTACTATCTACCTTCCTGTCATGGGTAGTCAGCGGGTGTATGGGCCTGTTGGGCAAGCCCATTAGGGTTAGGTTAGGGATAAAATTAGATTCTTTATTGGGAGCGTATCAGGTGAAAACCAGGGTAGCTGTGCAAACTATGGAAACTTCGATCAGAGACATTCGATCTAGATCCAAAAGCAGAGGAGAGAGGTGGCTACTTTTACACTTTAAACCCCCCACCAGTAGCACAAGTAATCAAAGTTTTGCAATAACCCCTCCAAACCAGACCATGGGATCCCGCGATCTGTTCTACCGAGTCGCCATGAAGGCCGCCGGGGGTGCCGCGAAGGAGTCGGCCCCCGCCATGGCTGATAGCAGGTGGCCAATTCATCCAACCATCAACGCTATAAACAAAAATATCCCCAGGCCGCTGGTCACTTCCAAAGTTCCAACGAAGGAATAATCCGTCGGAGTTAGAAATGGGAACGCCCCATGCACGGAACGCAACGGTTCCTTCCACCTGGATTGCGAACGACGCCATGTCCAAACACGGTGTAAAGCCAATGTGAGGGTTAACCTGTCGTCATCGTTGTTTTGTTGGGAAGCTCTGAACTCAGGTCATCACGACGCCAGGGGCAGACTCCATGGCAGGGGCGAACTCCTTCACAGCGCCGTCGGCGGCGAATCCGTCATGGAGGGACTCTCCAGGAGGCGACTGGTGTGAAATCCGGGGGGGGGCAGGCTACCAGTCCATACGCGTGCCGACGGCCGCTGTGAGGACCGGAGCGTTCGAGGACCGGTGGATGGTCGCTCCCTAGTGTGATGAGTGATTGACAACGTGGTGTGGACTGACTCTTGGCCGAGTATTGCAAGTGCAGGTTACGGCTTGACTTGTGTTGGTGCAGGTGAAGAGCGGGCGTGAAAGGTCTTAGCCTTGCGGGGCCTCCGAGGAGTGGAGAGACAAGTAGGCTTGACTCGATGGACCTGGTGGCCGAACGGGGTCAAGTGCGGGCCGCATGGTGGCAAGAAAAGCAAGACGAAGTCGTCGACTCGAGACGGTGCAGGGTAGCGGCTCACGACCGGAGTCTGCACGCGGGGTTTGCGACGGTTCACCACAAAATCGTCGGGTTACTTGGTTGAGCCACAAAACCAAGACCGGAGGCTCGGCGGGCGGAGACGGGATCCGGGCGCGCCGAGAAGCTTCGATGCCAAAGGACATGCGGCGGGATCGCAGGGCTTGCGTCGGGAGGACGCGGACTGCGGCAAAGGCGTGGCCGTCTGATGAAGAGGAGTGCTACTTGACCATATTGCCCCTGAGGGGATTGTATCTTAGTTTAAGTTCTAGGGGTAGCTTGGTCATTTGCCCAACCCAGAGGGACACATATATATAGCTCTAGGGTTTCTGGGCAAACCATCCTTCCGGACTGCTTTTCATTTCCCTGCTCCATAGGCTTAGATTTTCTTCACCGTTTTGTAGAGAATCTGTCCTCCGAGTGTATGGAAGCATCCATGGTTGCGTCGATTTCCTTCTTGTGGCTCGTGTGATTTTCGTGTCTTTTTCAGGCAATTTTCGTTAGATTTTTGTACGCGCCTTGTTCCTTCGATTCTGAGGTGTTTGGGCTCGGATTTGTTTGTGGGGATCATGGATAGATGTCTTGTGCATCTTTGTGCTTGATCTTGACCCCTCAAACTCCGGATTTGGCATCCGATTAAAGGATTTCGGTTGGAACCCTAGCTCTTTGTGTGAGCTCGGTAGAATCTCGATTTCTCTCGATTCAATGGGTTTTAGGCTACAAATTCATAGGCATAGCATCTCCTAGAGGTGCTTCAACTTCACCTGTGATTTGGTAGCAATCCCTTGGTTGATTCGGGAGATCGGGCAAAGGGAATGAAGGGTTGACCTTCAAGAGGTCGGGCTCGGGCTGCTGTTCACGAGCCTGGCGGACCGTCCGCGAGCACCGTGCGGACTGTCCGTGAGGCACCGACCAGCCGGCTGTTCGTTGTGTTCTTCGCGAGTTCTTGCGTCGCTTTGTTTCAATCCGTCGAGTCAGTTGGTTTTGTTTGCATGGAGTTTGCCGGACTGTCCGCCCGGGGTAGCCGGACTGTCCGCACGGCACGGACCGACCGCAGTGAGCTCGCGGACCGTCCGAATTTCGGAGGGTACCTACTGGAGGTTCAGTGTCTTTTTGCGGACCGTCCGCCCCTGACCCGCGGACCGTCCGCCAGGCCCACGCGGACTGTCCGCCCGGTCACCGCGGACTGTCCGCCCGGTCACCGCGGACCGTCCGTCCAAGGCTTCGCAGATTGCCTAAGTCCTTCGCTTCTTGAGTTTCGCTTTCGCTTGGGATTGGTTTGAGACTTGTTCCTAGGGTTGGTAGGTCCGTTGTGACTACGCGACCTTGGCAAGCTCGTGTGGGAATCCTTGGTTGTGAATTTAGGGCATAGGCCGAGTTCATCCTTCGGAAAGAATTTTTATCGGCTCCCATTCACTCCCCCCCTCTCTGGTCGCCTAAGTCCTTCAATTGGTATCAGAACCAGTTATGGATCTTCGTGATTCTAACCAGTCTATGATCGAAAGATGGCATACCAGGAACGGGGTTCAGGTCCTCCACACTTTGATGGTAAGAACTACTAGATGTGGCAGAGGCGGATGACTGCTTTCCTCCGCAACAAGGGTCAGATCCTTTGGGATGTTACGGTGAACACAACTTATGTTCATCTGATTAACTTCCTAGCTCCAGGATCGAGGGATATGCACGACGCCAACAACAAGGCGGTCGACTACTTGTTTCGTGCTCTGTGTCAATCCGAATTCGATCGGGTTCAGACAGAGGACTTGGCTTGTAAGATTTGGGAGCAGCTGAAGAATGCTCATGCCGGGAACACTCAGGTTCAGGCTCGGTGTTCGCGACCTACCGGTGAGAGTATGAGAACTTCACTCATCTCCCCGGTGAGTCCATAGACACCATGTTCCAGCGGTTCACTGTGATTGTGAACAACATGAGGGCTAATGTGGCCGCGCTCCCGTACGATGATCATGACAGGGCTGTGAAGCTCCTGCACTCTTTGGATCGTACCGTGTGGAGTGAGAAGGTCGAGGCCATTCTTGAGTCAGAGAAGTATGAGACCCTCACGGTGGACGAGCTGTTTTCCAAGCTCAAGTCATCCGACGTGGACCGTGGAGTGCGAGCAAGGATCGAGAACCCAACTGACCCTCATAGTCTGGCTCTCGTTTTTGGACCAAGGACTAACGCTAACATGTCTTCGAGACAGTTCTCTTTGTCTTGTCTTGTGTCCATGCCAGATAAGGAGTTCGACGTGCTGGGCGAGGAGGATCTCGCATTGCTGAGCAGGCGGTTTGAGCGCATGTACACGAACCGGAAGAACGCTCGGAGGAGCTCGGGCATGTGCTACCGGTGCGAGAAGCACGGGCACTTTATCGCTGAGTGCCCGGAAGCCATAGAGGTCAAGCCCGAGCAAAAGCATCGTCCAAGGACCAACCACAAGCACCGCTCGAGGGATGACCACAAGGGCAAGACAAGTCGGAGCGGAGGCCAAGGAGGAGTGGTGGTCATAAGAAAAAGGAGCGTGTGATGGTTACTGGAGTGAGCGACATCAACTCAAGCTCCTGCTACTCTTCATCAAGCTCAAGTGATGAAGAAGAGAACAGGCACAAGGGCAAGCGGTCAAGCATGAACATCAACGGCTTGTGCTTCGCCGCCCAAGGCTTTTGCGGCATGGCACATAGCTCCGCAAGCAAGAAGAGCAATAAGGATGACTCAGACTCCGACTCCGAGGATGAGGTAAATAGTGATCCATCCTTCTTGGTAGCGGAGAATGCTAGGTTGAATGAATTGCTTGACAATCGTGATGATGTGCTTAGAAAGACCAACAAGGAGAAGAGGGAGTATAGGTCTTTGCTTGGAGCGGCTAAGGAGAAGATGGTTGAGCTAGAGTCTTTGCTTGATGATGCTAGGGCTCAAATAGATTCTCTGAAGTCTGCTCCTATTGTGACCAATGAGCCTGAATGCACTGATTGTTCTACCTACCTTGGTGATTTGACTGTCCTTAAGGAAAAGTATGCCTCCAAGGTTGAGGAACTAGATGTGCTTAGGTTTGAGCTAGATGAGATGAAATCTAAGCCCTCCTTGCTTGGTGCTTGCACTTCTTGTCCTGTTTTGCATGAGAAACTAGATGTGTCGGTTGCTTATGCTAGATCTCTAGAAGCTGCTTTGAAAGCTCCTTTTCCAACATCATGCTCTACTTGTGAAATAAATGCTGTGAAGAATTTGGTGCTTGCACACTATGTTGATCGTTTGCAGGATGAGAATGATGAGTTGAGGAAGATGATGGGTTGGTTGTCTGGTCATGAGCCTCAGCTCAGGATGATGATTGAGGCATACAAGCGCTATGATGGGCAAGCGCTTGGGTCGGATAAGGTTGGTGAGGGAAGTAGTGAGAATGAGGGAAGATCGATGACATCCCAGAACCACCAAAAACCTACCACAAAAATGCCTATGCTCCTAAGCCAAACCCACTTAGGAACCAACTAGACACAACCCCAGCTCCACCCGTGTTTCCTCCACACATAGACAACTTCCAGAAACCCATCAAGTTCAAGAGTGACTTGGGGAATGAGTTCTTTGGGAAGAAGGGAGAGAAACCGAGTGAGGAGAAACCAGAGCCCAAAACCAAAGCCAAAACGAAAACCCTTCCATTGTGAGCATTGTGGGAGGGATGGGCACCTAGCGGAGTTTTGCTTCAGGAGGAAGCATGAGGAGAGGTTTGCTAGGGAGATGGCAAACAAGGATAGGTACCGCCCTTCTCGTGGTGTGCCAGAGCCTAGGATGGTGCCAAGGGGTGAGGGTGTGGTGCGTACCATTTACCCTCGGGAGAGGCGTGAGTTTGTGCCTCGAGGTGAGCCACCACAGAGAGATGGTGGTAGGCGTGTTGGGTTTGGGCGTGGTGAGTTTGCTGGACGTTACTTCGCTCGCGGCCAATACGAGTATGGTGGCAACAATCGCAGTTTTAGGTCCCAAAGGAGCTACGGGCCACGGTCTCCATCTCGTTGTACACGTAGTCCTCCAAGGGGACGTGTGGGTGTTCCACCTAGGATAGATAGGATGGATTTTGCTAACCCCACTTTTGAGCAAATGGCACGCCACTGGTTTGATTCATTTTGTACTAACCCCAGTGCTGAGTCGTTTGCACACTCTCCCTCTCGTTTTTTATTTTCAGGTGGGAGGCTTGGAGGGCTTTTGGTTGATCGACTCCGGTTGCTCTCGACACATGACCGGAGATCGAAGGTGGTTCTCCAGCCTCACCCCGGTGATGACCAAAGAGTACATCACTTTTGGGGACAATGGGAAAGGTAGAGTGCTTTCAGTTGGCACGGTGAAGGTGAGCGAGTCTGTGACTCTTAGGCGTGTTGCTCTTGTCAAGTCTTTGGGGTTCAATCTTCTTTCGGTTTCCCAGCTTCTTGATGAGGGTTTTGAGATCCGTTTCAAAACGGGCACTTCTCGTGTTTTGGATTCTCGAGGTGATCTTATGTGCATGATCATCCCCGAGGGTCAGATTTTCAGAGCCGATTTTTCTCAGTGTGTCGGCTCTTCTTGTTGTTTGGTTGCTGGTGTTTCGGCGGAGCTTTGGAAATGGCATAGGAGACTAGGTCACTTGAGTTTTGACTTGTTGTCATGCTTGAGTGGGCTAGGTTTGGTCCGAGGATTGCCTAAGTTGAAATACTAAAAGGACTTGTTATGTGCTCCGTGTAGGCATGGTAAGATGGTCGCCGCCTCTCACCCGCCTCTGACATCCGTTATGACAGAGAGGCCATGCGAGCTATTCCATATGGACTTGGTTGGTCCAGCTCGTGTGTGCTCGGCGGGTGGGAAATGGTACGTCCTGGTGATAGTGGACGACTATTCTCGCTATGCTTGGGTCTTCTTTCTGGCTGACAAGGGGGAGACATTTGGTTTTGTGCGGGATCTAATCTTGATGTTGAAGAATGAGAGGAATGGAGATGCTATTCGAGCTATTCGTAGCGACAATGGCACTGAATTTAAAAACTCTCGTTTCGAAACCTTTTGTCGTGATTTGGGTCTCGAACATCAATTCTCTTCTCCCTATGTGGCTTGTCAAAATGGTGTGGTTGAGAGGAAAAATCGTTCCCTTTGTGAGATGGCTCGGACGATGCTCGATGAGCATAGGACTCTGAGGAGATATTGGGCTGAGGTGGTGAATACCGCGTGCCATGTTGGGAACCAGATTTTTCTTCAGGCCTTCTTGAACAAGACGTGCTATGAGCTCATGCACGGGCGAGCACCTAGAGTGAGACTTTCAGGGCTTTTGGGTGTCGGTGCTTTATTCTCAAGAAGGGTAGGCTTGATAAGTTTGAGTCGAGGTCTTCCGATGGGATCTTTTTGGGTTATGCGAGTCATTCTCGAGCATTCCGTGTGCTCAACCTTGATACTAACCTAGCCATGGAAACTTGCGAGGTTACCTTCGACGAGACCCAGCCATGCAGTTCGTCTGTTTTTGAGTGTGCAGGTGACAACGAGATTGGCAAGAAGATCTTTGAGGACGAGGAGGATGATGCTGGAGAGGATGATGGTGATGATGGTGAAGCTCCAGCCGAGCATGTACCCTCTACTTCCACTACGACGACTACGGTGCTGGATGGCCCATCCCCTACACCGACTACGATCCAGAAAGATCAAGTGGAAGCAGCTGCTGAGGGAGAGGTTGTCTCTAGGCGAGAGGCACCGAGGCACGTTCAAGTTGATCATCCTCCATCAAGAATCATCGGCGACATCAACGAACGTACGACACGGTCAAGGTCCAGGAATGCTTCTCACTTTGCTCATTCAGCTTTTGTTGCTACCTTTGAGCCGAAAGACATTGGACACGCCCTCTCTGATCCTAATTGGTTGAACGCAATGCATGAGGAGTTAGAGAACTTTGCGAGAAACCAAATTTGGGAGTTGGTAGAGCCACCACCACATTGCAAACCTATCGGGACAAAATGGGTGTGGAAGAACAAAGAGGGTGATAATGGTGAGGTGGTGAGAAACAAATCGAGGTTGGTTGCTCAGGGCTATAGTCAGAAGGAGGGGATAGACTATGAGGAGACATTTGCTCCTATAGCCCATTTGGAGGTGATTAGGATCCTTCTAGTCTTTTCTGTGGCTAAAGGGTTCAAATTGTACCAAATTGATGTGAAGAGTGCCTTTCTGAATGGGTTTTTAGAAGAAGAAGTTTATGTGAAGCAACCACCGGGCTTTGAAAGTGCTGAGTTTCCTCACCGGGTGTATAGGCTGAGGAAGGCGTTGTATGGGCTGAAACAAGCCCCCCGGGCTTGGTATGGCCGTTTGAGTGGGATCTTGTTCAGGAAGGGGTTTGAGATGGGCAAAGTAGATAAGACTCTTTTTCTCCTCAGGCAGGGCGATGATATCCTAATTGTTCAGGTGTACGTGGATGATATTGTCTTTGGTGGCTCATCTCACTCTTTGGTTGCGAGGTGTGCAGAGGACATGAGAAAAGAATTCGAGATGTCTATGAGGGGAGAATTGCAGTTCTTTCTCGGGCTTCAGATCAAGCAGGCGAAGGAGGGAACCTTTGTGCATCAAGCCAAGTACACGAAGGACATCCTCAAGAAGTTCAAAATGGATGACTCGAAGCCCCTGTCGACACCGATGAGTACGACTACAGCGCTGGATGCGGACGAGGACGAAGAGCCTGTGGACCAGAAGGAGTACCGGAGCATGATCGGCTCCCTCTTGTACTTGACATCGATGAGGCCGGACATTCAGTTTTCTGTGTGTCTGTGCGCTCGTTTTCAGGCGTCGCTGAGGACTTCACATCGGCAGGCCGTCAAGCGGATCTTCAGGTATCTTCGATACACTCCTGAGCTCGGTCTTTGGTACTCGGCGTCCTCTTCTCTTTCGCTTCTTGGGTTTTCAGATGCCGACTTTGGGGGGTGTCGAGTCGATAGGAAGTCGACTTCGGGGACGTGCCAGTTTTTGGGCTCTTCGCTTGTTTCTTGGTCTTCTCGCAAACAATCTAGTGTAGCTCAGTCTACCATAGAAGTTGAGTATGTTGCTGCCGCTAGTTGTTGCTCCCAGCTGCTCTGTATCACATACACGCTGAGTGACTTTGGTGAGGAGTGTACCCGTGTTCCTCTCATGTGTGACAGCACGAGTGCCATTAGTGTTGCCAAAAACCCCGTGCTACACTCCAGAACCAAACATATAGAGGTGAGGTACCACTTCCTGAGAGACAACGTTGAGAAGGGAAACATAGACCTCATCCATGTACCAACCGAAAAACAGCTCGCCGATAGCCTAACAAAGCCTTTGGACCAAGCTACATTTGCTCGTTTGCGAGGAGAGCTTGGGGTTGTTTTTCCTTTTTGAGCTTCGGTTGGGAGTCTGATGTACATCTGCATGTTGCATTTTCATTTATGTATCATATCATGCTTGCATCTTTGTATCATAGACTGCATTTGTATCACATGCCTTAGGAATGTGCTTCTCCTATATACTTTGATCACTATGATATGCTGGATGTGAGCTTATGACTTTGCTAGTGATGCTCTTGTGATGTATAGCTATGCTTGTGGATGGCTTATTTTTTTGAAAATGATATATATGATCCTCTCTTATGAGTTGAATGACTTTCATGTTCAAATTGTGTGCATATGGCTATATCTTACTTAAATTGTGCTTGGGAATCATGTTCTTTTCATTTGGGGTCAAAGACCCATTTGTCATCATGAATGTTTAGCCTACATGCTACCTTGTGGAGAAGCCTAAGCTTCTTTTTGCCGCAAAGGCACTTCATGTACCATGCTTAAATGTAAATCATGAAATTGGTATATGAAATGCTTGTGCTCGAAAAATATGCTTTCATGTCAAATTTGCTTTAAATTCCTTATCTTGGGTGCTAAACCGTAGCATGATGTTCACCGTTGAGAAGTCTCATATTTAGAAGTGGACACATGGCTCGGTGGCTTTGACATGACATGAGATAGCTTGTAGGTGTTTGTGATGATCTTGTGATGAGAATGTGTGACCTTGCATGAAGTTTGTGAGTTATATGTTGTTTGTGCTCATTTTGACCATGTTTAGGTCCTATGCTCATGAGAGGGAAATTTTGTGAAAAATGCTTCATTTTTTATCATGGCTTTGTCACATACTTATATGTCCCTATCAATCTTGTTGGTGATGCTTGTACTAAATTTGTGGCTATCTTGCTTGTCTATGCCTCATTTTTAGCATGTTGTAGTGCTCTTTGTCTATTTGAGAAGCACATGCTTGAATTTGTAGACTTGATTCATGCATTACCAACAAGGGGGAGAGATAGTACCCAATTCTTGCTTTGGGAGGAAAGTGCATCAAGTGGGAGAAAAATTGGGAGAAATGCATTTGTTCAGGGGGAGCTTGCATTGAAGTGCTTTGGAGCTCTTTTTCGCCTGATTTTAGTTGTGCTCTTTTGCCGATGGTGTCAAGCCCTTTTGCCTCACCTTGAGGAGTCGGCAATTTTGGAGCATTTTATCTCGGTTGTGTCGAGCCGTTACCCTTGTCTTAGGGGACCGAGATTTTTCTCTCTCAAGTGATATTGTTCTGGCTTTTGTTTGGCTTTTGATCACTTGTTTGAGTTTTTCGTTCGTTTCTTTTCTTTTTCTCTTTTTCTCTGAATTGGTTACTATGTGTGTTGTCAATGCACTCATAAAGGGGGAGATTGAGGACCGGAGCGTCCAAGGACCGGTGGATAGTCGCTCCCTGGTGTGATGAGTGATTGACAACGTGGTGTGGACTGACTCTTGGCCGAGTATTGCAGGTGCAGATTGCGGCTTGACTTGTGTTGGTGCTGGTGAAGAGCGGGCACGAAAGGTCTTAGCCTTGCGGGGCCTCCGAGGAGTGGAGAGACAAGTAGGCTTGGCTCGATGGACCCGGTGGTCGAACGGGGTCAACTGCAGGCCGCATGGTGGCAAGAAAAGCAAGAAGAAGTCGTCGACTCGAGCTGGTGTAGGGTAGCGTCTCACGACCGGAGTCTACACGCGGGGTTTGCGACGGTTCACCACAAAACCGTCGGGTTACTTGGTTGAGCCACAAAACCAAGACCGGAGGCTCGGCGGGCGGAGACGGGATCCGGGCGCGCCGAGAAGCTTCGATGCCAGAGGACACACTATGGGATCGTTGGGCTTGTGTCGGGAGGATGCGAACTGCGACAAAGGCGTGGCCGTCTGATGAAGAGGAGTGCTACTTGACCATATTGCCCCTGAGGGGATTGTATCTTAGTTTAAGTGCTTGGGGTAGCTTGGTCATTTGCACAACCCATAGGGACTCATATATATAGCTCTAGGGTTTCTGGGCAAACCATCATTCCGGACTGCTTCTCGTTTTCCTGCTCCATAGGCTTAGATTTTCTTCACCGTTTTGTAGAGAATCTGTCCTCCGAGTGTATGGAAGCATTCATGGTTGCGTCGATTTCCTTCTTGTGGCTTGTGTGATTTTCGTGTCTTTTTCAGGCTATTTTCGTTGGATTTTTGTGCGCGCCTTGTTCCTTCAATTCTGAGGTGTTTGGTCTCGGATTTGTTTGTGCGGATCATGGATAGATGTCTTGTGCATCTTTGTGCTTGATCTTGACCCCTCAAACTCCGGATTTGGCCTCCGATTGAAGGATTTCGGTTGGAACCCTAGCTCTTTGTGTGAGCTCGGTAGAATCTCGACTCCTCTCGATTCAGTGGGTTTTAGGCTACAAATTCGTAGGCATAGCATCTCCTAGAGGCGCTTCAACTTCACCTATGATTTGGTAGCAATCCCTTGGTTGATTCGGGAGATCGGGCAAAGGGAAGGAAGGGTTGACCTTCAAGAGGTCGGGCTAGGGCTGCTGTTCACGAGCCTGGCGGACCGTCCGCGAGCACCGCGCAGACTGTCCGCAAGGCACCGACCAGCCGGCTGTTCGTCGTGTTCTCCGCGAGTTCTTGCGTCGCTTTGTTTCGATCTGTCGAGTCAGTAGGTTTTGTTTGCAAGGAGTTTGCCGGACTGTCCGCCCAGGGTAGTCGGACTGTCCGCACGGCACGGACCGACCGCAGTGAGCTCGCGGACCGTCCGAATTTCGGAGGGTACCTACTGGAGGTTTGGTGTCTTTTTGTGGACCGTCCGCCCCTGACGCGCGGACCGTCCGCCAGGCCCACGCAGACTGTCCGCCCGGTCACCGCGGACCGTCCGTCCAGGGCTTCGCAGATTGCCTATGTCCTTTGCTTCTTGAGTTTCGCTTTCGCTTGGGATTGGTTTGAGACTTGTTCCTAGGATTGGTAGGTCCGTTGTGACTACGCGACCTTTGAAAGCTCGTGTAGGAATCCTTGGTTGTGAATTTGAGGCATAGGCCGAGTTCATCCTTCGGGAAGAATTTTTATCGGCTCCCACTCACTCCCCCCCTCTCTGGTCGCCTAATCGGTCCTTCACGCTGTGACCAGCACGTACCAAAGCGCAGTCTCCGGTGCATGGGTGGATTGCTCGGGCCGGCGGCTTCAGCGTGGATGGAGGTGCGGGGGGAGTCTAGGGACGACCGGCGGTCAGTCCAGGGGCGGTGGCCGACAGTCAGTGTAGGGGGCGGCAGTGCTAGGTCAACGGAATGCCGGGGAGAAGAATGAAAAGCTCTGATGGGGATTTGGGGCAAGGGGTGTTTTGCAAATTTGATGTGATTAGTGGGGGGGCTGGCGGGCGGATTTTTGTAAAAGTAACCAACCTCTCCCTCGGCCTTTGGATCTAGATCCAACGTTCCTGATCGGAGTTTCCATAGCTTGCACAACTACTCTGGTTTCCGCTGATACGCTCCCTTCTTTATTAGGGTTTAAGTTAGCCTCTCTATATAAGAGGACTTGTACCAGTTGAGGCAAGCAATGAGAATATCAATCCACTGACTGCCCATGACACTTCCTGTACCCTATCTAAATCCTTATACACATAAATATGGTTTAGCAGCCCATATTCTAGATCATTTTACCCCAAAATTATGTCAAAATTATCTAATTACAGAATAGTAGAGGCTATACTAAGCTTGCTGAGTAGAGAATGATCACAGGATTCTACAGGAGAAATGTTACAATGCCAAGACAAATAAGAAAATGAGGTCTATCCATATTCTGATTCTAGATATCAGGTACCCATGCTTTCCTCCTAAATTGTCCTTTTCAATGGACTGGTAGAACCAGTAATATGGTTCGTGGTAGAGGAATGAAGCATTCTTAAAACATTCCTGTCACATTGAAAAATGCATCCATCTGACTTCAAATGCGAATAAATGCTCTCAAATATTTCTTCTGTAGCTAATAGTTCTAGAATATAAATGAGAAATATATGACACAAAAACATGGAATAATACGTCCTACTTCATTTGAATGAACGTTATAAGAAAACCCTAAGGCATCCATGAATCCTAATGTAACTAAAAGCTGAATTCTTGCCATCTAGTACCGTCTCTCCCTTCCTATAACCCCATCTAAACCCCTGTACATGCAAAAATATAATTTACCTGCCCATAAATTCTACACTAAACACCATCAAGACGTTACTGCTTATCAATCATCTAGGTTGCGATCTAACTAACATCATATACACACATTAGCATGCACTTCACATATTTTTGTAGAACAATTCAATCTGCAATGATTTCCGTCAAGCTCAATATTCCTAAATGCCATGCTTTAGCTACCTTAGTTTCTTCAAATGGTTTCAGTGCTATGTGCCAGTACTTCTGAAATCTTCAAATGGTATATGCCTCTTGGTAGAAGGCCATATTTTTCTGAAATACGAAACACATAACTGTGTGCCAGTTTCAGTGCTTTAGCTACCTTAGTTTCTTCAAATGGTTTTGTCCCTCTGAAAAACACTGATCCAAATAGCCATGAGATTGTCCATTGTTCCTCTTCCTTCCACTTACTCCTAAGATGGGTGTCATGAACACTTGGCACCTTTCCCAACAAAAATGAACACTTGGCACTTTTTATAGGGTGCAAACAGCAGAGTTGATGTGTCCCCCTGAGGACCGGTCGATGATCGCACCCTGGTGTAATGAGTGATTGACAATGTGGTGTGGACCGACTCTTGGTCGAGTATTGTAGGTGCAGGTTGCGGCTTGATTTGCGTTGGTGGAGGTGAACAGCGGGCGCGAAAGGTCTTAGCCTTGCGGGGTCTCCGAGGAGTGGAGAGACAAGTAGGCGTGGCTCGATGGACCCGGTGGCCGAACGGGATCTAGTGCGGGTCGCACAGTGGCAAGAAATGCAAGACGAAGTCATGGACAGGAGCCAGTGCAGGGTAGCGGCTCATGACCAGAGTCTGCACGTGGGGTTTGCGGCGGTTCACCACAAAACCGTCGGGTTACTTGGTTGAGCCACAAAACCAAGACCGGAGGCTCGGCGGGCGGAGACGGGATCCGGGCGCGCTGAGAAGCTTCGTTGCCGGGGGACACGCGGCGGGATCGCGGGGCTTGCGTCGGGAGGACGCGAACGGCGGCGAAGGCATGGCCGCCCGATGAAACGGATCGCTACTTGACCATCTTGCCCCTGAGGGGTGTGTATCTTCCTTTTTGTTCTAGGGGTAGCTTGGTCATTTACCCAACCCGGAGAGACTTCATATATATAGCTCTAGGGTTCCAGGGCAACTCATCCATCCCTGCTTCTCATTTTTCCTGCTCTTTAGGCTAGATTTTTTTCATGATTTTGTAGAGAATCTGACCTCTGGTTGTATGGAAGCATTCATGGTTGCGTCGATTTCCTTATCTTGGCTCGAGTGATTTTCGTGTCTTTTTCGGGCTATTTTTGTGGGATTTTCATGTGCGGCTTGTTCATTCGATTCTGAGGCATTTGTTTTTTGATTTCCTTGTGGGGATCATGGATAGATGTCTTGTGCATCTTTATGCTTTATCTTAACCCCTCAAAATCCAGATTTGGCTTCTGATTCGAGGATTTCGGTTGGAACCCTAGCTTTTTGTGTGAGCTCGGTTCGTTGTCGATTCCCAGCGATTTAGTGTGTTTGAGACTCCAACTTTTTGGGTTTAGCATCCCCTCTTGTCTCCCCCAAATCTTGTCTCAGTCCATTCAGCCGTTTGGGAGATCCTTGGATGGATAGGTGGAGTTAACCTCACGTTTTCAGCTTCTCTCCACGTTCTACGAACCGGACGGATGGTCCACGCGAGGGTCGCGGATGGTTCGTGGGCTGTAGTGTTCGTCGCGAGTTCATCGTGTTCTTGAGCTCGATGCGTTCGATCGACCGAGGTGTTGGTTTTTGTTTGCAGGCGGTTTGCGGACAGTCCGCCAAGAGGGGACGGACGGTCCGTCGGGCTCGGACAGTCTGACGTATCGTGTCGAACGGTCCGTATAGATCGGGGAATTTCTGGTGGGTCTGGTGGCTAATACGGATGGTCCGTGTGAGGCTAACAGACGGTCCTCCAGTGTGCCATGGATGGTCTGCGCCTCCCATACGGACGGTCCGTCCTGGCCAGGTAGATTTGCCTAAGTTCTTTGGTCCTTGAGTTGTGCTTCCACTTTGCAACTTGTTTGGACTTGTTCCTAGGGTTGGTAGGTCCGCTGTGACTACGTGACCTTGGCAAGCTCGTGTGGGAATCCTTGGTTGTGTTTTTGGAACTTAGCCGGTTTTCTCTTGGAGAATTTTTTATCGGCTCCCATTCACTCCCCCCCCTCTGGTCGCCTAATCGGTCCTTCAATTGGTATCAGAGTCGGTTACGGATCTTCGTGATTCTAACCAGTCTAAGATCCAAAGATGGCATACCAAGAGCGGGGTTCGGGTCCTCCACACTTTGATGGTAAGGATTACCAGATGTGGCAGAGGCGTATGTCTGCTTTTATTCGTGGCAAGGGACAGATCATATGGGATATGATGGAGAACACCTCCTATGTCCACCCCATCAACTTCATTTCCCCAGGTTCTCGAGATATGCATGACACGAACAACAAGGCGGTCGATTATCTCTTTCGTGCCCTTTGCAAACCTAAATTCGATCGGGTTCAAGCAGAGGACTTGGTGTGCAAGATCTGGGAGAAGTTGAAGAATGCTCATGCTGGGAACAACTAGGTGAAGGCACGCTTATTTGCGCCTACCGGAGAGAGTACGAGAACTTCACTCATCTCCCCGGTGAGTCCATAGACGCCATGTTCCAGCGGTTCACGATGATTGTGAACAACATAAGGGCCAATGTGACTGTGCTCCCGTACGATGATCATGACAGGGCTGTGAAGCTCCTACACTCGTTGGATCGTACCGTGTGGAGTGAGAAGGTCGATGCTATCTTGGAGTCAGGTAACTATGAGACCCTCATGGTGGACGAGCTGTTTTCCAAGCTCAAGTCGTCCGAGCTAGACCATGGGGTGCGAGCAAAGATAGAGAACCCAACTGACCCCCATAGTCTGGCTCTCATGTTTGGGTCGAGGGCTAATGCTTACATGCCTTCAAGGCAGTATTCCTTGTCTGCTCTTGTGTCTATGCCAGATGAGGAGTTCGATGTGCTGGGCGAGAATGATCTCGTGTTGCTGAGCAGGCAGTTCGAGTGCTTGTACCCGAACTGGAAGAACGCTCGGAGGAGCTCGGGCATGTACTACCGGTGCTGGAAGAACAGGCACTTTATCGCTGAGTGTCCAGAGGCCATGGAGATTGTAACACCCTAATTTTCACTTTTTGAGTTTAATAAAAATTTGCTTAGCAACAATTGCTCTTGTCTAAGGAATATAAGGTGCTTTGTGATTTTCTAGGCATTTAATAATTTTGTTAATTAAATTAATGAAATATAGGAGTTTACTGTTGCATACATGCTAGAGCATCTATTTTTGGTTGTTGAGTTCAAATGTGAGTTTGAATTCTTGTTTGTTTCCTTTTTCAAAAATGTGAAAAAGCTTTTCCTTTTTTCCCTCTTTCCCTCTCCTGTTTTTCTGCGCGGCCCGCCGTGCAAAGTCCGGCCGTGCCCCCCTGTTTTCTACAGCCCGGTCACCGTGCCACCCCGCGCTCCGCGGCCCGCCTTGCATTCCGGCCCAGCGCGGCCCAGCTCCGCACCTCGCCGCCTGCTGTCGCCGATGGGCGGGCCCTGCCCATCATCCCCGACCTCGAGTCGGAGTCGGGTCGGGCAGGGACCCCGACCCTGAGCCGCAGCGCGCGCCTCTGGCCGCGGGCCCGCACGCCTAGGCGCCTCTGCGAACTATAAAACCCTGCCGCCTCGCATCGCGCCGCCTCTTCCTCGAAAACCCTAGCACCCGAGCTCCGCAGCGCCGCCGCCGAACCCTAGCCGCGCCGCCGCTGCTGTCCTGCTCCGCCGCCGCATCCCGGTCGTCGAGGTGCCGCTTCGGAGAACTGCGAGGTCGAGGGGAAGTTTCCGGTGCCGCGTGAATGCGTCGCCGCCCTCTTTTTCGCCCGTGCTCGCTCGCCGGAGTCGTGTCGTCCGCCTCGCCGAGCCGTGCCTCGCCTTCGTCGCCGTTGAGGTCGATTCCTTGCTTCCTTCGAGTTCGTCGTGTTTCGCTCTTCGTTTTAGTGCAAACCGCGCTCCGAATCGTGCACCCTAGCCGGTTTTGGCTTGCGCCGGCGAGCTTCGCCGCCGCGCACCGCCGCGCGCCACCGGCCGCCGCCGCTGGCTCGCTTGCGGGCGTCCGCAGCCGTCGGATCTCAATCCGACGGGCCGGATCAGACCCACCCCAGGGTCAATACCGGTCAACAGATCTTTTCACCGCCAGTTTTGCAGGGAAGCCCTTAGGGTTTTTAGATTCACATATGTATCCTTCCACCGTGTTAGTTTCCTTACGATTAGGTCCTGTTTCTTGCGGTTTAAACCCTAGACTCCCTGGTTTTAGCGCCTGTGGTCCAAAGCTTTTAGTTTAGCACCGTGGGCCCTGAGTTTTTATATAAACTTATGTTTTAGCCCTTAGTTTCTCGCTGTTTAGTCCCTGGAAGTTTAGATTCCCTACAGTTTAGTCCCTACACCTTGTTTTGGCCGTAGAATACGCGTTTTAGCTCCGTTTTTAGCGTTCTTTATATCCACGCGATCGTCTTGACGAGTAGAATAGTTTTATGCCTCTGTTTTGTTCTGTTAATACTATTTGGTGATTGTTTCTTAATTTATTCCATTGTATGCTTGTATGTGAATGTGTGGAGCGTAGAGTACGAGCCGTTCGAGGATTTCGCTGCCGTTGAAGACTTTCAAGACCCTGAGCAGTTTCCGGAGCTTGTAGAAGGAAAGTCCTTGCTGCATTCCCATTTATCCTATTACAACATGCATTTTAATTACACTGCTCTTTATTTATCACCTTGCATTAATATGATGGGTCCGATTATTTAAGGTTCGCCTAGTGTTGTTTATCCTATGCCTTGATCAACCTGGGTTTACTTTATGTTGGGTAGAACTTGCTAGAGCTTTACCTTGGTTTTGGGTGGACTTAATGAACGAACATTAATCTGGATTTACTTATGCTATTTATTCATGTAATGCAAGGACACCTTGTACTTGTTAATCGGAACATGGAGAACCACCCAGGAAAACAGTACAACCACAAGACATATGGCTCTGTCTTGGCTTAATAATTAAAAACTTTAGCATGTGGTATGTTTTACCTGAAAGGGGTTGGGGGCTGACGGTAGATGGTGTATAGCCTGGCCTTCAGACTGATCTGCTCTATGGTAGCTTCGCAGCTGAGAGAGGTTTATGCGCTGCACTGATCAGGTAACCTAGCGAGCAGCCCGTGTTAGGGTATCTTTGTAAAGGCCTCGTAGCGTCCCTATGTAGCCACACCTCGGTAGTGTTGTATTGTGCCTACTTTTGCACAGCGTGGTTGGGTACAAAACTCTTTTGAGTTTTTACGCGACTTGTGGGTAAAGATGTACGACCTCTGTGGAGGACTTCTACGTTTACTTTTCCGCTGTTAGCTACTCGAACATGTGTTAATTTGAGACATTCGGTCATGTAATAAATGTTTAATACTTCATTTACGCTTTTACACTGTGTTTTGGTATTCACTGAGTCGATGCATGTGTGTACTTTGATCCTGGCGCACATGTATTCCTTGCACTCGGATTTGTCCTTAAATCCGGGTGTGACAAAGTGGTACCAGAGCCGTGTTGACTGTAGGACGTTAGCCTAGTTAGAACTAGTCGAAAACTAAGGATTATATAATATTAGAAGCCACACATTGTTTAGTTTGCTTTATTCTATTTATTATATCTTTTCTTGGTTTAATCTCATCCTTGATTATCTTTTTGTTATCTTAGCTTGATCTTGTCATCTCTAGTTAATCAGCACTTGTCTCCTCTACCACTAGATGGTTCGCCGACTGAAGACTACCCGTGCTGGTGCCTGCCACTTTCCAAGGTACCTGGAGGACCAGGACTACTACTGCTACTCCTCGGAGAGTGATGGGCACAAAGGCGACACTGAGGAGGGAAGTGGGGCGAGCTCTGCTTCAGTGCAAGCTTCACCACCCGCTTCAGTCATTGAGCTGTCAGATAATGAGCCAGAAGAGGAGCAAGCTGAAGATCAGGAACAAGGAGGTGACCCAGATGACCACTCAGATCCTGAAGGTTCAGATCCAGGGGATGGTGATGCTGATGATCAACCTGCGCCCGAGAAGTGGAAGGTGGTCGTTTTTCACCATGATGGGGGGCATGCACGCTTTCCGTCTAAGCTGAGGAGGCTTTTCCACCGTCTCCATCAGCCTGTGAAGATCGACTACGTTGGGCTAAGGAGGACACACCCCCGCTACCCAACGCAGTGGGAGGTGTCAGTGCGCATTCTGCAAGATGATCCACATGAGGGCGGACAGTACGAGGTTACTGTTCACCATGCCTTAGCCACCAGGGCTACCTACGCTGCGGGGAGAGATGATGCTGCTAGGAGGACTCTTTCTGCATGGTGTTATGAGGAGGCTCACCATCTCAATGACACCGTGTGGGGTGACTTTCCCCGCCGATCTGCTGGAGCTGTGGGCAGCATTATCCCAGTGATTGACGCGGACATGGGACCTCGCTATGCAGCTCAAGTGGGACTTGTTACAGCTCTCACCACCAACCTTGATGACACCAACATGGAGCTGCAAGACCTTCGTGATCAGCAAGATGAGGATCGAAGGGAAATCAAAAGGCTTAAGGCAGTGATTGCGGGGCAGAATGATGAAGAGGTGGAGGAAGATGAAGATAGATGGCCTGCGATGTCACCAAGGCCCAGGAGGACAAGATATGGGTCCCTAAGCTCCCACACTCGGATCATTTGGCCTTAGGTGTTAGGTGTCTTTTTATTTTCAGTTTTAGAGTCTGTAATCGTTAGATCGAAACGATGGAACGGTGTGTTAGCTAGTGGTGTATTTGGATGCTTGAATTGTGATCATTCGTGAGTTGGATTTTTGTGTGATTGCAGTGTGTTGTGGATTAATGCCACAATAACATTGGTTTAGTAATAAAGCTTGGTTAGTGGGTTTAAGTTCTGTTCCAATTATCTTTTATCTTGCAATATCATAATTCTTTATCCATCTTATTTTATCTATCATGAGGATTATCTTAGTGCAAAAATCTGTTCACGTCACTTCCTGACACAGCAGTAGTGTTTTATCTTTATCTCGAGCTACAGAACTCCAAATCCAGTAAAACCAGTTGGGTTAGTTCACAAATTTTATATGTGATTTTCTGTCAAAAATTCAGCATTATCCAATATATATTCTGGGAGTTATGTACGAAATACTAAGCCATCAGAATCTGTCAAATCCTGCTGACACAGTTGACTTCATTATTTAATATCTCGAGTTGTAGACCTCCGATTGAGGCAAATCCAATTGGAGTAGTTCAGTAATTTGGCACATCATGTCTCAGGAAAAATTCGTGATTTTTGGTTACCTGTACAGCGAGATACACCTATTTCTTTACAGCTATCAGAATCTGTCTTAATCTGGAAATCTGCATTGTTTACCTTTTTGAGCTTTTCTCTCAGTGCAGTAATCTAAATCAATGTGTCTAACACTCAGATGGTGAAAACCAGGTCCGGATCAGGAGTTGACCAGCCTCCGGTGACACGCCAAGGACGAGGCAGCAGCTCAAGCAGTGCACCACAGCCAGGACAAATGGATCCAGCCATGCAGCAGTTCTTCCAGACTCAGACTCAGCTCCTCGAGAACTTGACCAACACTGTGGCCAACCTGCAGGCTCAAGTCAACAATCCACATCAGCAGTAGGCGCCCATGAACAAGCACAGGGAGTTCATGAGCCATCATCCGCCAGTGTTCACGCATGCTGCAGATCCGTTGGAGGCTGATGACTGGCTGAAGACTGTGGGCAAGATGCTCACTACCGCGCAGTGTGATGATAGGGAGAAGGTCCTATTTGCTGCAGGACGACTCCAGGGGACAGCAGGAGCATGGTGGGATGCTTATGTTGCTGCTCATGCTACACCAGACACCATCACTTGGCAGGAGTTCACCAACAGCTTCAGGAGCCATCACATTCCTGCAGGGCTGATGAAGCTGAAGAAGAAGGAGTTCCTCTCTCTCAAGCAGGGGGGAATGTCAGTGGCAGAGTTCCGGGACAGGTTCATAGAGTTGTCTCGTTATGCACCAGAGGAGGTGGCAGATGATGCGAAGAAGTAGGAGCGCTTCATGGAGGGATTGGCTGGACCGTTTCAATACCAGCTGATGTCTCACACCTTTCCATCCTTCCAGCACCTGCTAGACAAGGCCATCTGCTTGGAGTCTAAGCGCAAAGAGTTGGGGGAGCTGAAGAGGAAGGCCACCACTCCAGGATAGTCTGGGAGCAACACTCACCCCCGCTTTACCTCACCGCTGGGTGCGCTGTTCCGTCCAGGAGGCCCGACTGGGAGTTATGGCCAGCAGCATCAGCAGCAGCAGTACCAGTACCAGCCACAGCAGCACCAGCAGTTTCAGCGCTCCGCCCAGCAATTCCAACACCCAGGACAGCAGACTCCACGCCCGGCCTTCCAGTAGAACCGTCCGATGACTCCGGTTGGTACGCCCGTGAGGCCCGGTGCACCTCATACCCCCGCGGGCAACAACTGCTACAAGTGTGGGGAGGTTGGCCACTATGCCAACAACTGCCCCAAGAGGACCGCTCCTAACACTCCTGTGCAGAACCAGCAGATGCAGCAGATGAGGAATGGGAACCAGACCCCACAGAGCAACAAGGGACAACAGAGTCAGGCACGTGGCAGGGTGAACCATGTGAGTGCTGAGACCGCTTAGGAGAATCCACAAGTGGTGCTTGGTATGTTCCTTGTCAACTCCACCCCCGCATCAGTCTTATTTGATTCTGGAGCATCTCATTCTTTTATATCTGCTCAATTTGTGGCCAAACATAGTATACCCATGTGTCCCATGAAACAAACCATGCTAGTTAACTCACCAGGGGGGATATGAAAGCTTTATACATGTGTCCTAATGTTAATCTAAAGATCATGGGAGTAGACTTTTGGGCAAGGTTGATAGTTCTGGAATCAAAGGATCTCGATATCATTCTGGGTATGGATTGGTTGGGTATGCATGATGCAACAATTCAGTGTGCAAAGAGGACAGTTCTTCTTACCAGTCCTAAAGGAGACAAGGTTGAGCTAGTGGCTACTACATCATCAGGTGCAGGGGGTTCTGTGCAGCAGTTGGATGGCAAACCTTTGGAGGATATCAGAGTGGTCTGTGAGTATCCAGATGTGTTCCCAGAGGAGTTACCAGGTATGCCGCCTGACCGAGATGTTGAGTTTGTTATTGATCTATTGCCTGGTACTGCTCCTATTTCTAAACGTCCATATAGAATGTCTAGTACTCAACTGTTAGAACTTAAGAAACAGATTAAAGAATTGTTGGAAAAGGGGTTTATTCGTCCTAGTTCATCACCATGGGGGGCACCAGTTATCTTTGTAGAGAAGAAGGATGGTACTCAGAGGATGTGTGTGGATTATCGATTGCTTAATGAGGTTACTATCAAGAACAAGTATCCATTACCCCGCATTGAGGACTTGTTTGATCAGATGAGAGGTGCTAAGGTGTTCTCCAAGATTGATTTGCGTTCTGGTTATCATCAGATGAAGATCAGGTGGTCAGATATTCCTAAAACTGCATTCACCACTAGGTATGGGCTTTATGAGTATACTGTTATGTCTTTTGGGTTGACCAATGCACCTGCCTACTTTATGTATCTGATGAACAAGGTGTTTATGGAGTACTTGGATAAGTTTGTTGTGGTATTCATTGATGACATTCTGATTTACTCCAAGACTGAGGAGGAGCATGAGGAGCATCTGAGACTTGTGTTGCAGAAGCTGAGAGAGCATCAGTTGTATGCCAAGTTCAGTAAGTGTGATTTCTGGCTGAAGGAAGTCTCTTTTCTTGGGCATATCATCACAGATGGAGGTATTTCAGTTGATCTAGCCAAGGTTGATGATGTGTTGAAGTGGGAACCGCCGAGGACAGTTAAGGAGATCAGGTGTTTCCTTGGACTTGCAGGGTACTATCGACGGTTCATTGAGGGATTCTCCAAGATTGTGAAGCCTCTCACCACATTGTTGGAGAAGGATAGGGAATTCAAGTGGACAGATGCATGTCAGGCCAGTTTTGAGGAATTAAAGAGGAGATTGACTACAGCTCCAGTGCTTGTGATGCCAGACTTGCAGAAGGGCTTTGACATCTACTGTGATGCGTCTCGACAGGGCTTGGGTTGTGTTCTTATGCAGGAGGGACATATTATAGCCTATGCATCGAGACAATTGAGAAAGCATGAGCAGAACTATCCTACACATGATCTTGAGTTGGCAGCTGTGGTTCATGCTTTGAAGATCTGGAGGCATTACATCATGGGAACCAAGTGCCAGATTTACACTGATCACAAGAGTCTAAAGTACATCTTCACTCAGAAGGACCTTAATATGAGACAACGCCGATGGTTGGAGCTGATCAAGGACTATGATCTAGACATACAGTACCACCCTGGGAAGGCTAATCTGGTTGCAGACGCTTTGAGTCAGAAGGGACAGGCCAACATGGCACTGGCATTCCAGCTGTCTGAAGAGTTGATGAAGGAGTTTGAGAAACTCAATCTGGGGATGGTTGCTCATACTGAGGGAGTTACTTTGGAGGTAGAGTCTACCTTGGAGCAGCAGATACGCGAGGGGCAGTTGGAGGATGTGGAGATTAGAGAGATCAGGGAGACCATGGAGAGGGGCAAGGCCCCGGATTTCACTGAGGATGATCAGGGGACGATATGGTTCAAGAATAGGATCTGTGTGCCTGATGTGGGAGACCTTCGGAAGACCATCTTGAGAGAGGCCCATGATTCAGCTTATTCCATTCATCCAGGCAGTACTAAGATGTACCAGGATCTTAAGCAGAGGTATTGGTGGTATGGGATGAAGAGGGATGTGGCCGCTCATGTAGCATTGTGTGACACGTGCCATAGAGTTAAGGCAGAGCATCAGAAGCTAGCTGGACTGTTGCAGTCGTTAAAGGTGCCTGAATGGAAGTGGGAAGAGATAGGTATGGATTTCATTGTTGGGTTGCCCCGTACTCGCGATGGATACGATTCGATATGGGTTATAGTGGATCGGTTGACAAAGTTTGCTCACTTCATACCGGTGCGTACCACCTATACGGGAGCAAAGTTAGCTGAGTTGTACATGTCCAGGATCGTGTGCTTGCATGGTGTGCCTAAGAAGATAGTGTCTGACAGGGGTACTCAGTTCACATCACGTTTCTGGGAAAAGCTTCATGAGTCCATGGATACAAAGTTGAACTTCAGCTCAGCCTATCAGCCGCAGACCGATGGACAAACTGAGAGGACAAATCAGATTCTGGAGGACATGTTGAGAGCTTGTGCTCTGAAGCATGGAGGTTGCTGGGATAAGAGTTTGCCTTATGCTGAGTTCTCTTATAACAACAGTTATCAGGCTAGTCTGAAGATGGCACCCTTCGAGGCATTGTAGGGGAGGAAGTGCAGAACACCCTTGTACTGGAGTCAGACAGGCGAGAGTCAGTTGTTTGGGACCGATGTCATTAAGGAGGCAGAGAGGCAAGTTCAGATCATAAGGGAGAACTTGAGGATTGCTCAGTCCAGGCAGAAAAGTTATGCAGACGGGAAGAGGAGAGATGTAGCTTTCCAGGAAGGTGATTATGTGTACTTGAAAGTGTCACCCATCAGAGGTTTGCGTAGATTTAAAGTGAAGGGAAAGTTGTCACCTCACTTTATCGGACCTTTCCAAATCCTGGAGAGGTAGCATACAAGCTGGAGTTGCCTAATCAGCTCTCAGATGTGCATGATGTGTTTCATATCTCTCAGTTAAAAAGGGGACTCAAACCTCATGACAAAGAGCCACTACCCATAGATGGATTGGATGTTAAGGAGGACCTCACCATTACTGAACGGCCTATCAAAATCTTGGATACTTTGACACAGGTTACGAGGAATCGGGTTATTAAGATGTGCAAGGTGCAATGGAGTAATCATGCAGAGGATGAGGCAACTTGGGAAAGAGAAGAGGAGTTGAAGGAAGATTATCCCCATCTCTTTGATCCATCCGAATCTCGAGGACGAGATTCATCTTAAGGGGGTAGGATTTGTAACACCCTAATTTTCACTTTTTGAGTTTAATAAAAATTTGCTTAGCAACAATTGCTCTTGTCTAAGGAATATAAGGTGCTTTGTGATTTTCTAGGCATTTAATAATTTTGTTAATTAAATTAATGAAATATAGGAGTTTACTGTTGCATACATGCTGGAGCATCTATTTTTGGTTGTTGAGTTCAAACGTGAGTTTGAATTCTTGTTTGTTTCCTTTTTCAAAAATGTGAAAAAGCTTTTCCTTTTTTCCCTCTTTCCCTCTCCTGTTTTTCTGCGCGGCCCGCCGTGCGAAGTCCGGCCGTGCCCCCCTATTTTCTGCAGCCCGGTCACCGCGCCACCCCGCGCTCCGTGGCCCGCCTTGCATTCCGGCCCAGCACGGCCCAGCTCCGCACCTCGCCGCCTGCTGTCGCCGATGGGCGGGCCCCACCCGTCATCCCCGACCTCGAGTCGGAGTCGGGTCGGGCAGGGACCCCGACCCCGAGCCGCAGCGCGCGCCCCTAGCCGTGGGCTCGCGCGCCTAGGCGCCTCTGCAGCCTATAAAACCCCACCGCCTCGCATCGCGCCGCCTCTTCCTCGAAAACCCTAGCACCCGAGCTCCGCAGCGCCGCCGCCGAACCCTAGCCGCGCCGCCGCTGCTGTCCTGCTCCGCCGCCGCATCCCGGTCGTCGAGGTGCCGCTTCGGAGAACCGCGAGGTCGAGGGGAAGTTTCCGGTGCCGCGTGAATGCGTCGCCGCCCTCTTTTTCGCCCGTGCTCGCTCGCCGGAGTCGTGCCGTCTGCCTCGCCGAGCCGTGCCTCGCCTTCGTCACCATTGAGGTTGATTCCTTGCTTCCTTCGAGTTCGTCGTGTTTCGCTCTTCGTTTTAGTGCAAACCGCGCTCTGAATCGTGCACCCTAGCTGGTTTTGGCTTGCGCCGGCGAGCTTCGCCGCCGCGCGCCACCGGCCGCCGCCGCTGGTTCGCTTGCGGGCGTCCGCAGCTGTCGGATCTCAATCCAACGGGCCGGATCAGACCCACCCCAGGGTCAATACCGGTCAACAGATCTTCTCACCGCCAGTTTTGCAGGGAAGCCCTTTGGGTTTTTAGATTCACATATGTATCCTTCCACCGTGTTAGTTTCCTTACGATTAGGTCCTGTTTCTTGCGGTTTAAACCCTAGACTCCCTGGTTTTAGCGCCCGTGGTCCAAAGCTTTTAGTTTAGCACCGTGGCCCCTGAGTTTTTATATAAAATTATGTTTTAGCCCTTAGTTTCTCGCTGTTTAGTCCCTGGAAGTTTAGATTCCCTGCAGTTTAGTCCCTACACCTTGTTTTGGCCGTAGAATACGCGTTTTAGCTCCGTTTTTAGCGTTCTTTATATCCACGCGATCGTCTCGACGAGTAGAATAGTTTTATGCCTCTGTTTTGTTCTGTTAATACTGTTTGGTGATTGTTTCTTAATTTATTCCATTGTATGCTTGTATGTGAATGTGTGGAGCGTAGAGTACGAGCCGTTCGAGGATTTTGCTGCCGTTGAAGACTTTCAAGACCCTGAGCAGTTTCCGGAGCTTGTAGAAGGCAAGTCCTTGCTGCATTCCCATTTATCCTATTACAACATGCATTTTAATTACACTGCTCTTTATTTATCGCCTTGCATTAATATTATGGGTCCGATTATTTAAGGTTCGCCTAGTGTTGTTTTATCCTATGCCTTGATCAATCTGGGTTTACTTTATGTTGGGTAGAACTTGCTAGAGCTTTACCTTAGTTTTGGGTGGACTTAATGAACGAACATTAATCTAGATTTACTTATGCTATTTATTCATGTAATGCAAGAACACCTTGTACCTGTTAATCGGAACATGGAGAACCACCCAGGAAAACAGTACAACCACAAGACATATGGCTCTGTCTTGGCTTAATAATTAGAAACTTTAGCATGTGGTATGTTTTACCTGAAAGGGGTTGGGGGCTGACGGTAGATGGTGTATAGCCCGGCCCTCAGACTGATCTGCTCTATGGTAGCTTCGCAGCTGAGAGAGGTATATGCGCTGCACTGATCAGGTAACCTAGTGAGCAGCCCGTGTTAGGGAATCATTGTAAAGGCCTCGTAGCGTCCCTATGCAGCCACACCTCGGTAGTGTGGTATTGTGCCTACTTTTGCACAGCGTGGTTGGGTCCAAAACTCTTTTGAGTTTTTACGCGACTTGTGGGTAAAGATGTACGACCTCTGCAGAGTGTAAAACTGACTAGTTAGCCGTGCCCATGGTCAAGGGTGGCCTGGACCCTCACATGAGTAATTTATGAAAGATGGAACTTTTAAACTTGTGCATTGCATTCTATGGTTCCGTTGCACTTGATAATTGGGTTTTGGTATATACTTATACTTGTTAGTAATAGTTGCTTAATAAAACTTGATCAACTAAAATGCTGACTTGCTTTACAACCATCAGCTTCCACCATAAAGCCTTGCATGTTGTTATAGAGTTTTCCCTTGTTGAGTACGACATGTGCTCATGCTTGTTGTTTCTATATTGCATCTACACTACCCGGCTGCTGCTCAGACGGACGCTTTGAGGACTACCCTGGAGAGTTTGATGAGTTCTAGGCGTTCGTTCCTCCAGTCAGCTGCCTGTGGAGGACTTCTACGTTTACTTTTCCGCTGTTAGCTACTCAAACATGTGTTAATTTGAGACATTCGGTCTTGTAATAAATGTTTAATACTTCCTTTACGCTTTTACATTGTGTTTTTGTATTCACTGAGTCGATGCATGTGTGTACTTTGATCCTGGCGCACATGTATTCCTTGCACTCGGATTTGTCCTTAAATCCGGGTGTGACAGAGATCAAGCCCGAGCACAAGCACCGTCCGAGGACCGACCACAAGCACCGCTCGAGGAATGACTACAAGGGCAAGAACAAGTCCGAGCGGAGGCCAAGGAAGAGTGGCGGCCACAAGAAGAAGACGGAGCGTGCGATGGTCACCGGAGTGAGCGACATCGACTCGAGTTCCTGCTACTCTTCATCGAGCTCAAGCGGTGAAGAAGAAGAGCTGGACCGACACAAGAGCAAGCGGTCAAGCAAGAACATCAACAGCATGTGCTTTGCCGCCCAAGGCTTTTGTGGGATGGCACACCACCCAAGGATGACTCGGACTCCGACTCCGAAGATGAGGTAAACAATGATCCTGCCTTCTTGGTAGTGAAGAATGCTAGGTTGAATGACTTCCTTGACAACCGTGATGATGTTCTTAGAAAGACCAACAAGGAGAAGAGGAAGTATAGGTCTTTGCTAGGAGAGGCTAAGGAGAAGGTGATTGAGCTAGAATCTTTGCTTGTTGATACTAGGGCTCAAACAGATTCCTTGAAGTCTGCTCCTATTGTGACCGATGAACCCGATTGCACTGAATGTTCTATTTTCCTTGGTGATTTGACTATGCTTAAGGAAAAGTATGCCTCCAAGGTTGAGGAACTAGATGTGCTTAGGGTTGAACTAGAAGAGATGAAATCTAGGCCCTCCTTGCTTGGTGCTTGCACTTCTTGTCCTATTTTGCATGCAAAGTTAGATGAATCACATGCTTATGCTAGATCACTAGAAGCTGAATTGAAAGCTCCTATTCCTACTTCATGCTCTACTTTTGAAATACATGTTGTGAAAAATTTGGAGCTTGCACACTATGTTGATCGCTTGCAGGATGAGAACGATGAGTTGAGGAAAATAATGGGTTGGTTGTCGGGTCATGAGCCTCAGCTCAGGATGATGTTTGAGGCATACAAGCGCTATGATGGGCAAGCGCTTGGGTCGGATATGATTGGGCAGTGTAGTGGTGAAAAGGAGGAGAAGATAGGTGATATCCCAGCTCCACCAAAAATCTTCCACAAGAATGCCTTTTCTCCTAAGCCAAACCCACTTAGGAACTGACTGGACACAACCCTAGATCATCCCATGTTTCCCCCACAAACCAACAACTTTCAGAAACCCATCAATTTCAAGAGTGACTTGGGGAACGAGTTCTTTGGGAAGAAGGGAGAGAAACCGATTGAGGAGAAGCCACAACCCATAGAGAGCCCAAAGCCAAATCCAAAACCAATCCCCTTCCATTGTGACCATTATGGGAGGGATGGGCATCTTGCTGAGTTTTGCTTCAGGAGGAAGCGTGAGGAGAGGTTTGCTAGGGAGATGGCAAACAAGGACAGGTACCGCCCTTCTCGTGGTGTGCTTGACCTTCGTGTGGTGCCTATGGGTGAGGGTACAGTGCGTACCATCTACACTCGGGAGAGACGTGAGTTTCCCACATGGGGTGTGCCTCCTCAGAGAGACATAGGTAGGCGTGTTGGGTTTGGGTGTGGTGAGTTTGCTGGACGTTCCTTCACTCGTGGCCAATACGAGTATGAGGGGAACAATCGCAACTTTAGGCTCAGAGAGCTACAGGCCACGGTCTCCACCTCGTGGTACGCGTAGTCCTCCAAAGAGATGTGTGGGTGTTCCACCTAGGAGTGATAGGATGGATTTTGCTAACCCCACATTTGAGCAAATGGCATGGCACTGGTTTGATTCATTTTACACTAACCCCAGTGCTGAGTCATTTGCTCTCTCTCGCTCTCGTTTTTTATTTTGCAGGTGGGAGGCATAGAGGGCTTTTGGTTGATCGACTCCGGTTGCTCTCGACACATGACCGGAGATCGAAGGTGGTTCTCCAGCCTCACCCTGGTGGTGTCCAAGGAGTACATCACTTTTGGGGATAATGGGAAAGGTAGAGTGCTTTCAGTGGGCACGGTGAAGGTAAGTGAGAGCGTGACTATTAGGTGTGTTGCTCTTGTCAAGTCTTCGGGGTTCAATCTTCTTTCAGTGTCCCAACTTCTTGACGAGGGTTTTGAGGTCCGTTTCAAAATAGGGGCTTCTCGAGTTTTGGATTATCGAGGTGATCTTGTGTGCACGATCATCCCCGAGGGTCAGATTTTCAGAGCCGATTTTTCTCAGTGTGTCGGCTCTTCTCGTTGTTTGGTTGCTGGTGTTTTGGTGGAGCTTTGGAAATGGCATAGGAGGCTAGGTCACTTGAGTTTTTACTTGTTGGCACGCTTGAGTGGGCTTGGTTTGGTCTGAGGATTGCCTAAGTTGAAGTACCAATAGGATTTGGTATGTGCTCCGTGTAGGTATGGCAAGGTGGTCGCCACCTCCCATCCGCCTTTGACAGCTGTTATGACAGAGAGGCCATGCGAGCTGTTCCATATGGACTTGGTTGGTCCAGCTCATGTGTGCTCGGCTGGTGGGAAATGGTACGTCCTGGTGACTGTGGATGACTATTATCGCTATGCTTGGGTCTTCTTTTTGGCTGACAAGGGGGAGACATTTGGTTTTGTCCGAAATCTAATCTTGAGGTTGAAGAATGAGAGGAATGGAGAAGTTGTTCGAGCTATTCGTAGCGACAATGGCACTGAATTTAAAAACTCTCGATTCGAAACCTTTTGTTGTGATTTGGGTCTCGAACATCAGTTTTCCTCTCCCTATGTCGCTTGTCAGAATGGTGTGGTAGAGAGGAAAAATCGTTCCCTTTGTGAGATGGCTCGGATGATGCTCGACGAGCATAGGACTCCGAGGAGATATTGGGCTGAGGCGGTGAATACCGCATGCCATGTTGGGAACCGGATTTTTCTTCAGGCCTTCTTGAACAAGACGTGCTATGAGCTCATGCATGGGCGAGCACCTAGAGTGAGCCATTTTAGGGCTTTTGGGTGTCGATGCTTTATTCTCAAGAAGGGTAGGTTTGATAAGTTTGAGTCGAGGTCTTCCGATGGGATCTTTTTGGGTTATGCGAGTCATTCTCGAGCATTCCGTGTGCTCAACCTTGATACTAACCTAGTCATGGAAACTTGCGAGGTTACCTTCGACGAGACCCAGCCATGCAGTTCGTCTGTTTTTGAGTGTGCAGGTGACGACGAGATTGGCAAGAAGATCATTGAGGACGAGGAGGATGATGCTGGAGAGGATGATGGTGATGATGGTGAAGCTCCGGCCGAGCATGTACCCTCTACTTCCACTACGATGACTAAGGTGCAGGATGGCCCATCCCCTACACCGACTACAATCCAGCAAGATCAAGTGGAAGCAGCTGCTGAGGGGGAGGTTGTCTCTAGGCAAGAGGCACCGAGGCGCGTTCAAGTTGATCATCCTCCCTCAAGAATCATCGGCGACATCAACGAACATACGACACGGTCAAGGTCCAGGAATGTTTTTCACTTTGCTCATTCGGCTTTTGTTGCTACCTTTGAGACGAAAGACATTGGACACGCACTCTCTGATCCTAATTGGGTGAACGCTATGCATGAGGAGTTAGAGAACTTTGAGAGAAACCAAGTTTGGGAGTTGGTAGAGCCACCACCACATTGCAAACCTATCGGGACAAAATGGGTATGGAAAAACAAAGAGGTTGAGAATGGTGAGGTGGTGAGAAACAAATCAAGGTTGGTTGCTCAGGGTTATAGCTAGAAAGAGGGGATAGACTATGAGGAGACATTTGCTCCTGTAGCCCGTTTGGAGGCGATTAGGATCCTTCTAGCCTTTTCTGTGGCTAAAGGGTTCAAATTGTACCAAATGGATGTGAAGAGTGCCTTCTTGAATGGGTTTTTGTAGGAAGTGGTTTATGTGAAGCAACCACTGGGCTTTTCTGTGGCTAAAGGGTTCAAATTGTACCAAATGGATGTGAAGAGTGCCTTCTTGAATGGGTTTTTGGAGGAAGATGGGTAAAGTAGATAAGACTCTATTTCTCCTCAGGCAGGGTGATGATATCATAATTGTTCAAGTGTATGTGGATGATATTGTCTTTGGCGGCTCATCTCACTCTTTGGTTGCAAGGTTTGCAAAGGACATGAGCAAAGAATTCGAGATGTCTATGATGGGAGAATTGCAGTTCTTTCTCGGGCTTCAGATCAAGCAGGCGAAGGAGGGAACCTTTGTGCATCAAGCCAAGTACACGAAGGACATCATCAAGAAGTTCCCACTTGTACTTGACGGCGACGAGGCCGAACATTCAGTTTTCTGTATGTCTGTGCACTCGTACCGCTTGCCCAGGCTGGTCAGACCACCCCTCTGGGATCTGACCGCCTGGGGGGCGGTTTGACCGCCCCAAGAAACCGGCCCTGCACCCAACTTTTCAAAACCTGCGCGAACCACTTTGAACACCTTCCAAATGCTCCCAGGTGCCCAAATCATGCACAAACTTCTCTCCCTTGTTGACAATGCATGAATCAAGGCATAAATCGAAAAGTTTCAACCTAAAGCTTCTCAAATAGACAAAATTCAACACAACATGCTACACATGACCAAATGAGCAAGTTAGATACTCTATGGCTTCGTATGAACATCAGCTACAAGATCGCCAAGTTTCACAACCATTGGGCAAAGCTAAGATAGAATTGATCATTTTTGCGAAAAATTACCCTCTCATGAGCAAAGTCCTAAACATGAGCAAAACATGTCAAAATGGCAAAGCCACACAAACATCATGCTAGGACAACTATTCTAATCATTAGATCATCATAAACACCCACAAGCACCTCATGTCATGTCAAAGCCACCGAGCCATGTGCCTACTTCTAGATATGAGACTTCTCATTAGTAGGCATCATGCAACGGTTTAGCACCCAAAAGCAATTTAATTAAGCACATATGACATGGGAGTACATTTTCCAAGCAATTTACATTTCATTTTCAGATTCATATTTGGTACATGAAATGTCTTTGCGACAAAAAGGAACTTATGCCCCTCCACAAGATAAAGCATGGGGGCTAAACATTCATGGTGACAAATGAGCCTTTGGCCTCATATGATCAAAATAAGATATCCAAGCACAAATTAAGCATAGAAATGCCACTAAAACATGTCATGATCATATAAAGGCATTTACTCACAAGAGAGCATACTGTACCATTTTTCAAAAACATAGCTATCAACCATGGATATAAATCAAGATCATCAAGAGCTAAGCCAAACTAAACCATATCCTACCAAACTAGCTCACAAGATCATATATAGCACATCTTGGTGAACAATGTATATAGGAGAAGCTTTTCTTACAAAATGCATGCAACCTAAGATACAAAGATGCCTATACATCATGTTACATATGTAATGCAAAATGCAAGAAATGCACAAAGGAAACTATACATATGCTACACAAGGAACTCCCACCACCAACTCAAGGAACCAAACACACACCAAGTTGTCCCCACAAACGAGTGAAAGTTGCTTGATCTAGGGGTTTGGTGAAAATATCCGCTAGTTGGTTTTCTATGGGCACATGGATCAAAGCTATTTTCCCTTTCTCAACACTGTCCCTCGGAAAATGGTATCTCACTTCCATATGCTTAGTTTTGGAATGTAGCACTGGGTTCTTAGCAACACTAATGGCACTCGTGCTATCACAAAGAAGTGGAACCTAGGTATACTCCTCACCAAAGTCACTCATGGTGTATGTGATCCAAAGGAGCTGAGAGCAACAACTAGCTGCGGCAACGTATTCGGCTTCAGTTGTAGATTGAGTAACACTCGATTATTTGCGGGAAGACCAAGACGCTAAAGAAGAACCAAGAACTGGCAAGTCCCAGAAGTGGACTTCCTATCCAACCGACACCCGGCAAAATCCGCGTATGAAAAACTGTGAAGCTCCAAAGAAGAAGACGTGGACTACCAAAGGCCAAAGTCGGGAGTGTATCGCAAATACCTGAAGATGCGCTTGACTGCTTGCCGATGCGAAGTCCTTGGAGACGCTTGAAAACGAGCGCACAGACATACCGAGAATTGGATGTCCGGCCTCGTCGCCGTCAGGTATAGGAAGGAGCCGATCATGCTCCGGTACTCCTTCTGGTCCACGTGTTCACCTTCCTCATCCGCATCAAAAGCTGTAGTCGTACTCATCGGCGTCGCCATGGCCTTGGAGTCCTCCATCTTGAACTTCCTCACAATGTCCTTGGTGTACTTGGCTTGGTGTACAAAGGTTCCTTCCTTCGATTGCTTGATCTGGAGCCCGAGGAAGAACTGCAACTCACCCATCATGCTAATCTCGAATTCCCTGCTTATGTCTTCTGCAAACCTTGCAACCAAAGAGTTAGACGAGCCACCAAAGACAATATCATCCACGTACACCTGCACAATTAGGATCTCCTTGCCCTGCCTGAGGAGAAACAAGGTCTGATCTACCTTCCCCATCTCAAAGCCTCTCTCAAACAGGAACCCTCTCAACCTACCATACCAAACTCTAGGCGTCTGCTTCAGCCCATACAGCGCCTTCCTCAACTTGTACACCCTGTGGGGGTACTTCTCACTCTCAAACCCCGGTGGTTACCTCACAAACACTTCTTCCTCCAACACACCATTCAGAAACGTACTCTTAACATCCATTTGGTACAATTTGAACCCTTTAGCCACAGAAAAGGCTAGAAGGATCCTAATCACCTCCAAATGAGCCACAGGAGCAAATGTCTCCTCATAGTCTATCCCCTCTTTCTATGTGTACCCCTGAGCAACCAACCTTGACTTGTTTCTCACTACTTCACCTTTCTCTCCCTCTTTATTTTTCCACACCTATTTTGTCCCAATCGGCTTACAACCTAGTAGAGGCTCCACTAACTCCAAACTTGATTTCTCTCAAAATTCTCCAACTCCTCATGCATAGAATTGACCCAATTGTGATCAGATAGCGCATGTCCAATGTATTTGGGCTCAAAAGTAGCAACAAAAGTAGCATGGGCAAAGTGAGAGTCGTTTTGAAACCTCGACCGTGTAGTTCGTTCGTTGATGTTCTCGATGATCGTTGAAACTGGATGATCCACTTGTTCTCGCCAGGGAGCTTCTCGCCTCGAAGACACCTCCCCGTCAGTTGCAGCTTCCTCTCGATCTCAGCACGTCGTCGTGGGTGTGGTAGAAGGCCTGTTCTCGATCGTAGTCGAAGTAGTATGTACATGCTCAGCCGCGGGCGCCACACCACCATCTTCCTTGTCTTCTTGCTACTGCCCCTCATCCTCAAAAATCTCCTCGCCAAGTTCCTCGTCACCTGCACACTCAAAAACAAGCGAACTACGTGGCTGTGTCTCGTCAAAGGTAACCTCGCAAGTCTCCACAATTTGGTTAGTTTCAAGATTGAGCACTCGAAAGGCTCTAGAATGAGACGCGTAACCAAAGAAAATGCCATCGACAGACCTAGCCTCGAACTTGTCCAAGCTCTTGCCTTTCTTAAGAATGAAGCATTTGCAGCCAAGGATGTGAAAGTGACTCAGCTTGGGGGTTCTACCGTGCATCAACTCGTAGCAAGTTCTCTTCTTATGGACCCAGAGGTAAATCTTGTTCGACACGTAGCACGCGGTATTGACCGCCTCAGCCCAGAACCTTCTCGGAGTCCTATGCTCATCGAGCATCGTCCGAGCCATCTCACACAGGGTTCTGTTTTTCCTTTCGACAACGCCGTTCTGGGGAGGCGTATATGGACTAGAGAACTAGTGTTCAAGACCCAAGTCGTGGCAAAAGGTTTCAAAGCGAGAGTTTTTAAATTCCGAGCCATTGTCACTGCGGATCACTCGTATGGCATCTCCGTGCCTCTCGTTCTTCAACCTCAAGACAAGATCTCGAACAAAACCAAACGTCTCCCCTTTCTCCTCCAAAAAGAAAACCAAGCATACTGAGAGTAGTCGTCCACCACAACCAGGACGTACCACTTCCCACCCACAGATCGCACATGTGCTGTGCCAACAAGGTCCATATCGAACAGCTCGCATGGTCACTCCATCATTATATCGGTGAGGGTGGATGGGAAGCAGCTACCATCTTAGCATGCCCGCACGGCGCACACACCAAATCCTTTTCGAACCTCAAGCGGGGCAATCCTCGGACCAAGTTGAGTCCACTCAAGCATGTCAACAAGTCAGAACTCAAGTGACCCAACCTCCTATGCCACTTCCACAACTCACCTGAAGAACCAGCCATGAAACACCTCGACACACCCAAACTTTGATAGAAATCCGCTCGGAATATTTGAACCTCGGGAACGACCACACAAACAAGGTCACCTCGAGCATCAAGTATCCGAGAACCACCCAACTTAAACAACACCTCAAAACCTTCCTCAAGAAGCTGGGAAACAGAGAGCAAATTAAACCCCAACGACCTGACCAAGGCAACACGCTTCAGCACCACTTTGTCACTTACCCTCACTTCACCTTCCGCAAGAACACGCCCTCGTCATTGTCCCCAAAGGTGATGTATGTCCTGGACACCACCTGGGTGAGGCTGGAGAACCACCACCGATCTCCGGTCATGTGCCTCGAGCAACTAGAGTCGATCAACCAAACATTCCCTAAGCCTCCCAGCTGAAATTCAAAAACAAGCACGTGAGTGAACAAACGACTCAGCACTGGGGTTAGTACCAAAAGAGTAAAACCAGTGCCGAGCCATTTGCTCCAAAGTGGGGTTAGCACCATCCATTCCATCATGCCTACCAAAGCTACCACCACGTGAACCATCATGGGGAAACCACCCCTGTCTCGCTGGAGGAGCACGAAAGCCAAGAAAGGAAGACTGTGGACCGTAGCTCCTCTCCAACTCAAAGCTGCGACCTCTCCCAGACCCGTTTCGACCACGAGGGGGAGAACGTCCAGCAAACTCAACACCAACAGACTCACCATGCCATCCACTAGTACCACGACCACCAGAATTGAACCCACTCGAATCTCCACCTCGAAAACAAAACCGCCCAGAATTCTGGGGGGCGGTCTGACCGCCTAGGCAGGCCGTTCTAACCGCCCCCCTCTAGGTAGGGCTGGTCTAACCACCCCTCCAGGCTGGTCTGACCGAATGCTTCACAATTGCCTAATTACCCCTGGGTAGTGGCATACGAGGCTCAGACACACCATGAGATGGGTGGTACCTATCCTTGTTCGCCCACTCCTTAGCCATTCTTTCTTCTCGCTTCCTCTTGAAGCTAAACTCACCCTTGTGACCATCTCTCCCTCAGTACTGACAATGGAATCGTATGGGTTTTGGTTTAGGCTTGGGTTGGGGCTGCTCACTTGGCTTCTCTTTTGGTTTCTCCTCACTAGGTTTCTCTCCTTTCTTCTCTCCAACCACACCTTCCTTAGAGCTCACAAATCTCACCGGTTTATGGAAGTTGTTTGTTGGGTGAGGAAATATGGGTGGATCTGGAGTTGTGTCAAGTTTGTTTCTGAGATGGTTAGATTTTGGCTCAAACTTGTTCTTGTGTTTTGTTTGTGGTGGGATAGGGATCTCTCCAATTTTCTCATCTCTCTCACCACTGCTCTCTCCAATCTTGTCAGCCCCAAGTGCTTGACCATCATAGCGTTTGAAAGCCGCTATCATGATACCAAGCTGAGGCTCCTAACCCGACAACCAACTCAAACACTTTCTCAACTCATCATTCTCATCCCGCAAGCGATCAACATAATGTGCAAGTTCTAGATTCTTCATAGCATGCAATTCACAAGTAGAGCAGGAAGTAGAAATAGGAACTTTCAAATCAGCCTCATGTGAAATAATGCGAGCACGAAGTTCATCAACCTGTCCATGCAAAATAGGACAAGATGTGCAAGCACCTAGCAAAGAAGGTCTAGACTGCAGCTCAGCCAACTCAACCCTAAGCACATCTAGTTCCTCACACTTGGAGGCATGCTTTTCCCTAAGAGCAGTAAGATCAGCTAGGAACACAGAGCAATCAGCACAATCAACCTCATCAGTTACAACAGGTGAAGCCTTAAGCAAGTCAATTTCAAGCTTAGCATCCATGTTTTGTGTTTCTAGCTCAGCTACTCTACTCCTAGCATCTTCAAGCGAGGCCCTAAGCTCCTTTCTCATTTTCTTAGCCTCTCGAAGCATGTCACCATGATTATCAAGTAGTTTTCCTAGCTCCTCATTCTCCTGGCGCAAGAAGGAAAGCTCGTCACGTACCTCATCCTCGGAGTCAGAGTCCGAGTCGTCCTTCTGGCTCTTCTTGCTGCCAGAGCTGTGTGCCATGCCGCAGAAGCCGTCTCGCGCGAAGCAGCTCCGCCCACTAAGGTTCTTGGATCCCTTCTTGCTCTTGCGCCGATCACCTTCATCTTCACTACTACTCGAGCTCGAGGTAGAGTAGGCGGAGCTGGAGTCGACGTCGCTCGCTCCGACCATCACTCGGGCCTTCTTGTAGTGGTCGTCCTTCTTCCTCGATCTTCGCTCGTCCTTGTTCTTGTGCTTGTGCTTGTGCTTGTGATCGCACCTCGACCGGTACTTGCTCTCCGTCCTCGACCGGTGCTTGTAGTTGTCCTTGTTCTCCATCTTCTCAGGGCAGTCGGCGACGAAGTGTCCTGGCTTACCGCACTGAAAGCACGTCCTCGTGTTCCTCCTTGTGTTCACCCGGTTCTCGTGCATCCTCTCAAACCTCCTGGTCAGCAGCGCCAGCTCGTCCTCTCCAAGCACGTCAAACTCCTCATCTGGCAAAGACATCAAGGAAGACATAGAGTACATCCTGGTGGATGGGATAGCGTTAGACTTTGCACCTGAGCCACTGATGAGGGCAAGACTATGAGAGTCAGTCGGGCCCTCAAGCTTGGCTGTCACACCACGGTCCACCTCAGCCGACTTGATCTTCAAGAATAGCTCGACTACTGTCAGAGTCTCATACTTCTCAGACTCTAGAATGGCCTCAACCTTTCTGCCCCAAATAGTACGATCCAATGAGTGCAAGAGCTTCACGACTCTCTCATGATCATCGTACGGGATCACGGCCACATTGGCCCTCATGTTGTTCAAATCACCGTGAACCGCTGGAACATCGTATCGATGGACTCACCTAGGAGATCAGTGAAGTTCTCGTACTCTCTCCGGTAAGTTGCAAACAACCGAGCTTGAACCTGACTGTTTCCAGCATGAGCATTCTTTAGCGTTTCCCAAATCCTACAAGTCAAGTCCTCTGTCTGAACCCGATCAAATTCGGACTGACGCAGAGCACGAAACAAGTAGTCGACCGCCTTGTTGTTGGCGTCGTGCATATCCCTCGATCCCGGAGCAAGGAAGTTAATCCGATGAACATAAGCTGTGTTCACCGTAACGTCCCAAAGGATCTGACCCTTGCCACGGAGGAACGTAGCCATCCACCTCTGCCACATCTTGTAGTCCTTTCCATGAAGTGCGGAGGACCCGATCCCCCTTCCTGGTACATCTTTGGATCTTAGACTGGTTAGAGTCCCGAAAGACCCGTAACCGGCTCTGATACCACTTGAAGGACCGAACTGGCGACCAGAGAGGGGGGAGTGAATGGGAGCCGATAAAAATTCTTCTCGAAGGAGATGACTTCTCCAAAAAGATGAACTCAGTCGGATACACAAAATCACACGCTCCGTACTCAACCTTCCGTTTGCCAATCCACGTAGCCACTGAAATGCTACTGGTCCTAGGAACAAACACTACCTGCAGGCACAACTTCTACACACACACGGCAGCGGAAACACCTCGAAAGTTGCCTGCCTGGAGGGGGCGGTTAGACCGGGTATAGGGGGTGGTTAGACCGCCTCCACTCGGTAACAAGGAAATCCTCCGAACTACCTCCTCCGAGCTCCAAAACTCTCCACGGTTTCACCCACTGGATCCTCTGGTCAAGGCCAAGCTAGCTACCAGAGAATCTTGGCGAAAACCAAAACTACACCCAAGGGTCTAGGGGCGGTCTAACCTCCTGTACCCAGCAAGAAACACAAGGCAAGAACTCCTAGCAAATAGCACCGAAACGACCCAAGATTTCACCAGAACGCTCCTCTAATCAAGGTGAACAAACTCACAGAGAAAGATTCGGCAAAATCAAACTTTCCACCTGGGAGACCCAGGGCGGTTAGACCGTCCCCCTATGGCGGTTAAACTACCCCTCCCAGAAAACTGGCCGCGAGTCAGCCCTCAACTTCCCATTGCCCGATCTCCCGATTCACCCCACGTATTGCAGCGAAACTTCGGGGATACCTGGGTTACCTCCTGGGCAACCTCTCCACCAAAGGAATTGCACCGAAACGCTCTCAATCAAAGGGAATCGTGGATCTTGGCCCTCTACGTCATGAACTCGAGTAACTTGAAAAACCACAAAATCGAGGTCGATTGAAGGGAGTTCTTGGCCAAACTCACTAGCCAAAGAGGCACAAGGTCCTCATACATGACATTCAACAAGAATCCTGCAAGAAATCACCCTCAAAACTCCACCGCGAAAATCACAAGAAAGAGCTCCGAAAATCACCAAAAAGCCAAACGGGAGAGGCAACACAAGGCCTTGAGGAACCATGCTGAATCATCTATACATACCATGAAGGTTCATACAAGGTCTAGCTTGCCACTCGGTCATCCATCCCTCTCTCAAGATCTCACCATGAAGCTCTCAAGCTAGTCCTAGAAAATCCAAAGGAAAATAGGAAGGGAAAATAGCAAAGGGAAATGAGCTAGGGTTCCAAGAGTTAGCTGCCATCCCACAACTCAAGTGTTTATATGGGGGAAACCAAAAGACTAAACTACCCTTACTAGCAACTAGGGATAGAAGCCCCTCAATGGCAATTTTGGAAGTCTTCAGTTCAGCACCATCGGACGGATGCGCATCCAACGCAAGCCTGCGTAGCACTAATGCAACTCTTGCGGTCATGCCGTGTGTCCTCCGCTTTGACGCTTCTCGGTGGCTGCGACCCGGGCGGTCAGACCGCCCCTCTGGGCGGTTAGACCGGCCCCAAGCAGTCTGACCGCCCCTCCTGGGTGGTTGAACCGGCCTGGGCGGCCACACTCCTTCGTCGAGTCTTCGGCCTCGGTTTTGTGGCTCAACCGAGTAACCCAGCGGTTTTGTGGTGAACCACTGTAAACCCCACAGACTTGGTGTAGCCTCCGCCAATCTCCACTCATGACTCGGCTCCCACCATCTCCCGGCTCGACCTTGGTTTTGAGGCTCAACCAAGAAATCATCCACGACTTCATCTTGCTGTTCTTGCCACCATGCGACCCGCACTTGACCCCGTTGGCCACCGGGTCCCTGTTGGGTATTTTAGCGTCACACGAATAAATCCGCAAGCGCACGGATACCGTTGTAGCTTTCACCTCAGAGTATTCCAAGGGTGTCAAATCCAATGGAACGTGTGTGTACTAACTTCGTACAATCGGTCCAAGGACTCACCCAGATAAGAGGCAAGGATAGAGAGGATTCCTAAAGATAGCACTATAGATGAAATTAAAGGTCAATCTCTAGATAGAACTTGGCTCAGGATACCGATAGCCCTGACTTAACAGGCGACTCCGGTATGCGGATCTATGTGGAACAAGCTCTGACTGTATCCAGCTGCGGAGGATCAACGAGGGCCAGAAGGGCTGTCACCACCTCCTGGACTGCCTCTACCTAACCTTGGGATAAGCCGAACGGATGATAACCGGTAGCGTGTCACAACGTCCACGTTGTGGTTACTGCCATAGCCAACGGACTACGGCACCCTGTACTGATAGAACTACGACCACGGAAGAGAACTGATCTCACTCACTATAGGTACTACTAGCTTATACTAAAGGTATACGAGAGAGCACTCGGTCCCGTACTAAGCTTCCAACGTATATGAACGACTTGCAGCAGACGAACGTATAAACCCAGGATCTACGCACTAGCAGAGGAAAAAGGCTACTCATGCAACCTAGCATAAACTATTAGAAAGGAATCACAAACACACTTTATTCTAGTCAGAGCATGCAAGAATAACCACTTTATTCTAAACAACGAACATGCATACAAATGGATATGAGCACTTATGAACCTATGCTACAAGATCGAAAGGTTGTGTTCGCGAAGAACACAAGCCTCTAAATCAAGAACACACGAAGAACATAAGAACATATCACCTATGCATGAATAATACTTTAGTCTAAATAGGAAATGTTGAAATACTTACTTTACTCTAATTGAAGAACAAGCATCCATAGAGATACAACTCTCTCTCACTCTCCTACTCTCTAATCTACCAAGGAGAGGCCTCTCCTTTGAAGGGAAGCTCTCATCCTTGGGTGAAGTGGTGTAGTGTGTCCTATTCTCTACCCCCTCCCCTTCTATTTATAGGCCAAGGAGAGTAGGAGGAGCCCCCTTAGCTGCCATGGGCGCCACCAGTAGGGTGGTGACACGTGGCGAAGAGGAGTGGGGGCCAAGTTGATGTATCTTCCATGAGAAGGAGCTTGAGGCGGCTTCCTTCCTGCGTAAGCTACTGAATCTTGCGGTGTAAGCTTCTGGAAAGCCACCCATTGCAACCACACTTGCCCATGCGCCCCATGCTGCTGATGTGGCATGGACCCGCGCCAGGTGTGGGTCCCACTGGTGGGTCCTGCGTGATGAAGTGTGGGCCCTAGGTGACGTCATCTATCCTTTGTTTGTTTATTTCATATCTCGTGCATACGAACTCCGATGTAGGCAAGTAATATATCCATTTCGATCGTCTCGACGAGCCCGTCGCAATGGTGCAATCCAATTTGGCATTTGAGGTTGTTTATGATGACGTCCTATATAAGCCATTGGATCACTTGCTCTCAACTGTACCATTTAGCACGTATTTCGGTGTGCTCTGCAACAAAAGCTAGAAACACCAACACTTGTGGAGATTGTTAGTATAAAGCCCTATTCTAGTGTTGATGATCTCTTTTCATTTATTTAATGCAGGAGTTGACGGCATAAAAGTGGTACTTAACAGCCGTCAACAGTCCCTCGAACCAAGCCTACTTGTCTGCTCCACACCTGGAGGCCTCACCGGCATCGACCTTTCGTGCTTGTTCTTCACCTGCAGCAGCACCAATCAAGCCGCAGCCTGCACCTGCAATACTTAGCCAAGAGTCAGTCCACACAACATTGTCAATTACTCATCACACCAGGAAGGGACCATCCACCGGTCCTCGAACCACACAGGCTCTCACTATAGCCTGAGCAACCAACCTTGATTTGTTTCTCACCACCTCACCATTCTCACCCTCTTTATTCTTCCACACCCATTTTGTCCCAATAGGTTTACAATGTGGTGGTGGCTCTACCAACTCCCAAACTTTGTTTCTCTCAAAGTTCTCTAACTCCTCATGCATTGCGTTCACCCAATTAGGATCAGAGAGTGTGTGTCCAATGTCTTTTGGCTCAAAGGTAGCAATAAAAGTCGAATGGGCAAAGTGAGAAACATTCATGGACCTCGACCGCGTCGTACGTTCATTGATGTCGCCGATGATTCTTGAGGGAGGATGATCAACTTGAATGCGCCTCGGTGCCTCTCTCCTGGAGACGATCTCCCTCTCAACAGCAGCTTCCACTTGATCTTACCGGATCGTAGTCGGTGTAGGGGATGGGCCATCCTGCACCGTAGTCGTCGTAGTGGAAGTAGAGGGTACATGTGTGGCTGGAGCTTCACCATCATCGCCGTCATCCTCTCCAGCATCATCCTTCTCGTCCTCAAAGATCTTCTTGCCAATTTCGTCGGCACCTGCACACTCAAAAACATACGAACTGCATGGCTAGGTCTCGTTGAAGGTAACCTCGCAAGTTTCCATGACTAGGTTAGTATCAAGGTTGAGCACACGGAATGCACGAGAATGACTAGCATAACCCAAAAAGATGCCATTGGAGGACCTCGACTCAAACTTATCAAGCCTACCCTTCTTGAGGATAAAACACCGACAACCAAAAGCCCTAAAATGGCTCACTCTAGGTGCTCGCCCATGCATGAGCTCATAGCACATCTTGTTCAAGAAAGCCCGAAGAAAAATCCAGTTCCCAACATGGCACGCGGTATTCGCCGCCTCAGCCCAATATCTCCTCGGAGTCCTATGCTCGTAGAGCATCGTCCGAGCCATCTCACAAAGGGTACGGTTTTTCCTCTCTACCACACCATTCTGACAAGCAACATAGGGAGAGGAAAACTGATGTTCGAGACCCAAATCATGACAAAAGGTTTCGAATCAAGAGTTTTTAAATTCAGTGCCATTGTCGCTACGAATAGCTCGAACAACATCTCCATTCCTCTCATTCTTCAACCTCAATATTAGATCCCGTACAAAACCAAATGTCTCCCCCTTGTCAGCCGAAAAGAAGACCCAAGCATAGCGAGAATAGTCATCCATTATCACAAGGACGTACCATTTCCCACCCGCCGAGTACACACGAGCTGGACCAACTAAGTCCATATGGAATAGCTCACATGGCCTCTCTGTCATAACGGATGTCAGAGGCGGGTGAGAGGCGCCAACCATCTTACCATGTCTGCACGGAGCACATACCAAGTCCTTTTGGTATTTCAACTTAGGCAATCCTCGAACCAAACCAAGCCCACTCAAGTGTGACAACAAGTCAAAACTCGAGTGACCTAGCCTCCTATGCCATTTCCAAAGCTTCACCGAAACACCAGCAACCAAACAACAAGAAGAGCCGACACACTGAGAAAAGTCGGCTCTGAAAATCTGACCCTCGGGGATGATCGTGCACACAAGATCACCTCGAGAATCCAAAACACGAGAAGCACCCGTCTTGAAACGGACCTCAAAACCCTCATCAAGAAGTTGGGACACCGAAAGAAGATTGAACCCCAAAGACTTGACTAGAGCAACACGCCTAAGAGTCACAGAGTCACTCACCTTCACCGTGCCCACTGAAAGCACTCTACCTTTCCCATTGTCCCCAAAAGTGATGTACTCTTTGGCCATCACCGGGGTGAGGCTGGAGAACTATCTTCAATCTCCGGTCATGTGTCGAGAGCCACCGGAGTCGATCAACCAAAAGCCCTCCATGCCTCCCACCTGAAAATAAAAAACGAGAGCGAGAGTGAGCAAACAACTCAGCACTGGGGTTAGTACAAAATGAATCAAACTAGTGCCGTGCCATTTGCTCCAAAGTGGGGTTAGCAAAATCCATCCTATCACTCCTAGGTGGACTACGCGTACCACAAGGTGGAGACCGTGGCCCGTAGCTCCTTTGAGACCTAAAGTTGCGATCATTCCCCCCATACTCGTATTGGCCACGAGTGAAGGAACGTCCAGCAAACTCACCACGCCCAAACCCAGCACGCCTACCTATATCTCTCTGAGGAGGGACCCCCCGTGTAGGAAACTCACGCCTCTCTCGAGGGTAAATGGTACGCACCACACCCTCACCCCTAGGCACCACACGAGATTCAGGCACACCACGAGAAGGGCGGTACCTGTCTTTGTTTGCCATCTCTGTAGCAAACCTCTCTTCACGCTTCCTCCTAAAGCAAAACTCTGCTAGGTGACCATCCCTCCCACAATGATCACAATGGAATGGGATTGGCTTTGGCTTTGGCTGAGGCTTTGGGTTCTCTCTTGGTTGAGGCTTCTCCTCATTCGGTTTCTCTCCCTACTTCCCAAAGAACACATTACCCATGTCACTCTTGAACTTGATGGGTTTCTGGAAGTCATTTGTTTGTGGAGGAAACACGGGAGGATCTGGGGTTGTGTCTAGTCGGTTCCTAAGTGGGTTTGGCTTAGGAGCATGGGTATTCTTGTGGAAGGTTTTTGGTGGAGCTGGGATATCACCAATCTTCTCCTCACCACTACACTCCCCAATCTTATCCGACCCAAGCGCTTGCCCATCATAGCGCTTGTACGCCTCAATCATCATTCTGAGCTAAGGCTCATGACCAGACAACCAACCCATCATTTTTCTCAACTCATCATTCTCATCCTGCAAGCAATCAACATAGTGTGCAAGCTCCAAATTCTTCACAACATTTATTTCACAAGTAGAGCATGAAGTAGGAATAGGAGCTTTCAGGTTAGCCTCTAGTGATCTAGCATAAGCATGTGATTCATCTAGTTTCTCATGCAAAACAGTACAAGAAGTGCAAGCACCAAGCAAGGAGGGCCTAGATTTCATCTCTTCTAGCTCAACCCTAAGCACATCTAGTTCCTCAACCATGGAGGCATACTTTTCCTTAAGCACAGTCAAATCACCAAGGAAAGTAGAACAATCAGTGCATTCAGGCTCATCGGTCACAATAGGAGCCGACTTCAGAGATTCTATTTGAGCCCTAGTATCAACAAGTAAAGACTCTAGCTCAATGTGAGACATGGGTACCCCTGGGTCCCCACCAACCAGACTCACGACCGTCCCCGACAAGTGGGTCCAGCCTACTAGAAGACTCGCCGACCAGACAGTGCGACCAACCGATCTGGTTGGTGGCCCACACGACCTCCTGAAGACCTTCCAGAAGATTCCCCAGACGACCTTATCCGATCCGATCGGGTAACTTGGCGTGCAATACAAGGTAGAAGACATCGGCTGCGCTTCTAGACAGTCTGAAGATCATGGGATTATGTTGTAATTTTCCTTAGATTGGTTTCCCTGTTGTAACTGACCAGGACTCAGGGCCCACCGACCTTGTCCATCAGCCAATATAAGGCAGGCAAGGCCGGACCCCTGAGGCCAAGTCATCCCAAGTTGCAATCCGCCCAAAGCAATACAATCAAGAACTGGATGTAGGGTTTTACTCTTCGGAGGCCTGAACCAGTATAAACCCGCAGTGTCCTTTGTGTTCCGAGTTCTCGTGCGCAACCTTCGAGTTCTTAGCCCTAGATTTCACCCCGTCGAACAAATAAACCACTAGGGTTGACACCCCTGTGGGCTGTGCAGATCTAAACATCTGACAGTTGGTGCGCCAGGTAGGGGGAAATCCAGGGTTCTTCGTGCAACTCGATGGCTTCACCAAACGGCGTCATCTTCCCTGGGAGCATGCCGGACTTCCTCGCCAATCTCGTCGACATCTGCTTCGGCTCTATGCCGGCGGAATCCACTGCTCCAGCCGCCTGCCTCGTCATCGAGAGCACCGCAGTCACCTCCAACCAGCAAGTCGAACCCGATCTGCTAGCGGAAACCCACCCACCCACTCCTCGCGACCTGACCGCGGGGCTCGATCGCGTCGAGGACATGCTCTCTGACACGATCAAGGTCTGTGAGCGCATCAAGCGCCCTCGCAGGACCACTCCACCTTCACCCCGCATGCCTCTTGGCCTACGGAACACAGCTCATGCGGCGTCTCGCCACACGAAGAAGAAGATCCAGATCGAATCTGGGTCCAACCCGCCATCATGTGGAAACTGCAGAGGTCATCTCGACGATCCCTACCCTGTCCACGAGGACTCCAAACACACAGCTCGCCAGTGCCGTGTGCTAAATAAGCTTCGCCGACCTCTAATCACGACTCATGGTCGCCAGATTAGCCATGCGCCATCCCCGGACTGCGGCATGTTCCAGATTGCCCGTACGACCATCTGCCCCAACAACCCGGACGACATATTCGAAATCCCGGATCGAGAGGTCCTCGTGGTCTCCGCCGACGTACCTCCTCAAGCCGGCGAGACAGATGAGCAGCGCCAACAGCGAGAGAATGCTAACGCTGCACTAGTTGTGCGCCGTCAGTAAGAAGCAGATGCAGCTGCAGCAGCCTCCCAACATCAGGCCCCGGGTCAACCCGCGGGCAACGTCGTACCTGGTGCCGGTGGCCAACCCGCAGGCTACGTCACCGACGGGGGACCTCACCCCGCGGCCCCAGCTGCTCCCCAGCAACAACAGAATCAAGACGAGCCTTGTCGACACCGCCTACGTGCCAGAGACCTCCTGAGGGACTTTGAGCAGGATGGCCACGAAGTCTACAACTCACCTCAAGCTAACCTAGGTGCGGCACTTGCCGAGCTAGGACAACTTGGAGACACCCCTGCGACTCGACGTCTACAAGCTCACATCCGCGTCGCCACCGCCCAGGTCGAGGAAAGAGGTCAAGGATATAGCAGATCGGCCTCGAGTTCCTACTCCAGGAGCAGATCGGAGCGACCCCGCCGTCGTCACCACAACGATAACGCTCCCCTTCCTCCCGTGGTTGAAGAGGGAGGTGGCGAGAACGAAGTCGTGCAGCCGGCCAACATCGCTGCCAACGCAGCGGCCAATCCAGTCGGTAACGCTGCCAACGCCGCCGGTAATGCCGCCGGCAACACTGCCAATAACGTCGCTAACGCCGCTGGTGCCCAGCAGCAGAACACCGCCGGCAACGCAGGACAAAATGCTGGAGCTCAGCCTCCACCAGCACAAGCCACGCGCGTCCGGAGCAATCAGCGTCAGCCCATTCGAAATGAAGCGGAGATCGAGCGCCGTGCTAACTATGACCGCGATAACGGGGTCCCCGACCCCCTCGATGCCAATAACCCCATCCAAGTAGCAGAGCTCCGAGAGATGCACGATCGCGGGCTTCTACGTCGTGCCCAGTACGACCAAGACAACGGTGCTCCCGATGACCTCTCTGTCATCCCGTCAACCTACGCCCCAGGATCTAGTTCTGGAGCAATCAATAACTTTTCGGCATTCTCACGACGTCTCAGGATGATCAGATACCCGAAAGATTTCAAGCCAGCCATCGAAAAATACGACGGTCGCTCTGACCCGAGTATTTGGCTCAAGATGTACAGCATCACTGCCCGAGCGTCAGGAGGCAACGAAGACCACATGGCAGGATACTTTCCTCTAGTAATGGGCCAAGCGCCACTCCTGTGGCTCAACAATCTCCCTGCGGAGTGCATCACTTCGTGGGTGACCCTATCACGGCTCTTCACGACCAACTATCAAGTGACCTACAACCGCCCCGGCAACACACACCACCTCGCCAAGGTGAGGATGAGGAAAGATGAAACTCTCCGAGAGTACACCAACCGCTTCTTTGAGAACCACAACACCCTCGCTGGTGTCAAGGATGAAGATGTCATAGCCTACTACAAGAAGGGGGTAACCAACCTCAAGCTCTTCGAGAAGATACATGATGTCGGCGCTGACTCTATTGCCGACCTCATGGCTTATGTCGACAAGCTCGTCGATACCCAAGACGCGGTGGTACATGATTTCAAAGGTGACGACCACATAGAAACCGACGGTGGCGGCAGGTCGCGCAAGCGATTTGGTGTGGTCTACGCAACCGATCCACCAAGACCCTCCACCTTCCTTGAAGGTGACTTCAACTATACACTGGACGACCAGTGTCAATTCCATCACAATGCCAAACACACTATGAGGGAGTGCGAACAACTGAAGTGTGCCCTAGGCGTATCCCCAGAGCCAAAGAAGACCAAGAGCGGCAACAATGACGACCAGAACAACGGCCGCCGCTACGACAACCGCAACCGTCCACCTGATCGACGTGACTACCGCGACCGGCAACCTTACCGTCGCAACGACGACAAGGATCGCTGTGATTATCGCTGCGACTATCACCACGATGATCGACGTGATGATCGCTGTGATGACTACCACCGCAACGACCGCCGCGATGACCAGCGTGACGATCGCTGTGAGGAGCGACCTAACTATCATCACTATGACGACCACAACAATGACGGCAACCGTCGGAAGGAGCCTTCTCCTCCACCTCCACCTAAAGCGGGCAACCCCAACGGCGTATTCTAGAACACCAACCGGCAGATCAACTTCATTGTCAGTGGCCGCCAAGCAGCCAAGAGCAACAGACAGCAGTGATCGAACGCAAGGGAGATCGGCCAAGTCAACACCGAAACTCCACAACCTCTGTGGTGGTCGGAGTTCCCCATCACTTTCTTTAGGAAAGACCATTGGGTGCACATACCTGACTCCGGGACCTATCCGCTGGTCGTCAACCCCATAGTGGACGGCGCCTTCCTGCCTACGACCCTCATCGATGGGGGCAGCAGCTTAAACATCATCTTCACCGAAACGCTGAAGAAGATGGACTTCGACTTCTCCAAGATGACTGCTTGCGACGAACCCTTCTATGGGGTCGTGCCCGGCAAGGCTGCATACCCCATAGGTCGTGTATGCCTGCCGGTCACGTTCGGCAAAGAGGACAACTTCCGCACGGAGTACTTGACGTTCGAGGCTGCGGACTTCCGCTCCTCCTACCACGCCATCTTTGGTCGACCTATGTTGGCCAAGTTTATGGCCATCCCGCATCACACGTACCGCGTCATGAAGATGCCAGAGCCAAACAGGATCCTTTCCGTCTACGGCGACATCCTCGTCTCGTACAAGTGCGAGAGCGACACCGTTGACCTCGCCAAGGTATCTGCGTGCAAGGTCGCAGCTACGGTCATGGTCGCTCAGGCCGCCAAGATCAACCAAACTACTCTGGAGGTGCCAGAATAGAAGCGCACAGCCACCGCCTTGGACGCAAGTCCCACGGTGAAGAAAGTTTGCCTCGGCCTGCCCGACGCAACCAAGGAAGTCACCATCGGGGCCGACCTCGACCCCAAATAGGAACTCGCGCTCACCAATTTCCTCTGGGACAATGCCGACATCTTTGCATGGAGCCCATCCGACATGCCCTGTGTCCCCAGGGAGCTGGCTGAGCACGCCCTTGAAGTAAGCAAGACAGCAAGACCTATCAAGCAAAAGCTCCGGCGATTTGCGAAAGATAGAAAGCAGGCCATAGAAGTAGAAGTCTGTAAGCTCTTAGCTGCAGGATTCATCCGAGAGTGTAAACACCCGGTTTGGCTCGCAAACCCGGTCCTTGTAGCCAAGAAAACTGGAGGATTAAGGATATGTATCGACTACACCGACCTCAACAGGCACTGCCCGAAAGATCCCTTCCCTCTTCCTCACATCGACCAGGTCGTGGACTCCATGGCTGGCAGCGTCCTTCTATGCTTCCTCGATTGCTACTCAAGGTATCACCAGATAGCCCTGAATCCCACGATCAAGACAAGATGGCGTTCATAACACCCAACAGAATCTACTGCTATAAGGTCATGACCTTTGGCCTGAAAAACGCTGGAGCTACTTACCAGAAGGCGATACAAAACTGCCTGAAGTCTCAGATCGGGAAGAACGTGGAAGCCTACGTTGATAACGTGGTCGTCAAGACCACCGAAGGGGATCAGCTCATCAACAACCTCATCGAAACTTTCACCAATCTACGCACTTATCAGTGGAAGCTCAACCCTACCAAGTGCGTCTTCGGCGTCCCCTCTGGGTAGCTTCTGGGCTTCATGGTGGGGCACCGAGGCATTGAAGCAAATCCTACCAAGATCGACGCCATTCGCAACATGGCCAGAACATCTTGCAATAAAGACATCATGAAATTAACTGGAATGATGGTGGCTCTAGGTCGCTTCATCAGCAAGCTCGGCAAAAAAGGCCTGCCTTTCTTCAAGCTATTGAAGAAGACATATAAGTTCGTATGGGACGAAGACGCACAGAAGGCTTTCGAGGCTCTCAAGGAGTCCTTGATCACGCCTCCAATCATGACACCTCCGATCCTGAAGGAAACACTCCTCCTATACATCTCCGCCACCACTAATGTGGTGAGCACGGTCCTCGTAGCCAAACGAGAAGAAGAAGGGCAGGTCTATCCTGTTCAGCGACCTATGTACTACATGAGCAAGGTCCTGGCCGACGCCAAAACACGTTATTCACAGCCTCAGAAGTTGCCATACGCACTCCTGATCACATCGAGAAAGTTGCGGCACTATTTCCAAGCTCACAAGATCAAGGTGCCCTCATCTTACCCGCTAAGGGAGATCATCTGCAACCGCGACGCTAACGGCTGCATCGTCAAGTGGTCGGTTGAGTTGGGCGAGTTCGACATCGAATTCTGCCCCAGGCAAGCGATCAAGTCACAAATCCTAGCTGATTTTGTATCAGAGTGGAAAGAAATCCAAATGCCCCTCCCATGGAGAGGCCTGAACACTGGATCATGTACTTCGATGGTGCCCTTAACCTCGAGGGTGCTGGAGCAGGCATACTATTCATCTCTCCCCAGGGAGAGCAGCTCAGATACGTCCTACAGATACACTACAAGGCCTCCAATAATGGAGCAGAGTACGAAGCCCTAATCCATAAGCTCTGAATCGCAGTGTCCCTTGGCATCAAGCGACTACTGGCATATGTCGATTCCAAGGTCATCATCGAGCAAGTCAACAAGGAGTGGGATTGTGTGAAAGACACAATGGACGCTTACTACGCTGAGATCCGTAAGCTCGAAGGCCACTTTGAGGGGATCAAGTTTCAGCATGTGCCACGCAACAACAACGTGGCCGCCGACATTCTATCTAAACTAGGTTCCAAGAGAGCTCTAGTCCCGGCGGGTGTGTTCGTCCAAGACCTACACAAGCTGTCCATCAAGCTGTTGGATCCGGACAACCCAAACCAAAATCCAGCACCTTCCCGTGACGTGCTGATGACAGAAAAAGAGGACGATTGGTGAGAGCCTTTCCTAGCCTTCCTACTTGATCAACGAGCTCCAGAAGACAAAGCAGAATGGGAACACATCACACGATGTAGTGCTAACTACGTCATGATCGGCAACGACCTCTACAGAAAAGCCACCTCTACTAGCGTCTTGATGAAGTGCATCTTGCGATCAGAAGGTCTTCAGCTCCTGCCTAAGATCCATGGCGGCGAGTGTGGCTGACACACAGCGTCTGCCAATCTGGTCGGCAAGGCCTACCGATCTAGCTTCTACTGGGCCACGGCCATGACTGATGCCAAAGACCTCGTAAAGAGGTGCAAGGGATGCCAGTTCTTTGCCAAACAGCAGAATCTGCTGGCCCAGATCCTGTGCACGATTCCTCCATCATGGCCCTTTGCCATGTGGGGCCTTGACTCTATAGGACCATTCAGAACCACCCCTGACGGCTACAAGCACATCCTTGTGGCCGTCGACAAATTCACCAAGTGGATTGAAGTCCGACCTGTTCCCAAGGTCACGTCGGAGGAAGCAGCGAAATTCATCTAAGAGATAACACATCACTTCGGTGTGCCTAATAGAATCATCACCAACCTCGGGTCGGCCTTCACAGGCTCTGCCTTCTGGGATTTTTGCCAGGACAGCATGATTGATGTTTACTACTCGTCGGTCGCCCACCCCCGGTGCAACGGCCAGGTCGAACGTGCCAATGGTATGGTTCTTCAAGCTCTCAAAGATCGTATCTTTGATGATGCTTCAAATTACGCTTCACGGTGGTTAGCCGAGCTACCACACGTGATTTGGGGTCTATGGACCCAAGTTAGTTCTGCCACAGGCTTCTCTCCCTTCTTCCTGGTCTATGGCTCAGAGGCCATCCTACCTACCGATGTAACCTTTGGAGGGAGGGAGAAGCCGAGTAAACTCATCGCGTCGACCTTAACAGCCTCAAGGAACAGAGGGTGGCAGCCGTCATGAGACAAGCTCGCCATGATCAACAGCTTCGTCGGTACCACGATCTCAATGTCAGGGAGTGCTCCTTTAACGTTGGCGACCTAGTCTTAAGGCGCATCCAGAAGACCGATGGCATGCACAAGTTGTCCGCCCCTTGGGAAGGACCTTTTATCGTCACAATAGTTATCAGCCCGTCTACATATCGCCTCCAGTGAGGCGACGGCCAAGGGGTCCCCAACCCATGGAACGTGGAGCACCTCCGCCGATCTGTAGAATAGTTTTCATTATAGCTATGTATTCTTCGTCTTTGTATTTTCAGTCAAATAAATATTAGTTTTAAGCAGTCATCTGCTGTGTCTCGAGTTTTATCTTCTTTTCTTCCATGTCATGTACCCTCCCCCTCGACATGCTCGGGGGCTTGGCAAAAGCCAATACAAGGGTCGAAAGGCCTGAGGGTGAAGTTTTCTGTTCCTCCCCCTTGACATGCTCGAGGGCTTGGCTTTGCCAACTCAAGGGTCGTTTGACCTGAGGACATCATCTCTCACGATTGTTTACTTTATGTTGTGGCGAGCCTGCTTGGTCGTGTGGTTGCAAAACCAGAGTCCTAGACTCTCCCTGCACTCCAGTCACACGTGAGTCTCCCTGCTGAGCTATGGTGGTCGGTAAGCTAGCCTCTCTGTGAGTAGTGGTCAAGGGGGCATATTAAAACACGGTGCTTTAGGGCAACTAGGCTCGTGCAAACATAAACTTAGCATGACATGCGAGCCAAAAGATTATCATCATTGTTATTTACAAGACTGGAGGAAGAGAGGGTACAACTTGGAGGATACAACTACTCATCACCATCATCGCCCTCGTAATCGATGGCGTCCATTATCTTCTCAGCAGCTGGTTGCACCTCCGCCTCTATGGCCTTCAGGTCCCTTGATGCATCCGGGCCTTCCCCGACCTTGGCCATGTCGACCTCGGGGAAGTGCGACTTCACACACACCAACGACTCCATAGCCGCAGTTAAGCTCGTAGCCCTCAAGAGATCCACCAACTTCTGTGGAGCACCTATGAGTCGGTCAATGGCTGGCTTGGGCTCCTCCCCGGTGACCTGTGGCTCCACCATGTCCATGACAAGGTCGGCAACATTCTTCAGGTCGGTGACTTCCACCTCAAGCCCTGCAATGGTCTCCTGGTCACTGCAACGATTGTAAAGCTACCTCGAGACTATCCTCAAGGTCCTTTCATGCTCGTTTCTCATAAGCCAGCTTTTGGCACACAGCATACTCACTGTCCATGGCAGCCTTCATTATTTTCTTCAGCTCTTCGCCGCTCGTGACAGCCGCTCGCAGATCTACCTCAAGGCTTCGAATCTTTTTCTTGGCAATCTTGAGGTCATCCTTAAGCTTGTCCTTGTCTCTGTGAAATTCTGTGGCACAAAGATACCGTTAGATACAGGACCTAGTCCTGCAGCTCAGATGTGCAAGGTCGTGGGACGTTGGTCTTACCAGCACTCATAGACGTCAACAGCTCATCAGCATTACGATTCTTGCGTTGTTCCTCCATCAGCTCGTCTTCGAGCTTCTTCTTCTCTGCGGTGGCATCCTCTCGAACCTGCTTGAGCTCTTGCTTGAGCTCCGCCACCCGCAGTTGCATGGCTGTGGCATTCCTACACTGATCGGCCCTGCTCTGGGCACGGTTCGCCAGTGACTGCTTCAAGGACACAAGAAAAGTCGATGATAACATTTACAAGATAAGTTGCTCACCGAATTCAAAGGTAGTTATTTACCGTAAACGCTTGGTTAAGAGTCAAGATGGCCCGGCGGACTTCCTTCATGTCTTCATCGTCCTTGAAGATGTCCTCCTCCCAGGGGGTGCCATTCCAGTTGATCTCTCGCCTGGTCAAACCTGGCCCTGTCAACGTCGAACCCGGTACCTCTCCACCGGCTGTTTCTGGGCCCTGTCGTGGCTGCTCGATCTGAGCTTGGTCCACCACCGGGTCCTGAGCCGACGTGGTTGGTACTGTGTTGATCGAGTCCACGTCAATGACGGGCGGGGGAATTGACGTCCCCAAGCTGCCAATGGAACCCTGAGTTCTGACCTCCTGCTCGGATGTCGTCGTCCTCGTGGGAGAACCCTGAGCACTCGAGGTGCTCTGGGGTCTGGCGTCCGACCTGCAATAGTTTCTTTGTCAGTATGCTACGACCTCATAAATATAATTGATGAATAGATCGCACTGTTGGGGTCTTACCTCACAACCACTGTCGCACGCAATTTTGGCCTCAGCGGCCGAGCTCGCACCTTCATAGGCATCTTAGCCTGAATGACAACTGCAGCCAGCTGCACTTCCTTTATACGGCAGATCTCCTCCTCCATTATCTTCTTCTCTAGCTCCCGCTGCCTCTTGGTCGCGGGGCTCGGTGACCTCGGTGCGGTGCGATCATCAGTGACCGGCGGCTCATCAGTGACTTCATCCTCCTCCTCGACGTCCTGCGACGTCGGGGTGGGGTCTGTCTTCCTCTTCCTTTTCTTCTTCTCGGCCTGGAGCTTGGCAGTCTTTGCTGCCTCGATCGTTGCTGCAGCCTTCGACCTTGTCTGCTTTGCTATCGCCGCGCCCCAGCCTCGTGGCACTAGTTGCCTCGGGCCGGCTCATCACAGCGTCACCAGCCTCCTTGTCGCTGTCCTCGTCCGCTCACACAGATGAATCAGACAAGTAATTCTCCAGTAGAGCGGCTACTGGAGGCTGATAGTCCTGCGACCTCAACTTCCGACGTGGCTCCTCACCAGTCGGCAGAGGTGCAGGGCACCAGTACTGCATCTCCCGAGCCTGCAAAGACAAGAAACAAGGTCTAAGAGGTCTTCCTCTAAGGCACAAAGCAAACAAATACTTCGAAATGAGCTAGTTGTCTCAGGACTTACTGGATCAGCTGGTCGGGTCAGGGAGTGTGCCTTCGGGTACTTCTTATTCCGGATCCGCCTGGTGTGCAGCTGAGTGACCATGGTCGCCATCTCATCTCTGGAGACCTTGCGGTTGACTTCACGAGTAGGGTCTGACTGACCCCAGTACTCGTAGGCCGGATGCACCCTGTCCTTGATCGGCTGGATCTGGCGATGACAAAACGACATCACCACCGAGCCCCCCGTCAGACCTTTCTTCTTGAGGTCGGCGAGGAGGGCGAGCAACTCCTTAAGGTCTTCCATCTCGCGGGAGGAGATGGGTAGGTCCCACTCAGTTATCTTCTCGGGCCTGTGCCCAGTTCACTTCAGGAGCGCCGGCTTCTGGTCGGCGATGTAGAACCACTCCGACCTCCAACCAGAGGTGTTGTCCGGCAGGTCCATGTCAATCCATTCCATCTTAAGACCTGGTCTTAAGCAGAACATCACCAAGCCTATGACACCGGTGCGTTTGCCGGTGGTCTTGACGTTGAATAAGTAGCGCCACAACATAAAATGGGGCGGTATCCTGTAAGGAATCGGATGCTCGTAGCCTAAGAGGGGGAGGGGGTGAATTAGGCAACTCAAAAACCTTAACCTATGGCTTCACTACTTTTGCATAAAGTAAAACTTGAACATACTATCTAGATGTGCAACTACGGTTGTTCTAGTGTGAAACTCCCATCCCAAAACAAGTTTTGCAACCTATAGCCAATCCTAGCATGATACTACTCTAGGAAAGTAAAGGCAAGTAAGGATTGCAAGAGAGTAATGCGGAAACGTGAAGAGGATGAGAGGAAGCAAACTCTTGACACGCGATTTATCCCTTGGTATCGGTAGGCACTAAGCCACCCCTAGTCCACATTGTTGAAGTACTCACACAAGAGTATTGCTTCCCGGTCACCAAGTCTCTCCCAAGAGCACCACTTGACTCGCCACAAAGGCTCACCACTTAGGCACTCGCCAATCTCCCTTGATCACCTTGATGCCGCCTCCACTAAGGAGCTTCTCCACCAAGGAAGGGGGTCTCCACGTCCCCCGCACAAAGTGTCCTCGCCACTCCACACCAAGCCGGAGGGTCGAAGACGATTGCCGGTGAGCCACTTAGGCCTCAAGGCTTCTGGCGAACTTGGTACACCTTGATTCACTCAAGAATCACCTCACAAGGTTGGCACAACCTTGCACTCAGCTCTAAGCTAAGCCTAGCACTAAGCACATACACAAAGTATATGCAAGTCTATGGATGAGCAATTAGGCACTTGGATGGATTGGATATGATCTTCTAGGTGTCTTGCACTCCTCTGCACTTCCACACAATCTAGCAACCTCAAATGGGTGAGTGGAGGGGGTATAAATAGCCCAAGGCACCCAAAGAGCCGTTGACTAACGGCCACTGAAAAAAGGTAGCGTTGGATGAACCGATGCTATGCTTTTCCTAGGCGTCGGTTGATCCGGTGCTCTCCACGTCACTTAGCTGTTGCAGCTCTGCTGACACAACTGTTCTGACACTATACACCGATGGTGCGTCGGTTCATCCGGTGCTCAAGCCTTCGCAACCAAAACGTCTCTGTATTTTACTTCGTGACCGTCGGATAGACCGACGCTTCCTACTGACCAAGGCATTGGTTCATCCGGTGCTGAAGAGGTTGTCTTGGCGCGTCTCTGTCTTGATTCAAACCAGGCATCAGATATACCGATGGTGTCCCCACTAAGACTGTCGGATCATCCGGTGCTACTGACTCTGCTGCTTCTCCTCTACAATTCATCCGGCGCATCTACAAAATGGACCGTCGGTTCATCCGACAGTGCCAACTTCATTTGGCCTGCTGCGCAGTGTACCAAGTGCACCGACGCTTCTTCCTTGGGTACCGTCGGTTCATCCAACGGTGTCTTTTTCCTTCCTTTTCTTCGCGTCTTGAACTTAAGATACTTAACATGCCATCACTTATAGCCTCAAAATATATACTAAGTCCTCATTTTTGCTATGAGTGACTTAACATATGCATGGTATGTTAACTTGGGCATGGTATGTTAACTTGGTAATATCCATGGGACCTAAGAATGCCTACAAGGACATGCTAGACAATGTGGTTAGTCCCATTGCTTGTGTTAGCATGAATCACCAAAATCAACTCGAACAAATGGCAAATGGGGTCATGTTCGCTACATATCCCCAGATATGCCTCGCACAAGTGGATGAACGACGACACTACAGTGATGGAGTTGGGAATGTGAGAGACTATGTGGTTAGAGGATAGGTGGATGGTTGCTTCCTGGTGTGATGAGTGATTGACAACGTTGTGTGGACTGATTCTTGGCTAAGTATTGCAGGTGTAGGTTGCGGCTTAACTGGTGTTGGTGCAGGTGAAGTGCAAGCGCGAAAGGTCATCACCGAGTAGGCCTCCAGGTGTGGAGAAGACAAGTAGGCTTGGCTCGAGGGACCCAGTGGCCAGCGGGGTCAAGTGCGGGCCGCATGGTGGCAAGAACGGCAAGATGAAGTCGTGGACGATTTCTTGGTTGAGCCACAAAACCAAGGTCAAGTCGGGACTACGTGGGAGCCAAGTCATGAGTGGTGATTGGCGGAGGCTACACTGAGGTTGCGGGCTTTCCAGTGGTTCACCAGAAAACCACTGGGTTCCTTGGTTGATCCACAAAGCCAAGACCGAAGACCGGAGGCAGCAGCACTGGACCGGTCTGACCGGTGGGTACCAGTCTGACCGGTGGGGTACACCAGTCTGACCGGTGTGCAACGACGCGTTCCAGAGACTTCAAAGCGGAGGACATGTGTCGGGATCACAAGGCTTGCGTCGAGGCTAAGCAAGTTTGCGGTCGCCGGGCATCCGTCCGATGGTGCTACGATGAAGTTTCCCAAAAGGCCCTTCGGGGGTGTGTATCTTAGTTTAATGTAATAGGGGTAGTTTCATCTTTCGGCTAGCCTCCATATAACCCAAGTGGTGAGAGGATGGCAGCCATCTCTTGGAACCCTAGCTCATTTGCTTTTGCTATTTTCCCTTCCTATTTTCCTTAGGATTTTTAGGACTAGTTTGAGAGCTTCATGGTGAGATCTTGAGAGAGGGAAGGATGACCGAGTGGCAAGCTAGACCTTGTATGAACCTTCATTGTATGTATAGATGATTCGGCGTGGTTCCTCAAGGCTTGATTGTGTCTCTCCCGTTTTCCCTTTTTGGTGATTTTTGGAGCCTTTTCTTGGTGATTTTCTTCTGGCGGTTTTGAGACCTTTCTCTTTGGGGTTTGGTGGGGGGTGTATGCATGAACCCTTTGTGGTTCTTTTCCCTTTGATTCCCCTCCCAAATCTGTGAGTAAAGGGGCTCAATTTTGGAGTTTTCTTCGTCTTAGGGTTAGAGGCGTTCCTGGTGGGATTTCTTCGAATCCTCTTGATTTAGCAAGTTTTGATAGACCAAATCATGGCTATGGAATGCCCATGAGGTACTCCTACTATCCCCAAAGTCTTGTGCGAATCCGTGGAGCGAATTCGGGAGATCGGGATTTGGATGTGGAGGAGTTGACCCGCGGGTTGCTATTCATCCCGAGCGCTCAGGTCTTGACCGACCTGACCGCTGCCTTCCACCGGTCTGACCGGTGCCGACCCCCTGTTGGGTTTTGCTCGGGTGAACGTCTTGGTGAGTTCCCTAGTCTTTGAGTTTGCTGCTGTTTCGAGTTTGGAGTGTTTTGGAGCTCGAAAAGTTGGTTTCATGGAATTGGGGTTTCCAAGCTCAGACCGGTCTGACCGGTGAGCTGCACCGGTGCGACCGGTGCAGGAGCTTTCTGTGGAAATTGCCAAGTCCTGCTCGGGTGACCCGGCTCGAGGTCCAAGGTGACCCGGTGTGTCTCTAGAGGGTGTCGGGTGTTCCGGCGGCTCAGTCCAGAAGATCCGGCCAGGACCGGTCTGACCGGTGCAGGTGACCGGTCTGACCGGTGTGGTCAGTAGCTGCTCGAGTTGCTTGTTCCACTGCGTTCTCGAGTAGATTTTGGTGGTTGTTGGTTCCTAGGACCAGCAGCACTCCAGTGGCTACGTGGTCTTGGCCAACTTGGGTAGTTGAGTTGGAGACATGTTTTGGATAGCCGTGTTCATCTTGTTGGAGTAGCCATCTCCTTCGAGAAGAATTTTTATCAGCTCCCATTCACTGCCCCCATCTCTGGTCGCCAGTTCGGTCTTTCAGAATGAGGTGTACCAGCTCCAGCTTGTAGTAGTACACGAGACCCCTGAAGAAGTCGTCGGTGGGCACATTGAACCAGCGCTCGAAGAAGGACGCGAAGACGACCTGCTCCTTGTCGTCCTCCGTCGGGAACGCCTCGCCGGTGGGCGCCTTCCACTCTACTTCCGCCTTGGACCTCAGCAGCCCGCGCTCCACCAGCACCTGGATCTTCTCCTCGGTCATCACCGAGGGATCCCAGACCGTCTCTGGGGTGGGGATCTAGGAAGCCGCGGCCACCATTTCTTTGGGATCTACGGATTTGGATCTAAATGTCACTAGGGTTTTCACACGCATGCGGAGCGGCACGGATCTGGTCTCTTGGTGGCGGCGGGTGGGCTGCTATAGGCGGCAGCGAGCTTTGGCTTCGAATGTGGTGGGGTGGACGCGCAAACGTGGCGGCTAGTGCAAGGAAGGTTCCGGCGGAGGCAGTGGGAGGAAGAAGACGATGGCAGGGGAGGGTCAACACCCATCCCCACGGCCGTATTTATATGGGCCCCACCACAGACGCCCGTTGCGGATCTACCGCCGCAACAGATTCGCCGTAACGGCTCTGTGCCGCTAATTTCACGAGACGATCTTGTCGGATTTCATGCCAACAGCTATATGCCCAATGGATAGATTGGCGACCTAACACCCCGAGTTTAGGTCGTACACACATCGATGCTACCAGGTTGTCCTGATAGCAAATTCGATCTCCATGAGGTCGACAAGCCCCTAAATCACATTATTTAAGGTCTTTGACGAATAATTTCTTCAAAACGACCAATACATGACAGAAGAGAGCGAACATTACATGAGAACTACGAAGGTACACATGTCGCCTGCGACCTCAATGGATCCAGAACCTGTTACAAGATACAAACATATTTGAAGACCTGATCTACCTAGAGCAATCTTTGCCATGTTCTCTGCTACAGCAGAGCACATCGCAAGAATTCTTCTAGCTTCAGACACCCAATGGCGGCCTTGCGGTGAATTTCAACACAACATTGCGCCTAGTAGGTCGTGCTTTGTGCCTGACTGCGAAATTCAGACACAGCCTTCCCAGGGAGAAGGTGCCGCAAGCCTTCGACGAGCATCTACTACTCACCATGAACCTGCAGCATCACCTCGCGCCTCTACAGCATCACCTCCAAACTCTCCTTGATTCCTCGCTGAGGCATGGTACAAAGAGTGGGGGAGACACCTATACTTCGCAAGCATTCTTCTAGCTCCAAGCTTCTACAAACTTTGCATCCTATGCTCTGGTGGATGAGTGCATGCCCATGGCATGGCTAAAATTCTACTCTGCGGCTTCATAGCTCAGCAATGCTCGGTGCTTGCCTCCTTCAGCCTTATGATGCTATTTATAGCCAAAACTAGGCCTTGAGCAGCCGGTGAAGTGATGACACTGTTACCATGTGATTGAGAGGTACTGTAGACATGTGGAAGATTAAAAGTGATGTACTTTTTCTCTACCTCACGACAAATTTGTCGTTTGTGCATCAATGATGCCCGAGGCCACTGCAGTGTCACTTTGCTACAGTACACCTCTTGGTCAGTGGGCAGTTTGTCATTTTCTGGGTGGCAAGATAAATCTCTGACCACTGTTGACCCGTGACTCTGCAGTCTACGGAGAAGATAAGACTGACTATGCATCAGATGGCCCTGCGCCTTGCTACAATTATGAACGACAACAATGATCAAATGCTACCTTTACGGCTTTGCGTCTTCATTGCACCCGCTAGGCTCTGCGTCCTGGTGCACCTGCTATGGCCCTGCACGTAAACGGACCTATTCCAATCAGCCTATATTTTTGTTCCCTGAGCAGAATGGTCGTAGGTTCGATTGAAGACCTCCTGGGGTAGGCATGCCTCGCTGCTCTGCCAGATCCGTCTGGGCGCTTGGAGATCAGAAGCTTCACGTCTACGATTTTGTTGGGCCCCCGTGGTCGGTGTGCCTATTACTGAGGTCGTCACTACCTTTGTACCATGGCTCCGCTGGATGATTGGCAGCTATGCTGGTCGTCTGGGCACCAAAATGGCCTTCCTGAGGTCGGCGTGCCTTAATACCAAGGTGTTGCACTACCTTGGTATGTCTACGGCTCTGCCAACCTAGTTGGGCGCCATGGATGCGTGACCTTCTTGAGGTCGGTGTGCTTTTTACAACTCTGCTAGCCTGCTCTGGACAAACAGGATTTTGCGTAGGGAATGAAGGCCTCCCTGTGGGGTGCGCGCCTTGTGGCCCTGCCAAGTACCTCCAGATACTTGGGCGCTACTAATTTGAGACCTCCTTGAGGTCAGCATGCCTCTAGTGGCTCTGCCAGACTCTTTGCAGTCATGCAGGATATCTGGGTGTCTCTACACTCCATTCGTTCAAGGTCAACATTTTTCTACAGCTTCATCGCCGACAGTTCTGAACATCACAACTTCAGCTACGACATTATTGACGACCTCTTCATGTGATACGCGTTTCAAGATCTTGTTGGGTATCCTTAGATACTGGACATTGATTGATTTGAGGCCTCTTTGAGGTCGGCACGCCTAGAAGGCCTCCCAGAGGTCGGCCCTGCCAGACTCCTTGCAGCCATGTTGGGAGATCTAGGTGTCTCTACACCATGACTCAGTTTTATTCTCTTTTTTGAGCATCTAACCAGCCATGCTGCATGCTTCAATGCTCGGGGACTACTCTACGAGAGCGTCTTCAACGCCCTCTTGTTTTCTTCGTCGTACCGACCTGTTGGGAAACCTGTTTCTCTTCAGGTCGTTACTCGACCTAATTTTTCTTCTCTTTCTTTTTTGGATCATCATACCGGCCATCCTGCCCACCACGATGCTCGAATACTACTCTATGAGTGCGTCCTTGATGCCCTCTAAAATTTTTTCATCGTCTTTTCGATCTATTGGAAGCCTGCTTCCTATAGGTCATCACTCGACCTCTCTTCATTGGGCAAGACTACAAACAGGTTGGCTGCTAAGCTAATCTATTTTTCTTTTTTGGACTGACGTGCACGCTATTCAACCTGTCGATAGCTTCAAGACTTCGTCATGACTCTCTCTAGGTCGCTACGCCTACACATCGATTGGGGGCTTGTGAGACATGGGTACCCCTGGGTCCCCACCAACCAGACTCACGGCCATCCCCAACAAGTGGGCCCGGCCTACCAGAAGATCCACCGACCTGACAGTGGGACCAACCGACCTGGTTGGTGGCCCACACGACCTCCTGAAGACCTTCCAGAAGATTCCCCAGACGACCTTATCCGATCCGATCGGGTAACTTGGCGTGCAAGAAAAGGTAGAAGACGTCGGCTGCGCTTCCAGACAGTCCGAAGATCACGGGATTATGTTGTAGTTTTCCTTAGATTTTTTTCCCTATTGTAACCGACCAGGACTCAGGACCCACCGACCTTGTCCGTCAGCCATTATAAGGCGGGCAAGGCTGGACCCCTGAGGCCAAGTCATACCAATTCGCAATCCACCCAAAGCAATACAATCAAGAACTGGATGTAGAGTTTTACTCTCCGGAGGCCCGAACCAGTATAAACCCGCCGTGTCCTTTGTGTTCCGAGAGCTCGTGCGCAACCTTCGAGTTCTTAGCCCTAGATTTCACCCCACCGAACAAATAAACCACTGGGGTTGACACCCCTGTGGGCTGTGCAGATCTAAACATCTAACACTCAACCACCTTCTCCTTAGCCTCGCCAAGCAAAGACCTATACTCCCTCTTCTCCTTGTTGGCCTTTCTAAGCACATCATCATGGTTGTCAAGCAATTCATTCAACCTAGCATTCTCCACAACCAATAAGGCAGGATCATTGTTTACCTCATCCTCGGAGTCGGAGTCCGAGTCATCCTTCTTGCTCTTCTTGCTCTCGGAGCTGCGTGCCATGCCGCAAAAGCCTTGGGCAGCGAAGCACATGCCGTTGATGTTCTTGCTCGACCGCTTGACCTTGTTTCGGTCCTCTTCTTCATCACTTGAGCTCGATGAAGAGTAGCAGGAGCTCGAGTCGATGTCACTTGCTCCAGCAACCACCGCACGCTCCTTCTTCTTGTGACTGCCACTCTTCCTCAGCCTCCGCTCAGACTTGTTCTTGCCCTTGTGGTCGTCCCTTGAGCGGTGCTTGTGGTCGGTCCTCGGACGGTGCTTGTGCTCGGGCTTGATCTCCATGGCCTCCGGGCACTCAGCGATAAAGTGCCCGTGTTTCCCGCACTGATAGCACATGCCCGAGCTCCTCCGAGCGTTCTTCTGGTTCGTGTACATGCGCTCGAACCGCCTGCTAAGCAACGTAAGATCTTCCTTGCCCAGCACATCGAACTCCTCATCTGGCATGGACACGAGACAAGATAAAGAGAACTATCTCGAAGACATGTTAGTGTTAGTCCTAGGTCCAGAAACGAGAGCCAGGCTATGAGGATTAGTCGGGTTCTCGATCCTTGCTCGCACCCCACGGTCCACCTCGGACATCTTGAGGTTGGAAAACAGCTCGTCCACCGTGAGGGTCTCATAGTGATCCGACTCCAAAATAGCCTCGACCTTCTCTCTCCACACAATACAATCTAGCGACTGCAGGAGCTTCACAGCCCTGTCATGATCATCGTATGGGAGCACGGTCACATTGGCTCTCATGTTGTTCACAATCACAGTGAACCGCTGGAACATGGTGTCTATGGACTCACTGGGGAGATGAGAGAAGTTCTCGTACTCTCTCCGGTAGGCCACAAACAAGCGAACCTGAACCTGAGTGTTCCCAGTGTGAGCATCTACAGCTGCTCCCAAATCTTACAAGCTAAGTCCTCTGTCTGCACCTGATCGAATTCAGATTGACACAGAGCACGAAACAGGTAGTCGACCGCCTTGTTGTTGGCGTCGTGCATGTCCCACGATCCTGGAGCAAGGAAGTTAATTAGATGAACATAAGCTGTGTTCACCGTAACATCCCAAAGGATCTGACCCTTGCCGCGGAGGAAAGCAGCCATCTGCCTCTGCCACATCTGGTAGTTCTTTCCATCAAAGTGTGGAGGACCTGAACACCGTTCTTGGTACGCCATCTTTGGATCTTAGACTGGTTAGAATCGCGAAGATCCGTAACCGGCTCTGATACCAATTGAAGGACCGATTAGGCGACCAGAGTGGGGGCGGGACTGAATGGGAGGCGACAAAAATTTCTCCGAAGAAACGTCGACTCAATCCCAGAATCACAACCACGGATTCCCACACGAGCTTGCCAAGGACATGTAGTCACAACGGACCTACCAACCCTAGGAACAAGTCCCAACTCAAAGCAACGCGGGAGCACAACTCAACAAGCGAGGGACTTAGGCAATTTGCAGTGCACCTGGCGGACTGTCCGCAGTGGCCGGGTGGACCGTCCGCGAGGAGGGTGCGGACCGTCCGCGGGTAGGGGACGGACCGTCTGAAATTGCTACTCGAACCTCCAGAAGTGCACCGAGAAAAATAGACTGTCCACGATGGACCCGCGGACCGTCCACCCCGACACGAACCGTCCGGCACTCTAGTACGGACCGTCCGCGAACTTCGTGCCACAAAAAACTACCGACAAAATGGATCAAACGAAAGAGACACAAGAACACGCGACGAACACAAAGAACAGCCGGGCTGAAAGCTTCCTCGCGGACCGTCCGCCAGGGGCACGCGGACTGTCCGCCAGGTGCGCAGACAGCAGCCCGAGCTCAACCTCTTGAAGGTCAACTCTTCCTTCCCTTTGCTCGATCTCCCGAATCAACCAAGGGATTACTACCAAATCATGGGAGAGGACGAAGCGTCTCTAGGAGATGCTATTCCTACGAATTTGTAGCCTCAAACCCACTAAATCGAGAGGAATTGAGATCCTACTGAGCTCAACTAAAAGGAAAGGGTTCCAACCGAAATCCTTCAATCGGAGGCCAAATCCGGAGTTTGAGGGGTCAAGATCAAGCACAAAGATGCACAGGACATCTATCCATGATCCCCACAAAGAAATCTGAACACAAACACCTCAGAATTGAAGGAACAAGCCGTGCACGAAAATCCAATGAAAATAATCCAAAAAGACACGAAAATCACTCGAGCCACAAGAAGGAAATAGACGCAACCATGAATGCTTCCATACACTCAGAGGTCAGATTATCTACAAAATGATGGAGAAAAATCTAGCCTAAAGAGCAGGAAAATGAGAAGAAGTCCAGATGGATGAGTTGCCCTGAAACCCTAGAGCTATATATATGAAGTCTCTCCGGGTTGGGCAAATGATCAAGCTACCGCAAGAACATAAATGAAGATACACACCCCTCAGGGGCAAGAGGTCAAGTAGCGATCTTCCTTCATCGGGCGACCACACCTTTGCCGCAGTCCGCGTTGTACCGACGCAAGCCCTGTGATCCCACCGCGTGTACCCCGACATCGAAGCATCTCGGCACGCCTGGATCCCGTCTTCGCCCGCTGAGTCTCCGATCTTGGTTTTGTGGCTCAACCAAGTAACCCAACGGTTTTGTGGTGAACCGCCGCAAACCACGCATGCAGACTCTGGGCGTGAGCCGCTACCCTGCATTGGCTCCAGTCGACGACTTCGTCTTGCTTTTCTTGCCACTATGCGGCCCGCAATTGATCTCGTTTAGCCACCGGGTCCATCGAGCCGAGCCTACTTGTCTCTCCACTCCTCGGAGGCCCTGCAAGGCTAAGACCTTTCGCGCCCGCTCTTCACCTGCACCAACGCAAATCAAGCCACAACCTGCACCTGCAATACTCAGCCAAGAGTCAGTCCACACCACGTTGTCAATCACTCATCACACCAGGGAGCGACTATCCACCGGTCCTTGGATCCTCCGGTCCTCAAGCATGAAATTTTCCTCCGACTGCGATCACCTGCTCCATGAGGAATGTGGTAATTCTATCAGGAACATTGACCAGCGTACTTTCGTGGAGACGATGCTCCAGTAGCTCAAATTTCTGGATGTAACAATGTCACTAGTCAGCACACATATATAGGTGGTTACCAAACATGTGCAGTGGTAATAAGCAAGAACTGTGCTCAGTTGCAGGTGTTACAAATGCAGATCCCAAGAAAGTACCTAATCCCTCCATCTATCTTTTACTTTAAGCATGTGATAGGTACAATAGAAGCCACAGAGTCTAGAATGAGAAGGTTGTTGGTGGCATTGCAACAAATGTACAAAGAAAAATAGTGGTGATCGAGAAGAAATAAACTCAAGCTTTAGTACTAGCTTCCACAGGAAGGAAATAAGTGGTATGTACCTTAACCTCTTTGACATGTTCCAAGGTGCTACGGGGCAAGTTCTTGTCGATGCAGTAACGGTCCCAACCCCCTACAACGAAACATGCAACAATGGTTAGGGCACTATTAATATACTCTGCAGAGTTTGGTGAGGAACATCCGCAGGTTAAGAAAGAAAGAACTTACTCATTAATGATTAGTGTGAAAAGGGAAATATCAGTCTTAAGGCTCTTCAATGAATCAAGATACAAGACCCTCTTTTGCTTCGGAAGGATCGCCACTGCAATCCAGTGGTTCGCACTGAGATAAGCAGAAAGGATGAGTTTCTTTTTAGCATATAGTTTGAAGGCACGGGCCATATAGGACACAACAAAATCAACAGAGTAAGCCTTGCTGGTCAACATTGTCAAGTTAAAGCATTCAAGATCAAGGAAGCCAACTGCAGCGCCCGTCTTCTCAACTTCTACAGCCATATTCCTATTAGTAAGAAAAAACAAAGTGTAAGGAGGCAAAATACATGGTAAAGATGATGTGAGGCAAAAAGCACATTTCAATAGAGAATGATTAGTCAGAAGCAGATTAAATTTTCAAGCAAATTACAGGATGAAGCAGCGGATAAGTGTCACATTCAAAGCATCCAACTTGAAGAGATCGTACAAATCATTGAGTTGCACATGTATCTGCTCGAGTCCGTGCTGGACCCATGCTGTGCTCGCTTGTGTTCTGGCTTCAAAATTCTTTGAACTTGACACTAACAGATGAGGCTTCCTCGGTTTCCTCCTGTTTCATGAACTCCTTCCACTATTCTGGGTCGATAAACGGGTGTCTTGTCCTTTTCTAATAAAATCTCGCCTAAGCTGAAATCTGAATTGTCTCCATGCCTTGGCTGCCGTCTTCTAGAAAAGCTTGAGTGCCTGCGGTTTCACGCCTTCCTGGAACTTCAAGTGTTTCTGCACATGCTTATCAAACAAGTCCCACTTTTCATCATTGCTTAGTTCTTTGATTTCTGGCAAATACAAAGGTATCTTTTGTCTAGCAATGAGCTTCGCAAGTGCCCTGAACCTGTGCTTTTGTGTCAATGGTACCGGCATCCCCCCTATGTCGACCTCAGTGACTATCATTGTCACTTGGCGACTTTGTGGATGTCCTTGGCGCTCTGCCTCAGCGCGGAACCCCACCCACCTGGTCTTGTTCTTCACTAGCAGTGCCATAACCCTCTTCCTTAGCTTGTGGCCCAGGTCCATAGTCCTTGTCAAGTTTATCCTGTGAATTAATAGTCAAGGGAGTTTGAGAAAGGTCCGCTCAGTGGCCAGGAATAGCACAAAAAGCAAACCATACTACTAGCTCTCCCAGGAGACATGCTACAACAAGAGACAAGTACAGCACATTTTTAGTTAACCATGCTTAGCAGCTAAGCATGAGAAAACACATAAGAAAACAATTACAGTAACTACTTTAACCCACTATAATATCATTGGTTCCATGGTAAACCATTAACATAAATGCAAAATTAAGTAATACAAAGGAGCCACAGGGTATGCCGAGTATGCACTGGCATACCCTGCAATTCCGACAACTACAAGTATATTTATACGCATTTATATAAAAAGAAAAGCATACACACGCTGTTGACGGCTGTTAATTACCACTTTCACGCCGTCAAATCCTGCATAAAACAAATAGAAAGTGGGCATCAACACTAGAATAGGTCTTTATACTGACAAGTTCCACAAGTGTTGGTGTTTCTATCTTTTGTTGCAGGACACATGTAAATGCACATGGAATGATACAACTGAGAGCAAGTTAACCAATGGCATAGATATGGCATCAACATAAACAACCTCAATTGCCATCTGCACCATTGCAACGGGCTCGTCAAGACGATCGAAATGGATATATCATTTGCATACATCGGAGCCCGGATGAGAGAGATATGCACAAAACATCATGTGGACCCAGTGGGACCCACACCAGGCCACGTGGCGGCATGCTGCCACATAGGCACCCACGTGTCCATGACACCTCATCGATCCAAGGAAACACACCTTCGACCAATCAGGAGCCAGTACACGGATCCAAGGGCCCACTTCCCCACGGAAACGGGCTAGAAACACCGCAAACACCCCCATACCGACCTTGGGACCCACCTGGCAGTCACCCAGACGAAAGGCGGCGCGATCGGAGCCAACCCGGGATCGGCCGACCCCACAGGTTGGCCGACCCCACTCTGAGGCCTCTCGCGTCGCCCTTCCACATGTCAGCTTGTCGTGATGAACCAAAGGCGGTGCCAGGTGCCTACCCGAATATTCCCGCAGGATCCTGCAGCTCCTTCTCATGGAAGATACACCAACTTGACCCCACTCCTCTTCGCCACGTGTCACCACCCTACTAGTGGCGCCCATGGCAGCCAAGGGGGCTCCTCCTACTCTCCTTGGCCTATAAATAGAAGTGGAGGGGGTAGAGAATACGACACACAACTCCTCTCCTCCTCTCTCATTTTCTCTCTTGAGAGGAGAGGCTCTCCTCTCCTCCTTCTAGAGTGTAAGTGTGGAGTAGTTGATTAGATCAAAGCTAGGGAGAGAGTTAGAGGTATGTACCTCTATGGATGCTCGTTCTTCAATTAGAGTAAAGTGAGTATTTCTGCATTTTCTATTTAGACTAAAGTAGCATTCATGCATAGGTGATATGTTCTTGTGTTCTTCGCTTGTTCTTGATTTAGAGGCTCATGTTCTTTGCGAACACAACCTTTCGATCTTGTAGCATAGGTTCATAAGTGCTCATATCTGTTTGTATGCATGTTCGTCATTTAGAATAAAGTGGATATGCTTGCATGCTATGATTAGAATAAAGTGTGTTCGTGATTCCATTCTAATAGTTTATGCTAGGTTGCATGAGTAGTCTTTTTCCTCTGCTAGTGCATAGATCCTGGGTTTATGCGTTCGTCTGCTTCAAGTCGTTCGTATACGTTGGAAGCATAGTACGGGACCGAGTGCTCTCTCGTATGCCTTTAGCATAAGCTAGTAGTACCTATAGTGAGTGAGATCAGTTCTCTTCCGTGCTCGTAGTTCTATTAGTACAGGGTGCCGTAGTCCGTTGGATACGGCAGTAACCACAGCGTGGACGTTGTGACACGCTACTAGTTATCATCCATTCGGCTTATCCCAAGGTTAGGTAGAGGCAGTCCGGGAGGTGGTGACTGCCCTTCTGGCCCTCGTTGATCCTCCGCAGCTGGATATAGTGTGACAACCCGCCCGGGAAAATACCGTACTATCGCCTAAACCAATCCACTTTGGTCATTAAGCGATAATAAAGTACCATCCCGTCGTAAGTTGCCGGGTCAAAGCCCGGTAAATCACTTGGATAACACACAGAGGATCGAACATATGCATTAAAACTCACACGAAGGTGAGTCCAGAGTACCTTACACAAATTAAATCTAGATTGCCCCGAAGGGTTTAATTATTACAAACCATGGTTCATGACATGATATGTAAGGGTTCAGAGTTCGAAACAGCGGAATAATTAAACTACGATACGGTAGACATCACGGGAGGCCATCCGTGGTGCCATCACTCGTCATCATCCACCCATTCCAGCTCCCAGCCGGGTGGAATCTCACCAGGCCAAACAACACCTGCAACAACATTTTATAAAGCAAGGCTGAGTGTACTAATACTCAGCAAGACTTAACCGTCGGGTGATAACTACATCACCAAACTCTAGACATGAGAGGCTTTTTGGCCAGTGGAGTTCTTTTGCTGAAAAGCAACAAAGAGTAGGTCCTTACTTTCAATATTTTAGCTCAAATTCTAGTTAATTACCATTTCTAAGGTGAGCCATCTATTCTTACTTTGGATTTGTTCACCCTCTACGATCATTTCTTGTTCCATAAAAGGAATTATCGTAGAAACCCATCTTAACCCCACTATGGAGGTTAATGTCATGCCATGGCACATAGCATATACCTTGTTGGGCAACGTTACGCTAAGACCATCCGACAAACTCCTCAAGAGTTGTCCATCCGGACATATTCTTGAATGTCGGGGGGTTGCATGTGCCGTGCCGCTCCTAGTAGACAAGGTCAAGGTTAATCTAGACTTCCACATCTTTGATGTCCTTGATCTTGATCTCCTCCTAGGTTCCCCTGTAGAAAAACTTCTCGATGCATCCCGAGGGTGCCTGGATGAAAAGCTTAGGGAAGCTGCTTCTGCCACCACTCCCTTGATCTCAGAAAGTCCTATGGCAAAGCCTCTTCCCAAGCAAAACCCGCTCGAGGAGATGATGCATGTATATCTATTCGCATCATTTGAGCTCGTTCTCGTTGAGGTTGTAGATTTCTCTACTCCTCAAGAGTATGACCCGGGAGATCCTCTTCACCTTTGTGAAGGCGAACGATCATCATCACCCTCGATCAAGTTTGAGCCTGTTCCTGCTGGCCCATATCATGTTGCTCTCGACCTTGATCGTGAACCAACATTGATCTTACACGATGAATCTCTTGAGATGGAGAAATCATGGGCCATGGAAATCTTTGAGGCACTGACTCTGGAGTCCAAAGGAAAGGATTCCATTGATGAGCATGGTAGCTTCATTCTTGATACACCACATGAACCATGCTTGTATCATGCCGCTCCAGAGTCAGCCATGCTTAGTGCACTAAGCACGCACAAGGACTACAACCGCCTTATGGTCCTCTCCTATGAAAAGTTTAGATGGATGGTTGTAGATGCATATGTTTACCATAAGCATTGCAGATTTTGTGTATGCACTGTGGCACTAACCTTGCAGCTAAAGCTTCAATGACACATCAATAATTGGTGGTGAGACGAGAATGACATCACCAATGATAGCTGCGGGAAGGAAGTTCCCAGGGTCGAGCTTATGACCGTAAACAAAGCACTACCAGGAGATAGCCTGGATTAAGTTTGTTTTATTTCCCTTTTCGAATAAAAAGCAAGTACATGTTTTTAGGATAAGGTTGTCCTTCGGGTATTTTTGGTCGCTAACCTTTCAGGTGGAGATTGAAAAGAATGATGCACAGGTGATGCCTAAGAACATGCGAGCTACATCACTACAACACCTTTATAAGTTTTTGTTGAGAGAACATTTACAAAGGGAAGATTGATCGCCACACACTTGAGTTTTGTTGCCTAGTAATGCAAACTTCAAAGTGTGGAGGAGGTATGTGAGCATCCCGAGTAAAGTTCCTCTCATACCAAATCTTATCTTGGTTTGAAGATGATGTTATCTCTTGCATCTTGCCTAGTTAGGTACGTCCTGCTTTTGACTTTAAACAAAGCCCTTCCAGGAGGTTGCCCGATATTCACCATCTTATACTCATGTTTATGTCCCTTTGAGTATAGCTTGATGATGCTTTCATGCTTCCTTTATCTATGTTTGTAATGTTATGGTTTGAGTGCATGTTTGGCTATGTGCATTCATAGGTTGTTTTAAATTAAGCATGGTGCTTAGGTTAAAACTGTCTTCTTTAATCAAACAAGACATGGTGTCAGGTTTGATTGATGAACCTTATAGTTGATGCTTGCATGGATATCGATTGCATGTGCGGACTAACCCTTGTAGGAATTTTCGAATCCAAATAGGGTAAATCATCGGGCTTGATTCAAATGGGAAGGTAAGCCAAGGCATGCCAGTCTTGTTTGAGCTAGGTCTCATGGTGAATTTATTTTTGAATTTGAATAAAAGACTCCCTGGTTCTTGAACCAGTAGAGTCCCTCTTTTGTTTTTTCCCATTTCGTTTGAAGACAGCACCAGGTACAAGAACAAGTATGGGGGAGATCTCCCAAGCTTATCACCAACATACACACTTGAGATCTCCCACACAGGCGTTGCACAACATCGACTGCGCTTTCATGACAAGGGACAAGGTAAACTAGGGTGAGCCGGTTGCCCCATGGGTCAGCGGAACCACCACTAGTCTTCTTTGTTTCTCATACTCTTCAGGAGTGATGGTACGTGCACCCTTTATCTCACTCTCTCTGATTCATGAGTTTGAACGAGTTTAAATTCTTATCCATAAATCAACTCATGGAATCGTGCACCACTTGCTCTACATGATTCCTATAGTTGGCTTGCATATGTTTTATTTCTTACTTATCATCTTGATGCTTGTGAACAAATATCACTAGGGAACTCATGCTCATCTAAGTAGTTGGTGTTTGTGATATGGTTTGATGATATGATCTTCTCTCAGAATGTTTGAGTGCTTGGGAATTTTATTTGAAAACTATGAAAATCCTTTGCAAAGCTCCTCTTTGATATGCCACAGTCTTACCAAAGCCGTATGATAAGTTTAGTTGAAAACCTTATACTCATATGCTACTTGTTATTGCATTGAGCTTTGTCAAATTGTTGTGACCCTTGTGAGAATTCTTTTCATGCTTTCATGATCAAGATTCATGTGCACTACACATTCCCCTTGCTATCCTTCTACATTGGAAGTTAGCATTGTATCATCCATCCATCCACCAAATAAAGATCCATGCATTTCCATGATTTACCCCTCTCCAAATATCTCCAAAAGAGATTGGGCTATGCAAAAAGAAAAAAAAAGAAATACATGCTCAAAAAGCATGATAAAAAAAGAAAAAAAAGAAAGAAAGAAAAAGAAAGAGATAGCCCATGTCTCAAATATTTCAAGAAGGAGAGAGGAGAAAATCATGCAAAAGGACTTCAGATAAATCATATATGGTAAAATCCAGCACCCATTTCGGGCCTAGTATCCACCTTACCATATCCATCATACCCATACATGTGCATATCTTGATCTGGTTGTATGAATTGTTTTTCTCCTCTGATCTGGTTTTTGACTTTGCAATATATGTGATGCAAGTATGCGTTATCATTCACACCCTACCTTGAGCTCCACATAAGCCATCATTAGAAGTAGGATGAATAAAGGCAATGTAATGCCTCGGTGAGGACATATACACATTGAGCAATCAGAGAGAATCAAATGAGGAGCTAAGCAAAGTTTGTTTTTGAAAACTTATTGCAAAACCCCAAGTTACTTGACATGAAGAGCAAGAGTAACTTGATTCATTACCGTTCCGTTCCCCAACTACCCAAGATAGCATGATACACACTCCACAGAGTTCAGAAGTACAAGGTATGGTTTGGAATATCTCTTAAGCTTGCTTCATACCTGTGGATATCATGTACCACCTTGATCTGACTCAGCTCCCTTTACTCGGGACGAGCAAAGGTCAAGTGTGGGGGTGTTGTTGACGGCTGTTAACTACCACTTTCATGCCGTCAACTCCTGCATAAAACAAATATAAACTGGGCATCAACACTAGAATAGGTCTTTATACTGACAAGTTCCACAAGTGTTGGTGTTTCTATCTTTTTTTGCAGGACACATGTAAATGCACATGGAATGATACAACTGAGAGCAAGTAAACCAATGGAATAGATATGGCATCATCATAAACAACCTCAATTGCCAAATTGGTCTGCACCATTGCAATGGGCTAGTCAAAATGATCGAAATGGATATATCATTTGCATACATCGGAGCCCGGATGAGAGAGATATGCACAAAACATCTTGTGGACCCGGTGGGACCCACACCAGGCCACGTGGCGACGTGCTGCCACACAGGCACCCACGTGTCCATGACACCTCATCGATCCAAGGAAACACACCTTTGACCAATCAGGAGCCAGTACACGGATCCAAGGGCCCACTTCCCCATGGAAACAGGCTAGAAACACCGCAAACACCCCCATACCGACCTTGGGACCCACCTGGCAGTCACCCAGACGAAAGGCGACGCGATCGGAGCCAACCCGGGATCGGACGACCCCAAAGGTCGGCCGACCCCACTCTGAGGCCTCTCGCGTCGCCCTTCCACGTGTCGGCTTGTCGTGGCGAACCAAAGGCGGTGCCAGGTGCTTGCCCGAATATTCCCACGGGATCTTGCAGCTCCTTCTCATGGAAGATACACCAACTTGACCCCCACTCCTCTTCGCCACGTGTCACCACCCTAGTGGTGGCACCCATGGCAGCCAAGGGGGCACCTCCTACACTCCTTGGCCTATAAATAGAAGTGGAGGGGGTAGAGAATAGGACACACAACTCCTCTCCTCCTCTCTCTTTTTTCTCTTGAGAGGAGAGTCTCTCCTCTCCTCCTTCTAGACTGTAAGTGTGAAGTAGTTGATTAGATCAAAGCTATGGAGAGTGAGAGGTATGTACCTCTATGGATGCTTGTTCTTCAATTAGAGTAAAGTGAGTATTTCTGCATTTTCTATTTAGACTAAAGTAGCATTCATGCATAGGTGATATGTTCTTGTGTTCTTCGCTTGTTCTTGATCTCGGGGCTTACATCGGGAGGACGCGGACTACGGCGAAGGCGTGGTCGCCCAATGAATGGGATCACTACTTGACCATCTTGCCCCTGAGGGGTGTGTATCTTCCTTTATGTTCTAGGGGTAGCTTGGTCATTTGCCCAACCCGGAGAGACTTCATATATTTAGCTCTAGGGTTCTAGGGAAACTCATCCATCCGGACTGCTTCTCATTTTCCCTTCTCTTTAGGCTAGATTTTCTTTATGATTTTGTAGAGAATCTGACCTCTAGTTGTATGGAAGCATTCGTGGTTGCATCGATTTCCTTCTCTTGGCTCTAGTGATTTTGGTGTCTTTTTTGAGCTATTTTTTTGGGATTTTCGTGCGCGGCTTGTTCCTTCGATTCCAATGCATTTGTGTTCGGATTTCCTTGTGGGGATCATTAATAGATGTCTTGTGCATCTTTGTGCTTTATCTTGACCCCTCAAACTCCGGATTTGGCTTCCGATTCGAGGATTTCGGTTGGAACCCTAACTTTTTGTGTGAGCTCGGTTCGTTGTCGATTCCTGGCGATTTAGTGTGTTTGAGGGTCCAAGTTTTTGGGTATAGCATCCCCTAGGGATGCTTCACATCTCCCCCAAATTTTGTCTCAATCCACTCAGCCGTTTGGGAGATCCTTGGATGGATAGGTGGAGTTGACCTCGCGTTTTCAGCTTTTGTCCGCGTTCTACAAACCGGACGGACGGTCCGCGCGAGGGTCACAGACAGTCCGTGGGCTGTAGTGTTCATCGCGATTTCATCATGTTCTTGAGCTCGAGGCGTTCGATCGACCGAGGTGTTGGTTTTTGTTTGCGGGCGGTTTGCGGACAGTCCGCCAAGAGGGGACGGACGGTCCGTCGGGCTCGGACAGTCCGACGTGTTGCATCGGACGGTCTGTATAGATCGTGGAGTTTCTAGTGGGTCTGGCGGTTAATACGGACGGTCTGTGTGAGTCTCACAGACGGTCCGCCAGTGTGCCACGGACGGTCCGCGCCTCCCCTACAGACGGTCTGTCCAGGTCAGGCAGATTTGCCGAAGTTCTTTAGTCCTTGAGTTGTGCTTCCGCTTTGCAACTTGTTTGGACTTGTTCCTAGGGTTGGTAGGTCCGCTGTGACTACGTGACCCAGGCAAGCTCGTGTGGGAATCCTTGGTTCTATTTTTAGGACTTAGCAGGTTTTCTCTCGGAGAATTTTTTATCGACTCCCATTCACTCCCCCCTCTCTGGTCGCCTAATCGGTCCTTCACCCCCTCTGCCATGCTCCAGGAAACCAGGGCAGTGCTGTTGCTGCAATGGAAATTCATTATCTCATAAAAATAGGAACAGAGGAACTAATAACTTCAACATAAAAGGTGATATTAATACATACTGCATAATGGTGAACATGTTAGGCATTTGACTGTTAGATTGATCTCCTAACTAGTGGGCCCAACGGCCCATTGGGCCCTTAATCTCGCGCTCGGGGGTGCCCAACCCTAACTAGTTTGCGGGACCCTATCACACTACTCTATATAAAGAAGGTGGGGGCCGCAGGCTTGTGTCACGAGGTTTGCCGCCAGCCGCCACACCCCACCGATAACACTAATCCTAACCGCATCCGCCTGCGTCACGACGAGGAGGAACTCGAGGGCGACTACTCGAGGTCCTGCCCACCACGGTGGAGGCCAAGACGTTGCACTCGGCGCTCTCGCAACATATGCCCCCGTAGGCTGCAAGACGAGTTCACCGTTGACTTTGGTGGACATAGGGTCTACGCGGCCCCGAAGGAGAACCTCATCGTACTGAATGAGGAACTCGACGAGCTACCGCCTGGAACTCCGGGCCTGGGACGCCTCCAAGCACTGGTCCAAGCCACCACAACCCAGAACAACCAGATCGACCCTTCCCCACCTATTAGGTGAGCGGAGATAGGCGGTTCACGCTGACCACGACGCAGAGGGCCTGCCGCGAGGATGGTGAAGACATCTGCGACCGGCTCCGTGCCCGCGACACGAGGCACACCATTAACCGCCGTGTGCAGGAGCGATGACGGCATGAGGCGGAACGCCGCCGCGACCACGCTTGGGACTATGGAGCCCTGAATCATCGCGGCTGGTGAAATGCAATGTCGCCATCTGACTCACGCAGCGACTATGAGGACTACTCGGGCAGCTACGACAACTCGGACGAAAGCTATAGCTCCTACGAGAGGCTGCCCCACAGATGCCACAGAGGCTGAGAGGAGGTGCCATCATATAATAGCTTCCTCTCCCTCACAGCGCGGCTACGGAGGGTGACTTGGCCCCGAGGCTTCAAGCTGTCTGATGTAGACAAGTACGGCGGGACGTCCAATTCCGTCCAATGGCTACAGATCTAGTCCACCGCGGTCAAGGCCGCAGGAGGCAACTCCGACGTGAGGGCTAACTACTTGCCAAACATGCTCATGAAGGGGTGCAGAACTTGGCTTGCGGGACTCCCAGAGGACTCAATCGACTCCTGGGAAGAGCTCTGCACCTTCTTCACCAGTCAGTACTCCGGCACATGGGAGCGACCGGGGAACAGAAAGATGTTGGATCAGATCCGGCAGTGGAAGATCGAGTCCCTACGCTCGTATATTCGCCATTTCTCTGATAAGAAGAACTCGCTTCCATTTGTTGAGGAACACCATGTCATCAAGGCCTTCAAGCATGGACTAGTCTATGACAAACTGGTGAACATGTGGGCCCAGAAGCCCCCCAAGACCGTCAACGAGCTCTTCACGGTGGTGAACCTGGAGGCTGACGGCGAGGACGCAGAGCGCGATCAGCTCAAGAGCCTCAAGGAACGCTGGGATGATGACGACTCTCCACGTCTGCGCCACAGGCGCCACGACCCAGATCGAGAGGGAAAAACATCTCGGCAAGGAGCCATGCGGAACCGGAAGCCCAAACCCGAGACCATAGCTATTGTACAGTCCGGCCCCCAAGCGCATGGACCCATCCGAGTTCCAGAAGATGTTGGACATGCAGTGCACGTACCACAAGAATCATAAGCACACGGCTCGTGATTGCTTTGGCCTCAAGAATTACTTCTTCAGCAAAGGCCGTCAGAGAGGTCCTTCGAAAGGCGAGAAAGGCAAGGCTAAGCGCGACCAGCCTGCGGAAGATGACTAAGAGGAATTTCAGGTTGCCGACTGCACCGTCAACATGATCTATGGCGGTCCGGAGCAGCTGGAAGGGAAGCGCAAGGCCAAGCTCACCGAACGAGCATTGGTGTACGCAGCTCATCTGGGACGCCTCAGTACCTGTGGTGGTTAGAAGTTCCAATCACCTTCAGCAGGGAAGACCACCCGGAAGCAGTCGCCAGGCCCGGGAGGTACCCCCTAGTGCTGAAGCCCACGATTTGCAATGTGGGACTCAGCAAGATGCTGGTGGATGGAGGCAGTGGCCTTGAAATCTTATTCGCCAGCACGCTGAAGGAACTCAGGCTCACTCCTATGGATCTGAATCCAACGGACAAGCCTTTCTTCGGCATAGTACCCGGGGATCCCTCGGTACCACACGGAGAGATCTCTCTGCCGGTCACCTTCGGCACGATCGAGAACTACCGAACCGAGTATGTCCGCTTCATTATGGCTGACTTTGAGATGGCCTACCATGGCATACTTGGCAGACCATCATTGGCCAAATTCATGGCGGTCCCGCACTACACCTACATGGTGTTGAAGATGCCTGCCCCCAACGGCGTCCTTACCCTTAAAGGAGACGCTGGTACAGCTAGCGCATGTGAGAGGGAAAACCTCCACATCACAGCCACAATCGACCTTTCCAGACACGCTGCGGAGGTCATGGCCGCCACCAGTAAGCTGGCCCCTGCGGATTTGGAGATCCCAATTAAGGGGTCGGCGACGGAGGCGATCTAGCGGGAGAAGGAGGCCACGAAGAAGGTATCCCTTGGGCTCGAGGTTCCATCCAAGACGGTGACCATAGGGGCCAACATGGACCCCAAATAGGAAAGCGTGCTCATCGAGTTCCTGCGTGCTAACTCGAACATATTCGCCTGGAAACCAGCGGATATGTCGGGGGTGCCCAGAGAGCTCGCCGAGCACTCCTTGAAGGTTGGCCTGAACGCAAAGCCGATAAAGCAGAAGCTGCATCGATTCGCGAAGGACCGCAAGGAGGACATGGGGGTAGAGCTTACAAAACTGCTAGTAGGCGGTTTCATAAAGGAAGTGTATCATCCCGACTAGTTGGCTAACCCAGTTCTTGTATCCAAAAATAATAAGGAATGGAGAATGTGCGTAGATTACACTAATCTCAACAAACACTGCACCAAAGACCCCTTCACCCTCCCGCGAATAGACCAGGTCATTGATTCCACGGCGGGCAGTGCCCTGCTCTGTTCTGTTGACTGCTACTCAGGGTATCACCAGATCAGCCTAAAAGTCGAAGACCAGATCAAGACGTCGTTCATTATGCCCTTTGGCGCGTATTGTTACCTGACCATGGCTTTCGGTCTAAAGAACGCCGGCGCGACCTATCAGCGTACCATCCAAAAGTGTCTAGAGACACAGATTGGGAAAAATGCCGAGGCCTACATAGACGACGTGGTAGTCCAGATTTGAGAGCCTGATAACCTTATCAAGGACTTGTCTGAGACCTTCGCCAATCTCAGGGTTTACCGCTGGAAACTCAACCCGGAAAAATGCATTTTCGGCGTTCCCTCGGGAAAACTACTCATATTCCTCGTTAGGAACCGCGACATAGAGGCAAAGCCAGATAAGATCAACGCGATCACCCGGATGAAGCCCCCCAAGTGCCAGAGAGACGTGCAAAAGCCCGCCGGGTGCATGGCAACACTTAGTCGTTTCATCTCACGACTCGGCGTGCGAGGGTTACCCTTCTTCAAGCTCCTCAGGCATCAAGACAACTTCTAGTGGGATGAGGAGGCTCATAAATCTTTCTTGGAACTCAGGGACTACCTCCAGAATCCACCCATCCTCACTGCACCAGAAGTCGGGGAGAAGCTCTACCTCTACATCTCGGCTACTACGCACGTGGTGAGCACGGGGCTAGTCGTGGAGCGCAAAGAGGAAGGCCACGCCTATGCTGTCCAGAGGCCGGTCTACTTCATAAGCGAGGTACTGACTGACTCAAAGGTGCGGTACAACTAAGCGCAGAAATTACTCTACGCATTTCTCATCACCGCCCGCAAGTTGAAGCAATACTTCGAGGCTCACAAGGTCGTTGTAGTTTCCGACTACCCCATAGGTGACATCCTGCACAACAGGGACGCTATGGGAAGAATCGTGAAGTGGTCTATCGAGCTAGCCGCACACGATATTACCTTCGTACCCCGCAACACGGTCAAGTCATAGGTACTAGCTGACTTCGTGGCCGAGTACACGGAGATCCAAACTCCATCTACTGCCGCTGAACCTGAGCACTGGACTATGTATTTTGATGGATCGCTCAGGATTCAGGGAGGCAGAGCTGGCATACTCCTCATCTCCCCCAAGGGTGAGAAGCTACAGTACGTGCTGCAAATCATGTTCAAGGTCTCGAACAATGCGGCTGAGTATGAAGCAGCCTTCCATGGGCTACGAATCGCCATATCGCTCGGGATCAAACACTTGATAGTCAGGGTAGATTCGGCCCTGGTCGTCAATCAAGCGAACAAGACATGGCAGAGGACAAATGAGAAGATGGACGCCTATTGTGCGAAGATATGGAAGCTCGAAGGCAAATTCTTCGGCCTAGAGTTCTAGCATGTGCTCCGAGAAAACAACAAGGTAGCTAATGAGTTGGCAAAAATGGGTTCCACTAGAGCGCAGGTGCCGCTCGGTGTTTTTGTCCAAGATCTCATCAAACCCTCCATCAAGAATCCCGAGGCCCGAGTCGACCCATCAGAAGGACTCGGTGAAAACCTTATGATAGACCCATAACCCGAGTGGATCTCAAAGATGGTTGAGTACATCAAGTACGGAACGCTTCCGAATCCCTCGCCTGGAAATGAGAGGGAGACGCAGCCGTTACATGAAAGGATCACCCATAGAACCAAGAACTACGTCTTGATTAGGGACAGCCTATATCGCCGAGGAGCACACTCCCGAGTACTCCAAAAATGCATCTCGGAGGAAGAGGGACGAGAACTCCTGTCAGAGATCCATGGCGGCATGTGTCGGAATCACGCCGAGGCGCGAACCATCGTAGTTAAAGCCTTCTGGTCTGGTTTCTACTGGCCTACAGCTGTTGCAGACGCTGGTTAAATGCTGCGAGGGATGTCAGTTCTTCGCAAAGCAAATGCACATCCCGGCTCAAGCCCTCCAGACTATACCTGTGTCTTGGCCCTTCGCGTGCTGGGGACTCGGCATGATCGGTCCCTTCAGGAAAGCATCCAGAGGATACGATCACATCTTGGTGGCCGTTGACAAGTTCACCAAGTGGATAGAAGTCAAGCCAACAAAGGCACTGACGGCAGCAAAGGCAGCTGAATCCATTGCGGAGATTGTACACATGTTCGGTGTCCCTAACAGGATTATCACTGACTTGGGCACAAATTTCACGGGGAGAGAGTTCCAAAACTACTACGGTGACCTCCTCATCAAGGTGGCCCACACGTCACTGGCACACCCCAGCGCCAATGGCCAAGTTGAGCGAGCTAACGGAGCGGTGCTCGAGGCACTCAAGAAGCGCATCTTCGATCGACTCAAAATCTGCGGACTGCGGGCACAGCCGAGTTACGCTACTGGTCAAACCCCCTTCTTCCTAGTGTATGGATCTAAGGCAGTACTCCCAACCGACCTCATGTTCAACGCACCCAGGGTAGAGGTGTATGAGGAAAACAAAGTCGAGGAGGTGCGCATTGAGGACATCGACAACATTGAGGAAGGATGGCTCGCAGCAACCATTCAGGCGGCTCGGTACGCCCAAGCTCTGAGGCCTTACAATGAAAAGAATATGCAAGAGAGAGCCTTTTGCATTGGCGATCTCGTTCTCCAGAGGATCCAGAACAAGAAGGAGAAGCACAAGCTATCGGCCCCATGGGAAGGACCATTCATCGTCAAGGAAGTTAGCAGGCCGGGTGCTTACCAGCTAATGTGGGAAGACGGCTCCGAGGTGCCAAACTCATGGAATATCGAGCACCTACCATGCTTCTACCCATAAAGCTATGTACCCCTCATTAGTTTTTCATATACTCATCATCCATGCTAGCAGTTCTGGCAATGAATAAAGATTCATGCCTTTCCAAGTTCTTTCACTTCGTTCTCTCTGCAAAAGCATGACCAGGCACCCAAGCTTCAATCCGAAACTTGGGGACTGCCTTTATTATGGCAATATATCTTTTTTCTGTCGAAACTAAAATGCTCATCTAAACACGAATCCTACGACTTATAAAGTACTCGGCAGAATACGTCTTAAATCGTGGGCCAAGATCTTCGCCAAGCCAAGGTACTAAGCGTGCACGAGAGATTGCCCTCTGTGCTAGGAAACTAAGGGCAATGGGACTACGGTTTCCCATGACAGACTAACTACCGAAGAAATTAACAGTACATGGAAATCATCAAAGTAAAGCGGCAACTTAAAAAATGCTACAAAATAAAGTAGCTGGTCTGAGTAACACTACCAGTACCACAATATATTACAAATACTTATATAAATGTTTTCATTGCTGTAGCAGGAGATTGCCATCACCCTCTGGCGCAGTCACAACATCGTCGGCCAACTGCTCCGCCGCATCCTTCACCTCCTCCAGAAGCTGATCAATCTGTGTAGACGACGTCCCATGGGCGAAGCCTCCACGGAAACGGTTCACATCCACGTGGGTGAGGAAGGAGCAAAAAACGGCGAGGCAGTGGCTGGTACTCGCCAAGCTTACCTCGCGGAGGTATCCCTAGAAGCGTGACGACGCCGCTTGAGCCTGCTCCAGCAGACTCTGCGGGCGGACAGGTGGCTCGCCGAACTTGCGCACGGTGGAGGACTCGGCAAGCGGAGCCAGCTCATCCAACAGCGGGCACAGGGTCTCACCCAGCACCCAGAACTAAGCCCTCTCTGACTCCACGCGGGCTTTAAGATCTGTGAATTGTGTGAAAAGTTTTTGCCAAAGACCTGCACAAAACATCAGAAGGACTAAACAAGATAAAAACAGTAGAACAAGTGCAGGGAAGCAGGTGGCTGACCGGTGAGCTCCTTCTTCACAATAGCCCACTCCCTGACAACTCGCTCGAAGGACGTCTTCAGACACTTTGCTTCATTGCGGAGGTCCTCGAACTCCTGCTCCGCCTTGGTCCGAGCTGCTCCAACAACAGGGTCAAAAACAAGCACTCAGACAATAAGACCCAACGAGAGTTCAGCCAACATACCTTTCTGGTGCTCCTCTATTGCCTCGCGCAAGGACGCGATGGTAGTGTCCACGGCTACCTTGTCCCAACGCAGCTGCTTGAGCTCCTGATTGCTACTCGCTTGACGTGCAGCGGCCCGCTCCTCAAGGTGCCACACTCAGGCGCGCAGTGTGACAACATTGAACCTGATGTCGTCCAACACCTCGCTCTTGCTAGCGGAAGCTGCAGCAATGGTCTACAGATTCAACATCTAAGAAAACCATGCAGATGGCAGTAGCAGAGAAAGGAATTCCAGATGGCTACTCACCTCTGCCAACTGCGCAACCCTCTGTGCAGCCACGACGAGCTCCTTCCGGTTGCCCTCGTCAGCACCCGGGTCTCCAAGGACCTCGTGCACTTGGCCGTGTTGTATCCATGCGATCCGGCCAGAGCGCGGCGGGCTGGCACGGCGGGCAGGGACCTCACTGTGGATCTCCTCAACCTCAGGCTTAGCCACGGTGGCTGAACCCAAGGCCGAGGATCCCACAGCTTCACGCTGGGGACTGGCCGCCGAGGTGCCGCACCAGCTCCCGGTGCCTGATACCTTCGGCGCCACACCCGAGTGCTCCGCCGAAGCACTCGCCGGCTGCACCGCTGGGGCCACATGAGGCACAGGCACCTCACCCCATCAACTGAGGGGTCACAAGGATCCCTGCGAACAATAAATTCCAACACCACCAGCACATTCAAAACCTCCAGCACCAGGATCAACAGCACACAGAAAAGTGACCAAAAGGGCAAAAGAAGTTACTAGTTCGATACGCACACGCGCATGCTTGCGGAACCTAGAGCTGGAGGGCGCCGGCCACTTCGCCCCCAAGGTCGCATCTGTGGCCACATTGCGCGCCTCCCGCGCCATCACAGGTGATGGTCGGGCAGCCTCCCGTGCAGGAAACGCCCACGCTCTGGAACGCGTCCTCTGTTTGTTGACGAGGAGAAGGAAGAGAAGGTTGAGCAGAAGGAAGAGATGGTTGAGGAGAAGGAAGAGAAGGAGAAGAAGTGGACGCACCACTCGGCGTCCCCCCGGCAGCCGCCGGTGGGATGTCACCGGCCTCTGGTGCACGAGGAGCCACCTCCACCTCGTTCGAGTTGCCCGGCAGCACCAGCTTGCACCGGCACGACGCCAGCTCATTCATCTTAATCGAGCCGGGTGGCATGCACCGCACCTCGGGGTGAATGCTGCCCCTTGTGCTCCTTCCCCTTCCTCGATGCAACAGTAGCACCACCGCTCACTGAGGGACGGGCCTGGACGCGTTCCATCCCCTGCAGCTCACCGAGCCTGCCGGGCTGAGAATCCTTCCCAGCCAAAGTACCTTGCAGTGGTGGCACGGAGAAGAAAGCATGACGATCCTGCAAACACAACATTCAATAAGCATTTCATCAGACATCTGATGGGCATATGTTCATGCCCTAATGGGCGCATGACAAAGTAATACATTACCTCGGGTGGCAGGAACACCACATTGTACAGACGTGGAGCACCCCACGTCGTAATGGCGGTGCCAGCAATGAAGCACTGGCAGATGTGCTCCACCAGCTCATCGTGCTTCCCCGGCTCTGGCACGTGCCACGTGGTGTCGTAGTCCTCGCCGGCGTACTCATATGCCGGGTGGACCCTCTCCTTCAACGGCTGTAGCCGCCGAGTGGCTGAGGATCTGTGTGGTTCGAGGACCGGTGGATGGTCGCTTCCTGGTGTGATGAGTGATTGACAACGTGGTGTGGACTGACTCTTGGCTAAGTATTGCAGGTGCAGGTTGCGGCTTGACTGGTGTTGGTGCAGGTGAAGAACAAGCGCGAAAGGTCGTTGCCGGTGTGGCCTCCAGGTGTGGAGAAGACAAGTAGGCTTGGTTCGAGGGACCCGGTGGCCAGCGGGGTCGAGTGCGGGCCGCATGGTGGCAAGAACAGCAAGACAAAGTCGTGGACGGTTTCTTGGTTGAGCCTCAAAACCAAGGTCGAGCCGGAACTTCGTGGGAGCTGAGTCATGAGTGGTGATTGGCGGAGGCTACACTGAGTTCGTGATGTTTGCAGTGTGTTGACACATTTTATCTTATATATTTATAAGTCAACTAAACATGAGGAAAGGGCATAATTGTTAATACCAACTTAGAATAGGGTGTCACTAATAGTTTTTCTGGAGTTTTGAAGAATTCTATGACTTTGTTGACGGCTATTAAGTACCACTTTTAAGCCGTCAATTCCTGCATAATATAAATGGAAAGTGATCATCAACACTAGAATAGGTCTTTATACTGACAAGTTCCACAAGTGTTGGTGTTTCTACCTTTTGTTGCAGGACACATCAAAATACGCATGGAATGATACAGTTGAGAGCAAGTAAACCAATGGCATAGATATGGCATCATCATAAACAATCTCAAATGCCAAATTGGTCTGCACCATGGCAACGGGCTTGTCGAGACGATCGAAACGGATATATCATTTGCATACATCAGAGCCCGGATGAGAGAGATATGCACAAGACATCTTGTGGACCCGGTGGGACCCACACCAGGCCACGTGGCGACATGCTGCCACACAGGTGCCCACGTGGCCATGACACCTCACCGATCCAAAGAAGCACACTCTTGACCAATCAGGAGCAAGCACGCGGATCCAAGGGCCCACAACCACGAGATAACGGGCTAGAAACAACGCAAACACCCCCATACCCACCTTGGGACCCACCTGGCAGTCACCTGGACGAAAACTGGCGCGATCGGGGCCACCCCGGGATCGGCCGATCCCCTAGGTCGGCCGACCCCAATCTGAGGCCTCTCGCGCCACCCTTCCACGTGTCGTCTTGTCATGACGAGCCAAAGGCGGTGCCAGGTGTATGCCCGAATATCCACCCGGAAGCTTGCAGCCCCTTGTCATGGAAGATTCACTAACTTGGCCCCCACTTCTCTGCGCCATGTGTCACCACCTCATTGGTCATTTGGTGGCACCCAAGGCAGCCTAGGGAGCTCCTCTTGGAGGGGGTAGAGAATTGGACACACTTCACCACTTCACCCAAGGATGAGTGCTTCCCTCCAAAGGAGAGGCCTCTCCTTGGTAGATTAGAGAGTAGGAGAGTGAGAGAGAGAGTTGTATTTCTACGGATGCTTGTTCTTCAATTAGAGTAAAGTAAGTATTTCCGCATTTTCTATTTAGACTAAAGTGCAAGTGATATGTTCTTGTGTTCCTCGCCTGTTCATCATTTAGAGGCGCTGTTCTTCACGAACATGCCTCCTCGATCTTAGTTGATTAGGTGCACAAGTTTGTATCCCGTTTGTATGCATGTTCATCATTTAGACTAAAGTGGATGCTTGCATGCTCTGATTAGATTAAAGTGTGTTCGTGATTCCTTTCTAATAGTTTATGCTAGGTTGCATGAGTAGCCTTTCTCCTCTGCTAGTGCGTAGATCCTGGGTTTATGCGTTCGTCTGCTGCAAGTCGTTCGTATACATTGGAAGCATAGTACGGGACCGCGTGCTCTCTCGTATGCCTTTAGCATAAGCTAGTAGTACCTATAGTGAGTGAGATCAGTTCTCTTCCGTGGTCGTAGTTCTATCAGTACAGGGTGCCGCAGTCCGTTGGCTACGGCAGTAACCACAGCGTGGATGTTGTGACACGCTACCGGTTATCATCCGTTCGGCTTATCCCAAGGTTAGGTAGAGGCAGTCCAGGAGGTGGTGACAACCCTTCTGGCCCTCGTTGATCCTCCGCAGCTGGATATAGTCAGAGCTCCATCCCACATAGATCCGCATACTGGAGTCGCCTATTAAGTCAGGGCTATCGGTATCCTGAGCCAAGTTCTATCTAGAGATCGACCTTTAATCTCATCTATAGTGCTATCTTTAGGAATCCTCTCTATCCTTACCTCTTATCTGGGTGTGTCCTTGGACCGACTATACGAAGTTAGTACACACACGTTCCCTTGGATTCGATACCCTTGGAATACTCTGAGGTGAAAGCTACAACGGTATCCGTGCGCTTGCGGATTTATTCGTGTGACGCTAAAATACCCAACAAGCTTTCTGGCGCCGTTGCCGGGGAACGGTTGCTGTATCTATCTTCGTACCCAGTGGTCCTCGTATCTTTCGTTTTTCTTTGTTTCTACCTTTACCCTTGTTACCCATGGAAAGGCCCTCCTTTCACGGCTTCTCCACCTCATCTGATGAGTTCGCTTTTCGATTCGAGAATGATCCTTACAAAGACATCATAAACGCCTCGAATCATCCTAGGCATGAGAAGCCTATGACATCGATGTGCCCTCATGAGGCCCTCAATGAAGTTTCCAATCGGGAATCCACAGCAGATTGGTCAAAGGAGTTAGAGCATACTTCCAAAGCAATTTGGGTTAGCTCAACCTCCACGACTATCCCTTGTTCCATGAGAGGAAATGTCGTAGAAGCTGTTCATGACCCTACTGTCGAGGCTTGCGTCATGTCGGAGTATCTTAAGGACACTCTTGTGGGTAACAAGCCCCTGACCCTGACTCATAGATATTTCAAAAGTCCCAGGTGGGGCTACTATTTCCCATGTCGGGGGATCGCAAGGGATGTGCCCATCATCATAAACAAAATTGAAGTGTGCTTAGATTTTTATATCTATGACATCATGGATTTTGATCTTCTCCTAGGCTTCCCATTAGGGAGACTCCACGCCACACCTTTAGGGAGCCTAGATGAAAAGCTTAGGGAAGCCGCTTCTACCACCACTTCCTTGTTTTCAGAAAGTTCTATGGAGAAGCCTCTTCCCAAGCAAAACTCGCTCGAGGAGTTGAGGCATGTATCTCCATTCGCATCCTCCGAGCCCGTTGTCATTGAGGTCATAGAATTTTCTGCTCCTCAAGAGTATGATTCGGAAGATCCTCTTCACCTTTGTGAAGGTGAACGATCCTCATCACCCTCGATCGAGTTTGAGCCTCTTCCCATTGGCCCATATCATGTTGCTTTTGACCTTGATCAAGAATCAACATCGATCTTACACGATGAACCTCTTGAGATGGAGAATTCATGGGCCATGGAGATCGAGGCACCGACTCTGGAGTCCAAAGGAAAAGATTCCATTAACGAGCATGGTAGCTTCATTCTTGAAACGCCGTATGAACCATGCTTGCATCATGCCTCTCCAGAGTCAGCCATGCTTAGTGCACTGAGCACGCACAAGGACTACAACCGCCTTATGGTCCTCTCCTGTAAAAAGTTTAGAAGGATGGTTGTAGATGCATATGTCTACCATAAGCATTGCAGATTTCACGTATGCACTGTGGCACTAACCTTGCAGCTAAAGCTTCAATGACACATCAACAAATGGTGGTGAGACGGGAACGACACCACCAACGATAGCTGCAGGAAGTTCTTGTGGTCGTTCTTATGACCGTAAACAAAGCACTACCAGGAGATAGCCTGGATTAGCATAGGTTTTTTTTATTTCCCTTTTCAAATAAAGAGCAAGAACATGTTTTTAGGATAAGGTTGTTCTTCGGGTATTTTTGGTCCTAACCCTTTCAGGTGAAGGTTATAAAGAACGCTGGACATGTAGCACCTAAGAACATGTGAGCTACATCACTACAACACCTTTATAAGTTTTTGTTGAGAGAACATTTACAAAAGGAAGCTTGATCTCCACACACTTGAGTTTTGTTACCTAGCAATGCAAACTTCAAGTGTGGGGGAGGTATGTGAGCATCTCGAGTAAAGTTCCTCTCATACCAAATCTTATCTTGGTTTGGAGATGATGTTAGCTCAAGCCTCTTGCCCAGTTAGGTACGTCCTGCTTTTGACTTTAAACAAAGCCCTTCTGGGAGGTTGCCCGATGTTCACCATCTTTTGCTCATGTTTATGTCCCTTTGAAAATAGCTTGATCATGCTTTCATGCCTCCTTTATCTATGTTTGTAATGCTATGGTTTGAGTGCATGTTTAGCTGCGTGCTTTCATAGGTTGTTTTAAATTAAGCATGGTGCTTAGGTTAAAATTGTCTTCTTCAATCAAACAAGACATGGTGTCGGGTTTGATTGATGAACCTTATAGTTGATGCTTACATGGATATTGGTTGTATAGGCGAACTAACCCTTGCAGGAATTTCGAATCCAAATGGGTAAGTCATCGATCTTGATTCAAAAGGGAAGGTAAGCCAAGGCATACCAGCCTTGTTTGAGCTAGGTCTCATGATGAATTGATATTTGAATTTGAATAAAGGCTCGCTGGTTCTTGAACCGGTAGAGTCCCTCATTTGTTTTTTTCCCATTTTGTTTGAAGACAGCACCAGGTACATGAACAAGTGTGGGGGAGATCTCCCAAACTTATCATCGACATACACACTTGAGATCTCCCACACAGGCGTTGCACAACATCGACTGCGCTTCCATGACAAGGGACAAGGTAAACTAGAGTGATCCGGCTGCCCCATGGGTTAGTTGAACCACTGCTGGTCCTCCTTGATCTCTATTTCTTTAGGAGCGATGGTATGTGCACCCTTTATCTCACCCTCTTTGACTCATGAGTTTGAATGTGTTTCAATTCTTATCTGCAAAGTCAACTATTGGAATCGTGCTCTACCTGTTTTACATGTTTCCTATGGTTGGCTTGCATATGTTTTATTCCATGCTTATCATCTTGTTGCTTGTGAACAAATATCATTAGGGAACTCATACTCATCTATGTAGTTGATGTTTGTGATATGGTTTGATGATATGATCTTCTCTCTAATTGTTTGAGTGCTTGGGAATTTTATTTGAAAACTTTAAAACCCTTTGCAAAGCTCCTCTTTGATTTGCCAAAGTCCTACCAAAGCCATATGATGAGTTATTTTGAAAACCTTATACTCATATGCTGCTTGTTATTGCATTGAGCTTTGTCAAATTGTTGTGACCCATGTGAGAATTCTTTTCATGCTTTCATGATCAAGATTCATGTGCACCACCATATCCCTTGCTATGCTTCTACACCGGAAGTTGGCATTGTATCATCCATCCATTCCACAAAATAAATCTCCATATGTGACCTCTCTCTCCAAAAGTGACCTTGAAAAAGAGACATGGGCTATGCAAAAAAAAACCATGCACAAAGCATGAGTGAAAAAAAATTGCCTAAGGCATGAAAAAAAAAGAAGTATAGCCCATGTCCAAAATAAAGAAGGAAAAGGAGAGAGATGTGATCACGCAAAAAGGAGTTCCAATAAATGTGATGGTAATAACTAGTACCCGCTCCGGGCCTAGTGTCCACCTTGCCATCACCACAACATTCATCATTTATATGGTAATATCTAGCACCCATTCCGGGACTAGTATCCACCTTACCATATCCATCACATCCATTCATGTGCACATCTTGATCTGATTGTATGATTTGATCTTCTCCGTGGATCCGGTTTTTAACTTTCCAATAGAGGTGATGCAAGTATGCTTTATCTTTTATCCTACCCTGAGCTCCACATATAGCCATCATTAGAAGTAGGATGAAAGAAAGGCAAATCTAATGCCTTGGTGAGGACATATACACATTGAGCGATCTGAGAGAATCAAATGAGGAGCTAAGCAAAGGTTTGTTTGGAAAACTAATCTCAAAACCCCAAGTTACTTGACATATTGAGCAGAGGTGATTTGATTCATGACCGTTCCATTCCTCAACTACCCAAGATGGCATGATAGCCACTCCACAGAGTCCACAAGTGCAAGGTATGGTTTGGAATATCTCTTATGCTCGCTTCATACCTTTGGATATCATGTACCACCTTGATCTGACTCCCTTCACTCGAGGACAAGCAAAGGTCAAGTGTGGGGGTGTTGTTGACGACTGTTAAGTACCACTTTTATGCTGTCAATTCCTGCATGATATAAATGGAAAGTGATCATCAACACTAGAATAGGTCTTTATACTAACAAGTTCCACAAGTGTTGGTGTTTCTATCTTTTGTTGCAGGACACATCAAAATACGCATGGAATGATATAGTTGAGAGCAAGTAAACCAATGGCATAGATATGGCATCATCATAAACAATCTCAAATGCCAAATTGGTCTGCACCATGGCGACAGGCTCGTCGAGACGATCGAAACGGATATATCATTTGCATACATCAGAGCCCAGATGAGAGAGATATGCACAAGACATCATGTGGACCTGGTGGGACCAACACCAGGCCACGTGGCGACGTGCTGCCACACAGGCGCCCACGTGGCCATGACACCTCACCGATCCAAAGAAGCACACTCTCGACCAATCAGGAGCAAGCACGCGGATCCAAGGGCCCACAACCATGAGATAACAGGCTAGAAACAACGCAAACACCCCCATACCCACCTTGGGACCCACCTGGCAGTCACCTGGACGAAAACCAGCGCGATCGGGGCCACCTCGGCATCAGCCGATCCCCTAGGTCGGCCGACCCCAATTTGAGGCCTCTCGCGCCGCCCTTCCATGTGTCGTCTTGTCATGACGAGCCAAAGGCGGTGCCAGGTGTATGCCCGAATATCCGCCCGGAAGCCTGCAGCCCCTTCTCATGGAAGATTCACCAACTTGGCCCCCACTTCTCTGCGCCACGTGTCACCACCTCATTGGTCCTTTGGTGGCACCCAAGGCAGCCTAGGGAGCTCCTCTTGGCCTATAAATATGAGGGGAGGGGGTAGAGAATAGGACACACTTCACCACTTCACCCAAGGATCAGTGCTTTCCTTCAAAGGAGAGGCCTCTCCTTGGTAGATTAGAGAATAGGAGAGTGAGAGAAAGAGTTGTATTTCTACGGATGCTTGTTCTTCAATTAGAGTAAAGTAAGTATTTCCGCATTTTCTATTTAGACTGAAGTGCAAGTGATATGTTCTTGTGTTCCTCACCTGTTCATCATTTAGAGGCGCGTGTTCTTCACGAACACGCCTCCTCGATCTAGTTGATTAGGTGCACAAGTTTGTATCCCGTTTGTATGCATGTTCATCATTTAGACTAAAGTGGATGCTTGCATGCTCTGATTAGATTAAAGTGTGTTCGTGATTCCTTTCTAATAGTTTATGCTAGGTTGCATGAGTAGCCTTTCTCCTCTGCTAATGCGTAGATCCTAGGTTTATGCGTTCGTCTGGTGCAAGTCGTTCGTATACGTTGGAAGCATAGTACGGGACCGCGTGCTCTCTCGTACTCCTTTAGCATAAGCTAGTAGTACCTATTGTGGGTGAGATCAGTTCTCTTCCGTGGTTGTAGTTCTATCAGTACAGGGTGCCGCAGTCCGTTGGCTACGGCAGTAACCACAGCGTGGACGTTGTGACACGCTACCGGTTATCATCCGTTCGGCTTATCCCAAGGTTAGGTAGAGGCAGTCCAGGAGGTGGTGACAGCCCTTCTGGCCCTCGTTGATCCTCCACAGCTAGATATAGTCAGAGCACCGTCCCACATAGATCCGCATACCGGAGTCGCCTGTTAAGTCAGGGCTATCGGTATCCTGAGCCAAGTTCTATCTAGAGATCGACCTTTAATCTCATCTATAGTGCTATCTTTAGGAATCCTCTCTATCCTTACCTCTTATCTGGGTGTGTCCTTGGACCGACTATACGAAGTTAGTACACACACGTTCCCTTGGATTCGATACCCTTGGAATACTCTGAGGTGAAAGCTACAACGGTATCCGTGCGCTTGCGGATTTATTCGTGTGACGCTAAAATACCCAACAGTCTTGCAGGGACTAATCAGAAAAATAGGAAAAGAATGAAGTCTAGAAGGCTCCAGAAGGCTCCAGAACTCAACGTGACTTGGCACCCAAGAAAGAAGCATCTGGAAGAGGCAAGGACCCACCTGGCCGAAGTGGGCCCCGAGGGGGCCCACCACAGACCGGTCGGCCCCATGGTGGGGCCGGTCGGCCTCCCCCGGGCGCCATGTGAGCCCTACTTCTGGAATGTTCTTCCACCGCCTATGAGGATCAATCTAAACCGTATGTTAGGTTAGTTTGATCGTACGGCTCATGGCATCCCCTCAGGACTATATAAGCAACCCCCTGACCCCCTGGCAGAAGGGGATCTGGCTCTCATCTCTTCATACACCAGATCAAGTCATTATGTCAGAGATACTACGCCCTAGAAACACCATATACCGTGAGTAGCTAACTAGTCTAGATCTACGAGGAGGCAAGGCGTCTACTTGGCTCCTGATCGTCTAGAAGCTGGTCGAGATACTGATCTAGCTTCGCTTTTGTAAGTTCTTCATAAGTTCTTCACATTTGCTGTAGAGACATATGTTCTTATCAATGATTATATTCGTGATTATATGCTTTGGTGCTTATTATGATTACATGTTTAGCATAGTTGATTTACCTTTATATTCGTGTATGGAGTCGTATAGCCCTCACCTAGATCATCTGTTAACATGGGTGAGTGGTAAAGATAGTGTAAGCGTGGTTCTTATACTGTATTTACCTGCAATTGCACCCTACATGCCGGGTCGCGTGGTAGATCGTGCTGGTGACAGCATTATTGAGTCCTTTGCAATCCACCCCCCGTGTGTAGGACTAGTGGAGCCTTATACTATTTGGGTTGTTTCAAGTTTCGGCCTTGATCCTCCTGATTAGTCTCCCCATGCATTAGTGTAATAGTTCTTCTTCCATGATTGTTAAATGTATTGCACTAATCATAGTTTGCATTGACATATAGTTTAGGGTTACCGAGGAGTATCCTCGCTAACTAGGCTGTGAATACGCTTCTCTCTCTATATTGACACTTTCTGGTGGCTCACGATGTTATGACTTGATCAATGCTATCATTATTATTATCTGTATGTGACTTACACCTGTTTATAGTAATTGATATATTTTGCCCACTCTACATTACACAACTGAGAGATATGCATGTATTTGTTATTATAGATAAAAGACTTCTTTCCCTGAGGTAGAATATAAATACGATACCTAGTTTTACTCCTGGTTAAAATGCTACAATGGTATATTCATATCTGTGCGCTTGCGGATACCCTTATATATATATATTTTTTCTTATCTAGAGATCCAAGGCATATGTAAGAGTACCAATCCATGTGTTTTAGTGGCACTTCTGTTAGGGATGACAACCTAGATCGAGTTGTGTTATGACCCGTATTGGATTTATCTTTTAGTTTATCTGAAAGCAACATCTGATATACGCTTAGCATCATGTTAAGATATACCTTTGCATTTCTGGCGCCTTCGATAGAGATGGATCTTATATCTGTTTCTAGTCGATGACGTTAGCAATGTCAACAAGCATTTTTGGTGCCGTTGCCGGGGAAAGAAAGTCTGTAGCCTAAGTAATAAATTTAGTAATAGCATGCATGCATCTCTCACACGTAATGTATCGAGAACCCAAATTATCATTGCTTAAACAGGCTTACCCTTGTTCTTTCCACTTTTGTCTATCTGATTTCAGGGTAATGTATGAATAAGAATCTTCCAGACAACTTCGTCTCAGATCCAGAAAAAATCCTAAGGAAGGTAAGGTCAAAGCCCGAGTCTCGGCCCACGACCTCTGCCTTGGAAGATTCAATAGTGCGAAGCTTAACACCCACGTTCGAAGTAATTGCAAACAAGACCCTTCGCGAGTACTCCGCACCGACCCCGGACAACATTCGTACTAGTCCGGCAGTCGCTGTGGGAGACGCAGCTTTTGAGCTCAAGCCGGCACTGATCAACATGGTACAAGCTAGCCAATTTTGTGGAAAAGCTCATGAAGATGCCAACGCACACCTTCAACATTTCTTGGAGATATGTAGCACCTTCACGATCAAAGATGTGCCAAGTGATGCAGTCCTACTTCGCTTATTCCCATTCTCACTCTTGGGGCGAGCGAAGCAATGGTTTTACTCCAACAAAGACAAACTTACAACTTGGACAATGTGTTCTACTGCCTTTCTGGCAAAGTTCTTTCCTATAGGCAGAACCAATGCCTTACGGGGGAAAATTTCAAGTTTCCAGCAGCAACATGATGAATCTGTTCCTGAAGCGTGGGAACGCTTCCAAGACTACATCTCAGAATGCCCACACCACGGAATGGAGAATTGGTTGCTCATGCATGCCTTCTACCACGGGCTCTCTACCAACACCTGTGAAACAATGGATGCTGCAGCTGGAGGTGCCTTCCTGTCCCTTACACTTACTCAAGCTACTAACCTTGTGGAAAAGATGGCGTCCAACCAAGCTTGGAACGAGGAGCATCAACCCCGCAAGAAAGAAAGAGGAATGCATCAGCTCAAGGAGGTAGATATGCTGTCTGCCAAAATGGACTTAATCATGAAGAGGCTTGAAGACAAAGGCCCTGAGAAGAAGGAAGTCATGCAACTCTTCGAATCCCGCATGACCTGTGAAGAGTGTGGAAACACTAGACACTCGGGCAATCAATGCCCTCAGCTGGAGGAGGACGTGAACTACATCAACAACAACAATCAATATCGTCCCCAGCAAAATCAAGGATGGACCCAGCAGAGGCTCAACTACCCAGGTAACTATTCAGGTAACTATCAAGGTAATAACTCTTCCAATAATTTTCTACCTTTAAGAGACTTAGTTCAAAACCAGGGTAGAGTTATGGATAATCTGTCTAAGAAATTAGCTTCCAATAATAAAATGTTAGAATCTATTAGTAATAAAATGGAAAGCTTTTCTTCTGCCATTAAGAACCAACATAGTTTTAATAAAATGATAGAATCTCAGATATCTCAGCTGGCATCATCTGTTCCCACGACTAACCCAGGTAAGATTTCGGGCCAGCCGGACGAATTAGAATCTGCAAATCTTGTCGATATCTATTATGCAGGCCTGTGCGCTAATAAGACAGAAGAAGGCCCAAAGTGGACTGACTGGGGCATGCCCGCCAAGAGAGGAGATCCAGGAAGGCCAGTCATCACCATCACTATTGGAGCCTACACTTTCGAGAATGCACTCTGTGACTTTGGGTCTAGCGTTAACATAATGCCCAAGGTAATATATGAGAAAATCAATGGTTCACCTTTATTGTACACAACCATGTGCCTGCAGCTTGCAGACCTGTCACTATGCTACCCTGAGGGCATCCTAAACGACATATGTCTGGGGGTAGGAAGTTCCTACGTAGCTGCCGACTTCGCTGTCGTCGAGACTGGGGGAAGTGAGAACGCCCCAATCATTTTGGGACGTCCTTTCCATGCCACTGTTAAAGCCGTCACCTACGCCGACACTGCGAAGATCATCTTCACCATCAACGGAAAGAAGGAGAGATTCAGTTTCAAGAACAAGATCCTAAGAGCTCCTGCACACCCCTAATATCCTTATCCTCAAGAGTACAAGCCAGCTGTCGAGAAGGAAAGGAGAGATAGAAGGAGGAACAAAAAGAACAATCAATCTCGACTACACGTGGAGGAAGTTTGGATGATCAACACAATTCAATCAGAAAACGAGAACCTGTTTCCTTCACCACTGCTGCCAAAGTTAGACGACCCTGGAGTCCCATCAATCCACTGCTCCATCAATCAATGGAACTTCCAACGAGTTGTCTGCGACACGGGATCGGGCATCAACTTAATGTCTAAGGTAACTTATGAATTAATATACGATGACCTGCCTTTGTATTCCACCTATATAATGCTGCAGATGGCGGACCAATCACACCGATTCCCAGAGGGAGTTGCGCGAGATGTACTTGTCAAGATAAAAGATCACTATGTCCTAACTGACTTTGTAGTCCTAGACATGGGAGATGAAGAGCAAGATCCTCCCATAGTACTTGAGAGACCATTCCTGAACACCACCAGAGCAATCATCTACATCAGGACAGGCGAGATCCACTTCCAGTTCAGAACTGATAAGGTACGCTGCTACTTTAATACTTATACTGACTCTGAGCAGCCCAAGAAGAATAAGACACGGAGACGCCTTCAGAAATTGCAACGCAAGCTGAACACGAAGTTGACGGACATTAAGAACATTGAGGAAGAGATTAAAGAGAAGTCCGCTCAGCTCCTACCATTCAAGAACTCTAAACCTATTACCCCAGAAAGGTCTCCACCGAAGAAACAAGTCTGGAGGAAGAAAGACAAGAGTACACCTTTGGAAGACCAATCACTACCCGCGTCACTAATTGATCAATCATCGGCTACTACATCTACGCCATGGGAGTAAGTACTCGAAATTCTTGCCGAGAGGTAACTCGATATTTATCTGCATTTTTAATTAGCTTTTTTCCTTTAGCATTTTTACTTACCTATACTTGCATTAGAAAAAAACCAAAAAGAAGTGGGCATATGAAGGCTCACAACATAATCCTAAGATTTGTTCCTTCGGGTATGTGCGAGATTAATATTTACAGGAAGAAATTAAGGAAAACCTGAAGGAAAACAAGTTTTAAGGATGGATGAAGGACTACTTCAAGATCTAGCTTGGGGGAGAGCACCCCCAGTTACCACGATAAGTATCATTATCCTATGTTTTGGTTAAAGAGTCTTAGTTAAAAGTCTTAGTATGAATAAATACTAGAGTCTGCTAGTTAGCTTTTCTTTTTTATGATGATCTTGATGATTTATGCTTGGAAATGATGAATAGTTTCTCCGCCGTGATTCCTCTTAAATACTTAATTTTCAGACCTAGATTCTCCTAAAGCTTTAAATGCTTAATTTGCTCTAAACCCAAAACCCGTGGGAAGTACATGCTTAATCTGAGTCTAGGCTTTGAAAGATAATTCATGAAAAGTTGAGTTGCTATTTATCATATTCCTAGAGAAGCTTGATTCCTGGTTTTTATGAAAAATCCTACATGATGAGTTCCTGTGTTTATGATCCTTGAGAGCTTGTCATACACATCAAGATCATTCCACTCCACCATTTATGCTGCTTCTAACCTGAAAGTACGCATTCTCCATCAAGCTACAAGCCATAAAATAGCTCATACGACTCTTGGATATGTCTCTCTCAATGTGTAAAAAAAGAGAGAAAAGAGATTCTGGGGCTACATTCGAAAAAAAAGAAGAGAGAGGAAAAAGTGAGAAGAGAGAGGGGCAGAAAAGGACAAGTGTCATACTAGGCGAGAAGGGCCTACCCCCCTAAATAATAAATTTAGAGATGAATAATGGACACAAGTCCGAGGGCGAGAAGAGCCCACATCTCTAAGGAGAGAGAAAAATGGACAAAAGTCCGGGGCGAGTAGAGCCCACCTCTCCAAGAATGGAAAGCACAGATCTTAAAGTTCTAGAAAGAGAGATATAGTCCAAGAGCTAGAAAAAAGGCTAAAGGCTTACCACATTTCAGCCTCATCCATTCAACACTATCATCCCACCATACATATCTTGCCAAGTGTGACTCCATGCTTGAGAAGGTCATACACAGGTTCTCTGAGTTTTATTTGAAAAATCTTGCAAAAACCCCAGGATGATAGTTGATCAAAGAATTTGAGATATACTACTTGACTTGATTGTTCTATCTTTTAATCGCTTAAGATTTATGAAAAGGCTACACACCATGGTTAAAGGTAAGATGGAGCAATCTTGTTGAGGAGAATTTATTTTTGAAAATCATGGTATTTTTGAGGCGTGAAAGCGTTGCAGCAACTCCTGATACTGCTATAGCATAGCTTTGCTAGGGACTAGCAAAGGGTAATCTTGGGGGAGTTTGTTGACACATTTTATCTTATATATTTATAAGTCAACTAAACATGAGAAAAGGGCATAATTGTTAATACCAACTTAGAATAGGGTGTCACTAATAGTTTTTCTGGAGTTTTGGAGAATTCTATGTCTTGCAGGGACTAATCAGAAAAATAGGAAAAGAATGAAGTCTAGAAGGGTCCAGAAGGCTCCAGAACTCAACATGACTTGGCACCCAAGAAAGAAGCATCTGGAAGAGGCAAAGACCCACCTGGCCGAAGTGGGCCCCGAGGGGGGCCCACCACAGACCGGTCGGCCCCATGGTGGGGCCGGTCGGCCTCCCCCGGGCGCCACGTCAGCCCTACTTCTGGAATGTTCTTCCACCGCCTATGAGGATTAATCTAAACCGTATGTTAGGTCGGTTTGATCATACGGCTCATGGCATCCCCTCAGGACTATATAAGCAACCCCCTGACCCCCTGGCAGAAGGGGATCTGGCTCTCATCTGTTCATACACCAGATCAAGTCATCAAGTCAGAGATACTACACCCTAGAAACACCATATAGCGCGAGTAGCTAACTAGTCTAGATCTAGGAGGAGGCAAGGCGTCTACTTGGCTCCTGATCGTCTAGAAGCTGGTCGAGATACTGATCTAGCTTCGCTTTTGTAAGTTCTTCATAAGTTCTTCACATTTGCTGTAGAGACATATGTTCTTATCAATGATTATATTCGAGATTATATGCTTTGGTGCTTATTATGATTACATGTTTAGCATAGTTGATTTACCTTTATATTCGTGTATGGACTCGTATGGCCCTCACCTAGATCATCTGTTAACATGGGTGAGTGGTAAAGATAGTGTAAGCGTGGTTCTTATACTGTATTTACCTGCGATTGCACCCTACATGCCGGGTCGCATGGTAGATCGTGGTGGTGACAGCACTATTGAGTCCTTTGCAATCTACCCCCCGTGTGTAGGACTATTGGAGCCTTCTACTATTTGGGTTGTTTCAAGTTTCGGCCTTGATCCTCCTGATTAGTCTCCCCATGCATTAGTATAATAGTTCTTCTTCCATGATTGTTAAATGTATTGCACTAATCATAGTTTGCATTGACATATAGTTTAGGGTTACCGAGGAGTATCATCGCTAACTAGGTTGTGAATACGCTTCTCTCTCTATATTGACACTTTCTGGTGGCTCAAGATGTTATGACTTGATCAATACTATCATTATTATTATCTTTATGTGGCTTACACCTGTTTATAGTAATTGATATATATTGGCCACTCTACATTACACAACTGAGAGATATGCATGTATTTGTTATTATAGATAAAAGACTTCTTTCCCTGAGGTAGAATATAAATACGATACCTGGTTTTACTCCTGGTTAATATGCTACAATGGTATATTCATATCTGTGCGCTTGCGGATACCCATATATATATATATACCTAGAGATCGAAGGCATATGTAAGAGTACCAATCCATGTGTTTTAGTGGCACTTCTGTCAGGGATGACAACCTAGATCGAGTTGTGCTATGACCCGTATTGGATTTATCTTTTAGTTTATCTGAAAGCAACATCTGATATACACTTAGCATCATGTTAAGATATACCTTTGCATTTCTGGTGCCGTCGATAGAGATGGATCTTATATCTGTTTCTAGTCGATGACGTTAGCAATGTCAACACAGTGGTTCACCAGAAAACCACTGGGTTACTCGGTTGAGCCACAAAACTGAGGCCGAAGACTCGACGATGGAGTGCGGCCACCCAGACCGGTTCAACCGCCCAGGAGGGGTGGTCTGACCGCTCGGGTCGCTACCGCCGAGAAACTTCGAAGCGGAGGACACGTGTCGGGATCGCAAGGCTTGCACCGAGGCTAAGCAAGTTTGCGGTCGCTGGGCATCCGTTCGATGGTGCTGAACTGAAGACTTCCAAAATTGCCCTTGAGGGGCTTGTATCCCTAGTTGCTAGTAAGGGTAGTTTAGTCTTTTGGTTGCCCCCATATAAACACTTGAGTTGTGGGATGGAAGCCAACTCTTGGAACCCTAGCTCATTTCCCTTTGCTATTTTCCCTTCCTATTTTCCTTAGGTTTTTAGAGGACTAGCTTTTGAGAGCTTCATGGTGAGATCTTGAGAGAGGGATGGATGACCGGGTGGCAAGCTAGACCTTGTATGAATCTTTCTTTGTATGTATAGAAGATTCGGCGTGGTTCCTCAAGGCTTTTGTTGTCCCTCCCGTTTTCCCCTTTTGGTGATTTTCGAAGCCTTTTCTTGGGATTTTCGTGGCGGAGTTTTGGAAGCGTTTCTTTGCGGGATTTGTTGTGGGAGTCACACATGAGGACCTTGTGCCTCTTTTCTTGGTGACCTTGCCCCTCCAAACCCGTGGAAAGCCCTCCGATTCGGTGGTTTTTGGTGGAGCCCGAGTTCTTGAGGTTGAGCCACAAGATTTACGATTCCCCATGATTGAGAGCGTTTCGGTTCAATTCCTTTGAGGGAGAGGTCGTTCATGAGGTGACCCAGGCATCCCCAAAGTTTCGCTGCAATCTGTTGGGTGAATCGGGAGATCGGGTAATGCAAAGTGGAGGGTCGACCCGCGGTTCCTATTTTTCCCGTTCTGTCTGGGGAGTGCAGTCTAATCGTTTGGGGGGGCAGTCTAACCACCCCGGGCTCGTCCGGATAAAGTTTTGATTTTGGCTGAGATCTTCTGGTAGCATGTTGGCCTTGACCAGGGGATTCTATGGTTGAAATCTTGGAGCGTTTCGAGTCTGTTTGCTTTGGTTTTCACTCGGATCTTTGTGTCCAGGGGAGGGCGGTCTAACTGCCCCTGGCACCCGGTCTAACCGCCCCAGGTCTTTCCGAAGAAAGTTTGGATTTTCACCAAGGTCCTATGTGAGTTTGTTTGCCTTGATCAGAGGAGCGTTCTTTTGAAATCTTGGTTAGTTTTGAGCCTGTTTGCTAGGAGTTGTTGGCTTGAGTTCTTTGCTGGGTACAGGAGGTTAGACCGCCCCTGGTAGCCGGTCTAACCGCCCCTAGGCCCTTGGGTGAAGTTTCAGTTTTTGCCAATATTCTCTGGTAGCTAGCTTGGCCTTGACCAGAGGATCCAATGGGTGAAACCGTGGAGAGTTTTGGAACTCGGAAGAGGTGTTTCGGAGAATTTCTTGGCTACACAGGAGCAGGCGGTCTAACCGTCCCCATACCCCAGTTAAACCGCCCCTACTGGCCATACAGCTTCTGAGTTGTTTCTGCTGCCGTGTGTGTAGGAGCTGTGGTTGCAGGTAGTGTTTGTTCCTAGGACCAGTAGCACTTCACTAGCTACGTGGTTTTGGCAAACGGAAGGCTGAGTACGGAGCGTGTGATTTTGGGTATCCGAACGAGTTCATCTTGTTGGAGAAGTCATCTCATTTGAGAAGAATTTTTATCGGCTCCCATTCACTCCCCCCTCTCTGGTCGCCAGTTTGGTCCTTCAAGTGGTATCAGAGCCGGTTACAGGTCTTTTGAGACTCTAACCAGTCTAAGATCCAAAGATGGCATACCAGGAACGGGGATTGGGTCCTCCACACTTCGATGGGAAAAACTACCAGATGTGGCAGAGGCGGATGGCAGCTTTCCTCCGCGGTAAGGGTCAGATCCTTTGGGTTGTCACGGTGAACACAGCTTATGTACATCCTGCGAACTTCCTTGCTCCAGGATCGAGGGACATGCACGACGCCAACAACAAGGCGGTCGACTACTTGTTTCGTGCTCTGTGTCAATCCGAATTCGATCGGGTTCAGGCAGAGGACTTGGCTTGTAGGATTTGGGAGCAGTTGGAGGATGCTCATGCTGGAAATGCTCAGGTTCAGGCTCGGATGTATGCGACTTACCCGAGAGAGTACGAGAACTTCACTCATCTCCCCGGTGAGTCAATTGATGCCTTGTTCCAGCGGTTCATGGTAGTGGTGAACAACATAGGGGCCAATGTGGCCGTGCTCCCGTACGATGATCATGACAGAGCCGTGAAGCTCTTGCACTCGTTGGATCGTACTATTTGGGGCGGAAAGGTCGAGGCCATTTTAGAGTCTGAGAAGTATGACACTCTAACGGTGAACGAGCTGTTCTCTAAGCTCAAGTCAGTTGAGGTAGATCATGGTGTGACAGCCCGTCTTGAGAGCCTGACTGATTCCCATAGTCTTGCTCTCGTCAGAGGCTCCGGTGCTATGACTAACGCTAACCCATCCTCCAGGATGTACTCTTTGTCCTGTTTGATGTCTTTGCCAGACGAGGAGTTTGATGTACTTGGAGAGGACAAGCTGGCGTTGTTGACACGGAGATTCGAAAGGATGCACGAGAACCGGGTGAACTCAAGAAGGAACTCGAGGGCGTGCTTCAAGTGCGGCAACACCGAACACTTTTTCGCTGAGTGTCCGAAGGTGAACAACAACGACAAGCACAAGTCCAAGGACAAGGAACGAAGGTCCAAGAAGAAGGGGCATGAACATAGGAGGAAGACACGGACCCGAGAGAAGATCGAGAGATCGAGCGACGTCGACTCCAGCTCTGAGGACGCGTCATCAAGCTCGAGTGGAGAAGAAGAAGAGGACGGGAAGAGGAAGGACAAGAAGAAGAAGAAGAAGGACTTCGGCAAGTACTTCAACGGCCTTTGCTATACCGCAAGCAAGACTCCGAGAAGCCACAATGAGAAGGATGGACTTTGCGGCATGGCGCGCAGCTCCGACAGCAAGAGAAGCCAGAAGAACGCCTCAGACTCAAACTCCAAGGATGAGGTATGTGATGAGCTCTCTTCTTTGCGCAAGGAGAATGAAGAGTTGGTTGACTTGCTTGATAACTGCGATCACATGCTTAGAGAGGCTAAGAAGCTTAGGAAAGAGCTTAGGGCTTTGCTTGAAGATGCTAGGAATAGAGTGGCTGAGCTAGAAACACAGAACCTTGATGCCAAGCTTGAGATAGATTTGCTTAAGGCTAGTCCTGTTGTTTCTGATGAGGTTGGTTGTGGTGATTGCTCTGTTTTCCTAGCTGATTTGACTGCTCTTAAGGAAAAGCATGCCTCCAAGTGTGAGGAACTAGATGTGCTTAGGGTTGAGTTGGCTGAGCTGCAATCTAGACCCACTTTGCTTGGTGCATGTACTTCTTGCCCTGGTTTACATGAAAAAATTGCTGAGCTTCGCTCTCAGATTGTGTCGCTTGAGGCTGATTTGAAAGTGCCTATTCCTACTTCCTGCTCTACTTGTGAGTTGCATGCTACGAAGAATTTGGAACTTGCAAAATGTGTTGATCGCTTGCAAGATGAGAATGATAAGTTGCGTGAGGTGCTGAGTTGGTTGTCCAGTCAGGAACCTAACCATGGTATGATGATTGCCAGTTTTAAGCGCTTTGATGGTTGGGCTAAGGGATCTGATAAATTTGGTGAGAGCAGTGGTGAGAGGGAAGGGAAATTTGGGAATATTCCAGTTCCACCACAACCCACACCCAAAGACAAGTGTGCACCCAAGCCAAACCAGTTGCTTAAACTGAGAGAAAAACAAAGTGAGAAGCCAAGTGAAAAACCTAGTGAGAAACCAAGTGGGAAGCTTAGTGAGAAGCCTTGTGAAGAGCCTCATCCCAAACCTAAGCCAAAACCAATCTGTTTCCATTGTGAGTTTTGTGGGAAGGATGGTCATAAGAAAGAGTTTTGCTATAAGAGAAAGAGAGAGGCGAGAATGGCTTAGGAGTGGGCGAACAAGGACAGGTACCACCCTTCTCATGGTGTGCCTGAGCCTCGTATGCCACTACCTAAGGGAAAGGGTTTTGTGCGTAAGGTTCCGGCATGGGGAGATAAGAGATCCCGTAGCTGAGGTGGTGGTCTGGAGAGGGCGGTCAGACCGGCCAGGCATGGCGGTCAGACCGGCCCTGCTCAGGGAAGGGCGGTCAGACCGGCCTGGCTAGGCGGTCAGACCGGCCCTCCCCAGATTTCTGGGCAGTTCGGTTTTCGAGGTCGTGATGCTAGTGGGTTCAATTCCTTTGGTCATGGTGCAGATGATAGGCGCTTTGAGTCTGGTGGTGTTGTGTTTGCTGGACGTTCTCCACCTCGTGACCGATACGAGTTTGGGAGAGGTCGCAGCTTTGAGTCTCAGAGGAGCTACGAACCACACTTTCCCTTTCGTGGTGCTCGTACTCCTCCAGCGAGACGGGAGTGGTTTTCCCATTGTGGTTCCTGGCTTGATAGGATGGATCGTAGTTTTGATAGGCGCGGTAGGATGGATGTTGCTAACCCCACTTTTGAGGAGATGGCTCGGCACTGGTTTGACACTTTTGGTACTAACCCTAGTGTTGAGTCGTTTGCTCGCTCTCGCTCTTGGTTTTGAGTTGCAGGTGGGAGACTCGGAGAACATTTGGTTAATATCGGGGGCGGTTCTCCGGCCTCATACCCCGGTGGTGTCAAGGAGGTACATCACTTTCGGGGATGGTGGACAAGGATGGGTGACTTTTGAAGGAATGATCAAGGTAAGTGATTTTGTGACCTTCAAGTGTGTGGCCTTGGTCAAGCCACTCGGTTCGTTTTGCTCTTTGGCCCTAATGCATGAGTTTAGGGGGGAGCCTATGTGCTTAGTGTGCTCTTTGCTCTATCATGTGTGCTTAGGGTGAGCTTTGTATGCTCTTTGACCCTAGTGCATGTGTCTAGGGGGAGCTTGTAAGTTTTGTACTCTTTTGCTCTTTTGCCGGTGGTGTCGAGCCCTTTTGCCTCCCCTCGAGGAGCCGGTTGTTTGTGAGCTTTGTGTGTGTAGTTGGTTTCCTGAGATTGGTGGTGGAGCTCCTTGTGTAGCATATGTATAGTTTCCTTTATGCATTTCTTGCATTTTGCATTGCATTTGTAACATGATGTATAGGCATCTTTGTATCTTAGGTTGCATGCATTTCTCCTATATACATTGTTCACCATGATGTGCCATATATGATCTTGTGAGCTAGTTTGGTATGATATGGTTCAGTTTGGCTTAGTTCTTGATGATCTTGATTTATATCCATGGTCGATAGCTATGTTTTTGAAAAATTTCATATGTATGCTCTCTTGTGAGTAAATGCCTTCATATCATCATGACATGTTTTAGTGACATTTCTATGCTTAATTTGTGCTTGGATAGCTCATTTTGAGCATATGGGGCCAAAGGCTCATTTGTCATCATGAATGTTTAGCCCCCATGCTTTATCTTGTGGAGGGCATAAGTCCCTTTTTGTTGCAAAGATATTTCATGTACCAAATATGAATCTGAAAATGAAATATAAATTTGCTTGGAAAATGTGCTCCCATGTCATATGTGCTTAATTTAATTGCTTTTGGGTGCTAAACCGTTGCATGTTACTTACCAATGAGAAGTCTCATATATAGAAGTAAGCACATGGCTCGGTAGCTTTGACATGACATGAGATGCTTGTGGGTGTTTATGATGATCTTATGCTTAGAATGGTTGTCCTAGCATGAAGTTTGTGTGGCTTTGCCGTTTTGACATGTTTTGCTCATGTTTAGGACTTTGCTCATGAGAGGGTAATCTTTCGCAAAAATGCTCAATTCTATCTTAACTTTGCCCAATGGTTGTGAAACTTGGTGATCCTGTAGTTTATCTCCATATGAAGCTATATAGTATCTAACTTGCTCATTTGGATATGTGTAGCATCTTGTGATGAATTTTGTCTATTTGAGAAGCTCTAGGTTGAAACTTTTCGATTTATGCCTTGATTCATGCATTGTCAACAAGGGGGAGAAGTTTGGGAATGATTTGGGCACCTGGGAGCTTTTGGAAGGTGTTCAAAGTGGTTCGGGCAGGTTTTGAAAAGTTTGGTGCAGGGCCGGTTTCTTAGGGCGGTCTAACCGCCCCCAGGCGGTCAGATCCCAGAGGGACGGTCTAACTGCCCTGGGCAGTGTGAGCAGGTGTTTGCTCCTTGTTGCATTGCCATGTTGCATTGCTGCATTGGTTCAGGGGGAGTGTGGTTTGGCTCAGGGGGAGCTTGCATATGTGCAGGGGGAGCTTCTTGTGTGAGTTTGTGGCTTGTGCCCTTGTGTGCCTTTGGTGGTCTTTGCTCCTTGTGTGAGCTTATTTTTGTCTCGGTTGTGTCGAGCCGTTGCCCTTGCCTAAGGGGATCGAGACTTTTCTTCTTCAAGTGATCTTGTTCTTTGCCTTTCCTTTGGCTTTCGATCGCTTGTTGAAGTTTCTTTTTGTCATTTCATTTCTTTTCCTTTTCTCTATGGTTACCAATCATCTGTGTTGTCAATGCACTCATCAAGGGGGAGATTGAGAACATGTGTGGTTCGAGGACCGGTGGACGGTTGCTTCGTGGTGTGATGAGTGATTGACAACGTGGTGTGGACTGACTCTTGGCTAAGTATTGCAGGTGCAGGTTGCGGCTTGACTGGTGTTGGTGCAGGTGAAGAACAAGCGTGAAAGGTCATTACCGGTGAGGCCTCTAGGTGTGGAGAAGACAAGTAGGCTTGGTTCGAGGGACCCGGTGGCCAGCGGGGTCGAGTGCGGGCCGCATGGTGGCAGGAACAGCAAGACGAAGTCGTGGACAGTTTCTTGGTTGAGCCTCAAAACCAAGGTCGAGCCGAAACTTCGTGGGAGCCGAGTCATGAGTGGTGATTGGCGGAGGCTACACCGAGTTCGCAGGGTTTGCAGTGGTTCACCAGAAAACCACTGGGTTACTCGGTTGAGCCACAGAACTGAGGCCGAAGACTCGACGATGGAGTGCGGCCACCCAGGCCGGTTCAACCGCCCAGGAGGGCCGGTCAGACCGCCTGGGCCGGTCTAACCGCCCAGGGGGGGCAGTCTGACCGCCCGGGTCGCAGCCGTCGAGAAACTTCGAAGCGGAGGACACGCGTCGGGATCGCAAGGCTTGCGTCGAGGCTAAGCAAGTTTGCGGTCGCTGGGCATCCGTCCGATGGTGCTGAACTGAAGACTTCCAAAATTGCCCTTGAGGGGCTTGTATCCCTAGTTGCTAGTAAGGGTAGTTTAGTCTTTTGGTTGCCCCCATATAAACACTTGAGTTGTGGAATTGCAGCCAACTCTTGGAACCCTAGCTCATTTCCCTTTGCTATTTTCCCTTCCTATTTTCCTTAGGTTTTTAGGGGACTAGCTTGAGTGCTTCATGGTGAGATCTTGAGAGAGGGATGGATGACCGGGTGGCAAGCTAGACCTTGTATGAATCTTTCTTTGTATGTATAGAAGATTCGGCGTGGTTCCTCAAGGCTTTTGTTGTCCCTCCCGTTTTCCTGTTTTGGTAATTTTTGGAGACTTTTCTTGGGATTTTCATGGTGGAGTTTTGGAAGCGTTTCTTTGTAGGATTTGTTGTGGGAGTCACACATGAGGACCTTGTGCCTCTTTTCTTGGTGACCTTGCCCCTCCAAACCCGTGGAAAGCTCTCCGATTCGGTGGTTTTTGGTGGAGCTCGAGTTCTTGAGGTTGAGCCACGAGATTTACGATTCCCCATGATTGAGAGCGTTTTGGTTCAATTCCTTTGAGGGAGAGGTCGTCCATGAGGTGACCCAGGCATCTCCAAAGTTTCGCTGCAATCTGTTGGGTGAATCGGGAGATCGGGTGATGCAAAGTTGAGGGTTGACCCACGGTTCCTGTTTTTCCCATTCTGTCTGGGGAGGGCGGTCTAACCACGTTGGGGGTGGTCTAACCTCCCCGGGCTCGTCCGGAGAAAGTTTTGATTTTGGCTGAGATCTACTGGTAGCATGTTGGCCTTGACCAGGGGATTCTATGGTTGAAATCGTGGAGCGTTTTGAGTCCATTTGCTTTGGTTTTCACTCGGATCTTTGTGTCCAGGGGAGGGCGGTGTAACCGCCCCTGACACCCGGTTTAACCGCCCCAGGTCTTTCTGATGAAAGTTTGGATTTTCACCAAGATCCTCTGTGAGTTTGTTTGCCTTGATCAGAGGAGCGTTCTGGTGAAATCTTGGTTAGTTTTGAGCCTGTTTGCTAGGAGTTCTTGGCTTGAGTTCTTTGCTGGGTACAGGAGGTTAGACCGCCCCTGGTAGCCGGTCTAACTGCCCCTAGGCCCTTGGGTGAAGTTTCGGTTTTCGCCAAGATTCTCTGGTAGCTAGCTTGGCCTTGACCAGAGGATCCAATGGGTGAAACCGTGGAGAGTTTTGGAACTCGTAAGAGGTGTTTCGGAGGATTTCTTGGCTGCCCAGGAGCAGGCAATCTAACCGCCCCCATACCCCGGTTAAACCGCCCCTGCTGGCCATACAGCTTCCGAGTTGTATCCACTGCCGTGTGTGTGTAGGAGCTATGGCTGCAGGTAGTGTTTGTTCCTAGGACGCACTTCAGTGGCTACGTGGTTTTGGCAAACGGAAGGCTGAGTACGGAGCGTGTGATTTTTGGTATCTGAACGAGTTCATCTTGTTGGAGAAGTCATCTCCTTCGAGAAGAATTTTTATCGGCTCCCATTCACTCCCCCCTCTCTGGTCACCAGTTCGGTCCTTCAGTGGCGAAGTTCGAGATAACTGCCACGCCGGTGAGCCCGACTGCCTTCAGCTTCCGGATCAGCTACAGCAGCTCCCGTACCTCCCCCATCTCAGCTTCGCTCAGCTCCTCATCCCAACACTTGAGAGGAACCGGCCGTGCGTCGATGTTGCATGGGATCCGCGGAGCGTGGTTGGTGGTGTAGAACCACTCGGCGTGCTACCCCTTGTTGGAACTGACCAGCAGCACCGAGTTGTACTTCTGTTTGAGCTGGATCTCGGCACCGCCGACCACATTCTGTTTCTTTGTACTCTTGTGGGGTTTCACCCAGAAAAAAGTACCGAAAAAGATTGAAGTGTGTGGCAATGCCAAGGTACGCCTCGCATAGGTTGAGGATAGCGACGTGCAGGATGGAGTTAGGGTTGAGATGGCAAAGCTCTAACCCGTAGTAGTAGAGCAGCCCGCGGAAGAAGGGGTGCGCCGGCAACCTAAAGCCACGGAGGTACGCCAACTCGAACACGACGGCCTCGTTCGTCTCCGGCGTCAGGAACTCCTCTCCCACTGCTGGGCCCCACTCCTCAGTGGCCGCGTCGAGCATCACGTTGTCCCACACCAGGGAGATGATCCGCTCCCTCGTTGAGATGGAGCACACCCACTCCTCGTCACGGCGGGGCGGCGGCGGCAGCAACGGAGAAGGAGACCGCCTTGCTCCCGCCCTCGATTCCTTCTTGTTCCGACGAGCCATGGGAGGCATTCTTCCCTCGCTATGCTCGGGGACTGCGGAGGAGCTGGATTGGGGGCGAGGTCAGGTGGTGGATCTGGATTTAGTTTCCGCCGAGGCAGATCCGGTGGAGCTCACACAGATGCGGCTGCGGATCGAGCGGATGCAGCGGGGGAGCGACCGGAGCGGGAGATGAAGCGGCATGTGCGAGGTTTCCTAAGCAAGGTGACACGATGTGAAGTGATGGGAGTGGAAGGCGTGCTCCTCCCCTGGCTTGCCTTAAATGCGGGCGGACGAGAAAGGGAATCGTGGTGGGCCCTTTCTATCCAGTCACCCAGCCACGTTCGAGCGAGATTCACTCGCGAGATTCTCGCGAAATCGACCCGCGCCTCAAGCCGTTAGGCCCGACGCTGTGGATTCCCAGTCATACAGGCCTAATGGGCCGAAACTTTAAATAGGCCCAGGAGTGAAAATCACGCCCTGAGCTCTAATCAAAGGTTTTCCAAATAAATTTGGTGCACAAGCCATTCAGAGGCCATGACCCAGAGTCACGGGTAGCCAGGTTATTCGATAACCCGCCCTCGAAATTATGTGGCACGAATCCCAAGAGGTTTCGCTCTTCTAGCTCATGAGAGTTTCATTCTGAAGGCATGCCAAACATAGGCCAGAGCTGCTCAGAAGCCACAAAAACGATGGCTAGGGCAGGTGACCTTGCGCAAGGACTCTTTGGGAACACGGTGTGCCAAATGACAAATCCGGTCTGGAGCTGGAGCTCCTTCCGGGCATCGTACCAGATTAGATGATCTGAGAGGTACTCTCCCAAATTTGATGACGGTAATTTCATTAAAAGTCTTTTTAGAGTTTCGAAATAGTTATTCTAACTACTCTGAACCTCAAAGACTGCCCTAATGGGCGCATCCAGAGATGCACCCATTTAGTGAGCATAAAGGTGTTACCAAGATCATCCAGAGCCAGAAGCGAGGTCCTTGGCCGAGCGTACGAACCTGGTCATATGCTGGAGGCTTGGGAGGCACTCGAGAGGAGCCCTATTAGGGTTACCCACTTCAAGACATCGGAATCCAGTCACTTTGTTTTCTTTTTTGGCCCTTGATAAACCTCTTTCGATGTTTATCAAGGTTCGGGGACTAAGTGTGTACACTTCGTCTTCGACGAGAGTGTACATTTTCTGGCTCGGTGATCTGATGTAATTAATTTTGGAGCTCTCCTCAACCACCTGGGAACCACGAGTCGAGTTTCAAGACCACTCGGCTGCGCCAAGATTCGACCAAGGCGGAATACAAAGCACTCAGCTGGAGACAGCAAGCATTCAGATGAAGCCCCAGGTCGACGATCGAGGTCGCAGTTTGGTTAAGAAGCGCTCGGGGACTGCTATGGAGGATATACCCCCGGGGTGCCACACGTAAGGGACCCACGACGTATCTCCAGGGACGGTGAGGGCCCACACGGTGGCACCTGGTGCGGGGGTACGGATCAAGAATGAGGCGGCGCCCGAAGAGATAGGGTTCCATAGTTAAAGACTAGTTGGTTAGGAAAGATATTACTTGTAAATGAGGAAAGATCTTGTACAACCGACTAGGGTAGATCCCATGCGATCTGTAACCCTGCCTCCCAAGCCTATATAAGGGCGGCAGGGCCCCCTCCAAAACAAGTCCAATCGGATTCCCAAGCAATACAACCACCGGACGCAGGACGTAGGGTATTACGTTTCTTTGCGGTCCGAACCTAGATAAACCCTTGTGTCCTTCGTCCCACCATCTAGCTCCAGTCTCGGCGATCCCCTCCACACAATCTACCACCATAGTCTACCCCGTGGTGGACTACCGGCACCATTGTACCGACAACTGTGCTCAGTTGCAGGTGTTACAAATGCGGATCCCAAGAAAGTACCTGACGTTCCCTCAATTTATCTTTTACTTTAAGCATGTGATAGGCACAATAGAAGCCGCAGAGTCTGGAATGAGAAGGTTGTTGGTGGCACTGCAATAAATGTACAAAGAAAAATAGTGGTGATCGAGAAGAAATAAACTCAAGCTTTAGTACTAGCTTCCAAAGGAAGGAAATAAGTGTTATGTACCTTAACCTCATTGTCATGTTCCAAGGTGGTGCGGGGCAACTTCTTGTCGACGCAGTAACTATCCCAACCCCTGCAACGAAACATGCAACAATGGTTAGGGCACTATTAATATACTCTGTAGAGTTTGTTGAGGAAGTTTGCAGGTTAAGAAAGAAGAACTTACTCATCAATGCATTTTATCAAAAGGGAAATATCAGTCTTAAGGCTCTTCAATGAATCAAGATACAAGACCATCTTCTGCTTCGGAAGGATCACCACTGCAACAGTGGTTGTCACTGAAATAAGCGGAAATGATGTGTCTCTTTTTAGCATATAGTTGGAAGGCACCCTTCATATAGGACGCAGCGAAACCAAAAGATGGACCATTGCTCAACATTGTCAAGTTAAAGCATTCAGGATCAAGGAAGACAACTTCAGCGCCCGTCTTCTCAACTTCTACAACCATATTCCTATTATTAAGAAAAAACAAAGTGCAAGAAGGCAAAATACATGGTAAAGATTATGTGAGGCAAAAAGCACATTTCGATGGAGAATGATTAGTGAGAAGCAGATTAAATTTTCAAGCAACTTACAGGATGAAGCAACAGAGAAGTGTCACATCCAAAGCATCCAACATGAAGAGATCGTACAAATCACTAAGTTGCACAGGTATCTGCTGGACTTTGTTTGACGATTCTTCTCTCTTAGGCCACCATGAGAGCCTGTGTTGTTCGAGGACCGGTGGATGGTCGCCTCCTGGTGTGATGAGTGATTGACAACGTTGTGTGGACTGACTCTTGGCCTAGTATTGCAGGTGCAGGTTGCGGCTTGATTGGTGCTTGTGCAGGTGAAGAACAAGTGCGAAAGGTCGATGCCAGTGAGGCCTCCAGGTGTGGTGCAGACAAGTAGGCTTGGTTCGAGGGACCCGGTGGCCAGCGGGGTCAAGTGCGGGCCTCATAGTGGCAAGAACAGCAAGACGAAGTCATGGACGATTTCTTGGTTGAGCCTCAAAACCAAGGTCAAGCCGGGACTTCGTGGGAGCAGCGTCATAAGTGGTGATTGGCGGAGGCTACACCGAGTTCGCGGGGTTTTCAGTGGTTCACCACAAAACCACTGGATTCCTTGGTTGATCCACAAAGCCAAGACCGAAGACCGAAGTGTAGCAGCACTGGACCGGTCTGACCGGTGGGTCGGACCGGTCTGACCGGTGTGCGACGACGCCTTCCGGAGACTTCGAAGCGGAGGACACGCGTCAGGATCGCAAGGCTTGCGTCGAGGCTAAGCAAGTTTGCGGCCGTCGAGCATCCGTCTGATGGTGCTACGAAGAAGATTCCCAAATTGCCCCTCGGGGGTGTGTATCTTAGTTTTACGTCTTAGGGGTAGTTTCGTCTTTCGGTTGCCTCCATATTACCCAAATGGTGAGAGGATGGCAGCCATCTCTTGGAATCTTAGCTCATTTGCTTTTGCAATTTTCCCTTCCTATTTTCCTTAGGATTTTTAGGACTAGCTTGAGAGCTTTATGGTGAGATCCATAGAGAGGGATGGATGATCAGGTGGCAAGCTAGACCTTGTATGAACCTTCATGGTATGTATGGATGATTCGGCGTGGTTCCTCAAGGCTTGATTGTGTCTCTCCCATTTTCCCTTTTTGGTGATTTTCGGAGCCTTTTCTTGGTGATTTTCTTGTGTTGGATTTGAGGCCTTTCTCTTTGGGATTTGGATGGGGATGTATACATGAACCCTTCGTGGTTCTTTTCCTTGTGATTCTCCTCCTGAATTTGTGACTAAAGGTGCTCGATTTTGGGGTTTTCTTAGGTTTCGGGAAAGTGGTGTTCTTGGTGGAAATCCTTCGATTCCTCTTGATTCAACAAGTTTCGGTGGACCAAATCGTAGATATGGGATGCCAATGAGGTACTCCTAGTATCCCCAAAGTCCTGTGCGAATCCATGGAGCGAATCGGGAGATCGGGAAGGTTGTTTGGAGGGGTTGACCCGCGGCCCGCTGTTCATCCCGAGCGTCCAGGGCGTGACCGGTCTAACCGGTGCCTTCCACCGGTCTGACCGGTGCAGCCCCCTGTTGGGTTTTGGCTCAGGTGAACTGTCTGGTTTGTGTGGCTCTGGGTTGTGGTGCTACTGGTCTGTTCTTGGCAGGTTCCAAGGTGCTTTGCTAGGTTTTGTGAAGGTTTTTCTTCTCTTTCAGTTTGAGGTTGAAGGTGGTTTTTGTTCCAGGGCCTAAAGAAGTCACTGAGGCTTCCTGGAATGTTTCTATGCACCTGCTGTACCCACCGGCCTGACCGGTGTAGTTCATCGGTCTGACTGGTGCCATCGGTCTGACCGGCAAGAGCCATCGGTCTGACCGATGTGGCACAGACAGCAGGGTGTGCAGTTTTCCGCTGTGTGTTGGGAGTGGTTGTTTCGGTTGGTTGAGTGGTTTGCTCCTAGGATCAGAAGCACTTTCAGTGGCTACGAGACTTTGGCAAACTTGGGTAGTTCGAGTCGGAGAAGTGTTGGATAGGCCGTGTTCGACTTGTTGGAGAAGCCATCTCCTTCGAGAAGAATTTTTATCGGTTCCCATTCACTCCCCCCCTCTCTGGTCGCTAGTTCGGTCCTTCACACCAGCTGGTCCCGAGGCAAAGTGCAACCATAATCGGAGAATCATCTTGTGCCGTACAACATTCCATGAAGAATGTGTGGAGATCTCTGGTACAAAGAGCAACCACATTGAGTATAGCATCACTGAGTATGCTCTTTCCAACTTTGTAATTTGGGTTAGTCATAGTCCAAGGATTCTTCTTGGTGTTTCTCTCAGATCGCTTTCTAGTAGGCTTCTTAGAGCTTTTATTTTCGGCAATTTTCTTTTCCTACTACTTTGAGATGGTTGAAGAAGGTTTCTCAAGGGCTTTCTTGCCTGTTGTAGGTGGTGTAGAGCTTTTATTTTCGGCAAGTTTCTTTTTTGCTGCTTTGAAATGGCTGAAGGTTTCTCAAGGGCTTTCTTGACTGGTAACGGTGGTGTCTCACCAGGAGCTATTATAGAGGTATTGGGTCCAGATGTACCTGCAGCTTTCTTCGAAATGTCGTCGACAGATTTATCAGCATCAGCCAACACATCACTCTGGTTGCTTGGTAACAGTGGTGTCTCACCAGGAGCTATTATAGAGGTATTGGGCCCAGATGTACCTGCAGCTTTCGTCGAAATGTCGTCGACAGATTTATCATTTGGGGGTGTAGGTTTTGATGTTTCATGAGGAGGATGAGGAGGAGGAGGGAGAAGAGGAGGAGGTGGGGATGGAATATTTGGTGTATCGTGCGGATGTGGGGATGCAAGTTTTTTCAGGACGACATGGAGGAGAAGGAGGTGGGGATGGAATAATCTTTGCTGAATCTTGTGGGTGTGGGGATGCAAGTTTTTCAGGACGAGGAGTAGAAGGATGTGGGAATGGAACATCTTGCAGATGTGGGGATTGAGGAGGAGGAGGAGGTGGTGGGGAACCATGTGAGGAAGGAACCTGTCCCGTACTCTGTGAACTACAAGGAATCTGTACCGTAGCCTGTGAATAAGATTTATATTTTGGTGCTCCCTTGACGTGAATGCGACACCTTCTCCATTTTATCCTCTGGCCTACAACTTGTCCAAGTGTCGTCACCTCGTCATTAGGACGGTATTACAAGGCTTCATTCAAAAAAACTCTATATACATGCAGCACTTCGACCACAACACAGTCTTCATGAATCAGAACTGTTTGTAGCGTAGTCTGCTCTGGATGAACCACACCAATTGCAGCCTCACATTCAACACCCACCAACATGATACATAGGCCACAGTGTGTGCGTTCAGTCAATATGCCTATAAGGTCTTCCTGTGTAGGATCGTGACAGTGAACCTCCGTCAACTCTGCAGTGTCATTGATCAAACTTATATTATCTGCGGACGCACAGCTGCTCTTCAGTGCGGAAGGTGAAGGGCTTGTTTGATTGGACACTGGTGACAACAACACCTGGTACCCTTCTCCTAGCACGGCAAGCAAATCGTTCTGCATCTCAGCCTTGATTTCTTTCTTGATTTCTTCCTTTATCTTTTCCTTATCAACTGATGCGTCAGTCCTCGTTCTCTTCCTCTTCCTGTACATGGAAGCGTGCTGAGGCCATGCATACTTCCAGCCCTGCTAGCTAGAGACACCACGCACGCGACCTGGTTGTTCGGGGTGGCCCAAGCACTAACTTAGCACATCATACTCCCTCTGCCCTGCCATTCTTGAAGATTCTGCACATGCATTCTTCTCCTTGATGTCTGCAGCTAATTTTTCAATTGCTTTGTTGTTGAACACTATCACGGCAACACGGTCTTTAATCACTATCTTACTCCTTGCTCGTAGCCAATTCTTGGAACGATCATCAGGGTAGGCGTCATATGGGTTGGGAATACCAGCTGCAGCTAATTGTCTGGCCTCTTGTAGCCATTGTGGTCGTTTAACAATATAACTAGCTGGACCCATGTTGTGCTCACTTGTGTTCTGGCTTCGAAGTTCTTTGAACCTGACACTAACAGATGAGGCTTCCTCGGTTTCCTCCTGTTTCACGAACTCCTTCCACTGTTCTAGGTCGATAAACGGGTGCCTTGTAAATGGCTCAAGTCCTTTTCTGATAAAATCTTGCCTAAGCTGAAATCTGAATTGTCTCCTGTTGGGTTAAGTATTTCGCAACTAACCCCTCCCCTGTATCTTCGGCCCATCGTGGAAGAACATGTGTCGATTCTGTGTTCGTTTTGGCCGTTTCAGGGTGAAACCTAAGACTGATAAGCGAAGACCCAGCGAAGCTCGGGATCTTCATTCGAGAAGATGAAGTTGGCTTGAGTAGAGAAGGGGAAGGGGCAGCTGCGAAGATGCGCTACGCTCACGCGAAGATGATCTGCGAAGAAGCCTAACCAAGTGAAGAAGCGTGCGGCTTTCGTAGGAAGAATGGTCAGCGAGAAGCCCGAAGAGTTGCGTTCAGGGCAAAGACTATGACAAGGGAGTGACAAGGTGAAGCGTTGAAGTGGTTTCAGATGCGAACGAAGATGAGGTCCCAAAGAAGGGGGAGAAGAAGCTCAGTCCAAAAGAGAAGGTAGGCGAAGATTGGGTCGCCATGGTGGCTGACACGTAGTTCGCTAAGGTGTAAAGTGAACATCTGTAAAGTGTGTGAGTACAGGCCCTGTGAGGTTACCAAAGTACCCCTGACATGCTTCGCACAATGTAAAAAAGCAATGGCAAGTGTTGTAAAGTGTAATTGTTACGGGCCTATAAAATGGACCCGACTGTAATGAAATGGGGGCGATTGGAAGGCGGCTGAGTTTCATTACACTCAGGCGAGTTCGAGTTCCATTTCTTCGGTGTCCTTAGTGTCTTTCTTTTGCCTAGTTAGTTTCGACTGTTGGCCCCTCTTCGGGGAAGATTTTTATCCCAATAGTTAAGGCGCCCACTGTGTTCCGTCCTAGCCATGCCACCGAAGAAGCTACCGAAGAACCCATAACCACATCCAAACAGAGCGACCGATGATTCGTCGGAAGCATAGAGTGAAAACCCTAGAGAGAAACAGATACCAGACAACACAAACAGGACAAGGAACATGGTCCTAAGTCCACACAACCACAAGGGCAGAGAAGATCAAGAACGAGAAGCTGGAGATGTAGCAGAAGGAAACTTCGAGGTCGGTTTAGTGGATGCAGGAGTCGAAGATGAGGACATTGCTTCGCTGAGAAGAATTGAAGAAAGACTTGCCGTGAAGATGAGAGAAAGAACAGTACCAGCAAATATCCGAACAAGAGCTCAAGCAGAGGCTGCCATCCACAGGGCGAAAGAAATACAGAACGAAGATCCAGCACAAGAAAAAGCCAAGTACAATGAGATGTTGCAGCAAGTCAGGAAGAAGAGAATGCTACTGCAGCAACTGCAGGAAGAC